>OY741957.1:12942500-14401250 GCA_963555595.1 Tethea ocularis
ATCAATTATTTATGTATGTATGTGAGTTTCTTTATTCCACCAAAACTTTTAAATCCCTGAACAGATTTGGGTGTATGGGCTATCATTATATCACCCCAAGTGAAGGCAATCGTGGTTTTTAAAATGTTTGTATTAAACTAGATTTATATGATATTTGGTTAATTTCATGATGATTTCTCCACTCCTTGATGAACTCACACATATTCTCTAGTTTAACATATATTTTTTACAAATCTTTTGCAACAAAGAATGCCGAGAAAAACTTAATCTAGAATCATCATTTCTCAGATATAGTCGCCTTAAATTACGTGTCAGTGTGAATGTGTCCCATTTAAGACGGATAGGACTTTGGATTGGGGTATCCACACCGCTTGAATAACACATACAGACAGGGGGTTGTTTTCTTTATCTGTTTACTGGTGTGCCGGCGTTATAAATATTTGTAGAGCAAAGTGCGGATTTGTGGATAGGTACATGTTGTCAGACTTGATCTCTTCGTAATCCTAATGGAGAAAGTGTTTTTACCTTCGTTCGAGATTGTTTTTCTCTTGACCCGACATCATTGAATTGTATTTGAATTATATAGACGTCGAAGACTCGTATTTGGTTTTAATTTTACCTTGGGAATATTTTTCTTTGTAATAAGCTTTGAGAGAATTTACTCAAATTTCCTATAAATTTTATATTTATTTTGTTATTGTTGAAGTTTTTCTGAGCCAAGGGTGGATCCAGAATTTCAAATTGGGGGGGGGATCGCGGCCACAATAAAAGTAAAAAAAAATTATTTAATAGAAGAACAAGCAGACGTAATAGACCCGAGTCTTATGTGCAATCAATAGCATGCCAAGCCGAAAGATAAAAACTACAATTTTATTTATTTGTATAGATTTTTTGAAAAATATATGTCTTAAACCCGGGAATGACGTCATGACGTCATATACTTTAAACATAATACATTATGTAAGCACGAGATGAAAGCTTTTCGTATATGAAAATCGGCTCGTTTGTTAGTTTAATAATATTATAACTCGAGGAAAATATTTAAATGTAGTTTCTATATTTGCTGTCAATATTGTTACTAAAGTAAGAATATTATACCTTCTACGAAATATATTACAACATTGATTTATTTTAAGATAAATCTTTATTTGCCAGAATACGTATTATAATATTACGAATGGTCTTAGATTAAATTTGAGCAGTAAGTATTCAGCTTGCAAAGCAATATTATTGTACTAGCTTCCGTCCCGCGGTTATAAACTATCTGTGTTCCAAATTTCATCCGAATCCGTTCAGTAGTATTTGCGTGAAAGAGTAACAAACATCCATCCATACATCCATACTCACAAATTTAGCATTTATACCTAATATTAGTTGGATTTTCTATGACTATGAAGGTAATATTACACGGTCAAACATTATTACATGTCATGTATGTACATATATTATATGTCCTACATAGAAAAATATTTTTTGCGATCAAAGAAGTTTTGTTTATCTCGAAGGGATGAAAATAATGGCGTAGGCTACGAGAGCCGTGACGTCACACGGAAGTGTAGTATGAATGTGAATACATCGTGCAAATGAAAAGACTTCAAAGAAAGGTACTAGTTCACGTATGCCTTATGCTGTTCTATTCAAGTTTACTTTCAGTAGGTATACCGGGTGTAGTGACATCGTGACGAAGAATGAAACCATGGATTCAGTCTTTTTCTGACTCCTCAGCAAAAGCATCCTTCTAATATTCTACCATAACTGGGCGTATATATATATTTTTTTAAGAAAGACGCCTAGATGAACTCGAAATGTCATCCGTTCGAGCTCTTCAAATCGTTAGAGCTTTTGTCAAGAAATATTTGTATATGCAAGAATTGCACGTTTAAAGGACATTTTGTTCTTCTATGAATGTCCTCAGACCATCGAAAATCAGAAGTGGCCAAGGGCAAGCCTACAATAACTACATAGCTCATAGAGCCTACAACTATAGTCTCTTCATGATGTTTTCAATCATTAAAAGCCAGCTGTTCTCGAAAACTCGCAAATGTTCAATATTGCCGAATAGCCAGAATGAAACTGTGTTCTATATAATATTTAACAATGTCCAATTAAAGTTTGTAGTCAAGCAATTATTGATCTATAGCTCGACGAATGACCTTTCTATCGATACATCTGACCATCGCGGCATCGGGCGTTTAATTACTAAAATTAATCAATCTGGTTTGAAGTAAATAATAATAATATACTGGGATTTCTTCACACACGGCTATCTGATCCCAAACTACGCACAGCTTGTACTATAGAAACCAGATTGCTGATATGCCCTGATATACTATTTTCTTTTTGTAAATAAATACTACACCCAGACTCAGGACCTGAGAACTCCTATCATCTTGTCCGTCTAAAACCTCCTGATTTTTATTATTTTAATAAACCTGAAGTTCAACTACTATTAGTCTTTATTAGTCTCTATAATATATAGGTATATGTATATACTATAATAAAGCTGAAGAGTTTCTTTGTTTATTTAAACGCGTTAATCTCTGGTGTTACTGGTCCGATGTGAAAAAAAAGACACTAATAGGAAGCTACATTATCTCCAAAAGTTATAGGCTACTTTCTATTCCGGGAACGCGATTGAAGCCGCGGGGAACAGCTAGTCACCTATATAATTAGAAATGCCTTAACCGAGTTATTGTCGTCAACAGTCCAGAACGAACAATTAGATCTAGAAACATAAACTAGAACTTAACTTGTAGATTGAAACTACAAACACTACAATGTTTAGAACTACGACGCTGACTAAGAAGGGATTTTGTGAAATCCTATCCCTAGATGTAAGTGGGGTGTTAAAGTTTGAATCGAAAATTCCCTCTGGAACGCGGTCGAAATTGTGGAGCGATAGCAAGTCGTATAGTTCCATTAGGTATCTTTACCTAACTTAAATTAATTCAAAGCTTTGTTTGTATGTTTCTGTTGAATTATATAGAATCAAAATATATGATACCATTTTATGGAAGACTAGTTTATGAACCGCGATTTCACTTGCGTTACCGAGGGATCTTTCTCCGAGGTTATTCCAGGATATGATCAATCATAGCACAATCGCCTATTCCCTTGCTGCGTGTGCGACTGTGCGTGTCATCACAGCGTATACGTAATTAAATTAGTCATATGATATGACTAGCTGTTTCCTGCGGCTTCACTCACGTTCTCGGCATAAAAAGTAGCCTATAGGCTACGAGAATAGTGTAGCTTCCTATTTGTGAAAGAATTTTTCGAATCCGACTTAAATTAGTAGGTGTAGATGTGCAAGTACAAGCTTGTTAAATGCAGGTACACTCACAGGACTGAACACTCTCTCATTATGACGTCACTATTTCAAAGATACCTTTACATCACCCAAAACTTCTCAACATGACAACCGCTCATTGCGTTAATTACCTATTTCCACTCCAAAACTCAGAGTTACCTTTGACAACTCCCGACATGTTCTGACACATTGCTGCCGTTAAACAAACAGTCGTCCCAATTAAAAGGTACTCGACAGTTTACTCTAGGGTTGGGGTTTGGTATACTCGAGTGCATTAGATAGATACATAGATAATTCTTTATTGTCACACCACATTAATATTTGTACAGCAATACAAGAATTTAGATATTAAATTAAAGTGTTACAATCGGCGGCCTTATCACTAAAAGTGATCTCTACCAGGTAACCTTTGGATGGAGAGGAATTAAAATTATCTATTAAGTACATTATTTTGTTATAATAATAATTAGTTAATAAATAAATATGTTTTTATAATTAGTAGTATAAACCTATGTGAAATAAGTTGCACGCTTTTTATTTTAAAAACACATGTGACTATTTAAATAATGTACTTAAAACCTTTTATAACCATGTGTTATGCAAATAAATTTATCATTAATTTGACGTTGGTTAGTACACACGGCCACAAATCAAGCTACACACTTTTGTTGCAAAATAGCTCTTATTACAACCGCATAAGGTGCCGCAGTGTGTAGCTACTTAAATAAGATCAACATAACCAAAAACATTTTTTAAACTCTTAATTGTAGGTATTTACTTCCTCAAGCCACCAAGGATTCTTTGTAATCACTTAATACTCAAAACTAATTAGGGGAGAGATGACTATGTTCAATAGTACATAATGACTGAATAAGATGGTAATAATAAAATTCTAAAAGCCTCACTGGTTTTACTCTGAGATGCTCAAAAAAATTTGGATTTTAAATCTTGCAAATTCGAGATACAAATAATTAGCCGATACAAAATACAATAAAAACAGTAAATGTAAAAATAACTCGATTAACAATTTTGATTTATGTCTCATCACTAGTTTGCACACTTGAGACGCGAACTTTGTTTTGAGATTTAGCCAGCAATTAGTAGTTGAAAGTTCTACGGCGTAGCTCGTAGTCCGAGGACATGTGCTTTTAGTTTCTTTAAACACTCGTAGAGGCAAATCCGAGGGCGCTTTTGTACGAATACCCTCTTTGTGTCTATTGGTATTACGTAATAATGTGGTAGATGTTTTTACATATTAAAATTACAATTATTTATATAAAATATCTAAAGACATGGAGGATATTTGTAGAACAAAAGAAATGAGACTATTGTGGTAGGCAACGGTGGATTACATCGCTTGGAGATACGGTTAAATAAATAGAGGAAATATGCCTCAGAAGGCTGTTATTGTTTATACATTTGAAAATGAATTTTTTTTTTTGTTTCGGTTTTATTTGTATTTATTTATAATACGTGCAAGGTTTTGTAAATTATTAAATAAATCATTGAATATATATAAATCAACTTCTATAAGTATCTAATATTTGTATTTATCATTAAATATTAAAAAGTATTTCTAAACTTTGTTTTAAGATTTCAACTTCAAGCCTCGAGCAAAAGATAGAAGGATTTGCGATATAATCACGAATCCAATACGAGGGGACGAATGGGGGACAAAAGGGAGACGAAAGTTTTCAACTTGTGCTCAGGCGTGTATCTTCCGAACTAAGAGATTTGCAGTTTATAAAATGAGAAATCTTTTTCAAAAGTTTTATTTTAATTTATCATCAACGAAAATTTCAATTCAATATCCTATCTGAAGTAGCCTATTTCTGAGATCAAATCAAAGGTTTAGTCGTTGATTACTTCGATCGACCATATGTTGATAATTACTAAAATCTCTGAGCTGTTAGAAATAATCCAACGCCACTCTATTCTGTGGACTAAAATATACATTTGTCTTGTGGCTTCCCCAAAAACTTGGTGTTTGAGTGACGCGATTGTCAAAAACCAATTTTAGTAAGCTTCCATTATAAATTCAAGATTCGAGTTGTAATTATGGAAATGCTCATAGAATTTAATAATTCATTTATCAAATGGATCTTGGGCAAAATTATTACATACTTGAAATACCTTCTATCAAATATATGTCATGTATTTCCTTTGCCTTCTTGCCGTCATATTACTAAAGAAGCAAAGGAGCATAATAGGGTTTGTAATATAATAGGGTCATGATGTTTTTTATCGTATTTCTTAACAAAGGATGAAAATACAGTAAAAAGATGTCAAAACGTGAAATTAAATTTCAAATCTGCCATGACTTAGGCAGAGAGATTAGATACATTACTTTCCCCATGCTAAATTATATTTTGCTAGAAAGAGATATAAATTTTTGATGGCCACCACTGATATTCAAGAATATCATGCTGAAAAACTACGGAGCTCATTCCACAAACTGAGAGTCTGTAGTAGTAAGCTCTTTTGAACCGAACTTTATGTATGAATGACTTTAGAAGCCAACAATTGCCCACTGTCCATCCAGCTGTTCCCGAATTGCTAATCGAAAGATAATTTAAGGAAGCTTTTTATAAAAAGCCCAGGGTAAATTTGTGGGATGCAGCTCACTAAACACAAATTCTCCTCGTTAATCTCCGCCAATTTGTCAAAACGAGACGTTATTATCGAAAAGCGGATTAATTGTCGTAACCAACTTTTATCCGGGAAACTTTGTCGTGTCCCAGGGACTCATGATTGCTATCGCCGATAATAATACTGGCGAGATTGTTACTGCTTAATTTCCCGAGTCTTCGATTTTATCTTTTTAATTTATCTTTTGTGTTTTTAATGTCATTGCCATCCTACGTGGCAATGCCGCTAGTATTCTGGGAACGATGCCTTCTGACAGCGACTTTTTCATTTAGTTTAGTCCTTTATATACAAGTAGTTTTTAGTATATTTTATTTGTTATAATTTTAATTGATTATTTATATATGTTTTGATTATATCAACATTAATTGTCCCTAATTCATTTATTTATATTTATACGAATGTTTACTTTCTTGTTTTGCAATGGAATAATAATTTCGGCAAACAAAATGAACGAACAGAAACTGAAGGAAGGATAATACTCATAAAAGATGCATGAATCACAACGCCTGAATAAATGATCGATGAAATATGAATGAATGAATGGACAAATTATTGAATGAATCAATCAAAGTTCGATTTTGTTTGTTAGAAAATTTGTATCGTTCATTGTTCGATAAACAAAAATAAACTTCAACAAATGAAGGCCGGACCGTCCATTTTATGCATTATGTCGCAGTGAGATAGTTATAGTCGTGATATCGGTCGATCTAGTAGTAGTAGATCTAAGAGAACGTAACTGGAATTAGCCGCGAACGCGAAAACATCTTTTCAATCATAAAAATGGCAATATTAGGCGTATCACAGAGATCTTGGTATTCATTGTTGTGGCCTATAAGTGTACTATAATGGTATAAAAATTGGAGTGCAGTGCAAACAACTATAAGTGAAAAACCGGATTATATGTTATTTTTCGAAGTTTCAAAAGTTTTGATGGAGTCTTTCGTCTTTTCGTCACAACATACCTTTTTTTTATTGTTACCCTGTGAAGGCAGTGGAAAATTCTCCTGGAAAAAATCAGTGAGGATCTCAGCTGATACATGGAAAAACTGAAAACCACGTGATCCATGCAGGAACACCGCCGCGCCAGCAGTCTAGTTTCAATTATCTGCGATCTGAGGAACTTCAAAACTGATTTTATGAGCAACAAAGTAGACTAAAAGCTGTATGCGATCAAGCGAGTTACACCGAGACGAGACGATTCGAAATTGGAATTCCTTACAAGATACGTCTTTGTGCAAGAGCCGTAATGTCGTGCTGCGGCCACAAAACACGCGTCAGTACTAGTATGGAGATTGTTTCTAACATATCACCTAGACGCGTTATGGCAATGGTCCACTAGGTATATATGGGCCCAATATGTATAATTTTATTTCGCTTGTAATGAGTATGTAAGCTTAAAGAAAAAGATATCGGTACCGAAGCACGACAGCTATCATGTGTATTTTATGGCGTCATCCTTATTTATCGTTTCAAAAGGGGTTCCATTTTTTGCTTACGTATATACATAAATGGCAGATTATCGCTGACATATGACGTACATATATTGACATGATAGTCATAACATTTGCGGAAAATGGGAACATTCAAATCCTAGGCCTACAAAATAAATACAAAACTTTGTGCTTAACTGTTTGTGTAGATATTTGAACGAATTTGGAATAAAAAGACAACTGTAACTCAGTGGTAGTGTTACTTATGTAGTGGCGAAAGTCATAGGTTCAGATCCTATAACGAGCTTTATTTTTCGGTGAAAAATAAACCACACAAAAAGATTTCTAAATAAACTTAAAAAAATTAGCATAAACGTATGTCTGGGTATCTACTAGATTACCCGAATACTAAGATCATTATTTTACCCCATCATTACGTCCAGAGCGACTTAAGGTTTTAAAATAAACTTCTAATTGTGCTTTTGCGCTTCCATTGTCTTCGTAATGGAAGCGCAAAGGCTCCTGAAATTTTCTAGGAACCTAACAGTGACGTTACACTATTAGGTACTATACCTAACCTCTCTATTACTTATACTTGTACGTAGTATATTATTTACTATATGCTTATACCATCGAAATTGCAATAATTACAAGTACCAGGATCGAGTCACAAAGAACAAAAGTTACCCTATATCCACATGTTGGAATGAAAACTGCTCCCAGTTCCGACTTGAATCATATATCAAGCGGTATCCGTTACGCGATATCACCGACGCGGCCCTACGGTGATGAATGGTAGGCGAGTGATGGATACCACTTCGCTTGATGAGTTATGACGTCACATCTAATGACGATGTCAAAGTAAATTTTCTTAATGTTGGTAGCAGTATCAATATTGAGTACGCCAACAACCTTATTTTTTTGTAATGATAAACAGGCGCTTCAGAGGTGCATAGTTTTAAAATCCGATTATATTTACAAATTTAAATAATTATTCGTTTTTTTTATAATTTGAAAAGGCTCGGGACACATTACCACCTTACCTTAAACGTTAACAAAAAGTTACATTAAAAAAATTACAAAAAATGCATAAAGGTTACATAGAAGTTAACGCCTCTCGAGCGCTACGACTCGCCGCGTCGCCGTCGTGGCAACAAAACTCTCGGCAGTGTTGACGTACGACTGAGTTGGCTCGCTCGCATGTCTCGGAAAAACAAGCTTCAGCGCATCAGTTAAAAAAATACAGTGATATATTCGTTTTGCTGAAACTTTTATCAAACAAACTTTGTCAGAATATACGTTTTTTACAATTTACATTTGATTATAATTATATTTTTTATTTTCATTCCCCTTTTCGGGATTTCATGGTATATTCTCACAGTTTCCTGGTAACTTTAAACTCAACCGAGGCAAAAGGAGGAAATAATAAAAGCAAATAGCTGCAACCAACTTTTTTATTAGATGGTGAAAGAGGCAGGAACTGGCAGGAAAACTAAGATAAATTTCATATTTGATAAAGTTCTTATGAAGAAACTTGTAAAGTAATAGTTTGTTTTTATTATTATGAAATATCTCTTGTAGTTACCAGATACCATGATGGAAAGCGTAATTGATTGGTTCTTGATTAGTAATTTGAGATATGATATATCAAATTATTGTTACACTAGCTTTAGTCTGCAGTTTAGTTCGCGTTAGCGAGGAATGTAAGATTTATCCGTATTACTTTTTGATTTTAGCCGTCTTCAAAAAAAAGGAGGAGGTTCTCTTGGTTGTATGTCTTGTTTATGTTTTTTCACGCATAACTTGTTTGTTTATGAACCGATTTTAATAATTCTTTTTGCGTTGAGTTCTATATAGCTCCAAGGTTGTTTACTATTTAAATACCTGTGTTTGACTACAATTTCACATTAGTAACAGTAGTACCATACCACCGAGCTATGGTTTCCTCACTATATATTCCTTCACCGAATGTTCAAGTTTATTCTACGATTTGAACCCATGCATAACCCATCGTCTCAGCATTCGATGTCACTATACAAGATGCTTTTAGATTATGGAGAGTCTATAACTATATACTGAAAACCAGGTTCGTAGCAATAGGCCTTCCCTAGTGCTGCGACATTATGCTGAGTGGGAAACTATTTCAGGTCATTAGTGGTTCATTTGTTATGTTTTGAGCTGAATAAATCTTTTCTATTCTATTCTATTTCAGAATTTTGAAATAATTAGCTAAGTCATATCATGACGTCTACAAATTGCTCAATTTATTGTGTTGATAAGTTTTTGATATAGTGCTAACCTTGCCAAGTAAGTTGAACCTCCTGTGCCATCAAAAGCTCATCCAGGAGTTCTGGCACCTCGCCAGTCCATCCTAGATAGAAGTTATCTTGAGAACTGGCCTTTACTTAAGATATTCGTAGTAGTAGTCATATTTAAAATTACGTATGTAATAAATAAACGTTGAGAATCCACTCGGTAAGCAATAGCTTGGTAATAGTCTAGATAAATTGGTAAAAGGGGCCTGTATCTCATCAGGGGGTGAATTTTGACTTTTGTGTCAAGAATAAAATTTGCCGGTTGCAAATGTCTCTCAACTTTTCGATCGAGTAAGGTTGATGTTTTTTTTATGAATATATTTTCGGGTTTTCAGAACCGATCCCAAATAAACCTGTTTTCATAATACTACGGAAAATTAACTGATTTCATGATTATAATAGGGTATTGCATTATTTGTGGATATTTTTAACCCTCGACGCAAAAACGACGGGGTGTTATTAGTTTGACGTATCTTTGTGTGTGTGTGAGTGTTTGTCTGGTGCCTCATAGCTCCTGAAGGGATGGACCGATTTTTTTTTAGTTTTTTTTGTTTGAAAGGTGGCTTAATCGAGAGTATTCTATGTTTCAAGAAAATCCGATCAATAATTACCAATTTTGTAGTCACAGATACATACATGTATAGACAGATTTTCAACTTGAGGGTGGTAGCAGCTATATACCGAGTATGGACAGTAGTACAAAGGTTTCGTCAATATGTAGATAGATATTTACTCGGTAGATAGCCGGTAGGTAGGTACTCCCATCAGGATTACTTTACCGATACAATAGAACAGTAATTAAACTTGAAGTGAACTTTCAACTTGCCTACAGCTTTGTTTGGCTTGAGAATTATATTTGAGAATAATATTCTATATTTAAATATATATTACGTAACTTTAGTTAACCCGACATTAATTTTATTTTTGATAGAGGTTTTAATTTAAACTCTTTTTTAGGGTTCCGGAAGTCAAAAGAAAAAAAACGGAACCCTTATATAGGATCACTCGTGTGTCTGTCTGTACGAAAATACGTGTGTGTAAGTCGGTGACCCAAACACGGACGTGTAACGTAAATAAATTAATTTCAAACATGGAGGCCACTTTTGGGGGATAAATTAAAAAAAAATGAAAAAAGTTTTGCAAACTATATTGTGTGACATATTAAATGAAAGGACTTGTTGTGAAAATCTCAAATATATTTTTTCTTATAATTTTAAGGTAAATAATTTTGATGTTATTTAAGAAAATAGGCGAAAATTTACCAATAAATCTTTATGTGTAATCTTGCAGGAAAACCTATTAGAAGTTTGTGGTATTTAGAGTAGCATAGGAAATTACGGAACCCTCGGTGCGCGAGTCAGACTCGCACTTATCCGGTTTTTTTAAAGTTGATCATATTTTTCTGTAACGACAAAGGAAGAAAAATAATATATATGTGTCTCTGTTATTAATTATACTGTGAGACCATATTGAGTGATACGAAAATTCAGGTACCCTCGTAACTCTAGGACCCCTTAGGGTACAAAGTTATTAATTACCCGCATCAGAGACACGTGTAAGGTACAACTACGACTAACAACCGGTCTCGTAACTAATGCTATTAGGCAACTGATAAAGATGTCCTTTTGACCGTAAGTACATTATACTGGATAACTTAATTCGTAATAATAAAGGAAGTTCCTAAGTAAGCCTTTATTGGGGAATATGGAATAGTTATGATAACTTATGTAACCACAATTATTAAAAATAACAAGTTAGTTCGGATGTGAAAATGTTTCAAGCAAAAATGACTGGACGGATTTTGATGAAACTTGTCACATAGATCATACTTTAAAATAACATATTGAATACTTTTATCCCGGGAAAATATATGGTCCCTCGGGAACCCGGGTGAAACCGCAGAGTGGAAGCTAGTTTTGTTAATGAAAATGCACGAGTATACTCGAGCACCTGTTCGTGCATATAATATTAGTACCATTCACCTTACTAATATGGTGCCGATTCTGTTGTTTACGAACTTAACGAATATTAGACAAGTCACCTCTCTTTCATTTTAACCTTATTGAAAAAAGATAGAACATTTTTAATGCTGTCAGTTTAATCCATACCGTCGTAATGTACGGGTAAATGGTCGTGACCAATAAAGATCGCGCTTAAATTCACGTTGAAATGTGTGATCAGATTAAACTGACAGGACTAAAATATCTTGTATCCCTTTCTTATATTTACTATTAGAAAGAGATATAGTGAGATTAAATTTATTTTAGTTCCTAAACAACAGAATCGGCACCATAAAACTCATTAATAAACTAAAACAAAGTACAGTTGAACACCATTCATGTACGACGTGAAAATTGAATTGAACATAATGGTTTCTGACAACAGGATGAAGCCAACAAGGGTCATCAAAAACCTCTGCTAAAATAACTTTGCTTTTCGCCCTAAATTAACTCGCCACCATTTTATCTAGAGCTCTGATTATTCCCTCTCATCCCCTACAAGTCAATGTTTATTATCAGCTCAAAGAGAGCAAGGAAGGTCATATGATATTGGGTGTGAAGAAAGGTCGGAAAATATTTATTTTGTTCGGAGTCAAACTAAGTTTCTATAGGTTGACGCATGTATATTGGAGAACGTAGAGCTGGAATGCGTATTGCCAAAACCATTATTATATAACACAAAAAACTTATGATTATGGTCCTAACAGATGATTGATTTGTGGCTGAATGCAGCCGATTTTAACATATGATAGAGAAAAGGTCGGTACTGCCGTCTGCGCTTGTTTATATTTTACCTTCTTTGCGACTTAGGTACCATCGACAATACCTAATGAGTCTATGAGTGTCGATAATACCTCGTCTGATAATTTGGGACTGGCTTTTAATCAGACTTTTAGGTTGAGTAATTGACTAGGTCTTTCTTTATATTTTATTTTTGTTACATGTTGCTTCTCCTTTTTCCTGACTTATTTAACAATAGACAGAAATATATATTATCGAAGTGTATATATAAAATATTTAGAAAAGATATATTTCTGAAACTTTTTAAAGATTTGTCTATATTTATAATCATTAGCACCTCAATGGCACCCTTTAGTCCCTCACATTCAATATTTAGATTGAAAATATTCACGTTCGGGTACGTGTGATAGGTATTATTACTACACATAGGTACATATTTTAGTTGTGCTTGTCTACACATACTTAATATATTGATTTAGGTAAAACATTATTTTAAATATATAATTATAATCATACTAATATTACAGGGTGGAATTTGGAACAGGACGGATTCATTTTGAATAAATAGTAAATTCAATATTATTTTTATGTTTTTTTTTACGTTTTTATAAGTTACACTAGCTTGATATCACCTTCAATGGAAGGCGGTAATTTTACAATACAGCAGGGCTTTAAAAACAAAGCCTTCAGAACAGTCAGTTCTATGGAACATATTTGGTTGAAACTTTGTGCAAAGATAGATTTTAATATACAGGAAATCATTAGTCAATGCGAGCGAGGGGGACAGGTAGTAATAGTATAAACGCTAAAGTTTGTGTTTGTGTCAGCACAGAGTTAGAGTTCTTGGAATAATTATATGTGATACTTTTATCTCGAGAAAATAGGATCCCTATATACGGACGTGGGAACATAGTTAATGTATAGATACACTTAAATTCACTCAACTGATAAGAGCAACCAAATCACATATCAAACACTTACCCGTCTTTTTTGGCTTCGCCGCAGTCGGATGATAAGGGATTTTGCAAAGTACTTGAAACTTTCTTGTGAAATTTCTTTGAACAGAATAAATTTCCTTTAAGCCTTCCTTTAATTACGTATTTGCTACCCTTTCAAATACTTAATATCCTGTTTTACGGATTTCTTATAATTATGCCTGTTTTATATTCTGATATACCCCTTCCCACGTATTATGACATATACCTACATCTGAATGACACAGGTTTAGGATATTAAATAAATAAAAAAGAAACCACTGTGATATTTTGGTTATAAAGAAGATTACTACAGAAAATATTTTCCTTTATCATAAATACGTCGATCTATAAAGAAAACTAGTTCACCAATACTTTTACGTCAAAAAAAGAAATAACGAACTGACATAAAAGACTCATAACGACATAGTTCGACGAAGTACGAGTAAATGATTTCCTTGTCTTTCTTCGTAGAAATAAAATTGTGTCCAAAGCCCATCGACACGTGCCTGCCGACAAATTTGCGGTCTCTCGTACGAAAATGACTTAGGAAACGAGATATAAAGAAAGAAGTACGCTTTTAATATGGAAGGAATATTTCCAAGGCGATAATTCAGGGTTGGAATTTATGAAACGTTTTATAGGAGATTAAATCACGATTGGCTGCGAGCCAGGTAAGCCAAGGTGTCAATTTTATTCAACATTTAGTGGAGCGGTCATTTTTGAACATTTTTGGCGTATCTTTTGGGTATGATATAAAATGATTCATCAAAATGAGTTAGCGTGGGGAAGTCTAAAACTATTGATGGAAAGAGAGATATATAAATAAAGGATTCAAATAATGTTTACAAAAGTTCTCTTCAGTCTTCCCCATGCCAACTGTTATGATCAGTCACAGTGTCAAAAGGTTCTAAATTCAAATGTACCTATGTATCATAATGGCATGGGTCCAATATGGATCCTCGAAATTCGATTCCTAGAAATTCCAATCCGTAAACGCTGATGCTGATCAGGTATACTTATCCATACACAAGTGAGAGCAAAAATTTCTTACTGATAATAATTAAAAATCAAAATCCTGTATTTTAACTTCTATCATATTTTAATGATCCTATTTAAAATTATATGACAACCGATTTCTTAGATTTATCTGTCTGATCAAAATAGCTTTACTATACTTGGTTCAAGCCCAAACTTTTGTCAAGGGTCAAGCAATCAGACAAATCTTTAGCCAGGCGTTACCGCTAGTTATAAGTACAATGGAGGTAGTCAGGGAGCCTGTAACTTTTTGATTAATGACCATCATGTCCGGGACACGCTACCAACATTATCTACGTTTCGTTAATACCACGGATTTTATCTTATGAGTATAATGTAGCAAAGGATTCTTTTTATGAGATAATTGTTGTTACAAGTGTGTATTTTAGCGACCTTGTAATAAAGGTTAGTTTTGAGTGTAGATAATAGTAATAAACGTTAATGTTTTGGACTGTGGTATTACCAACTTTCATTGGGCTGAACTCTGGAGGGAACTGTTCATGACGAAATTTATTTTTCTTTAATGACGAGTACTTAGACACACCTGTGGTGTTTACACTAATATTATTAAAGATTTATTTTTATGTATTTTTGTTTGTAATGAATAAACTCAAAAAGTACTGGACTGATTTTAAAAATTCTTTCAACATTGGAAATTTATATTAACATTGTCACTGAGTAACATTGGTTTTATTTTCGTAAATAAGATACTGTACCTGTTTTTTACCTTTTCAGAGTCTACTAATACCGAAAATAAAATTTCCCAATACCAAATTCTTTGATCGACAGTGAGCAACATTTTCAGCGATAAATTAATTTGTAGTCGAATGAAAGATGAAAAATACCGTTCAAAGAGGCTTACGGCGAAGAAAATAAGATTTTTCTCAGAAGTTCAGATCGGAAATTACAAAGTTGAAAGTTCAATACTAGATACAAATTTCATTATTGAAATTGGACTTCGTTTTTACCGTCTCGATAGACTGGATGATTCAATGAGACAAGAGCTTTTTATTGGAATACAAATTGTACAATTAAGTGTTTATTTTTTTATGTAATAAAATTTATAAATTCTAAACTTGGTCGATGTATGACAGTCAGTCACTTAGCACAAAGAATAGATACCTACCTACACTTTGGAATACAGTACAATACACAATTTAATTAAATTTTTGTTAACTAAATTGGGTCACAAATGGATCACAGATTATTACCAAAGAAACGTCGTTCGTATACTATAGACGATATCTATATCTATTTATATACGAATAATAAAGCTGAAGAGTTTGTTTGTTTGTTTGAACACGCTAATCTCTGGATCTACCAGTCGGATTCGAAATTCTTTCACTGATCGGAAGCTAAATTATCCCCGAAGGTATAGGAATAGCCTACTTTTTATCCCGGGCATGTGGGTGAAACCGCGGGGAACACCTAGTTAAACTATAACCATAATCTATGTAAATAAAAATCATTAGCCGAAATGTATATAAGCACATCACTTCAGAACGGCAGCACATATTTGACTAATTATTGTATGTTGCGTTTGTAATAGCATAAAGTAAATAATATACTACGTGTCATAGGGATGATGACTGGGTAAAAAATAATTATTTCTGTTTAGTCCGTCATTTAGGTTATCAAAAAATATTGGATACGTATTTTTTATTTTATCAAATTAACAAAAAATTGCAAAGATAAGTCGCAAAAAGTTCAGGAGTGGGAGGGAGGGTTGTTACGTCATCTCTCTGTAAAAAGTGTTTAACGCGTCACGCGAAATTATATTTATCATCATATTTAATTAAATTTATCTTGGTAATTTTTTGTATTTTCAGAACTAAATTAAAAATATGTATACCAATATTTTTTGGTAATCTAACTGACAGACTAATTAGATTTTTTATCCATCATCCCTATTGTATGAAACAATCCCTATATGGACAAGGATTGTGTGAAATTATTTTGGAAAATCCACCGGGATGGTCAGAAATTTGAACGGTATTTTTGTATCTTAATCTCAATAAAAACCACCCAGGCACGAACAGTTGGAAATATAATTTACTCTCCGGTAAAACATTAGATTCCATATAAACTCTGGCAAAACTGCGAGGTGAAAGTTAAAATCTACCAAATTAATTTCGCTGAAAGAAAACAGAACTGTTGTTTTATGAATATGAGGAAAGTTAAATTCTGACTTGTCTGAAATATATGGCATAATAATTTAATATTCTACTACAGTAAGGGTATAGATATCACTAGCTGTCCCCCGCGGTTTCACCCGCGTTTCCTGGATAAAAAGTAGCCTAGTAAATCCTTGGACAAAATGGTAAGAAAAATAAAATTTCCTATTTCACAGTACGCCACCTGATCCCAAACTTAGCAGCTTGTCCCAAAACCTCAATTTTGAAGTTAATTTTAAATAAATAATAGGATATCAATTATGTTTGTTAAAATATAAATTTCAAGAATACCAAGAATTTTTTAAAAGGTTTATTGACCCCAATTATAACAAGTAGTCAACACAAATGTTTGTCTATATAAAATATAATGTTTCTACAAAATATCAATGGGTATCCAAGAATGAAAAACAATGATACGTTCAAGTCGTTTTTACTGCGCCTTATATCGGGAAGTAAATAAAATAAACCAATAAAATTATATTATTTGCCAACGTTTTATTTTACCTACATTATTATGAGCTCACATAGACAGTAAAAGGGATTGACATCAAAAGAATAAGCCGAAATATGATTGCCTCCACTGCGAAAGACTTGGTGACACGATTATTATCGAAAGAAGAAATTCCTTTGATGTCTTAATCAAATCTTATTTTTATAAATTAGGTACCTACGACAATTTTGGCCATTCGTGTTATCAGGCGCGGAAAAAGTAGTCCAAGAAATGTAAGAAAACAACTTATGACCTTATGCCTTCCGAATTGAGAGTTAGGTCGGTTGCTTCGACGAAAAGATTTTAAATTATATAACTTTCGTTGCAATTGAGTCTTCCTGACCCAGTTCTTTAAAAGCTCAAACTTATGGAGATTGAAAAAGACATGTACAGTCAGTGTCAAAAGAAGATGACCACTCTTAGTATGTACCTACCTACCCTTTCATAAAATAATGCCGTTGTATAATGCGACACGGTATTGAAGTGATCAGCTACTTTTGGCACTCACTGTACTATTTATTAGCGTAGAGCTCAAAAATAAATGATGTAAAATATGTACAGCATGTTCGAAAATGTCTATTGCAAGGCAACGTGTAAATTCGATTCGAGGCGCGCACCCTTCAAGGCTGCCTCATGCTCAAGAGCGCAGCAACATTCATATCTAAAATACACAATTCAATAGTATTGACAGTTACAATACAAATAATGTTCACGTCAGTGCTTCTATTCAATTTGCTTATACGGGGTGCTCAGTTATAGGTCGTATATCGAGTCGTTGTCGTTTTATGTCAATTTGTAAATACATATTATTTTTCCCAAAGGACGCTGGTAAATGTCACATTATGATTTTTTTTAGTAAGACCTTGCGCTGTGCCTTTCTAGGTCAATGGGAACTACCATTTAGGTTTTCGACCCAAAACCCATAGGGTACTTCCGGTTGACCTACATACATATTCTATACTTTAAAATAAGGAATAGGATACTTTTTAATTAACGAAAACAAAACAGAGATGCAAAGCTATGTAAAAATCTCTACTATTTTGTACAGGATCAACCCGTCCATTCGAATAAAGACAGGAAAAGGAAATATCCAAGTACAGTGAAATCCTCCGGTTTGAGTACAAAATAATTCAACGCGACACGTGCCGTTGCTACGTTAGTATGTTTCAAAACTTTCGCCGTATGTTAATGTATGGAGAATGTATGAAAATGGTTTTAATTTTATTATTTTCAGTTTTAACAAGATAACTTTCTATCAGGCAGAATTTGCTCATTATTATTAGGTACTCGGTTCTTAAATAATTTATCTATGGATAGTTTTTCATGGTAAGAGGGTTACCATTAGCAAAATTTGGGGGCAAAGATGGGTGAGTGGTAACCACTTCCAAATAGACAATTTACTGTTTTTAAAAAACATTCCTTGTTTCAGAAATTATAATTTGGCAGATATAAATACTATTAGGTATATCCCTTCTCATATTATAATTTCTGATTATTTGGATATTTGTGATTGTGACAAAGAGCACAATAGAATAAAACATAGATTACCTTTATCCCAAAAAAAAAAAAACGTGAATACGCGGGCAGTTCCTAGTAAAGGAATAAAGAGCTACAAAGTCTTTTAAACGACGCTTAAACTTTAATTTATGTAAGTCAAATTGTATTCGTATACGTTCTCTAGAAATGAACTCAATAAAGTTTAAGTGCTCATAAAGGAATAGTACATAGTTACATAAGCTTTAGTTAGCTTTATTTACATAAGTTATTTCTGTAACCGCCAACGTGATTTTACATAACATGAAAATAGCTGTCAAATAAACACTTGTCTTAAGTAAATACAAACAAGAACGTAATAATACAGTTTAACTATTCCCTACCAGTTGGGAATCGCGTTTGATTTCGGGCGATGGCTCCGGTACTTACGCTCTGTCGCACGAAGGATTGCCACAAAATGGAAAATCAAATAAACGATTAATTAAAAAGTACCTACCTAATCCTAAGTTGATTTGTAATTAATCATCATGTCAGCCGAAAAACGTCCACTGCTGGACAAAGGCCTCCCCCAAGGATCTCCATGATGGGCGGTCTTACGCTACCCGCATCCAGCGGTTTCCCGCGACCCTCACAAGATCGTCAGTCCACCTTGTGAGGGGCCTGCTCACGCTGCGACTTCCGGTTCGAGAACCTTTCTGCCCCAGCGGCCGTCGGTTCTACGAGCGATGTGCCCAGCCCACTGCCACTTAAGTTTAACAATTCTTCGGACTATGTTGGTTATTTTGGTTTGCCTGCGGATCTCATCATTTTTGATTCAATCTCGAAGGGAAACAGCAGTCCATCGCTCTTTGGGTGACCCTGAGCTTTCAATTAGCCTTTGATTTATAAATATTACTTATTATTATTATCATTGTTTACTACAGGAACACTCCGCGCAAACTAGTTTTTTTTACGAAGTCTCGTAAACACATCGCCCCTCAACGTTCTAGCCTGCAAACTAAGCGTGTTTGTAGCCGCTTCCCCGCAAGAGCCACGCCGTTACACTGCGCAAATACATTCGATACAGAACTGGTAAGGAATATTTTCACTGTGGCAATAACTAGAAATTAATTTTGGAATCCATATTTTGATTAGAATTGAATTGACTGGAAAGTTTTTTCTCGGTAATTGGAGTCTAATTTATAGCCCTACAAGGCAGAGAGTTATTTATAATTCAGAACAGTTATTAAATGTATACTATCCAGAAATATAGTATATATTGGTTTGCTCAGTGTCACTAGTATAATCGACCAATAAAGTTTTAAAACAAAGTAAATAACCAAGATTAAGCAGGTGCATATAAATTCAAGAATTCTAATGGGAAAATTAAATCGCGTGCATTCAAAGAAACGAAAAGCGTTTAAAGGAAATACGGCACGAACCGATTACAGTTTTATATTTAGTTGGTACGGTAAACTAACAACTTATTTATTTATGAAAAATAACTTTATTTACAATTTATTATTTACTTTATTTACATTTTTATTTATAAGTAGTTTAGTTAATAAAGGTTTTATATTATGTAAGTTTATTATTAATAATATTTACAAAAAAATACAAAATACATATTAAAAAAATCTTCGAGGCGGCCGCTGCTGCTATCAACGGCAAGGTTCCCAGAAGGCTGGCAGCGTTTCCTCTTTGGATGGCCAAGCTAACGCATTGGCCGAAATAGCCTTTTATTTGAATTTATAAATAGCTTAGTTTTATTTAGTCTATATGTAATTTGATTTATGCCTAGCTTTAGTTGGCTTAATTTTATTTTTAATTATTTATAATTGATTTACATTATTTTATTTACAACAAATTCACGAAATAGAATCTACATAAAATTTCAAGGCGGCCGCTGCTGCCGATCAACAAAAAAATTAAGATCTTTGAAATTGCTTAATAACAAGGGGAAAAATGTAGATTACAGTGATTTACTGAGACAAGTCGTTTTTGATGAAGCTTATTTGCATACAAGAGACTATAAAGACAAAGGTAAAGATACGATGCAAATAAAAATCCCAATCTAGGAAAAGAAAATATTAAAAACAAATAACAACATGTAATCCGCATTTCCACCAATAAATAGGACAGCATTTGCTTTCAAAGAACATTCTGCTATTTTATCGAATGCAATGGCACAAAAAGTGCAATATGACGCAGTCAATATACGGAACTTTGTGTGAGCGTCAACTCTGTGACTTATTGTTGTTTCAAAGAGCTTTATTTCAAATTTACTACCAACATTTTAAAATATTGCTTATGGAGGACATACGCTGACGAAAATATTTATGGAACAAAGCGAGAGACAAGTGTCGTAAATATTATGGTGATGACGGGGACTTGGAATATTTAAAGTCTCTTTAGACTTTTGCGATTTCAATGCGTCCCAATGAATAATGAATGTGCTTTTCGGTCTACTTTCCAATTAGTTCGGATTATAGACGGAAGCGTTTGCAAATATTATGGTTATGCACTGTGGCTTTGTGTTTGCAGGTTTGTTGGGTAATACTGGGGTATTATTTTAAAGCCAGTTGCTTTTTAAGCTTTGTGAGATTGGCAACACATTGGTGATCCTCCTGGTATGTTACTGCTAATATTTATAGGTGACGACAGCCACCTAACCTTATCTCTATCTTAACCTTTGATTATATAAATGACCATCAGGTAGACCACCAACACAAGCACAAAGCTTGTCAGCTTACAGGCCGTCTACTATGCCATCAATTCATTAAAAAAAAATACAGTGTGAAAGTATCAAAGTAGGTACCTAGTCTATTATAAATGGGAATCTCCTGTATTGCTTCCCTCTCAACAATAAAAAATTAAGTATTTATGTAGAGATGTTTCCAAATCAAAAACGTTTTATTCATACATACCTTCGTTGACGCTTATCTCAAGTTGTACAAACTTTACTTACGGTCTGACTCTACCGGTTCGTAAGATTTCATATGCCGAGACTCAGCTATTACTCTTATCAATAGGCTGTCTATAATGTGACCTAGCAGCAAAACTAGACTACCAATATTTAATAAGAAAGCAGACTTGCCCCCAAAAGCAGCACCAGTTCAGAAATGCATTGCGCTTTTTACCATTTTGAAGGACAGTAGACGACCCGTCACACGTCGCAGCATGCAAATTAAATTCAAGCATCTGAAAAATTTAAATTTCTCTTAAATGCGGAAGAAGAAATTAAAATCGTTTGCAGAATATGAAATGGTATTTTTTTTGCCTATAAAATCATATAAAAGTCCTAACAAACAAACTTTGTTTAGGGGCCCAAAACTTTGCCACAAATAAAATCAATCCTAATAGTTGTTTGAGGAAACTTATGTAGGATTATCAGAGTGGAAGATATCTATAAAGTATAAGTGTGAAATAACTTTCAAGCAAACGAGATAGGTGAAACTTTTACTTTCAATTCTCTGACTCTCCAATTCCAGAGCTTGAATGATCAATCGTTCTACACTCGAACACTACTCGATAAATCCTTTTGGGAATGCAAGCAAAGGCGTCAATATCATGTCAGTGACTAACGAACTTACTTGCAGCTGCATTTGGAGATAAAAATCGATTTGTGTGTGTTTGCCGGGTTTATTTGCTATGGATTTTTTTAGGACAAAGGTGAAAGATTTTCGTCATTAGGTAATTGATTTGGAAAATGAAATTTGAACACTAAAAAAGAGACGACCCGAAATATATATAGGGTCGGTAACAAAAAATGCGATAATTTTTTAAATATTAGAGCAATCCTTTTAAAACATAAACTTAATTAAAGTTTATTTCATATAATATTTATGACTTTGATTTTATTTTACACTATAACATTATTTTCTATACTACTGTAGGTATATATATTTTGCTGCCTGCTTACGCGCGACATTTCCGATCTTTGCCTAATCGCTGTCTAATTAGTAGTTTAAAATGAAGAAAAAAAAATCACGAATAATTGTACTTGTAAACCTACTAGAAACTATACGTACTTAGAGAATTATTTGCTGTACCATAAGAAGATAATTATGGCAAATGACAAGCCTCGTTTCATCAAAACTTGGCGTTATATTTTTTAATGTAGATAACGTGGTTTACGAGGCTGGAAGTTTCAGCACTCGAGACAGCACTTCAGCATTAGAGCTGTAATCCCACCTGTCTGAACCATTGAGGTACTAGAGTTGACATTGCAATGAAAAATTGTGGGGAGTAAAATTGAATTACGTGGCAATTCACCACGCATAGCCTCGTTAGTCGATTTTATAACCTCCTTCAAAAAAAGGAGGAGGTTCTCAATCCGGCTTTATGTTTGTTCATGCATTACTTTTTTGAATCAATTTAATTAATTATTTTTCCGTTGGGTTCTGCATAGCTCCAGGGTCCCATATTAATTTTGTTGTCTTTGAAGGAGGTTTTTTTAAAAGTTGTTTATTTTATTTTCGGTTCACATCCCGAACACGCATTATAAAACTTTTGTTTAAATTTGACGCCATCTTATTTCTAATGACACATGTTTATGACCTAACGTAAACTATTACTCTGTCTGTATAATCAGAGAGATCGTAGTCATATGGGATTTATGTGTTTGGATGTCCTCATAGGACAAAGTGACAGACAGGTAAGTGAATATCACATACTCTCCATTATTATTATCTATATAAGTACCTATGTATTTACAAAACAAAAGTAATATACCTATATGTCGTATATAAGTTATCTGGTTTCCATAGTACAAGCTCTGCTTAGTTTGGGATCAGATAACCGCGTGTAAAGAATTCCCAGGATATTATTCAGACCTACTTATGATCGATCGGTAGAATTTTTTTTTTCATTAAATTTATACTGATGATTTTAGAACCAGACTAACAACTTTATTTCTTGCTCTCAGCCATGAGCCATTCGATTTTGGAAACTACACAATTCGGATCCAGACAACATCTGATTATAATGTAATTTTAAATAACGTAGTAATTCATCTCTAGTGACGTAACAGCCTCAATGGTTTGAATTTCTGAAATGTTTTTCATGCCACTCACACGTCTGGATAAAATAAAGGCTGTCTAGCGCACCTGTTAAACTTGGAAAATCTGATTAAAGTTAAATTGTAGAAATAATCCTTACTTATTAGCACCGAATGTGACATTTGTGTAAATTTGACTGGTAAAATTATTCATACTAATATCACAAATTGTGGAAAAAGAAATATTTTAATCGAGTTTGGCTTTTATTAGCAGATAGAGTATTCCAAAGAGTATTCTAACAATAAAATATCCAAACGTAGAATGACTTCAGACAGAATTTTCCATTGAAACATCAACATCATTTCAATTGAGAATTGTCATTAAATTACGATACAATCTGAGTATTAATCAGCCAAATTGTTGCACAAACACACTAATTACCCTGTCACATATACAGGGTGAGGCAACAAGCGTGTAATCACAAACAGGGCGCACAATCACTCATTAACCTCCTATTGTGTTATGGTAAACATCCTGTGAATACTCATAGGGTGATATTGAACTGTGAACTTGTTATTGAGCTTTGGTACTTAATTGTTTTAGTTTAGGATTTAATTTAACATTTAATATGAGTAGGATAATTAGCTTTTAAATATTGTTTAAGGATGATAATAAAAAAAAAATCAAAGAAACCATTTTACGTTAAACAACATACTGATCAAATGCTAACATTTGAAACAATTTACATACACAATGTCGTTGTAAAGACGTTGTCTCCGTTAAAATACGGAGATATTTGGGTCCAAATACGATCCCTATAAATTTTTTATTCTAATATAAGCAGTATAGGGGTGAGACAATACTCATTCTCGTGGTTTACAATTTCAGTTTATTATTACTAATTGGAAATAAGTGGAATTGAAAGAAAAAAATCTTTCATACAAACCTTGTCCTGACAAACACAACAAAAATAAATCAGCTAAGTCAGTCGAGCCGTTCTCAAGTGATACTCAGTCCGAGGGATCTTATCATCTTATGTTAATTATTCTAGTTTTCGCACGCGGTGCCACAGCTTTTTCAAGGGATCACACATTTTCCAGTGATAATAAATATCCTAAAATGTTAATCCATTCCATATTATTGTTATTCTAAGAAGTGATATATCTATGTGTATGATAGCCTGAATAGTTTGTAACCTATTTTTTAGTTTAGTAAAAAAATCAAGACAATACAGATAAAAGAGTAAATTGACATAAACATTTCAACCCGTGTTTCGTCATAGTTGACTCGAAGTGAGTAATGTTTGCGGTGGAACAATCTTTTACCGCTGCTGTTTGAGATGGGTTAACTAGGGTCAAAATTACCCGCCACGTTTAATTTTTCAACCTAAATAGAAAGCTGAAATTTTAAGTACAACATAAAAGTAGAGAATTTCATGTGAAACGAAACCGCGGGGCGGAAACTTAGAGTTTTACCCGACTACGACGAAGCAAAAAGGCGTAAAAATCATAGTCGTTTAGCTACATGTACTACAGCTAGGCTCTATTCCGTCATCATCATCACTTGACACATAAAATAAAATATCTTCTGTATATTTTATCGTATTTGTACTTAGTTTTTAAATTATGTTCTAATAACGATATTTTTAGTTGACAATTTAGACCGTTACTGGTGATTAGGCTTCAAAATTAAATGAATATTATTTATATACTTTAATGCCTTTAATAAGCCAATAAAGTAGAGTAAAATAAGTACCTATATAGCTGTTTAAAGAAAAAATACTTAAATAAAAAGCAATAATCAAGATGTGAGTTAATTTAATGATGTATCCTACATTAAAGGCTAAAAGCTATTAATAAGATGGATTAAAATTTTCACTTCCAATAACCAGTGCATTTTATGGTATCAAAAATTTAATTTAAAAATTTCTTATCGCCATAAAGTAGATTAAAAATATTGAATTAAATCGCTCGCTGCAGCTCCGATCTCCAAGCAATTTGATCGTGGAAGATTCGCTGAAGGATTATTTTTATTTATCCTTCAGGAATGAAGAATCTGAACGAATGAAGGAGATTTCAAGAGCTCTGTTATTGGAGATATTGACTGAAAATTAAAAAGTGCCATCCAAATGGAAATATTTTTCATAATATTCAATATACAATGAACTTGCAGTTTAAAAATGGTACGGTATCGTAAAGTAAAGAAATAAGAATTAGGCAGGTCCAGTAGCACGAATTATAACCAAATTGAGAACGTCCTCCTTTTTTTAAGGAGGCTAAAAATTAAAAGTCCTAAAGTAGTTATACAACTCGCTAACAAAAATTCGGCAAAATTACTAAATAATAAAATTGTATGAAACGAGATAGTCAAGATAATTTTATTGTAATACGCTGAAACAAAACACATTCCCAAGGTTCCCGTAAGAATGATGTCGTAAAAATATTTTTATGTGTATCCACGTAGGCTCATATCATTTCCAACATTAAAACTTCAGACATTTCAGGTAAATGCTATTACAAATCTGACTGCGCACGCTATATCATGTTCATAATCATGATTTACGATATATACCTAACACATATTATTTTTTATTATTTACTAGATACACCTACACATAAAATATTTAATCACAACAAAATAAACTAAAAACTGCTTATATTAAAAGAAGGCATCGTTCCCAGAAAACTAGCCGATTGCTTGATGCTCATTCTCTGACCCAAGTATACGCCAGCATTCTGGTCATGATATGCTTCGACCAGGCGTTTTGATATCTCTTTATAAAGATGGTGGCAACTTGGCCCCCACAGACCCAGAGTTTAGCTTTAAAAGTAAAAGTAGCCTGTTATTCCTTATCACAGGGTATGGGCCTTTCTCAACAGTTGCTACATATGGTCATCTGAAATCTCATGACTCACTAGCTGTTCTCCGCGGTTTCACTCGCGTTCCCGAGATAAAAAGTAGCCTATAACATTAGGAGAGAATGTAGCTTTCAATTAGTGAAAGAATTTTTCGAATCGGACCAGTACAAAAGTCCAAAAATTTGCGCGTTCAAACAATGAAACACACTCTTCAGCTTTATTATTAGTAAAGATAGTTGTTTTGTTTTGTGTAGATCAGTTTTAGAGTCATCAACCATCACTTTTCAAAATGAAGTATTGAGTTACATTGACCGATGAACCATTCTAGATGGTTGAAAAGTGTCACAGTTTTACAGTATTGCCTTATCAGGGTCTAAACATAATAAATAGGTTTTGAGTTTAAGTTCAGATGTAAATTATTCAATTTGTATTCGAGGACAAATCATAGCATTATAGCAAGATTAATTAATCCATTTATTCAATGATTTTTTTTTACCAATTTTTGTTACTTACATACAATACTTTAATGTACACTATAAAAAATATACAACAAAAAATTTTGTTTGCACATTTAGGTAATGTCATCTGCCGTAATGACACTCGTTCCACGTAATGTGATAAGTCGGCTGCCGAAATTTAATTTTGTTTGTTTCGCAACGCGCGCGGCGTCGTTATTCCGACAATTACCTGTTGTGATAACCCTGGAGTGAGACCTTTGACCAACTGTGGCCACATAATAGGCCATTACATAATTTCTGTCTGCATTTATTAAAAGTTAATGAGTAAAATAATCAATTAATAATTGAATAAGTTATAAATAATTTGCATTTTATGATTGAAAAAAAATATTTCCATAGAGTCGTCAATTATAATTTAATGGCTGATTGAAGTATGTCTATTTTTGTCTATTAAATAGCTATAGAAAGACAGGTCAAGTGATAAATCAATTACCAACTTAAATTAAACCTTATTTAATGGTAGCTTCGATTTAAAAGCCCCTATGAAAGTACAGACTATTCAAAACGTCAAAAAGTACGAGTTATTTATCAGAAACCAATAATGATAAATAAGTACCCTAATCTTCAAACCGCAGAGAGCTTTTCATTGAAACGTAAAAACATATTTTTTGCTAAACATCATTTTTTCTTTTCTCCTTGCCACTTGATTGGAAGTAAACGACCACTTTTCAATGAATGGTTTCGCAATTAGGCAATGTTTACACAAATCATGTTAAGCCTTAAATGGGCTTTTGAGTTTCATTATATTACTTTTGAGGTCAGATTTTAATAGATATAATGATTAATGAATAGGTTTAATAGATTTTTCTAAAAATCTTTAATGGACAAAGCATAATAACGCTGTCTTATGCTTTGTCCAGTCCTGTCACGTGCGACCGGCGACGCCATGACAGTTCAATCAAAACAATACGAGAGTACATGTGTTGTGGAGATTCAAAAAACATAATATTTATTGTTTTCTTACGATTTTTGCGATGGTCTGTAAAACTTTTTGTATTACCAATTCAATTCATTTTGTTTCAATTACCTGCTCGCAATATTTAAAGCCATATTTTTGTAAATATTGGTGCATTGGGCAAAACGGATATGGGCAAAACGTGTAGGGTTTTTCCCATACTTTTATATATTGTTTAAGTTTTTTAATTTTAATAGGTAGGTAGTGAATTCGATTCCCATCCAGTAATCATCCTGTGTCTGGGTGTAATTATCTATATGAGTTATCTAACCTACCTATGTATTTACCAAAAAATTTAGTATAGGTATCAGTTGTCTAGTTTCCATAGTACAAGCTCTGTTTAGTTTGGGATCAGATAACCGTATGAAGAATGTCCCAAATTCAACAAAATATATTTTCTAAAATCCCGGAAAATATACCTATATATCCAACTGATAGAGTAATACGATAACTCATCAGTCACGGGCTTGGTGACAGATGAAATACATTCCTTAGGGGTTTGAAAGGGCCGCTTTTTGATCTCGAAGGTTGGTAATGAAACAGCCTGCTATTTGATGTTGCATAAACAGTATCCGGTTCCGAAAATAGTTATCGACTCAATTATTACTTACCCAAGCGTATATGACCAACGGTTTTTTATTTTTAACTTACGTTGTTTTTTTCATGCAACCTTTTTTGTGTTGTCATGTCGAAATCGTGGAAAAAATTCAGACATCCATCTAGATTTTTAATTTCTGTATTCATACATACAATAGGTACAGCCCCTCCTCCTCGGTTTATCTATGGCTACTCCGATTTAACTATTTAGGTACTAGCAAAGAATAAATAATATACTACGTACTAGTACTAGTTAATAAACTGAGCTAGTTAGTAGAACATGGGTCGGTCGTACAACATATTTAATTTAATATTATTTGCAGTTCTAACGCATGACTACTCTTGCGCAGTCGGTTAAGAGTAGCCATCTTGTAGTTTCCACGAGTGCGAGTACCCGCCACTCGCGCTACAGTGTGCTGCCCTGCACCGCCCCGCTACCCGCTCACCTGAAGTATTATTTTTACGTATCGCTAGAACTCGATATATGCTTATCGTCATCGTCATACACAAAGTAGGTACAGCTATTTAACAGGATTTTTCAAATTCATGATTATAATCGTAAAGAAAACTTTTCAGATAAATAAATGGGTACTTAAAGAATTAATGAACCTTGAATATTACCAAAAACTTATTACATTTTGACACGTACTTATCTAAAATGCAAAGAAAACCTTAGCACTTTGAAGAGGCCATCTCATTGTAAGCTTAATTTAACTTTTCGTAAACAAGGTACGATCCGCGGTGTAACTCTTTGCGACTCCCTAAAGTGAATTATGTATTCGTTTAAAAATGTTGCCATCCTCGTCCAACAGGGGAATTGTTTTTTTTAGTCAGTTAAGGTTTTACAAGATTTAAGAAGACTTATTCTATAGTATAGTATAGTATAATACTGTACTATTCAATAGTTAATTGAGTTAGATTGCGTAGTGGAAAGTTACTGTTATATTTATATACATGCACCAGAATATTATAATATCCATCCGTACCTAATGGTGCCGATTCTGTTGTTTACGAACTAAATAAATTTAATCTCACTATATCTCTTTCTAATAGTAAATATAAGAAAGGGATGCAAGATATTTTAGTCCTGTCAGTTTAATCCGACCACACATTTCAACGTGAATTTAAGCGCGATCTTTATTGGTCACGACTATTTACCCGTACATTACGACGGTATGGATTAAACTGACACTGAACATTAAAAATGTTCTATCTTTTTTCAATAAGGTTGAAATGAAAGAGAGGTGACTTGTCTAATATTAGTTAAGTTCGTAAACAACAGAATCGGCACCATAATTATTTTAAATCTTCTCACACGGTCAAAAGATTCTAAACTATGCTGATTTCTATTTATGAGAATTTATTATTAATATAAGTAATATGAAGTTTGAATTTGAGATAAGAAATAGCATTGTTTATTTTGTTTTTAGACATTGAATGTTATGAAACGTAAATAATAATAATCAACTGCAGCAAAGTATTAATTTGACAAAATTTATTTTCATTTTCATCGTTAATAAATTACACTTTACGATTAAAAAATAATTATAACAATAATATCAAGAGGCGATTGCCGGCTGTTTTATAAATTCACAGATAGCCCCACTACCCCTACATATCTGCAACAAGCGAGACTATTTCCGGCGTTGACGTCATTCGAAAGCCCACACGGACTAAGCTAAGCAGTCCCCGTTGGTTGGTTCAACGGCTTATTTGCCAATTTTATTATTTTTTATCATTTGATATTTTTATTATTTGATCTTGGCCTCTAGGGATCTGAGAGCCAGGGATTTTTTTGCCCAGAGATCATTCAGCGAGACAAACCGCATGAGTCATGGGTAGGTACCACGCCAAATTTTGAAGCAGGTTATTTTTGGAATTTAATGTTTAATTTTTATTTATTTAAATCTTCTTAGCTTATTAATTAAGGTTGATATTGCGCTGTAAAGTTAATTTAATATCATAGATAAAATCAACTACAATTCATTACACAAATAAAAAATATAAAATAAATTAAAAATCAAGTTTCATAGATTTGGGTTTGACTTCAGATTTTCTTAAAAAATTCAAATAACCTCCTAGAATATCTATGGCTGTAAATACTTGACATATCGGTAGATCTTACCCTTCTCTTCAGGAACCTCGGTCACTCCCTCAACTACTTAATATTAATTTGATGGCTCCTAAAGATAAGTGACTCCCGCTAAACTTTCGTACCTTCATTTATTTGATTACTATTTTAGAGAAATCAGATTTAAGCTTCAATATTTATGTGAATATTAGATAACTTGTACAGAGTGATTTAAGATTATGTAACAGACCGATAGGGCATCGAAGTATAATGTAGAGTAGAAATCAACATAAAAACTTTCCATACAAATTAGGGATGATGACTGCGTAAAAAAAATATTAATTTTGAATAGTCCGTGAGTTAGGTTATCAAAGCATATTGGATACTTATTTTTTATTGTATCAAATAAAAAAATACATAGATAAGGTGCATCAAAGTTCAGGAATGGGGACTTGAAGTCACATCTCTGTAAAAAGTATACTTAGACGTGATTTCACGAGAAATTTTAACGCACTGTATCTTCGTTATTTTTGGTTTTCGGAAGTAAAGAAAAAAATATGTGTCCGATATTTTTTGGTAATCTAACTGACGGACTAATTAGATTTTTCATCATCATCCCTATTCGAATATATAAACAAAGATAATCATTAAAATACGCTTTAACTAATTAACCACCTATTAGATTACTAGAGTACTAAAATAGCTATAAAGGCTTTTAACAAATATTTACGCTAAACTTTTTAATTGTAACTTCATAATTGTGCGTACGCAAAACCCAACCAAAATTAGATTTTGAGGGAGCTTTAGATGTGTCTGTGAATTTTATTATTTGTCCAGTATCTGGCTCGCGGTTTTGCTCACACTGTTAAGGGATTTAATATTGTATTTTCCCCAAAATAAAAAATATCATATATTTTATTTCACGGTCAATTAGTGTGCAAAATTTTAGCTGAATCAAATCAGGATTTACAGCATAGTTGTGTAACAAACATACACGCGAACTATGGCATCCTTACTAATATTATAGGTACATAGATGTGAAAGTGTTTTTTTACTCAATACTAAATTAAAAATGAATTAAGTTAGCCTATCAATTCGGGCATAATTGACTTATTACCTGTAAGATTTTGTGTTTGACAATGATCTCTGATATGAAATCGTATTTGGCTCAAATACAAGCAAATAAGTAATAAATTATCGGCTTTCAGGCTATGGATGCGATATGTCAGCTTATAAGAGTAAATCAAACGGTTCGTAGCTGTGGCGTAAATCAATGTAACGACTTTGCTACGCCATAGCCGCGTGCTACGGACGGATTATCAACAACGCGCGATTATGCTATTAACTTGCAATCGACACTTAATATATTAAGTGGAATGGCAATGAGGAATACCAACAAAAAAATCTAATTAGTCCGTCAGTTAGATTATCAAAAAATATTGGATACGTATTTTTTATTTTGATCCGAAAACAAAAAATAACGAAGATACAGTGCGTTAAAATTTTCCGGTCTGCAAAAAGTGTACTAAAAAGTAGTTGTACAATGACGTCACAAGCCCCAATCCTGCACTTTGATGGGACTTATCTTTGTAATTTCTTATGGATTTGATAAAATAAAAAATACGTATCCAATATTTTTTGATAATCTAACTGACGGGTTAATTAGATTTTTTTGTTGGTATTCCTCATTCCTGGAATTTTTTTTTTATATGTGTGACCCAAAGGGCAGCATTTTCCAAATCCTATATTCCGAGATAGACACTTTTGACACTATATCTCTTGCACTTACGTCCATTAGTATTATGACATCTCATTTCCTCGCGGTTCTTAATTAAGGATTACTCTATTTTATTGTTACTTATCATAATAATAATAATTTATTTATTTTCTCCAATCAACAATATTTAACAAATCAGGAAATAATAAACTTATTATTATATATGGTTAAAATTAAATATGTAGCAGGAGACAGGAGTCCAAACTGAGTAGACCCAGGAGATCCATAATCTCCTGGCTCTCCAAGATTTTCCATATTTTTCTTTAACAAAACTTACGGGAGTACTTATTTTTTAAACAACCGTCACTTTTTTACGTTCTATTAAAACTGAGATTTACAATTCTTGTTTTAAACCGTTCATGTAATACGAGAGACTACAAAAAAGAACACAAACGTGTATAATTTACCGTGAACTAGTAAACGAAAAACAATATTTATTTGATGCTATCTATAGCGCACCACACCCTCATTTGTGAGGCCTAACAACATCCGGAAGAATAGGCTCGGCTCGCGTGTCGAACTTAATAAGACACGAGATTAAGAATCTTTTCAATCTTAATAACTAATCTTTAAGATTGAAATTGCGTTGCTAACTCCCGGTAGGTCAGTAACTTATTATATAAATTAATTCACCCGAAAATTTGCAAGTAAGATAAAGTTTACCAGTTTCCCTCTCGTAAACAAAGGAACTTTGAAGGTTACTTCGACAATTAATACAGAGTTTATTCGATAAAAATTGAATTATAATATTAACTTTGTAAGTTCGTATGGAAATTTTGAAGCATAATTTTCAAGAACTTAGTTTGCTGATTAGACATGTCGTGTTAAAGTTAGTAGAGTTTAAATGAATAGGGATATGGGTAAATATACGAGATGAATATTTAAGGATTATATTTAATGAAGGCGCTGTCATATCGTAAAATTAAACGCCCCCTCACATAGCGCATCTTAATAATAAACTGGAAAAATTGGAAAATTATGAAATATTTGCAGGATTAGTAACGTACGCTCATTTGATAACCTCTTACCATCTGAGTTATTATATTTGCTGCTACCTCAGTGCTGTTTTTTATTATTTTTCATTCCAAATTACATCAAATACAAATCCATTTTGATACCCTTCGTTTAGGAAGATTTTTTTTAAACCTATATTTTGGTTCGAAATATCACGTTATACTCAGTTGACTCTCGCACAATACTAAAGGCAATCTAACGACGACGTATCATTCACTAAAATCGCTTCAGCAGTTTAGTACTTACAAGGAAACACGGACGGACATATATAAAGGTTAAACCCAACCCTCCTTTTTTGGCTTCACCGTGGGTAATAAAGGTAGGGTAACAATTTTATTGTGATGAATTCAATTTAATGGAACCTTTGATTTAATTATATAACGCATATCATACCTAATTATGAATTACACAAAATAAATAGAATGTTTTTTTTATACTACTTAGGTAGCAAGCAGGCATACGGCTCACCTGATGGTATGTGGTTACCGTCGCCTATCGCCATTTGCAATACCAGAGATATTGCCAATGTGTTGCTGACCTGTTACATACCGAGAAGGCAAACTGGCTCTCAAGTGCAATTGCCGGAACTCACCGGTAGGTGCTTGGCGACAAATTTTCAACTTGAGGGTGGTAGCCAGCCAGACGGGTACTACAAAGTACCCTACCACCGTGCTATGGTTTCCTCACGATGTTTTCCAAATTCAAATTCATTTATTCCTTACAGTTATAGGTACACTAAGGTCTTATAATTTACATTATATGAACAGCCATAACCTATCCTTCCGGCATGCACCGAAAGCTCAAGCTCATTGTAGGATTCGAACCGACGACCTTCGTCGCGGCATCTGACGTCACTACCACTGAGCTATCATCGCCTTAAAATGTTTATAATCCAATCTACATGCAGAATACTATATACTAATAATAATATACCTTTTGGCGAACAAAGTCCACTTCGTTTTATTAAATTTAAAGCAATTTGGAAGGTCAGTAATTAAGTAATATTTGGGTTTGCCGATCTGTAATTATTTCCACAGAGGACTATTGGATTTGAGTGTAATAAATTATATCTGATTGTCCTTATCAACCTATTATCATGATTAAGTTATGAATAATTATCTATACTAGGATTACCTAGACAGTAGACATGAAACCTATTTTTGGTTAGACAGGCCAATCAACTTATGCTATGGGATTACTGCTGAATACAAAATAAGTGATTATTGTTATAATATATTTGGGATCGGTAATTACGATGTAGATTTAATATTTCAGTTCAATTTGAATTAGGGCGAACGACTATTTCTTGTTATGACGAGAAAGTCAAAGCCTGTCAGACAGTCAAAGTTAGGCGCCTGCTCAAAATATTTATTATTTCTTTACAAAACAAGTAAACGTGTAATTTATTTTTATAAACGTTATTTTTAGGTATAAATGTGAAAGTTTGTGAGGATGGTTATATGGATGTTGTTACTCTTTCACGTAAAAACTACCGAACCGATTTGGATGAACTTATTGGCACACATATAAATCATACCTTGGAATGACATATATGCTATCGGGAACGAGGATGAAACCGCGGGACGGAAGCTGGTAAATAATAAAATATTTAGTTAAAAAATAATGTATATCTTAAAATAAATTACACACACACCTCGTTTAACACAAATACACTTCGTTTTCATTGCTTCAACCACACAAGTAGTTTTCTTCATTAAAACCATTTAAAAATAAACTTTAACACAAAGTATCAAGATGCGAAATTAGACTCGTTAAAACTGAGCAGAAGCTCATATTTTTACAAAATAAATGCTCTCTTGACAAGATTGCCGTCATATTTCAAAAAAATTATGCCACATAACGAGATTAGCTTCAGATTTTTTGTCAGCTTTATAATACAAATTTACGTTTGTGTAGCTCCAGGGGTATTATATATGAGGTATGGCTATAAATAATTGAGCTTTATATATGGTTCTACTTCTGCCTACTACAATTCATTATCACCGTAATCAACATGTATTTTAAGTACCTATCTAAACATTGCAAATAATGTCCTGGCTCACTATTATCCTAATTGATAGGCACCCATTATCATACAGGAATAGGGCCCGTATTAAAAAAAAAAGACGTGTGGCACTCGGAGACTGCCGCGGTAAAGCTATTGCATAGCTGTTTTTATCAACTTATGCAATTATAATTATTTATTCATTTTACTTATGCAGTATTTTTTTTCCTTTGTTTTTTTTCTTTGATATTAATGCAAGTTACACTTTTTGAGCGTGATCCGATACAACCAATGCCACCTAGAGACGAGTTGCTGAACTAAAGAGACAAGCGTGATATTTCAAAAAGTCATTAAAAGTTCTGCTATTCATCGATAGATGGCAAAACTAAAAAGTATCACCGCTGTGCCGGTCGGAGTGGGGGGTGTTAGGTTATTTTCGTTACGGAATTTCAGGATTCGGTCTCCACGCTCAAGGCCCGCGATAGAAGCTATGCAATAGCTTAAAAAGAGGAGGCTCTCTGCGTATGTCTTCGTCCCTTACTAAACTGACGGGGACAAGCAAGACAGGAGAGACGTAATTTTAGTAAAAAACGATCGTTTTATGTCATTTAAAATTAATCTAAGCCTTTTTTTTTAAATGTAAGAAAACCATTCCCTTTCTAATGGATTTCAGAATATGTGTTAATATTCGCGACTGCGGGGTAACATTTGCAACTTAAATTTTTTTAAGGATTTTGTTTCAGTATTTTGCAATCCCCCAAAACACAGTAACACAATTTGATTAAATACTCCGTGAAGCATAATACATTTATGTTTATTATTTACTTATATGGATAATCCCAAAATGTTATGCATTAGTATGTTAAATTGTTGAAACAAATTAACTAGGGGAAATCCCTCGCTTAAGCTTAACGACAATTAATTAAACCGCAATAAACCGGATTATGAAGACACGCATTTTATAATTAATTGAGGTCATGATACTGCTTCAAAAGTATACGGGGTGTTTTTTTTTTAATAAATACCTTTCGGACATCAGACATTGAACAGGGGGGCTAAAACGGCCGCTCGAGCAATATTGCTATGCAATTCAATTTACAGCAGAGCCAAATGTTTTTTTAAATATTTTTTGATGAAAATGCAAATAATTTTAATCAATGAATATACAATTTAGACAAATTACACCATAATCTGCTGTAAATTCGAGATATGAATTGCATAGCAATATTGCTCGAGCGGCCGTTTTAGCCCACCAGCTGGATTGGCAGAAATAATTGATATGCAATAATCAACCTTCTCCTTTTAAAGTTTTCTTATTTTTGCTATTTTGTTAATAATATAGTAGTATAGTAAAAAATGCTATTCCAAGGTATATGATTTTATACAAAAATTGTATACAATATTTACAAGTTTTTTTGTTTTTAAGAATTGAATTATTTTCTATACTAGCTTCCACTCTGCGGTTTGACCCGTGTTCGGGATAAATAGAAGCCGATGTTACACTAAACCTATTTCTATACTAAAATAACGTCAATTCATAGATACAATTTATTTATTTAAAATAGGTACATCAATAAAACATGCATTATACATCATTTTAATAATTGTTTTGATACATGTGCCTATTACAGATGTACACAACATTTTAAAAGTTGAATAAAGTAAGGACAGGTTTGAGTTTGGAACTTGACACGTCCATAATATGATGACGAAACCTTACGTAGAGCAATATACACTCTTGCCTCAGACAATCAGTCACCGCAAACGCTCTAACAATTCCAAATATCACTAAGCGTTCTTAACCAATAATCGATTGAGGAAAAGCCGAAGAATACCCTAACTTAATAATAACATCTAACAACTTTATTGAATTTTGGACCTAAACTGCTTTTAATTACGGTACAATATCCAATAACTAATGGCTGTCCATCTTCATAGCTCGAGCCTCAATGGATCTACGTAATTATTTGCTACGCCGTAGCACGTGCCTCTACGTGATTCGTAGTGGAGGGCTCTCTACGATAATTAGATTACGTAGCAGTTTATGCACTTCTGGTTATTAGCTCGTAATTATTTTATTAAGTTCGAAGATTAATTTTATTGGTAAATAATTTATGTCAGATTCAATGGTATATTAAAATTAGGAAAAAAATTGTTAACATATTTTTATTAGCATTACGTCATGTACGTAAGTAAGTACATCATAATTTAATTAATTGATATATCTGATTTTGATTATAAAATCCTATGGTGTGCATAATGCGATATGAACTTTTCGGATTTTTATTTATTCTTGTTATCCTATACAGGGTGTAAGTAATATCGAGAACTGAAACAATGGATTAAGTACACGTTTCTTAAATCAGACAATGTTTTAATAACTTTTTTTCTTAATTTAAAAGTGCAGTGTAAAAAGTCCATTAAGCATTTGAACAACTGTAAAATTTACAGACAAGGTCGTCACAGTTGGGAACAAAGTGTTTATTGTACTATTTGTGAGTTTTCAAATTTTGTGCACTCAAAAAATACTGCATATTTCCACGATCCCGAGGGATAAAACATAAATGTTAATCCTGGGTCTCAACTACCTCCATACCAAATTTCATCAAAATTGGTCCAGCCGTTTGAACGTGAAGAAGTAACAAACATAAAAGTGCCCTACTTTATATAATAAATGCGAAAGTTTGTGAGAAACTTTCGTTTGTTACTTCTTCGCGCTCAAACGCAACGTAGCAGTAGAATAAAAACACATACATACATTTTTTGATATAAGCTGAATCTCTGACTTTCTGTCGCTAGATTTAATATACTGGCGATAAACGCTAATGGTTTGCAACAATATCATTTTGTATAATAAACCATTATATTTTTAACTTCCCATTAAAAAATATAAATTGGGTAATGCGATTTTTATGGGCAAAGTTAAAAAGGTTGTATTAAAAATATAACAATCCATCTCAGGTCATTAGCCAAATGATGCGAGACAAGCTTCTGAACTGCTTTCATAATTCAAGGGGACTTTATTACAGTGATGATAGCCTATTCTAAAAGGTGAGTTACCATGAGACGCAATATCAAGGTAAACTCGATGGCATCTCGATAGAAATTCGCTTATGAAAGTGACACATTTACCTGATTTACGTTGATGCAGTGAAAACGTATCTTTTATATTTTGGAAATTAAAATATACTCAGAAAATGATATTTTAAACAAATTATTTGCTCAGTAAAATTATTTCGTAGCTTCACAGCACGAAAAACACCAGTAGGTACCTACATCACTTGGTCAGCTATTACACAAGACCCGCACATAACCTTACTTTTTGACGTCTTCCATCTATGCGGTTTCACGTGAGTATTTGAAAATTAAACATCAATACTAAGATCAGCGACCAAGACATTAATCTCATGCGTAAACAATTATGATGCCATGCATTCGTGTTTGTGCTTGACAAATACCTAATCGACCTGACGATAACTATATTTGGTAATGTGCCCCAAAAGTTATGCGTCCGTCCAAGAAGGTAACATTGAGTACCAAATACATAGAAATTTTGGTTGGGTATAGTATTATGTCGAATACTGAAAATATTTTTTGCCATGATGGAGTTCTGACAATTTTAAGTCTAGTCTATACTATATATAATAATATATAATATAATAATCTATACTAATATTATAAAGAGGAAAGATTTGATTGTTTGTATGTTTGTTTTGAATAGGCTCCGAAACTACTGAACCGATTTGAAAAATTCTTTCACTTATAGGAAGCTACATTATTCCCGGAGGTTATAGGCTACTTTTTATCTCCGGAACGCGAGTGAAACCGCACGGAACAGCTAGTATATATAATATATAATGAATAGCTTTATAATTCAAAACCAAATATATGTATAAAATGTTGTCAAACCATTCGCATTTATTCATGATTTTAGGATTTACATTCGAGAAACAATCCCTTAGTAGCCTGATTTATGTTCAAATATTAATATTCGTATTACGTCACGGCATTCACGAAACGACACGGCAAAGCTGCTTCCGTCCTTGTTTCTACACTTTATTACACCAATAGCATAATTTAGTAGTTGTTTTTTATAACTAGGAAGCGGAATTCGAGGCTGAATTCAGTATTTACCTATTAATAAATTACTTCTGTAACATATTTCATGCATCCATTTCATACAAAAGGTGAAAATTTAATATTAAAAATGCGAAAGTTTGTGAGTATGGATGAATTACTCTCTCACGCAAAAACTACTGAACGGATTTGGATGAAATTTGGCACAAAGATAGATCATACTTTGGAATAACATATAGGCTATTTTTTATCTCGGGAAAACATAAGAAACCTTGGTGAAGTGGGTGAAACCGCGAGGCGGAAGCTAGTTCAGTTAAAAGCTGATTTAATTGCCTAGTAAAAGTTAACAGCACTGTGAGGTTTATCATCTTACTTTGTCTGAATATTAAATCACTTAATATGTGACTCATCAATATTCTATATTTTTTTTAAGATATCCGTCATTTTAATCGGCAAATGTCGAAAGCTACTTTTATGTCGAAGACTCGAAATCTGGATGCTGGAACGTCACATAAGATCTGGGCTGGGAGCATAAATTCTTGAGTATCCCTATCTCATACAATCGATATTTGATAACAATAATTTTTCAGTGTTTGGCCATCATCAGATTTTTTTAGGATTAAAGTGACGAATTGCATATTGGCATAGAATAAATAATATTGGTATAGAGACAGATATACGACCTCTTTCGTTTGACCGCTCAAGTACAGGGGGTTTCGGATGAAACTTTGGAATGCAGTCGATCTATTTGGTAATATCGTATATAATTATCTAGTTCTAAACTTTTTGAGTATTTTTTATTTAAAATAAATGATATATTTTTGTAGGTACGCAATTCAAGGTAAACACTGCGGCATCTTATGCGGTTATAATAGGATCTATTTTGCAACAAAAAAGTATAGTCTGATGTGCTGGCGACCGTATCTTCTCTCTATACATTATACTTAAATATTCTGGCATAAAGCATACATTATAAAGTAGTACCTTGACATTTAAGTTTTCCCTTTGCCCTTTGACGCAAAACCTATCAAATAATGACAAAAGCTTTATAATCGAGCTCCGACCGAGCTCAGTTTTAATCCGAAAACTGAAGGCAATTTAGGGTACCTATATACATAAACCATAAACTAATTTTTCGCATGATGTAAGGAGAAGCTTTATATATATGGATATTTATTTATTTATATACAAGAATTGCTCATTTAAAGGTATTAGATAAAATATATATGTATTTTTAGCTAATAACTAAATATTGCAATAAAAAATGCTTTCAAATAAGTAATTAACATCAGACTTCAGTCTCTAAACGCTGGCCTTGAGGGAAATCAATTTTATTCCACTCCTCACAACAAAAAACCTTAATAAACGCTACGTACGTACGAAAGTAATATCAGAATGGTTGGAAAATTGAAACCGCAAAACGCTGGCCGGCCATTAGGCATAGAATACGCAATTTTTGTCAATGGTACTATAATGTTTTCTAATGACTATATGTTTGCCTGTACTGTAATAAATTCAGAGTACATTGAATTTAAAATAATATTTCATAGAATTCCACAAAATGGGTTAGCATTTCAAAAGTATTTTGCTGGCTTCAAAACACAACTTAATTACACAGTCCAATTTAGAGTTCCTATATCGTTCGTTATATTTTTTAATGAAAACACGCTTTTGAGTCGGTTTGTTTTTTTTATTAAAAGATTTTTTTTAAATTTTTGTGTATCCACCTACAATAAAATTTTATGGAAACTGATCTAGGATATGTATATAATTCACATGTCTGTCTACGTGTCTGTCACAAAATAGACAAAATAGCCCCTACTAATTTAGGGTTATGTACAGTCGGCATTATACTTAGTCAGCAAAACTATTCTTATTCCAAAAACGCGGGCAAATCCACGAGTGACGACCAGTTCAGCTGTAATTTAATGTTCACAAGGCAATACAATTTTCTAACATACGTAGATTTGATAGCAGTTTAATAATAACGATAAAGGGAACGTATAAGTAATTTCTTTCATCTCGCCGAATACCCCAAAGCCTTTTTATGACACCCACAGACTCACTCCCTTTTTATATTATCTGTATATTTCTCATTCTTTTATTTTTACTGTAACAATATTTATATTACGTCTTTCCGTTACTTCTTTTTAATAAAAAGTTATTTGACTTCTTTTGGATGACGTCACAAAAGGATTTTTAATAATATTAAAGGTACAATACGTATTTAAATGTCAACATTTATTTGAGCAGATACAAGTAGGTACTTTTTGTATTGCTGCCTTTATTTTATTTCATGCCAATAAATGGCATCTCTCCATCGTTATATTTCCTATCTTATGAATGGTCTAGTTTACCATATTTATTGGTGTATACTTTTAAAAAATAGTACATTTGTGATACGTACATACGCAATATAAGTATCAATACATTTAAGCGTCGAACTGCTTTTGCAAAAGAGAAAAACGGCATTGATGAAAAATTTAACACAGATATGTGCGGATTATCTGAAGTATGCGGATGTAAGCGATGTTTACCATCAGCCTGTATAATGTGCTTTATTCATTACCGTGAAACAGACAACTATTTATTAAACATTCACGCTTTTAAACAAAAAGTGGTTTTAATATTGACAGTGCGCCTTTGTATTCATTCTCATTTTCCCCTTTATGCATTTTTACAAAAAAAGAAAAATTACAAACTAAAAACAAAAAATCTGGAAACCAAAAGACAGTAAACCAGAGATCCACAGCAGCGGAATAATTTTAATTAAATTAAAGTCCGCCTACCTACAGGATGTTTTTTATTTCGCTGAACTCCGCTAGCGATGCAATCCAATTGGACTAATGCACGTGTCGGACTATGTTATGTATGTGTTATGTGTAAGTGCTTTAGTATTCCAATGTGGTCGCGCTGTTAAAATTCAAACAAAATATTTTAACATGCAAGTTTCGCGCTCCCATTTGTTATTGCGAAAATTTGATGGCTTTACTCGTTACGTGATGGCTTACCTACGATCAAAATTGCAATTTTCAATCGGTTTTTTATTTATCATTATTCAAGTAAATTAAAAAATATATATACAGATTAGTTTTATCTCACAAAAAACACTTTTATAAGAAGACATTTCCATAAAATTCCACTAAAGGAATATAAACAAAAGCAGTCAAAATAACCTATATTTATGTAACACAACTACATATGTTTTAACAATTTAGAGGTTCAAATAATGGAGAGGGACTAATTCTGGAAACCAATTTCATTACTAAGGCAAACAAAATAACCTCCATTGTGGATTGAATTCCTATTTATTCCTGGTAAGAAAATATTTATTGGTCTAACAAATATTACACTCATTGTGTGGTAGGTAAAGGAATAGTTCAAAAACTTGTATTTTCATAAAAATATCGCGATGACAACACTGAAAAAATCTCTTCACCTTCTTCTTGAAAACTCCCAGAATACTTTGAGGTTTAGAGCAATATCCTTTAACTCTGTATCTCGGAGAATTAATTCCGTAACTGTTACTTATATTCTACAAATGACCCTATCGCAGAACTTTAGATCTTCCTTTATTAATAATAACGTGAGATGGTTTAAAGTCTCGTAATGTAACCTTATTTTGAAGCAGCATGGCAGCCTCAAAATACCTATCCGCTTCTAGGAAATATGTATAACAATTAGGTATGTTTTGTTGTTAATAACCAAAGCGAGATGAAACATATATTTGTTTGCGGTATACGATTAAATTATTTCCTTTTTAGAATTACATACGGGTGCAAAGAATAATAGAATCGTTTGAACAAGGTTAGCAACAAATCGGAAATTCCCCAATTGACGCCGATATGACATTTCGATTGAATAGTACTTGTAGAGGCTGCTCAAGTATCTCATTTACGGTTCAAAGGATCACCCTTACAGGATCACTTTTGTGTCCGTCTGGCCGGTATGTCATAGCTTATTCTTTCCGGATATACTGGCTGGATGAAAAACGCTTTAATTTGGTAGTATATACTTATGTACCTACCTTTATAGAGTTGGATGATCTAACTACAGACCAGTGGCGAAGGGTCCATACAAGCCGATTCCCATCGGCTTACCTTTTAGGAAACCCAGTCTCACATTTTCATCATTTCAAAGCCACTTTTAACATGCTTAAAATACACTGTAATTATAAAATTACAGGTGTTTTTGAACGGCTTACCCTCGCCATAATTTTACCCCTCGCCACTGCTACAGACAAGAAATAGTAATGAAAACCTAAACGAAAATTCAATGTATAACGTTCTCATGGAAAAAGGAATGGAACGGAAGCCTATACACGCGAGTTAAGGTAGGATTTAGTATTTAGTCATTAGTTTGGGTTGACTGATCTAACGTGGCAGTGTGACATTTATCTACAAAAGCGAATGTTCTCATGCAATGTAAGGCGCACACTCCCCCGTTTCAAAATTGGATCCGGTTCAACCACAAACTTGATACCGGTTTGATTGCAATTTAATCTAACATTATTATGCAGAGATATAGTCTGTGGCATAGAGAGAAACAAGCAACATTTTTATACCGGAAACGCAGGTACAGTATGACACAACTTAGATGAAGCATCGGCAAAATTCGTAAAATCGATCGAAAATGATCTTGTTGAACGTTGAATGGCGCGATAATGAATGATTTTTATTAGTTGTGTAAATTGGAAGTGAATATGCTACATCTAAGTGTGTCATACTCTGTAACCGTGAGTAAAAACATGTCCATAATAAATAATTTAGATCAAAATAAAATAGAAGCTATTAAAAAAACAACTTGATTTAAAGTAAACAATGATAACAACCATCGGACGAGAATTAATTATATTTGTTGAGACGAAAACGCTTCCTTTGACCAATTAAAACAGTTAACAAGTTAACTGACAGATCTTTAATTTAAAATTAATTAATTTATCAACGTTGATATTCATGAGTGGTTTCAGCGTAGTGTTTTTTGTAAGCGTTCCGTTTTGGTGTCTTATTATAAATTTTGGTTAGTTCCTCAATATAAAAAAAAGACTGTCTATTTTGATTTATGTATTTAAGTGAAACTAACCGCTATGTACTTAAAAGTTAATCATTACAGGGGGGCTCTTCTACGTATCTTTGGTGGTAATCATAACAAAAACAATTATTAAAAATCATAAAATAGGAAATGCCCACCACTATTAGTGAAAAAAAATCAGTACTTACCTCCAAATTTCCCTTTAATATCCAAACAAGGAAACTCTACTTTGTGTAACCTATAATAAATTTTGATTTTTTTATGAAAGTTACCTCAATATCTTTTACCGCTGTATCAGCTCTTTTTTAACCCTAAAAATAACGTAAAAAAATTATCAGACATGAATCTAAAAATAGCCGAATAATGAGAATGCTTAATGTAATAAATTCCCTTGGGCAAGTTGATCCGCCGATGTTTTGGGGGTAAATTAATTTGTTCAATCCAAGCTCTGGGCCCGCCCTGGCGTCCAAAATTGATAGTCTTCCTGTACGCGGAAAAAAATGTTAGGTATAAAAAATACTTTAAAATTAAATTAATAAACTTCTTCGTTTATCATTATATTCAACTTTTGTAACAAATTAAGTAAGGCCACTGATATGGTCTTGAAAGTATTTTTACCTACAACTACGTCATCACATCGTAACATTTTTACGTAACATTTCAGTGAAAATGTTACCTTATGTTAAAGACCCACGATTCACATTTTATTAAACTTACAATACAGTCGCTGAGAAAATGCGAATTAGTTATACCTCAGAAATCTCTTTTATGAAAAACAAATATTATACTTTGATGGTTCTTTGACGAAAAGGTTATTGAAATCAGATTTCCCATTATAGTGATTAGCCCATTGAACAAATATAGGTAGGTATCAAAAATTCATTCATCGGCGGTCGCACTTTCTTTCTTTGATTTTAGCCTACAAATTTAGCACGTCTTCAGCACGTGTTCGCTGCTACAAGATCCTCAATAAACCCTCCAGCATCTAGTAATAACCTGCTAATGGAACCTTAACATTATTGTAACGAGCTGATTATAACAGCATTTGTGAGCAGACGAGCAAAGTTTTCCCATAACACCCCTATAAACTTATAACGACGCTTCGAAGTGTTGAGTGACCATGCCCAGTATAAGCAGAACCTTTCATTTTGCTCCTTTTTTTGATCGTTAATTTTATAATTAGTATCTATGGCAAAAACATTTCAATCCGTAGCTTCTTTTCTGCGTGAAAAAAGACCAAACCAACAAAGAGAGAAAAAACCGGCCAAGTGCGAGTCGGACTAGCGCACGAAGGGTTCCGTACCATTATCTATAAAAACGGCAAAAAAAATACGTTAAAAAAAATACGTATATTTCTATTGCCGCTATGGCAATAGAAATACATCACCTGTGAAAATTTCAATAGTCAGCCTTTTTATGTTCTTTGGTAAGTGACGCCTCGGTATTTTGAACATATCGCACGCAGGATTAGAAAAAGAGGGTAGGTTATCTGATACAAGTGTTCTCTCAATCTAATTTATAAAACGCTAACCTAAATCCAGTCAAGTATCAGCTCGTTACAACTTTAGTGAGAAGGAAACATACGCACTTTGAGTTTAATCAATATGATGAAAAGAATATACATCATGGACGTATTATATCGGACTCCTATAACATCGGCAATAGCTAAAGTTTTCCTTCGATATTGAAACTTTGTTCATTAATAACTAATTATGAACCATCGTGTTGCTCTGAATGCGCATCTGTATTATTAATTATTAGCTTACTTTCTTTATTAGTAAAATTTTATTTACCTGAAATATGTGTGTTTTCATGAGTTATCGAAGTCAAACGTTTATTATACACGTACACACCCGCCCGTCAAAGCTCTTCAAGACTCTGATTACCCACACTCTCACACCACACTCAAATACTTGTGCATATCACCCATTTTTAATCTAAAGTCTATGTTGTTACATTTTTGCCTGGTGACCTGTAAAATAGGGTACCTATTCTAGTACAGGCGCCAGTCTCTCACAAAGGAGTGAGCTTTGCTTATTTGCTGTAAACTGTAACATAGTAGTTTTAAGTATCTTTGTTAAAGAGAAAATAAATTATTATTATAATTATTATAAAATAATTTCAATATTTTTTTAACTATAGGTGTACGCGCAGCTCTAATGTGTATGCGCAGCATTAATGAATGCGCTGAAGTAGTGCCGGCGCGTGTGGCAACACTGGGCGTGACAGGAAAGGATCTCGCCCTCTTCCCTCACGGCAACGGTCGAGTGCGCACGCTATATTATATAATAAATGATATAATTTTTGTAACAAGTATAATACAACATAAAAGTAATATAAAGTTTGTTTAATTTATAAACAATAGGTATTATACATATTATCCAAAACAATGACAAATATTATAATAATAAATGAAAATACTCGGTTTTCATTTAGAAAGAACTTAGTATAGATAATGGTCATGGGACATTTCATTTTACATTTATAAATAACTTGTTTCTGGCCCACGGCCTTACCCACGATTCCGGAATAAAAAGTAGGTACGTGTGTCCTTTTTATTCCGGAATCGCCTATGTCCTACGGCCCATTACATACCTCTATCTATATGCCAAAAATCACGTCGATCTACTGCTTCGTTGAAGAAGGACAGACCAACAAACACACATTAGCATTTATAAAATTATTAAGGAAATAAGGATACCATGGTTTTATTCTAAACCTACAACTTCATATGCTAATCCACGACGCCAAACCGCACAGTTACAGAATTGCTCACATAAATCCCGACTTCATTCTAAAAGTTAATTTTATCCATAAATATCGATCCCTAATCCTAGCTCTCTGCTTCCCGTATTTGTCGCAATAAACCCAGCGAAATATCGTTCCCCTTACTTTGAATTGCAATGTAAGCTACAAATGTAATCCTGGACTATAAATATTGAAAGTAAACTGAAGTAAGTCGAGCTTAACCAAAGGACAGTCCGAGGAAATGGTCCGTGAAATGTGGCGTGAGTACAAAATAAGTACTACAAACTTTTCTAGTTACCGTGATGTAAGTTCTTTTTTATGGTTTCGTACCTGAAAAGAAAAAACGGCTTTTTTTGTTTTTTTTTTTTTGCTGAAATAAAGATTATTATTATTACTTATTTATAGTATCACTTTTTTGTCCGTCCGTCTGTCAAGTCCCTTGTTTTCCAATAACGAATTTACATTTGCAGTTGGAGGATTGACCGTGACGTATATCAATAAATGGGAGAATATTTGTTCAATTACAAAGTTAAGTTTGTATGGAACCTTCGGTGCGTGAGTTAACTCGTACTTGTCCGGTTTTATTATCAGAAAATGTCCTTGAATGTAACATACATTACATCATGAATAATCTTATGTAATAATTTCGAAAAATCTTTCATAAGTGAACTTTAAATATTTTTATCTACTCTCATATCGTAATGTGCTAATTATGAAATCAAAAACAGTACTTTAATGACCCACTGTACACCCGTGTATAATGATTCATTATAGTACAGTTGTGTTCCCAAGATAATGCTATAAAATAACTTTTTTTCAATTAAAGTACACTTTGGACCTATCAATAGTATAATCAATCGTTTTTTTTTTAAAGTTGGTATAGACTATAAGAAAAGTGCTAATGGACACATTCTTAGTAATAGTGAATTTAGAAATTTAAGTTAAAAATAAATTACTTATTAGCCTAATATTAAGGCTAGATTGAAATAATAATAGGGAACACCACCTAATGTGTACCCTGGGATAAGGATAAAAAAAAATATTTTAGTAGATTTTATTAATATTTTCAAAAGGGGCTTAAGTAACTAGATAATAATTAATATCTCTACACAGGTTTCGTGACTAACGAGTTAAACTTACGAATTTTATTACGGGTTTTCTTTCACCCTTTTGCGGTTATTTTACGGACGGTATAATTTTCAGAGCTTTCAACTTCGTTTGTTATTTTCTATTTGAATGTCATTCAGCATATTTTTAAGGGTTAAAAGTTGGTATCTCTACAAAAGTTAGTAATAAGTCACCAGCAATCAAAAACAAAAAAAAACTGATCCCAAAGACTACTATTTACTACTTTGTTATAGTATTTTTTTTTGTCAGTTTGTTCCAACTAATCTCCAAAACGGCTGTACCGATTTGATTGGACTTTCACTGGTAAATTATGACTTACCACACAAAAGCTTGTTTAAAATACTTTTCGTAAAACCAAATTAGTCTAACGCATGTGAGACTGTGAGGCAGAAAATAGTTAATTTAATAAAGCCTCGACATTCGTGACGCACATCCATCCGACTAACCCAGAGACTATTAACTTGTGTCATACAGCCACGTAGACATTCAAACAATAAAGTTTTTTCATAACATCCACGTCACGTGTGACGAGGCTTTTATTACTGACACATCCTGCTTATTTATTTACCATCTTCCTGCCCGGTTTTACCCGCTTTCCTGAAATATTTTCCCTGAATTTAATATTGTGAATCTTGTTTAATGTTTCATTGTGCCAAATTAGTTTTTGAAGCTCCTAAAAGGAGGAGGTTCTCAATTAGTTTTTTTTTATTTTTATTCACGTATAACTTGTTTGCTTATGCACCGATTTTAATAATTCTTTTTGCATTTTGCATTTCTGTATAGCTCCAAGGTGGTCCCATATTACTATCATTGTAGAATTCGAATCCACAACCTTCGTCGAGGCATTCGACAACATTACATTGAGCTATCATCGCTACAAAATGAAGTTTGTGCACATGGTATTTTTTCAATACACTGGTTTTGATGCAGATTTTACCACACGGCTACTACTTATTGCTGAAAGAATATACATTTTACCTACTATATTTTTTTTAATGTAACCATAAGTCATACTAGATGGATGTTTTAATATAACTTACTAATATATGTTACCAATTCCAAAAAAAGAAAAGGAGTTTTAGCACTGATTAAGTAGGCATAGTTAATTATGTCTTTAATATGAGAAGTTTGAATTCTTTTCGCAATTTCATTTCTATCTATACTAATAATATTATAAAGAGGAAAGATTTGATTGTTTGTTTGTTTGTATGTTTGTTTGCATTGAATAGGCTCCGAAACTACTGAACCGATTTGAAAAATTCTTTCACTAATAGGAAGCTACATTATCCCGGGAACGTGAGTGAAACCGCGTGGAACAGCTAAAGTTAGAAAATGTTAGAAAATAAAAATGTTCATTTAGAAAATATGTACTTACCGTAAAGTTTATGTACATACATTACTTACGTAGGTGAAGCCAGGGCCGGTCGCTAGTTCAGTAATAAAGTAATGCTGATAAATTCCGATACTTATAATACCGAGTAATCAAAACTAAGACTTAATTTATATACAGTAAGGTCTTAATATACATGTAAATTAAGAAGCCCCTGTAATAAAATTAAAACTTTTAATTACGTAGAGTGACGCAGAGTGTAACTTAATTATGAACTAAACGGAACCTTAAGTAATGTTACACAGGATTTATATTTCATAATTATGTATTCCATGATGGAAAACATGGCTATATTTGCCGCCTTATACATTAAAGATATTTATAGACATAGAAGCAAACGACAAATTAAATTACAAAAAGAGCTGTTCCGACAGACGCTGTCCTGTCAACATCAAACAAAAATTCCAGAGAAAAAAATAATTTCAGTTACTCTCAAATTTCCCACTTTCCAAAAAAAAAAATCTTTTCAAAAATCTTTTACCCAAAGCTTTTAATTTTGATTTTTATAGAAGACTAGCTTTTGCTCCGTGGTTTCACCCCATTCTTAGGGATAAAAAAAACTTAATATTTCTCCATATCATAAATAGGCTATCTGCGTGCCAAATTTCATTGCGATCGGTTTCATGATTTAGGCGTCAGAATGTAACAAAGAAAATCAGTTTCGCATTTATAATATTAGTAAGGATATATTAATAGGATACTAGATAATGTATCATAGTCGGAACCCTAAAAATAGCTTCATGACTGTTATTCCCATAACAAAGAACGGCACTTTCCGAGGACAGTGTGACCAGTATAAAAAAAAATCCTATTTTCATGTTATGCGACTTTGATATAATCTATCTCAAACAAAAAAGGCGGGTATTCATTATTGTTAAATTTGACGTATCGGCCAACCATTAGGGCGCACCCTGGCGGGAGACAACCGCTATATTGAGAAACACATCTATCATTCCCCGTTTTAGGGTGACCGTAAATTACGGTCACTCTGGGAGTGATTCCCACTTTGAGGCTCCCATTTGTGCCATTTATACGCGCATATCAGTTCTGTTTAAATTTGGAGTGCTTTTGATCAGGGTTGCCATCTATATTTGAGACTAAAAATAACATCACAACGTTTAACTAGTTTAACTAGCACAATTCAAATTATCAGAACGGAGATATCGTGCGATGATTACATGCATATTTTTTTTTATAATTCTTTGTAAAAATGTTAATGCATTTAATTTTAAATCAAAGCATGGGCGTTATTTTATTAAACAATATTTAATATCGGTCTGTAATATTAACATAACATAGAAAGCACTTTTTATTCTGAAATTGTAATTTCAGCGTAGGGAACATAAAGATCCTTTGCCCTTGTAGGCTGTATGTATAAAACAAAGTCTTTAATAATGGATGTCGCGACGATAATTGTGTGCAACGAAACGTGCGAATTAATATATACCTACAGCGTCTAGACAGTATGTCTAAAAAATAGTCTCAGCAGTCCTGGAAATATGTAAAATATATTATGGTCACATTTTTTTTAATTTCCGAATATTTATTTCCTTTTTTTTCATAAAAATTATATTAAGTATTTATAATTTCAAAATTTAAAAAATGATGGTAAAATGGTAGAGCCTTTGATACTAATGTGCAATATTTATATTGAGTACATTCAGAAGTAATTTTACTCTGAATTACCGTACTAACCTATAAAAACAAGTTGGTAACGAGAACGTCACGTGTGACCCAATAAGTTGTACGATAAATTTTGTTAACGGGCCTACCTCTCAAATCCGTCGCGTAAATACTGAATTGAACGCCTCGGTAAATTGTTCTTTTTTGCCTAATATTACGAGCTGATATTGCGTTTGAAGTCGCAGCATTTTTCAAAATGTTTTGATTTTACTTACTTTTTTACTTTTAGTTAACAAGAGTACTCTTGTTAATACATATGTTTTAAAATTAGATACAAACTAGAAAAAAAAAATTGTAATAGCTATAGGACAGGCCCACTTGCATGTGCACGCTACGATGTTTTTCAGCTTACCCTGTGCTCGGACTATAATAATAAAAAAACATATTTTTATAATTAAAAGTTTTATAAAAAAAAACAAACACAAATGCGATTTCGAATAAGGTTGCGTTGTAGATTTTGAAGACCTACAACGAACTTGCAACCAACTTATAATTTTATTTATTGACTTTCTAAGTAAACTCACTGTTTCTTGGAAAATACATGTTTACTATTAATCAGAGATTTGTTTTTTTTTGACAAACATGAAAAATCATAACTAAAATTTTCTAACGGAGCCGGTATTTATTCTAATCCGTATGTTTCCACATATCTTCTGTATTTTCCTGTCACTTTTAGCGAAGGTAATTTATTTGTACAAATAAATTCTTACCTCACATGACAACTAACTACATTGAGTTATTTATTTCTTTTGTTCTTATTTGGTTACCATTTTTATTATCACTTATGTACCTACCTATTCTCGACTTGAGATTCTAGTTCTACTAGTTTCCGCCGCGCGGTTTCACCCTGAGGTATCTTACATTTTCCTGGGATAAAAAGTATATGCTATTCCAGGGTATGATCTGTCTTTGTGTCAAGTTTCATACAAATCAGATTAAGTTTTTACGTGAAAGAGTAACAAACATTCATCCATACTCACAAACTTTTGTATTTATAATATTATGTAGGAAGTAGGATAAATAGAATTTCGTTCAGTATAAAAATGACTGGGGTATGGTATAGAAACGTTAACGAGCCTGCACGAGCGAAGCCGCGGGCAAAAAGCTAGTACTATAAATACCAACTAGATGCATCCCTTGCAGTTTTCATTTACGTTCTCCGGTTACGGTTGAGTAGCACTCAGGGATAATGTAGCTTCCTATTAGTGATTCTTTTTTAGAATCGGTTCAATAGTTCTGGAGATTACCTCCTTCATCCGGAAACTAACAAGTAAACCTCTTTACTGCACACGCTTTTTTAATGTGATACCTTCTCCACTTTCAAATTTGCCTTCAAAAAAATTTAAGTTAAAGATGGCTTATTATTATATTAACGAATATTTAAAATTACAAAAAGACTTGGGTGTAGCGCTCGCTCTTGCAGTATATATTCTATGTACCTACCTCAATTATGAAGTTTATTTTGAAAAGAGTAATTGCTGAGTTTATTGCCGGCTCTTCTCAGCAAAAGCTAACTTCCGAATCTTGCATTAGAGTCTGACAAATCATAAGTGCATGTGAAGGTCTATTTGAATAAATAATATTTAATTTGATTAACAATATTGAAATGAACCTTTAGATTTCAAAATGGTACTTAAAAACAATAATATTTGTTATCATTTTATTGGTATTCCAAAGAATATGATTACTGCAAATCACCCAAGCAAGTATAAAGCATGGAAAATCCAAGTCAATACATCCAAATGTAGCCGGATGCACTTTATATTCAGTAGAGAATTGAACCCGCGACCCTTGAGATGCAAATATATACTGTGGTGACATGATTGGAACCCCGGAGACTGAATTGAGAACTGTCTTCGAATAGTGCTATAAATTATATGAATAGTAAATTAAACATTATACCGGAGTAAGTGACATTTTATCGAAAACTGAAACGATAGATTCCGTACCTACAATATTTTGGACCTCTTTACGTTAAAATATTGAGTTATTTTTATACGTGTGTAGATGCTGATATACAATTTATATGGAAACCAATATTATTTTTGATTTTAAATGACATCTCAAAGTTTCGCGCAGTAGTTTTCGAAAATCGCAAACTAATTTCGTAAAAACCCGGAATATAGTGTAAAAATTAATTAGTCATTTCTTCTAAATACAAAGTGAGCGAACTTATTACTATTTGAATAAGAATCGTACCTGCTGAATAGTACCTGCCTACTAGGTACTACTTTTTGTATAAATAGGGTAGTTGACTGACTTATCAAATCAGCTACTTTTTAATAAATGTCAAAACGATAGTTTATATGGAATTTTGTATGAAATATTACACTATGACGTCATAGTTTCATAGCATCAAATCATATACTTTTAGTGGTTACACTGGTAATTAAAAATCATAAAAAGCATTAATTGTACAACATATTTGATTTTTCCACGTGTTTTTAGATGTTTTATGCATTCGTTAGTGTTTGGTCATTTATTTTTGACTACTACCCTATTTCAACAGTAGTTATGTTTAGAGACGTGTAAATTCCTAAAATTACGACTATAGTTACAAAGAGGGTATGTAACTACCAATCCGGAATTAGTTCCCATTCTAGTTCTTCTCGCTTACTAAGACTGTTCTCATTAGTAGAGACAGGGTGTTCTTTTTCTGACTGTACAAAGGTGATTCGAAACAAAGGAGGCGCGCGCCAGTTCATACTTCGATGGCTTCCATTGTAGTACAGGAGTTTGCTGTACAGTCGTACACTATTGTATACTTACCGCGTCTTGTTCTTTTGTGAGGAAATGCAACGTTCGGAATTTGAAAGCTGTTTTTAAATTGAAAATTTACTTTTTCTTTCATGGTGTAATGTAGCTAGTAGCTAGTTATAGTGTATAATTTATGGTGTGACTTTTTGGCGGGAACTTTCGAAGTGACGTTGCATTTATTGAATATTATCAGTGGTATTTTGTCCAATAAAGATCAATATAAGTGCACCAGTGAAGTGAAATGAAATGATTACGTGTATAGTGGCTTTTCAAGTTGTCTCAAGAAGTCCATGAAAAGTTTTAGTAGAACTGCTACCATTGTACTAAAACCTAACTAAACTGACTGACTATGACTCGAAGAAGATTTAACATGACTTGAACTTTGAAACTTGACGATTGACGAGAATTTTATACATGAAGAATATAAAAATACCTACATTGCTCAGCTTGACACTAGCAAAATACACGAAGTGTGATGCCAAAATTAAAAAAAAAAAAAAATGGTGTAATGTGTCAGTTTCTGTTATTTTTATTTTTTATATTACATTTAAATTAGTCTTTGTAGTTCATGTAATCAGTGCTCACAGCCATTCTCTGCAGTAGTGAATCATTGGACAGACTATAGTAGATGACACTAACATTATAATTTCAATAACAATGCCGCCATTACCTCAGCCTACCTCTGGCTGGCACTAACGTTGAAAAAATGCAAAATTACAGGTAATAAAACTTGAAATTCCTTTATAATGTTGATTTTTCATTAATCTTTCCCCTCGTCCATACAAATTTGATTAATAATCCTTGTGTTTGGTGACCGTGAATTATAAGAAAATTTATTTAACGCCACTTTTTAGAAGGTAGATAAAGGTAGGATGTATTCTTGAAATTGTTCGTCATTGAAATTACTATGATATTTCATTCAAGTATTTACTTAGATAGTCATCGATTTTCATCCAAACATCTTTTTAATAAGAATTATGTAAATTATCACAAAACTATTAATTTAATTCGTTCAAAGTAAGAATATATAATACAGTAATATTTTATTGATCAATCAAATAAACTTTTTAAATAACAAGATCACTTTTTCTTTGGCATTTTAAGCGACAACCAAAATTTTGTATTTGGAATTGGGTGTCAAATCATTAGCTTATATTTAACTACAATCTCACCATGGCAATAAAGATGTGGCCGAAAATGATAGACACACCGAGCTTAACTGGGGAACTGGCGTTCTACTGCTACTTAGACTTATCAGTAATTGCTCGGCGACAGATTTTCAACTTGATAGCTGTAGCTAGACATACTACGCATGTACAAAGTAGCCTTTCTATCTGGCTAAGTTTCCTTATAATATTTTCCTTCACAAAAAGCTTAGTTTTTTGTAAAATACGCACCCAAAAAAAAAAAATTGATTCGAAGTTATCGTAATACGAGTATGTAAAATAAAATATTAACTTACAGTTTTGTATTTAAGTACGTTTAAATTTAAATTACAATCTTAAGTAATAGCGATTCTTACAGTTAAAATGTCGAGTGATCATAAGAATAGGTACCAAACTTTTTAATTAAAAGGAAAGTTTTAGAGGGACTTTTGCATTTTGAGCAATTTGAGGAACAGCACTGTCATTGTAATGATCAGGTGAATTGGTTTTTATATCACATTTTCTTTTATAGTATGATTTTTAGAGTAAGGATATGAATTAGTTAATACCTACCTATTTAAAATTATGAAGTATTTTATGATGCATTACACAGCCAGATAAGCGGTATTTAGCTTTTCATTCTCTCTTATTTACCTACATTTTACCTCCACTTACCTTATTTTTACCTCTACTTATCCCTTTTACCTCTACATACCTCCTTTATACTGTGTTTACTTTTACACTTTCCACCACTATTTACCTCATTTTCTCCTCTATTTACCTCCACTTACCTACATCTTTTCACCTCTGATTTCCACCATATTGACCTAGTCAATAATTTAGTTTAGTTTTGTATAAACTATTTCACTGCTTTCCAAGTTGTAACTAAGCGCATAGAATATTTAGCAAAGAATAATTGAGTTGCTCAAACTGTTGAATAGGCGTCATGAAAATCACCTCTCACCTCAGAAAACTTTCTTAGAGTTACAACTTGGAAACACACGGGAATAGTATAGAAACAGTCTCGCAGAAAATTTTAGGTTAATTCTAACTATTCTACTATATTATAAATGCAAATGTAAGTTAGTTTATTACTTCTTGAAGCCTCAAAACCTCAACTAATCGTGATGTCACGTGGCATGAATAAAGGCTTTTTTTTTAAGCACGCAAAGCCTAGAAGGGAACTGGCTCTCAAGTGTAGCTGTCGGAACACACCGAAAAGTGCTTGGCGACAGATTTTCAACTTGAGGGTGGTAGCCAGCCAGACGGATACTTCAAAGTACCCTACCACCGTGCTATGGTTGTTTCCTCACGATGTTTTCCTTCACCGAAAGCTCAAGCTCATTGTAGGATTCGAACCCGCGACCTTCGTCTCGGTATCCGACGTCACTACCACTGAGCTATCATCGCCAGGCTACTTTTTTTACTCTGATATATTTTTTCAATATACTTAACTCACAAAAAACAATAAATTCGTATTCAAATTACTTTTCATCAAAGGACACCATATAGTGTATGACACACTATCTATATAAGTATTTGTAAATTTTGAGGCATATTACCATCCTATCCTACCAATATTATAAACGCGAAAGTTTGTGAGTGTGTGTGTTTGTTACTGCTTCCCCAATTTTATTGAAATTTGTTATAGAAGTACCTAACACCATTTATCCTTCGAGAACATAATATCCTTTGGGAACGCGAGCGAAACCGCGGGACGAAAAGCTAATAATAATATAAAAAATATTCTGAGCTACTGGTACGATAACAATAAAGTCCTGGGACATCAAGGCCACGTATTGGCGTAGTGCTACGATGTGCTACGAATTACTACGTCGTAGCATCGTAGCGGCTTTCTCAAAATAAGCAGCCATACGTTCGCGTACTCATTCCCGACATCTACAGGGTGTTAAATAATGCCTCTTTGTAATCGAGTTGACGTTCCATTCCTCACCACGACGACCCCTGCTGTGTTCGTTATTAATCGATTCTTTGCCCTAGGAAATTATATTACGAACTATGTCTATAGTACCTATATAATGGGTACTTACCTACATAGATAATCGTGATAAAAAAATAAACTTTTTAAACAAAAGGTCAATCTTACTCGATCGTAATGTTTGAAAAGAAAAAACTATTTTTTGAGATTTTATATTGTTCCCAATTTCTCTATCGATCGATATAGGCAAAAGAGGCAAATTTTGAGGTAATTTTAGTCCTTACATTTTTCATCGGTAGAAATGATGATTAAAATACAAAATATAAAGAGATAAGCGTAAATGAAGTAGGTACCTTTATCATTATTTTCTTAAATTTATCTATCTTTGTTTTTAACAACGTGTCGTATGGAGAAACAATTTATGTCGCGTTATTTTACGCTTTGTCATCGCGATTACAATTATTTACGCTACATGCCTGTATCCGATACTTTGATCGGCTTTTTATGAAATAAAAACATCAACCTATTTTTCTGGCAGAAATAATGGTACAGTATTACACACTTTGAAACATACTGTACATTTTTAAATTTAAAAATGTCTATATGAAATTTGAGACATATTTACGAAATTTTATGGATTTGATATTATTGATAAATTTACATTTATAGGGATTATAATAAAAACTAAATTTATATCAAATCAACATAAAACAACCAAAAAATAATATTTTTAGCTCATGATAAACTAAAAACTACTCATAAAAAGGTCTAACCTAAATGAAAAAGTCGCTGTCAAAAGGCATCGTTCCCAGAATACTAGCGGCATTGCCACGGCAATGCTGATTCTCTGACCCAAGATTCTAGATGAAATAAATTTAAAGTAGATTATCAATCAATCAGTCACGTCACTAGATGATTACCTCGGTAACAGTTCTAATAAAGGCTGGTTAACATGTTGGTTTTTGCATAAGGGAGATCTGTATGAAAAATTAAACTTGATATATTATTCAATGGAACCGCCGGAAAGGATATGGGTTCCGCATTTAATGGATAATAAATGAACATTACATACTTTATTTGCCTCGTTTATGGTACAAATTTGTTCAGAGAATGTGTATTTTAAGCTTTTTCAGAAACATATAAAGAAGTCACGGGTAAGTGTCTTCTATTGCATATTGCAATATACAAAATTTAATCATATCGCCTCTCTTTCTCACAAACATGATTGAAGAAGGATAGAAAATATTTAACACTGTCGAATTAGTCTATGCAATAAAATGTGTTTTTTTATTTTATATGTACAGGCAAAATACTACATTTCAAATTAAAAAATTACAGAGCTTCATACAATCTTTCATTCCCTATTTCACCCCATTGGGGGATGAATTTCGAAAAACCCTTTCTTAGTGAATGCCTATGTCATAATGGCAATCTGTATGCCAAATTTCAGCCCGATCCGTTCTGCGATTTAGGCTGTGCGTTGACATGTTAGTCGAGACATTACCATAGTCCTAGCCATATTCTATGGTTTCTGTATGAGCCATGCATATTTACCGAGTGAAATGTTAAAGACGTGGTAGTGCCCGTGGTTAAAAATAAAACTGGGGACCTAACCGATAAATGTAACTATAGGCCAATATCCTTGGCTACTGTGATATCTAAGGTGTTTGATAGCGTGCTTAATACACAAATAAATAAACACATACGTCCGCACGATAATCAGTTCGGTTTTCGGCCCGGTTTGTCGACGGAAAGTGCTATATTGTGCCTTAAGCACGCTGTTAAATACTACACGACACGTAGCACGCCTATATACTCATGTTTTCTGGACCTGTCGAAGGCCTTTGACCTGGTTTCCTACGACTCCTTATGGAAGAAGCTAGAGGACGTTCAACTACCTTCTGAACTTATAAATATCCTGAAATACTGGTATGGAAATCAGGTCAATAGTGTTCGTTGGGATGGGGCCTATTCTGGGCCGTACGGGTTGGAGTGCGGAGTAAGGCAGGGGGGTTTAAGCTCGCCTACGCTCTTCAACTTGTACATGGATCAGCTGATCGTCACACTGAGCGGCGCCCGAGTCGGTTGCCATGTTGACGGAGTGTGTGTCAACAATATTAGTTACGCGGATGACATGGTGCTACTCAGTGCGTCGGTTTGTGGTCTTAGAAGACTTCTGAACATTTGTGAGCATTATGCATATACACATGGTTTGGTATATAATGTTAAGAAGAGTGTGGTCATGGTGTTTGGGGCCGGGAGGAAATATCCAGATGAAGTGCCACCGGTTAGACTGAATGGTGAACCTTTAAATAGGATGCACCAATTCAAATACCTAGGACATCTATTAACTCCCGACCTCAAAGATGATGATGACATAGAAAGAGAGCGTAGGGCGCTGTCAGTAAGAGCGAATATGATTGCCCGCAGGTTTGCTCGTGCCTCTAGCGATGTTAAAGTCACACTATTTAGAGCGTACTGCACTTCATTTTATACCAGCAGCCTGTGGGTTAATTTCACACAAAAATCGTACAGCGCTCTTCGTGTGCAATATAATAATGCTTTCAGGGTGCTGATGGGGCTGCCCCGTTTCTGTAGCGCATCAGGGATGTTTGCTGAAGCACGCGTAGATTGTTTTTATGCTGTAATGCGAAAGAGATGCGCATCCCTGGTGCGCAGGGTGCGGGCCAGCGCCAACATCATCCTGAGCATGATTGCAAGCAGACTGGACTGCTCCTACATGAACCACTGCTGCAGGGTCTCCGCGGGAGCGGTATCCCTGAGGCAGTGATTTAATAACTTAATAATTAATTTATATAATTAACTAACATAGGATATAAGATGTAAGTACTAACAAATAAGTTGTAATTGCTTGGAATAAAGATTTATTATTATTATTATCTCATTTATTAAATATATATCTTATAAATTACATTTTTAAATATAATCTATAAAAAAATACATTTAAAAATATAAAAAACAGAATCCAACCGGCATCGGGAACAGGGTCCTAGATACCGATGGTTAAGGCTCCAGACAGAGGAACTTCCTCACTATGCGTGCCGTCTCCAGGAGCACTGCCTTCTGAATTAGGCCCTTGAGCCAGCTGCCTAACGCGAGCCTCTTGAGGTGTTTGTCGAGGCTCTTGGCCATAAGGCCATGGGCTGATACGATTATTGGTACAATGGTTGCCGTGTCAATATCCCACATGTCAACAACCTCGTGTGCCAGATCAAGATATTTGCTTTCTTTATCTTTCTCCGACTTCACGAGGTTCTCGTCATGGGGGACAGCAACATCGACAATCATTGCACGGCGCTCTTGGCGATCTATCAATACAATGTCAGGTCTATTGGCGACAATAGTCCTGTCAGTGATGATAGATCGATCCCAGTATAGAGTGATATGGCCATCTTCGAGAACCGGTTCTGGCACATACCTGTAGTACGGCACCTCAGACGTCACTAGGCGATATTTCAGGGCAAGTTGCTGGTGTATTATCCTGGCTACTTGGTTGTGCCTATGCAAGTATTCACCGTTTGCGAGACGCGAACAACCAGAGATGATATGCCTGAGGGATTCACCAGGGCGATGACATGCCCGACAGATGTCGATGGTGCCATCCCGCAGGATAAATCTCCGGTAGTTGTTCGTCATCACAACCTCGTCCATATTATTATTATTACCTTTTATATGTATATATAGATAGATAATTTAGTGTTGATGGAATCATACATACACATCAATAAAGATTACATGACACAATTATAGACAAGTCTTAAACTGTATGTCCGAATGTAAATGAGGCATCGCATCAAAGATGTAAAACATTTTATAACAGATCTGTCGCCGTTTGGATGAGCCATAAACCTGTTTACGAAATACAGACTCAAATACAGGGCTGGAGTCAGGGATTTTTTTTATGAGGAATATTACTTAATAGAATTGCACAAAATCTCGTCAGTTTGCTGCAATACTATTGGTTAATAATTTGACAACGATGATCGACCTATCGTGTATCGTTTTTCGGAGTAGGCCCTCAGTTTTTTGTTTATCAATTAATAAACCAATCTGCAGTAACAATGTATGTTTTTTGACAACAGAGATTTTTTCGAATGAATAAAGCCTTTTCTTTTGTTTATTGTATCGATATCGTTTTATAAATTGTACATTTTTAATTTATAAAATTAATTCTACCGAGTAAAATAAAAACTTTAAACTATATAATCTTGTAGTACGTCCCTGTATAGAAGTTATGTTAGCAACTTTGTCGTACAAAATGTTGTTTATATCGAGCGTAAAAGCGCTTTATGAGTTGATATTCGCTGAGATGAGAGGTGAGCGAGGAGCAATGGTGATACGGATTTAAGTACATGACATAATCACATATATAATAATGGAGGCTCACACATTAAATGGCTTTTAGCACCCTCACATAAACTCAAAATGTTATACCTAAAGGTCTTGTTTTGTGCCTAAAACCTTACCTGAAACTTTTTGAGTTTGATACTAGGTATTATATGTTCTGTTTGGAATGATATAAAGACTATTTTTGCTTTCACGTATGTAACAAATATGATACGCAAGTTAGTTATTTACGCCAGATTTACGCTTTACACTACTTTTGGGTGTGGTAAAATTTCAAAATTGATTTAGCGAATTATTATTTTTATGTGCTATCATCCGCCGTGCGGTTTCTTTGTCAAGTCCCACACAAGGAAACTAAACAGAAAATCGACACGTGTTTCGCTTCTTCACGAAGAATCATCAGGGCGTAATAGACCCACTGTCAGTTACTCAATGGCTTAAACTATCTTTACTGATAAACATTTGCCTTACTTAAATTAATTATCAAAAGGCCACACTATTGTATGTTATACCTATCTGATTTACGCAATGTATTTTGTACTGACAACTAACTAATACCTAGGTAGGTAAGGTATACTACCATGTATTCAAATCTAAATGGCGACGCGTTACATTTACTGATCGAGCCTCTCATACTCTCATATAAGCTAATGTAACCGACTACTAGGGTGACTACGAAATCTGACAATATTTAGAATTACCGTAGACATCATAAATCTTTGGGTATTTGAATACCATATACTTGCATATATTTGCATTTGAGGGAAACAGTAAGGAAATCTTTCATTTCTTAAATCAAAACTATGTTAAAACAGATAAAATAAAATATAAACTAAAATAAACTCCTTATTGTAGTAATATTGTAAGTAAAATGCATGATATTGTTTTTTTTATCATGCAAGGAAGCTGCTGTTTACGCAAAATAAAAATATTCTATGAAAATAGATGTCATTCTAAAGATTTAATCGGATAATTTATATTATTTGCGACTAGTTTCCTACCCCACGGTTTCGCCCGAGATCTCCTATTGATAAAATAACGGGTTGAATTTTCTGTAATCCTTTCTAAGCGGATGCCTACGTCATAATAGTTATCTGTATGCCAAATTTCAGCCCGATCATCTAGCGGTTTGAGCAGTCAGTCAATCACCTATTCCTTTTATATATTTAGATGGTAATTTCCACAGATTTTTGGGCTTTTGAACATGACAGGACGACGAGAGACAATGATGGTGATAGTAATAGGATTTTGTCCTAATATATTATCAATGCATTGTCACCTCAACAATATCTGGTAAGTGCTCCATGTTGGTACAGTTTCGTGCAAATATGGGAGGATTCTCATTCGATTCGCGGTCGAACATTGTTTGCTTGAATACAAATGTACTAGGTACATTTGTTATTATGCAAACATCTAGACTCCTAAAAAATAATTATAATAAACTACACTTAAGTTATTGTTACGATATATTTATTTTTGTGTGCCGATTCTTTCTGTTGTTTGTAAACTAAACTAATATTAGTCACGTCACCTCTATTTCATGCAAACGTTATTGAAAAAATATAGGAAACATTTAATGCCGTCAAATTAGTCTATGCCATTGTCATTTACGGGAAATTAGTCGAGACTAATAAAGATCGCGTTTAAATTCACGTTGAAATAAGTAATCGGACTAATTTGACAGGTCCAAAAGTTCTTTTATACCTTTCTTATTTTTTTTAAGATTTCTTTTTAGTTTATAAATAACAGAATCTGGAAAATAATAGGGGAAAGATGATTGGCCATCTTATAGGTCACGACGAACTTACTAAAACATAATAGAAGGAAAGCGAAGAAAAGGAAGACCAATATTAAGCTATATACCTTAATATATAAATGCTATTGATAGACATAGTAAAACTAGTTGTCATCTCAACAAAAACAGCAGAATAGAGTCAAACAAGCTACGAGAGAACTCTTATGAAAATTAGTTTAAACTCATCCATGTTTCACCATGGAGCGTTATTTTAATAGTTACATCATAGATGCTCCTTTTTTATATGACAAAGTCGGTAAACAAGCATACGGCTCGCCTGGTTGTAATCTGTTGCATTACCAGCCCCCCTAGACAAAAATCATTTCGTGTGGAAAATTTTATGTGGAAAAGACTCACCACAGATACTTAATGTCATTGCAATGGAATTAGCGTTCAGCGTTAGTGTCACACGAAATGATTTTTGTCTAGGCCTCCAGGAGCATCACTAACGCGTCACTAAATCTCTGCTCTGAAAGCTCTCGACGATTTTACTTCAAACTGCTCTCTTAGCAGAAAACTCCTATGATATAGACTCTCTTACTATCTAGAAATTAAAAAGAGATTCCTACTTATTATTTTGACACCAAGTCTGAAAACAAAACTGCCCCCCTAATGTCGCCTAACTGATCCGCAAAAACATACCTATCTGTTTCGCCTGAAATTGGGCTATGTTACGAAACTCCATACAAATCTGTCGAATTAGATGAAATGAAAGATAGATGACAGGTCGATGAAATATCCATATTACGAACTCACTTCAGATAATGACACATTAATGAAGCTGCAAATGTGACAAAATTAACAACCGTGGTCGACATTCGGGCAAGCTCTAATTTTTGAATGCTTAAAAATATACCTTTAAATTTAAATTTGAATAAAAACCAATACTCGTGTATAACATAAAATATATTTCTTAAAAACTAAATACATCATTATTTAGAGTACCATAAGTGTAATAAGCTATTTATTAAATTACGCAAGGCTTTTCATTAATAATTTAAAAAATCATAAAATTAGCTTCGCTTCGAAAAAAAATTCCGTTGAATTTTTATATATATCCGTAAAGAGAAGGCTGGTAATGTTCGCAACTGCAAATATGTGCAAAATATTTACCGTAAACATGCAAAAGTCGTGGGTTGGAAAGGTTGTTTGTTTTCGACTCGCCGCGTTCTCGACAATGTTATAATTTAAACGTAGAAACTTTTCGACTGCTCTATATATAAGGTGTGGTGACATGCGAAACGTTTCGTTTAACAGAAGTTAATTTTACGATGACTTTATGTTCTAAAATCAAAGAACCAAACTTATCCAGGCTTCGACAGATCAGCGGGCTTTTTCGGCCATCACATTAGCTTGGCCATCCAATGAGGAAACGCTGCCAGCATGGTATCATTGTTTAGCGTTAAAATACGCTGCAATCCATTAGATTGCCCTAGTACTAAAATACCTATTTCATCAATAAGTTTCTGACTGCGAGTAAAGGCTTTTACCAGAGATTTACGATAAACTTGTCGTTATAAAAAAAAAGTAGAATCTATATCTATTTACTAATAATAAAGCTGAAGAGTTTGTTTGTTTGAACGCGCAAATCTCCGGAGTTACTGGTCTGATTCGAAAAAATATTTCACTGATAGGAAGTTACATTATCCCCGAAGGTTATGGGCTACTTTATATCGCGAGTGAAACCGTGGGGAACAGCTAGTTACTATATATACTTGCAAAAATAATAATAACTGTTTGACAAAAGACTTGCGTGTGTAACAAAAGGGCAAGTGACAATCAAAATGGAGGCATATACCGTATGACACAACTTAGATGTAGCATCGGCAATTCGTATATCTACACTTCACTTCCGATTTACACAACTAATAAAAATCATTCATTATCGCGCCATTCAACGTTCAACAAGATCTAAAGTAAGTACTAATAAAAATAGGTAATGTTGTAGGCGCACTCTTTTCGGAAATGATCGATTTTACGAATTTTGCCGATGCTTCATCTAAGTTGTGTCATACTGTACCTAGGCTTGTCGTTTTAATAATCAAGGTACGCGTTGTCTAACGTAAATTAATTTGACGGCAGAACTCTGCCTCTGACAAATAGTTGAGCTGAACGTGTCAAATGTTTGGACTAGACACGTAATCATATTACTACGCAGTTACGTATTTAGTTCGTTGCGTTGGTTTAATTATTAATTAAGATTAGCTTTTCATTCGCATTCTTGGGTATAAAAATATGCACTTTTTGATCTTAAGGCCAGGAATTCCGTTTCGGAATTTAGATAGAAAGAAAAAAAAATCAAATACCTACAATAAAAGTAGTATATGTAGTATATCAGTTATCTGGTTTCCATAGTACAAGCTCTGCTTAGTTTGGGATCAGATAATCCTGTGTGAAGAATGTCCCAGTATATTTATTTTAAACAGAAAAAAAAGTAAGTTAATCTGCTGTCTGTGTGTCGGGGAATAGAAAGAAACAGGCATAAAGTTATGGGAGCAAGCTACCCACAGTACTGGTATTCTGTCATCATTTCGATTCGAAATATCGAATCGGGATTCCGTAATACCTCACATACATAATACGTTTATTTCCGTTCGGCAGAACGGTTATCATGCAGGATTTCGAATCGGAGAAAACTTCGAATGGAAAACTAGACAAGATTTATAGTTACTTCGGCCCGTTCCTTGATCATGGTGATGAATTAATTTATTTTTCTCTTTTTTTTTAAAGAAGTAACAAACATACACGCTCACAAACTTTTGCATATTAGTAGGATAGGATAGGATGCGTCCAATTCACGAACGAGTCATCCCTTATTTGATCCTGAATTTAAGTGTAAGCAAGGATTAAATAACAGGTTAATTTTGTTAAAAAATAACACTGGACAAAACCGACTTGACTTTTTAAGAACAATTGTTTAACGCTGAGCATTCTTGAAACAATGGCTTCTAAATAAGCTGAGTTTTATTTTATGAAGACCTTTTTAAAAACGATGGTCCTTTATTAGAGCTTTTTTATTTAGGTATTGTTTTTGTGGGCTGGCTTCTACCCTGCGGTTTTACCCGGTATTGACCTCTCTAGAGGTTTAATTTTTAAAAACCTTACATCATGTTTCTGTCCAATACGTCCAGTGATCTGTACGTTGATAGATCATTCAGTCAGTCAGTCACATTTCCTTCTGTATATTCAGAAAATGAACATGGACTTTTGAAGGAAAACATTTTGAGGAAACTATAGTATGATGGTGAAGTTTAAAATCTGAAGCCAGTCTATTCTAGGAGGTGCAAATGAGTTACCTTCTGGGCTTTATAAAGGCTTTTATCTGATGAAAAGTAATCAAAGCCTATGAACGGTTACAATAATTGTAACACGACTTATAGAATTCACAAATAATCATTTAGTTTCTGTGTGTATACTGTATTCTGGGATCTATAACGATGCCTTCTGACAGCAACTTTTTCATTTAATTTAGTCCTTTTTATTACAGTAGTTTTTAGTTTATTTCATAGGTATAAATTATAATTATTTAGTGCTTATTTATTAGTGCTTATTATTATTAGAAATTATATGTATTAAAATGAGTTTGCCTGTTAAACAATCTCGGAAATGACTCTGATTTGATGTACCTATTTTAAATGAATAATTAAATAAATAATGAAAATTTATGGTAAAATCCAAGTCATTGTTATTGTAATAATCAAAGTGATTAAACTTTAGGGCCTAACGACACCTACACATTATACAAATGACTTATTCATTCTGGATTAAAAATAATCCAAAAAAATGTCGTAGCAATAAAAATGTAAAACGGCTCAGTAATTTGCACTGTGGGCTCCAAGCTAATTCAACACTCTCATGTATATTTCATGAAATAACTGAATAATGTACGCATTATACCGACAATTTTAGGTCACTACACATTTACAAATGTATTCTGCGTTATATTTTTATAGAAATATTTGTTTAACATTAACTATTCATGCGTTATTATGTAGAAATATTATACAAACAGTAGAGCCACACACACAGGTGGCTGGCTACCACCCTCAAGTTGAAAATCTGTCGCCAAGCACCTTACGGTGTGTTCCGACAGCTGCACTTGAGAGCCAGTTCCTTTCTAGGCTTTGTGTGCTTCATCGGCCACATCATCACTGGCCACGGTGAGGTCAGGCCTATACATAGTAAAATAAAATTATCTATGACAAAAAAAACTAAACGAAAATTATTTTCAGGTTTTTCAGGTTCATCCGTTTGGGAGCTACGATACCACAGACAGACACGCGTCGGGGGTTAAAAAAGGCCTGTAAATATTGAAAATTATTTTGGTTGGGTCAGACTTAGAACGTACTTTAAACTATTTTTTGAAATTTGTATGTACAAATTTAAGCTTTGTTTTCCACTTTACAGCTCGGGTAGTAACATATATGTGCCCCGGTGATGCTGCAAGCATCTCTAAGCTACGGTAACCGCTTGCCACCAGACGGGCAAAATACTTGTATGCCGACTTCTTTTTATAAAATAATAGTAACAGCAGAAAATTGATCTATTATTTCCTATAAAAGTTATTCGAGTCGTTTAAAATATAATATTTTTTAACCAAAACAGTTTATCTCAAATTCATTGCACTTGGTGATTGATGGTAGTTCCCCACACTACATGCATCAATGTCAGGTTTTTTCAGAAACAGAAAATTGCGTTTTAAATTAAAACCGATAGAGGTGAAAATTGCTCGCAAGCCGGCATAGTTGTTATATCTGAATAGTTTTTTTTAAATTTTATTTGCATTGGTTTATAACGAGTTTTCTCGTGAGCATCAGAATTTGACTGAATTTCAGGCCGGTTTTACAAAAAATACACGAAAATGGAATGAAGTGGAAATAGTACCGAATACCTACTACAAATAGTGATCATTTCATCAACAAAGGACATATCAGAATCACAGAATAATTATGTTTTATGTCAGAAAAAAAGTCGTTTCGTTAGTGGGGCTATTTTTTATTTCAATACTACCTAATAATAAAGCTGAAGAGTTTGTTTGTTTGAACACGCTAATCTCCGAAGTTACAGGTCCGATTTGAAAAATTCTGTCATTTATAGGAAGCTACATTATCATCAAAGGTTATAGGCTACTTTTTATCCCGGGAACGCGAGTGGAACCGCGGGGAAAAGCTATACATACACGGAAAAAAAAGATTTTGCGACTTATTTGCGCCAAGACCATAAATATTCTTAAAAATATCAACTGATTCTAAGAGAGTTTTGTTTTCAATAGAAATTTGATTCTTACTTAAAAAAAATGATTCTCTAAACTGAAGGAGAAAAAAAATATTTATATTAAAATTATGTATCTTAGGTCAAGAACCCAGGTTTTTTGTTCTGATGAAATTAGTTTACATTCCATTTAAGACATCGAAAACTCTTGTTTTGATCAATCTTTGTAATCCACATGAGATATTTAATCGTCTATACTCAAAAGTGAGCTTGTATCATTAGAAATAAAAGAAGTCTTTTTCTGTGACAATATGTTATCAATTCAATATTAGATAGTAGTCTTGACAAAATATACAACAAGTTTGTATCCAAATTGAAGATATATTTATTACGAAACAATTATCTTTAAGCAAAATTTCCAAAAAATCAGATGAATATGAAGCTGCATAATTTTATAATAAGAGTGTTCTCTTTTTAATCAACTTTAAATTGTTTACATGAAGATAAAACAATTCTCATAGATCGTTGTAAATATCTCATGCCGGCCGCCATCACCGTATTTACTGTCGCACCGCGCCGGTGACACATGCGCGTCCATCGAGTTCCGAAGCCAAAGTTTTGGTTTTTTAAAATTTGTTTTACTTTCATAAGTCTTGGTGAGTGTGTTGTACATTAATGGAGAAATTACTCAAAACCTGGTAAATGCCAGCTGAAGTTAGAACTATCTTGGTTCTCATCAGGGACGGCCGTCCCTGGTGCCTGAAGTACAAAAGAATTCCAGTAACTGGATGCCATGGGGCATTTTAAGTAAGTGTGTTTTTTAGATTTTTGCGAGTATAAGGATATTTACCTACTGTTACTATCTTTAACTGATTAATACTAATGTCTGGCTAACTCACTTCTATATATAGTGCCGAGGATACCTAGAGGGAGGCACCTAATAAATAATTATCTAATTAACAAATAATTACCTACTTTAGGTACTTAAAGCTGTTTATGACCATAGTGGCGGCAGCAGATATGTGTGAGATTTATTTAAATCCTAACTATTGGTTTAAATTTACAGTAAATTGGATTCAGACGAACCACATAGGTTCTCTCATGGAAGACAATTTGAAAGAACTCAGACTATTATACGACTAACAGATAGACTGGTAAATATAAAACTTTATATTTTCTACAACTGATCAATATCCTTTGAAATTGATTTAAATTCAATAAACAACTGGATACTACTTAGGAAAACCACTGGATATTAGCAAGATTACCTACCTAATTATTTTTATTTTCAGGCTACAGTGGAGGAGGTGGAAATGCATAATTAGTTAGATGTTTAACACAAGCTTGTCTGATGTCTTCATTCCAAGACTTTGACTTCAAACTCATATAGAGACTTCACCATGTGGAAAAAGCATTTTACAATTCTATAGCAGTAATGGATTATTTATATAACCAAACGCAGAAACTGCTTAAATAACATCTGGTTACAAGTAAGCATTTACAATTTATACAGTTATTCATTTTAGTTATTATATCCCATTTGATTGTAGGTGTATGTGTATGATAGATAGTACACACTAAATATATAAAATTAAAAGGTGACTGACTGACTGATCTATCAATACACAGTTCAAACCTCTGCAATTTGCGAGCTGAAATTTAGCATACAGATAATAAAGGCATCCGCTAAACTATACTCTTCACTTCGTAAATTCATAAGATGTATAGGTATAGCTAGTACAATATAATAGTACATTTATTATTAATGAGAGCTAACTATTTTATTTTTTCAGGTGTTTGACGTATGAAGATTATACTTTTATATCTGGAATGATAATAATTAATACTCTCCCCTCAAGAGTCCGCAATTAGTACCTACTTCACCCAACCAATAAAAAAAGTAACACCTGGTGATAGTGGGCAAATCTATCACAGCAAAAGGAATGGTACAGTGAATGGTAGGTACCTAAACCAACCAAGTCTCTCTCTTCTGTCACAATCTGTTCACAAACAGTAGAGTCTTTATTATGGATACCAGTTAACTGGATATACTAAATTATTTTTACATAATATTCTAAGAATTATTTATATGTATAGGTATAGATACAATTGAAACATAACAACTATTATAACATATATGAAATATTAATTTAAAATTAAACTACAATATCTATCTTATATACATTACAGAGTAACTATAAATAATAAACCATAATACCTTCCTATTTTTTTAATTTCATTTTCTTTTCAACTAGAACTACTGCAGAAGGAAAACTGGAAGACCTTGATTGGCTAAAAGAAAAGAACCCTGGGAGGAAGTTATTGCAAAATAGAAAGCTACTGCTCAATATTGTTAGCAAGGCAGGACGTATCCCATTTTTTCACTACTTTGCTTATTGAAAATGAAATATTAAGTTGAGTGAAAAATTAAACGCCAGTTAATTTTGCAAGGAGATCGGTTTTCTTATCGTTCATCATTTTTTTTAAAGTAAATATTTGCAAACAAAATGTAATTACTTGAATATGTTTTATGTAGGTAGATATATATTTTATTTTGGCTAAGTCTAAGTTTTCAACCTTGTATAGTCAAAATTTTCTTGAGCATATGTAATTTTATTCTGTACATATTGATTTTATTTTTTTGTGTACGACTACACCCTACAAATGTCATTATTATTATTTAAAGTTTTTAAATACTTGGGTCAATAATGAAAACTGAATTAACTCATGATTTTGTACGTTATTTTGGACCTCTTAGCGTTAAAATATTGCGTGGTTGTTTTTTTTTTTATGGTACGTCTTTGGTTGCAGTTTTAATAACTAACTTACAAAACAGGCGTAAATTTTTTTAAAAGTCCGACTTACAATTTTAACGCTGAAAGGTCCAAAATGGCATAAAGATCCATGCTTTCAGTTTTCGTTAGATGTTCGATGCCACTTACACCCAAGTATTTAAAATCTTTAAATGATAATAATGGCATGTGTAGGTTGTAGTTATTATTTATGCTGTATTTAATAAATAATGATTCTCAAATTTAAAATGTCGTGGTTTTTATTGAAACGAACCAAACTCTTCCATACAGACAATCCTGGCTTCCATTCAAAAAAGCAAAACTATTTTAGTATTAAACGAAGTTATCGATGCATTAAATAAAAATAGTTTACTACTTTGATCCAAAATACCAACAATTTTACCATCAATGATAGTAATAATTTGGATCAAATTTTCTTAAATTTTTACTCAAAAGATTTAATATTTTGAACCCTTTAGTTCAAAGTGTTTGTTTTTTCTTCGTAATACGATAATTACCTTGAACTAAGCATCTACTATTCTATATCGAAGACAACTCGATTCTTAGTCAAAAATCAAATAATTTCAATCAAGAACATGTATATTTTATAATAAAATAGAAAATATCTTGATCTAAATAAACGATTGTCTTAAATCCAAGACAAACTGTTGTATTAAATTAAGTGAACTCTATTATTTAAATTCAATAACAATACAAAGGCTTCAGTGAAGAAAACTCGATTTCTTAAAATAAAATAATATTTTATTAAAATAAATAGTTCGTATTCCTTTGGATTAAACGTATATCAGTTTAACACAAGGTTATATTTTTAAGAACACCGAATACTGAATTTAAGAGAAATGAAGCGTTTGAATATATATGAATTAATATTTTCTTGGCATAACGCATTTTCCTTTATTTGAAGAAATCGTTTTTTACCGTGTAGGTAACTTAATACGCAATTCTCATTTTCCCGCCTTAGGATATGAGTTTTAAAATAACTCTTGTTTAGGCACCCAAGGAATCAGTCCACCTAATTTCTAGGTTAGGTTTTATGCCAGTTTCTAAAACCAATAAAAACATTATGGCCAAACGCCAGCCACACTTACACTAGTAAAACATAAATTTATTCAACATACAAATGAATAGAAAATTTGCTAAATGAATAATTCTGTCCCCTAGTTATTATTATACCACATTACTCAAATCATTTCCCTCTCGCTTCACCCAAACAAACAGACAAGGACACATACACATTTTAATTCAAATCTGCAATAATTCACAGTTGTACGAGTCAACCCTTTAAAAGTCATTGTGGGTATATGTGGCCCTCACGTGCCGTTTTAACGTCCCATGTTGTTTTTGTCCCGTCATCGGTGTTTAATTGGGGTCAGTAGTCGTTTGTTTGTTCCGCTCGATTGCCTGGGATGTGGTGTTAGTCACAGACAACCCACAAGTTAGTATTTTCTGGCAGTTGCACTTGCCAATTACTTAAAGGTTTTTTAAATGTCTGTAATACATTTGCTTACCTATATAGCGTTTTGATAGCACATACATTTTTAGAGCCATAAAGAGATGCTCAATATAGTGAGACAAGTAGAGATACCCTCATGTCAAACTGACATCTTAGTGGGCTGCTTTAGTTAGTACCTATTGCTTATCTATTTCTATAGGCGACGGTGGACATATGAGTGAAAAGTTTAGTTAGACGCTCGTCAGCTTTCTGAAATCTCACTAATACCTAATACTACAAGCTATCTGTTCGTGCACGCAAGGCGATGCTCGTTTGTTTTTATTTATTTTTTATTAGATAGAAAGAAAGAAAGAAAAAACATTTATTCATGACAACACACAACATTACAAAATTGAAAAATAAAAATAAAATAAAAGCGTACAAACAAAAAAAAAACTAACAATAATGTAATGTTGCGCGATGTCAAGAATAGGTACTGACTCAGCATAATGCTCAGATCGATAACTAAATATCAACCCTCGCACTGGTTTCAGTCAGGGCCTATATCTATGACATCACGAACATACAGTGTCACATAATCACGCTTTAATGGCTAAACGGATTTTACTGAATCTTTGGCATATAGATACCTACATCATACCCTGGACTATGGGGTACTTTATATCCCGGGAAAGCATAATATCTCCCGGGGCGCCTAAAATCGTAGGGCGGAAACGGTAAAAAATAAATTACTATATGAATGATTCAAAAAACGAACATCCATTAAGAAATCCCAGCAAGAAACTCAAAAGTGCCTACTCACTGTAATGGCCGCTTATAACTTGTACCAAATTTCAAGTATGATGACGCACGACATTAATTTTGGTATGAGCATGTAGGTAGGAGGTTAGGGAACCACGAAGGGAAACATTGGGGAAATACTTGAGAACAAATCGTTCTATTATTTGACCTTAATTCATGTCTACTCTACTATTTACATGAGAAGTGTTATTATTGTACTCGTAAATCTTTTTGATTATAATTTCTCAGTGGTCAGTGATGATGTGACCGAGGCGGTAAGCACACAGATCCTAGATGGAAATCATGTCATATTTATAATATTTTCTCTATTAAAACTTTATTTCGTACTAATATTATAAGTGAGTAAGTTTCTTACTTATTCACGCTGAAACGGGTGGACTAATTTTCATGAACGATACCCTGGATTAACAGGCTACATTTTATCCCTCGGGAACGTAGGTGAAACCGAGGAACGTAAAGCTGGTTTCTACATAAAACCTATATGTTCCAAATTTGTTGTAAATCCATAAAAATACTTTATCTACTAAAATAGGCTATGATTATTATACTAAACATTGCTAATATAAGCATATTATTAAAGCTTTGTAAAATTGAAAATTAATTGGTTAATATTACAATAACTCTTTGAAAGTGATATTAAGTCATTAAATTTGAAATATTATACTTAGCGTAGCACATAAAAGTTGTTAATTGGTGGGTAAATATTCCAGCCAAGGTACCTAGGTCTATACGGATTATATTTGCACGGTACAAGCTCAAAGGGTGAAAAAGTGTAGGTAGACGCCGTTAAACCAATTAGAGCTTTAATAATTAATAATAATTTACAGTTCTAGGAAGCGTGCGGTCGCTGAGACCGCATGCGAGCTTTTGTAAATTTGCAATGTTATGCCCTATGTTAGAATATTTTTTACTATGATAGTTACATCATGGATAATATACCTAGATCTTTATAAATATTTTATTAATCACGCGTAATTAAAACAATAAAAAGTAATCTTTGATCCCATGGAGTGTCGGTAAGTCGTTGGTGTGGGATGCCACATGTGTTGATACACTTGCGCCATCTCACTTGCCAGCGACATGTAGAGTTGCAGGAGCGGCTGCGGTTGGTGCGGAAAATTCCAAATCCAAAAAATACGCTTCTATTGGCCCAAATTATTTACTTTTGCCTTTTGCGGTCGAGACCATGGGTCCTTGGGGGTCCGAGGCTCGCCGATTTTCTCGAACATTATCTTCAAAATTAATTGAGGTCACAGGGGACCGGCGGGCGGGGACCTTTTTCCGCCAACGCGTTAGCTTGGCCATACAAAGAGGGAACGCTGCCAGCCTTCTGGGAACCTTGCCGTTGATTGGCAGCAGCGGCCGCCTCGAGGAATTTTTTTTATATACAGGGTGGAATTTTGTAATGCCACCTGGAGGGGAAGTACTCTTAATACTTTAGATAGAAAATTTTGCTCAAAGGAAACATTCCTTTATTTTTGAAAAGAAAAAAAACGGCATTAAAGATTTTAAAAAATTCGCTTGCCGCACACGGTAATCGAACCGACTAAAATCTGTAAAAGTTGCACCGTGTACTTCTATTGCATTGATTGTTAGGGTCAATAAGGATGAAATCTCTTTAACAAACTTCATAAATTGAATTACATGAAAACAATTAAATTTTAAATTAATTTAATTATGTACAAAAATTTAAACTAACTAATTAATTGCTCGAAATGAGCTCCATTTTCAGAAGTTAAATGAATGGAAAACAATGAAATCTTAAATTATTAATTCAATCGGTCAAGTTAAAGCACTTTTACTCAAAGATCTATCTGTGTACTTATGTTATTCATTAATTATTATCATTGACGTCATTTATCCATCGAAATGACGAATTACTATTTAGATAAGACGATTGCAATTTGCACGTGTTTGTAATGCAGACTCCTTTCTTAGATGTGACATAACTGCGTGTATGACGTAGTTTAAATATGGAATGTTACATTTGAAAATAGATTTTCATCTGTTATTCACATTTGATTGTTTTTACAAATCATTTCATAATTGTTTCACGGTAAAAATGGCTTATCAAGAGCAATTTGATTTAATGGAAGCTTATTTTTTAAATAATAAAGATGTGAATCGTGCTCTGCGGTGGTATGGAGAGAGATATCGAGACCGTCAGACACCAACTCGATTTGTACTGAAAAGAATGATAGATAATTTAAAGAACACTGGAAGTTTCAAAAAGCGACGGCACCCTCTTCAACAAAACAACTTTGATTTTGAATTAAATATTTTAACATACTTCGAAGCATTTCCGAAGGCTTCAAGCAGAGATGCTGCCGAAGTAATTGGAACAACCCACACTCGCATACTTAAAGCGCTGAAAAAGTATAAGTTTAGATGTTATCGTGATGGTCGGTTGGTACAAAAATTGCATCCTGGGGATTGTGAGAGACGACTACAATTTTGTCAAAACATGCTGAGAGAAATTGACCGTAACCCTAATTTTTTGAGTAACATTGTATGGTCTGACGAAACCAACTTCAGCAATAACGGCATGTACAATCGCCGCAATAATCACTATTGGTCTAGAGTGAATCCTCTTCGTGTTCATGAAACTAACAGTCAAGTAAGATTTTCTTTCAACGTTTGGTGCGGAATTATGAGACATATGGTTGTGTTAGTCCATGTATACGAAGGTCACTTAAACACTGTTAAGTATTTAGAAATACTCGATTTATTAAGAAACGAGTTAAATGGTTTCCCCGAGGAAGAGCGAAACCAAATAATTCTACAGCAAGATGGTGCTCCAGCCCATAACAGCAGAATCACTACTGCCTACATTAATAACCATTTTAATACCTGGATTGGTACAAACGGCACAATCAGATGGCCTGCGAGATCACCAGATCTCACCCCTTTAGATTTTTTTTTGTGGGGATATGTAAAAAATCAAATTTACACTAAATGTTATGAGAATATAAACGAGTTGAGAGTTGAAGTTCAGAATACGATTTATAACATTCACCACAATACGTTATTGAAGGTAACTAGAAATGAATTCGTTAGAAGAATAAATTTGTGTATCCAAGAAAATGGAGCCCATTTCGAGCAATTAATTAGTTAGTTTAAATTTTTGTACATAATTAAATTAATTTAAAATTTCATTGTTTTCATGTAATTCAATTTATGAAGTTTGTTAAAGAGATTTCATCCTTATTGACCCTAACAATCAATGCAATAAAAGTACACGGTGCAACTTTTACAGATTTTAGTCGGTTCGATTACCGTGTGCGGCAAGCGAATTTTTAAAAATCTTTAATGCCGTTTTTTTTCTTTTCAAAAATAAAGGAATGTTTCCTTTGAGTAAAATTTTCTATCTAAAGTATTAAGAGTACTTCCCCTCCAGGTGGCATTACAAAATTCCACCCTGTATAGTTTGTATATTTGTTGTATATTATAGAATAAATACATAAAAAGTAACATAAACCTACTTCAATATTTTCATTTCTTTTCTCTGTTTGCTTTGATTCTATTATTTTAGCTACATTTACTACCTACTCATGAGTTAATTGTCGGTCTTGTATTTGGTATGCTCTTATATATACTTCACTGCTACAGACTTGGTGTTTCCCATTCCTTTAATTTAATATTTAACTTACTTGATGTATAAATATCTACTGTCATAACTCGGTAAATTTTTTGTACGAACTATAGGCTATTTTTTGTTCTTAAATTCTCTATAAAAAGCTATTTGTTTTCCAAGCATAATAAAATAAAATAGCAGCTTTTGATTTTGTTTCGAGAGGCATTTAGGTACTACAGAGAAATGCATATTTTTTATTTTGAGGTGTGAAAAAGTGTCTCTTGTTTTTTGATCTTGATGTTCAGCCTACTCTGGGTAATAGACTCAATATTTAACCCTTAGACGCCGCGCCGTAAATAAACCAGATCCAGAGAAGCAATCTCTTATCAAGTTTAACACTTCACGGTCGCGCCTGGCCTATTTGTCCCAAGCTATCTTATTTAGAATGTCGCTTCCATCGTTTATTATACAACCGCATTCAATTTATACGTTAAACGACCTCATCAACTGTAAATCGAGGCCTCAACCCGAACTAAAGGACCTTTGCGACGATTATTATTTATAGTTATACAGTGTGTGTGTTGCACGGTGGTAGGGTACTTTGTAGTACCCGCCTGGCTGGCTACCACCCTCAAGTTGAAAATTTGTCGCCAAGCACCTACCGGTGTGTTCCGGCAATTGCACTTGAGAGCCAGTTTGCCTTCTCGACATTGTAACAGGTCACACATTGGCAATATCTCTGGTATTGCAAATGGCGATAGGCGACGGTAACCACCAAATCAGGTGGGCCGTATGCTTGCTTGCTACCTTAGTAGTATAAAAAAAAAGTGTGTCTGGTCATGAACTAGCGATATTTTAGGTACTTATATTTCAACACTTTTTATGGTACATTTACTTTGGGACCAACCCTGAAATCACAAAAAAAATATTCAAACTTTTCATACATTTTGATCGAAGAAGATATGTAGATGTTTTGTATGAAAAGTTATTTTTTTCGAGTTTTCGGGGTTGGTCCTAAAAAAAGTCCCATAAAATGTGTTCAATATAAGTACCTAAAATATCGCTAGTTCATGACCGGACACACTGTATACTAAATAGGTACCTTTGAACCAAAAGCATGTAAATTACATTTTGTAAAATGGAAGGTGATTGGCTCTTCACTCGCTTATTATATACTCGTAAAACGGTAAGTATATCCGGCACTTTTTATTTTAAGTGAAATTATATTTTTACTTAAAACCTGGTTTAAAGTGATTTCCACCATCGGCCATCACTGACCACGGTGAGAATTTGGTCAAACACATAGTAATAAAATTTTTAAATTAACTGTCATCCAACTAATATTATTCTATAGATGCGAAAGTTTGTGAGGATGTATGGATGTTTCACGTAAAAACTAGTAAACGGATTTGGATGAAATTTAGCACGTAAATAGATACCCTGGAATAACATATAGGCTACTTTCCCGGGAACACATAAGATCCCTAGGGAAGTGAAGCGAAGTGGGTGTTTTGTAAAACAGTGTCTACAAAAAAATAACATATTAATTTCTACACCAATACGCCAATATGACGGGATGAATGGAAGAAGAGAGAGTCTGTATTTCCAGACTTCTATAATATCGGAATTTTCAAGGCCAGGGTATAAGGTTTTTCTGGGCAAGCGTGTTCCATCATAGGCTTCGTCATTATCCGCTAAATGGACGAGTCTGTGGCAAAACGCAAGCCCATCTTATAAAAAAAAGGGTAGGTACATTTTTTTTTTTTTTGAAAGGACTAAGTTGGTAGCCTCAGATGGCTGCAACAACCTTACCGGACAAATCGGCGAGCGCAGAGGACTCTCAGCCGGGTAATATTTAGGTAACAACGCCTGAGGGCACCCCTGAATGGGGTACGAACCTCGGCTCAGGGCGTTACCGGGGGAGGGGGAGGACTTTGTACGAGTTACGACTAATTGGGGGCGGTCGGATTACTGTAGGCAGCTCGGGCCGCTTGAACGGGACGGGACTGAGTGGGACGTCGCGGCGGTCCTCGCCGTCGAGGACGGTAGCGTGATCGGTTGTGTGTTGTGTACTTTTACGAGCTTCGTCAGCTTCGATCTGAGCTAATGTAATAGGGTCATCCGGCTCGCTGAGGGCTTGCCTTGGTCTATGGATACGGAGTATATACGGGAGGGCGTGTACGTTGCGGCTTTCACTATAAGAGGGTTGCGGTGATTAACGGCGGTATTGAAAAATCTGCGTGAGGTGCGTTTTATAAATTGTTTTATCGTGGGGAGACCTAAGTCAATGTGGAGATTTTCATTACGCATGTACCACGGGGCGCCCGTGGCCTTGCGCATGAAGCGATTTTGAATCACCTGAAGGCTATGGATCCGTGATGGAGCTGCATGTGCGAACACAGTACTAGCATAGGTCATGATGGGGCGGATACACGTGGTATAAAGGTACATATAGCTTTTTTTTTTATTCCTTTACTTTTTAATTGTACACCCCCGTCATATTCAGATAATTTTAATTCCTCTCCATCCAAAGGTTACCTGGTAGAGATCACTTTTAGTGATAAGGCCGCCGATTGTAACACTATAATATATTTAAATTCTTGTATTGCCTTACAAATATTAATGTGGTGTGACAATAAAGAATTATCTATCTATCTATCTATATAGCGCGACCCCAAATGATTGGGAACATTTGCAGGGAGATGAGTAAATACGCCAACACATACATAGTATAAAAAGCGCCAAGACCGCGCCTTCATATAATTGTATAACAGACGGGGCAGCAAAGGAACGCTTGATATAAATCGTTGCATTGAAATTCATACTAGCATCCGGAACGCAGCACCCCGGGCGCTTGTTATAATTAGTAAGCGCTTTAAGCACTCGCCCCGTAGATCGCGTCTACGGACAGCAATGCATAAACAATATTAGCCTAATACATCTATATACTAATAATAAAGCTGAAGAGTATGTTTGTTTGTTAGAACACGCTAATCTCTGGATCTACCTACAGAAAGACAGAAGCTACATTATCCCCGAAGGTTATAGGCTACTTTTTATCCCGGGAAAGCGAGTGAAACTACGGGGAACAGCTAGTTGCATATAAACATACAAGTTTCATAGACCAGAAACAGTTATCCCTTAGTCCCTTAGTACATCGATAAGCTCATCGCTTATGCAATTTTGACTCAAAATTGTGACAATATTGAAAAAACTGTAACTAAGAGAATAATATTGTAGTTTAAGTAATTAGCTTACGATCCCCTATTTTAGCCTCATTGGATTACTAAGACCAGGATTTTTTGAAAAACTGAATACACTACATAAGGACGATATTTTCAAAATTTCATGTCGCTAGATCCAGCTACTTAGGCTGTGCATTGATATGTCAGTCTGTATTACAGAATTCAAAGTTTGAATTGTATAAATACGAATAACTGCTAGTAACAAGAAAAAAGTTAAGCTAAAGAAAAATAGCTTCCAATAAAATACGTAAAATACCCCATCAGATTCAATATGAAAAAGTATTTTCGTTTTTCGAAGGGTTAGTAACAAATGACCAAGTGGATATACTTACATCTGCCGTATTGCCTTTAAACCCCTCTCTATTATGGAAACCATAAAGCATCCATTTTTGTTTATGGCTATTCGATACCGCGTACCGATTTAAAATATTCAGTGATTCGAATCACTGTCGAATTCTATTTTCACGCAAAATAAGGGGTTATTGTCACACTATTATTATGTATAGTCGAGTCAACAATTGATTAAAAACTGTAGTCGAATGAATTGAATATCGTGATTGGATTGGTATTCTACATATAAATTGTATTTTAAATTAAATGGATGAACTTTATGTGGGTGGGGTTTTTGGGATACGTTGCTTGGGTGATCTGAATAAGCTGCAAGAAGAAAGATGTGGAAATTCAGTTAATTTCATCCAAAGAGGAAACGCTGCGAGCCTTCTGGGAACCTTGCCGTTGATCGGCAGCAGCGGCCGCCTCGACGATTTTTTTTATATGTAGTTTATATATTTTTGTAAATAATTTGTAAATATTGAGAAATAAAGTTAATTTTAATAAAGTTAATTTAAAGCTGAAGAGTTTATTTATTTGAACGCGCTAATCTCCGGAGTTACTAATCCGTTTCGAAAAATTCTTTCACTAATAGGAAGCTACAGTATCCTCAAAGTTTATATTGGCTACTTTTTATCCCTGGAATCCGAGTGAAGCCGCAGGGAACAGCTCAAAAAAAACAAAATTCATTTATTCAGTTTAGGCCCTAATAAGGCACTTATGAATGTCAAAAGTAACAGTTTTATAATAGACTCTACTACCGGCTAGTATAGAAATAGGTACTCTATACTTTCATAACTGAAATGTATAAAGTAAGTCACATTGTAAAATTGCTTACATTGGTACCATCCTTGCCAGGTCGTTGACTCTTTACAAATCCTCCTGTATACCCAGTGTTACCGTACCGTTACCGCAATAGGTACCTATCAAAAGGGAGAATACTCCTTATTTTTCCTTCGTCATGGCTTTCATGAGAACCAACAAAAGAGGCTTAGCATGGAATCAAAACTAACATTAAAAACCATTATCCGGCCGAAAGTTCCTATTGTATCCAAAATGAATAAAGTGTTGAGTCACTGTATGAAGCGCGAGTCACTGAAAACGCTTAAGTAGTGGTTATGGGCAGAAGCGGAGGCGAGAAACTGAAGAGGCTTATCTTATCAGTATAGCTATCCAAGCGGAAGACGCAGCGTGAGCAGGCCCCCATAAAGTGGACCGACGACCTTGTGAGGGTCGCGGGATACCGCTGGATGCAGGTAGCACAAGACCAGCCATTGTGGAGATCCTTGGGGGAGCCCTTTGTCCAGCAGTGGACGTCTTTCGGCAGACATGTTGATAACGATTAGCACTACACTCAGCCAGTACAACGACTGACCCATGTCCTATACAACCATTCGGGCACCAGCCACCATACAACTGAACTAATTCAGTTTATAATAACTGCTACCTGAATCATTGTATCGGATAAGCCGTGGAGCGCGTGTTTTATAGGAGTGACACGCTCTTAAAATAAATGTACGCTTTCGTCTATCACTGTCGACTACTTGAAGAGCAACCACCAACCTTACAACGATCCCACTAAGCTAGGTTACATTATGAAAAACATTATCTCCCTCGGAGCCGTCGCCGTCGGTCTATTGTCCCTGTGCATCCACAGAATAGCGCAGCTTTGTGGCCCGCCCCGCGTAGCATCTGTTGGATACGTTATACAGGGCTGCCACTCGAAAAAAACGTACCTTTAGGCTCTTGGCTTTACCTATTATTTATTATACCTTTCAGGCCCGCCGCTAGCTGTTTAGTAACCCGCGTGCAATACCGATTATGCCGCCCTACGACTACTAACGCTGAGTTTTTTAAAAAAAAAGGCTATATTTTAATGTTTTCTCCGATTGAATTTGGGGCGCCACCAAGCGGGGGTGTGCGGACAACCAGCCGACAGACATGACAATGATTTTCCTGGACGTGCCGCCCGCGTGCGGTGCACGCCTTGCACGTCCGCTTACGGCGGGCCTGATACCTTTGGTAAATGCAAGCTTATCCAAATTAAAATTAAAATTTCTGCGTTTTGTATTGGTAGTCAAATAGTATTTTGATTACCTACTGCTTTCATGATTTATCAATGGTTTAACTTATTGCAAAAATAATTGAGTAACTTTTAGAACTTATTCAGAAATAGCAAATAAATATAATTATATCTACTGTGGAAAAGTCATGCCAAAAAACAGATTGCTTAGAATTATTTTGAATAGCAAAATTTGTTACAAACACTGACTTAGGGTTTCATATGTGACCGAGTGAATATTTTAAAGCACTTGCATTTAAAAAAAAAACTAATTAAATTTATTATTTCATTTCAGGTTGAACGAAATTTACGAGGGAGTTTATTTTAAGGGGCTGATGAAATTTGCCCTTTTCAAGTCCTATGAAATATTCTTAAACATAGTATAAAAGTAGTGCAATAACTATATACTGTAAGTATGGTAAGTAAAAACTAAACTAAACAAATAAAATTAATTATTATTATTATTCATTAATCATTTTAAAGAAATTAAAAAAAGTCATAATCGCGAAGCATATAAATTTCTGGCTTCCCTCAATCCCACCCGTGGGCGCTTTTACTTTGAGTACTTGGTTGTATGAACAAATCGTGAGAGTTATAAGCCTTAGTAATCCCTGGGGGGTACATTCTAGACTTTTGAATTACCTAAACATTTAGGTGGGCGCGGAAGTGGACTGTATTTCTGGGCTGTTACAAAATTATTGAAAACCGGATTACATAACTGATATTCTATTTATACAAAAATAATATATGACTCTGATATAACAAACACTTGTAAGATGTACCTAAAATGTTCACAGGAAATATGACTACGAATTTTCAAGACTTCAAAAGAGGCGTGTCATAGAGGGAAAGAAATGTTCGATACTCACTGATCTCTTTGTAGTCTACATACGTCTTCTGTATGGATTCCGGTTTCTTCAAACTTTCCAAAATTATGAACAAACTGTGATCAGTCTATGATAACACACACACACACACACACAAATAGTACGCGATAAAGGATTATCCTAGCAAGTGCACGCCCGACAACCACCTCGACCTTTCAATGTTCTTCGATAAGTGAAGTCTCGGTATTTTGACACATATCACACGCAGGGTTAGGAAAAAGAGGGTAGGAAATTACCCCATACAAGAGTACCCTCAATCTAACTTATAAAACGCATCACTTTAATAACCAACTTAAAAAAAAAGTAAAACCTCCTTCTAAGCAAAATAACTGAACCCAACGCAAAAATAATTATTGAAATCACTTATTTTAATCACCCGAAATGATAACCTCATTCTTATTTTTTTTATTTCATTAAAATAAATTATGTTATAAGGTCAAGTGGAAACCCTATTCACGCGGGATGAACTAAGCGGAATTATCGTGTTTTATTTATACTATTTGCGATTCAGAACGGATAACCATTGTTAGGGATATTAAATTGAATATTTTATCACTATACCTCAGAGCTTTGTATTCATATGAATAGCATTCATATATCCATAATATTATTATGAAGAGTCAATAACTGAAGGACTATTTCAACAACCTTTTAGGAATTGGTATCTCATTGGGAGCGTGGCATCTTATATAGTAGAACTATTAAGATGTTTTAAGAATGAATATTGTGCTGAAGTGTCGATTTATGGACTGTTTTTAGTGTTACCGTTCCGATTTTTTAATCGCTAGATAAACCTTTCTTTCTTAGTTTCTTGAAAAGGTATGTTTATACAAAACTGTTCTAATTTTTAATTTTTGATAATACTGGCCAATCGGAAAATGCAATAATTTTCTGAAAACCATACAATTTATCATACACTACACATATTCTCGAACAATGTAGGCATGTAGGTATACATACGTAGGTAGACATGGTTGGTTATTCCCACAAAAACCGATCCGACATACTTAGCTATGTTTTGCATGGGAAAGACATAAAATATTAGTGAAAGTTTGAATATTTAGATTTTTGTGACTCCTTTTGGTAGTTTTCGATACTTTTCGTATCTTTTGACGACGTCAGACCAACGATTACTTAGGTAAAGAAACTTAATTGAAATCCAAAATTATTAGTGCAACATTTCCATTTAGACTTGATATTAGATTTTCAATTTGCACTGTCATAATGCAGACGCGAATATTATAATGCATTCACCAGAGCACAATCACGTTCTACGTTACCACATATAGTAATATTAAATTTGTTATAGCAACTATTTATTCTCGATTACTATTCACTTTTTTGAAAATATTATAACTTAATTTTCGTAGCCTATTCGTAACTATCGTAAAAAAAATATTTTTGGCATCACACTTTTGTGTATTTTTCCAGTCTCAAGTTGAGCAATGTATTATAATAATAATTATTCTTCACGGTGGTATTTAAATAATTCTCATCAAGTTAAATCATAGTCATTTACGCAGTCAGTAAGTTTAAGTAGGTTTTAGTACAATGGTGGCCGTTCTACTAAAACTTTTCACGGAGTTGCGTGTGGAGCAAAACTCTTTTAATTTTACGATATGTCAGCGCCTTTCTAAGAAAATTCAAATTTAGAACGCGTGGCGATTTTTTCTTATTTGGAAACGACTTTAGTTTGTATCTAGCCTCTGATACCTTCAACAACCTTACCGGACTTAATAATAAGTGCCCATAGTAAGGCTGCTAAACAGAGCAAATCCGATTGATATTCAGCATTCAATACCACCTAATATTGATTACGGCATCCAATCCGTCGCACACCGACGACGTTACTGTGTAACGTATGACGTGCCGTGTATGTTGTGCCGTGTTATGATGTGCCACGTATGACGTGCCGTGTATGACGAATGCGGATCACACGCTATTACCTGTAATAATTCATCATTAATCACGTTATGAAGTATCTACGTGTTGTAGTTGTCCATTAGGGTGATACCTTCTCCATCCTTAGGGTGTTGGAGCGCGAAATTCAAATTTTATCGGGTTTTTTGCAAATAGCAGCTCAGTTATAGGTCGTAAATTATCAACATGTTATTTGCGACAAGAATGGTAGTATATTAACTGATTAATAACAAAATAAATCATCAACATATTCCTCCAAGGTATAATATTACTGACATATACGACTATTTTATGAAAATTTTACTCAAGAATATCCCAGCATATAAATATAATTAGGTACAATAAGATTATATTTTCCCGGGGCAAATGGTCTCAAAAATAAAAAATCCCCTTTATATTTATGATCTATTTCGTTTCATTCAAATCTGCTGAGCCGTTACAGAGCTAAGTAATAATAATATCCTGGGACATTCTTCACACACGGTTATCTGATCCCAAACTAAGCAGAGCTTGTACTATGGAAACAACATAACTGATATACTACATAATAAGTACTATCTTTTTTTTTTGTAAATACATAATAAGTGATAAGAAGCATACACACAAATAATATTGTTAGTATAATAAGTAACTAACTAATCCTACAGTAGGCGGCACCTTATGCGGTTGTAATAGGAGCTATTTTACAACAAAAATGTGTAGCTTGATCTGTGACCGTGTGTACAAGTTCTGCTTCAGGCTGTGAGTGAAGAATGTTGCAGTATAATTCTGTGGCCTGGTGCTAATAGGGCCAATATCAATGATCATTATTCTCAGTAATGAGCGTTATAACAATGAATTAGCATTACAATCTCATTTCATACAAAAACGTTCTTTGGTCCTTTTAGTATTAGGCCACAGAATTGTGTTTAATCAAATTTAACGAGCTAGTGCTTCTGTATGAGAAACTGTTATTGAATAGAGTACCTACCTACCTACCATGAGACTGATTGAATGGTTTCACAAACAAAGGAGGTGTTAGCATATAGATCCTTTAGTAATATACCTACGCGTCGACTGTAATTGCTTCCAGAACCTAGAACCTTCTAATTCAGGGGTTCCCAAAGTGTGCGCCGCAGCGCCCCTGGTGCGCCGTAGAAAGTAAAGAGCACCGTGAGTCGATCCTCTGTCATTATTCGAAAAGTCTATGCTATCTATACCTTTTATACCTAACTACTATCATTGTATTTACCTAACTACTATTTCTTTCGACTGTATCTTTTTCAAATAGCTAGCTAGGGTAGGGCGCCCTGACAAAATATTAAATTTGTAACTGCGCCGCGGGCTGAAAAGATTGGGAACCCCTAATCTAAATTAAAATCTTCTAATTTTATCGAAAGATTATTATAATAGACGATTACCTACTATTCAATAAGTAACCGGCTAACAAGTACTTTTATTATGGGGCTAAATCTGAAATCACAAAACATATTTACAGATTGATGTTTTGTATGAAGAGGTTTTCAATAAAATCATTCATTGTTGATTAATCATATTTTTTAAAACTTTTTTTTAACACTTAATTTTAAAATTATTAACAAAGGGCCATTTTCTATGGGCTGATAAAATCTATTTATTAATTTGAAATTAGAACAGTTTCTAAGGCAATCATTAATAAATCTGATAATTTAAACAGAGTTGAACTTGTAGCTGAAATCTATAAATAATACCTACTACAACTTGGCTACAAGTTCGCGTACCTATGTTCGAACGAAACACGTCCGAGCGAACGGATTGCGAGGAGGAAACTTACCCTACTCGTCTAGTGTGGGTAGGTAATTACATTTCATTCTAACCGTGTAATCAATGGAACTAAATCGTTGCTTAAGTCTGTCGTGTCTGGACTTTGTTTTATCTGTAATTTGCTTGTCAAGTTTAATTATAGTAAATTGATTTTGGATGTTGTTTCAAAGAAAATGGAAATCTATATGTAGGTACTAGTGCCTAATATTATAAATATGAATGTTTGTATGTCTGTGACTCAATCACCCAATAAATGGATATAGATGAAACTTGGTAACTACATAGATAAATCATACCCGGAAAGGACATTTTTTTTTTAATAGGCCTGTTTGATCACAATCTCACCGTGGTCAGTGATGATGTGGCCAATGGTGGTAAGCACACAAAGCCTAGAAAGGACCTGGCTCTCAAGTGCAGCTGTCGGAACACACTGAAAGGTGCTTGGCGACAGATTTTCAACTTGAGGGTGGTAGCCAGCCAGGCGGGTACTACAAGTACCCTACCACCGTGCAAATATAGGACACTTTTTATCTTAGCTAAAAATACCTTGAGACCCCGAGTGCAACTAAGTAGTTAGCTCTATAATAACAGATATTATAATTTTCTTATTAATTAAACATGTTACAAACTGTTATGTTACAAAATCACGTAGGTAGGTAAATGTTTTTAAACCTACCTATATATCATACTTACTCATTTTTCATGTATGTAACGTACCTACATCACAAAAATCTTTTGATTCGGCATCACAAAATTACCTTTCAAGATTTACGTCAAAATTTCATTTAAATTAATTTGCAATAGTTACAACACAAACTAAATTTCAATAATCACGGCATATCAACAAACAACATACACAGAATTAACAACATATACAGTAGGTACCAACCTACGTTGTTGCAAAATTAATTCTGAGAACAATACAATAACTAAGATACGATAATGAAAAGCAAACAGACTTTGTGAAAATTATACGCCTTGTAAATAAACAGAATCCTCGGCTGAGATATTGTATAATTCAAAGCTGAAATTTCTTGATGTATCTCTTTTTAAATTAAGTACTATGTTGTCTCTAATATCATAATTATATAGTAGCTTCAATAAAATAAAGTGGCCTACATCATTTAATTTTTAGAAAACAGTCTGTTGTCTGATGAAAAAAATTTTACTCCGCGGTCTTATTACATGTGGCATCGAAGATACGTGGAGACTAGCTTCCGCACCGCGGTTTCACCCGCGTTCCTAGGGATCTTATGTTTTCCTCGGATAAAAAGTAGCCTATAGGTTATTCCAGGGTATGATCTATCTATGTGCCAAGTTTCATCCAAATGCATTTAGTAGTTTTTTGTGAGGATGTATGGATATTTTTTACTGTTCTCGAGAAAACATAAGATCACTCTGGAATGTGGGTGAAACCGCGGGCGGAAGCTAGTTTATAATATAAGTAGGATATGGTTCTCCTGAAAATATATTCATGAGCTAAAAGACCAGGGGCTATTGTTAATACTTAATTACATAACTTAATTTACAGCTCCATATTTAAATTGAATTAGTTTCCAAACCGCGTTACTAAAACATTCTATGTAGGTAACCTACAAATACTGATTGAATGTTACACTTGTGTAGGTATCTCGCTGCCTATTTTCTGATTTACTTAGAAGATGAAAGGCGAGCCTTATCAAACACTCGTAGATTCCAGGGACCTATTATTATCTGGGACCTATACCCCGATAATAATAGGTTTGTTTTATGTAGATAATAAATCTAGTAATTTTCTATTTAACAAGTAGAATGATACCTAAATCTGTCGCTTTTTGAATAACTTTTATAAACCTAAAACTGTTATAAAAATTCACAGCCGATTTAAATTAAAAGGGATTTTTCAGAAATATGTAAGAGCCTACAAAATCTTACAAACCTGACATAAGACATACCTACATAGGTTACTTTTTAACCTCGCAAATCATTAGGTTCTTTAAAAAAGCGGGACAAACAGAACGAAAGCTAACTTACATGAATTACTAAAATATAATTCCAAGTTAAGTGACCTACTTAGCGAATTCCAATAATCTTAATTAAATAGTCATCAACTAAAACATTTTAATACAAAAGTTCACGGGCAAAAAGACCTTCGTTCTACAGCTACAGCAAAATTCCTTTTCAAAACTTCCCTGCCACCACACACTCATTTGTTTTAATACGCGCTGTGGCCTATCCTAGTAACTTAGCAACTAATTACAGCAACATGTGTTCAGTGAAGTTTGCGTGGGTTGTACGCAGTTTGTGGCCGAGACCTTTACAAAATGTCTGTCGGAAAATATAGCTATATTCAAGGTTTTTGTGGCGTTTAATTTATTAACAACTAGCTTTCCGGCAGCGGCTTCGCACGCGTGTTTATTTTGAAGTTCTTAGTGAATAAATAGTAGGTATTTTTGAATGTAGGTACTACTGTTTCATTTTAATTCCCTAAATATGAAATAACGACACTTGTTTTAGGAACTATTAATACCAAATTTCGTTACGATGAAACTACTGAAATAATTGTTCCTCAACATTCTTTCTATAGGGGATAAAAAATAATAAAATTCTACTATACTAGTCATGTAGCGCCATCTACCTACAATTACATAAAAACTGATTGCATTTAGTTGGTACTTAAGTAACGTTTTCTATATCAAGATGGCGCTTATACATTTTATTAAATTAAAATCAGTGACATCTGTAACCAGTGAATAAAATTATTATAAAGCTTTTGGGCTTTTGGATAGGTTTTTCATCTCTACTTACAGGCCGACGACGAATTATTATTTTATTTGAACATTTACCATACTTACATTGGACATATTATATTACTTAATTATGTGCCATGACTATTTTCGCCTGAAGTATGGTATACAGAAAATGTATATTTCTGCAATATCATAATTGGTTCTATAACAGTTATCTTATCTCTATATCAATGACGAAAAACATAAGAAAATAAAGTCAAAATACTTTATTTTCACTTATAATATTATATTATTAATTAAAAGTATTTCTCAAGTGGCTCTCCGAGTATTAGTTCAAGTTTTCTGATGGCTTCTTTAGTAGACGTCTCTATTCTGGAATCACCATCTTCTAGAAGTTCTGCTAAGAATGGTACACTTTCTGCTAGAAGTGGAAGCCAGCTGCTGCCAAGCTGGGTTGCCATGGCAACAAGACAGTCCAGGGCCGTTAGCCTGTAACAAATGCAATTGGGTAATTATGTAAGTAATAAAAATAATAAATTTGCTAGAGATGTTTCGTCGTTGTAACGAAGTAAGTACTTAATTATTTAAGGCGATGATAGTTCAGTGGTAGTGACGTCGAATGCCGAAACGAATGTCACAAGTTCGAATCATACAATGAGCTTGAGCTTTCGGTGATGGAAAATATCGCGAGAAAACCGGAGCATATTGGTTACCACCCTCAAATTGAAAATCTGTCGCCTAGCACCTTCCAATGTGTTCTGACAACTGTACTTGAGAGTCGGTTCCCTTCTAGGCTTTGTGTGCTTACCATCACCGGTAACATGATCTATGACCATGGTGATCAAACACAGGCCTATACATAGTGAAACAAAAAAAATGAAGTATATGTTTAACCCAGAAATAATTTTCTGCGAATGATAGGTCTCCCTCACTCAGGTTTACAGAATGAAATACAGAGTTATTTCCATTATGTGAAGAACCAGGAGCTTGTCTTCAATACTCTTTGCAATTGATCAATCATTTCTGGTTATGTTTCTATTGCTATTAATATTATTGTTGCCAAAAATGCTGCTATATGTATAAAAGTGTAGAACTATATTTTTAATTATACTGACCTTATTTCAGCATCATTATGCCTGGTCTTCAATAGCACCTGATAATTCAACAGCTTCCACAACGAATCGTCTGCCGTCGCCACGGCGAACTGAGATACACACGGAATAATAAACTCTACGGCTCTCGCTTTAAGGCTTGAAATACCACCAAGAGTATTCTCCAACTGATCGACCACTGGTTGCATTAGAGTCTCGAACCTGTCTTTGGTTAAGAAACTCTGACTGTCATATAAGAATACAATATTCAAAGTTTTGATGATATATTTGATAAGGTCAAGGCATTTTTCTTCAGTATCAAAGTAAAGATCTTCGGTTTTGCTATTGTTACAGGCATCTAATAATTCTGCAGCGTTTTTGATGAAGTGACCAGCGAATAGGACGAAAAGACCTTTCAGTTTCTCGGCGATTGCGCTGCTTAGTCTAAAAAAAATACATGATTAAAAACACAGACTTTCAACACACTAGTAACCAAACATGCCGAGAAGTGATTGGATAGGATAACTTGAACAATTATATCCAAATGGTACTCAATCAAATACTCTCAAAATAAAATTTATATAAAAGGATATTTATATCTAAATTTCAATGATTACTAGTAGATTAGTACTAACCTGTAAAACGTGATAGTCCTGTCTTTATGTCCATCAACATTAGTCCTTATCGCCCAATCATAGATCTTGAAATAAAACGGCCTGAAGCTCGTTTCTGAAAGTTTAAGAACCAAGCAGACTAAAGCATTAACGACTTCGTCTTCCGCTCTATCAATGACTGCTGCATCAATGCTCTTCTCTACAGCATCACTCCTCAATTGCAACGCCGTCAGGAAGAATGTGGTCAAATCTTGCTGCAAAGCAGTGAAGTCTGCTGTCGTCACATTGGCAAAACTATCGGCTAACACTGACATCACAGGTCCGATTGCATCGAAATTCTCTTTCTCAAGAAGCAATTGATGTGTAGTATTGACTACAGGTATCAAAACCCTTGGAGGAATCGAACAAGCGATCTTCTTCTTAATCGTCGAAAGTTTTCCAATGATCGCAGTCACTTTGCTACATTCTTGGTCGTTATTTTGCCATTTCGCCAACAGTATCGAGTACTCGTATAATATTTTCTGCAAATATGGACTCAGGAAAAGCGGCAGACTCTCAACTATCTTCGATATGGCCGTCACAGTACTGAGCAGGACCAGTTCTGGTGTTTCGACTTTTCGTTGCTTCTTCAAAACCTTGATGAGTGCTGGCATGAATTTTCGGAGGCTTGCTAACGCATGAGCTTTTAGGTTACTGCACAGTTCGGCCAAACACAGAACTATCGAGGCCATTACATTTCCAGATATATTTGGGTTGCATACATACTCGGTTACCGTCTCTAGCACTGATTTGAATGGTTCCGGATTATTTGACGCTAGCAATCTAGTTAGCAGTTTCAATGATAGAAGAGAAGTTTGTTGATTCAGTTCTATTTCCTGAGCAGCATTCTCAGATAAACTTTCATCTTTAGTTTCAATCGTCTTGATATTATATAGCAACTCTGGGAGCAGTGAAAACAGTAGATCTTTATCGACGTTATCAAACATTTCTGGATTAAACTGTATTTTGGAGTTCAATAATTCCATTGACTTTCTACGCACTGTCTGCAATGTATGCTTTAGCAAACCTCGGATCACGGACAGGAACATGGGAGCTGAGAGTAAATTGTTAGCGTGATCTAAAAGATCGTAACTATGATGCAACATGACCCGCCAGTACTTCGCTGTCTTTTCATCACTGACCTTCGAAATAGTTTGAATGAAAGTCAAAATGCTGATTATCAATGACTTGTAATGTGCCTCCATCATTTTAACGTCAGTCGCTTGGCTGCTATGTTGGATAAATCTCGAGGAAGCTAAGCATGTGTTCATGAAAGTAATTATGACGTATTTATAATGACGCAGTTGTATAGGCGTGTGGCCATTAACACTGAATATATCACCCGGATCAACATCTGTATCCATTGAATCCTCATCTTTCTGTAAAGGTAGTGACTTAATGTAAGTAATCAATTTGATGCAGTTTTCTAAACAAATCTCCGGAGAGAATTCTAGAAGAACACTTTGCCCAAAATCTAGTCTATTTATGGGCGATTCTTGATCGGCTAGCGTCCTGCTTTGTCTTTTATCAGTTTTTTCTTTTTCATTGAAATGTGCTACATGCGTCTCAAGCAACAAAGCCAAGAATGTCCAAAGGAATTGACTGGGACCCAATGTTTCAATAAGTTTCGTGTAAAGCGGCAACCTTCTGTGCTCTGGTACATGTAAAACAACATCAGCAAATATACGTAGCACTGGCACTACACGTTTCTGCAGTTGCTGAAGTTCTTTATCAGTATAATCTTCAACATTCTTGTCCAGTTTAACCAAAATAGGTATTAATGTTTCAATAATCTTCGTTATAATCTGGAAACTGTAAGCATCGTCGTGTCTAAGAACAGATGAGCCCATAAATGTGAATATCTCCATGGTGTGATGAAGCACTTGTTCAGGCAACATGTATGCGGCGTGAGACAAAAGAATTAAAGCGTGATGGTGCGTCTGAGGATTCTGGGTACCTCTTATGCATTGTACAATTATTTCCACATCAAATATCGACTTGAGCGACTTCAGTTGATCAATGTCCTTGTCATCAACATATTTCTTGCAATAATACCAGAGAGATGATAAAATCAGCTGTTTTGTATATTCCACATAAGATTGCTCTTCAAATCTCATACATTTATTCAGCAATTGAAAAAGAACAGACACAAATGTACTATCCAGCTTCATTTTCTTTTTACTCTGAACAAACTCAAGTAGTGCTACACCTAATCTCCACTCATCAGTTTCCGTCAATTGATAAGATAACATAGAAACAGTAGCTTTTTTCTTCTTAGGTACATTACCGGCTGGATCTACTGCAGTCAACATTCCCTCTAATATGGGCTTGAAGTCTGCAAAGCTAAGTTGTACTTTCTTCATAACTTTTGAAGCAACACTTGATATTGAAGGATTATTACTCACTGCACCAGCAGACGCAATAAGATAAACTAAATCTTTAGCCTTTTCTTCGGGAACTTTCTTAAAAACTTCTTCATCAATTTGCTTCATTATCAAAACAGATGGACTTGTAAATTGATCGTCTTGCAAAATGCATTCTTTGTATTCTTTCAAACCAAAAGCAATCATTTTCCATACTTCTTCCTTTGAAATTGTGGTTATAGTTGATTCATTAATAAGACTGCATACACTCCTAAATAAATTAGATTCATAAATATTGAATGTGAACTTTTTATTCCATTCATTTATCTTCAAAGTGTGTTGCAAAGAGTTTAGAGATTGAACAATGTAAGGGAAAGCAGTTGCATTATTGACATTGCAAAGAAGTTTCATGAAACTGGACTTAATAAATGATGGTGTATCTGAACTCAATATGTTCATTAATTTTAGAAGACAGTTACGTTTAAACAGCTTATTACCATCTTTTTGTGTTAAAATTGTACTCAGCACGTGTATAATTTGTTCATGGTCTAATAAGAATTCATCTTTATGGGACATAAGCTCGTTCATTAGCTGAACATATATCAGATTCTTATCAGGTTCTTCTCTCAGTAATTTTCCGATTATATCAATCACACTTTGACGAATAACTGTCATAGGATTGTTCAAGTTAAATAGAATCATTAGCATCACTACATCTGACTCAAATAGCCATTTGGCATCTTCTTGAACTGCAAGGTAGTTGGTTAGCAGCTTTAAGCTCCTAAGTTGTAGCTCTGGTCCAATCACATCTTTAGGATCAGTTGCATATAAAATATGTCCACAAGCAAAGTTAGATATGAATTCAAATTTTTCTCTGGCATTATCAAAGAATTTATCTAAAAGTTTTTGCAGTAGTTTAACGTAATTTTCTCCATAACCAGGAATCGCGCATCCTGTTATGCATATCTCATACAATCTTCGAATTAAAACATTCTCAGAAGTTTCACAGAGATTACACCAAGGTTTACTGATGCTTTTAACATTCATATCATCAATAACTTTTGAGAAAATATACTCAATAACTTCAAACAACATTTTGTTCTGCCTACAAAACTTTATGCACTCTGGCATTATCTCATACTTAAACCCTTTACCTCCTGAACTTGGGTGAATAGATCTTTTTTCTACAGAATCCAAAAGTAAATTCAGCACCCTCGAAATTTCTTCAATTGTGCATTTACTAAAAGAACAAGTTTTGAGGAGCATATAAATGCAAATTTCAAGAGTGTTATTCTTATCAAGCTGCATTTCATCAAGAAGATTATCAAATTCGACGACATTATCAACAAACAAGGCCTTAAATATTACCTGGCCTAATACCTCATGATTATCTTTATGTACATCCTGAATAGTTTTTAATTTACTAATAAGCTCAAACTTTTTTCCCCAATTTGATGTAATGATTTGCCAAGTCACTAGTGCTGATTCACGATCACTAGGAAAGAGGTAAGGTACCAGTGCTAAAATAGTATGTTGATTTACTGGTAGTATATTCAATGAACAGAATTTTACAATAGCTTTCAATACAACAGGTTTCCATTTTCTATAACCTTTAGAAATAATGTTGACAAATGTGCTGGTTATATCAATCTCATCTAAAACCTCTTCTAAGTAATTATTTGGGATTTCCAATGCAGCAGTGACTACTTCTACACTGTCATCATTTAATCTATTCACAATAGATTCTTTGACAAAGTCAGCATTTTCAATTTTAAGTGCTTCAAACTCATTACCAATGTATTTAACAGCTTCAACTCTTAATTGAGGGTTGATATGGTTTAAGTTTTCAAAAAGATAAGTGCCACCTACTTTATGTGCTATAGCTGGTTTGAAACCTAATAGTTTTGATAGTTCAGCTCGCCGTTTTGGGGAAATTTTGCCATTTGAACTCATCTCATTTTTTATAACTTTATCAAATTCTTCTGGATACTGCCGCTCCAAGTTCTTCAAGAGTATAGCATACCAGTTTAAGATAATACCTGGGAAGTCATCTTCATCTACTATTTCTACATCACTTTCATCTAGATCCACAATTTCTTTTTCTTTTTCTGGATGGAATGCATCAAGAATACACCTGAAAAGTTACATTTATAATATTAGATTATATTACTATAATAAGCTTTCACTTCATTATTTAATCACAAGGATCCAAGGAAAATTAGGTTAAAGAAAATCCAAAATGAGCTCTATCTATATACCTTCCAAGTTTTATTTTTATATAATTATTTAGCAATCATATTGTAATGGAGTAACAATCATCAACACAAACATAATAATATATTTTATTTACATGTAATACTAGCTGTTCCCTGCGGCTTCACTTGCATTTCCGGGATACCAAGCAGCCTATTGGGGATAAAGGATGTTCCTATCCGCAAACTATCAGTGAAATAATTTTTCAGATCGGATCAGTAACACCGGAGCGTGTTCAAACAAAGAAACGAACAAACTCTTCAGCTGTATTATTAGTATAGATAGATTATAGGAATGAAGTAGAATAGTAGGATTTTAATCTGTATTTAACTCACTTAATAACTTTTTCAGGTTGCTGATATTTCAAATCAACCTCCTCAATCAATATTTCTGGCAATTGGCAGAATCTTTTGAACTCTTCACTGTGCTTATTCTGAATCATTGGGAGTACACTGGACAAAAATGCCAGAACAAAAGCCTGAACATTATTCCTTCTTTCCACCAACTTTTTCATATGATTGCATAATGCTGACATGATGTCTACGGAAAGATCATTCAATATTGCCTCTGACATTTTTGTGACATGAATCTGGTTCTGATACATCATAGTTATAAGTATAGCAACATCATAAGATAAGTCAAATTCAGTAGTCAGCAACTTATCAACAATCTCATTCAATGTATCCTCTTTGATACTGGTCTTCGTAAACATGTATCCAAGTACAATATAAGCTGATGCTCTAAAGTCTAAAATGGGGGATTCAATAGCTTTCATAACTGTCGGTAGCAATGCGTTGATAACAGCTTCTGTTACGCGCTTGCTTGAATTTATCACACCCACTGCAGTTTGGCAGAAGAATGCGAAAACTGTATTTAGTTGTGTTGACCTATCTCCAAACTCTTTTACATATTTCACTGTAGTTTTCGCAACAAATTGCAATGTTGCAGTGTTTGATGCACATTGATTATACAACACTTGATTTGCCAATGCTATTCCATGTTTTTGCACCGGTCGCAACCAATTCCAGCGGTTGGTGTTTGCTTTAATTTCCATTATTTGAACGAAACGAATGAATATTTTCGTGCTATGATATGGCAGGATTAGGGACATGATAGCATCTTGATTGTACTGATGTATGTGGTATCTATTGATAAGCCATTCCAATGCTTTATGTGATGACTGTAGAAGTAGATAAGGGGAGAGTTGGAGAAGAAACTTCTCTATTGTTTGATCAAGGTTTTGGTTAACATCTTTTGTTTGGACTGCTCTCTCGAAGTCTTTAGATGAAACACTAAATAATGTCTCCTCATAGACACGGAATCCTTCATACAAAGTGATCAGTTCATTTAGCCCACTAATACCAATTTCGTAAAAAGTATCCCTGTCTTTTGCAGCTGCCTCCTTTGGGTCGAAGAGTAATGAAACTTTCTTCTTATCATCTTTATAGATGGTAGACTGCGGCACAGCTAGCTTTTGTAGCTGGTCGGCCAAAGATGTTGAAGCCATGTTATTTGTCTGCAAAATATTATGTGCTGGTTACCAAAAGAAAGAACTATCATGGGAAGTCAATACTTATATTAGGATAATACTTATAAATATGAAAGTAGACCTATAATACAAACGATAAACAGTATCTTAACAGTATTTTCAGTGGATAGCGCATGGCTTTTGGTAAACATAACCTATAAAATACCGATTTCTTTGTAACTCCAACAAATAACTAGGTCAACAAAAATCTGTTGTATTTATAAAATATATTTACCTTTATAGCACGAGGGGCAGCTTATTTATTCTGTCTATAGATTAAAATATATATTTCCAATTGCAAAAATAAAATACACGAGAAAATTCCCGTCCATTACAGACAAACTGTCACTGTCAGTGTAACTGTTTGTCACTGTCATTCATTGTCATTCTCATTTGTCATTGTCACAAAATTAGAGATGTGAACGTTTCAATTCGATTAATTAAAATTTTCTATAAAACTAATTGAGTTCACAAGGGACTGGCGGGGCGGGGAGCTTTTTTCGATAACGCGTTGGCTTGGCCATCCAAAGAGGGAACGCTGCCAGCCTTCTGGGAACCTTGCCGTTGATCGGCAACAGCGGCCGCCTCGAGGATTTTTTTTGTATGTAGTTTCTGTGGCGTAGTGCCTTGGCGCTTTGGAAAATTTGGATTTCACGGTCCAACCGAAGGAACCACCTTAATTTGAAACATTAATATTAGTGAAACGATACCTTCTTCAAAATATCATAGTCAGTCAGTTTATGTTAGGTTTTAGTACAATGGTAGCCGTTCTACTAAAACTTTTCATGGACTTCTTGAGACAACTTGAAAAGCCACTATACACGTAATTATTTTATTTCACTTCACTGGTGCACTTGTATTATTCTTTATTAGATAAAATACCACCGATAATATTCAATAAAACTTAAAAATACGAAAATGCAACGTCACTTCGCAAGTTCCCGCCATAAAGTCTTTTTTTTTTATTTAATGTAAATATTATTATTTTCGATACATATTATTTTCATAACATCGATATTATTGAAGAAATCGATGTTTGTTCATCATCAATGATTATCGAACATTTGGACCATCCCTATTCGTTATTGTTTTGTTTACATCATTTTCAATAATTTGCGTTTACGCATATTATTAACATTTGTATTCAAGTCCCATCGTGACGGACGTAGTATTAATTTTCAATAGTCAAAGGGTATCGGGTATTCGCTTACATACATACAATACAATACGCTTTCAGTTCCGGACACTTGACAGTGTGGTTTTAATTCATATTTTCTTTGTTCTGAATTCAACGGGAGTGCATTCAATATGTTTCTCAAACATTTATTTATGATTGTAACTTTATTTATAAGTCCTAGTTTTACGTATAAACCAGTGGTATTAATGCATGGAGTCATGACTGGAAGTAATAGTATGGAGATGATTAAGCACCGTATTGAAGAGGTAAAAACATTGCTTTGTTTTTGTTTGATAGTGGTAATGGTAATATGACCTTGATCATTTCTCCTGAAAATCATTGCTAATGAATTTGACCTCCGTCGCTTTTATATTTATTTTTGTGTGTATTTTGGGTTCAATTTAAGCCAAATAAGTTCTCCTGTGTGTAAATTTTTAACAAAGTTGTCACACCACGGTTTTAATAATATCCCCAATGAACCTCAAGCTTTACTCTTAGATTTTCCACCTGCTTTACTCCAAAGCATGGTCTATGTGCTAAGTTTCATCAAAATCTATCCATTACTATAATTCATTAGTTTGCAGATGAGATATAATATGTGCCATACTTAACTACTAATGAAAAAAATAGCTGAGTATACCAATTATGAAGTAGAGAATATTTAAAATGCATTATTTCACCCCATATCATCAACAAATACTAAGCAAAATAAGGAATATTAAAGTAAAATATGACCTATTCCTTTAATCATAAAGTTCCTATATTGTTTTTTACAGAAACATCCAGGCACTTTGATCTACAATGTTGGCAGATTTGAAAACTGGTCCAGTCTGGAGACAATGTGGCATCAGGTGTTGGAGATAGGATTGGATGTGGCCAATATATCTTCGAAACATCCTGAGGGTATTAATCTAATAGGTGAGTTCAAATTGATCAAAATGGTATTTATTTCAATTATGGTAGGACACTAATTACAATAATTAAATATACCTGCATACTTTATAGAAAGAACTCATTGACATAATTATAATGAACAACTTTTACTATGGGCCCACCTCTGATTTCATAAAAAAAAATAACTTTTACATACATTTTGGTATTCAAGATTGTTGTTTATATATGAAAAGTTTGAATTGTTTTTTTTTTATTTCAGTTCAGTTTATCCCAAACTAAAAGTTATATTGTTCAGTACTGCTACCCAATAAAGCACATTTTTAATTAAAATTAACCCCTATATAAAAATATAAATGAATACAGAAAAAGTAATCATCACTGGAGTTTTTTTATTTGGTACTGTCTCTGAAGTAGGTATGTAACCTACTACAGAGACACTTCTATTTCTACATTATTATTAGGAGTTGTTTTCATGTTAATTTAAGTACCTACCTACTTGATAGAGTAGGTATTTAATTTATTTATTGATTTCCTTGTAAATATTTTGATCATCAAATGTGATGAGGTTATTTAGGGGCCAGTTGATGTGGCCGAAGATACCCACACAGACAAACTTTATATGCATGAACATATCTGTTTATCTTGAGTATGGGTGTAATTATCTATAGTAAAAATATAATAATAATATGTATTTTTTTTAAATAAATTGTATTAGTTATCTAGCGCAATACCGGCCATATCGTAAAGATCCTTGGGGGAGGCCTTTGTCCATCAGTGGACGTCTATCAGCTCACATGATGAGGAATGTACAATGAATGGACAAGCCAGTTGGCGCAGTTGGTTAAGACACCACCTATCACGCCGCTGGTCATGGGTTCGATTCCCATCCAGGACAAATATTTGTGTGCATGAACATGTCTGTTTGTCCTGTGTCTGGGTGTAATTATCTATATAAGTATGTATTTACAAAAAAAAAAGTAGTATATGTAGTATATCAGTTTTCTGGTTGTCCATAGTACAAGCTCTGCTTAGTTAGGGATCAGATAACTGTGTTAAAAATAAAAAAAAGTTTTTTTTATAAATTTTCAGGATACTCCCAAGGTGGTCTGGTAGCAAGAGGCATAGTACAGACATTCCCTAATGTGTCTGTCAGTACATTCATATCTTTGAGTTCACCACAAGCTGGACAGTATGGAGGTAATGAGCTTTTCAACCTATCTAAATAAAAATGTATGCTGTATAGTAAGCACATCACTTGAGAACGGCTGCATCTATTTTTGGCTATTTTTAGTTTAGGGATAATAGGTTTTATGATATGATTTATCTATGAGCCAAGTTTCATCCAAATCCGTTCAGTGTGATGCTTGCATTGAGATTATTTTGAAGTTTCTATTTATCTGTGTACTGGGTGTAAGTGAAATGGTAACAGCGCAAAAATTTGACGTCGGTGTTTAACGATTTTGTTTAAATCTATGTCTGCTAATATTAACCTGAAGAATGAAACCGCGGGGTACAGCTAAAAGTCCCTGACTGACATATCAACACACAGATAAACCGGTAATTTGCGGTAAACTGTCAGGATATTATTATTATCCACTAAGAAATATACATAGACAATCGTCGAGAAGAAAATAGTTTATAAGCAAGGGCAATATTATTATAGTATGTTTTGTTTCGTTTTCCAGCTGGCTTCCTTCACCTAGTATTCCCAGGGCTGGTCAAAGACACGGTGTACGAGTTATTCTACTCCCGAGTGGGTCAACACACATCAGTGGGCAATTATTGGAATGACCCGTACCATCAGTCGCTGTATGAATCATATAGTGTGTTCCTGCCTTACATCAATAATCGGATTCAGTGAGTACCGATTGATTTTGTGAATTAGTAACATGCCTATCGTCTTGGCACTGAATATAATTTTGACCCTTTTGGTGTCGAGGCCTTTGGTTCGTGGGGTCCCTGTGTTCGCAAACTCTTGAAAGAGCGGCTAAAAGATTATTAATAGCCACTAGGGACCTAAGAGCTGGCTGGCAGCTTTCTTGCGCAACATAATAAGCGTTGCAAATTGCAATACAGCGAGGAAATGCTGCCAGCAATTTTGGGGTGGGGGGCCCTTTTTTTTAGTTTAAAACATTGTGTACTTAATTTGCGTTTGCAATAAAAAAAACTAATAAAATCGCTATCAGGTCTATTTTATTATTTTGACGATATGTTTCGTTATTTTCGGCTCTCTAGTCAGCCGGTTCCATGGTGTAATGGTTAGCACTCTGGACTCTGAATCCAGCGATCCGAGTTCAAATCTCGGTGGAACCTGTCTTTTTGTTTTTAGATACATTGTTGTTTATGCTTTTTATGCAAGAATTATAGAATGTAAATTGTAAATGTTACATATTTTTTTTTTACCGTCACATTGTTAGCACACATGAAAAATCTACTTACATTATTTCCTGTTATTCTTTGTTCAATGACGTAAATTATTTTGTTCGTATAAAAATATGTATCATTATTATTTTAAAATGATAAGATAAATAAAATTATCAAATAACATGGGTATTTTATTTATACATTTGTATGTACGTCAACTATTGATAATAATATGAGTGTCAATGCCAATATTATTATTGTTTTAAAACCAAACATAAATTTGATAATACTCGTTTACGTCTTTTGCATGTTATAATTTAAAATTCCAAAATATATTAGCGCGCAACTACACTAAAACAAATTGTATAAAAAGCACGTTCCTCTCTATGTACAGTCAGCGTCAAAAATACATTGACACTTTAGTACCCTTTCATAATAAATCTATTTACATTATTTTGAAAGTTTGTTTAAAAACTGCGTGTGCGTTCATTCGACAAGGTTCTAAACTGTTCAATATTTTGACGCTGGCTGTACGAGTATACGTGCTCGCCTCTACTAAACGGGAACAAATAAATGGTAATATTTCAGTTCCAACAAATCAGCAGACTTCAAGAACAACCTGCTCAGATTGAAGAGACTCGTATTGGTTGGTGGGCCTGATGATCAAGTCATCACACCTTGGCAGAGCAGGTAAACTATACTGGATTTTATTATTTAATGGTACCTACTCCTTAAAAGTAGTAAACTTTTAGTATAAAGTTACAGTTTATTTTTGTAAATAAAAAATCTGTAACTTTGACAGATTCTGTCACATAGCCAAATCTAACCCGTGGGTTAGTCCTATAAGACTTTGGTGCAATTGGGCCTAAAATGCGGTCTGCCTGATGGTAAACGGTCACTATAGCCTATAGATGCTTGCAAGGTTATCTTTTGTGTTTTATGAGTAATATTTTTTGTCTTTAACTTTGCTTTATTATAACTAGCTTCCGCCTCGCGGATTCACCCGCGTTTCCGAGGGATAAAAAGTAGCCTGTGACAATCCAGAATGTCAGCTACCTTCATACCAAATTTCGTCAAAATTGGTCTTGCCGTTTGAGCGTGAATAAGTAACAAACATATTTTCTCACAAACTTTCGCATTTATAAAATAAGTAGGGTATATTTTTTAAATTTTTACATTAAATATTTTATATTTTCAGTCAATTCGGCTACTACGTGAACAACAACGAGACAGTTCTAGAGTTGCATGACCAAAGCATTTACAAGGAGGATCTGATAGGTCTCAGGGAACTGGACAAAAGTGGACGCTTGCATATAGTTACCGTACCGGGAGTGAACCACTTCAGCTGGCATATGAATGTTAGCATAGTTGATGATTGCTTACTACCGTTTTTAGATTAGAATTAAAAAAAAGATAAGCCATAGACAAAAAATCTAACATCCATTTTTTTTTAAAAGATAAAAAACACCAGCTAAGCTTCTATTTTTATCTCGAAGAGCTCATGAAGGCCAGAACTACGATATTTTCATGCGGTTTTCACCAATAGACAAAAGATTCATGGTTTAGGTGTATAATTTTGTTAAGGTTTTGTGTAAATTGGTTGAAATATTGATATGTTGATGATTTCGGAAAAAACAATCCCGCGCGTATGAAGCGGTCCCACAGCTCGAAGCCGGGCGGGTCGTAGTTTAGTAGAATTACTTGATTATTATAAAAAATATCGAATATTAATCTCCGATCAGCAAAGGCTATATAAAGATCTAATGTAATTTAAATTTTAAGTAGCAAATTTTACATAGTGATAATACCCAGGCTGTTTATTTTAAGTTTTTACACCATAATATGATTTGAAATGTAGTATCATTTCATATTTAGAATGTAATGTAAAATATTAAATATGTAATGTAGTAAAATAGATGTAATTAGGTACAAATGTTTGAAAACAATTTTAATTTGATCGTAGACCAGTTTGTAATTTAATTAATATTGTGATATAATAATGAATCTTTGTTTTTGAATATTGAAATAAGTAACGGTTTTGTAAACTTTATTTTCTTTAAAACGTGAAATAAAACTACGACAATAATTATCAAGAATAAATTGTGTCAATTCTAAATGAGCTGTATGTTGTAGGTGTAGGATTCAATTTAAATTGTTAAAATTTTGGCTGTAATACTCGTACAAAATGTATTATTTATTAACAAAACTCTGCAGAGGTCTAGGTTTAGTCACTTTTTTGTACTTTGGAGAACAATTTCTCTCAATAGGTTGAGATTGGGCTACTAAAAAGTTATTCTATTCTATTTTAAAAAAGAATACGTGTTTGATATTTTAGACTACTTACTCTCTACCATAAATCAAATGGGAGCCAGACAGTTGGGTACCTTTCCTCGTTAGTAACTCAATCAAAGATCTACATCTATACCCCTACCATAAATTCGCTATGTTAACGAAATCAATACTCCAAATGGTAAAGCATTTTGTATGTATTCCAAAACTGACCACCAAAGAGACACACGAATTGCCATACATTTTTTAAATGTTAATGAATCTCGAAATAAAAAAAAATTAGACATGTTTTTAGGAGGATTAGTAGCACCAATAGATTTTCATACTCACCAACTACTTATATCTATTACATTTAGGTAATGCTTTTATATTTTAAGATCTAGTCGTAATATTTTGTAATAATTGAAAATATACTTCTTTTCACTGCTTATTTCTACTAGAAATGTTTAACAATGACCCCCCCCCCCTGTCCTTGCCACACACAGGTCATCAAGTGATACAAATAGACCTTATATACATTAGAAATTTAAAGTTTACCAAGTTTAAGTATTACAGCGAATAATGGTGATATTTTCCTGGAAATTTTGATCTAGTGGTCCAAAAGTCTAAAAACTAAATATACCGCAGGCATGATCAATAATTCGAGAACTATAAGCTGAATATTGAGGAACTAGCAAGCAGTTTATGAAATAAAAAAATAAATCATGCATAAATTAACTACAATAAGTATAAATCTACGTGTGACGATTAGTCCAGTTTTTGACAGCGTTCCATGGTTTTGTTTTGTTTGCCGACTTTGTTTTATAAAAAAAAAAATTGTCGGAAAATTAAAAATGACAAAATTACTTACCTATGAGTCAGTGATTTTGAAGGCTTCTTATCTATGTATATCCGTTATGGTTATCGAATCTTTTGGGAATATCTCAAGATTATGTTATGATGTCAATTTGTTTTGCATATCTATGAGTTTCTTGGAAACATGACATGTGTTTACTATGATAACAGTTACTTAAAAACACGTGATATTTTGTTTGTATTATCACCACTAATTATTATAAAGAGATAAACTATGTTAGTTTGAATGTAATCTCCGAATCTCATTCCGGTAGGTAGCCTCTAGTGACAGATTTTGAAGTTGAAAACGGCGCTCTAAACAGCTAAGAATTAGGTAAGTAGCTGAAAAAAATTGCTGTTTCCTTAGTTTTTAGCAAGTGTAAAGAAAATAGTAGCTGAAAATAGGTGTTCGGCCGTAAGTGTCTCAGTGACATGGTAGGTATAACATGAATCAAGTAGATACTTAGAGTAGGCAATCGACACAAAATCATAGAGCTGAAAGGGGCCAAACTTAGCAACATCAAAACATAGTAGGTAAGTAGCATCGAGATAATTGAGATATAAAAAAAAACCCCGTTACCAGCATTTAAATAAACTGTAATCGTTCATAGCATAATCAATAGATTAGAAATAGATAGGATTGTAGATATATTCACTAGATAACTCACTGTAAATAACTTTCCATTGTTATTTTATAGGTTAGCCTGACTAATATAAGTCAATTGATACTGAAGTGGAGGAAACTGACTATTCAATGAAGGATTCCCCCTGGGTGGCACGTGGATGCGATTTATTGTAAGCGGTCAATTCCAATCATGGAAAAGTGCATGAGTGTCCGGCTCGAAGGACCAAAATATGGTAAATTTCCTTTTGCACTTTATGATATTCGATTTTGATTAGTTTTATGGAGAAAGGTAATTTCGAGGAAGATTATTAGCCGTGCTCTTTTAATCCTAGCAAGCTTTTATTCAAAACAGTTTTGTACTCGCCTAACAGCATGTAGCGTGTGATTGTTTTATGTAGGTAGGTACAGTACATACAAGGTTTATCATAAAGGGATCAATACAAGGAGCATGGTGTTCGGAAGAGAGTGGGTGAACTTACCTAGATATAAGGTAATTTATAGTTATTGTATGCAGCGAGTAAAGATTTTATCCCATTTTTGACCTCCTTCAAAAAAAAGGAGGAGGTTCTCAAGTGGGTATGTTTTTTTACCAATTTTAATCATTCCTTTTGCGTTGGTTTCCTCCTTAGTACTCTTTTTATAAAAGTTAATTATTGTGGATCATGTTTCAAGTTTTTTTTTTGAAAGGACTAAAGTTGGTAGCCTCTGATGGCTGCAGTAACCTTACCGGACAAATCGGCGAGCGCAGACTGGCGCAGAGGGCTCTCAGCCGGGTAATATTTAGGTAAATTTTTGTGTAGTGTGTTGTGTACTTTTTCGAGCTTCGTCAGCTTCGATCCGAGCTAATGTAATAGGCTCGCTGAGGGCTTGCCTTGGTCTATGGATCAAGTTTATGTTTAGGTATGGTTGATGGTTGTTACGTAGTACCTGCGTGATTACTATTAGCATCATACCATTGTGACACCCAAATATGGAAATTAGGCAGTAAGTTTGTACGGCCAACCGGTTATAACCGGTTTGCCTGCTACTGTTAAAAAACAACAGCTAATATACAAAACAAATACTAAAGAATGCAAATTTTTAGATTTCGGGGGTTTACTTAAAAGATTTTGAGTTTTTGTTTATAAACATATTAGGTAATAAGTACCTATTTAAATATTATGAAAAACTTCGCATAGCTTCCTGCTCATCTATATCTACTTATATACTGATAATAAAAAAGACTTTGTTTGTTTGAACGCGCTAATCTCCGGGGTTACTGGTCCGATTTGAAAAATTCTTTCACTAATAGGAAGCTACATTATCCCCGAAGGTTATAAGGCTACTTTTTATCCCGGGAACGCGAGTAAAACAGAGTAATATTAGGTAATTAGTAGGATTAGTATTAGACAAGTAATTTTAGGTAAGTTTGATAACTCTTATTTTGATTTCAACAAAATAGAATTTGTATAAATTAGGTAGGTACATAACATGCAATGAATACAATAAATGGAGTAGGTACGGCGAATGATCATTTAATGTACAGTCCCTAGTCGGTCAAGCATTTCCAGGAAAATCTGAAATGGATTGGGTACTTGAAGTTATTTGAGGAATAGTGTGTTATATGTAATCACTAGCTGTTCCCCGCGGTTCCACTCCGTTCCCTGGATAAAAAGTAGCCTATAACCTTCGGGGATAATGTAGCTTCCTATTAGTGAAATATTTTTTCGAATCGGACCAGTAACTCCAGAGATTAGCGCGTTCAAACAAACAGACTCTTCAGCTTTATTAACTGTACCTATACCTATAGATATAGATAAGAACGAATATTAGAATAGAATAGAATATTATTTATTTGACAGTCTAAAATATGTACATATTCCTACGATAACATTCCTAAATCCTAAATAGACTGACAGGTTTTGATTGCCAGCTAGGCGAGTACACCAATTTACTTTATTGCTACGGGTTTATTTATGGTTTCCTTTCGATGTTTTCCTTCACCCAAAGCTCAAGTTCAATATAGGACTTGAATGACGGTGACATACCATGTATTTCCCACTGTAAGTATTTCCTAAGAAAATACTCACACTGCGATATTTTTAAGATTCTGAATACAGAATCCTACTTAATATTATACCTAAATGCGAATGTTTGTAAGTATGGATGTATGGATGAATGTTTGTTATTCTCTCACGTAAAAACTACTAAACGGTTGTGGATGAAACTTGGCACATAGATCATAATGGAATAATATTAGGCTAGTTTTTATCCCGGGAAAACATAAGATCCCTCGGGAACGTGGGTAAAACCGCGGGGCAGAAACCGATGATACGAAATAAAAGTTTTCTCTTATTTTAAAATACAGTTACTACTAAAGTTAATTTCTCTGGAAATCGTTTGGAATAGTGTCAATTTTTCTATGTTTTTTTCTTGTTAATCAACGCACGCGCTATGCGTCTGCGTCTCATATCATGATATGAGTCACAATATTTTCTTTGGAGGCGTTCCGTAGGCGAGGTCCGACGATCTTTTACAATTTGCAACGGTCTTAGATTAAAAATTATTAATTGTGTAGAGTAGTCAGTGTAGACACAATGTTATTAACTTTTGTAGTTTCTATAAGGCAAGCAGAGAACAATATGCAGATTTTTGTATACCTACCTACTTATATATAATAGGTAAAATAAATAGGTTAGCATATCTCCATTTTTATATACAACAAAGTCGGCAAACAAGCATACGGCCCGCCTCATGTAAGCGGTTACCGTAGCCTATGGATGGTAGCGACACCCGGGACAGAGATATTATAATAAGTAGGTACCTACCTATTAAAGATGACAATGTAGCAGGCTAGCTAATCGATATAAAAGTTTATGATTGAATTATTGAGCGCTTACTCAAACAATAATTCCTAGAACTGATAAATCTGGACATTGTTCCCCGCAACCAGCGCTTATGTTTTGTACAATCAGTTTCTTTATTAAGATAAAATTTTACCTCAGAACTAACAAAACTAAGAAGTTACTAATGTGTAGGTACTTACAGTGTAAATAAAGAGACGTTTGTAAGGCAAAGTCGGTATATTTATACATCCACGTGCCAAATAGATTGTAGGGGCGCGGCGTAATCACGAAAGGCGTAAACCTTAGGTCCTACATTTGAAATCATATTGCTGATGTCTTCACACTGATGGTGATTAAATAATTTTACATCCAACTAGCTTTCCGCCCGGCGGGTTCAACCCCGATCCCCTAATTTACTCTCTTAGGGCCTAAGAGGCTAAATTAGGGGATGGCCGAAGTAAGGATTTTTGAAAATTTTTGGCGGATGCCTACGCCATTATAGCTATTTGTATGCGAAATTTCAGACCAATCCGTCCAGTGGTTTGAGCTGTGCGTTAGATCAGTCAGTCGGTCATCTTTTACTTTATTTGAACCTACACCAGACGTCTACTCTACATTTAGAGCTCACTCTTTGGCAGTTTGAACCCGCTACGTGCCTGACGACTTTTTGTTGTGTCTACATGTATGAGTCATCTGTGCATTTCTCACAGAGCGATGCGAGCGAAGCGATTACATCAATTTGGTAACAACCAGAGTCCAAATGATGAATCACCTTCGACAAAATGTTAGGGAAACACTACATCAGTGAAAAATTCGTAATATGATTCAATGTACTCGAAAGTATGATGGCCTATTTTAATCTAAGATTACGTAGAATTATTTCGATACGGTATTTGTAGGAAATGCAGTTAGATAGGAAGTAATTTAAGGAAAAGTATTGAGGAAATGTGTATTGTTTATTCTATTCTACATAACTCGTAAAAGAGGTAGGTACCGGTGGCGAAGGGTCCATACAAGCCGATTCCCATCGGCTTACCTTTTAGGAATCCCAGTCCTACATTTTCATCTTTTCAAAGCCTAAAAGTGGTTTATGCTTAAAATACACTGTAAATATAAAATTACAGATGTTTTTTGAACGGCTTACTCTCGCCATAATTTCACCCCTCGCCACTGGTACCTATAGTATAGCTCCTCAGAATTGCTGGTCCGTCCGATTCCACATTAAGCAGAAATAAATATTGCGATATCGAGCGCACTAAATTGATTTGATAAAATAAAAAATACATATCCAATATTTTTTGATAACCTAACTGACGGACTAAACAGAATTTTTTACCCAGTCGTCATCAATATTCAGGCTAAAATTGAACGCGTCTATTTTTAGGTAACCTACCTCTATTTTGTAATACGATACAAAATGAACACGTTGACCACAAAATAGGATTTTGCGGCGTAACTATCATCTAAAACCTATAGCAGGATATACTCTCGTGAGTGGCAAGGTCATACACATCATGACTTATGCACATGCTATATAATTATATAAGTACATAACTTACATTGTTTACATCAGGAAATTACATAACAGATTCGAGGTTATTCCCATATAGAAATGCTGTAGGTAGGTAGGTATATTTATTTATCTAAATATCCATTACAATCAGATTAATCTTTGATTATGTTATGTTTATCTTTGTTATAATTATGCAAATTGTTGTGTGAATGTAAATAATTATAATTATTTTTTTCTTATTTCCTATTTCGGTTAGCACAAATCGAAATGGTGTAATTGCTAAAATCACAAATTATTTTTGATATTTTAGGTGTTAATCAAAAAAATATTATAACTAAATAGTTATTTGTAGAGCTTCTTTAGTAAATCAATATAGCTCTTAGCTTGAAAATATCAAAACTTGAACTCCTAAAAAACCTTTATTTAATGATACAAAGTCAACGCCCCTCACATAACTTAAAATTAATGAGGGTATAATAGACTTGTTTTTTTTGTCCGACAGGTAGTTTAGGCGGTTATGTCCCGTGAATATATAAAACTAAACTAATGGTCAGATTGCCATTATTATTATTTTTTGTAAGGAAATGCTATTTCAACGTAGGCATGTTTTAATTTACTTAGGTACTAATTCTGGCTCTCGGATTAATTATTTATTTCTATTATTTATAGATTATGTTGTATGAACTAAGAAGGTAATAATAATGTTACTTGTTATACATTTTTGCTATAATTTTCATACAAAACTCAAAGTTTGCAACAAACAATACTTATTGGCTTTTTTTTTAATAATTTTAGGTTTTTCTACCACATTATAGCAGTCAAGCGATACCGACGGTGTATTGTAGCTCTCTATTTCAAAGTTTAGATGGCTAACTGCCTCTCAAGTATTGATGAAAGATTCTCCACTTGAGGATGGGATGTAGAATGTCGAGCAAGGCTACAAAGTACCCCACCACAAGCTTTGCCATGATGTTTGATGTCACTACCACTGCTATCATCGTCTAAAGTGTAGCCACTTCAAAGAGAGGCTGTCATGTGATTAGATATCTGTTTTTATTGATACATATTTAGTGTTGACGTTATGTGATATCCCGCCGGTGCCAGTGTACCTACTGTATTGATTAAGATAAATGCATTATTTATTGATGATTACCTAATGTGATATTAATAACAAATATTTATCCTTACATTAAATATTATAAGTAAGTACCTAGATAATAGTATAAAATGTATAAACATTTATGTGATATTTTTTGCGCCTTTAATTAGGTAGGTACCTATAGGTAGGTAATGCCAATTTGTAAACACCATATGTAGGTAATACAGTACCTATTTGATACAAGTTTTTAGGTTAACATGACTGATATTTTATCAAGACCCAATTTCATGAGGAAAAAAGACGAAATTAAATTTGAGTAAATTACTTATTAAAAAGTAAATATAGCGAGTTGTTAAACATTTCAAGAAACTCGAACAAAACAGTTTTTCTTTTATTAATTCCCAGATATGTTGGAATAGGTCCAATAGTCAACACGAAACAGTAAAAATAAAATTGTTGACACACTTAACTAATAAAATTGCTCCAAAAATTATTTAAATTACACGTTTTCCTCAATATTACAAACACAATGAGTAAACACAGCTGTCTAAGGCACGTGGCTATTTGCAAAGTCAAATTGTTTGAATCAATTTCAATACAAACAAAAATGCGTCATCACTATACAAAGGCTATTTAAACAAATCCGTTAGAATTGTTTTTAACCTATCGGTCATTTTCGGGGGGAATAACATTGTTATTATATATATATGTATAGATCTATATTTTTGATCGCTTCAATCAAAGTAGTCGTCAGGTGAGGTCGATGCTCGGCAAGAACTCGTTCCCAGCATACACGCTTCATCAATGAGTGATGCGAGAGGGGACTTCCTTCCGTACAGGCGAGCGCGGGGCAACGTGCGCGCGCGCGTTTATAAACCGACCACGATTACAATTCGATTCATTCTCACACACCTTTTTGCAGTGAACACACGTTAAGAAAAACTCTACAAAAATGAAAAAGTACTCAGTTGTCGGAAACAAGAAGAAAGTGACCATGGAAATGAACGGAACAAAATTAAAAGTCGTCGGAAATAACTGCATCATTCGAGTCGAAACCAATCAAGGGGAGATCGAAGTGATTGGGAATGATTGTCGCATTGAAGTGACCAATAATTTCGGCGGGATAAATCTCGTCGGAGGAAACGGAGATGTCCACATCCAGAAGAGATGGAAAGGTGATAGAGTCCAGCTTCTGGGTCCTAGCTGCAATCTGATGGTAGCTGGTAAGCAGAAGACTACGCAGTCATACGAAGCTCAGCTGTCACCATTCAGCAAGGACCTGGACGACGTCATCGAATCGATCTTCTCTTTTGTGATGCGGTGACGAGTGATGAGAGAAATGACTGGTTTTTGTGTTGTGATCTAGTGAAAACCTTCAGAGGAAGTGACTATGTTAATCGGAACAAGTGCCCGTTTCCGATGATCTTGTTAGGGCGGAGCAAACAAGTTTTTATATCAATAAACATGATAAAATTTTAACTTTTTATTATTTTTTTACCATTAGACAACGTCATCGAGACGTCATGGCGTTAGAACAGAAACAGTCCGTTCAATGTTATTCCCCTCTATAATTGAAGTAGTGTGTTTTACCTTGAACGTAGTTATTTTTCTGAATAGAATCAATGCAATTCCTATTCCTTATAAAACCTTCATTACAAAATGTAATAAACAGTTTTTTTTTATTAAGTAGGTATCTACTTTACATGCTCAACATTTTATTATTAGTCTAAAGTAATTAAGTACCTAACTAAGACAATAAAATACAAGTAGTTAGGTTGCTATAGAATCTGATAATTGAGAATTCTAAATAGGTTTGCTTTGTATTCTAGGCGTTGTCCACATAACCACATGCCATATTGAAAATCTCATTCTGATCTATTATATCCAGTATATTGGCAGTTGGATTATTCCAACTGCATTGAAATACCTACTCAAGAATGACACACAGTACTTTATCTTAGTCATTATAACCTGCTTGAACCTTAAGTTATTAAAATAATCCTATTAGAGAGATAGATAAAAGAAATAATAAAAAAACTATAAAATTAAAATTTTCCGTCTCAGCTTTCTCCAGTTTGCTAGCTTCCTTTAATTACCTACAATAAAAATAATAAATATGGTCTTCTATACTAAAGACTTTTCAGGACTTTGGATACTGATTTCTGAACTATATAATGCTAAAATATAATTCCACTTCTAGCTTAATTATTTCCCAATATAACTGATACTGATAGCATAATAACCATCGGAATATGATGTTTACTTGAACGATTGCAATATTTAACTAGATTAAGGTATGTCGTGACTACAAACAATTTAACGTGTGGATAACAAACACATTTGCTGTAATTACTGTAAAATTCTATGGCCCAATGACAGGTAGGGTGACACTGATGTCTAGTCGGATATTAGACAGGCAATATATTTCAATGTAGCATGAATTAGCAGATGATCTGAAGATGCCGGAAAAAGCCTTCGTAATAAAACAGGGAAACTTTGTTTATACTTGTCACGACACGTCTCAGAGGTTAGAATCCCACCTGAAAATAATGAGTCCATGACTTTTTGTCCTGAGTTTAGGTGTAGATTAAGCATTAATATTTTCAAAAATACTGTCTATCTGGTTTCCATGGTTGAATTCTGCTAGTTAAAAATCAGAAGGTTGTGAGTGTGACTTGTGAGGAATGTCCCAGGATATTATTTCACGAAAAATTTTAATCAAAAAATTCACTTTGGTTCCGTCTCTACGCGCGTCACTATTTTGATAGCTGACCTAAATATCAATTTACATAATCGGGTTTTTTACTCTTTATGCAATATCCTACTTGGTCATCTTAAGACGATTATTTTAAGTAGGTATATACTGATTGACCTCAAAAATGTAGGTTTAGCAAACACTTGTAAGCATGTATAGAATTCTGTAATTCATGCTTTAAACTTACTAACTTGCACATTAATTTTGCTTAATCATATTATGTTGCAATCTGTATATATTATTTTATCGCAGATTATTTGCAATTCAGAGATATTAAATTCCGTATTTTATTTCCGTTTAGTTGCAAAAACGTGACCAAAACAACCTCATACTCGCTGTTTGTGTGGGTATTTGTTTGCTATAACTCACGTAGTAACGGTAGTTTGTATTTGAATGTAGGTAACCTACTATAAAAAAACAATTATTTTATTGTCCAAATTGTTAGTCAGCCAAGATGCCCTATACAAAAAGAGCCTAGGGAAGTTTGTCTATTATTAGACGAGTTAAATTGGGCCAAGTTGCTAAAGATCCATCATAAAATAGCTCTAATTATTTTTTTTGTAATTCCATGCAAATGCTAGACAACCAAAATTACAAATCTGATGAAACACATTTGAATACCGCAAAAAATTACATAATAATCTGGCTATTTCTTATTCAACCTAATTAACAGTTGCCTTACTGTTGTTGTTGTATTTTTTCCTTTCACCTTTAAAACTTTTGCTTTGCCTTACACATCGAGTAAATCCCCCGAGTTGTGCCACTTCGGGCTCTCCTTCACATCGGTGTCAATGTCTGTACCCCATATAAAGTGAATATTTTAAAATAAAATTTTAAAAATAATTATTATAAACTTGTGTAAAATAGAACTGTAAGCTGTAATACAGATGACAGCTTTCTGCTTTTCGGATTCACCCGCGGTCCCCTGTTTATACCGTTTTAACGATTTCAAAAATCTTTTTTAGTGGTTATCATCATAATAGCTATCTGCATGGTTAATTTCAGTTCGATCCGTCTAGTGGTTTGAGCTATATGCGATGATAGATTAGCCTGCCCGTCAGTCAGTCATTATTTTCAAGCCAAAACGGTCCAACACTTCTCCGTTGCTTTAGAAAGTAAAATGAGAACATTATATTCAAACCTTTTGTATTTAAAATACTCGTTGTTAGTATTAACACGAGTGAACCTATTGTTAATAAATCATTTATTTTGTTACTTTAGTTTCTATAATTATCATTAAACTCAAGCACCAAGACGAAACCCAGTATGATTATAAACGCGTTATCATGTTACGGAGTTCTTTAACACTGCACGATAAAATATTGATATTCAAACGATTTATTTATTAAAGCAAAAATTATGTTGATCAATCTATAGCAGAATCGCTATCTTGAACGTACATAGCGTGTTATCCTCTTATAGATAAAAATATTCTGGTATAAAAGCAGCATTGTACAACGATGAAATTATGTTTACGAATTAAATCTAAAGTACTCCAGACCATGACATTGACTGTTTAAATGATACTTTAGTTTATATCAGTCATTTGTTAAATACTTATAATTAAATGTTGTTGTAAGATAATAATAGATTAGAATGCTTTTTTTTAATGTAAATTTTATGGAAAATTATTTATTCTGTTGGTAATGTTAAATAATATGATGTCTCATTGGTAAAGATTTATTAAATTAACAGTAAAGGGATGATACAATGATACGCATTCACAATGCGTAGGACAATAAATACTATTTCTCACTTGTCTAAGTAACTAACCTCTCGTGTGTGAGCATGTCTAGGATTCTACCTAATCAAAAGCCATTTTAATATATCACTTTTTAATATATCACTCCTTACCGTGCTATGTTTGTTTCTTTTTAGTTCATGGACGTATTATGGTCTGTCAAAAGTGACCTATTGGTGCCGATTCTGTTGTTTACGAACTTAACTAATATTAGACAAGTCACCTCTCTTTCATTTTAACCTTATTGAAAAAATATAGAACATTTTTAATGCTGTCGTGACCAGTAAAGATCGCGCTTAAATTCACGTTGAAATGTGTGATCGCATTAAACTGACAGGACTAAAATATCTTGCATCCCTTTCTTATATTTACTATTAGAAAGAGATATAGTGAAATTAAATTTATTTTAGTTCGTAAACAACAGAATCGGCACCATTATTTCGATATAAAATCGATGATTGTTCCGCTGTTTCTTTTTGGTCTTAAATAAGGCTCCTGGTGTTTAAAAGTAAGATAGTTTTTGTAGATATGCTTGAAAATTGACTATATTTTCTAAATCTTATTTGTATTCAAAGCTACTGAGAATCTTATTAAACTACTGCCATCTATTGGAATGTTTTGTTACTAAAGCTGAGAATGGTTCATTCAATGGTTTGGAAATATACTAACACTACATACAGCGATACAGCTAACACGGTATAAATATAAAAATAATATTATCTAAAGTTTCATATCGTATTATAATAACCCAGATTTTGTCCACATCTAAAAACATACCTAATCACGGACTAATAAATCGAATATTTACTCCAGATATTATTTCTAATGATATTTAGATAAAAGATTCATAAAAAAATACCTGATTGTGATTTTATATCTATTCAACTGATTTTTATGAAAAACCGTTTTATGCCTCTTTCTCAATGTGACTACAGTACATCAAAATGAAGTAACTCACAAAAAAAATTGTATCCATTTAAGTAGGGCTAATTGATTCAAGGTAGGTAACTAATATTCATTCTATACTATTCATCTGAGGATTTACTACAGAACAAATGATAGTACCTATACCTATTCATTTGTTATCAAGGGAGAATAACATCTGTTCTCTGTGCTACTAATTTTTGAGAAATACTAAAAAAAAATACGAAGACCGGCCTGGGGGTCTAAAACGGCTGTATTAGCGGTATTATGGTCTGTCAAAAGTGACCTATTGGTGCCGATTCTGTTGTTTACGAACTTAACTAATATTAGACAAGTCACCTCTCTTTCATTTTAACCTTATTGAAAAAATATAGAACATTTTTAATGCTGTCAGTTTAATCTACACCGTCGTAATGTACTGGTAAATAGTCGTGACCAGTAAAGATCGCGCTTAAATTCACGTTGAAATGTGTGATCGCATTAAACTGACAGGACTAAAATATCTTGCATCCCTTTCTTATATTTACTATTAGAAAGAGATATAGTGAAATTAAATTTATTTTAGTTCGTAAACAACAGAATCGGCACCATTATTTCGATATAAAATCGATGATTGTTCCGCTGTTTCTTTTTGGTCTTAAATAAGGCTCCTGGTGTTTAAAAGTAAGATAGTTTTTGTAGATATGCTTGAAAATTGACTATATTTTCTAAATCTTATTTGTATTCAAAGCTACTGAGAATCTTATTAAACTACTGCCATCTATTGGAATGTTTTGTTACTAAAGCTGAGAATGGTTCATTCAATGGTTTGGAAATATACTAACACTACATACAGCGATACAGCTAACACGGTATAAATATAAAAATAATATTATCTAAAGTTTCATATCGTATTATAATAACCCAGATTTTGTCCACATCTAAAAACATACCTAATCACGGACTAATAAATCGAATATCTACTCCAGATATTATTTCTAATGATATTTAGATAAAAGATTCATAAAAAAATACCTGATTGTGATTTTATATCTATTCAACTGATTTTTATGAAAAACCGTTTTATGCCTCTTTCTCAATGTGACTACAGTACATCAAAATGAAGTAACTCACAAAAAAAAATGTATCCATGTAAGTAGGGCTAATTGATTCAAGGTAGGTAACTACTATTCATTCTATACTATTCATCTGAGGATTTACTACAGAACAAATGATAGTACCTATACCTATTGTTTTATACCTATTCATTTGATATCAAGGGAGAATAACATCTGTTCTCTGTGCTACTAATTTTTGAGAAATACTAAAAAAAAATACGAAGACCGGCCTGGGGGTCTAAAACGGCTGCTCAAGCAATATTGCTATGCAATTCGAATTTACAGCAGAGCCAAATGTTTTTTAAAATATTTTTTGGTGAAAATGCTAATCCTTTTTATCAATTAATATACAATTAAGACAAATTACACCATAATCTGCTGTAAATTCGAGATATGAATTACATAGCAATATTGCTCGACGGGCCGTTTTAGCCCCCCTGGTCTTTGTTTGTTACAAAGCTGAGTAAATGTACCTATAAATAGTGATGAAGTAAACATAGCCTTTACGGATCGGACAGGGTTTTTTTTACGTGTTAACAATTCGTTATACCTACTATAATGTAATTTAGTCTGTGTTTTCGTTTGTATTTGCTAATACTTTTTGTCCTAGAATGACCATCAAACATGGTTACCATGTAACATTTGTTACAGTTATTAGGTAAATGTAGGAACCACTCGGTCGCCTAACCTACCCTATATTTTGTCTCACTAACCACCAATTATTGTCGTTGTAACCGTTTCAAGGTACAGTCGGTCGCAGTTTTATAACATTTAGAGAAATCAGTTATTGAAACTATACAAAACTGTTTATTAAATATTTACAGACAAATGATAAGTTTTACCGCTTATCTATACTAATAATAAAGTTGAAGAGTTTTCTGTTTGTTTGTTTGTTTGCGCTAATCTCCGGAATTAATGGACCGATTCGAAAAATTATTTCACTAATTAGAAGTGCATTATCCCCGAAGGTTATAGGCTACTTTTTATCCCGGAAACGCGAGTGAAGCCGCGGCGAACAGAACATCTGGCTAGTATATTGATAAAGGAGTCCTCTCGGCCAGTTAGCGTGATTGTTTTAAATACCCACTATCACACGCCGAAGGTCGTGAAGTTTTTTTTTTTGATGAAGTAAAACACGGTCGCTTTGTCCCTCAACTTTCGAGCCTGCTTAGGTACTACTATATGAGCCTGCAAACTAAGCGTAGCCCGCCATTGCTCTGTGCAAGTACCTACATTCGACACCCAACTGTAGGGATATTTAAGCAGTGGTATATGAGCTCTGCTTAATATGGGATCAAATAACCGTATAAATAACGTCACAAGATTTTATTATATTTTTTTTTAATTCCTACGTCAGCACATTTTCAAAGCGACTGTACAACGAAGCTCTCGATCCTGATTAGCTGAAAATTGACCATTTGGGATATGAACTGGTTATCTATGTAGATGATAACAGCATAACAAGCCGCAAATTGTTCAATTGCACTATTATTGTAAATTACTCTATTACTCTATCATGGACATGGCATGACATGTGCTCGCAATCGAATAGATTATCTACTTATAGGGTTACGTACCCAAAGGGTAAACCGGGACCCTATTACTAAGATTCCGCTGTCTGTCCGTCTGTCACCAGGCTGTATCTCATGAACCATGATAGTTAGACAGTTGAAATTTTCACAGATGACGTATTTCTGTTGCCGCTATAACAAAAAATACTGAAAAAACAGAATAAAATAAACATTTAAGGGGGCTCCCATACAACAGACGTGATTTTTTTTGCCGTTTTATAGATAATGGTACGGAACACTTCGTGCGCTGCACTCGCACTTGGCTGGTTTTTATTCCTATACCTATCTAGTAAGTAATAATTGGGTTTGAAGTCGCTTCATAGATATGTGTTGTGGTCAGTGATGATGGCTGAAGATAAGCACACATGCTTAGAAGGGAACTGGCTCTCAAGTGCAGCTATTGGAAGTTGGAACACATCGCTGGGTGCTTGGAGACAGAATCTCAACTTGAGGGTGTATTATTGTTATAATGCCCAATTGGCTGGCTACGTCTCTGGTAAACTGTAACGATTGTGTAACTTGATTCCGATTACGATGGCTCGTAATCATCTTATAATTTTCTAGATATTGTCTATCTTAGGTGAGCAATAACTAAACTGCGATTGTAATTACTTCTTATAATAATTAATCATTTGAAATTAGTCATCGGAAAAGATAGAAAATGCCAAAAATAAAAGATGATTTCGAGAGCCATAGTTATCGGAATCCGATTATGACAATCGACCAGCTGGTAACGTGGATTCTGACAGTTATCTAATTGAGAGCCAGAAGGACGGAGTAGTGAGCTGGCAAAAAAAAACAAGCGTACCTAGGTAGGTATCCTATCGACTAAAAGAAAGTTAGTCATACCACGTCATACTCAGTTTGGCTTAAAGTAGATTAATTTTATCCTACGTAAGATATTTTATATAATAGGTTCAGTTCGACATATTTACCAAAACGATAAAATGTTACAGATAATCGTAATTAATGAGTAAGACGCATTATGCAAAATAATGATTAACGTAATCAGTCTAATTATTCATGATTTTTCGTAAGAAATGACGTCACTTTATTTTGGGCACAGTTGTAAATTTATCAACCATTTTTTTATAATCACAGACCTACTTACGTATGTTGATTCATCTGTTTTTAATAGGTACGTACGACCATCTTTAAAGGAGAATTTTGACGATTCTGGTTACGCACTATCATCATCATCATCATATCAGCCGAATGACGTCCACTGCTGGACAAAGGCCTATACTAATTAATTAATAACTTCACTTAAATTTCTTTCAATCATCATTGACAAATAGTATTTTGAAAAAGGATTTAAAATATTTCTAGCTGTCAACTTTGTCTATACCATGCCATTATTACAAGACTTATGCTTTTTGTAGAAAGAGTTAGAGTAAGATTAAATTAGTCTTTTTTTTATCTAAATAACAGATTCGGACACGGTTTCGAAATTGTATTCGTACGTGAATATCGAAAAAAGGCGAATGTTGAATTTTGAAAGGTACCCCTAATTATGTACTGTGCCATAAAAAATCAAAAGAAAAAAAAATTGTCGTACAATGTATTCTATTCAAAAGTCATTCTATTCTATTTTCAATTCAAGTTGAATTCAATTCTTTTAATAATTTTCTTTTTTCAGTTGAGTGTTTTGTCAAAATTACAGGTTCCACCGAGATTTGAACTCGGATCGCTGGATTCAGAGTCCAGAGTGCTAACCATTACACCATGGAACCGGCAGACTTATTCCCTTACTTTGGCTATTGATTCAAAGAACTGGGAGACAGGCATCAAGTACAGCTCCCGAAATCAGACCAGAGTAAGTTTCTCAAATCTACTTATCCTTAACCTACTAAAACTAAAAACAAAATAACAGATATTTTTAATTAAAAAAACCGGTCAAGTGCTAGTTGGATTCACGCTATTAAGCGGGTTCGTAGCTCACGTAAGCTCATGTTATGAATTTAGTCGCAAATATAGGCTTATCTTGTAATTTCTCACGAGATTTACTAATTCATATGACCTTGCTAGGTGCCTTACAAGATTATAGATCTCCAGATATACGTAACATGTAGAAATGATTTGAAAGTAATTTACCTATTCCTTCATAAGACCTTCCTAGGTGCTTTTCAATATTGTAGATCCGCCCCCCGGATACCATAATACGTAACATGTCTTTTATTATGTGTCAACGATTTTCTAATTTCGCAAAAAAACTTAAGAAAATATGGCTTTTAGCAAATTTTCGTAATATTTGGTACTAATCCCAATTTTCTGTGTTATTCTGTAGTAAATTAATAGAAACTTGTTTTTTTTTACGCTGGTATGAACCCTTAGTATTAGCATGTATTAGATATTAATTCCATTCCGACTAAAAACAATCTAACTTTTACGGTAAGCATAGTATTACATTTTTCCATCTAGTGTTACGGAACTCTAAAAACAAACTATTTCTTTAGTCCGTTTTCTTTGCACATGTGTTCAGTAAGAAGCTACCAATGTATTTATCAAGAAATTATACAATACGTGTGTAACAATATGTTGTGACGTCACCATACCTATCTACATTGTAAATATGTTACCATTTTATTATTGTAATGCGTATTTGAACGTCATTCCTTACACTTAATTAATAATAATGAGAGTTGATTCTGTAAGGTTGGTAATTAGTAAATTTTACAATTTTTCCCGGCCATGATGTGGTCGTGGTTCTAGCTTTTATCAACAGATGGCGGTAAAGAGGCTTAAAGAAAATTTTATGTCAGGTAGACAGATCTAAACCAAAATTTTCTCGATCGTCACTTCTTAGTTCTTTTAGGTTTTAACAGAAAGAAAAAAGAAAGAAAGACTTTTATTTCGGTTTCACACAAAAAACACAATCAATAAAAACAAACAGATGATACCTACCTACTATCACAGAGTAATAATATACTACGTACAATTACTGTAAACTAAAATATCTAAAATATAACCTAACAAACAGATAGATAAATAACTACATGATAATTAAATCTGTTTCTAATGTAGGCATGTTCTAGTTAATTATTTTTTGTAGAACGCTGTTGGTTTCTATACAATTAAAAAATAAACCTTATTGCAATGTCATTATTATGGTTTATTTTCAAATGACTCCTGGCTACTGTCATTGGACTCATGCTATATTTTACAAACCATTAGTACTCAATAAAGTCTCTTAGATTGTTATTCGAAATTTCGCCTACTGATATGCATCGTGCGCGGTTCCATGGTGTAATGGTTAGCACTCTGGACTTTGAATCCAGCGATCCGAGTTCAAATCTCGGTGGAACCTTCGATTCTTTTTGAGCCATTATTTCGTTTGATATAATAATAAAAATGTCTATTTTAAGTTTTATAGCGTTTCTATATATTTTTATCCCGGGAACGCGGGTGAAACCGCGGGGGACAGCTAGTATTATATAGGCGGTAGAGCAAATTGTAACTTTCGACGTTCAAGTGATAAACTGAATAATTGAGTTTTATACTATAGCAGTTCTAATAGCCGGACTTTTCAAAAAAAAAAACATAATTTTAGGCAACACAATAAATAGCAAGCAAAGCTCTGATATTGCAAATATTCATGGGCGGCAGTGACCACTTACCATCAGGTGGACAATCTGCCTATTCGTCAAAGCTTTACTTACACGGGCTAGCTCCAGTTGCTCATTTTGGACCATTTCTAGCACCATTATTAATTCCACAATAGTAACAACAAAATCCTTACAAACCCAAATTGAAAACCCTATCAATCAACTTGAATTATTAACCCATTAGCGACCACCGCCTACAAAAAGTCCCCGTTAAGGTGATATGGGACATTTGCAGCACGCCCAACTAACCCACAGCAGGGCAGGACTTCGGGCCTCGCGGGCATCATAGGGTTTAATGAAAAAGCATCAAATTTCATAATTGATAGAAGCGTGACAGCAGTTCACGGCGCTAGTCTCGCGGGACGCACAATTTATTAATCAGAAATAATAATTCACAGGTAAATGTCCGTTCTGCGCGTGAGCCAGGACTGATAAACATCACTCGGTAATCGGAAGGGTTAGGTATGGTAGGGTTGACACTGAGGAAATGGAACTGGTTACTTTTTAAAAACGTTAGTTAATTAACGGCCGCACTCAGAGTTGTCAATGAAGTTTTTTTCTATAGCTACTTATTCAGTAAGATGGAGATAATAGATTCTAGCAGTCATTAAATTTTATTTGACGTTTGATATAGTAAGCCTTAATTTTATTTTTTATTACCTTTGGTATAATAAATGGATTGCATTCTGAATTTCTAACCAATATTCACTCACGATCACTCACGATGGAAGAAAATTAAGTGAATGTCTAAATGTAATAATGTTTTCAGCGCCATCTATTGAGAAAGTTGTTTTGCCAATTCCCCTTATGCTCCGCTTCCTTCCTTCCTCTTCAGCTAGGATATTGAAGAACTCTTATAAATTTTGTTTCAAAGATTCATTCGGCTAGTTACTCGGCTTTTAGTTCAAAAGGTTAATAAACCTATTATTTCTTTCAGGTTATCTGTATATAACATAGTAATTTAAAAACACATCACAAATTAAAGATTCTCGAATTTGCAAAAATATCTGTATTTTTTTTCCAATCCTAGATTCATCCATGACGAAATTTATTTTAAATAATTTTGCAAACGACAACCCTATTACACGGTGGGTTGAACAAACTATAGTTAGTGGTTGATTAACTTTTTATTCACTTAGACACAGAGGTAGGCAGAGGCCCAATGCCGAGTTGAATAACCAACTATTTATTTTATACTTAATTCAAATATAGTATGTTAATATCATAATATATGCTATCATCATCATCATGTCAGCCAAAAGACGTCCACAGCTGGACAAAGGCCTCCCCCAAGGATCTCCACGGTGGCCGGTCTTGCGCTACCAGCATCCAGTGGTTTCCCGCGACCCTGACAAGATCGTCGGTCCACCTTGTGGGGGACCTGCCCACGCTGCGTCTATGCTATGTCATTGCCAATAACATTGGTTAAACCGCGGGAAACAGCTAGTAAGCAATCAATTCTATTTGTAAACTTTTAAAAATATATATTAGATAAATATTCTTCCTGATAAACTTTAATCTTTCACGACCCTATTAAATGTACATTGTTGTGTATTAAATACCTATTTATTGATAATAAATTCCGTGTAGATATTGAAATCAGATGACTTGGTTCTTTTACATAATTTCAATATGCTACTACCTACTGCTGAATTTTAAGCAAGCCAGCAATTTTTAAATTGTTTATTTTATTTTAGTGACAGCTATATTTTTCAAAGACATACATTAATCAAACTAGAAACTGGGAGTAGGTAAAGGCATTGTAAAAAATCCATCGATTAAGCGTTAACCAAAGGTTGGTGCCACCCGTCCCGGTCGCAGACATAGATTTTTAATTCACATTTATACTCGTATATTACCACACCTCAAATCCCAAAGCGGAACCCTGGACTGGTAGCGAAAGAGTTAGTATTTTTAATTAGAGTTATCAGTTAATACCTACCTAGGTGCGGCCCTGACTTCACCTGTCTGGTGACTGTTTCGATGTATGGGTATTGTTGAGGTTTTACGTTACCTCATACTATAGGGATGTCATTTCCGTATAAAAATGTTATAGGTATACAACGTGTCACCAGGAATTGTACATATTATTCTTTTCCTAAATCCTAATTAATGTTTATAAGGTCATAAATGAAATCATCATTCTCGATGTCTATTTTATAGGTTCCGCCCGCAGTTTCACCCGCGTTCCCCAGGGATAAAATGTAGCCTATGTGCTTATCCAGGGTGTCAGCTACCTCCACACCAAAGTGTTAATTATGTGTGTTTCAGTTTATGTGGTGGTATTGAGTAGAGTGTGTAATGTTGATACTATGTATAAAATAGTAAGCTTACATAAATAAAGCCTATCAGTTATAAAAATGCCACTATTATATGCAAAATCACTCGTAGATCAGTTAATATAATTTAATAAATTGAGAATGTTATTAAACAAAAGTTCAGGTTCCACCGAGATTTGAACTCGGATCGCTGGATTCAGAGTCCAGAGTGCTAACCATTACACCATGGAACCGGCTGCTGAAACGATCACAAGTTCAGATATGTTTCCGAGATGGTACGACGTCGACGGTACTTTCACCTAATGGTAATTTTATTTTTATACTCTCAAATGACCCTGACCGAAAAAGAGAGGTGCTAAAAGCTCTCTCGAAGTCAAATTATACTTGAATTCATAATAGTTATATACACTATACCTACTTTTAAATTGCGTGATTACTATTTAATACTACAGTTAATACCTACCTAAGAAATAAAAAAAAAGTTTTAGCAATCAGTATTTTAGTAGGTAGGTAACAGTACCTATGGCAGCTTTAAATAATTTCATATCTCAATCCTTAAAACTTTTTCCGAAAATAAAAGCCTCTAGCACAGAGTATGTGTGCCTCTAGGGAAACACGCTTGACCGGCATCTGTCAAATTAATCAAAATATTGTTACAGTATGTAAAACATAACACGAACGCGTCCGTCCAAGTTAGAATTTGAAATTCGAACGCCGCGGGTACGTCAAGATGGCACGTAAATATTGTCGAAAGTGGCGAACACTCCCGAGACGAACCCCGTTTATCCCTCATTGTAACTCGATAAGATATTTATTGGCGGGAAACATTCGAAAATGGAATGGCTCCTTGGCGGTTACTCGACGTCGCCATAACGGGCGCACGTCCGTTGGCATTCTACATTTTTATTTTGTCAATATTTAATGTGATGCCCAGAAAAATGGGATATCTGCACATGGAATAACTTTTGGATGATATTTCTGCACTTATTTCCAAGATAACTAAAATTTATTTTTTAAACTAACCCATGTCTATCTATGGGGAGTTTAAATCTAACATTATCTAAAAACTACCTAACGGGGATAATGTCGAATGTCAGTTTAGGTATAACAAAAAGTACAAACCAAGGAGGATATAAATATAAAAAAATATAATATTATTATATACTTATAATTATTATTTCCCTAGGCTCATAGCAACGTACGACAATTCATAATGATATTATTAATAATAATCGTATCTTACGATATATCCTCGGACTTGTGTCTATTTTAGAAAAGATGTCGGTGGTTGTCCAGGGGCTGACATTTGCAAGCAAGCGCTTAGCACAACTGGTATAAAATATTGCTTTTTTACTAATATCTAAACTGGAGGCAACCCTACAATCTTTATAGTCTAAGAGATGAATTACAAAAACGGTGCAAGTCAAATTTTAGTAGGTGCTTGGCGATTATCAATTTGAGGATGATAGTCAGCCGGGCCTGACGAAGTATTTTCTTCACATTGTACTTATTCCATGATAACTACCAAAATCATAGTAGGTAGGCATTTGTAGTACGTAGCTTGAATAATACTAATAGATCATTCACATTATTTGAACATCGTAATAATATGTAAGTACATTGAGGATTTGTTTCAATAAACTTATTTTTCATTCGGGTTTTTTGCCGATTCAGATTCAGGCACCGAGCTCCTAGACAAATTACAGGTGTAATGAAATATGAAAACTTGCAGCATCCTCTGTTTCGAGAGAAGTCGTATCAAGTCACTAATAATGCTGTGTATATTTGCATTTTTCCGTATGAAGAGTAGAAATGTTAAAATTATGCTGCATTTTAGGTTTACTTTGATTGGCCACAGATGTCACTACTTGTTATTATGGCAAAGAGTATTTATAAATTTTGTAAAAAATATTTACAAACACAGATTAGTAAATAGTGAAGTCAAATATTCATTTTAAGTAAGTACCTACCTACAAACTTTTTTCTTTTATATTTTTAAACATTATATCTAATTCAGTCATGTTTAGTACTACTTCGGTATTATTAGTGAACTATGGGACTTCCATAACTATGCATACTTTTTACGGTAGCAAAAAAATATTTTGGTAAGCAAGCTTTACTTTTACTAATATGTTTTTTTTTATTATAGTTATGCATTGTATGAAATTAATAAGTGGTGTTTGTCTTTGCTGTGTAGGTATCGATTTAGTTATTTTTTCTTAATTTTTATATTTAAACGCCGTATCCTATAAAATATACCTTCTTACTTATCCTCTTAGAATTCTAAAATATTTTAAATTTTTTATATTTTTTAGGTGAGAAATAAAAATCAAACATATATTGTGGTCATATACCACTTTGCTACATATTACTTTATTGGTCCAAGGTACAAGCTTTTGGTTGTTTAGAGATCAATCGAACTTAATACTACTTAAGACTAAAGGAGCAGTCTCTTGGGTAAAGGTACAGCCTGGGGACACAGAACACTTGTCACAGATGTCATTAACGTAATAAGAAATCTACATACAAATCGGACTAGGATAAAATATACGTTTGTACAAAATGCTAATATTTACATTAAAAAAACATCACATTGGAAAAACAGATGTCTTAAAGTAAGGTCCGGATTGTTAGTCGAAAGCTACGCGGATGGTTTTTCCTTCTCCTCATTGACAGCTGTGGTGGTGGAAGCTACGGAACCGCATTCATCAGGTGACGCCTGACACGCTAGAGATGGGAACCTCTTGTACAGAGCAGCTCGGTACTTAGGATGGCTGGAAAGAACATTTATCATCAAATTAATAGCATCAGTTTAAATTATGTGAAGATTGTCTGGTTGATTCGGTGCAAAGTAGTTCAGTTTAGTAGATTTACTTTGTTAAATTTTTTAATATTTCAGAGTACCTTTGCTTCAACGAGATCAATCATGAACTAGGAATGTATTTACTTCAGGATATAAATTACTTTTTACTTTGCTAATGCTGTTTTGGATTTGCTTTGAAATTTTTTTGAGCTGGCTGGCTATTAAGCTAGTCTAGGTACATAGTTGCATCGCCTGGAATTATATTTTTCTCTTAGTTATAAGACTCGCGTCCTATTCGAGAGCTGACAGGTTAAAATCTGTCGCCTAGCACAAACTCTCAGTTCCAGCAGCATCAAATTTGATGTGCTTACCACTTTCGTCCACATCACTTACCTTAACGAGATTGTGATCAATCAAAGACTTATCATAATAAACATCAGCAGATTTTGCTGTTCCAATAAATAAGTTTAATATACAAATACTAACCTGATACCATATACAATAGGGTTGTAAACGGCATTAGCCTTGGCGAAGAGGGAACCCCAGATGGTGGCCAGGGGACTGATGGGCATGCTCTCGAAAATACCCGTGTAGTTAATCACAAGGTAGGGAGTCCACGCCATGAACCACAACGAGATGGTCATCAAAGCTACCTGTAATAACAAGAAAATCGTGGAACTTCAGACAAGAAAGTTCAGTTAGGTGGTAGATTGAAAAGGGAAGATCTTCCGCCATCGTGACCATACTTAAGTTTCACGTTGGATATATATTATAGATATTATATAGAGATGTTTTTAGCCTCTTCTTACATTATGTTGTCAAAAACTAAATGGACACAACGCTTTGCAATCTCAATTTTGGAGTCTATGGTTTCCCTGATACTTAATCTTTTGTCTAGGAAAGCATGCTACATTCTTGGATTCTCTTAAAAACTTTTTCTTCTGTTAGACGACGTCTGTAAGCCTACCAGACCCATGCATTGTAATATGGTATTTTCCTAATAGAGACTAATACTCCTGCAATAGCCCCGAAACAGTGATGATGACAGTATTCCACTTTACCTTAATTCTACATAACATACCTTGGCGAGTTTACATTCTGCACTAGTATTGGCTGCTTCAGAAGATCTCAGAGAAGCGACGTTCATTTTCTTAGCCTGTTCCCTCATGGATTTCTCATGAGCAGATACGGCCTGAAAACACAAAATAAAAAGTAATCTCTGATATTTTGTAATTAAGAATAAAATAAAGATAATAAAGTCTACCTGGACAATGTAGAAGTATGAGTAGATAATGAGAAGAAGGGGCATGAAGTATACGAAGACTGAGTAAACGATGATGTAGCTTCGGCTGAACCAATCCTTGGACAAGTAGTCGGTACCGCACGCTGTCATGTTTCCTTCAGGCACATACCTGTAAAGAAAACACAATTTAAAATACCAACATCAAGGCTTTTACTAAACGATGATATTTATTCTAGATACACAAATAGTTATACAAACAGAAAACCAGCTGTGTGTGGTCAATAAACGTAAATTAGTAGTAGTAAACGTAGGTACTTATGAAAAAATAAAACGCCAAAATATAAAATCATAGCAAAATGTATTTTTTCTGTGATTTTAGTTCCTCCAAGTTGAAATTCTGACTTTCGAATCAGTAGCTTTGACCTTCATAAATACATACGGAGGATACTTCTTAGAGCTTAAATGGTTTTGACTTTATGGAGAGCTGCAGCGCTGATTTTCCAACAGCTCTAAAATATAGCTGCCAGTACAAAAATACCTGTTCCAGCCGAAGAATGGTGCGAGTGTCCAAGCGAGCGAGAAAACCCAGATGAAGAGGATCCGTTGTAGAGCACCAGTTTTGGTCATGGGCTGAGCGGCAATACCCTTCACGATTACGTTGTATCGGTCGAAGGCGATCATAGTCATGGACCATATCGATGCACAGCCGAAGAGAGAGCCGCAGCAGCCATATATCTCGCATGCGAATGGTCCTGAAAAATAAAATTACCATGACATATTCTTCACAGAATGTCATCTGACTAAGCAAAGCTGGAGACAATATAACTGATATAATACTGATTTCAAATGATATGCTATATTGCACTGAGTAAACGAAATAACACAAATTGACTGAAAAAAGCTTTAAAGCTAGTCCTTAAATTGAAATAGTCTTTTTAGAAAATGTACTCACCAAATACCCAAGTTTCGTTGTAACAGTTAATAACCATAGCTGGAGACATCGCTAACATCATAAGGAAATCAGAAAACGCTAGATTTACCACAAGCAGATTTGAGGGTGTTTTGAGGCTCTGTAAGAAGTAATTAGTTATTTCTTAGTTACACTCGCGCTACCAGAAAAAACAATGTTACGTCAGAAGACGGTTACGGTTGACAAGCAGGCATGCGGAGCATGAAAGCCTAGACAGGAACAGGCAGCTATCGGAACACACCGGCAGAGGACTATGAATTTACCATCTGTCTAATGGTTATTAATCAGCTTTCAGTTGGTACCATTATAATAGCCCATATAGAACTTCCACCCCCATGATCTTATTTCTTCTATACTTCTTGTTATATCTTTCTATAGTGGTAATATTAATACAAACCTTTGTAGTGGAAAAGATGTAGATGACCATTCCGTTACCAACGATGGAGATGAAGCCAAGAACGCCGATTGTGAAGCCTAGTAGTCCGTGCCAGAGTGGGTTCATCGGTGGGAATTGGTACCTGAACAATAAAATATAGTATAATCTTTGCTAGCCCATAATCCAGTGCCTATCGAATATGAACTAACTAATTTCTTTGTGTGTAACGCACAGATGGATTGAATTTGAGAATAGTTTTGAAGTAAGTTAACGAGGCCCGATCAAAGAGTTCCATAGCGTTGATGTAAAACGTGTCAAGTTCAAAATAGGAAAGTTATTTAAAACTAACAAAATCGAATGTAACTTAACTATAAAGTAATCAGAAAACTATAGACTCGAATGGAACTAAAAGGTTTATTATGAAGTGACGTGGTGCTATATGATCTGTCAGGAGGCTGACAAGCAGATGGTCTATCTGACAATAAGTGGCCAGAATAAATAGACCGGTATTAGTTTGGCGATATTTTTTTGGTTATTTTTCTATTTAAACATTACTAGAAGATTAGAAAAAATGTACGTACCAATGGGGATCGATCATGTGCAGCATATCCTGGGGGACCCTGTCCACGACAGTTTGGTTTGACGTTCCATACTCCGCGATCTGGTTGCCCCAGGCTTGAAGAGCTTGAAACCCTGGCCCGGGCTCAACGCTTGCGATAGACATGATGTTTTTGGTGATTAACCTCTGAAAATGAACGAAGAACCCATGAATTGATGATGAGAAATGAAGAAAAGCTCTCTACAGTTAGACAGAATGCAAACTGATTACTTAGAGTCGTTGGGAGTCGCAGAAGACAGTGGCTCGGTATCCATTCGTTATGAAAATCCAAAAAGCTATAATATTGATCAGCAGTGATAGAACAGATTGAATATAGTGTTAGTGATGAAGGAAAAACTTACAAAAAAACAGGATGAAGAGTTGCCCCGAGATGGTTACAACCAAAAGTACTGAGAAAATCGTTGCACGAACTACTCCAGTCTTTAGTGTTCTATAACCAATCCCGAAGCGGGGCTTACAAGGCTGTGGAGGCTACTCGATGTTTCCAACACCGCCCTAGTCTTTTATATGAAAATTTGACGGATTAACACTACCGTCACGTGAAAATCAATATTCATAATTAGATAAACATCTAAGAAGGTGAATATATTACCATTTTATCTGGATACCTGTGAAAATGCGTGACATTGAATACCTTGTACGTTTAATGGGGTGTGAGGGGTGATAGAGACGAAGCGGGGAGGGTGTCGAGGTTCAAGGTAATCTGGACGCGTTAGACTTACATGATACAAGTTCTTCAGGGGCCAGGGACGAACTTGAGTCCTCTTTCCGTTCTAAAACCGGCTAAGTGCAACCCGTAGACAGTATGTGTTCCGTAGATTTGCGTGATGTGTTTTTATAGCTCCAGTGGTATGAAATGAATTTGTTTTTTGTTTAATTTACACTTTGTGATGAATAATTTAAGAATTTACAGAAACAGGAATGATATTACAAGTGACTCAATATTTTTTCGGAATAAAGATATTGCTATTCCTAGTAGGTAAGTAAATTGTTAAAGTGGAAACGAAATATTATTTTAGTGTGAAATACTTTATTTTTAAATATTCCATTAAATGCTATATTCCATGTATATTAACAAGTTACTCTGATAATATTAATTAGGTACATCAATTGGAACACATTTAAAAATATTTTACATTTAAAATTATTGAAATGGTTTTTTAAATGTTCTGTCATAATTAATTATAATATCGAGATTGTAGTAATAATACAATCTCGATATTTTAACAGTTTTAATGCAATCTGGATATTTTAGAAAAACGAACATCGGGTGTTCTATTTTTAAAAAGTAGGTTTTAAAAACTAAGTAAAAGCAATGTTTCCACAAACAATTCAAATCAGTCAAGGGGTCGACACGTGCCACCATCCGCGACGCTTGTCAAGACAAGAACAAGACGAGACAAGTATTTACGACAATGGGGGATGGAAAAAAGTTTCCGAAACTACCCACTTTTCATTTGAAACGTAATCTACGGCGCCCGCGACAAATGGGCTTCGGACATGACTCTACTTATTTTTCATTTCGTTTTAACACTTTTTTTCTTGGGATGGTTTATTGCTTTAAAGTGGTAAGTACTTTTAAGGCGGATAATAAATTATCCGTCCATATTTTTAAAAGCAACGCCTGTCTTCTTGTCAGTATATTATATTTGAAACTATAACCATAGACTTGCTTGTCAACTTTCTGACATAAAAAAGAAACCGATGCGGTTTTCATAGTTATCATTAACCTTTGTTCGCGGCTCCGCCTGCGTGAAAGAAAATGCCCTTTACGCATATTGCATTGATTAGGTACCTTGCCAAAAACTGTTCATAAGGTAGCGTAACTGTGAAATTCGCATGGACTAAAATCTTAAGTTATTGATGATTTTATAGAATCGTGTGAAAAATTTTGATAGGATAGGGTCCTATCTACGCAATATTTTCTTCAACCTTCTTTTAGGTATTACAGCGCTTACGTCTCTACTAAAAGCAACACAACTCAATAAAATCGTCATTTCAGCCCTCCAAACCAATTTTAAATAAAGAACAATCGAAATTCCTCATTCACACCGCAGCGTACCACGTACTCCAAGCATCGCTGAGACATCGCACGCGAGCGATTTGTTCAGACGTCACGCCGTGCCGCGATATTGCGCGACAAGACTGATGGTCTTGAACCGGCGCCCTTTTAATAAAATATTTACTACTAACCGAGCGGAGACTTGAGAAGGATTACAGGGAGACAATGGTTAGTGTGGTTGCTATCACAACTTGTTTTCCCAGAGGTGCTGAGTTTTCGATTTGTTTCTGACATCGTGTTAGTTTGTGAAACAACGGGAAAAATGAATTAGTTTTGGAGTCCAATATACGGTTCCTTTTTCTAACTATTATTTTGTCCAGATTGGACGTCAAAATGGTCGAGGTGAGATAACATAGGTTCAAAGGAGTCTTTCCACTGATGTTATTTTCAATGCACGTTGCTATTAAAGCTTGAGCAGGAGATTTTTCATTAATAGTAAATGTTTTTATTTTTAATAATAAGAACATAGATTTTCATTATACCTATAATGGTGCCACAACACACCATTCATATTCGCGTTTATGTACTTACTAGATTCGGCAAATATTTGACGAGTAAAGAAACATCAAAACAACTTATAATAATTAGACAAATATATCGTCTAAACATGGTGATTATTTGCCGAAATTTGCCTATAATGGACAAATACGAATGGCCATGTGTGTTTTGCAGCATTACATAGAATCAAAAAATCATTGAACTCATTATAGGTACTAAAAATAATGTAACAACTATAATTAAAAGATAATCTTGATACTAATTTATTAATATATTATATATTTATTAATATATTATTTTTGTTAATAAAAGGAAATGGTCATAAATGACAAAGCACTGTTTTTGCTTTCTTTTACAACTAAATGTAAAAGGTCAGGTTCCACCGAGATTTGAACTCGGATCGCTGGATTCAAAGTCCAGAGTGCTAACCATTACACCATGGAACCGGATGACGTTTTAATAAATTGAGTGATTAACTACAGCGATAATTTAGTTTGTTTCATTTGTAATTTAGGTTTTTATGCTCTATTAATTAATTATGTAATTAAATATAAATAATATTTTTTTAGCAAAATGTAATGTATGTCTTTGTTTCAGAATTTGACTGCTTATCTGTCCGTAGTTACATCACCCATGGCTTCAGCCGAAAATCAGCGCTGTACTAACTTGCAGCACATGCTGAGCTAGGGCCTTTTAGACCCTTTATTGTATTTTCTATGTATAATAATAATGATTTTCTTTTTTTTTTGTGATTGTACTAATGTGATTTAATAAACATACTTATATATTAATGATATCTCCGACCGTCTACAGAAAATTAACTCACATATGGCATTTCAAATCATTCGATTTTGTCTTTTTGTACCAAAATTTATGTATGTCCTTAGGTGCAGTCCAGTTTGGAAATTTGGCGATCACATGGATTCTTTAGACAACGCTGTGCAAAAAATTCTTACGAAAATTCTAAATTTTCCTATAAACGACCGCGCCTGGTGCCAGGCATCTTTGCCCATTCGTTTTGGTGGCCTAGGTATCAGGAAAATCTCAAGTGTCTCGGTCCCAGCGTTTTTATCCTCCACTTACAGCACTCAAAATTTATTCAACAAAATTATTAATACATCACTCGCTGATACCCAAATTCAATATAGTGTTGAGGCTAGAGATGCTTGGTTCGCGCTCTGTCCGAGTGAGAGGATCCCTCAAAATCCCAAATCTCAAAAACAATGGGATGAGCCGCTCTGCAAACGAGTACAGTCACATCTTCTTCAAACAAGTATTAGTATTGCAGAGCGAGCTCGTCTCCTCGCTGTTTCCGAGCATGAATCAGGATATTGGCTTCAAGCCCTTCCTTCAGCTAATATTGGTACCCTGCTGGATAATACTTCTTTCTCCGTAGCCGTTAGTCTGCGTCTTGGCACAAAAACTTCCGAGCCACATCGCTGCCCCTGTGGGGATGACGTCGACAAACTCGGACACCACGGTCTTTCATGTCGCCGCAGCGCTGGCCGCCTATCGCGCCACGCAGCTATCAATGACGTCATTCGTCGGGCCCTTACCTCCGTCAACGTGCCGGCAATTTTAGAGCCGAACGGTGTTGCACGTGATGATGGTAAGAGGCCCGATGGTATGACGTTGATGCCCTGGAGTAGAGGAAAAGCGTTAGTGTGGGACGCAACTTGTGCGGATACCCTGGCACAGTCCCACCTACAATCTACTTCATGTGTGGCGGGTGCGGCTGCTGTAGCTGCGGAAAACCAGAAGCGGCGGAAATATGTAGATCTCAGTGAGAATTACATATTTCTACCGTTTGGGGTAGAGACTATGGGACCGTGGGGGCCAGATGCTCGGACCCTTTTTAAGGAGCTGTCGACGCGTCTCATCGACCGCACAGGTGACCAAAAGGCTGGCTGCTACCTCGGACAACGGATAAGCCTTGCTATCCAACGAGGCAATGTGGCCAGCCTTCTGGGCACTCTACCAGTGGGCAGCAACTTCAACGAAATTTTTTATTTATAAAAATTTTATGTAGTATTTAGTAAGTATTATTATTATTATTTTTTATTTATTTAGAATATTTCTTGTAAATAATTAGATTTAGGTTCCTTTTGTTGTAAATATTGTATATTATAGAATAAAGTCTTATATATTTCTTTCTTTCAATTTGATATTTCTAGTATTCACTCAAACCTCAGTGAGTCTAAGGCTGAGATCTATAGAGCGTACTTAGACTTTGCTCAGACTTTACCGTACAAAGTCGGTATTTAAAATGCAATCTTCGAATCTCTCCGAGTGTGTGCTAAGTAAAGTCTAAGTGCACCTAATCGACGACTTACCAAAAACTTGGCTACAAATTAAAAAACACAAATATTTACTTTATTACGTAGGTTTATACCCTAAGTAAAGTCTGAGCAAAGTCTAAGCACACTCTATAGATCTCAGCCTAAGTCTTTTGATCTTCATAAGAGATAGGATCGATCATCGTAAAAAAACACTAATTTCCTTTTTATAGACCAGCTCATTGACACATTATTGTATTGTGTCCAAATTTCAGATCAATTGAACACCGGGAAGCGAGTCAAAATTAACTTGCAAATTTCGACCTAAACATAATTTAAATAAAAGCTTATAAAAATATCGTACTCTGGTATGATTATAAAGTTACCGCAGAACACTGTCGAAGCTCATGGGAAATTCACATCAATACTGCATTTCCGTATCCTGTCACTCTGTAAGATGAAGCCTTCCCGCACGTTGGCTGAGGAAATCTTAATCCAATACGCCGCGACAGCATATGATTTATATACGAAAGCGATCCGCCGATCGGGTGCTAAGAAGGCTGTTTAAGGTGAATCACCTTGAAAGACGGAGGTTATTTTTCTTTCAGGTAATAATTAATACAAAACACTGCACAAGCATCCATACTTAATATTACAAATGCGAAAGTAACTCTGTATGTTTGTTACCTTGCCACGAATAAATCGCTAAACCAATCACGATGAAATTTAGCACGCAGATAACCTATGTTATGGAGAAGGAATATTGTTGATCGAAGGAGAAGGATATAGGCTACTTTTATCCCGGGAACGCGGGTGAAACTGCGGGGAACAGCTAGTTTATTATAAAGTAAGCTAGTATGTTAGTCCATACTTCTTTTTTCTCTTCTCAATGTATTTGTATTATTGTATTTTTAGTTATTTTCTTGTTCTATGTACATACTTTGCCCTCAAATGTATTACGTACTGTACTGCGTTATCCTACGGTATTTAGTTACTCAATCCATTTTTTACATGTTATAGTGATGAATTGTAAATGACATACTATTAACTCTTAAGATTCTTTCTTTCGCTGTAAATCTTCTTAGTAAGAAATAAAAAAAAAATACTGCTTGACTACCTTCTGGCAAAGTATGGTATTTTGTGGTACAGTTTATGCAACAGTAGGTACAGGGCAGGGGTTTGATCTTCATGTTTTTGACATGAACTAACACGGAGTAGTGACCCTTGAAAATGACGTAAGAACTAAAAACTGTCATGCTAAATTAAAATCTTCTCTTACGTTCTCCAAAGCGTTTCGTCACGAGAAGCCGTTTTATCCCATCGGCTCAGTGTGCAATATACTCAGCGAGCATACACCTGAGCGCAATCACATTACCGTCCTCTCTTCGTCACGTGGAAGGATTTTTTTTCCAAAAATAAAGCAGATTGGTTGAATATGTATTGAAAATTAATACACTTAAAAGTGACTCCAAAAGATTCTTATACCTACAAAAAAAAAGATGTGTACATAATATGATAATATTGAGATGGAGTTAATATAATGATTAATTTTTACAGAAACCAACTTTGAAATCACGACAAAAGTGCATTGTTGTTCCATTTATTCCAACGTACTTGACCTAACTTTAAACGTATTAGGTACATCTCCTACGAGCCGTAGGCGCCTACCGTAGCTCGTATCACTTAAAATTATGATGACGTTACTCGCACCTCGCACTATCATTTTTATTCCTACATTCAAAAAGAGAACAAAGATAAATTTTAAAAATAAAAAGCAATCCTCGAATTGCGATTAATTCAACGACAATCGTTTCAGTTCAGAGCGATATTTTATCGACTGCGTTCTATATTTGAAATATTGCCGGCGGCAACTAGGGAGTTCAATTAACGGAGTACCGTTATTAATGGGACGCTCCCGGGCGTCCGATTAAACTCAATCTCCGGTAATCCGCGGAGCAGAGGCCGGTGATACTACGTTCAGTTAAATATTAACAATTTAACGTTATTTAATTATAATAAAGCTATGGTAAAAACATTTTAATTTCTGAAACGTATAATAGAATGACCGAATGACTGAATTATTAGTAAGGAATATTTATTTTGTGTTGAATTCTCAGTTATATCTTAATTTTTTTATTTATTTTTAAAATCAAATTGTCCTCAAGAAATACAAAATTAACGTGAGACGTGATTAGTGAGTTTCAAATTAAAGCATTATACATTCGATCAATCGTTATCATGAGCACGGTTCAACCTACCCCGTAGTAGCAGTGTTGCGCGGGGAAGGCACGCACTAATTACCGAAGAGAATTCGATGCCATAAATCACGGACATAATATAACTGCGAGAGGCAGTCGTCGCGTCGTACTGGAATGTACGCCCCAAATCCAGTGGGGTCGGCACTGGCTTCCAATTTCAATTTCGGACGTAGCTGACTGGACTGACGCTCGATTTGAATTTTGAACGGCTAGTTGCATTCTGTGGTCTATAGTGGATTTTGTAGTAACTGTAATTATTTTTTATTATCAAAACATTGTGAGAGAGAGAACAAAGGTAAAAAAATTAATGGAATACGGTACGGTAACTATCTTATAAACTAAAAATACCCTCTTGAAAATACTGCTTGAAATATTTATAAAAAAAACAAACTGAATCCTCGATTTCGATTAGGAAGTTACAAATCTACTATAAATATAATTTTGGGATTCCATAAAATAAAGAAGTTACTATTCCGAATTTAAATTTCTGAGTTTTAAACGGGTGCGTTCAGTAAATTTTCACGCGTTCTTCCCTACGGGTTATTTATGAACAGTCACTGAGCTATGTAATAATCTGAGGCGGGATTTAATTTGTCGGACTGATTTCACACTAGAGTGCGAGCGAGAGGAAAATGCACGAGCTTTTAAAAGCTAGAAGGGTACAGAAGATGAGACCCTGGAATCGTTAGCGGTTACAGTAGACAGGTCGAAATGGAAAATCGGATGTGAATTTATTCTTTGGGTACTTTTCTGGGGAGTAAATAAAGGGATTTGTTTGTGTGGAAACCGTAGATTTCCCTTTCCGTCGGCATTTGAAAATAACCTTTTTGTTAATTTGTTACAGCTGATTGGGTTTGTTTTGATTTTGTCATGTTTTAAATGAATTTAGTCAAAGATTTAAAACTGATTGAAATTATTAATAGAGACGATATTTGCTTGACTCGACCTCACTGTTCTAAAATGAATGTTGTATTGTTTTTTGTTAAGCCTTATGACCTGACACGTTTACCCAGAACAATCTTTTAAATATTGTCTCGAAAATCCCAATATTTTAAGAGCTAAAATCACAGACGCCAGAAGCAAATTCCACTCTTACCTATGTTGTCCACATAATCTTATAACTATCTAGGTAAGTAGCTACATGCGTTATCTATGTGCGTTACACAGTGTTATAAAGCGCATTTACCGGCATCACGTTAAAGCAGTTACAATATCTTTTAATCCCATTGTCATGGGGATACGTTGAGGGCGATTTGGACTGATTAATTACCGTAGAACAGTGTATGCAAAACCATTTTATTATGACCTCTAAGTCACCTACCATTTGTATTAAACAAATGAATTCCTAGAATGAAGAGTGGAGGTCTCGGTAAATTTGCTTTGTTTTGTGTGAATGTAATTGGTACATAAGGTGGGACGATTAAGGTTGCTAATGAAACTTAGAAACACTTGAAGATGTTGAGAAATGGTTAACATATCGTTGTTTGTATATTTTCTAAAATGGTTCCGTAGATTCCCAATTTTGAGGATTTGATTAGAAACATATAACCAATAAAATAAGATAAGGTTTCTATTTTGAAAAAAATAAATTAAATATTTTCATTGCAAGAAGAGATTTTTCCAATTAATAGAATATATAACTTAAATTACTTAGGTCCGTGTTCACCGACAAGAATCGGTCCGATAAAGTATAATCGGATTATTTTTCTAGTCGTTGAAATGGACTTTAGTAATATACTTACTGGCAAGATCCAAACTAAGCATGAAAGCATGCTTAAGTATTATATCTTGGGACTCAGAGTGCGATATTTACGACTATGAGCATAGACTAATATAAGCTATGAGTTTACTAATAAAAAATAAAAAAGAGGACGGGAATGCAGAAGCTAGAACTACAATACCTACCTAGCTGTGACAAATTAAATCGAATGACATGAGATGATAAACAAATCACCAAAGAAAACTAAATACACTTTAAAAAACAAATGACAGGCCATAAAGAAAATAAAAACAAAATGGAATTTGAAATTCGAACCACCCCATTAGTGACGCGACAGAGTCCTAGCGAGCACTTGTTTCACCACTCGTTAGGCCGACTCCATTTGTTTGCCGCAACACGACCTAATCCCAGGATTGTCCCGGGATAATCCTGGATCACGAATCATGACACTATTGTTGTAAGTGTGAAACCGACACAAATAGGCCTACGGCTTTACGCGCCCCTTGGTCTGATGGTCGCAGTTGCTTGTTGGCTAAAGGAAAGTGTGTTTTATTACGTCATCTTCTGAGTTATTTTTTCCATGTAACTAATGTGCTCTGCGGTGATATTGCAATACACAAAGTTCTTTTGGAAAATCTTTATGAACAGAACATAATCAAAACCGAACTCTATCTTCAGCTAATTCAGTAAGTTTTCCATTGTAAAATAATTGATGTGTGTGTTTTGTCCAGTGTTTGTTTGTTCAAACGCAGGCCTTTTGAGTGAATTTTTATTTGCTGACATTCATTGTGCGTTGATAATAACAAGATTATTATTTGTTTTATCCTTCTGGGGTGGTTTGATCAAATATTGGCGTTTGTTTGCCAAATGGACCGTTATGTTTGCACTTTTAATACCATATAGAAGTTTAGTGTAGTTTTATGGAACAGGGAATATGCATAAATCTATTATTTAGGAAAAATAGTTTGTAAAGCGTTAAGTAACCTATTATTTTCGAACTGTCTGAAAAATTATTTTGTTCCGATACTAACAGCGCGTTTATACTAATAGTCGTGTGACGTCATTGTATACGTAGAATGAAACGGTCGAGCTCACCATACAAAATATGGCGTTAATATTTTGACGTCACTGCTTAGTTGATTACTCTATACAAATCAAAGACAAATAAATTAATTTGAAACGATTATTTTAGCAAGTTTTGACTTAATTGAATAAATAATAGTATGTGGAAATAAAAGTGCATATTCCATATTGTGACGTAAGTAATGCATCCCGATGCAATGACGTGGTCATATTATACCGCCAAGTACAAAACATTATAGCCTATAACGTAAACGTATGCATTTACGACTTAGCCTACAGCCTTTTGAATACTTCCGCAGTTTATTTAGATCTGTACGATAAGAATAGATAGCTCATCATTGTCGAGATCTGAGAAGGTCATAGTTCGAAGCAGATACATAAGAGTCTATGAAACCATCCAAGCTATGAATCCATGGGAGAGGTTTATTAGAATAAAGCAAACTCCATTCAAATCTTCATTCTTCATTCATTCAAATTGTTTTCAAATTGAATGAATGAAGATTTCAATTTGATTATTAATTCAAAATTGTTACTTAGAGTCTGTAGTTGCCATCCGGTAGTCAAGTGACTGTACGCTAAGCCATAGAGGAAATTTATCGTGGGGATATCCTCATAGGGTACCTAGCCGCCCCGGGGGGAGCAGCTAGGTTATGCCGGACTCGTACCGGCTAAAACCCCACGGTGGTCGCCATCTGCGCTGTAGAGGGGGCGGGTTCTCTTGCAGAACGCATACTCACTCCCCCTCCACGCGCGGCGCTAGATAGCCCATCCCGGGGAAGTGTTAAACTTCCCCCCAGCACCCTCGCTGTGCTATCGCACGATGGATCGTGACCACAACGACCCATCGTCCTCCTTGGGATTGTTTCTAGATAAGCAGGGCCCCCGCCCCGATTGCCCACGACCCCAAAGGTCCCCATTTAGTCGCCTTTTACGACACGCAGGGGAACACCGTAGCTGTTATTCTAAGCCTCAGCTACAGGGCAGGAGGGCTGTGACGAGGCACGACCGCGCCTCGACGGCGTCGTCTCCGGGCGGGATCAGCCCTCTCCCGGTCCCGCTCAGCTGCCTCCTTCTGGACCATTACGGTCTCACAAAAGGAGGCTACGGCCCTCCACGCCGTAGGCTGTTAGGTACCTACGCTAAGTGTACAGTGAATCATTCAACACATTGACAAAGAAGAAAACGACGCGAGGAAAATAAAAAAAAAAAATAGATTGTTTTGATTCATGCTAGACAAATATTACGGTATTCATTTTATATACCGCATACCGGTAGAATGGGGCCGACTTTCAAATAATGGGGCGAACTTGTTTTTTTTACATTTTGCTTCATAACTTGCGTATAATGGTCCACAGCCAATATTATTAAATCTATCGTTTTCGAAATCGGCTATCTATTTTTTCGAATATAACGTAAGTATTCTTTTTTTTACATTGTATATAGTCTATGTTTAAGCACAATCTCACCGTGGTCAGTAACCATGTGGCCGAAGACTTACTAACAAAGCCGGAAAAATAAAATCTTTTTAAAATCTTAAAATCGTATCGTCGCCGTGTCGCTTTGTGAATCGACACTCCAACGATACCCGTTCGATAATTATCGGCAATAAGTCGTTTGACGACACCCCGGGGTGTCGTGAGCATGCGACCGGGCGGCGGCTGCAAGATGCTAACTTTAATACCATGTAAATTCATTTTTATTTGTCGCGACCCGATAAATGTACGCCGCCATTACACGAATTGCTTTCGATTTGGTTACTAGCTTTACGTGCTTTTAATGTCTTAGTATATACCTACCCATTCTGTTCAGCTGGAAAAATAATAATATATGACACAACTTAGATGTAGCATCGGCAAAAATCGGCAATTGTTTATCTACTCTTCACTTCCGATTTACACAACTAATAAAAATCATTCATTATTGCGTTGAATGGCAACGTTCAACAAGATCATTTTCGCCGATAATTTTTTAACACATGAGTAATGTTGTAGGCGCACTCTTTTCGGGAAAGATCGATTTTACGAATTTTGCCGATGCTTCATCTAAGTTGTGTCATACTATACGTGTTTACGTCATACAATATTTTAAAAATAGTTTTTTTTTTACATTCCTACATTTACTACCTATATTTTAATAGCATTTGCAAGAATATAAATGTAAATACCTTCTGCTGAATATAAAATATAGTTAATCTTACAACTTTTAAACAGTATGAAAATAATAAACTTTATAATTCTTCATAAAACCTCATGCTTAGGTAAAAACATATGTTTTAGTTAAAAATACTTACCGAGCATGTGCAGAAGTTTATAGAATAATAATATTAATGGAAGAATGTGTAAGAGAATAAATTTTCAGAACATAATAGCAATAACATTGTTTTTGTATGAACATGGCATTTTTCTGTAGTTACTACGATATGCACTAAAATGTTATTTTTACAATGTAATGGCAATTTAATTAGCCATAAAAAGTACATCTGCCGGCCACAAATCAATGTGGCAAATTGGCGCGGCCACTTACAAATCTCCCGCGCTCACTATATCTTCGTTAGATCCCGCTAGATGGCTCTCGACACGCGATCTTCATCCCCCTACCTGGTGAAAGTCAATGAAATAATTAGAATAATACATTTATTGTATTATTTTATGTTTAAAGTTTATATATCTTTCAGGTATTAGGTACCTACTGCTAGTCTATTGTGGACAAATCCTTAAAGGTGTGGTGAAGGCAGACAAGACTAGTAAATTACCCTTTATTAAGACAATAGTTTGATAAACAGGCAGACTGCCAACCTGACGGGAAGTGGTCACCGTCGCGTATGACCATTTGCAATACCAGGGGGGGATTAGTTTGCTACAAACGCCCAACTCTTAAGAGCTCTTTTACTTCCATATTGAAGAGCTCCTATGATGCTTTAAAAGTAAAGAATATGTGTCTAGATGACTGAATTTTCTCAATAAAATGATGAATGTTAACCACGACCACGACAAACGCCTATTTAAAAATGTTGAGCAATAAATTGTAGATATGCTTACGTCATACTATAATTTGGGTAGGTAGATTCAGATTATTTCAATTAAAAAGAGAACTAAGATTTAGTAGTACAATCAATGAAATAAAACTCGTTTCTACTAGTATAACCAATGTTGGACCGCTAAATACCGGAAGAATAAGGTATTGGATAAGATCACAGATTGATTCCCTTACAGTTTGGTAACGAATGTACCTACTTGTATTGACGAAAGTGTGTTGACATCAAACGCGATGCCAAACCGCAGAGATAATCATTACAATGGTGCCGATTCTGTTGTTTACGAACTAAAATAAATTTAATCTCACTATATCTCTTTCTAATAGTAAATATAAGAAAGGGATGCAAGATATTTTAGTCCTGTCAGTTTAATCCGATCACACATTTCAACGTGAATTTAAGCGCGATCCATTATTGGTCACCACTATTTACCCGTACATTACGACGGTGTGGATTAAACTGACAGCATTAAAAATGTTCTATCTTTTTTCAATAAGGTTAAAATAAAAGAGAGGTGACTTGTCTAATATTAGTTAAGTTCGTAAACAACAGAATCATTACACTGTGGTTTAAATATTTGGTAAATTAATTGAAGTATATTCTATTCAAATAGAAGGTGTATTAGGGTTGAGTTCTCCCAATAGGAAGTGCAAAAATCTCGAAATTCTGTTTTTATACAGGTATTTATCAATTGTCAGACTGTAATTCACGGTTCGGAAGGTTGCTTTTGCTGAAAACGTATGTAATAATAATAGCTTGCGCCCGCGGTTTCACCCGCGATCCCCTGTATTACTTAGCCCCTTAGGGTCTGAATTTTTAAAGTTCGGTCTTAGCAGTCTATCTAATCCGTCACAATATCTAAGTATCTGTTGGTATGCCAGATTTCAGCTTGGTCCGTCCAGTGGTTTGAGTTCTACGTTGATAGATCAGTCAGTCATTCAGTCAGTAAGTCACGATATGTATAAAATCAGACACAATGAACATTGCATGCTCACTCGCCATTAGAATCCCATAGGAGTCTCACGGGATCAATTATTCTTGCTAACTGTTCAAGAATAGTAAAAATGCTCTATAAGTTACAATTTGCACCCAATTGGTGCAATTACTTACGTTAAATTTTAAGGAAAGTAAGGCTTTTACCGGAAGTAAGAGTTCTTGTGTTTACAGCAAATAGGATGTTTACTGATATTTTTTTATTAATGTTACATAGGAATATCGCACGCCATTTTTCACTATGTAAAAGTTGAATTAAGTATGTACTATGTAACATTAGATTTTCGTAATTAAAATATTATTTCTAAAAGAAATTAAGGTGTTGGTCTTGTTTCATCCATCGTATTTATTTAGAAAATCATAATTTATTTCGGAGATCTAAAAGTAATTGAAATCAACGGACTCAATAAATTTTTGTTTTTTTTTTTGTAAATTTTATATCCAATGTTTTTCGAATGGTGACGTCAATAAATAAGTTTTACAAAAAAGGTCTCAATTCAGTAACTCGTTTGAAAACATAACTTGACCATTTTTCGTGATACACTCTCATTTCGTATTCAAGCGTCCCCAAAAAATAACCCATCGCTATTTGATACCTCTCAATCGTTCGTAAATTTTGCATCACTATAAAGCTTCGGAAAAAATATGATAAAAAATACTGTATCTGAATATAGAGCAGGTAAAATAGCCCGGACAGAATGTTGAGATGGTTTCAATCTATCTCATTCGAACATTACTGTTTTCAAAATGAGTAAAAGAGCGAGGAGGTTGCATGGTTATGTTTCTAAAAGTTTAGGCGTGTTGCACACTTGCTTTTGAACTTACGAAAACTGAAAAAATTACTAAAGTAAAATATGAATCCTACTAATATGTTATCCTATTCTACTTAAATTATAAGTGTGAAAATTTATTTCATTGTGAGGATGTGAAGATGTTTGTTACTCTATCACGCAAAAACTACAAAACGAGTGTTGATTAAACTTGATAGATCATACCTTGAAATTCGGTAAGGTTCTAATTAAGAGCTTTTTTATGAAGTGAACTGACGCTGATGAAACAAATAATCAACAAAACGAAGAAAGACTGAGATATTTTACTGGCCAGCATTTTTTATTTGGTGCTAATAAAAAATAATACATGGATAAAGTTTATTTCCCATAAGTGAAACAAAACTATGAACCATTAATAGATATTAGGTATATTCTTAAACTATTTATATTTGTTGAATTATAAATATAATTAATCATTAGCATAAAAAGGCTAGATCGAAATATTAGAAAGGAGAAAACCATTTTTTTCTTCATCTAGCTAGAAGCATCTACGCACGACAAACGTGACGTAAAAACGTAAATATAAGTAGCAGGCGTGTACGAAGCCTTAAGGTAAAGGAATGATTGATTCTGTATAGCTGAAGTGACGTGGTGTCACATAAAATATTGATACTCGGTTCGTCGTAAAAACGAACCCCTTTTGCGCGGTACAGTTGACCATCAAAGCTCTTTGCATAATTTTCTGCCTCCACGCACCTTGATTCTCCTGAGTGTACCATAATTTTTGTTGCTATTTGATGGCTTTGTTGAGTAGATTTAGTTTTGTAAATATATATAAAAGAAGTATGTTAAATGTAGATTACATCATCTGAATTTATATTACCTAAGTATTGTATTTATATCAAATATTCTTTAGATTCCAAGTGCATTTGTGGTAAGAGACTAAGTAAATTATTATGGTCTAAAAAAAATTATGTATCAGGAAATAAAATTTTATTTTATTGCGTTAGGGCTGATTATTCATTGGCCAGATAAACAGTATCTGAGTGTCAGTTTTTATATAGCGATTGAAAAATCGGATCTCAATAAATAAAATCCTTTGAAAATTTGTGATTAGATATTACGTCTATGATGAATTTGCAAATGTAAATATTAACTATTAAATTTAAATTAGAATGAGTATGTTTGTGTAATTTAGTACCTACCAGGTACTTAACATGTTTTATATTTCATACAATTCTTTCACACGACTTCAGCAAAGTAATTAATTACTTTTTTTTTTGTAAGACTAGCTGTTCCGCGCGGTTTCACTCGCGTTCTCGGGATAAAAAGTAGCCTATAACCTTTGTGAATAATGTAGCTTCCTATTAATGAAAGAATTTTTCAAATCGGTTCAGTAGTTTCGGAGCCTATTCAATGCAAACAAACAAACAAACAATCAAATCTTTCCTCTTTATAATATTATTATTAGTATAGATAGAATTTTATTATTTTGGTTTTACTTGTTCGAAAATATAATTGATTTTTGCTATTCCTGAAATCCCGCAAATACTCTAAAAACTGAGCTATCCTCAATAAAGTGAAATTAAGGGGTAAATGTAACAAAATTCCATTAACCATTCTTAGCTTAATCCTAAACCACTCTATAACCAATAATTCAATAATTTTGATGCCAGTAATAACCGTTAGATTCATACATTTATATGAATATTTGTTTGACGCACGAGCCGAAATAAATTTTATCGTCCTATCACTTAAGTATCAAATTGCTAGTCGTAAATTGTACGTACACCAAGGTTTCACTTTGTAGTATTTATGGCGACATATAAAATTCGTATGTGATCGAATATTTTACTGCAGTAATCACTTTTCATGTCATATTACTTTGGACGTATTGAGTTTTTATTATTTTTCTTACTTTTATTAAAATTCTATGTTACTTACCCATTTACATTTGTACAATTTAATAATAAGTTTCAATTAAAAAAGTGATTTAGCATTGTTTTCTAAACACACACATTATTTCTCTATCACACTCAACATTTTTTTATCACACTCATCATATCACACACAGTGCAGATTTTGTAATGACAGTGTTCTGTGTTGTAGTTTCAGTTTTCATTCAAAAATCTGCGCTACTCTGACATAAAGAATTATAACCACTGGGCGAACTGCATCGCCTGCCTTTCAGTATCTCAGTTGTCCAACTTAGTTGTAATAAATAGCTATCTGTATACCAAATTTCAGCCCGATAGATCAGTCAGTCAGTCAATCAGTCACGCATATTCATTTTATATATTTATATGGATAGGGCCTTGTTTGACTATAATCTCACTGCAGATGGAGAGGCTGAGTGGTAGCATAAATACAAAGCCTAGAATTGAACTGGCTCTCAAGTGCAGCTAGGTTACACCGGTAAATACTTGACGAGAGGTTTTCAACCTGAGGGTGGAAGCCGGGCACTGGGCAATCAAAAGTTTATGATTATTTTCATAAGTTGGAAATTAAATTCAAAGGACAAAACATTGGTCACCCTGATGTTATGGCGACCATCCTGTAAAATTCATAAACTTAAAACTAATTTATTCAGTTTAGCCACTCTTGAGGCACTTAGGAACTTCGAAAGCTACAATAGGGATGATGACTAGAAAAATCTAATTAGTCCGTCAGTTAGATTACCAAAAAATATTGGACACATATTTGAATTCCGAAAACAAAAAATAACGATGATAGAGTGCGTTAAAATTTCGCGTGTCGTCACGTCTTAGTACAATTTTTACAGAGAGATGACGTCACAACCGACTCCTGAACTTTGATGCGACTTATCTTTGTAATTTTTTGTTGATTTGATAAAATAAAAAATACGTATCCAATATTTTTTGATAACCTAACTGAGAGACTAAACAAAATTAATTATTTTTTACCAATCATCATCCCTATTGACTGCATCGGTTCGCAATACAAGACTAACACTGAGAAGACACTGGCAAGAAACTCAGCAAGAATAAGTGAACTACCTTCACAGTTACAACCTTCGATAGGTAACTACGTAAACGTTAGCGACAAGAAAACACGTACAATACGGTACATATTGGCTCACATTCTATCACACGCACATTCTTCTATAACAATTCTATCAGCAGGGGCGTACTAGGGCGGGGGGCGTTATTTGAATGCTCCACAGTCGCCTGTAATTGATTCGTCGTGCCACCGTTTGAATTTCAATTGGAACGATTAAATTGATATAACTCACTCGCGGAGAGGCATTCGGACGTGATGGGGCGAAGTCCGTAAATCAAATCGGCTTGAGGTGGTCGTACTTGGGCTTGAAGATAGCAGTTCTGTGCTTGTGATCATGGGCATTTCACCTTCGGGGATAATGTAGCTTTCTATTAGTGAAATAATTTTTCGAATCGGACCAGTAACCCCGGAGATTTGCGCGTTCAAACAAACTCTTCAGCTTTATTATTAGTACATACTTACATAGATATGATAGAGATGAAGTTGCTGAGTTTCTTGCCGGAGTCTTCTCAGTTCACATTTAATGTATTCCGAACCGGTGGTAGAGTCTATTGTAATGATTGTAACTATCGACGTTCATAAGTGCCTTATCATGGCCTACACTGATTAAATTAGGTTTGATTTTTGTTAAATAGATTATTAGTGAGACTCAAATTACTATATTTTATACAACATAATTAACGTCATAGCATCGCAAAATCAACTAGCATATTATAAAGATAAGGTTCGGATTCTTTAAAAACCCCGTCACGACACAACGAAGTAAAACGTCTCAGCAATCCCACCAATTTAAATTTACCGTTAAAATTGACAGTATCTCATATAAAAACCAGACATTTTATATGCGAAGTAAACGTATGTAGCGGCAATGTTAAAATGGTTGATGGAATTTACATAAAGATGGCTACCGGTGATGCGGAGTTAGAGAAGCATCAGAATCGAGTTAGGGGGGTACACTTTAAAACTGTCGCTTAGTTGAGATGTCGAATCCGTTTAGAGTTTTCGGGAGTTTAGAAGTGTAATAGTATTGGGACAATTAAACTGAAAAAGTATATCGATAATAATAATAGTTGATGCAATATAGAAAATTCTTTGGTTTCGTCGTAATACTTTAAGGAAATATTTGAAGAGTGATATTTTTGGACGTCGTGTCGTGTGAGGAGGTGCAGGAAGCAGCAAACAACAGAGAGGAATGAAGAAGCTACACAGACAAGAGCCAACCAAGAAGAAGTTATTTTTTTTACAAGTAGTAACGGATTGAAATGTTGAACATGAAAGGATAAAAGAGCAGATTAGCAGATATTTGTAAACAGTCATATTTGTAGCCTTCTAGGCTTAGTTTAGTAATAGGGCTTATTAACATCCTTTGGGTACGGAAACCTATAAGAAACTCAATAGCACGTACTTAGTATATGAAATACAATTTTTTTTAGTGACAAACATATTTTCCCGTGACGAAATCCTTATCCCTACTAATATTATAAATGTGAGTGTGTGTTCGTTGGTTTGTCCTTCTTTCATGCTGCAACGGAGCATTGGATCGACAAGATTTTTTTCATCTTGTAGGCCATTGAGTAACGAAACTATATTTAATCTTAAAATGTTGTCATCGATAAACACCCGAACATCACTACCTGCCCCTAGAGGCGTCCAACTTACGTATTGAGTTACGCGCCCTTACACCGGCACGAGACAAGACCAATCGCATCAGATCCGAGGCTATTATAATATGCGAGCCGGAGACGTTGGTAATCTTAGTATTTACATAATGGCACTCTTGACTTGAGATGCCGCATTATTTGAGAGAGACGGAATGGGGGGAGGGAGAAGTATCTTTTTACATTTAGCTATCAGATTTGATTATTAATTGTAATTTATTAAAGCCTACTATTATATTCTCGCGAGAAACCGCTGGATGTGGGTAGCGCAAGACCGGCCATCGTGGAGATCCTTGGGAGAAGCCTTTATCCATCCAGCAGTTGACGTTTTTCGGCTGATATGATGATGATGATGAACCTTTCTTCAGAAATGTATTTGTAATGTAGCTCTACATTTTCATGATTTTACTAATCAAAGACTTAAACGAGCTATTTAAAAAAATACTCAAAGTTAAAGGTTCGTATCTTATACAGGTCATCTTACGTAATCTAATTTCCATGGAACAGCCAGTAATAAGTACCTACCTGAACGTACAATTACAAAACACTTGTATTGTACTACACCTAAATTGTCCATAGTAAAGATATGGTTAATATACATTCATCTACAAAACACTTGGAAGGTTAATTTCGCTACATTTGTAGCTTCATATTTCATATCTGAAGTGAATTTGTAATATGGAAAATTCATTGACTATCTTTAATTTCATTGAATTTGACAGATTTGCATGGAGTTTCGTAATGTAGCCCAATTTAAGGCGAAACAGATATTATGTTTCTGCGAATCCATGCGTTTCGTCGTATAGTGGCGACATTAGGGGGCTATTTATTAATTTACAATTCCATATTATAGATAGGGAAGTTCATTCAGCTACGTATTATGTTGATGACCGTACCTTACATACTATATATGCATAAAGATCTTTGACAGGACCACATCCCACGTCTGACTTTAAAAGCATTGATACAAAAGACTTGCAGACCTTTCGATGTAGGTATTTCCATTCGCTTTCCCTAAGATATGACTGTACACACAACTACCATTTCAATTTGAGCTCAATACCTGAAAGCATACTACTGAAATTTCGATGCAGACATAGGAGTGAACCTCTGCTAAGAAGAAACGGATGTTATTTTGAGTGGAATAAGAATTTCTATCTATAATCATATATTGCAATGTTCGGAATTGAGAATCGCTTCGTCAACTGCATTTGTGACCGTATGACTTCAGTTTTAGAGTTCGTATTTGGATGTGTTAAGTATAAAGCAGGTGCGACAGAAATGCGGTGGCGACATGGTACAATTTGAATAAATTTGATCGCGTTGGCGGTATCATTGTGGAAGGGTGAGATGATATCGAAAAGTGATATTTGTCGCGATGAAATTGAGCACGACTGCGGATTATCAAGCATCAAGCCTTTCATTCGAATTGAACTTTTATTGTTTTTTAGGAGAGCATATATTGGATTGATTACTTCGGCTGGTTGAACTGGGTATCAGCCATAGCTGTCAGCTATGTATTATTGGAAATCTAATTATTATAATTGTTACTATGGCAGCTAATCTCGAAACGTGGTGTGATAAAGAAGTCATTTTTCATGTACTCATTTTTCACGTTTTTCTAATAGGGTAGTTGACTGACTTATCAAATCAGCTACTTTTTAATAAATGTCAAAACGATAGTTTATATGGAATTTTGTATGAAATATTACACTATGACGTCATAGTTTCATAGCATCAAATCATATACTTTTAGTGGTTCCACTGGTAATTAAAAATAATAAAAAGCATTATTTGTACAACATATTTGTTTTTTCCGCGTGTTTTTAGATGTTTTATGCATTGGTTAGTGTTTGGTCATTTATTTTTGACAGTGTCAACTACCCTATTCTATAAATAAACAGGTTGATTTTGAAATGGTATTTTAGCTCGAATTCTATGGGTAGTATACATGATTATCAGTAATTCTTCAAAATTTCAGCCTATGCACTACCATGACGAAGTTATGACGATTACAAGTTTAGCGAAAATCTGTGGTAAAAACCATTACTCGCATTCAAAAACGTGACAGGGTGAAATAGAGCAGCTATGTTAGTTAGTACTCGAGTATTCTAATAGATACTCACTTAAACTTACATTGCAGCGGAGGTATATTAACGCTAAACTAATTTATTGATTATTTTTTTTATTTATATGGAAATATTTTTGTTTTTTTCCACTCTAAAATATGTTTTTCGTCTGTATATGGTTATACATCAATGCCTTTTCGGCCTACTATACCATTTTAAATTCACCCGGTACACGGTAAAAAACGATTTCTTCAAATAAAGGAAAATGCGTTATGCCAAGAAAATATTAATTCATATATATTCAAACGCTTCGTTTCTCTTAAATTCAGTATTCGGTGTTCTTAAAAATATAACCTTGTGTTAAACTGATATACGTTTAAACCAAAGGAATACGAACTATTTATTTTAATAAAATATTATTTTATTTTAAGAAATCGAGTTTTCTTCACTGAAGCCTTTGTATTGTTTTTGAATTTAAATAATAGAGTTCACTTAATTTAAGACAACAGTTTGCCTTGGATTTAAGACAATCGTTTATTTAGATCAAGATATTTTCTATTTTATTATAAAACATACATGTTCTTGATTGAAATTATTTGATTTTTGACTAAGAATCGAGTTGTCTTCGATATAGAATAGTAGATGCTTTGTTCAAGGTAATTATCGTATCACGATGAAAAAACAAACACTTTGAACTAAAGGGTTCAAAATATTAAATCTTTTGAGTAAAAATTTAAGAAAATTTGATCCAAATTATTACTATCATTGATGGTAAAATTGATGGTATTTTGGATCAAAGTAGTAAACTATTTTTATTTAATGCATCGATAACTTCGTTTAATACTAAAATAGTTTGGCTTTTTTGAATGGAAGCCAGGATTGTCTGTATGGAAGAGTTTGGTTCGTTTCAATAAAAACCACGACATTTTAAATTTGAGAATCATTATTTATTTAATACAGCATAAATAATAACTACAACCTACACATGCCATTATTATTATTTAAAGATTTCAAATACTTGGGTGTAAGTGGCATCGAGCATCTAACGAAAACTGAAAACATGGATCCTTTATGCCATTTTGGACCTCTCAGCGTTAAAATTGTAAAAAAATTTACTCCTGTAAAAAATATTACTCCTGTTTTGTAAGTTAGTTATTAAAACTGCAACCAAAGAGGTACAATTAAAAAAAAAACAACCACGCAATATTTTAACGCTAAGAGATCCCAAATAACGTACAAAATCATGAGTTAATTTCAGTTTTCATTATTGACCCAAGTATTTAAAATCTTTAAATAATAATAATGACATTTGTAGGGTGTAGTCGTATTCAAAAAAATAAAATTAATATGTACAGAATAAAATTACATATGCTCAAGAAAATGTTGACTATACAAGGTTGAAAACTTAGACTTAGCCAAAATAAAATATATATCTACCAACATAAGACATATTCAAGTAATTTAACATTTTGTTTCCAATATTTACTTTATAAAAAAAAAATATGAATGATAAGAAAACCGATCTCCTTACAAAATTAACTGGCTTTGAATTTTTCACTCAACTGAATATTTCTTTTTTTATAAGCAAAGTAGTGAAATAATGGGATACATCCTGCCTTGCTAACATTGAGCAGTAGCTTTCTATTTTGCAATAACTTCCTCCCAGGGTTCTTTTCTTTTAGCCAATCAATGTCTTCCTGTTTTCCTTCTGCAGTAGTATCTAGTTGAAAAGAAAATGAAAAATGAAATTAAAAAAATAAGAAGGTATTATGGTTTATTATTTATAGTTACTCTGTAATGTATATAAGATAGATATTGTAGTTTAATTTTAAATTAATATTTCATATATGTTATAATACTTGTTATGTTTCAATAATAATTGTATCTATACCTACATATAAATAATTATTAGAATATTAAGTAAAAATAATTTAGTATATCCAGTTAACTGGTTTCCATGGTAAAGACTCTACTGTTTGTGAACAGATAGCCATGTGTTATAATATCCCAAGATATTATTAAATTTCAACAAAATAATCTTGGTTGGTTTAGGTACCTACCATTCACTGTTTCAAGTATCTTTTTGATTGTGCGGTGTGTATTACTGCCAACAGATTTTCGCTTCCTTTCTCTTGATTAAGTTCCTCACTGTTCCTTTTGCTGTGATAGATTTGCCCACTATTACCAGGTATCACTTTTTTTTATTGGTTGGGTGAAGTAGGTACTAATTGCGGACTCTCGAGGGGAGAGTATTAATTATTATCATTCCAAATATAAAAGTATAAACTTCATTATGTCAAACACCTGAAAAAAAATATAGTTAGCTCTCATTACCTTTACTATTTCTTTAATAATAAATTTACTATTATATTGTACTAGCTATACCTATATATCTTATGAATTTACGAAGTGAAGAGTATAGTTTAGCGGATGCCTACATTATCTGTATGCCAAATTTCAGCTCGAGGTTTGAACTGTGTATTGATAGATCAGTCAGTCAGTCACCTTTTCCTTTTATATATTTAGTGTGTACTATCTATCATACACATACACCTACAATCAAATGGGATATAATAACTAAAATGAATAACTGTATAAATTGTAAATGCTTACTTGTAACCAGATGTTATTTAAGCAGTTTCTGCGTTTGGTTATATAAATAATCCATAACTGCTATAGAATTGTAAAATGCTTTTTCCACATTCTCTAGATGAGTTTGAAGTCAAAGTCTTGGAATGAAGACATCAGACAAGCTTATGTTAAACATCTAACTAATTATGCATTTCCTCCTCCTCCACTGTAGCCTGAAAATAAAAAATAATTAGGTAGGTAATCTTGCTAATATCCAGTGGTTTACCTAAGTAGTATCCAGTTGTTTATTCAATTTAAATCAATTTCAAAGGATATTGGGCATAAAACCAATGATCAGTTATAGAAAATACAAAGTTTTATATTTACCAGTCTATCTTCAAGTCAATACTCACACCCAGCAATGGTCTGAGTTCTTTCAAATTGTCTTCCATGAGAGAACCTATGTGGTTCGTCTGAATCCAATTTACTGTAAGTTTAAACCAATAGTTAGGATTTAAATAAATCTCATACATATCTGCTGCCGCCACTATGGTCAGAAACAGCTTTAAGTACCCAAAGTAGATACTTATTTGTTAATAAGATAATTATTTATTAGGTGCCTCCCTCCAGGTACCCTCGGCACTATATAGAAGTGAGTTAGCCAGACATTAGTATTAATCAGTTAAAGATAGTAACAGTAGGTAAATATCCTTATACTACTTATACACGCAAAAATCTAAAAAAACACACTTACTTAAAATGCCCCATGGCATCCAGTTCCTGGAATTCTTTTGTACTTCAGGCACCAGGGACGGCGATCCCTGATGAGAACCAAGATAGCGCTAACTTCCGCTGGCATTTACCAGGTTTTGAGTAATTTCTCCATTAATGTACAACACACTCACCAAGACTAATGAAAGTAAAACAAATTAAAAAAAACCAAAACTTTGGCTTCGGAACTCGATGGACGCGCATGTGTTAAGACCGGCGCGGTGCGACAGTAAATACGGTGATGGCGGCCGGCATGAGATATTTACAACGATCTATGAGAATTGTTTTATCTTCATGTAAACAATTTAAAGTTGATTAAAAAGAGAACACTCTTATTATAAAATTATGCAGCTTCATATTCATCTGATTTTTTGGAAATTTTGCTTAAAGATAATTGTTTCGTAATAAATATATCTTCAATTTGGATACAAACTTGTTGTATATTTTGTCAAGACTACTATCTAATATTGAATTGATAACATATTGTCACAGAAAAAGATTTCTTTTATTTATAATGATACAAGCTCATTTTTGAGTATAGACGAATAAATATCTCATGTGGATTACAAAGATTGATCAAAACAAGAGTTTTCGATGTCTTAAATGGAATGTAAACTAATTTCTTCAGAACAAAAAACCTGGGTTCTTGACCTAAGATACATAATTTTAATATAAATATTTTTTTTCTCCTTCAGTTTAGAGAATCATTTTTTTTAAGTAAGAATCAAATTTCGATTGAAAACAAATCTCTCTTAGAATTAGATGATATTTTTAAGAATATTTATGGTCTTGGCGCAAATAAGTCGCAAAATCTTTTTTTTCCGTGTATAAATGTTTTTGAAGTACCCATAACATTAATAACACCACGTTTCGAGATTAGCTGGCATTGTAACAATTACAAAGACAATTAGCTCTTCGCTACTGGTGGCTGGTACGATGATACATGCCTGTTCTCCTTTAGATTAAGTATTTACCTACGCGTGGATCCATGTTGTCTGATTAAATAAATGAATAATTGCTATTATGCACGATCATGATCTTATATCGTCGACCATTTGTTCAAATATTACAGTTAATAAATGTTTGTAAATTGATGTACTTTCGCCAACGGTTCCATGGTGTAATGGTTAGCACTCTGGACTTTGAATCCAGCGATCCGAGTTCAAATCTCGGTGGAACCTGTAATTTTTATTGCAAATCTTGGATTTTCAAATTGCATAAATTACTTAATGTTATCAATCTGGTCCAGATTATAATAAATGATAATAAAATATAATTTCTTTTATCTACTCTCATATCGTAATGTTCTTATTATGAAATCAAAAACAGTACTTTAATGACCCACTTTATGCACACCCGTGTATAATGAAATTAAAAAATTATATTATAGCACAGTTTTCTTCCCAAGATAATGCTATAAAATAACTTTTTTTCATTAAAGTACAAGTATTTGGACATGTCTGGCCACTCATAATGTTTTTTGGGTTTTAATACTTCAATTACTGTCAGTCAACTTGTCAAATGAAATAAGAAAGAAAAAAAATTATAAGTGGCCAGACATGACTAAACAATTAAACGTCGTATTATATTCTCTTTGTAAACAATTAGGAATCAATCAGTCAGTACCAATTCAATTTTAGATGCAAATTTACTCTGTGGTCGCGTATGCGGTAGTGAGTTTTTCCCAACAAGGATTTGGGCGCCATGATTATTAATGTTTGTTTATTTTATTGATTTTTTTTTGCATACATATTTTATTTTGGCCAAAAATTACAGTAAAATAGCAGTGATACTAAGGTGAAATAAACTTGGATCTGAAATTGTGGAGGCGGCAGTGGAAATGACGAATAATCGATACCCGTAAGTCATGAAAACCTATGACAAAATATTATCGAATTTTTACCTTTAAATTACATTATTTATATGAGTTTAGATAAAGTACTGTATGATACTGCACATAATTAGGTATTAAAAACTCGTGTGATACTATAAAGAACCTCGCCTACGGCTCGGTACTTAAACTCACACTCGTGTTTAATAACCCCTATTATGCAACAGTATCATAAACTACTATTTGTTAAATAGGTCACTCATTTTATACATAAGATAAATTCATCAACAAATTCAGATTTGACGAATTGTTTAGGATTTGCTGTGAATACAGTAATATTGGTCTCGTGTTCTTTTTAGGTCCCCTAGACAGCCGTCTAGGGGACCTAGGGATGTGGTTAAATTAGCCAATTTAACCACATCAGCAGCTTCATATCTGAATTGAATTCGTATTTTTTTCTTATTTTTCTATATTACGTCTGTCTGCTTGTCAGCTTGATGATATAAATAAAATATAGCTACATTAAAAAACATTGATTAACTATCAAATAGACCAATACAAACACGCTATTATTTTTATCAATTATTCGATAGCTTATCAAATTAATTTGTCAATATCACATTACAAAAGTTCAGGTTCCACCGAGATTTGAACTCGGATCGCTGGATTCAAAGTCCAGAGTGCTAACCATTACACCATGGAACCGGCTGACATAAGTATAGAATTTGCACTACCGGAGCATAGAACCTCTCACTATGACGTCACGCGAGTGCTCATTACACCTTCACATGATTGAATCAATAAACATCTTCGTAAGAAAGTCGTAAGATTGATTATTGATTGCACGGAGTTAGGAAGTGAAAGTTTAATGTCAAAGGTGAATCACCGACGCACGAGTTGATTATGCAAATAATGACATAGAATAAATATTCCAGTTTTTTTTTACACTTCTATTTTACACCCTCTACACCTCTGATTCCTTTTCTTACACTAATCTATGTCCTACGAGTATACCTACTAAACTGGGCCGCAAAGAAAGCGTTTCGATTAAAAAAATGCGAATAAAAATTCCTAATTTTCTCGGGATTTTTTTTTTTAATTTAGTGACTTTTTATAAATTAGATTGAGGGTACTTGTATGAGGTAATTTCCTACCCTCTTTTTCCTAATCCTGCGTGCGATAGGCGATCGTGTCAAAATACCGAGACGTTACTTACCGACTAACATTGAAAGGCTGTGTGAATGTAGGTACACTATTTGTGTGTCTTACCTATAAACAGTTCACTGTTTCCTTATATTTTGGAAAAGTTGAAAAATATGTGGAAGCATAAAACGGACATACAAGGAGACCACACCTGCGAGTAGCGTCTCTTTCTCCCTTTTATGCCTTTTATTGTAGCCCTATGTAAATTTTAGAACATTTTATAATTACCTAGAGATTTTAAATCCCTATTTTTTTTCTCAAGTATTTCAACAAAATAGCGTATATTTTTCCCGTCAGTAGGTAGGTACGTCTCATCATAATGACAACATAAATCCATCAGGGCTGAACTCGGGCTCGGACTAGAGGGCAGAAATCTTCTTGCAATCTCGCGGGGCCGTACAATCATCGCCATTGCAAGGCAACGCGCATCTATTATTCACAATACTGATTGCGTCCGAGACGCACGTGGATGTTGTTGAATTATAAATGCGTGGCGATTCTGACCGGGAAGGGAACGGACTTGGGTGATGTCGAAAACGGTAAAAATAAACAAAACCGGAATACCTACAGACTTATCAGGAACAGACAATCTGGGGCCGTGCTACTATTGACAACTAACTGAACCTAAACTGAATTGGTTTAGTGTCAGAATCTATGGAAAAAGTGACATTTGACATAAAAATATTTCAAATAAGATCAATGTACCATCAACAAAGTTGAAGCATGATCAGTTTTGAGACCTTTTCGCTTGCAGCCAGTAATCATAGTTTGCCCTGTCCATTGTTGACAATAAAACGGTCTCTTGTAAAAATCTTTTGTTTAGACTATTTACTGACAATGACAATCTAATATTTAATGTCAAGCGCATTGTCTGGTTATATTGAGTGAGACCCAGGTAGGTGCTGGTCACTGCACGCAAAATACACCCTTAAGGTGATCATGCTTCAACTTTGTCGATAGTACATCGCTATTAAAGTATAGTTAGAAGAACTACTATATTAGATGTTACTTATAACCTATTCAGTGGGTCCTGTGACCTGTTGACATCTCTTAAAGTTGATAGTAGGTCTGTTATAGATATTTCTTAGTTGTTCTCCTTCTTGGTAGTCGTTCTTTTCATTGCTGAAGGTCGTGTCCGTCCTGAAACGCCTTTGTGACATTGGTCATAAGTTATCTCCATGTTCCCATGTCCTCGGCTCTCCTCATAGCGGTCACAACTGGGAGACCTGTGAGAGCAGTGACCTGATCCTGATTAGTCTCTACTTTCACCTTAATTTTACTTCATGCTCCCGTGATAACAAATTTAGCTAGACACATCCTTGCTATTCTATCTTGAATTTCGCTGTAATCTTTAAATTATTCTAAATATAAACGACTAAATATTACAATAGAAAACATTATGTCTATCCATTCGACAAATCCAGCCCTGTACTGAAACAATAGCGTTACCCCTAAATTCCTCCCTGCACTGCGTGCTAACAGGCGTTTAGCGTCCACTATGCCCCTAGAGACGGCCCTGCCCGCTTTACTTCCAAATCTAACAATGCTCCCTTTTTTGTTACATCTAGTATTTACCTACTATCGTCAAAGCTCAGTAAGGTTTGCCTAAAATATTTTGCTATGTTATCACAACAAGGCTGTGAGTGAGAAACGGACTTTTGTTTTTTAAAATCGTTGCAAATATTTTTTTTTTATTTCAATTTAAACTATCGGGCAAAACGGGCAGATGGTAGTAGTCTTCACCAAAATAGTTATTTGAAAGCTTCATTAGAATAGCAAAGAACTAAATTAAAATAAAAATATAAAATAAACTATTCAGCATTTTTTGTACTAAACTGTTTTGTACTACGTCCTCGATTTATTGATACAGTACAATAATATTATAGTGTATCAAAGATCAATATAATCAGCCATTAGGTTAATGATCAATCGATCATAGCATTGCAAACATTTGAGCAGCCATAAAAGATAGTTATACAAACTGTTTGTACAGGGATGGAATCACGTTTAATCGGTTAATTGGATTAAACGGTTCTGAATTAATAAAATTAATTAAATATTTTGAAAATATATATTATCTCGGTATTCAATTCACTATAGATAATTCACGTTCTTTAAAAATTACGTTTGATTACTTCGAAGTTTATTATAAAATACATTGATTATTATTTATCGAACCCCTATCTGTTGGCTAACCCCCTAAGGGAAACGCCACAAGAGTATTTATTTCCTAATTTTCAGGAAACTTGAAATGTAGTCTATAATGTGTATCCTATTTTAGTCTTACTATGAATATAAAACTATCTAGAAATGTTGCAATCGCTCTATCCCAGATTAAGAACCGAAAAAGTATCTGAACGTTATTAGTGTTCTTTATTAGATGTTCAAAGAAATTAGCTAAACTAACGCTTACAGACTGTGGGGTGAACTTTACTATGCATTTATTTATGTAGGTACACAGAGAAGACAAAATATATACAGAGGTACAGAGGGATTGCTTATTTCTAATAGAAACTTTCAGCAATCCTGCGAGCGACTTGAGAAGTTGCAAAAAATCGCTGTCAAATAAACATCATGGGAAAAACTGCACACATAGATATCAGATCCCACAATAATCAGAGCTACAATTACCTATAGAATAAAAAAATAATGACACTTCCATTTCTTAATTTAGTATCTACACCCTCAATGTAACTTGATCTGTCACTCAGATCTTAAATCGTGTTACTTTCCAAAGCAATAATGTCGAAATTAAATTAATATCAACGTTACATTTTTGGCTTTTATTTGCATAATTTTATTTTGGATATTTTATTGGCGTTGACTAAATAATGATTGAAAACAAAATTAATTGAAAGTAAGCTTTAACGTTAGGTATAATTTAAGTAGGAATGGAAGCATGGGAGGCAGTCATAATCGAACTACCCTTGATTTATAAAAACTATATCTTACTTTTGCAGTTTCCACTACTGCGCTAGTTTTTAACCCCCGATGAAAAAGAGGGGTGTTATATGTTCGTAGTGTGTATCTGTGGCATAGCTCCTGAATGGATTGAATGATTTTGATTCTGTTTTTTTTCGTTTGAAAGGAGTCTTCATCGAGAGTATTCTTATGTTTCAAGAAAATTCGCCCGGCCGTTTTCTAGGTTGTCGGGGTATACTTAATTTTTTTTTTTCTTGCACTACACAGTTACGTTTAGAGTCGATAGCCTATTGTTTATAATCTGTTACTCTATATCTCAATAATGCACGCGTTCTAATAAAATCTGGATGTACATTTAATATATTTTTATAATCGTTTTTTTTTACTATGAATGCCTGTTTGACCACAATTTCACAGTGGTCATTGTGGTCGAAGGAGTTAAGTACATAAAAAATATCATTATTCGATAGTAGTTTTTAATTTTTGCTCAAATTACTACTTACTAGCCCTAGATTATTGAATGCTATAAGGTTAGGTTTACAATTTAAGAAACAAAACACTTTTTTATACATCATCATATTTTATTGAAGTGACAATTTCTTATTATAATTAACTCGTAATTACGACATTGGGATTGCACATTTTGTCTTTGGGCTCGTTTATTTTTAAATCTAGAAATAATATTTAATAATATACATTATTTACACTGAGTATACAATAACATTAAAATTATTTAAAAAATTTGAGACATTAATATGGGTAAAATACATTTTTAATGATAATTATAATAATAAAGTTTTATTCACACTTATTTTAAAAACAATAGTATGAAAATTTGATTATATTTATATACAACATTGTATTTTTGTATAATACAAAAACATAATACAATAATCGAGACAGGCAGGTTTGATAATTGAAAATTATATTATCATTGTCCATTACAAAAAAATATTACATTATTTATTTATAATAACCAGTCAGGCGTGGCTGTCCGTATTTGTCCGTATTCCCCTGCAAAAGAGTTGCTTTTCACGACTTTCCTAGATTTTCATTTTTTTTTATTTGTCAGCGCCGCCTGACTGGTTAATAAACAATCTAGCAGACTAAAATAAAATGTAATCTTGGGTATACAACATGTTGCAAAATTAATGAACTATCCTTGGGTGAATAGGATTTTATATTTAAAAATGTGATACTATATTTAACAGTTAACTCTACGAAAAATATTTTTGCAGTAAAAATGTCACGGAATGTCAAACAAATATTACGTAGTATAATATTTTCTAAATATAAACATTTCTAGATTAACTAGTGTGTCTTTGGCATAATGGATTTCACATAGATTATAATACGTTTCTACCATTTCTGATCTCTATTCGAGTTCAAGCCTCGAAAATAAAGTAAGGTGTAAGTATGGGAAGTTCTTTACACTAGAAAGTTCTTTGTTTAAGGGTATACCTTCGGTGGGAGCGCGAAATTCAAATTTTATCACGTTTTTTGCAAATTGCAACTTAGTTATAGGTCGTAAGTTATCAACATGTTATTTGCGAGAAGAATGGTAGTATATTTACTGATTAATAACAAAAAAAATCATCAACATATTCCTCCAAGGTATATTACTGACATATACGACTATTTCATGAAAATGTTACTAACATGTTGATAACTTACGACCTATAACTGAGCTGCAATTTGCAAAAAACGTGATAAAATATGAATTTCGCGCTCCAACCGAACGTTCCCTCTTAAAGAACTTCCCATGTAATTGTACAACCTGTATAATAGTAAAAAAACACTTGAATTTCGTTGTTTGTTTCTGAATCCAACGGTTATATAATGAAACTATTTATTTGTATTTTATATAATGAAGAACAATCATAAAAATAGACAACATACATCTATATTATACAGGACAACATATTATTAATCTAATTCTTATATAATTATTTAGCTGAAATATTTCGTTGGTTAAATAAAAAAATAAAGTAATTAGTTACCTATTTGTATACATATATTTTAAATTGATATGTGAGTATTTGGCATAAGTAAAGTAAATAAAATATACAGTCATCCATAATGATATTGGAATGAAATACACGTCCAGACACCTTAATCGCGGGAGCACGAATTATTGATGTCAAAGAATAACGATGTCTGAACAATGATTAAGTTATTCTGTCTACTGATGTTTTGGATAGAATAAGAAAGTTTTAATAAAACATATTTATAATTGTTTTTAGGGTTCCGTATCGTAAGGAAAAATAATGCCAACAGAACTTTACTGTCTGTCAGCGGTCTGTAATTTTTTTCAGTTATGTATTACTGTTGCCGTTATAACAAATTATTACATGCTCGATTACAGATATGTCGTGCTCCATAGCGATGGATTCTGGATATAATATTAAATTTAATTAATCATTATTTGCCTTATATTTATTTGGAAATAATATTTGGAATACGTTTTTCATTTCTGGTTAATAAAAAATGTGGAATGCTCTATTTATTAAAATGTAGTAGGTAGGTATAAAGTTTGTTTTATAAAATAAACTTCTTTTCTATTTTCCATTCATCCTGCCTAAACCCGTGGTGTGGTCTACTTACCTACTTTGTTTTTATGTAAGACAGATTATCTTTCTTTAAGTGCGTTAAAATTTGTTTAGGATCTGTATAATATTTTAACATTTGAAGCGGTGTAACGAAATATTTTTTAATATTGAGATCAAAAAACTCACAATTACAAAGCCTTCACATTTTTTACATTAATTTATCTATAATATTGTTTATGGTAACGTACATCTCTGGTTTTGTGATTTTATTACACATTCTGGGTTCGTCTGACGAGGCATAGCGAAGATATAGATCTTTCTTCTAGCTGCATAATCTTTTTTATGAATATCTTCCTATTACAATAAAATGTACAGTCACGTATGTAGGAACAACTTTACATTTGCTTTTGCTGCCTATTTAACAAAAAAAAATAGGAACCAAGTGTCTTTGTTTTTTAAACGGATTATTTTTTTAAATTTAATAACCTAACCTAATACTTGATATCGTAGATTCTTCTCCTCGCTTTGCCCCGTCAGACTGAGTCGTCAGTGACTTCTATACTTGTAGATAAGTGCCTTAGCGCCAGCCGGCAGGCGCGAAGGCGGTCGTAGTTCAGGATGGCAGCGGCTGCAGAGGTGGCACGGAGGTGCTCATGTGGGGTGCTCTGAAGTCAGGGTGCTGTTGACGCAGATCTGGGTGAGAAGGACGGAGATCTGTGGACGAAAATTTTAATGTTAGAAACAACATTTCCGATGAGGTATGTACCTATTGTTTTTATTTGAATGTTTTTGAATACGACTATATTTAAGGACACTTAATATTATGATTATTAGAGACACGTAAGAGCGAAATTATCTTGATAAATTTATGCTAGCATCGCATTCGCGTTTTGTAGCCTAGTTTTTTGTTGTATGTAGGTAGGTTTTACAAGCCTTAGTTGAGAACTTTGTGACGTGTTTAAATACTGCGGCGAAGGAATCGAATACTGCAATGAAGTTTGAGGACTTGAATTTTTAGGCTAGTAGAGGATAACGTCGCGGGAAACCTAGTAAGTGTAGTGTTTATTTACTCATGTGCTAGTACTAAGCACCCACCAGCGTAGGTAATGATGCTGCACATAGAGTCTGATTCAGGGTTTATATGCTTACCATCTACCTACGTCATGACTGAGCACATTCTCAAAAAATAAATAAAAAAGATCAAAATAATTTTAAAAAAATGTAAGAGCAAATGACCCATGAAATTATTACCTACGAGTGTTTAAATTTAATTCCAATCAAAGAAACCTTACTAATATTATAAATGCGAAAACAGTTTGTTTGTTACGGCTAAGCCGCTGAACCGACGTGATGAAATTTGGCACATAGGTATGATATTTTCCTCCCATTTCAAGAAATACAATGAAGGAGAGAGGAACTTGCCTATCGACTGTACCTATCAAATAATAAGTCACAAATAAGTCTTGAATTTTCTAAATTCCATTCTATATTTGAAACACTTACCTATTCTATGGTCAGCGACGTGCATATCCGTGCATGCTGTTGACATGCCATGCACATCAGTATGCGGGGGCTGCATATGCGTCGGTGGGCTCCTCATGTCTGCATGCTGGGTCTCCCGATGCCTCCTCAAGTCCACCTTCCGCTGGAAGGCTCTTCCACACAGGTCACAGGCGAATGGTTTGAACCCCGTGTGTTTACGGGAATGAGTGATCAGGTTTGAACTCTGGCTAAAGGCCTTGCCACAGACTTGGCATTTATGGGGTTTCTCACCTGTGGACAAGAACAAACAAAAAGGGTAAAACCTCCTTCAAAGACAATGAAAATCGGTTCATAAACAAAAAAGTTATGAGTGCTTACGTAGTAGGTAAATGCGAATAAAATTTCAAAAGAAATGTAGTAGGAGACAAAAATAAAACTGATTCGGGCGGGCGTGATCGCCGACGACCCGGTTCCGGTCCGGATATAATCCGTGCCAGATCCATGGTATCGATCCGCTGTGACGGTACGTGTGGAGCAAGGACGTATTTAGGGTCGACTCCTGCTGATATTTACTTTAAGATTGCCTGAGTAAGATGAGTCACAAAAAATACGGTAGGTATTCTAACCGCCACTTACCTAATGACATTAGCTTTATCAACGAATTGCTCACCTTGACGAGGTATTTTTAAGGAACAACATTTTAAAAGACTCTGGCTGATTTAATAAACTAATATAAATCGTTAATTGGTTACTTCACTTAGGGTCGGCTGCTCGTAAGCGCGGCCATAGTAAGGTTACGGTTATAGTTAACTTTAACCGCCGAAAGAAAGCAAACTGGGTTGCACATGTCACTTTAACTAAAATTTTAATCGTAACCATAACAGACCGAGGGAGATCGGTCATCGTCAAAGTGACTACATTAACTTTGACTATAACTTTAACTAAAATGTACGAGCAACTGGCCCTTAGTGATTTATTTATTTATATTTATTTTACTAGGTCATTACCTATTTTAACAAAAATGTTTTAAAATATTTCTGAACATAAATTCTAAGTTTAAGTATAAAACTAGTGCTCGGTCCTCCTTTCATTAACTGAGCAGTGACAACCCTAGTTATATTAAACTGGCAAGTGGCCGGACCACGTGCTCCACACTGTATTAATACACGTCCGCGTAATCTGTGCGAGTCCGCTCCGCATTACGGATTCGACTCGCGACCCTACTTGCCGGACTTTGAATTTATTGCTTAGTACACCAACGCGGATTTAGCTTGGTCTGATTCAAACGTTCATGAAAGATTCGGAGTGAAAAAACGTTCAGGTTATTTAAAAACCGGATAACCTTCAATATTATTGACAGGTAATCGACCGGCAAAAGGACACGAAAAAAATTAGATTTTAGTGTCAAATTATTATTTAGCCATCATTTTGTGAATGTTGCCAAATGACTAGGTACAACTTTTTCATTTATGTAGTTTTAACTTGAATATTAAGGGCCGGTTGCATCGAAAGATTAGTTATGGGAGAAACATTCGTTTCATTTTGACGTTAGTCATTCTCAAATTGCGTTGTTTCATCCATTCGTAAAAAAAAAACCTACTGTTACAAAACGACGTCAACCAGTGATGGGACCAGCTCTTAAACGTACCTACCTACGTAACAATGAATTCGTGAAGCAAACTATTTGACATTTGCAAGTTATCGTAATTTTTTACGATTACTGCTACGTCAATTTACCCAAGTTGATGCAAGGGTGCCCCCCATAAAAGTAACTTAAATTGATTAGGTACCGACATTATTACTATATTTTTTGCTATTGCCTCTTCGTATCGTGATTCTAAAGCTCTTGGAATTTAATATCGCCTATTGTGTCGAGCGACGCTTTTGTTAGCGATTGTGCGGAATTTACTGGGTTATTCGTAGCTTCCATATATCAACATTTCCGTGAATCTCACAGAATAAGGATTTCCTACGTACACACGGCCACAGATCAAGCTACACATTTTTGTTGCAAAATAGCGCCTATTACAACCGCATAAGGTGCCGCAGTGTGTAGCTTGATCTGTGGCCGTGTGTACCTACCTACATTGATGGGATTTTTTATTTATAATTTGAGATTAAAAGTTTTTTTTTTATAGATTTTAATTCTTCCTTTTCTACATAATCCATCAACAATTATTTTAATAGAAACAGTTATTCAGTGTAGTAGATAAGTCAAGTTAGTACTTAGTTAAGTTTTCTTATTAGATACAATAGTTGGTTTAGTTGGTAGTGGTCTAGACACATATTTATAAGTGTCCTTTAACTTCAATAGGTACCAAAATGGTATTATCGTATCATGTAACAGGAAAACTAAACAGCGACCAATGCGACGCGCCGCCACGTAATTACCAACAAATCACGGCACAGTACCGATACCTAACTTAGGTATAACATTTCGAAAAAGGGCCGCATGAGTCCGTCAATCAAGGGGTCTGGCGACTGGCGACTTCATTAGTGCGAGTGAGAGGCATCCCACCCTCTCGCTCCTGCATCAGTGTCGCGACGCGAGAGCAATTTATATCCGTCGTGCCATTGGGCCGTGATTGCGGCGGCTCCTCCCCGCGTCGCGTAGCAACGGGGGGGTAATGCCCCCACTCCAGCCCCCACACATCCCATCCCACTTTATGGATCGCAATTTTCCTTTGAATTGGAAATCAGAGCGTTCGCCGCGAGCCTCGCTCGTTAGCCGTCTCTCCATCTTCACGATACTTCCTTGGCTACAGATTTTTACTACCGTACGTAGAGAAAGATGTTTCCTTTGTGGGGTGCTCGCAAATTGTGATGTTTGCTTTCGTCGGCCTCTTTTTTGCTGTCTCCCTTTTCCTTGCGAATGAACTAACGTTTATACGCTATGCGAATAACTTTAGGGAATATCTGTGGAGGTAGGATTTCATTCAATATAAATACCTAAATGATTTACCTAGGTGAAGTACAAATCTTTCAAGATTAACAAAGTAATCAAAACATGATTGTACCACGTAAGTCACAGGCATTAGGTAAACTCCAACTAAACACAAATAAACAAGCACAACTCTCGACCGACTGTGAAACATTACGCAAACTTATTACAAGCCCTTACACGTAAAGTCCGTCTTCTCAGTGCGTAAAATCTTCGCAGCCCGTCTCTTAACAGTGTAATTACGCCGCGATATTACCGTAGGGGTAGGAGCTGAGTGAAGGGGTGGGGGGCTGACACTTAATTGTTTTCGAGGGGCTCCTGAAGTGAGGAAACTGAATGAATTGAAAAGAGGATCGTCTATGAATTATTGATTTGCGCGGTGAAGTTTTGAGATTGATTTATTGGTGAGCGATAAGGCCATCCGCTGGGAGGTTCGAAAACTGAGAGGTTATTGGATATTTAATATCTGTACATAACTTATATTTGACGTAGAGAATATACTTGATAGGTATAGTTGATGATTCAATTCTTCTATAGAGACTGTACGCCTATCTACACTATATGCCTACACTAGATTCGATGAAATAATAATATCAATTTATTGTTAGCATATATATAAGTAAGTAGGTAGGTACTAATTAATATGTTTTAATAAAGCTGCTACCTCACGAACCTTTTTATTTAAAAGGACAAGTGCTAACAGATTGATAATGAGAAATCAAAGCAAAGCCTCATTCAACTACGAGTCATAACCCAAACTAAAGCGATCAAATAAGAAAGAGAAGTGAGTATATTAATGCACAAATTAAACCATAAGGAGAGAAAGAGAAAAAAAAACTAGAAACTTGAAATTTTGCACACACACTGTACAAATACGATTAAATGTTTTTAAAATTCAACTCCTATGATAAGGGAGTAGAGATAAAACCACAGGGTAGAAAGCTGGGCTTCTTATAAGATGTAAGGCGACATATAGACGCCGTTTGTCCCATACAACTAAAATCCTTCATTTACTCTGTTTATCTCCGATCGTTTCGACTTACTGCGTACTTGAGACAGGAATATAGATAATAAACTAGTAATTGTAGGTGTTACGACCCGAGCGAGAGTATTCACTGATTTTGACTAATACTCAATATAACTCTTTGCAGTTGATTAAAATGGTTAAAAAATTTAAGTAAAGTTTGCCTCTTGATCTTTGTAAATGCAGCGTAGACTCTTTGACACGAATAATACTCTAAACTTTTTTTGACACGAATAATAACTCTTTACTGATTGCAGTTGATTAAAAAGGTTTAAAAAAGTCTTGTCTCGATTTAGTAAAGTTTACCCCTTGATCTTTGCAAATGCAGTGTTGACTTTTGGGTTTAAGATTCCCCTAACCAAAAAGCGGGAAAAAAGAATAGAACCATAGTCCAATTGCGAACTGCATCAATGTATTCCTCTGAAGATGTTCGATCACAAATCAATGTACCAACATAATAAATAAATAATATCAGTATACTGGAAACGTAAAGCCTGCAATAGACGCGTTAAGTATTAAGTTCCCGGGTTGTGATTGAACACATCCGGGTAAGCGATAACCGTAAATCCCAAGTATACGGATCCGGATAAAGATCCCGGTGATCCAGGGTCGGATGTATTGGGACGTAAATATTAGTGCAAGATCTAGAATGAGATTTTATTTCCTGAATTGAATTTAAGCTCCTATTTTAACAATCTGTCTTTTATTATCTGTTACATATAAGTAGTCTTATGGAGGTATGTTTAACAAATAGATGAAACTGAAAGGAGAATCATGGAGATCCTCGGGGGAGGCCTTTGTCCAGTTGTGGACGTCTTTCGGCTGACATGATGATGATGATAATGATGATAATGATTAAAGTCTCTCTCTCATTTTCAAAATCTAGATTAAATAATTAAGATTAGGTCAAATTATAAGTAAATTAATCAATACTTAGTTAAAAATTCATTATAGCTATAGAAAGCCTTATCGACGAGTCATTTCAATCTCAACTTAAAATATGTAAAGCTAGGTGCGTCTGTAATAAATTTGGATAAGCGATTATACACTGTCGGGCCCATAAAATAAGTAAGAATATTTGATTTCGCCAGCTTCCACAATCCACTGAGAAAATTTGTTCTTAAATTCTTCCCCTAAGGGTATTCCCTATATTATTATTATAGGGGTTTTAGAGTGAAATAAAACCGCAGGGAAAGAACTAGTGTTGGTAATCAAAAATATAATTCAACAAAAGAGATAAGTGTATCAAAACTTAACCGTTCCTCCACAGATTTCACCAGATTACTGGCAAAAATCATTACGGCCCATTATCGGGGCACTAAACGCGAGATTCGCAATAAAACAGACATTAATACAATTAAATTACGGCATGCCCCTGAATCCGTCCCTGGCTGGCTCATCTGCACAGTATCACAGAGCCGGATTTTTATGGGGACGTACTTTAGACAGTCATGAATTAAATATACGATGGCAGCAACTTAAAGTGCTTCCTCTGGCAAGATTTTTCGAAATATTGCATAGCTTCTAGTGAGTACCTTCACAAAAAATATATCTAAACTTTTTCGGAGTGACAAAAAATACTATTCATAAATTGTTGCTCTTTGGACAATTTTATCATGAGCAGGGTTAATTTTGTATCTTGAAGATAGCTTGAGAGGTGAAAAACAGCTGTTCGCAGTTTTTTAAAGCTGGGCCAATATTACTATAATGCATAATAGCTGTCACTATTAATGACATAAGTATAATGATAAAGACTAAATTGTTTTGATCATAAGGTAACTTTATATTAAGCTTTCAGTCTATAACGGAAAGTAATTTACCTAATCAATTGAAAAGGATTTAGAAACATAAAAAACGATTATATTATCATGTCAGCCGAAAGACTCTCTCCCAAGGATCTCCACGGCTATTATATAATATTTCTAAACCTAATTTAGAAATCAGTCCACAATCGCCCACAGAAATGGAGGCGGAAAACCATAATAATAATTTAAAAGACTACTTTCACCGTGTTAATAATGCAGCGACTTATAAAAAACGGTGGCAGCAAATTGGGATGGGGGAAGCTCATGAATTCAGCTTGCATTTACATGTCATTGATTATTCAGACAGTTTTCCTGCTGCGCTGGGTCTAGACACCGTGTCAGCTATACAGAATCTTTGGAGGAAATTTTATGAAAGCGTTATTAACTTAGGTCCATGATTTAATAAAATTGTTGAACGGACCTTTGTGCAATAAGAAAAATAAATAATGAAAACTGTAAATAAATGAATAACGTCAGAAGATAAGCGCGTGGTTTACTTAATAGTATGTAGCTACTCAAACTCACTCCCCCGGTAACGCCCTGAGCCGAGGTTCGTACCCCACTCGGGGGTGCCCTCAGGCGTGGTTACCTAAATGTTACCCGGCTGAGAGCCCTCTGCGCTCGCCGATTGGAGCCGGTAAGGTTGGAGCAGCCATCAGAGGCTACCAACATTAGTCCTTTAAAAAAAAAACTCAAAACTCATTTATTCAGTTTAGGCCCTAATAAGGCACTTATGAATACGCTACGAGGGTGATAGCCAGCCAAGCGGGTACCTACTACCATGCAAAAAATATTGAAGATGAAGTTATGAATGTAGATTCTTTATGGAGGTTTAAGATCGTTTACAAATACATTAAAATCGTTTTATTAAAAAATAGCGAGAATTACTTTAGTAAAAGAATTGCACTCCAATCTATTAGTAGCAACGAGTAAGGTAGACACAGTGTTTTAGTTGGAAACGTGTCAGTGTTGGCTGCAGTCAACCTATGAATATAAGCTGCACTTAAGCGAAACCAGGTGCAAGATTAAAAGTGCAGGCTTTAAGGAAACCCGTCAGGAAAACTACTCTTGCATAATACATACTATAGCACAGATGGGTATTGTGTTACGGTTTTAAGTATGATAGGGATTTAAAAATACACTTTAAGATATTGGGATAAGATTTGAAATATAATCAAATCTGTTGCTAAGGGTGTGGTGATTATTTTTAATTTCGTCACACAAGCAAAAGATTAAGGGTAAACCTTCGTTTGGAGCGTTAAATTCAAATTTTATCACGTTTTATGCTAATTGCAGCTCAGTTATAGGTCGTAACTTATCAACATGTTATTTGCGACAAGAATGGTAGTATATTTACAGATTAATAACAAAAAAAATCATCAACACATTCCTCCTAGGTATATTAGTAACATTTTCATGAAATAGTCGTATATGCCAGTAAACAAGCTAAACATGTTCAGGGAACAGATATTAGTTTGAACAATTATGATTCACCAACTCGTGTATCCTGTTTCTTCTAAGTTCTGTCACAAAGAATCATACAAATTTTACCCTTATCCAAACTCCAAATGATTGCAAATTGAATGAAAGCTCAAAGAAAACATTAGAGCATACTTTTACTGACGCAGTACATATAAACAGAACCTAACCTAACATACATAACGTAATATCTCAACAAATCCACACAGCCGAGACGGGTGGCGTGATTACCGGGCTCCTAGTGAAGTGCGGATTTTCTCCCGGAGAATCCCGGTTTACGATCCGCGTGCCTTGCCTCCCCTACCCACTGGGGTGGATGACCATCCTACTTATATGGAGTATGTATAAGATTTAAGGGATGGATTTAATGCGAATTCCAACGTTCTTTATTTTGGTGTTGCTAATGAGTTAGTAGTTCGTTTTAGATTGTGAAAAACAGTTGCTACAAGATTTTTAGCTAGTATCATACCTCAATGGAGAATTCATAGCAAAGATTTCAATTCGTGAAACTAGCCTTGAAAATTGTGTAAACGTAGTTTCAAATTACGACAACCATCAGAAAATCCAACAAAAGCTGAACAACAATCTAGCGAATTTTGATTGAGTAAACAAACCTCTGGTGCTAAAGAAAACACCAGTAACGATGTTTCAATCTTGTCGACTCCTAGAACAACACTCCTAGCGTCTTGTCGCCGTGTTAATGGAAAATTGGAAATGCCTGCGCAATCTTACCTTGAGAGCAGTGCAAACAATCATCTTGTTCAGAAAACAAAACTCGAGGTTTTTGTGTTAGAAAACTGCTTTGTAATTCTATGATAATAAATCGTGAACCAAAAATAGCGATCTTTTGAAGATGATAGTCATTCGTATGATAGTCTATGGTATACTACCACTTACAGCTTTTAGCGAAAAAGTAGTTTGCAAAATTTTGTGTTTGGACGGAAATGGTCAAATTAATTTGAAAGTTCGAAATCATGTTTTGCTCCGCTTATTTAGATCTGCTTTTCTTTCATCATTTGTCTATAGATTTATTTACCAACCAATGAATATGATACCTTACTATGATATCAAAGTTGCTCCATCTTGCCCAGGCAAATATTCCAAGCTAAAGCCGGATCACAAAACGTACGGGTCGCTGAGCATTTCACGTGCGAGACGTTTACGATTTGCTTCTTCCAAGGAAAAGATATGTTGAGTGTAAATGCCACTTACACGGGAGATTTATCGTAGTGGCTACCGAGTAATGTAGGTTTCTTGTTTACTTATAAGTACGGTTTTACGGCGAGATGTGATATTTTTTTATGTTTTTGAGAAATTTATGGATGTTATGTTCAAACAGAAAACTTGAAAAATTTTGTTTGTTCAAGAATCGCTCGACTCTACGATTAGACAGAATCCTTAAACAATTTCTATTCCGTGATATACAAAAGTTTATGAAACAGAAGTATGTTTTATGAAGGACATAACACAAGCATAATTGACATGCCACGATGAAAATCATCGGAAATGTCCCTTGGAAAAACTAATAAGGTCCTCCCACGCTGACTGTTGACAAATTCGTTAATTCCGGCTGCCCTCAGCGCCCTCTTAGGGAAGATATGAGTACCTACTGCAGCGAAAGGGCCACATGGGAAAATAAAGAATGTTGTTGTCAGAGAAATGTCGGGTTTTGAAACTGCGCTGTACGTTTGTTGATGACGTCATGTGGCATTTGTTTATTTCTTGTCTCTTTCTTATTTGTAATACCTATCATTGGTTATTTGTAATAAATCAATACTTAAGTCGTTTTTATAGTCCGTCCAGTCAATTAGTATCTTTTGAAATAATTTAACTACAGTGCGACAAGGATGTTTTGGCACGTGGCCAAAATTGTAACTAACGCCGCTATCTTGTGAAGAGTCACTTTTTGAGTGTTCGCTGTGTCCGTTTATCATTGATGTATGCTGTTGTATTTGCTTGTTATTTAACACTATATCTCTGACCCCACTTTTACAATACAAAACATCCTTGTCGTAAGGTAATGGCACGAGCCATGAACAGTGACATCTTCTTTATTTTTTACTGTATCGATGCATACAATTTGAATGACACTATCACCTATTTAGCAACATTATATATTAATGCCCGTTGGCGAGCCTTGTCTGTCACATCACAAGTACCAGACCGGAGAGGGAATGCGGCAGATTGCCGGCCCGGCTCGGATTGCCGGCAACTATCCCGGAATGTCAGAGTCACTTCACTTATTGCGATGTATTTGTGACCGTTATACGGGCTGGAATTTTTGCGATTTTTCTTCCGGTAGAGATGGCTTTAGTCTGTGATCTGTCACGTGTTTATGTCATTATTTCTTTGGTATTTTATAGACTAGCGTTTGACTTTAACTTCTTAAGAGGAGAGGTCGTAACTTGTACAAGATTTAACTATTCCTAATTACACGTCAAAATTTCAATAAACCTGCTTTACGCTGAATACCGTGATATCCTTACGCTTAGTTATCTTATATCATTTAAATTTAAGTCATATTGGTATCATCTTATGATAGTTTTTTGTATTGCTAAAGGGAATGACTCCAATGTTTCCGTAGCTCTAACAAAGCAGTTTGGGGAGCCCGTGGAATGCAAGAGTCACCTCGCTTATTGCGCGGTGACAATTGATGTTTGTACTTTGTAGTTCCCGAGTTCTCATCGACTCTACTTTGTTTTTGTCTTATTTAATATGAGCTGGATAATATGCTCACCCTAGTTTAAGATATTTTCCATAAAGGAGTTGTACGTCCAAGTTTTTCTGGCACTATCCTATTATGGGAAATAATTTCTTGTGCTTATTATGCACATGTCCGTTCGGCCAAGAAAGTGGTGTACCACCCTAAGGTTGAATGTCGCTTGCAGATTCATAGGTGATAATGATTAGTTTCGCTTGCAGATCAACCTAACAACTTACAACCACCCTCAAGTTGAAAATCTATCGTCAAGCACCTACCGGTGTGTTTTAACAGTATGCACTTGTGAGCCTGTTCTCTTCTAAGCATTGTGTGCTTACCTTCGACCACATCATCACCGACTACGGTGAGATAGTGGTCAAACACATATTAAAAAAAATTGAATAGTTATTTTAAAAGATTTATAACAAGTAGATAACACTGACTCCAATGCATAAGTGACAAGTGTGTTGTATAAACATTTATTCACAAGTGTGTACCACAAGTGAAGGGTGACTAAAGTGATTCGAGGACTCTTCAATAAAGTGGCCAATACAATTTGATCATGCTGTTATTTCGATCACAAAACTTGGCGCTTATTTGCCGTGACAACTTGATCACTATTCTATAGTATTTAGGGCATTTTTCTATCAAATATGGGGGACAAGACAAAGATACGATAAGTGAATGAAATGAGACAGCACTATAGTTGGAAAAGAGAAGTAATTAAGTACTTAATTGCCTTCTTAGTCCTTCTCATTCTCTAGTATACTAACTCAGTAATCAAATCGTATCTTAGCAGAGTGTGAAATACCCACATATAGACATTGATAGATTATAATAATAAATAAATAAATATCCTCGGACATTCTTCACACACGGTTATCTCATCCCAAACTAAGCAGAGCTTGTACTATGGAAACCAGATAACTGATATACTACATGTACTACTTTTTTTTTTGTAAATACATACTAATATAGATAATTACACCCAGACAAACAGACATGTTCATGCACACAAATGTTTGTCCTGGATGGGAATCGAACCCATGACCAGCGGTATGATAGGTGGTGTCTTAACCAACTGCGCCAACTGGCTTGTCTTATTATGTTTAGGTTGATTATTATTTGTCTTATTTACTTACTTATTTTTTGTGTCAAGTAATATTTTAAGTTCTAGACATGTTAAATAGTCATTTTCAAGATAAAGTCAGAGTCTTTTGTTTATGTCAGGTTTTAGTATAATGGTGGCCGTTCTACTAAAACTTTACACGAACTTTTAGACAACTTGAAAAGTCACCATACATGTAAAAATTTAATTTCACTTCACTGGTGCACTTGTATTGATCTTTATTGGACAAAACACCGATAATATTCAATAATACTCAAAATACAAGATTTTATGAAAATAAAATGAAAAGGCAACGTCCTTTCGTTCAAGTTCCTGCAAAAAAAGTTCCATAATGTCATTCTTACGTTTATTATGACAGTAAAGTTACCCAACATAAGAATAATAAAAAGAAATAAAAAAATATAAGATAATACCGTAAGAAATATGACACCCAGCAAATTGATAATCCACAATATTACACATCAAATCCAATATAAAAGCAAAGATGACAAATAAATTGGTACTCAACTGGCAATAGACAATACGAGCAAGGGTTGGGCGATCATTTTGTCGGATTATACTGTAATGTCAATAAGGGTGTTTAGTGTCGACGATTATTATCGTATCGTAACGTTTACTAACATTGACGATTTAGTATAAAGCTATATTGATATAAGCTAATAAAATGACGTTCTAAATTTTGATTCACATGCCTTTTTTATCGAAATATTTTTTTCATCGTGACTTTCAAATGATCGCTGCTTATCTGATCGATCGTCTTTATAGTAAATTCAAACCTATTAAATGAGTTTTTTAAGTCACACATACGACTATTGTTATATTTATTATAAAGCATTTCCTTTGATATTCATAAAATTTTAATGAAAATGTTTTTATGGTTGCGGTTAGCAGCACAAACAGCGGTTTACCTGATGATAAGCGATCGCCGCTACGAAAATTTACAATTCTAAAAGAATTGAGAGCTCGATTAAGGGAAAAAATAAATATAAGTAGGTACCTACCTAAACATTAGTAAGCATTGAATCATGGGACTTTACCCTAGTGGTATTTTTTTTTGGTGAGTGTTTTTTTTCCAGCCAGCCTATATAGTAACTATGCAATATAATAGAGCAAAACGCTGAAAAAACGATGATCGAACTATCGTGTATCGTTTTTCGTAGACTATTTTTTTGGCGTGATCGGATCGTTACCGTATCGTATGTAAAGGTTAGCTAGTGATATTAAATGCGGTTATAAATCTAATATGACAGCCCTGAGGGTCGTGGTTACCGGCTTGATGCGTGGCTTTGCATAATTTTGTACGATATAATGCTGCTAGTTCGTAATGCTGTCATTATTTACTACAGCAATATGAATATAATCGTTATGTGAAAAGATCCTTGTTTTTATAAATGGCTGTATTACGAGTAGCATTTTTTTTTATATAGAACGACCTTAAAAATGAAATTAAGTGCAAGGCATGGTACACACAGGAGTTTTAATGAAATTGTTTTTTTTACATTGGTACATAAGAGGCACACACGGCCACAGATCAAGCTGCAAAATAGCGCCTATTACAACCGCATAAGGTGCCGCAGTGTGGAGCTTGATCTGTGGCCGTTTATAGGTAGGTTTTTACATTAATATTTTATCTTAAACGCAGGCATAGGTAGGTACATGGTAGAGTACCTACGATTTTATATTATTTCAACAAATGCACTCTCACATTTGTCACTATTATTCTTGCACTTGAATTGCACCCGTTACAACTTCAAAACCGCACTTACCTATGTAGATACCAAAGTTCTATTGAAATTTCAGACTTATTTCATTGGACATAGGGTTGATAATGTTATATCCGTATTATCGTTATGGTATTCAAGCGCTTGCTAAAACACTTGGACAACTGGCGCCAATGTCGCACCGCCAAATCAAAACACTCAGAAAGCGCGCGAAGCGAGCGTCGGCCAATCAAAATACGGGTAATTTGATTATCCCGAATTCGCGGTCTGTTTTGAAAATGGTAAGTGAATGGAACGTGTTATTTTTTTATTTCTGTTCCATGACTCTGCTAAATATTAGTCGCCTGTTGAAAAAAAGATTTGATTATTTATTTTTACCTAAGTAATTCAGTTCTCTAATATAATATACTCATTTGCCTTTTTGGTACGTTCACTCAGGGCAGCGATCTGGCACTACTTTTTTTACTTGTAAATATTTTGATTTCATATACAAGTGTTTTTGAAATAAAGTTTAGGATTTTCTTTTAATTTATTAGATTATGTACCTATATGAATGTAATATCATAAAATCGAAAAAAAGAAAAACAATGTGGTCTAAAAAAAAAATTGAAAAATCAAATTGTAAAAAAGTGAGTTCAAAACGCCACGCGACCTTCGTGTGCCACACCCTTGCACTCGACGGTGCTCGACGAGTGCCATAGTGCCAATCAGCGAATTGCATCAATTAATGTTCACGCGAATTAATAGAGTGCGACACAAACTTTAATAACGTTGTTTGTTGTGGTAAGGTTAGAAATGTAATATATTCTTTCAAGATATAAAATTACATTTTCTAAACAAAAAGATACGAAACTTATTTACAAAAAGTCTTTATATTTTTAATGGCTCCATAAAGTTTATTGTTGCAAAAATGTATCTTTTAGGATGAAAATTAAAATATTTTTGCTTCATCGTATATAATAAAGAATCAACAAAAAACAGAACACCTTGTACGAAAAATCACACTAAAGTTTAGCGAACATTACTTTAAAGAGACAGTCATAATCGAAACCAATTTACAATTAAATTTATTGTTTAAATAATGACATCCTGTTGTACTGCGCATGCGTTCGGCACGTGTCTGTAAATGTACGACCAGTAAAACTAGATCTCTAATCTAATATTAAATATTTGAAATGAAAGGTCAGCCGTATTGGAATTACTATTTTTCACTTCTCTATTTCAAATGAAAGAACATTCGATTTTGATCTGAAAGTCAATGCAATAGAGTCGTCACAAAGTTTATTTAATTGGTTCTAAATGAGTTTTTTACTAACTTTGTATAATGAATATAAATTAAATGTATTGGTCAATAAACGTTAGAATGTAAATGTAATATGGGTGAATATATGCTATTTGATTTTTTTGTGTCCCTGAAGAAAATGTAATCTGTTCCATTCAATTTTGATTATTTCTCTATTTGACATTATTTTGTAATTTGTAATGATGAGGGCCAGAAGATTTATCCACTTTTTTAATTTTATAAGCACCAGAGGAAAATGTGTTACCAGGGGAGTGACACTATTGGCAGAGTAGTGACAAATTAAGGCAGGGAAGTGACAGGCCATTGATTATTAGCTAAGAAAGGGGACTAATATTAAATTAAACAATATATATTTGCATATTTTTTAATATACAAGATACATTCAGTCGTTACAGTTTCTAAATGCAACCTTATTTTTAATATTAATGGTTTGTTAAGGCTTAAATTTTTTTAACCTCTCTTCCCTTGTTTGTTTCTTTTTAACATTCGCCATGATGTCTGGTTATATTCGAGTATCTAGAACAAATGAAATGAAGCCTTAAAACATTAAATATTAACGAAAATAAAAAATCGTCACTTCTCTGGCGCTTATGTATTTCATCTGGCATGAAATCTGCCAGAGAAGTGACGCCAGAGAAGTGACAAAACCACACATAACCTACAAAAACAACATCACTCGCTTTTCTGACCACAGTTTAATGTAATACATGACATCTACGCACAATAAACATTGCATTGTGCAAGTATGCAATTTCGTAACGATAAAATACAAAAACATAGACTTACCAGAGTAAATACTCCGACGACTGGCACAAACACGCTTTCCTACAGCGAATCGCAAACTGACGCCATATTATTGGAGTTTTGCTCAACGTCGTTAGCTTGCTTCTAACTTCACACCGTCGTACGCGCGTAGTTCAAGGACAAAAACATACCTATGCGGTTTTAAGTCAAATTTTACTTCTTTGAGTTTCGCCAGATGAAGTGACATTATTGTAACATGAGATGGAAATAAGTTACTTTTTTGTTATATTAATAAATATTTTTACAGTGTATTTTTATAAAATATGTTTTAATGTTTATAAAAGCATATGATTATATTTAAAAAAAACATAATGGCATACGTATTTAAAGTATCTGGCTATAAAATCACTATAATCTAGTAATGGGGGAGGCCAGAGGAGTATACATTTATAACTATTTTAGACTATTAATGCCTTAACTTAAACAATTATCGTGAATACACTATGTGGGCCAAATAAAAGACCATATTCTTTATTGTTTAAGCATACAGAAACAATAATATAATAAGTTTAACATAAATGTTGTCTATGAACCATTGGAATTCAAATAGCATATATTCACCCATATTACAATTTAATAGATTTACGTGTTACGGATGTGTGGCTGCGGGCGATAATATAATTATGTTTATTTTTCGATGAATCATTAAAACTACTACGACCCTAGATTTTGTTTTAATTTAATTTCTATTTAAAGCATAAGAAGGCTTAGGAGGGATTCGAACCCACGACCTTCGCCACGGCACTCTAACTGAGCTAGCATCGCTTTACATGTACCCAAGTATGTAAAACATATATTTTTTACTAATATTTCCTTCCCCATCTCATTATGGTCTTTACTGCACGAAAACGACCTAAAAACAAAAGGAATTAAGTCCATTACGGAATGGTGGAATTCATAATGGTTATGAATTTTCTTATAGCTTTTCTTGCCATAGGTACCTATGAACATTTTAATTGAAAAGGTTTGTTAAAAGGCTCATTTAGTGTTGGGTCCGGAAAGCTTTACACTCGACACTTACTATAAGTACCTAGTTTGCTCGTTCGCAAAAAACAGGCAACACCGGAAAATTTAGTACCAAATAGTTCTAACGACCGGTCAATTTGAATAAAGAACAAATGATTAATATCATCGAATCTGCCGACGAAATCTGACGGGCGTCCCTCCGGGAGTACTTCGGGGCCGCTCGGGTCGTTCCGCGCTCAGCGGGGGGCCCAGCGAGCTAATCGCGATAATGTGTTTATTGAATTAGGTGGCGCGTGCGTCGGCCACGCGTCGATCGGGCCTCTCTGGTTGCACATGCTACAGTTCTAGTTATGTGAGTTAAGTGGTATCACTTGTTAGGGGGTGATAGATGAACTTGTGGCATGTGATCTTTTTAGTGGAGAGAGAGGGGGATAATGATAGAGCTACTTTCGAGGATGTTACTGTTTCAACCTTAATACTAAATATCTCAAAAAATATACGTATGGCGTGATCTCAAACCAAGCAGAGCTTGTACTATCAAATATACTTTTTATAGATATTTAGGTACACCCATCGAAATACCAAATAGAGATATTCATTAATGCAGACAAATATGATATTATAATAGCTAATTGGTTAAAAGTCAGAAGTGTTTGTAAAGGAAGACAAAAGTTGCGATCTTGGAATGAGTTACCAATTTGATCATCTGCTAAATATTTATCCATATCATTTATTTCCAAATTTGTTGCTCAAACTCAAACTCAAAATTCATTTATTCAGGTTAGGCCCTGATAAGGCACTTATGAACGTCGATAGTTACAATTATTACAACAGACTGCCACCTGTTCGGAATACACAGAAACTGAGAAGACTAGCAAGAAATGCTATGCCAGTATACCATCCAGTAAAGAAAGGTGAAAATGAGACCTGTGCTCATTAGATAACAATGCTTAAAAGAAAAAAGCAATATTCTCTAATACAAGAAACAAAACTACAACTGGCGAGTGAAAACAATGCAGGTGTCGGATTACTGGCAACGGTACGTGGGGCCAAAGAGGGCTGAGGACATTAATTTAATTATCCCTCCTCTCTTGGGAGCGTCTAATATTATATGGGAGTGAGGCAGACGACCTCCCGGCATACAAATTCAAGTGTCATTTTTTCGCGTGAGAAAAAATCTCGCAACTGATTTTGTCTGCTGGTATCCCCAGTGAGATCAGGTTGCGTGTGGAAAATAAAATATAAATCTGTATTGCGATGTTTTTTCGCTGTCTACCAAATTGAAAAAGACGTTTTGTTTGCCCTGAATCATAAGAACTTTAGGATTGAGTATAAAAAAATCTTGGATAATACGAACTACATAAATGTCCAACATATACCTACAAGGGAGAGATTCTTTTTTTTTTTATATCAGAAGGTTGACACGCAGGCAAGCGGTTAACCTGATGGTAAGTGGTTACCGTCGCTTATCGCCATTTGCAATACCAGAGTTATTGCCAATGTGTTGCTGACCTGTTACAATACCGAGAAGGCAACTGGCTCTTAAGTGCAATTGCCGGAACATACCGGTAGGTGCTTGGCGACAAATTTTCAACATGAGGGTGGTAGCCAGCCAGAAGGCAGGCACTTATGATTGATTTGATTACCGGGAAAGATGCATTTGCAGATAGGCGGGTGAAGTGTGTAAATAAAAGGTTTTCTAATCATACAAATAATATGAGTTGCAATTTTTAGTAGTAAAAGAAATGTGTCAGCCGTCAAGCCGGCTTTAGAAGGGTGTGATGAAAGGGCATGCAGAAAATGTGAAGATTTTCCTTGATTTTATATTCTTTATTTTGTTTCAAAGTTCAGATTCTTAGGTATTAGAAAAATAATAGGCATCGATGTGTGTTGATATAATACATCTGACTGCAACTATCGTTATAAGTTACAAAACTTTTACATAAATACTTTCTTTTAAATTCAAGTAAATTTTAGCTCTTCAATTTAGCAACATTCAAATCTATATCATAAGCTGTAATTTAATGAAATATGTGTTAAATACATTAAAAGAAAACGGCACTAAAATCGAAGTATTCCAAGTCTCCCAAGAGTCCTTAATTAAACTCGGGGCACGTACCACTCCTTGATTCAGTCCCCCCGGGGCAGAGTGACACCCTCCCCCCACCACTTTCTTGTGGACTCCCCCTTTCCTTATGGACCGCTTAGATTTCCACCCCCTCTAGGTTATGTGGACGGAATACTTGAAGTCTGGAATCTTGTACTTAGAATTGGTTTCGAGAGATTGGACAGTTAGTTTTACTGCTGTTTATTTTTTTGTTTTTGATGATGGAAGAAATATGATGGTATTTTCACATCACTATACTTTAGTTTCCAACGTTTTAACCTATTACATTATAGTTAACTCATTTTCATGAACCGTAATTTGAAAGTGATGACCTCCTAACCAGCATAGGTGAAGACTGATAATATTATGAATGCAAAAGTTTATGTATGTATATTTTTTACCACAGCTTCATAATGGTTGATGCTATGAATCTTGGCACAACTTTGGCAATACTTTTTATCCTAAAATATAAGATGCCTCAGAAACGCGGGTGAAATCACACGGCGGAAGCTAGCAGATGACATTAAAGGCATTCTAAAATTAAATATGTGAACGTAGAACGTAAATAGTCAGATAGTTATACAAGTAGTCATACTGAAATAACAATGTTTTATACAGAAGTACTGGAAATAATCTCTTATTAGCAATTAGTATGTAACTACTTAAGGAAATCTTGGATTTTTTTCTGCTTAAAGGAATTTGCATATTCCAAACATCTTGACTCGAAATTGCGCCTTACAGATCCAATTACACAATAGAATGTCGTTTGGGACTCTCGTGATGTCTTTTTGCAATTTTTAAGCGTGGAAAGGCTTTAAAATGTAATCAAAGGGGCTTGGAACGAAAGTTAAGAACATTTGGCTCTGTAACGGTAATTATGAAGTGTTTTATACCTTTTAATTTTGGAAAAGACTTTTCCAATCTTTTTTCCGTGAGCCTTTTTTTGGAATTGCCGATGCTTGTATTCCTAATAGTTTTGGTGGCAATAGAAATAAAAGGAACAGTTCAATATATTCAAAGCATCAAGGATTTCGTAAATAAATATTTGATAGATCAAGAAGGTCTTTAAAGAGATGAAGAAAAAAAATCCCCATTATATATAATGTTACATTGTCAATTATCCTCATTAAGTATTAATAGTAGTACCCTAATTGCGAATACCGTGCAAACTAATTTGCAAATGCTTTTTAAATTCTTCACCACAAACCGTTACCGGGAAGTAAAAAAATAAAAGAAAAGCAGAAAAGTGGCCGAAACACTGCCGCTGTGTAATTATTCCGAGAGCTAATGTGCCACTTGTTTATTCCCTGACTAATTAAGAGGAGGAAGAGTTTTTAAAAAAGTATTTCAAGTGAGCGTTTGAGTAAATCAAACATTCATGAAATGAAAGGAGGAACGTCTAAACAATTATTATTATCTATTTATCTCGACTTCTTCCCCCTTTAAACTCTGCAAATGATTTGAAAAGCTTTTTGCGTAAAAAAATATTTAATAACAAAAAATAATTCAGAGCTTTAACAAGGGTCTACTTTGGGACCTTTAGTTTTTCATGTATATATTAGTGTCAACAATATTGAAAGTTATAACGTAGATAACTTATTAAGTCCAATTGAATAAAATATTTGATTGTCAGTAAACATATAATACTAATTGGAATCGAATGAATAATTCAGAACATCAACCTAATATTAATTACATGAGCCCGAAACTAGTAGCGGTACTAACTACTAACCAAGTTGGAAAATTGCCGTTCAAACAGGTAGTGGCAGTATAAGTTCTAGGGGTTGTAAACTTCTGGGCTCAATTAGCGTCGAATTAAACAGTTTCGGGTGAGGTGACAAATCGCAAGCCGCGGTCTTCAGCCCTGACGTTGACTAATAGCTCAGCATTTAATTTAGCTACCGTAATTATAAATAAAATTTTCGACGATAAATTATTTAGGGGGCATTAATCAAGAAGTTGGGACACTGATTAAAATGCCGTTGGAGGAACTATTCGCTAAGTTGATATCGTTAATAATTTACACGTGGAGGGTTGCATTAGGGTGAGATCAGGTGTGATGCGGTCGATTAATTTAGCTCTATTTGTCGCGGATGCGTTGAATGTTGTTAAATACTTGTTGACGTATAGGGTCATTAGATAAATTTGAATTTAAAATGACACGTCACTGTAATTAGCCACTCCTGTCATATTATAGAGCTGTTTTTGTAATTATCAATCTAGTCAAACTTTTGCGTATAAAATCCGAATTTTTGTTGAATCTTTTTATAAGTTTTTAATGAATATAATTCATCTAGGTACATCAACAATCTCGTCTAACACAAAATATGAAAATGTATTCATCACTATCCCATCTATCCATAAACCACCCTACACTGAAAACATGTGCCCAATAAGTAACCCAACCCTTGTAGTCTATTGCACTCACTCTCATTGTTAAATATCATTCCACTTCTCTCGCACTCACTGTCAAAGCAATGAAAACGGCGAATCTATGCGTCTGAATCACGGACTATAGAGCCCCCACCCTTATCTTAAATGAACTGGGGTATCCCTGTAGGTATAGATGGTGAAAACACGACTTGGAAAAGTAACTCAGGAGAAAAAGGTCGTATGTGCAGTTATAAAAGATTCAACAACTAAATGGTAATGGATTTTGACGAAGTCACTAACAAACATAGCACTGTGGTTATTGTTGAAAAGTTGATTAGTGATGTAGCTATTTAAAATACGATTTTTACCAAAGCAAGGCATTTAATGTCGATATTTACTAGTGTTCTAAATTATTTATTTCCAATAACGATAAACACAACCAATGGAACAATTGTTTGAAGAACTCTGTAATAATTTGCAGAATCAATATTTTAAATAAAGCCTTGATCAAAAGTGTCGAGCTAAAATAGATACTTACTTGCCTAGAAACTACACAATTGTCTTACAACGAAATAGCTGAGACCCCAAAACAAACGAAAGCCATTTAATCTGCAATTCAATCTAGACTAGTGTGTGAAAATGACAAAACTCAGTTAGAAAATCATGATAGCACTTTTGGGTCGGGCAGAACACTGTCCCGACGAATCTTATCCACAGAGTTAAGTGTTACCGAGACAACAAGACACCGACCGCTACATCTTATATTCATGAAGGGCCTCACACCTGATTTACAATCGTAAAGGTTGGTGAGCATACATAATTCAATTTTCAACGGCTAAAACACACAAGCTATAATAAGGAATTCTAAAGCCTTATTATATAATATTTATGGATGATGACTGGTTTAAAAATTATTAATTGTGTTTAGACCGTCAGTTAGGTTATCAAAAAATATTGGATACGTATTTTTTATTTTATCAAATCAATAATAAATTCCAAAGATAAGTCGCATCAAAGTTCAGCAGTGGGGCTGGAACGTCATCTCTCTGTAAAAATTGTACTAAGACGTGACGTTACGCCATTTTTTTATGCACTGTATATTCGTTATTTTTTGTTTTCGGAATTAAAGAAAAAAATATGTCTAAAATTTTCTATGTGACAGACTAATTAGATTTTTTTAGTCATCATCCCTATTATTTTGTACTTCTTGTCGATACGCGGGTGCATATGTTCCAGGGATAAAGCCTATGCCTCTCTTCATGCCCAAGGTTGCTTGTGTTGTGTGCTAAATTTGATCACGATTGTTTGTGTTGTTCAGTCGTCAATAAGTAAGAAACTCTCATTCGCATCAGTTAGGATTAGGAAAGAAGTAAACTGTATTAAATGTAGACACATAATTATCACACTGACTGATGGTAGGTATGTTACTTGATTAATAACACATAATTATATGGCCAACATACTAAATCATTTCATTGGCAAATAAAACAAAACATAAAAAAAATAATAAACCATAAATTTCTGTTGGATTACAGTTTCACCTATCTTAGAAACAGTGTGTAGCTGTAACCCAATCGCCCCTATAATGTAACCGCTAACGTCTCGGGCGCATCCTCACTGCGCATTACTCGATTATTATAAAACATCCAGGCTCGTCTTAGGTGTTAATGTACATTAATTATGTGCCAAGGGCCTCCCCCGAGGGGGCCGCGGAGTTTAAGATGTTTTGACAGTGTTACCACTTTGAATTATGTCGGTTAAGTAAATGGACTGAGCAAGGAAGTTGGATATGAATAATTGTTGACACTTTGGAAATTTAAGACTGGTTTGGCTGTTGCGAAGCTGTTTATTTTGGTTTCTTGATCGGGTAATTTTTGTTTTAATAAAATAGTAATGCTAATTTTAAATATTAAAATTTAATCCACAAACGTCTTTTTGAGGTCTTTTCTTCTGATTTCTTTGAATATTTTGTAGCAAATGATCTTTTTTGGCTTTGTAAAATCGGCAACATGTAGATAATCTCCTATCCATAGAAGTCAATATTTATTTATTTGCTTAGTTTAGCACTGTACTTTGAACCATAGTGACATAGTGTTAAAAAAACATGTCTATGTCCTAATCATGAAAGTACTAACGCTCAATGTAACGTATCCAGAAGACTTCTACCTCAAGAAAAAGGACGTCTTACTTAAAAAAATAAGCAATATAAACATTTGCACTTACCAGTATGAATATACGTATGTTTCTTCATATCTGACTTCTGATGGAACCTTTTCCCGCAGTACTGGCATGGGTAGGGTCTGGTGTCCGAGTGGATGAGCAGATGAGTGGATAAGGTGCTGGATCTCTTAAAGGTCTTTCCACATTGCTTGCATTCGAATACCTTTTCCACACTGTGAACAGCCCTGGAAAATGGGACTGGATTAAGTTGGTGTAATAAAAGCTAAAATTAGGTAAAAAAATAAGAGAACTAGGTAGTAGTAAGTCGTCAAGCACAGCGAGTAAGGTCGTGTGCTCGTCAGAGAGGGAGAAGGGTCGGTAACGCGTGATACCCTTGGTGTTGTAAGCATCTATCACCATGTCAGCCGAAAGATGTCCACTGCTGGACAAAGGCCTCCCCCAAGGATCTCCGCGATGGCCTGTCTTGGAACGCTACCCGCATTCAGTGGTTTCCCGTGATCCTCGGTGGATTATATTATTCTCAAAAAAATTCTCGGTGATAAACGTTTTACGGTGATTACATTTTTACTGAATGAAATTAGGAAAATAAATAAATGTTAATCTTACCTATGCTGACTAAGACTGATTTCATGTCCAAATGTCTTGCTGCAAAGCTCACAGGCAAAAGGTCGTTTTCCGTTATGGGATCTCCTTGCGTGCACTTCCAACCCATGAGGAGTACTGAACATCTTTTCACATTTAACACAAGAGTACACGTCACCAATCGGTAATGGTCTTGAAAGAGGTCCAGGGGCACCAAGAACAGCTGCCCGAAGTCGTAATAGCTCAGGACCAGCAGCTTGCACAGCGTGTAGGTAAAGATTACTATATCCTCCCCATCCAGGAAGTCCTAGACTGCCAGCATCTCTTAAAAATTCCGCAAACGGTAGCGGTGGGTAAAGGAATGGTCTTTGTGGCTGAACTCTTGGAGCATCTGGTCTAAGAAGAGCGCTGACTGAAAAAGCTTCAGATCTCTTAGGAGGAGGTGACGAATCTGGTATTCTTCTAGGGGATGAAGGTGGGGAATCCACTTCCAATTCTGGTGAGCTAGATCGAACTGATCGAGGAGATTGGGGAGATGGCACCCAGCACGGACTGCCGCATCTTGATGCTGGTGATACACCTTCGGGTCTTGTTTCATTATTGTGGTTGTCGTCTTCATCTTCATCTATTCTCTCGCCCACTAAGCGGTTGATGCCAAACTTGATTTCTTCTGGAAAGAAGGCACTGTATTAGTTTTATTTTCAAACACTGTAAATTACAATGGTATGACGTAATCTCAAACCATTGTTGGGATCACGATTGTCATTACAATATACCCTGGCAAGTGAAATAGCGCAGGTGTTACACTTGTCGCTCCCGATGAAATGGGCCGTATCATGTCGCAAAAGCAAATTGACTTTCATCTGTTCTCAACCCTCGCACGCCCAACCCCCGTAATTAACACATCGGGTCGGACGGACCCCAATCTTTTTTTACAATTCACTAATCCGCGGGCGCGACTAAACGAACTACTGCGTTGTACAGTTTGGTGTTTCGTGTATTGTATTGTTCCTTTTGTTTGCCCATGAATTATTTTGTAGATGAATTTGGTTTATTTATTACTAATCAGTGATAATGTTCAAAAAGAGTTTAATATAGAAAGTAATCTAATTAACCAATAAAACAGGTGTTTTATTAAGAGTAAGTAGTTCTGTTTCTCGACGTATTATTAGTAAAGTCTTGAAGATATTTTACTACAATAAAGGGTTATAAATAAAAATAGATATACCTATTTCTAATCAATTGACACTTCCGTGAAACAAACTTCATACATCACATCATCAAACAACCATTGGCATAGAACTCACGCTGTCCAAAAACAAACATCGATCTCGAGACGAGACAAGTTACACTAATGAAGAGCGACCCCTATATCTGAAATGCAGCAGCTGTCGGCATTTGGAGCGGAACCAATCGGCCAGACTCGGCAAAACTCGGCAATGACTTCGGTCTATGTCCCCTCGGTGCATTTCACGCCCGGGTCTCTTTTAACAATGGTCAGCGTTTAAGGGTTGCCTCTGTACACTTGTTTGTTTGTTCCCTACGCGACACGGTTTTATTACCCCATAGTATTTATTACATATTAATGGTTATTTAGATTCATTGTTCGGGTCGACAGTATGCTCGAATTTATGGGCTTGCAAAATATTGAATGCACCCACCCTCTGAGGGTAATAGAGTGAAATGTAAAGAAAGGCATAATTCAGCGCCATTATTCTGCTTTGTAATTGAGATCATAATTTGAAGTTTTGATTTTATACATCAGCTTCTACGCTTACCTCATTTATGAGTTTTGTAGTCTTCGTATTGAATAGAAATTAATTATGAAAAGTCAAGTCTTCAAGGGCAATTTATCTATGTTATTGGCAATAGAAAGATTATCATGCATTTCACATTTTTTCTTCCATGAAGACCTGTCATAACACCATACTGCACAAACTGTCTCAGAACTGCGGCTGCTGCGGCTACAACTCGCAAGCGAATTAAGGTGCTTTTTAAACGCAAATTGGATTACAAGCCGTCAGTCTACTGCGTTTTTTTTCTAACAAACATTGCATTAGCGTCATTAACGTCCGCCTATTTGTACGCTTAATGCAATTTTAATTATAAGAGGTGCGGCCCACCCGCAAATTGCGCTTGCAATGCATTCAGATTGTTATTTTTCTGAGAGCTTTTAACAAATTAAAAATACGCGTTGCCATTCGGCTGTGGCAGCGAATTCACAATTTACGTTTCGGTAATTTGCATCGTGATATTGCCAATCCGCGGTGCACTTCCGATCGGTTGATATTTTGTTAAATCGTTCGTTGATTTACAGTTCTATTTTAGATTGTTCCATTCCATTTTGGTAACGAATTCAATTTGATTTGGATGCCATTTTACGGTAGATTATACGAAATTACAGTAGGTAACTATTATTTCGTATATTTTTAAACATACGAAATATGCTGTAAAGAGCCAACTAGGCTTTAAATGAATTGGTCATTTAGGCCAATCAAGGGCTGAACGTGAGGAAAATAAATAACTTTTAACAAAAAGAGAATCGCCTTCAAAAACACAAAAAAAAACAAATATGACATGAGATCTAAAATGTACTATTAGGTACCTTTACCTACAATAAAATAGTACGTAGTATATTATTTATTCATTGCTAATATTATATTTATTATATAATATAGTATGCAAATAGAATATATTAAAAAAAAAAACAACCAAATTAATGATAATTTATCAGGGTAGTAGGTATATACGTATACCTACCTCACAATGACAATAATACCTAATGAAATTTAATGAATTGTCGAGTTGTACACATTTTCAATGTAATTTGATAATAATCGAAGATGTAAACATGTAATGCTTTCAATTAATTACAATAATAGATAAAATATTTTTTGCGTTTTGTTTTGTACACAAACAGTTTGATAAGTGATAAGAATTAAAATATTTTGAAATTATTTGAATATTATGAAATGTTCATTATCAAAATTTTAAATCTCGTCCTTATTAAAAACCGTTTTGATTCTATGCAAAATAAAGTTCTTGGTGATTTGTTATATTTTTGGATGGTAAGAAGATTTCTAATATTTAAATCTTCTTTTGTAAAACAATTTTACATGGGAATTATAAAAGCCTAATTTAAGTAAAAAATAATCATTATTTCTAATCTAGGTATGTAGTAGTATGTAATTTTTTTAAATTTAGGTATGTAGTTTTGTTAAAGCGACGGAAAAACGGCAAAATTACTTCTTACTATTATTTTTTACTAAAAATAATGATTGCAATAATATTTCTTTTTTTGCGAGGCTTGCGATGCACTACGTACGCGTGTTAAGGGTATACCTTCGGTTGGAGCGCGAAATTCAAATGTTATCAAGTTTTTTGCTAATTTCAGCTCAGTTATAGGTCGTATGTTATCAACATGTGATTTGCGAGAAGAATGGTAGTATATTTACTGATTAATAACAAAAGAAATCATCAACATACAAAATGGAGTCGGCGTTTTTCAGTTCGAGGTAGGGTAGGGTGGTGTAAGATCGCGCTCTTAGTGGTTTAGAGGCTATAAAATAAAAACGGATAATTAAATAGAAATCAACTTTAATTTTTCTTTTAGCTTAATCAATATTCAACAAAAACATAAAGGTTCATTACTGTAATTATAGTACTTATTGAGCTATTAAAGCTAAATCACAAAATGAGAATTGCGCATTTTTATACAACCAGGCGTGTAAAATTGCGCAATGAGATCGATAAGATTGCGCGGGTGTTGATAAGGTTGCGCATTAATTAAATAACGTCAGTCTTAGCACAAATCACACAAAAAATTTCCAGCTCCTGTGTGACTAGTGCATTTCTCATGCCACCACTCATCACAACCTTCACATTTGATCCAATCCTCTGTAATGGGCTCTTCATAAATTTCCCCACAGCCAGGACAGTTCCAAATTTTCTTAGTGTTTTGATTTGTTTTGGTTTTGATAACTTTCTTTTTGATAGTCTTTTGCTTTGGTTTTATCCTTTCAGTCTTCTTGCTACAAGTGCTAGTACTTGCTGTTAAATCAAGTTTGATTTTCTTAGGAATTGACTTTCTTTTTTCTTGGATTTGCATGTCAAGTTCAGCTTTATAAGGTGAGCTGCTAATTATTTCAGATTTTTTATGTTTTCTTGTAAAAGAACGTTTTATTTTAGATTTTGGTAAAGGAGAAATGTCACAAACTTTAAAGCCTAGTGTACTAAGAGAGCTTGTAGAGCATGTAGGAACAGATATATTATCTCGTGGATTTTTTTCCGTATCAAACACAGGTAAATACTGACTTTGTTTATCTTTTCTCGTCGTGTCAGGATTTGTATTTTTGGGGGAGACGTCTAAATTGTGTAGAAAAGGTTCTCGTTGGAATATTTTTCCAGAAGTGTTTTCAGATACTTGAGAATTCCGATCCTGCGCCATTTCATGGACAGTTTCAATATTAGTATTGGCTGTTGAATTCCCTCTATCTAGCAGCAAAGCTTGATCATTAGATACACTGTTCCGTTCCATTGTTGTTTCGGATTCTTTATCTGTAGCTTCATTTTCCCTCTCAGTCACGGTACTAGCTAAAAAATCAGCCTCACTAAAGACATCTGGATTGTATGGAGATATCCCCGTGGTCTTAAAGCTTTCAGCTGCACATGCAGGAGTAGCTGCTTTGAAGAATGCTGGAGTGAAGATTCTAGCCATCTGGTAAACGGTAATTGCTCGTCCAGGGTTATTTCGAAGCCACTTTTCACACTCATTAGAGTAGTATTTCTTCAATGCACCATGGAAACCTCTGTCTAATGGTTGCAGTTTGTGACTGCTATGGGGTGGCAACGTCAAAGCTATAATATTATTATTGCGGTAAAAATCCACAGCACCAATAGTTGTATGTGATAAGTGATTGTCTAGAATTAGTAATATGGGTTTCTCTTTTGTAGGTTTGGTTTGGTCCTTGAAATGTGATAGCCATTGTAGAAATAATTCCGCGTTAATAAAGCTTGAATCTGATACCATGGCTATAGAACCTGGAGGTGCACCATCAAGTAATTCAGCTTTCATCCGCTTTCGTCCAAATATGAATGTAGGTGGGACAAAATGGCCAGAAGCACTCATAGCACTCACTATAGTGACATTAGTGCCTCTTTCACCGCTCGATATTTTATTAACTGCACGTTTGCCTTTGGTTGAAATAACTTTAGGCGGCTGGTTCGGCACAGAAGAGATGCCTGTTTCATCCATATTATAAATGTTATTTGGAGGGAAATTGTACCTGTCCATTAAAGCTGAAAGATTTACAAAAAACCTTTCACACTGTGGCATATTGAAGCCCATAGCACGAGCAATGCTTGTAGAAGTAGGTCGTCTCAATGATATTTCAGGATTACGTTTCATGAAACCACGTAGCCATTCCTTGCCTGCTATCTTTGTCTCGGGGTTAAATCGATGGGATATATTATTTTTTTCTGCAAATTCATAGGCTAATACTCTCAGATCTTTTGCAGTCATACCAAAAAACATTGCATCTAGTTTTTTTAAATAGTCACAAAATTCAGCCTCTACTTCTTTTGAGAATGTAACGTCGTATCTTCCTAAGTTTGTTACAGAATGGGACCTATTCAACCGAGTTCGTAGTGTAGATTCAGCCATACCAAGTGATTTAGCAACAGATCTCTTACTTTCGCCATTTGTGATGCGTTTACGTGCTGCTTCTAATATATCTGGAGGACAAATCGATCGATCTGTTGTTCTTTTTCTTCGCGAAGTCATTCTGCAAAATAACCAAATTAATGATTCTATTATATATCCTCTGAAAATACAATTTTAAAGATAAAACAAAAAAACTGGAGTGTAAGATTGCGCGCGCAATCGTACACAGTCTCCTACTGCGCAAACTTATACGATTCCTTATTTCTACTATGTCCATCAAGGCAATGCCATCTATCGAGAATTACCTGTATTAAATGGCTAAAAACTGTCAGTCGACCGTTTCAACTCGCTGTATTAAAAATGTTAACTTTTGATATAATTAAAGATATAATGTAATAATACAATCAAATTGAAGAAAAATAAAATAAAACAGTGTACAAAAGTTCAAACTTACCTAGGATTTAGTATTTTTCCACTATTCGAATAATTTTTGGGGAGCAACAACAGGTATTGTGACACATTAAAATACGACTGAAGTTAGCTCCGAACTTCATTCACATTTTGAGAGAGCAGGGATTCGCAATCTTACCGACCGCGCTATCTTACACCACCCTACCCTACTTATTAAATTACTTTCGAGTAACAAATGTCTGTTTAAATTCAGTTAACCCTAAAATGATATTATTATTATTTATGTAAGGATATAATCAATTTTAAATAAATCAGCGCTACATATGTCAAAAATAAATCTATCACTTTATCAGCAGTCAAATCAGCAAACGTTGATTGAAGACCCAATTTTAGTACCGATATGAAATATTGTTAATTAGTTTTAATGAACACATTTTTAACATTATCAAACCTATGAAAGTATGTTTATTAAATCCTAACTAATAATATGAAAGCGCTGCATAACACAAATACCTCATATATAGGTATAGGTACTTAGTATTTACTTATATAGGTATAAGATCCACAAAAAAAAAAATAAGCCTTGCTGAGTTTCTTGCCGGAGTCTTCTCAGTTCAATTGTGTACGTGGAACCGGTGGTAGAGTCTATTGTAATGATTGTAACTATCGACGTTCATAAGTGCCTTACCAGGGCCTAAACTGAATAAATGAGTTTTTGATTTTAGTGCATATTTTATGATACGAAGCGATTTAATCTAAAATATACCTATTAGCAATATTATGCAGAAGGTATAGTACCTACTCGTATCTGATTACAATAATTTGGTTCATTATCATCTGACCCAAATTGTATACCATTAGGATAAGTTATAATAAGTACTACAGGCTTACTGAGCTTTTTGACAACTATGGTGTACCTACCTAAGTTATTGCCTAAAATTACAGGTCTGCGCTAACCCTAATGATTTTTAGTACAAATATGGTGAATATTCACTAGCTCAAAAAGCGCGCTTTTGTTGCTTATATCCAGAGAGGAAATAACATTAGGCACTGATTTAAAGAGGCAGTTGTAAATAGCAGTTTTGGTAAGTTAAAAATTATAAATGGCACGTTTAATAACTAGTTCAGCAGTTAAAACTAAGCAGTAAAGTAAACAAAAATGAGTAATAAAAAATAATGAAATGAAATCAATTATTTTTAGATTAGACATTGATGCCAATTCTGTTGTTTACGAACTTAACTAATATTAGGCAAGTCTCTCTTTCATTTTAACCTTATTGAAAAAAGATAGAACATTTTTATTGCTGTCAGTTTAATCCATACCGTCGTAATGTACGGGTAAATAGTCGTGACCAATAAAGATCGCGCTTAAATTCACGTTGAAATGTGTGATCGGATTAAACTGACAGGACTAAAATATCTTGCATCCCTTTCTTATATTTACTGTTAGAAAGAGATATAGTGAGATTAAATTTATTTAGTTCGTAAACAACAGAATCGGCACCATTGTATGATAAAATAACCGACTAATTATTTTTTTATTACCGTCCATGTTTTACTGTCGCAATAATTAATCAACCGCCATTAAATTAAATAACTGCTCTATATGTTTTTGAACTGATCATAATAACATCTCGAATATTTAAATAACAGCTCAAAAAATTAGTTCCCATAACATTATGTGGAAATTATTGTAGGTTCTTTCGACTTTTGATTTTCTTTTTGTGCTAGCTAGATGGGTCGCAAAAATTATAGGAACTTGTTCTGCCAATTTCTAGCAATAATAACAATATCAAATTTTAAAGGCGTGCACACATACACAGATAAGGATTTAATTGCCCTTGAATTTAATTAGTCTAAATCATTTAAAACTACCTCTTCATGGGAATAAATAAACTTTATTATACCTATAGTAGCTTTCCGCCCTGCGGTTTCATCCGTGAACCCCTATTTTACCTCCTTAGGGGTAGAATTTTCAAAAATTATTTCATAGCGGATGCATACGTGATAATAATTATCTATCTGTATGCCAATTTTTAGCCCGATTTGTTTGAGCTGTATGCGTTGATAGCTCAGATAGTCAGTCCGTCAGTCAGTCACGTTTTCCGTTTATATATTTAGATTTGTGACTACATAGTTGTATCTTTCTATGTTATCTATTCATCCAGCCGAAAGACATCTACTGCTGGACAAAGGCCTCCCCCAAGGATTTCCACGATGGCCGGTCTTGCGCTATCCGCATCCAGCGGTTTCACGCGACCTTCACAAGATCGTCGCGTCGGTCCACCTTGTCTATGTAATTACTTGTAGTAAATAGTTCACTTTAATTAATCTATAAATTATAACACTAAATATCAATTGATATGAATGAAGGGATTGTAATCATAGTTCAGAAACTTGCGAAGTCACGCGCCGATCGTTTATCAGGATTACTAGTTGTAATAAATCCAACATAATATACAGGGACCGTGTCTAATAATTCAAAATTTTAATAAAGTACGACTGGGGAGGTTTGTTTGATTCCCTTTCAAAGTATTAAATTTTTCCTTAAAAGTCTAAAATAAAATTAATTTATTAAAAACGAACTAAACGTGTAATTTCAATAGTTTTTAAAGATTAATCGCAGAAATATGTATAAATCAAATGTTATCATTCACATTTAATGCACCTTATCTATCGTAATAATATGATTTTAATCCACTTTATCTGTCTAGATTAACCAAATCTATGATTGTAAATGGCGAACTACTATCATAATGAATGTTGTGTACGTGTGCTGCTATTAAGCGCACACTCAAATCCGTGCTCTCTGATTGGCTACCGCATTCAAGGCGCGCTAACCCTCCCAATGCGGACCTCATTTTTGTTTCAAAATTAAATTAAAAATTAAAAATACGTTACATTTAAATAAAAGAAATAATCATATGCTTTCTAAGACTTTACTCCTTTGTTTTAAAACATATTTTTATCTTGTCTTTTTATTGTGAAATTTGACACCATAATAAATTATGATAATGCTTTAAACTTTTAATAATTAATACAATAGCAAAATATGTTATACTTACAGGTGAAGTTACGTAAGCATGTTTAAATCATTTTTTTTTATCGCTAAACCTCGGGCTTTATCACGTGGGATTTATTCTGAACTAATCCGTTTTAAAAGGGATTACTAAACAAAGTTATAATTTGAAGGTCTGCATTGGATTACATGTAGTACAATAATTTCTTATCCAAGTATTGATTCCTTTTATCTTTACGACCGTGTTTGTTAGGTAAATACAAATCAATAAAAAATTGCGCCTGGTTTTTGTAATAGATAATAAGTTATATTATATTTAATAGAAATAGGAACAAGGACATTCTAACTAATATCATGAACTAAAAGATAACTAATCAATTCGATTTTAGCATTTTTAATATTGTGCATTTTCATGTTATTCGTTCCTGTTTTTTTTTATTATGCGATTGTGTGGTTGCCTGGGTTGCAATATTTAAGTAAAAAAGAATATAAAAATATTTTATAAATTAAACAAGAAACAACGTGGTAGTTTTTTTATGTTAAATATTTTATGTTTAAATACTTTGATTTCAGTAAGTATTTACTATTAAAATATTGTTTTTTAAATTAAATATTAAATATTTTATCGTAACCTGCGACTACGTAACAGATCTTATTACGTCATATCAACTTTGTGTTAGAGTATTAAGACTGTCAGTTGGTTTTCTGTGATAAATATGATAAATCAGGGCTTACTGCGGCGTGATCTGAGGAAACTTGAGTGATATCGAGAACTGGGATTACTGTTACCACGCCCAAGCTAGATTTGGGAAGTTGTCAGAATATTTGTCACTATGCTCGTGAGCTATAGATAAGTAATATCACTAAAAAGTGATCTTTGAAACCTACATTTTTTGATGTTTATTTTTTAAATCTTATGTGTTAAGTATTATGATATGCAAAGATGATAATTCGGAAACAAATTATTTAGAATAACATATTATTTAATCTTAATTTAAAGTTTTTTCTTTTAAGAAAATATATGATTAGCAGCTGAAACAGGTATGCTGTTTAAAGTAATTTGTTTCAGCAAAATTAAACAACTTTATCAGTAACCCACGGACCTAGAAGGAGAAGTACTCTTTTTAAATACATTATCCACACTGTAATCGTGAGTCTTCAATGAATAAATAGAAAAAAATTGATAACGTCATAAAATTTGACATATATATTTTTATACCAGATTAAATAATAGTTAAAATCTGAAAACGGCCCTAGTTTATACGAACCACTATCGATTCATGACGAGAAACTATTGTTATACCGATGCGGTAAAAATATTCAATATTTTTTACTAAAGTTTATCAATCATGGTGACCCTACCTTATCGCGGGCGGCGCCTTTGTATGTGTATGTCCCGATTTCTCTCAATGTTTCCACGAATTATTTGCTGAAACAATAGCACGCTTCATATTTGTGTCGCTGGCCAAGTTATCGTATGAATTGAAAATACCAGAAAAAGCAAACGCCGTCTTTATACCTTGAGACGGAGGATTTGAAATTGACTGAAGATTTGATAAGCAAGATGTAAGTTAAGTTTGTATGTCAGTAAATATTGACGAAACGCCGCGGCACCTTTGAGATTAAATTCTCTTTTGATAATTGCCAGTCAACAAAGTGCCTAGATTTGTGATTATGACCAAGACACGAAGTTTATTTTTTTATGCTTACAAAAGTGTACTTGAGGTTGGCGTACTGGGAAATCCAAGCAAACTTAATAAAGATAAAAATAGTTCACGTTTGTTGCTTTTATAATGCCTGACTCGGAAAAATCATTTTTTTTTATGAATTTCTTAAAAGTTTTGCTATAAGCCATAAAACAAACTACTTATTGTTAAATTATAACTAAGCAAACGCAGACAGGGCAACAATCACAATACGATGAATAATTAAAAAATAGGGACGGCACAAATTTCAATTGTCATAGCGCGAAGTCACGCAAACTTTGAACAAGGTTATCGAGTAACTTAGCTTACTTGGCCGGACTTACTGGACTTGGCCAAACAAAGTCGTGAATAATAGGGTAAACAAGCGGTGGATGTCGTGACGGTATGGCCACTTGGCAAATATTGACATTTACAGGGCATGCAACTATGTTACCCTTTGATTGATCGTGTTTTGTGGTTACCTTAGCGTTTTTTTATAATTTTGAGCTGCTGCATTAGGAACATTGGTTTTCTGCGAATTTAAATAAAATAAAATAATTACATTTCACGTAAATTTCATGTTTTAATAACCCTAGACTGTAGCATTACAAAACTTTTTCATATAAAAAATCAACGTCTCGTGTCGCATAGGTAAGTTTGTTTTCAGTAGTAGTCACGATGGTGTAAAAAGAACTAAAAAATCTGATTGTGGTACGAAAAAATATCAGAATTGTTTTTTTTTATAATTTCTCATTCCTAATTAAATTTTAACATAATTAGGTATAATTTTATATATAATTTTGTATTTAAAGACAAATCTAACAACGGTGAAGCCATTTAGTAGTTGCGTGCGAGGTACCTACGTACTTACATACATACAAATAGTAGGTCAAACACATCACCCTTGGATCATATTTTGGCCACAATCAGGTAAAAAAAGGTTTTTCACTCCAGCTAATTGTAGCCAAAATGGTCAAAATTCATTCGTAAGTTAATGATCTCATTACATATTATGTAGGTACCTAAATAAGGTGTTCCTGGAAATAGTAACAATCCATACATTTCAAACATGTCACAAAACCTTATCGTAGTGTACTGTTTGCTCACAAGGGTACACATGTCCAAATCGGATTTACAACACTACGAGACCATAGCGGTGGAGGGTTAACAGACAAATTATTGAATTAAACTGCATTTAGGAATTTCTGGGAAACTTTTCGTTGATCGGCAGCAGCGGGCACATTGAGCAAATTTTTAGGGTTCCGAAAAAAAAAAACGGAACCCTTTTAGGATCACTCGTGCGTCTCTCCGTCTGTCTGTCTATCTGTCTGTCTGTCCAAAAATATTGGACTGGATTGAGTTGAAAGTTGGTACATGTAAGTCGGTGACCCAAACATGGACGTGTTACGTAAATAAATGAATTTCAAACATGGGGGCAAATTTTGGGGGGTAAATTAGAAAATTAAAAAAAAAAGTTTTGCAGACAATATTGTGTAACATATCAAATGAAAGGACTTGTTGTGAGGATCTCGATTATATTTTTTTTATAATTTTAATATAAATAGTTTTGAAGTTATTTAGGAAAATAGGCGAAAAATTGGCGAAATTGACCATTATTTCCGAAACTACTGGGCCAAAAATGTTGAAAAAAATACAAATAATAGTTCTTTACCTATAGATTACAGGAAAACCTATAAGAAGTCTATCTAATACCTTTAAACCTGCAATTCTTGGATATATATATATAATCTGAATCTCGGAAACGGCTCTAACGATTTTCATGAAATTTGGTAAGCAGGGGGTTTCGGGTGCCATAAATCGATGTAGCTAGGTTTCATTATTAGAAAACACGATTTCCAAAAAAAAAAAAACGAAACTTTTTATAGTTACCATCAACAAATTTGGGTCAGATTTTAAAATATTTATGGAACTTAGTTAAACATGTACGGAACCCTCTCCACGCGAGTTTAACTCGCATTTGTCCGATTTATTATTTATATTTAGATTGTATTTTTAGAGATCTATAATCCTACAAATATTGTAAATGCGAAAGTTTGTGAGTACCTTATGGATGTATGGATGGATGTTTGTTACTCTGTCACGCAAAAACTAATTAACAGGATTTGGATGAAATTTGGAACACAGATAGTTTATAAACTGGATTAACACATATGATACTTTTAATCCCGGGAAAACATAAGATCCTTCGGGGACGCGGGTGAAACCGCAGGGTGGAAGCTAGTAAGGTAGGTATACATCAATGCTCTTTCGGCCTATAAATAGTAACAGTAACAATAGGTATCTGTCTTACATATTACATGACATAATTATTATATTATAATTTCATAATAATTTGTAGTATTATAATAATATGTTAATTTAATAACAGGATAATGTCGAAGTATTTATTACGCAAATTCTAAAGTTTGTTGAAATAATGTCTAAGTGATGAATATTATGTATGTAATTACAATACTTTATTTAAAGGGAAAAACCATAAAATATTTATTAATTTAAAAGTAAGCACCACATGAATTTCTTTATTTTCATATAATTATACTCATTCTATATATATATAAATATCATGGGACATTCTTCGCACACGGTTATCTGATCCCAAACTAAGCAGAGCTGCTCGTTTAAAGGTATTAGATATACTATTGTAAATTCATCATCATATCAGCCGAAAGTTGTCCACTGCTGGACAAAGGCCTCCCCCAAGGATCTCCACGATGGCCGGTCTTGCGCTAGCCGCATCCAGCGGTTTCCCGCGACCCTAACAAGATCGTCAGTCCACCTTGTGGGGGGCCTGCCCACGCTACGTCTTTCGGTTCGTGGTCGCCACTCGAGAACCTTTCTGCCCCAGCGGCCGTCGGTTCTACGAGCGATGTGCCCCGCCCATTGCCACTTAAGTTTGGCAATTCTTCGGGCTATGTCGGTTACTTTGGTTTGCCTGCGGATCTCATCATTTCTGATCCGATCTCGCAGGGAAACTCCGGGCATAGCCCTCTCCATTGCTCTTTGGGTGACCTTGAGCCTTCTTATAAGGCCCATCGTAAGCGACCACGTCTCTATATATACTATTGTATATATTCAACATTTATTAATATTTTATATTAGATTATAAAAACGACGGCTATTCTGGATAGCTTACTTTCATTAATTAAAAGTACCCGGTTGCCGAGCTATGCTCGTTTTGTTTTTAAATGACGTTTTCAAAAAATGAGACCTAGCTAGATCGATTTATCTCCCCGAAACCCTCTACATACAAAATTTTATGAAAATCGTTGGAGCCGTTTCCCAAATATTTTCTCGTTCTGCCACTCACAAACGCACTTGAACAAAATTTGTCGTAAATTGTATGCTCTACAATTTTTATAACGATGTCAACATCATTGGAGCTATAGAAATCGAGATAATTGCGAAAAATCGATGTTTATGACATTTCACCTTGAATAAATGACGCAGGAGACACGATATTTTATGAGACTTTTGAGACAACTTTTAGAACACCAAAATTAAGGTGTATACGAGTTTCCAGCTCTCTCATTCCGAGGTGAAACGCTAATTTGACTGGACCTTGTTTTGTTCTTCTACGAATGTCCTCGTTTTGGACTCTGTCGCGTAGAGAATATAGATCATAGTACGTTCTATAGCACTCTGAGCGACTCTTTTCTTTTATGTTACAAGACTAGTGCCCAAAAATTTACCGGCTACATAAGAGCTTTTTCCATTTAAAATTCCTTCATACACCCAAAAGGCATCAAATATTTTTTACGCTCACCGTACATCCTTATCTTCCTATATCGAAAATTTGTGTTCGACACAAAATTACAAGCATCATAACATGTAACGTTTAAACTGTCGATAGTCGATAATATCCATATCGTTATCGTTGTCACCTTTGTCGTTGCCGCCGGCAAATCAAAGTCATAAAACAAGCGTAATTTCGCCCGCGATATGCGCTGACGGCCCACAGATAAGATATGTCAGGCCCAAATCTGAAGCCGTGGGATTTGGTGAAACCCAATGTTATTGGAATTTTTATAACACACGTATATTCAATATTTATGATCGAATATATTAAATTTTATTTGACCACAAGCTCAATATGGTTGGTGAAGATGTGGCCTAAGGTGGTAATTACTCAAAGCCTATAAAGGGAACTGACTCGTAACTTGGTTTCCACAGAATGTATTGTTTCATATAAAATGGCCACGTTTGCCCATCGACTGAGTCCAAGAAGGAGTTAAGACGAAGCCAATGATATAGCACGCGTGCCCAGAAAATGTCTATTCTCTCTGGCCTTGTAGACATCAAGGTTATAAACGTCAGGAAACATAGACCTCGGAAGTGAATTCCACAACTTTTTGTTTTCTGTAAAGGCCTCTCAAATAATGCAAATTTAGTTTTTCTCAAATACCCATTTGAAGAAATCACTTCAATTTATCCTAAGTATAGTTAGAATACAAAATACAAAGTTATGTGTCTACTCAAATCAACATCGAGCTAATCTACTGAGAAGATAAGACTAAGTGTCAACATCGATTAATATTTGAGTTTTATCATTTACAGAACAATGAAGATCTTTGTAGTCTTCTTATAAATAATAAAAATACTACGTAATAATACAAATTCAATTTAAGTAGGTCCAACATGAGTGAAAGTAGGATTATATATGACAAATCTAATTATATAAAAGGAAAGCGTGACTGACTGACTGACTGACTGATTTATCAACGCACAGCTCAAATATAACTGGAAGGATCAGACTGAAATTTGGGACACAGATAACTAATATGACGTTACTAGGCTATAACTAGGCAGCTACGATGAACGGATTTTTGAAAATTGAATCCATAATGGGGTCCAAATAGGGCTAAATAGTTAGTTCTTAAATGAGACTGATTACATGCTATAAAAAATGAGCTTTATTGTTAATAGTGATTTATTATTGTAGATTATACTGTTGAATTTAGTTTACATACCTAATAATAATTAGGCGCAAATCCCTGGTGGACCAGAGATTACAGATTTTACATATATCAAAATTAGGTATTGTGCTCAAGACCAGATTTTCTAGAGTTTCCACCAACCATAGAAACTAACAAATAGTACCTATTTCTTGACGAATACCCGAAAAAATTGATGTTTTCAGGTTTAATATAAAATTGGTCCGTTTTTGAATTCCACCATAACTTCTGAATATTTGAACCGATTTCGAAGGGTATTTATTATTAGAATCCTTATAATCCGGTGTCGTAGCGTACCTATCAAAATTAACAAAATGTCTAAAAAAATATCACATCACAATAGTCGCATTTTGTAATGACAAGGACAACTGACAACATATTACAATTTGTAGGTAAACATTTTGAACGAAATCGTTTACTTTTATAACGTAAGTAACTGATGATTCTAATGTTTTTTTTTATATATAAGATATTTTTACATACCCCTAGCAATATAGCTGTCATGGATCTGAACTGAGGGCGGTGAAGCGAGCCTGGGCTCGGACCGACTCGCGGATGCACCCCACAGGGACTGACACAGCCCATTGCGTAGAGCCTCACTCGCTGATAAACCTGGGAATAACATTATAATTAGTTTCTATATTATAATCCCACGAGTAAAAATATCTATGGTAGAAAACAAGCATGAGAGACGTCTGTAGAGCATAGAGTATTTTCGGTCGAAGATTTTCTTTATGTTGTGATCTGTACTCAAGGTATACGAAGGGTCAGAAACGCGAGTGCGAGCTTATAATGCTTGCAGCACCGATTTTTTTGTGATGTCACTAATAAAAACGTTTTTTTTTAATTATTCCTCGTCATATGCATATATTTTTACAAATGTCTCCAGAGAAAAACTTAATAATCATTTCTCATATTATATCGTCGCCTTAAGAGATACTTAATACATATTTATCTAACAATCAAGTAAACTTAAAAATCAAATAACTCCACAAATTGACAATGGGGGTGAGGTTCATTCATTAATTTACTGGGACACTTCCTCATTTCAGTTCCACGCAATAATTACTCTGACTCACGCGCATCTGCCTAGTTCACGATGGCCAACTCTATTTGATGGGAAAATATTTTTATTGTTAAAATAAATTGTACACAGAATTTTCGAAACTAACTTCTGAAATATAATTAATTTCTTATATCAGGACTATATTCTACGTTTTATGATCGACCGCCTCCAACCGATCGCCGTTTCGGATCGACACATCTATCTGTATACCTTCTAATAATGAAGCAGAATAGTTTGGACGCGCTTATTCCCGAGTGTTATAGGCTCTTCTTATCCCCGGAACGTGGGTGAAACCGCGAGGGAAAACTAGCTTGTATTATATCTATACTAATATTATAAAGAGGAAAGATTTGATTGTTTGTTTGTTTCCATTGAATAGGCTCTGAAACTACTGAACCGATTTGAAAAATTCTTTCATTAATAGGAAGCTACATTATTCCTGAAGGTTATAGGCTAGTAAATATTCTATTTAAGTATAAACTTAAATGAAATTAAATCTATAATAAGTACAATTAAATAATTAAATTAATTTAGTTGGTACCATAAGGTACAATATTCCATGGGCTTAGCATGATGCATATAGGACATAAACAGGTAAACATTTCAAAAAACATTTTCACTCAATAATTCATAGGTAGGTAGGTACATACCTATATATTTATGTAATGATTGTAATAAATTATATGTAGGTACTTATTTACTTTACGCGAAATGGGATGTTTTCAGAAGTTCACCGACTCAATGACAAAGTTACATCAATCATAATGAACACATCTAAAAATAACTCAAAACCAAACATAATCTACGAGGCTTGTACAATTTGTTGATCCAGAATGAGACAAAGTTAAAAGGGCGCTAAAATGACGCAAGTCACGTAGTTGAGAAAAAACACACTTAGATGTTGATGATGGAAAATAAATGTAATATTTCGTTTGTTGAGAAATATTTAGGAATTAAAAGACTGTCACAAGGAAAGCAGCTATGTCTGTCTGTCTTAGTATTTATATATAAAATCAGAAGTCAATCATTTTAATTTATATTTCAAAGCCATTTAGTTACTATTTATTCACATTATATTAATCCAACAAAAAGGAATATTCATAATAAAACTATTTTTCCACTTACAAAAATGTAGTTTATGTAGTATATCACTTATCTGGTTTCCATAGCACAAACTCTGCTTAATTTGGGATCAGATAACTGTGTGAAGAATATCCCAGGATATTATTTATTTTAAGCTCATTCTTAACTGTCCAGCAGTTAGTGTCCAATTGAATGTTTGCCTTATCAATGAAATGGCCCGTCTTGATTTGCCCGACTCATGCCCTGAGTCAGACCCTGAGATGCTTTCCCAGTCGAAGGTCACCAGACATTCCTTATTGTCTTATGACTTTAAAACCATCACAATTATTTGTGACAGTATTCTCTTATTTGTTTTTCTAAGCACTGGCAAAGACCTTGTATATATGAGACATATTCGACTTTAGAACTGTTTGCATGTAGACAGGTATGACAATATAATGTTTAGTGTATTACGAACTAGTGATAGAATCAATGGTAGGTACCTAAAGTGCATACAGGCCTTATCAGGACCTAAATTGAATGTTCTGTAGCGATAGTTAAATTAAATCCAAATAAAACTATATAATTTCACATTGTTTTTCTCGATGATAGCTGAGTAGTAGGTAGTGATGTTGAATTACGTGATGTTTTTTTTTAATTTTAGTTTGAACTTGAGTTTCACGTGAAAGAAATCATTGTGAACCGAATCACGGTAGTAGAATATTTTAAAGTATAGTAACTAAGTGATTTTCATCCTCGAATTGGAAATATAGGACCTATAGGTGTACATATAAGAGTTAGTGTATTTTTAAGCTTTGTCTGCTTATCAACTTTCGCCATATCACCACCTACAGTGTGTTTATGGTCGGGTATAATCCTATCAATAATTAAATAGGTTGTAAATTCATCAGGCTTCTATTGCCGAGGCAAATTTTATGAAGTTAAATTATTTCGTTTCATTTTCTACAATCCGAATATTTTATAGGTAATGTGTATAACGCAACCGTTCTATCAAAACATTTGGAACGGATTAAAGATTGTGTTTCGATAAGAATTATCAAAATACATGTATTTAGGTAATCACAGTCGTTATTACATGATATTATAATTATCTATTACACACGATAATTGATAATGAAATTGATGATATAACTGATATGTTTGATGTGGAATTTTTTGGAAAGTTTTAAAAATTGATTTTTAAATTTAAGAAGAATATTCTATGGAGTCACTAAAATTGATAGTAAGTGAGCATAGCTTTTCATCTAAATTGTTGACGTAACATACTAATAGAATAAAATAAAATAAAAACCCTCGTAAATTGCGATAATCGCGATTAATAATCCAGATTGTTAACATTTTACATTAACCTTATCTAAAACAATAAAATAATAAATAAATTTTAGGTACAGTCGTACTTTTAGTTTACTTAGATAATGTACTTTAGGTCCATGTTCACCAACTTTTACAACATGTACCTTATTATTCATCATCACATCAAAATAATCTGCTAAATGACCGAAAATCAAGTACCAAAAATGATCTAGCCATAAACACCGAGCGGACATACTGACAAGCGGACATCTCAAAACAGGATAAGGACGATAAGAGGCAAGGACAATCAGTGCCACGTCCTAAAGGAAGAGAGCTATTCGGTGGCGCCACGACGGCCGAGTGTTAATGTCAAGAGTGCCGTACATTTGATCACAGAGTGTGTTTCTACCAACCATATAGAGTTTATTCAGATTGATGACGATGGAAGAAATCAAGAGGAGGCGGAAGGATAAGATAAAGCTCTTGCTAAAATTCCCATGGGATTTGCTGGAAATATCTCAATTGTAACGTAACAAAATTAATTAGAGTTCTACTAAAACCATTAAACACCCAAATTGGAGCATCACATAAACCTCGAACCAATTGCTAGAAATAGAAAAGTCGTCACTCAATGACCACAACACAATATCTATTTTTAAAACAACAAACCTTCCTATCGTTGCATCAGTGAGTCACGAGATGAAGTAAAATACTTAAAAACAAAAGGCAAGCCGAATGGCGCCAACGCTGCTCAAGAATCAATGACCGGCGTCCGGCGCGGGCGCATCATTAAATTGACGCTGACAACGCCAATTGTAACATCGCTTCCTGTGTTACGGATCGGTTTAAGAGATGAGCCCTTAGCGATTGGTTATGTGACAAATTGATGAATTTTCTATTGTGGTATCAAATTGAGTTTCGGGATGGAATGCAATTCAATAATAACTTTCCCAGTTATTATCATCTACCGTATATCATCATCTACTGACTATCAAACAGTTGAACATATCAACAACTTTTAATTTAATTGACACATTTGTTTTATGTATTCGGTTCAAAATATTCATCCGCTAAATCTTTTGATTCAAGACAAAACATAAGTGTCGCGTGCTGATTCTTCATGTCGAAATTTAACCGGGATTTATCTACTGACAGTTCTGTAATTTGACAGGGGTCTTATAATATCTCGTGATAACTAACAATGGTGTATTTGTCCCTAACAAAGGTTTGGATACCATTAATACTAACAATTCTTTAATCAATTTCCGTTTTTTTTTCAATCACAATGCACTTTAGCAACTTAACCTCTACTAGAGAATGTACTTAACATTCAACTGTATTTCTAGCTCTACCCCATTAAATATAGCTTCCGTTTCATTACGTTTCTTATCATGATACTTTTTTTATACTTCATAGAACTTAATCAAACTTTCACTGCAACTATTTCGTTATGTTATCTAATAAAAATTGTTATATTTATTAAAATATTGCTATCAAATTATGATAGCGATCTGATGAGACGTCGGGCGCCACGGTATCCGTGCAATTGGCGCCCTCCTCAAATAACGCGTGTCCGGAGTCCGAGCTGTCCGGCGCTCCCGGTCGATGTTATTATAGAGCATCAATGATGTATGACCAATTATTGCTCACATTATTATTATTGTTTAAGGTTTAATCTACTTTGGCAACTATTGGCTGATATTAGCATTTAAATGGCTCAGTGAAAAAATATTGTATGGATGATTTCTTTATGGCTTCGGAAACAAATGCTTAGCTTTCAAAATATTTTTGAGACTAAAATATTGCTATTTTTAATGATAATATCAAAACCTATTAGTCATAACTGCATTATGTGAATAAAGAAAAAATATAAAAACTGAAATCAAAATAAAATAACATAATGTTTACATTCTGTTACAAACTAACAGAAATGTTGTAGGTTACTGGAATTTAACGATAGATAATGTCACACTAGGTTCTTTGAGTGAATTCTTAGAACATGAAAATGATAAAAACTGTTTTATTTCGAAATTTATGAATATACAGATACTAATGATTTATCAAGTTAGTATTACATCCGTAGATTGTTTTATATACCTTTCTTTTGGAATAAGCTCTTCAGTTTCAAAAAGTAATCAGTTTTTCTTAAATTCCTTATATTTCTTAATAGTTACTGTATATAAAACAACGATCAAAAGACTTTCAAATCGAACGATCTTATGATCATTTAATAATTTCTAGAAAAAAAAAACTTAACTGATATCAGAAGCCGATAAATAAAAACATATTTGATTTAATCTAATCAATCAAACTGACGTAAGATAACCAACTCGAATCATTAACAATTTAAATAGATACCTCGGAAACGCGATTAAAACCGCGGGGCAGAAACTAGTCGATTAGAAAAGATTTCATAGAATTGATTGACTAGTTGTACTGAACGTACTCCAAAGATAAAATAAAAAGACAATAGTTAAGCATAATTGCAATCAGAAAGAATTCGATAAAGAGCATTGCCACCAGCATAGTCATCCTTATCAATATGAAAGGGACCGCGCAACATCAATTAGCTCCAGTTGTCATAAGACAATACCGCATTTATTGATCAATGGGAGCGGACATTCATTCTTTCATTCGATATTATTAGCGAGTGATCTACTTCAAATCGTTCGATACGCAATGTATGAACAATAAAAGAAAGGAGTGGTGCCAGTGTCATGTTAGCGTGACACATTAAAAATTTTTTTTTCTATAATTTATAAATTTATATATATCATAATATAATACTTTTTGTCTCAGTTTAATAAGCCTTCTGCACTATTTAAATATACTTTGTTGTGCACATTGACGAATTAGTCAAAACCCTTGTAAATTTTACACTTTTATTATACAAATATTTTTACAATTATTAGAAAAAATATTGTGGTAATAATCTCAACTCTATAGCTTTTCCAGTCTAATCCCGGTGTCGCATTACTCCTCGCCTGGGTGGTCGTGTGTACCTAACCTAAGTACAGTACATTATTATTATTGCTTACAAACAGGCCACTGAGTGTCTACAATCTAGACTCTAGAGAATTCTTAACGGAAACCAATGAGATAATTAATTATGTCGTAGGATGATATTTATAACACTTGTATGCTAGGCTTTATGATATATCACATTGTAACATTCTTATTTTCTTGAAATGTTTGTTTAGTGACTTTAGGTTCCAAATATTTGCTCCCTTATTTTGTGAGACGGTTTATAGTAAGCCTTGTCAAACATAGGTTTTAAATATATCCGTCACTTACGTCATATAACAGAAAGAGGCGGGCGGAGCTATCTTAAAACCTTCACCATCATCATGCCGAAAGACGTCCACTACGGGACCAAGGCGTCCCCTAAGGATCTCCACGATGGCCGGTCTTGCGCTACCCGCATCGAGCGGTTTCTCGCTACCATCACAAGATCATCGGTCCACCTTGTAGAGGACCTTAATACCTTGAGTAGCTCTATATAGTTAGATCAGATCTTGATTAATATAGAAGTGAATTCAAAATCAAAACTCATTTATTCAGTTTAGGCCCTAATAAGGCCCTTATGAATGTCAACAGTTACTATTTTAAGACTCTACAATTGAGAGTTTAATACAAGTAAATAATGATTAAACTTCGTACATCGTTCATACACGAGTCAAAGAACTTAATTTTGAAGTCAATCAAAAAACAAGCGGTCATGAAACATTCCTTCTTCACAAGATCAAAAACTAAGAGATAAGTGTAACAGTGGATGAACACTGTTATCAGTGGTGACACGCAGTCTACCATGGGCCTCTTATCAGTGCCAACAGTGCCCTATTATCCACAGAGTATAAAGAATCTTTCATTTTTAATTATGAACCACGTGGCCGCACAGGGTCGAGGCGGGTCACAATTTCCTGGTTACAGATTATTAGCAAAAACATAAGTATTTTTTTCTCTGACCGGTCGATAACATAGTTGCGTCCAATTAAGTCATGCGATACCTACAATTTGCTTATGTCGACGTAAATAATAAAGGAAAACGTTAATTAGGCTGTGTGCTAATTATTATTTTGAATCAGTTGTAGGTAGAAACTACCGTATTTAATCTTCTTGCTAATGTTCTAGTTGCTGCATAAAAGCTCGGGTATCTTCTTGCTCGGTGTTAGGGTGCCTATTTTGCTGGCTATCACCTCCGAGTCGAAAATCTTCCTTCGATAGTTTAGAGTTGACAGAATCAGTGTATTTTGGCAGCTCCATTTGACCCAGTTCACTTTTTGGCTTTGTATCCTTTCCACCATCGGCTACATCCATACATTACATACATTGTGAGATTGTCAATACAAAATGGAAGAAACAATTGAAGAAGAGGATTATGCGCAATAAAATAAAGAAGTATATCAGACTTATGTAAATCATGCTCTCTTAAAATTGACGGTTATGTGAGATGTGTGGCTCACTTCCCTTCAATATGGTAAGGATTGTGATAGCTATGATACGCGTCATACTGACCAAATAATAAAAAGTCAGAGGAAAAAGATTACATATTCACTACCCGTTTGTTAAATTTTCTAACCAAAAAAGTTATATTTTAACCTATAAAATAGATTGGTACCTACAGTACTATTATAACTAAATAGATTGCCATACGCAATCAGGGTCATTGTTACTTAAATACTGAAAGCTTACTAACCCTAACACCCTTCCTTCCATACATATATGTAATAAATTATGGAGTACTTAGTAATTAATGAGTATTGCATAGTTTAAGCTGGTCTTCTTGGATCTGTATATAGAGTATAGATAGTCTACTTTATATCTACTTATGCCGCATTGTCATTGTCATTCAAAACTTCTTATTCTAAGATAGTTTTGAATACATCATTTGCTAGTTCTGAACTTTTTTTTTTTTTTTTTTTTATACTACTAAGGTAGCAAGCAAGCATACGGCCCACCTGATGGTAAGTGGTTACCGTCGCCTATTGCCATTTGCAATACCAGAGATATTGCCAATGTATTGCTGACCTGTTACAATGCCGAGAAGACAAACTGGCTCTCAAGTGCAATTGCCGGAACACACCGGTAGGTGCTTGGCGACAAATTTTCAACTTGAGGGTGGTAGCCAGCCAGGCGGGTACTACAAAGTAGCCTACCACCGTGCTATGGTTTCCTCACGATGTTTTCCTTCACCGAAAGCTCAAGCTCATTGTAGGATTCGAACCCACGACCTTCGTCGCGGCATCCGACGTCACTAAAACTAGAGTGAGATTACTTAAAAATAAGACTTTTACTTTTAACACAACTTTTGATTCAGCGTTCACATGGCTATAAATCAAAAACACCGGATGTGAATCTTCGAGTAAGACCCTGTGTCGATGATGACAATTTCTTATAATTAAACAGTTAAGTCTTTTAGAAGACTTAAATAAGGTTCAAGCTTACTTTTAGGTTTTTAAATTACCCGGAAGCGAATAATCTAAGCTTAAAATAAAATAATATTTTCGTGATCGTTAATATTTCAAAAATTTTCAACACTATTGTTACTAATTAGGCTTACAAAAGCCGTAGGTACTATGTAAAATGGCAAACAATTCATTATATACATAGTTTTATCAAAATCGGCTTTGTTTTAATTAATCAGAGCATTAAAAACTTTGTGGTTTAATAATACCTGCCGATAACAATGGATTTAAATGTGTCATAAATAATATAATAATGTTCGAAATATACGATATTGAACTCTATATACGCACGTTAACAAGCTTGATATTGATATTAATTGGAAATATAATATGTTGTAACTAATGTATATAATAATATATATACGTTAGTATGTGCACATAAACTTACAAACGAGTCGAATAATTTTCCATGCTAGCAAAATTTATGTCATAGCATATTTATTTTTAATTTCTACTACAACGTGATTTTTGGCATAGAGAAATAGAAGCTACTTTTAATCTCGGGAACGCACGTAAATCCTCTCCGGGTCGAAGATAAATCATACTTTGGATGCCTGTAATTTGTTTTCTAATTTTCAACAATTCTTCAGAAATTTAACATATGATTGTTCTTCAGAAATAAAACATTGTGTGTACTTTGAAGCTTTTCTAAACACATCACTCAAGATTCTATCATTCCTACTGCTATTCTTACGTCTTTACTTCCTTTTAAAGCTCAGTGAGTCACTGTTTGTAAGTTCACAACACTGTTAGCTACCAGATTGTTCCCACGTTCAGTTAAATCCGCCTACAGCCTCCGTTTTCAGATATGTCCATGAGATTCAATCAACGTTTCCTCTATTTTGCAAATAATCACTCCGTATGAGGTCAAGATCAGGAATTCACAATTAGTTTTAATATGATAGCTTTTTATGAATCATTCGTCAGTTTACTGATTTGCAAATTAAGTAAGTAACAACATTGCAACCAACAAGTGCTATCCCTGAGCTTACACTTTTTGCCATAATTATCTTTTTTTTTTGTTGCGTGTACCTAATTTTAAGCCTTAATTGTAATATTGTGGCAATAAACTAATTTTCTTTCTTTCTTTCATTCTATCATTCTAATGTGTCTATAAATACTATTATTTTTTCGCCAAACTCGCTTAAACTTTCTAAATTACGGAATTTAACTTAAATCTCCTCCTATAGATTTTAACCATTCTCTTAATAGATTTCTATGCGTATTTACTTCCTCAGCCTTTTCACTATTACCAATAAATTATGTCAGTACTAGCTTCCGCCCCGCGGTTTCACCCGCGTTCCCGAGGGATCTTATGTTTTCCCGGGATAAAAAGTATCCTATGTGTTAATTTAGGTTATAAACTATCTGTGTTCCAAATTTCATCCAAATCCGTTCAGTTCAGTTCAGTTCGTAGTTTTTACGTGAAGGAGTAACAAACATCAATCCGTCCATCCATCGATCCATCCATACATTCATACTCACAAACTTTCGTATTTATAATAATAGTAGAATTAATAGCTGCCAAATTCGACGCGCGTCTGGCATACGTCTAATCAAACGACAAGTCAGTGCGTATTCATTCGAAACTAGACCAGTTCCCACGGATTCACGACTCCTACGCATGCCTTAGTCATGTCCACACTGTTTGTCATCTGCTACTTTAATTGATCCAAAGAGATCTAGTCGTAAATTAAATAGAGGTTCATCAATGTCTGTTGAGTGTGTGAATATTTTTTTAAAGTATTTGCGATAGAAACGGCCTTGGGTGATGAATCAGAGATTTATGATCTGTTTGTAGGTATTCGATTCAATTGTATTCAGTGTTATCGTCTTTATGGGAATTATAAGTGTCATTTTTTATAGTTACAAATTTATTAGTACTTCTCATTTGTCTCATCAGAATAGAAATTTAGTTAATTTGATGAAATAGTGTGTCTCCTTTAAATCATTAAATCTGTTGTACAAAATCTTCTAATACATTTATTTTTCCATCAAAAGTTCTTCGTCTTTTTAAGGAGCCAGACAAATTATTTAGAAAAACTTATGTGCTATGTTGTTTTCTAAAAGGCAGCGATTAAATTGTACAATCTAGTGGCACTGGGCTGATTGTCGTGCGAACGTCGGAACGGGTTAAGAGGTGTTAATTGTGCGAGATTGAATGTTTTCTCAGGGCAGAATTTCAATTGAACGCAATTGTTCGTCTGCGCACATTTTATAAAACTCCTCCTTATAAATTTGATAATATAATTGCTTAAAAATGCACAAATTATTAACAAAAAGAAAATGGAAAATTATCTAATTTTCAAAAATGATAAAGTTTTTGTTCTAAAATATACCTAAATAGTTTCTTTTATATCTAAAATACTTATTCTAGTCCAGAAATAGTAATAGATAATAGTAATTGCAATTTATAGAAACATTAAATCACATATGAAACTGATTCTCGTGCGACTAATGGTGAAGTCTCACAAAATTGAGGTCAAAGTCGTTGCAAGGATAATGTTCCACATTGTCCTCTGAGTTATTTCAAGTACAAATGCAATATACAAAAACTACTTTCGATCATGAAAATGTTATTAAAAGATTGAAGTTACCTAGGTACTAAGTTTGTAAAGATTAGAAGATCCAGCCAAAGAAAGAACAGACGGATAGCTAATGGTAATATGAAACAAATTGAGCAGCTCTGAGATCAAAGTATTATAAAACCATATCGAAAAAACACCAAGGTAAACATGTGATATTACCACTAAAGGGCAAACTATTCGTAATCCAAGTCACGGCCGACAAAGACAGTTTCAATCAATTCCAATGGCTACTATGATTCATTATTCGTATTCATTGGTCAGTAGATTACCGACTTGACGTTTGATGTGGCCGCTTGTTTCGCAACCCAATTCGACGACAGGAAGATTCTAATAAGGTTAAGATTTAAAGCTTTCGGGTCAATGAAGCTGTGTATGTAGAGGCCAAATTCTAACGGACTAACAAGTAGAACACTGATAAAAATTCAAATATTTTGTTTGGTCCCAGTTATTAGGATTTGTTAAATAGTTTTAAGAATATTTTTTATTTAATAACATTATCATAATTATTAGATAATGATTCCACTGAACGGTCCAATTTGATTACTTGATCAATATCAATTTAATGTCGGTATTTTAAATCATTTTAATGAGAAATAAATGGGTGCTCGTCAATATTATAAATTGAAAGTACATGATAAAATTTGCTACCACTTTACTAACAATTCCGCGAAAATATTCACAATCAAGCAAAATAAGGTACATTTAAAACAATCTGTTGCAAATTCGAGCAAAGTCCAAAGTATCACTCAAGCTCAGCATGTTCTAAAAATCCTTCTGGCAATCAACTAATCATCTCCTTGTTGGTACAACCACAGCTTCAAAGGGCCCATTAATAATGAATTTGGGCAGTAAATCGCCTTTATACGACGAAGGGATTTGCTGAATTTGCCGAGGAGCCACGTGTGAGCCATTAGCCTAATGGGGGACCCTGGAATCTTTCGCATCGTTTAAGGCTAGCGCTACAACGGGACTTTCGATTGATTCATGGATGTTCATAATTACTCTTAATATTGAATTTAGATTTAGTTTATTGTCATTTAAGTATTAATATTGGTTATTGGAAGCAGTTTCCGTTTAATTCATAATTTTGTATCAAGGTCGGCTAATAGGTTTATATGATGAGTTTATTAATTTTTGATATCAGAAAGATTTCTTAGCCGACTTAACCAAAAAAAGAACCATAATGAAAATAATGTAATTATTATTACAACTTAAGTGTAATAATCGCCATAAATATGAATTCTAATTTGTATTACATGCAATGATTGAATACATTTGCCATTGGCTGTGAGAAACGGATGTCGGATGTTGTCAAGGACGTGCGATTTTTCTGTCGTCGTTTTGTCGCGAGTGTGTTAATGACACGCGCATCTGGCATACAGTTTGCGTTTTGCGCTTTTTTCAACACTCTGGTGTAATAGGACATTTGGTTGGGTTATTATTAACTGTTTTTATTTACTTTATTTTAGTACATGTTCAACATTTTCTTCGAAGATCGCTCATCATATCAGCCGAAAGACGTCCACTGCTGGACAAAGGCCTTCCCCAAAGATCTCCACGATGGCCGGTCTTGCGCTAGCTGCATCCAGCGGTTTCCCCGTTCATTACAACGTAATTTGAGAAACGGTTCAATTTTGTATTGATTGTATACACGTGTTTTATGGTAAAAATGAAAGGTAACTGACTAAAAGAGTTATGAATTTAAAAGATACATAGAAAGTGGAAGACTAAAAAACAGAGGGATAGATTGAGTAAAAAATAATTAAGAAAGACTAAGTGCTGGTATGACGAAGAGAAGGGCCTAATGGAAGAAAAGTACGTACACATTGCGTCAATCCAAAAAGATAGGGTAATAACAAGGTGGACCGGTGATCTTGCGAGGGTCGCGGGAAACCACTGGATGCGTGTAGCGCAAGACCGGCCATCGTGGAGATCCTTGGGGGAGCTATTTATCGAGCAGTGGACGTCATTCGGCTGACATGATGATGATATCTTAAATACTTTAATGTTAAAGAACATAATATAATGCCTGTAAAAATCATAGTTGATTCCATCACAAAACCAATGAATCTGTACCTAAAATAACGAGGTCAAAACACCCACGTGAAAATACCAAAAATGTAGCAGTGAGATAAATCGCACAGTGCTACAGCGGCGGTGCATGTCGTCGGTAATTCATTTAGGGGCGGGCGGCTAGTTGCCGAATGCGACAAATTAGATTTCCATCCCGGATGATGGATCGACGCAGCGCTCGGGCGGCGCGAACATAGCTCTCAAATCAGTGGATTGGATGCTTGCAATTTGGTGTGAAGGAAAAGAATAATATTTTGGAAAATTTAAATTAACATACAAAGTATATAATCATTTATTTTATTTTATTAATAATGCCTCTGAGTATTAGTTTTTGTGATGATAAATCAGACTGGAATTAAAAACTTTTTTTGCTGATATCTTTATACTAAGGAATTGTAACCAGCACGACGATAGAGAGAAAATCGAACATGTAGGCACTGAGGTATACCTATTACTACGTATAGAGAAGCTATCCTAAGCAAAGGTCATGCTCTATTTTATTATTCTCTGCAGCGCTGTAACAATAATTAGTCGTCGAACATGGTTTACATATGTAGTAATATACCTCAGTGCGTGTAGGTAATCTATTCATTTAATTTTTATTTTACACGTAAAATGGACAAGCCTTTCGCCACTGGCCCACTCTTTTAAAGAACGATAATATGAAAGTCCCTAAATTGTAAGGGTCAACAATGAAACAGGCGCCGGAAGTAACTTCCACTTTATTTTCTAATCATGTGTTTGGAAAAGTAAAAACAAATATTTTTTCAAAGAATATCTGAAATTGCAATTTAGATGAACACGAATTACCTATTAATTCCATACTATACGCAATCTCATTAAAATCAATGTCTACCGAATGTTGTACGGCATACAAAAATAATGGCAAACTCAATAACGACCGGTATTCGATCAGGCAAATCCGATTATGTCTGGGATCAGATGTCTCCGATACGTACGAAATGTTATTGGCAATCCAGATTATAGCTTCTTAGATATTAATTGTCTACTGTAATCTGTAGACAAAGATTTAGTTGTAGTCTGTAGTGTTAATATATAATGCAATAGACTTAACAATACGATAGTTACCATTTTTTAAATAGACTCTACCACCAGACTCTAGAAAATTGATGTGTAGAATTTGATTCTACCACCGGTTTCTGCTGCTTCTAACTTTGTTTTTTTTTATTAATTAATTTAGAACTTATTATATCTTCTCACTACTATTTACTAGCGTTCCTTCTTGTAGCTTCTATGTGCTAACTGTAGCGCTTTCTGTTCTTAGCGTTTTTTATTGTGCAGAAATCCTCATATACCTAGCAGCCAGCGGTTAGGTTATGCCGGACTCGTACCGGCTAAAATCCTAAAGTAGTGCGTTTTCTTTTTTGTTCTAAGCCTTTCATATGATATCATTAACCCATTTCTATATGACATGAGCGCTATTTCCTAATCTCAAACTACCAAAGAATAATGACGTCATACAATTGAAATTCCGTTAATCGTTTAAATTGGTGTAATTCAACAATTTAGAGTTGCACTTTGAATATTTTCAAGGGGTCGGAGGGACCGGCGCGTGTCGGGTCGTAGAGACCGACTGCGGCGGATTAGTGTTATGGTGTTATTGTCTCGAGTGTACGGTGTTGGGCATGGGGAAATGTTTTTTGCCCTTTTTACCCTGGTATTAGGATAATTGGAGTTTGTGAAGGCAAGTAGTTCTGGTATTAACTGAAATAACTGTTTCAGAAAGCTCAAGAACATGTAAGCATTTGATATTAATATTTTTCCTGTTGTGCGGATTTCATGGTTGGACCTACCTAGAAAAAATGCATGGTAGTATATGGCATGATAGGAAATACACACTAACATATTACCTAACTATCTGACCCGCGGTTTCACCACCTTTCGGTTTTTTTTAGCATTCTTGGGTTTTTTTAATCTGGCCTTATTCCTTTTAAACCTATAGCTTAAAAGAGACTCATGTAATATTTCAGTTTAGGTTTAATCTAGGCGTTGTTGAATCAGACAGCGAATTAGTCAACTTTTCATTTTATATGTAATGTCAGTAAAAATAATTTATTTTACTTACTAGAAATTTAATCAACAAAACGTATAAAGCAGACAAAAGAATTAGCCGATGGACAAATTGAAAAAAAAAAGAAAAATAAAACAGAACTCATCAGGGGCGGACTTTGAAATTGAAAATTAATATTTCAGCATGCCGGTATCAGAACCGGTATGATTCCAGTTCCTTTGTGTTACCGGGATCGAACACTTTATAAGTTTCCTTTGACCAATCAAAATTAGCGTATGCTTCAAATGAACATACTACGTGTGTTGATGTAAAATTACATTCCATATTTTGCATTGAAACTGTTTTAGATTTTTAACTTTAGCGAAGCACGAGTTTTATCAAGCTGCTTTTTTCTCTTATTTTATTTATTTTATGATCTAGTATGCTATAGTAATGATAAAATTATAATAACAAACTTAACAAGGCTATTGATTTCGTGATCAGAGTGAAAAGAAAATTATCAAACACACTATTATAAAATTTGGAAAATAAATAAACATAACAAAATAGTGTAATGCAAATTAAATAGTTTTCATCTTATCTTCAGTCCACCTCCAGGCATCTGGTCCATCTAGTGGTGTAAATCAACAGTGGAGATCTCCAAAAGGCCTAAGTCAACAAAGGCCTGTGTTTTACCTCAATCTCACTGCGGAATGTTATTATAGGCGAAGGTGCTAGCATATAAAGCCTAATAAATAAAAAAAGAAGCCTTGCTGAGTTTCTTGCCAGAGTCTTCTCAGTTCAAATGTATTCCGAACCGGTAGTAGAGTCTATTGTAAACTGTAACTTTTGACATTCATAAGTACCATAATAGGGCCTAAACCGAATAAATGAGTTTTGATTTGATTTGATTTAATAATATATAAAGCTGAAGTGCCAGTTAGCACACAGTGCTTGGCGACAGATTTCCAACTAGAAGTTTCATTGGTAACCAGGTAGGCACTTCAAGAATCATACCACCGTGCAAAATAAGCAACTAGCAAAAAATGTTTTAGATATCTATGCCATTTCAAACAAAAAACCTAGGGACCTAGCGGTTATTTTAGAAACTTTTGAAGCATTTTTACCAGAGAGCTGGTTTTAACTTTGGATAAATATCTTGAAACTTACAGTGAATGTTTTCATTTAAATTCTGTTATGATTTAACCTAACTTGTTGTTGAAATACCTATCTATTCCTTTAAAATGTTTTTATTATTGTAATGTATGAAATTGTTATATTTTAACTAATAATAATTTATCTTCCCATGTAATAATTAGTCTATCCAATTGTCAACTAGTAAAACTTTTGTATTGTATAAATGTGCATGTGGTGTTAGCCTTTAAGTAATTGTTACACTCTTAAATGTTAAATTAATTACCAACATCAGTAAATGTTATGTGTAAACAATTGTTGGCTGACCTAATAAATAAATAAATGTTCACAATATCTACCTATATTCTACAATACCTATTGGTGTGTATGTAATATTGAGTTTAATTTTATATATACTTACCTATATCAAAATGAATCCCTATATCCCTTGGTCACGAGATCACGCGTGAACGGCTGGACCGATTTCGCTAATTCATTTTTTGTTGTGTTTGTTATTATCAGGAAAAGATTCTTCAAATTTTTTTTTGTTGTGTTTTTAATTGTAACGGACAAGGTTTGTATGCTAGAATTTTTTTGGAATAACCACTGGGAGAGTCCGAAATTTGGATGTTATTTTTGTATCAAAATCGCGGGTAACGCCGGCCATGAACAACTTACAATTACCTAGTATGAAATAAATAATAATAGGTATTTGCATGTACAAACTTTTTTATCACTTGCAATTATAGGTACCTACATATCACATTTAGTTTTTGAACATTTTAATTAATAATGAAATACAAGATAATAGTTTTTTTATAATGATTTCAATTTAGATTTAGATTAAAAAACAAGGGTTATTCAAGAAATAAATGTAGGTATACTTAGGCATTTCAAAATCAAAAATAATTTAGTTTTAGAGAAAATACCTAATTAAATGCATAAAAGTTGCGATTTGGCAAAAAAAAATATTTATAGTTAGGTAGTTTTGTTTTTTTTTAATTAAGTTCATTTTGTTACATATAATGATTATTATCTACCAATTTAAAATAAAAGGCCAATATTACATTTAAAAAAAAAAGTTTAAGCAAGGATTTTTTTTCGTCTTCTTATTACTTTCACTTTTTTCACAAATCCCCATAATTATATAGATAACACCATAAATTGCGTAAATGTAGCCAATAACAATAGACAGTCGGAGATCATTTGTCAAGGGGTCGCTTGGGTGACAATTAAGTTTCCTTTGACAGTTGTATTGATTACGTGATCAGCCCGCTCAGTGGGGGTGATCACTTTTAACCACTTTAAATTAACAATTTTTTTATTACGATAAGTGTAAATATTTTATTACTATTGTAAGCAAATAATTGAAAATATATTTTTGCTTAAAAAATCCTAAAATTTAATGGACTTTTTATATTGTTCGGTCAAAATGAGTATGAATGAGTCCCTGAAAATTTGGCTACAGATTAAAAAGTAAGGTAATCTATATTTTTTTTCACAACTACAGAGATACCGTTGTAAAAATGGTTCGTCATGAAAATAACTGTATAAATAATAAAGTAAGTACCTATAATAAATCTAAAAATAAAACAATAACCGCAACGCAAAATAATCTCCCTAATTAATAATTTAATCAAAATGATTTAAAGAAATAATTAGAAATATGTAAAAAAATGTGAAAAAAACAATTTTTAATTTAAAAATATAATAAAAATAGTTTTTCATTGCTATTTAATTTAGGTACTTATTTGTAAAAAAAAAACAATATTTAATGTAACTATAATTGCAAAGAAAAGCTAAGTGAGCTCAGTAAATTCATGTAGGTATATAAGTACTCTTAGGTACATATATAGTCGTATAATAGGTAATTAAGGAAACGGTTATTTTATCCCGTTGAAGTCAATCTAGGTGGGAAATTAATGAAGACCACAAGAAAATAGGTATGTAGGTAACTTTATTAGATTTATAATTTTATTTATCAATTTTGGCTATTTTATAGCTGATCTAAAAAGTATGATTTCACTTTAATTTTAGGCGCAAAAATTAAAACTAAGTACAAGTTTCTTAAAAGCGAAAAAATAAATCCATAATTTTATCTCAAAGTTACATGAAAAACAGTATTTTTTTCGTATTAAAAACTATATTCAAAAATTATCTTAGATAGAGTAGAGTAGGTTTTAAATAAGTTAACCTTATTAATTCATTGTACCTATACCTACTTATTTGTTTTGGTTGCCAATCTGATTAAAAAAAAACAGACACCTAAAAAGTTTTGTTAATTTTGCTTTCATTAAATATAAATCTTACCTTTTGGCGTGACGACTCTGAAAGCGCTGTTGGACACAGGCCTCGGGGATCCCTCCCTCAGCGAACCACGAGGGGAATCACTTCCACTCCTCACCATTGAGAAGTCCAGTGGCATAGGAGGCATCGCACTTACTTCCATTGTCAATATTTAAGAAAAACAAAAAAAAACTTTTACAGCGTCCGTCGCATAACCTAATGTCACTTTAAACTACGTAATTTTTGAAAATGGAATATTCGAAATGGAATGGTCGCGGAGCGTGCGGCCGGCGCCGGCTATGAAAGTGTTTTAAGGCAGATACACACTCTGCCAGCGCTCGCACGGCTTTCAGTTCGGTAAAGCCGAAAATCAGTAGAATCTCCATAGTGATTTCGACCTTATCGTTCGTACCGTAGCTCTATGGGCGTGGTATGATAAGCCCCGCCTCGGGCGTCCCTCGCGCCGCCATGTGCCTCGAGTGACAATCACTTTGTATAGGTAACACAATAATATGATTCGTGATGGATTTTATTGTGCTACCGATGCATTTGTTCGTGAGCAATTTGGTGAAGAAAAAAATGTTTCAGTCCGCACCGTGGCCGTTGATATTTATGAACAATTATAAATAAATTTATGTAGCTCTGTTAAATTACATTATAGTGAAGAATAATAATAGAAATTAAATATTTTCTTTTTATTTAAATTTGTCGACCATGAACATGTGAAAATATTTTATGAATGCTGTGGTCAAAAAATTTTTTAATTATGTTCATTACATTTTTTTTTACAAAAAATGCTAGCTATTGATTTAAAAACACTAATAACAAAAATATTTTAATTAAAAAACAGCAAATCGCACGCCCCAATTCAAACGTAACAAATTCGTCAAAAGATGATACAATTATCCCTCTCGAACTGCGCGTGACGTCCGACGAATTAAACCCACGACCCGGGGCGTCACGTACCGACATTTAAAACAATGAATGCTTCAATTTTTCACCGGCCCAACCCCCGAAAACGGGCAAATACGGCATGCTAATCCGACCCTGTCAACTATACGCACTTATTCTGTAAGTGATAACGACAGTCGGCTACGGCTACGGATTTTCGTAGCACGCTCGTAGAATTAAAAAGTTTAAAAAAATCTTTATTTATTTTTATGTTTGTATTATTTTATTTTCAAATATTGGTCACGGTAAATTAAAATAAAATACGATTTTATGCAGCGTACTGTATTTACTGGAGCGTAGGTGCCTACTGTTCTACATAAATATTTTTTTCATTAATATGTTTATTATTCATGTATTATTTTCTGTTAATTACCAAACATTTTCATGATGTAACAATAAGAGGAAAAATTGCTAAAAACCATAAAAGGACTTTGTTAGGTAATCAACAAATTTAATTAATATTAGGTATATTTACCTACCTAACTTTTTCGCTATGAACCAGAATAAGCCCGCCGGTCGACTTGCTTTACGAAAACTAATTACACCTCCGCTTCGCAATGATAAAGCAAAGCCGTCGTATGGGATATTTTTATTCGGGACAAAATGAAATTCTCGTCCGTAACCCTCGCAAAGTATATCAGATTTTACCTTTCTAGTATTAAGGTTGCATTTCATTTGAAATTTCAGTTTGTTTTAACAGAGTTGCGGAAAAATTTTTAGGACTGTAGAATAATCCTGGCATAATCTCCGGTAAATCCCATTATTTTGATCATTCCCTCGATCGTAGCGTCGAATATCCCCTCCCTCCTATATGAGAGGGCAGAACGAAAAAAATCGAAATATGAAAATGATAATCGTAATTCGGGCTTCGGACTGTTTGATTTTCGGGATTTGGTCGTAAAAGTTCGCGCGGAAATTGTGTGATTTATTCTTGAGTTTTGTTTTGTTTCTCATTTAACCTTATTTTAAAAAAAATATTTAATAAGATTCAATTGGATTTTTTTTTACAAGTTTAAAATTATGTAAATAAATAGAAGAACGAGTTGGTAATAGAAATCCATAAAATATTCTACTACGTTTTTAGCTGCACTTAGGGCGGTTACACCCGGGATAAAAAGTAGCCTATATATTATTCCAATATGATCTATGTATGTTCTGCTGGTGCTGGTGAGGTTTCCCTGGCATGTAGTACCTATTAGTTCCCGCAGGATTCATGGATTACCTAACGGATTCAAATTGTTGATAAAGTAAAATTTAAAAAATATTTAATAAGATTTTACCATCCCTGGTTTTATGACCACCACCGTCCCAAGTTTGGACGATATAAAATAATCACCTGCGAGGGTGAGGATACGGGAACCTACCGCCTGGCTCAATCCTTCATTCATTTTAACAACCCTTTTAAAATTCAGAAGATCAAACGACCATTTACACACAAACGGCCACTCAAAACTGAGTGTTAGAAACACTGAGCAATTTTGTACGTGGCCGTAAACGAGAAAAGCAAATTAAGCAAACAATTTTAAAGATAACACTGTGCGTTTTCCAACTGAAGTCATTGTGCGACACAGTGAGGCACTGTGTTTCAACTATTTTTACAGGTATGGGAGAATCAGTGGCGTATTTGAAATTAAGACGTGTTTCAAAAACTATATTTTTCTTTTTGGAAAATGGGCAATTATGCAGCAGTAACGATGCCTGAGGTAAGAAAACCAACAATATTCAGTTAAGGCCCTAAGGCCCTGATAAGGCCCTTTATTATTTACGTTATATACAATAGATTGACTCTACTATGAGTACATCGGTTTTGAGAAGAATCCGCCAAGAAACTCGGCAAAACTACTGTTTGCGAATTTCCAGAAACTAATCGCGATACTATTTTTAAATAAAATTTTATACAAAACTTTCAAATAATAAGTTTACCAGATACTTGGATCAATGTTTGAGATTAAAGCCCATCTGAGCTTATGCTAATCTTAAACATTCCACAGATAATTGTGGACACAATCATCTGTCAACTGTTTAATGTAATGATACACCATCAAATATTTTTTCATAAAACATTCCATTACAAATAATATTGCACTCGCGTATAGGTACGTATTACATAGCACATCACTACATAGTATATAACCAAGTCGCATCCGGCAGTCTGTCTGTCCTTTCTTTAAAACTACGCAACGGATTATAATGCGACTTTTTTAAATAGATAAAGTAATTCAAGAGGAAGGTTTACATGTATAATACATACATATTATAGTACATACATATTATTGTACAGAAAAGCAGATAAATTCAATGATTTGTACACCTGTGCAAAGCTGGGGCGGATTGCTAGTATTGCAATAAAATCTAATAAAAGCAAATCTCTCAGATAAGATATATGCATGCACAAGTCCGTAACATGAGATAAAGATATCAAAAGATTTTAATTCCAAATTTTAAAACTTGGAATGTAAAATTATTTTGACGGCTATGAATGTACTACTCATCATAGTCAAGAAGTGAAGTGAAGTAGTCGTTTCAAATTGGCGAATGACGTCATAGGTACAAACAAAATAATAAATAATAACAAGCATTGCTATCCATACTACGCTGGTCTAACTTGAGACGCGGTGCGTGCCTACTTGAAATGAAGGCTAAGTAAAAACACTGACACAAAACACAATTCCAACTACAACAAAAACACCCTGTATACTAAGCACAGTGTTTCTATGAAATAGCAGGCAAGGCCTCCACCCGGCCAGTGTTTCGCACACCACTTTAATTATACTGAGTTAATTAATACAAAACATTACTGCTGTGGCCATTGAACAAGCAAGAAGTCGATGTTAAGAGGACGCGACAGCGTTTTAATTTTTTTTTGTTTAATTACGCAGGCAAAAAGAAAAAGTATATTATAGCTCAATAATAAATGACGAAGGCCGTGGGTTTGAATCTTGCAGTGATCTTGAGCTTTCGGTGTAGGAAAATATCTTAAGTTGCCTAACTTAGCTTAGAGGTAGAGCGCACACACTTGAATGGGAGTTGAAAATCTGATGTGTTCCAGCAACTGCACTTAAGAGCCAATTTCCTTCAAGCTTTTGTGCTTACCACCATTACTTACTATGGTGTGATTTTGGTCAAAAACCAGATTATAAATAGTGTATGTATTTTTCTAAACCTGGGAAACTTCAAAAGTATTTAGTTATGTGTACATAGATGAAATACCTATACAATATTGTACACATATAACTGGCACTACATCATCTGTTTCTTCGTACTGTGTATTTAAATGTTAACTTTGCTTTTAAAAACCATAAGTCTAAAACTTTATCTTATATTTATAGACTTATGTCTAAGACTTTTGGTAAAATAAGTAGGTACCTATAATATATTCCTACTTCCTATTTCTTTCTAAGCACTTTTATTTTATGACTGATATTCCGCTGATTCTATGGCTCCATACTTAGCCCAAAAGCTTAACTACAAGCAGGTAGTTCGCGTTCAAAAATCATTTGGTCTTGGCCTGCGAGAGGCGTTTTACAGAATAACCCTGTTTTGATGTTTACTTTTAATTCACAGTCAAAATTTTATTTGAGTCGTCTTTTGAGTTTAAAGCGTTTGAAGCGCTTTAAAGCCCCACTTTTGAACGAGTTAAAGCGTTTATGGAAATAATTTTCTCATATCTTTGTTATTTTGTTATCTACATTCCATAAATTGTAGATTTTTTTAGGATTTGTTCGTTAATCGCTGAAAAAAATTGGCTTTTTTAAAATTACATTATAAAGACAACCAAAATTAACTTTTCCTATTTTCTGGACTCTACAAATGTTTAACAACTGAATTTCACTTCGCCTAACTACTTTTACAAACTTGCAACTGACACAAGTGCGACACAAAAGAGTTCTTAACTCTTTAAAAAAAAAGTTAAAAAGAAATTAAATAAGTAAGCGTTCGGTCCGCTGAATGGGGCAACCCTTGTGGTATTTACCAGGGAAAATTAGAGTTAAAATAAATACCTCGGGCCGAAACAATTTGCATCTAAATGTGACATTAAGAGAAGGCACAATTTTATCATTTTGCACTCGAGTGAGTGTGCCTCGGTGACCGCCGCAAATTACAAGTTGGATTATTTCAAGCGTAAGAGTTACGTGGAATTGGGCCTTTATATTTTTATAGTACTTTAAAAATATATTTATGTATTTTTAGACTTTGTTATTGTTTAGGATTTATAAGCTTCTTGACAGACTTATTATGTTGAATTTAACCGCTCTACATCTTGCTGGCGCTTCATACTTTGATTTGTTTTATTTTTCAGGAAATTAATTTATATTGATTTTAAAATACCGTAAAAAAGATGACCAACAGTGAAATATAAATTAAAATTGGCTTAATAATACAGAAGATATTAGCATTTTAAACTACTAATTAGGCAGCGATTAGACAAAGAGATCCAACATGGACTGTGACGCCATTGTACACTAAATATAAACTCCATGCTAAATTCTGTTTTGCCAGAAAGAGGTAAAAGATAATTCTTTGGTGGCTTTCTTGGTTATTATTATAGTTATTCGAAAAAAATATATATATATATATTCGAAATATATCCTCTTATTTGAATGCGCTTTTATTAAAGCATAAAAACACATGCATATTCGGAATTTATAGGTAGTTGTAATCTCGAACAGGGAAACGTGGATGGCTTGCTGAACAAATGACCTAAAGAAAATAGCAGGGAGTGAATGGATAAGGACAAAAGAGGACCGACTGGAGGCGCGCCTTGGAAGAGGGTTATCTTCAGCGGTGGAGAGATAGAAGTAAGTCAAGTACTCTTAATTGTTGTACAAACAGTATTTCAAATACACTTAAATCCGGTTTTTCAACAGCTGGATATCAAAAACTGTTCCAATTACAAATTAACCGACAGAAACCGCTTAACTGGCTATGTAAAAATTTGCCCTTATTTTACCTAATTTGTGACCATAAATCTTACAACTGACCCATTCATGTTCTTTCTAAATCTTCTAAATAAGCTAGCTTTTCGCCCCGCGATCCTGGAATTTCAGTTGTTTGAGCTGTGCGTTGATAGATAAGTCAGTCAGTCTGTCACGCATTATCTTTTTATTTATTTAGATATACAGTGTATTTAAATGTATAGCGACAATTTCAGGGATTATTACATTTTGACCGAATAAGATAGATGTTTCATAAGAATAGTTTTTTTTTTTGTGATTTCCGGTCCCATAGTAAAAGTTGTTCTTAATGAGTACAATCATTCCTGAAAATTTCGGTATTCATTTAAAAGTCAGCCTGTATAAAAGCCCTTAATATAAATGAAACAAGTGCTAATTAACAGAAGACTAGAAGCCCTAGTGTCGCCATATTGTTGAGGCCAATAACCTGACCACATGACAAGACCCATCCCAGACTTCCTGTGCCATTCATTTTATTATTTACATGTGCGAATTACGTTAATAGCTTTGATGGAATAATCTCGGAGGATCTCATGGTACTAAGTGCTATATTTTGTAGACCTTTTTTATTTTGGTTTATTTTAGAATTGCACAACGGTTTTCATGTTATCTACATGGTGTAAAATGAAACCTGTCTGAGCTGTGAAGTTCGTTAGATCTGGCATGGGGGACTACTTCACTACATAGTATAAAACAAAGTCGCTTCCCGTCTGTCTGTCCCTATGTATGGTTAGATCTTTAAAACTACGCAACGGATTTTGATGCGGTTTTTTTAAATAAATATAATGATTCAAGAGGAAGGATTATATGTATAATACATGCATATTATAGTACACTAGCTTTCGCCCAGCGGTTTCACCCGCATTAGAGTTCATGAACACCCCGTTGTTTATTTAACCAACCAAATAATATGTAGGTCAATTTGTCCGTTAGTATTCTCATACCTTGAAAACCACAGTACAGATTATGAAGCGCTTTTCAAAGATAGGTATCCTCTTAGGTTCAGGTTGCTAGATGAAGGTTTTAGGCTATTTAATATCCAGGGACAGGTATAGTTTTGTGACGATTGAATGCTACATAAATATATTATGCATGTGGAGTTCAGTTTTCACGTCTAAATACTTGTCAAAAATTACAATCCATTATTAGTCATACATAAGTTTTTGTTACGTTAAAAAAATCAGTCAAAGGTTCAGAGCCATACAGCCTTCTTATTATTTTTTATTTTTGTAGGTATATTGAAATTTTATGTTTGTTTTTTTTTTTTATAAGTTTCGAATGGTATGCCATGCAGGAGATAAAAGTTTTTCTTTCTTCTTTCTTTCTAAACGTTCAAACAGTGTGTAATGAAAATTGGCAGAGAGGTAGACCCGTGAGATAAGAAGGTAGGTATTTTTATCCCAGAACTTGTGAGAAACTAAGGACAGCTTCTTAAATGATTGTCTCAATGATACAATACAGATTAATGCAAAATTGTCAAGAACTGCCAACATAAACCTATCTATAATTTATCTATACTAATAATAATCTATATATCTATCTATCTAAACTATAATGAAACTGAAGAGTTTTTGTTTGTTTGTATGAACGCGCTAATCTCTGGATCTATCAGTCGGATTTGGAAAAATCTTTTTGCAATTGAAATCCTGAAAAAAAATATGTGAAGAATGTCCCAGGATATTTATTTATTTTTGTATAACACGGGTGATGCAACGCGGCGCCCGATGTAACCCGAGCAATACCGAAAAGAACCGAACTATGCATGACTTCACCGACATGAAGTCCTATACGTAATTTGTTTGATGATAATTGCTTTGACGTTGAATATTTTTAAGTTGAATTGTTGTAGATGTTATATACGGATTTCATAGAAACAAATACTACTTAAGAAGGTCCTAATTATTTCAAAATTGGTTTTGAGTTTATTTTTACTAAATTTGTTTTTTTTTTATTTCTTAGGTGAAAACTTAATCTATATATAGGTAATAATAATAAAGCTGAAGAGTTTGTTTGAACGCACTAATCTCCGGAGTTATTGGTCCGATTCGAAAAATTGATTCACTAATGGGAAGCTACATTATCCCCGAAGGTTATAAGCTACTTATAAACCCGCGAACGAAACCGCGGGGAACAGCTGGTTATTTTATATAAACTAAATGCTAAGTATTATAATTTTAGATCACTTGTTTGAGATATTGAAGAAAATTTAAAGCTTTGTTACTTTATTTTGGCATGAAAGTTGAACAATACTGTGAGTGGAAGGGTTCTTAGTGTGCTATAAACAATGCATGCTATATGATAGTTTAAATTCATAAAATATGGTACTTATATGAATAGAGTAGCTTTATACAGTCTGATAAACTTTTTAAAAAAATCATATAAATATCTATGACTAAAATTTAGAATAATTTTGATTTCTATGTTGTTACATTTGTGTTAATTAGTCTATATTCAAAATTTTGGATCTTTTGCTCAAGTAATTGCAAAAATATTAAAGGGCAAAAATGAAATATTTCACCCTCTATAACATTTTATTGCTAAATAGTATTACAAAATGCTTTAGGATTCTTATAGTGCTTGCTATGGGTAGCTTATAACCAGAAATTCGTGGTTGTTAAATGAATAGGAAAAGCGTTATACAGGTTGATGAAAAAAAATTAAAAATGTCATAAAATTGTCTATGATTAAAAAGTTTGAAATTATTGATGTGCATGTTGTTACAATTATGTTACATGGTCTACAACCAAAATTTTAGATCCCTAGCTACAGTAATTGCAAATATATTAAGGGGCCAAAATACAATTTTCCGCCCTCTATAACATTTCATTGCTAAATATTATTGCAAAATGATTTAGGATTCTTATAGTGCTTGCTAAGAGTAGCTTATTTCCAAAAAATCATGCTTTTCAGTTGTATAGTACTTCCGTTATACAGGTTGATAGAAAAAAATTAAAAAGGTCATAAAATTGTCTATGATCATTTTTTTTTAAATTATTGATTTGCATGTTGTTACATTTATGTTACATGGTCTACATTTAAAATTTTGGAACCCTAGCTTAAGTAATTGCAAAAATACTAAAAGTCAAAAATAAAATTTTCCACCCTCTATAACATTTCATTGCTAAATAGTATTGCAAAATGCTTTAGGATTCTTATAGTGCTTGCTAAGAGTAGCTTATTTCCAAAAAATCATGCTTCTCAGTTGTATAGTACTTCCGTTATACAGGTTGATAGAAAATAATTTAAGGTGTCATAAAATTGACATCTATGAAAAATTTGAGAAACACTGGTTTGAATATTGTTTCAATTGTATTAAATAGTTTATATTCCAAATTTAAGGTCCCTAGCTTGAGCCATTACAAAAATATTAAAGTGCAAAAATTAGATATTTCACCCTTTATAACTTGATGTGACATTTTTACTTTGTCTATGGGCAAGACTTTGACAAACACCAAGTTGAAATTTGTAGTATTTGTATAGCATAACGCGTATACGAAATTTCATTTGCCTATCTTCAGCCGTTGCAGAGATATAAGAGTTTGAAAAATGCATAATTTCCATCGGTAATATCTTCCTCGAAGAAAAAAAGTTTGAGAAACGCCGAAAATACATTTAAGCAGTATTATTAAACTACCTACAATATAAATTTTGAGTTTGTAACATTCAAACTCACAAAGTTATCAAGGTTTAACGGAAACAAAGCAAATCCCTTATTTTTTAAAATTTTCCTCCCATAGACAAAAGTTTGAGAAACGCTCGCACCCATATCTAATATTTTTTACTGAAAAAGCTACATTAAAAATTTCAGACTCCTAGACCTTATGGTTCCAGAGATATTAAGATTCTTAAAATCGCACAAAGGGCCCGTTTCCACCACTGCGGAAAGGAATTTCGAAAAATCGCTTCTTAAATGGGGTCTACGTGACAAAATCTATGCACATGCCAAATTTCACATTAATCGGTTCAGCGGTGTGGGCAGGGGGATGTTTACCCAAAAAACCGCTACTCTTTTATATAATAGATAAAAGCCGAGAAAAACCGTGCGAAGCCGGGGCGGGTCGCTAGTTTATTATAAAACCAACTTTCAAATTAGGAAAATAATTTTAAAATTTTCATATTGCTCAATTAAAATAAATTTAAATATATTATATTTATTTGTTTATGGATTGAAGTAGGTGACAATATAACTTAAAATTATTCTCTTATTGTTTTTTTTTTTTAATTTAAATTATTTTTTTTCATTGAAATACAATCTACTATAGACAATAATACAACATTAAATATTTACAACATAAAAATTAAAATAACATTTATTCAGTTTAGGCCCTAATAAGTCACTTATGAATGTCAACAGTTACAATTTTTAGACTCTACTACCGGTATCCCGCTTATCCTGGTAAAACATAAAATCCCTCAGGAACGCTAGCTTATTTTAAATGGTCTTTTCGACAAAAAGATAAATTTACTATGCCTAGAATGTAACTCGGATAATCGTGCTACAACTAATAATGTAATTGGAGTATTTAGTGGCAACTGTCTACTTTTCATTTTATACTATACTTACTCTCGTATTTGACCACAATCTCACGGTAAATGAAAATGTAGTCCGAGGTGGTATAATTATTATGCTATAATATCGGTACTTAGTTTTTTGGTGACATATTTTTAGTACTAAGATCATTATGACGATTCTATGCATGGGTGACATGATATATTAAATACTAGCAGTTCGCTCACTCGCGTTCTCGGGATAAAAAGTAGCCTATAACCTTCGGGGATAATGTAGATTCCTATTAGTGAAAGAATTTTTGGAATCGGACCAGTAACTCCGGAGATTAACGCGTTCAAACAAACAAACAAACTCTTCAGCTTCATTATTAGTATAGATTAACCGAAATATTTAAGGAACAGATAAGATGTACTATACATGACAATAATTTAATTCACAAACCGACTGGTTATACCATAAGAAGTATATTCGCGCCCGTCTGTCTGTGCGTCCCGCGATAAGAACATGTGTCGCTCTCATAATGATTCGAAACAACGACAAATGTTTCACACTGTTCTTTGTAGTGAATATTGAATTACTAGAAGTGGCTACATTTTAATGTGTTGGTATAATTTGGGTACAATTTTTGCATTAAGTAGATATGGCTCCTTCAAAGTAGTTATTTATTCAATTAGACCCCTGAAGGGCCCTTATGAAGGTCAAATTTATAAATGCCTACAGAAGAAAAAAACAAGAAAATAAATATAATAATAATAATACAAACTTTTACGCAGTTAAGACCTTATTATCTTCACTTAGAGTGATATCGGATATAGATATGAGGTTTTCACAAAGAAGTAATTTTACACGCGAAGAAAAAAATGCACTTTTTGGTTAAAAAAGGATTCAAAGGTATTAAGCATACTGGTGACTATACCGATACACGGACAAGTAAAGCGGTCTCTGTAAAAATGAATTACATACCATAATTTATAAAAAAAAAAAAAAAAATTGAACACATTTTCGGAGATCGAGCATTGCCGAGGTTTACTCTAAGGCGTCGATATATTCACAAACTTATCTACCACTTATTAACTCTATAACAATTGTTATTAAATGGAAGCTTATGAATGAACAGGGAAGATATACAACACGTTTCCACGAAAAAGTCCATCGACGGATAATATCACATGATATAAATATAATATGACTAGCTTTCCCCGCGGTTTCACTTGCGATCCCCTATTAATTACCCTATATGAAGATGCCATATAGACTTTGTCAACTCCTTTCGGTATTTTAAGGGTGAGTTTTCAAAATAATTAAAAAGATTATATAAATATTGTGATATTATTAATTTCAAATAAAATTATGAGAAACACTGACTTTCAAAATGAATCAAGCAGTATGTTTTAAGTTATTTTTATCTATCTAAGTATATCCAAATATATTTTGAGTTTGAGAAATAAGTATACAGTTAACTTCTCTTTTAATAGGCTTCGTGAGGTAACAGTACTTTCAGTCACATGTCTGTATTGCATTTTATAAGTATTTGAGTACATGATGTTGATGTATGATGTAACAAATCATCGAGTGACGGGCGCAGCGAGTACGGTCAACAAAAACGGCATATTGTTAGCAACGAGCGGAAGTCGATTATTGTGCCATTGCGCACACAACCACATGTGGTGCCATCTTGTCTCACACATAAATTGATATGATTTAATTCATTAAGTATTGTAATTGAGCTGTATAATTGTAGCACAATTTTTTTTTTTTTGCGTTGGTGTGTTGACTACTATTTCGACAACTTCGCAGTGGTGATAATGTGCCCGAAGGTGGTAATAATACGAAGCGTAGAACACACTGAAATCTATGTTATTCCAGAAAATATTATGTGTGTAAAATTATAGCAACTTTCAGCCCTTTAGTGATTTAGTCACGACTTTAATTATCTACACTATTGAAAAAAGTACCAAAAGATACTCTGTTCGTCCATTTGTACTTTTTCTGTAAATCTATGAATAGGTATTCACTATTTATTTGTTTCTATTGTAAAAAAGTTGGTCGAATTTTCCAATCGGTAGGTAAACCACAGTTATGGTTATTCTTCTCAGAAGTCTACAGAACTTTTTTTGTAATTTGAAATTAATAGTCAAAAAGCGGTTATCAGGCCACTAACCACGACCACCAGTTTAAAATCTACAGAACTCTGCACAGTAATCTCCGAAATATCAATGTATCAAAGCATTTTTTTAAATCCAATCCACTAAATCAGTTAACAATTTTAACTCTCATCCAAAAAGAAAAATAATATAATCGCATTGAAAAATATACTGAAAATAAACTGTCATTCCAGACAGTTCTTTTCATTTACCACGTTCAGAAACGGGGATTATAAAAACAACTGCAAAGAATTTATAAAACGTTTAGAAATGGATTATTGTCGTAAAGAGAGGTGTAGCGGCGCCGCCTCGTGGAGTTTTCCTATAAAGTTTGCGTTTATTGTGGTTTTTGAACGCATCGTCGCTTACAGCGCTTATAAACATGGTTTTATTTAAGTAGGGGCATATTTAACACACGCTTTTATGCTATATTTCTTAGACAAGTTCAGAAACAGAATTGCGATATGTAAGAAAAACGATTCAAGTGAAAACTTACCAAAACAAGTATGTAATAAAAATCATAATAATACATACTACATACATATAAAGAAACTCTTACCTGCTTGCGTATTAAAGGTACTGTCTGTAAGTACTGGTTTATAGAAAGTTTCAAACTACTACTAAGATGCTTTTCACCGGTTTTTTTCGCGGTTTCGTAAGAATTATCTTTCCGTAGAAAAATAATCATACATATACAGTTAAAAGTTCTTATTGGCCTTCCATAATACTTTACTGTCGATTTCTTCATATAAAATAACAAATTACCTTCAAACTTCTGAGAAATCATAATAAAAACTAAAGAAAATCCTTCTGCCGATTTCTCTACAACAGACATCAAAGCGGCAATAACAAAGGAACCCTAAAAACATAATGAGACGGCAATGGGCGCGCAAGTGCTCCTGTTCGCAGGGTCCCGTAGCAATTTCGGGACCTCATAAATATGTATAAGGCGGTACTCTTCTTTTCCTTTACTTATCAATTATGGGGTCGTTTAGACGACACGCGGGATCACTGGGCGGGAAATATGCTGTGGTATTGGAAGGGTTACAGGTTTACGGAGCGGTTTTAGGGCTTTGATGATTTTGTTAGTATTGAATATGTGATTCTGTTATGTTATTTTAATGTTAAATTGTAATTTCGCCCCAGGAGTTAGAAAATAGGTGACACATTTCTCGAGGAGGCTTGGGCTGTTATGTAGAGCTTCTCATTGACTAAAATAAAACGATAAAATACGACTGATGGTATGTGGTCACCACCGCCTATGCCTATGGACATTTACAATACCAGGGAGATTGCCGATGTGTTGACGACCTTGAAGAGGTTTTGATGATGGATTTGAATCATCACTATGTCTTAACACATTTATACAAAGCTCACCTATTACAATAGGTATTAACCCTTACTTACACACAATCGTACGCAAAGCCGTCAACATTGTAGAGGGCGCCACCATGTTACGTAACCCTTAACGGCCCGAGGCCCAAACGACCCCACATTTTAAAGCAAGGGAGTATTTTTATTGCAAAAAATACTCGGCAATTTTGCGCCGAGCTCAAAACAGACCCGATGTCCCAGAGGTAGTTTCGATTCAGACTCGATTATGTTTAGGGTTAAACGTCATTGATATTGCCGATCGGTGCCCACTGGAGGGTTATTGAATTTTTTCTGTTTCTAATTTGTACGGTCCGTGTGGCTAGGGTTAGATTGCGATCGTATCGATGTTTATTGATGATTGTTTAATTAAACCGTAGCTTTTTTTAAACAACTGTCATTTTTTTAAGTACAAGTTAGGCCAACTGTCAGTTTTGTTACAGAAAGTACTTTTAGTAAAGTAGCAGGTAGTTTAAGATGACGTAACATTGATTTCTATAGAAAAAAGATTTGAACAAAAAATTGCTGGCGATGCCAATGCTAAATCAATCATATTAAATACCTATATTATATACTGGTGTTATTATTTCCCTAAAACATACATAAGCAATATTTTTTAACACAATAATCTCGTTATTTTTTAAAAATCGTCAATAAAAAATCATAATTTCAAATGAATTGTTTATGTGTAAACCGTCACCGTGTTATATTTCATGATGTTCACTATCAGCCTGTATCAATTAATAATCAAAAGAGCGGAAAACAATAAGTAATAAATAAAAAATCCAATAACCCGCATTCCGAAAAGAGCAATCTTTCAATCTTAAAAAAATCGTAAACCGAATCAAACGCAACCGTTTTAGCAATTTACGGTAAATTTACAGCCAGGGTCTTTTTTACCAATTGTCTGACGGCAACAGATCGGTGCTGATAAGCTGGTGGGGCCCGCATATGCGCACACGCAATGTTGCGCAAAGATCAACCAATTTGTAGAGTTGACATTTGTTTGCTTGTTTTATTACCTATCAACAGATAAGTGCAGAAGAGTCTTTGGTTTGGCTTAGCTTCCTCTAATTTGCTCTAAATCTAACTATAGGTATAAAAGGAAAACTTAACTGGCTGACTGATCTAGCAACATTCTAGCTCAATCCGTCCATTGCTTTGAGCTGGCAAAAAAGGTTTTTTTTTTTTTTTATCGTTTCACATATGGCAGAGTAATCATGTAGGTACTTAACAAAGATATAAAAAAGCATACAGTCTAATTGACAACCTCCTCCTTTTTTAAAGTCAGTTAAAAATAGGGAAGTTTTTAAGATTGTGGTAATAAAATATTAATCGGCTTAGGCCAGATTGCGGCGCGGACACTATTTAAAACTGTCACATCTGTTTTTTAATACTCTTTGCGTCACACAGGATGCTCGCACAAGATCGTAATTAATAAATCGTTAACACGGAGTGGTTTGGTATTGTTTTCATGGTGGTGTTGGTTGACAGTGTGATTCGGTAACGCATCATGATTGATTATATCATGGTGGCCAGATGTTGACTTGCTCTGGTTAAAAACAACGATCAAATTTTGACGAGCGAGTCAGCTATGAACATAAAAATCCTACATTACACATTCAACGTACCTATCAGCATCTTAGAAAAAAACATTCAAACGCCAAAGATAAAATGGAATTCTTTCTTTCTTTCTAAAAAGCTTATGATAATTTTTTAGAAGTATTTGAATGTCGTACCTATGATAGACAATGATAATAATGGCCGCATTCATCCATCAGAATTTTTTGGCAGTTCTTTATATCTTTAATTGGAAAGTGGTTACCGTAGCCTAAGGACGCTTGCAACACCCGGGGTTTCACTCGTTTTACCGGCCCATTACCTATGAGCTCTGGTAAATTTACACGCACAGAAGCATAATATTCTGTTTATTAGCTGTAGTCTGTAAGGAGGTACTTCCCAAGTCGAGCTTGTCTTTGAATGCAACAATTCTAAGCTCTATCCCTTTTACATTCTTGCGTGGACAAACGAGGTGGCTCGATAAGAGAACGAGTTGCACATGTGAGTATAGTTCTTCTTCTTAATCGGATACTCTTGACAGAGTGGACGTGTTTATGGTAGGTCTGGAATCTTGAGTGGCAACTTTCGTAATGCATCTGCATTTGAGTCTATTGCAAGCAGGACGATTCGAGTCGAGTACGAGTCTTTTCTCCATTTTTGTCTGTCTGTCTTTTAGTACCAAACTTTCCATTGAATCTTTGCGATTAACATGGCAAAAAAACCAGTCTTTCCTTTATTTACGTAAATATTTATAGAGTTATATTATTTTAAACAGTGTCAACATTGATTGTGTCATTGTTCATCAACAGCTCTTTTAATAAGCAATCTGATGCGTCACAATAATTAAACGTTATAATCATTTTTAACTAATAATAATGACATGCGGGCACCATGTTTGTTTTTTACTTCGACGAGTGTGCACCCTTTGTCTTTGGTGAATTAAGTTTTAATGGATATTAAATCAGCTAGATTGCCTTTCCCTGTTCATTTTGAGTTATGACTTTATTTGAGAGATTTCGTTGACTGTTACATAAGGGATTTTAAGGTTTGTTAGCTATGATTTGCAAACAAATTAAGAACAGATATTTTTTTTTGTAAAAAGAAAAAATTATGGTGTTTTGTGGCTATTTTTAAACCCCGACGCAAAAAAGGGGTATTATAAGATTGTAGCGTGTATCTGTGTGTCTGTCTGTGGCATCATAGCATCTGAACGTATGGATTGGAATTTTGATTTAGTTTTTTTTTGTTTGAAAGGTGTTCCTAGCTATGTTTCAAATAAATCCGCTCAGGCGTTTGAAAATTACGACCAATTATGTAGAGAATATTTTATTTTTAATTTTAGCTATTTTCGTTTTAGTTTTCAGTCGTACATGTGTTATTATATATCCATACAACTGTTATCTATTGTGCCATTTGTGAAAGTTATTTGTATTCGTCATAGGACTCATTATTGAAAAGGATATGAACCACTGCTCTATTCAGTAATTATTTCTACGTTCATGTTATTAATAGCGCGTTTTAGTTTAACATTTTCGCATACTTAGTTACTTGGGTATAGTTAGCATGTCAACTTATCATTTTTTCTCATAATCTGAATCACAATTCAAAATTCTAAAATCTCCAAACAACAAATCTGTCGGAAGTTCTAATTTCAAACGGCAATTTGCCATCTTGATAGAACATTCACGAGCGAACCGACTCGGTCATTCATTCGCTTATTCATTCACTCGGTCAACTAGTCAAAGGGCAGCCGACGAGAAAGTGAACTCCACCGCTCTAGATCAACTAATTACATGTTATTCTCACTGATTAAAGCACAGCTTGGGTCTAATGAGTGAGTCACACAACTATCGGCTTTTAAGGACATTTATAGTAGACGACATGGAATAATAATTATAAAATAATTTAATAAAAATTAAGACAGTTGGAAAAGGTAAGTAAGGTTAGTTTGATGGTTTTATTTAATAAACAGCCTAGCACGCAATCGTATTTTTTTTTCTTAATAACACGATTTTGACACAATTCGACAGTAAATTGAACTTGATATGTTTTTAAGTTAGCAACATACACACTTTTTTTAGGCCGTTTGTTAACCAGTTAGTTTTACATTAATTATTCTGCGATTAAAACAATTGTATTCAAAATAAAATCATAGGAAAAACAGGTGGTTGACAACCATAATATTATAATATTTTAAATAATACTTAATCAAAAATTAGAAAGGAAAATATTATCACGATACTGATCAAAAATAAACCTCACCACAATTTTGCGGTAAAATACTACGAAACGCCAATTCAAATAAAAAAACTCATCCTATTCAGTTTAGGCCCTGATAAGGTACTTATGAACGTCTATAGTTACAATCATTACAATAGACTCTACCACCGGTTCGGAATACACTTGAAGAAGACTCCGGTAAGAAACTCAGCAAAGCTTATTTTTTTGTGGATCTTGTGTGAATTAAAAAGTAAATTAATTTTAAAAGTAGTAAAGTGTAAAGCGCCCTCATAATCTGTTGTAGAAAACGTTCTCACAGGGCCGCACTCATCTTTCTCAATCAACAAACCATCGGGGTCATACGATTTTTATTGTTTCCAAACCAATTGCTACGGGCGTTGGCGACTTGGCTCTTTTTTCACTAAAAACTCTACGATCCGATAATTAATTTTACAACCTCTTTATTAAAGTTAACGGTTGGGTCTAAAAATCCACTAAAATCTCCTGTTGTGCTGTACTAATTCGCTTTTATACTCATTCGTTGTTAGTTTTTTTATTGCGCTTACATTGAGTTTTGTTATAATATGTGACTGTTGTCGTAAAATTAATATAAACTAATTGTCTTTTATATATATTTTATGGCAACCCTTTGAGAATTAAAAATATTATTACATTGTTATAAATTAGAAAATTGATTCAGATTTTGTAGAGTAGAAGAACATTTAGTTTTTTTGCAATTATTTATTAAAATCAAATTAGTAATGTATTTGTAAAAGAATTAATAAGTAAAACATTTGCGTAACACTGGGTTATCGTTGAAGGAAAATAAAACATTCATTCCATATTAGGAAATTAAAAATTTGGAGCTGTAGAGACTAATTATTTCAATTCGTTAGGTAATTATTTTTAGGGATATTTTTATATTATAGTAATTATGGGTTGGTATATATTATTTTCCAAGCAGTTATTGAGTTACTGTCATGATAAATATGTTTGTTTTTTATATTACTAACAGTAGCAAGAAACATACGGCGCAGGTGAGCATTGGCGATTTTGATGACATAAATTATGCTACTATTCATCAAAATCTATGTCGGTTCTTTATTTAGTCTATATTAATAAAGTTAATGTCACAACACTATTACTTGACATTACCTCCCCGGGGTCTGTCACTCAAACACTCCTGAAACTAACTACGCTTTTAATATTACTCAATATAGTTTTTTTTTTTTTCAGTTTCGTCGCGTTTTCCAATTCCCATTAGAGGACACTAATGAACTTTCGTTTTTTTTGTTCACTGACAGCAACTGACGGTTGACGCATAAATATCATTGTTTTTTTTGGGGCACAGTCTTTGTAACAAATCGTTGGTGATAATGGATACGTTTGGTTTTTTAATTTGTCTTTTACAGATTTCGATTGGAGAAGAGTCAGTGAAAGATCTACAATGGTTTAAAGCACATCTTGTAAAACTCACGATTTAGCATGTGCCGGACATATTTAAAACCGTCGGTTTTCACGTAACACGTAATTATTATTGATTTTTTAATCACCGTCCAAATTTGCAGGGATTATTGTACTCGTAATTTCAGGGCTGGTCCCATATTAAAAGTTGTTCATAATGATGATGATTAAAAAATCAGCCTGTATCTATACTAATACACTGGGGCGCAAAGGAAGCAGATCGATGGTTTGGTAGAAAAAAAATTGAAAACATACGTTTTTGCGCCAAAAATTAGCCTTATTGATAAATTTAATATCCTACGTAGTAATTTAAAATACTCTCGCAATAAAGACTAATCTAACGACATACCAAGAATCAATGGTTTAGGCTACAGGAGGTCACAATGGAACGAACATACATACATTATGCGTGCAAAAACATTACCCTCCTTCTGGATCAGTTCTGTAAAAAAGCTAGATTCATATCAAAAAGCTATAGTATACTACTATATTATAGGTTTAAAACTACATAGGTACCATGAGCTATTATGTCTAACTACAGCAGCTTAATTAGTATAATCTATTAACAAATCGTATTATCACGACATTTCACTCGTCATATCCCACTTAACGTCTATCAAATCACCCTACCTGATGTTAATTTTGCGTGTTTGTACCCTGATTTATCATAAACTCTGGGGAGAACATAATTATTATGTATTTTACGCTAATTGGAAGAGATGTGCAACTTTTTTCAATATACAAGCTACGCTTAGGCTTTTTATGTTGAAATTTTAACTATTTAACTAAATATCTGATATCGATATTAATTAGTTTTACCTCAATAAAAAACGGTCTTATTCATAAAAAAATTACAAAACATGATTTAGTTTAAATTCCGAAGTCTTTATCTGACACGTGACGTATGATGATCGAAAGAGTGAGACGGAGGACACTATAACACTGATTTAGTTATAAAGCGATGGGGGTTAATCTATGAGTTTTTTATCCATTTGTTTTTTTTTGCAATTGCAGAATTATAGGTGCAACTGAGTCATAGCAAGAAGATGTAAATAGTCATAGTAAAAGCTGTTCCGGAAGATGAATCAGAGAATTAAAAAAATATATGACATCTTCAATATTTTTCATACAACTTTAAAACAATTAAAGATATCTATAAGTCTTCTCAGTACCTATATTCCGTACTGGTGATAAAGTCTTGCAAAAGCCTTAACAAACAGGGCCTAAACGGAATAAATGAGTTTTGAGTTTGAATTTAAACGAACTAACCTATACAAAGCCTTGGTTGTTTTAATTATTAGCAAAGATAATAACCAACCGTATGTTATGAGTGAGCTTTAGCATTAAAAGGCGCGTGACTGTGTTACCATATTAAAATATTTCACTCGCCACGATGAGCAAATAATAGAGTTTCAGGGTTGCCTCATGATTTAATTTGTTTATAGAATGAAATTAAACTGAAGTGTCTGTTTATAATTTCACAAAAGTGAATAAAAAAGAAATTGAGCAGGTACGGTATTTATAAAAATTCATTTTTTTTAATTTTTGTCAGTCTATCTGTTTGTACCTGTTTCCTTGCTGGTTAATCTCCAAAACTACTCGACAGATTTGAGACAGATTTTGACAGAGATGCAGTTTGATTTTTTGACTAATATTTCTTGCGTTTTAATTTATTACTGTTATATATTTTTGCGGGCTACCTTGAAGGTATAAATAATAATGCAAATAAAAAAGTTTAATTTACATTTTTTTTCCATTTTTTAACCTCCTTAAAAAAAAGGAGGTTCGCAATTCAAATGTATTTTTTTGCTTTGGGTTCGGTATAGCTCCTCAGTTGGTCCCATATTTATTTTATTGACTTTGAACAAGGTTTACTCTTTCTTTTAAAGTTAATTATTTTAATTAACTGCGTTTTATTTGACAGCCCTAGTATGGCACAGTGGTGAGCAAACAAGGGTGATATTACCCTTGTTTTTCACAATACAGTTTGATATATTGCTCATAATAACAGGCAACTCAGGTGAGTCCGGGCGACGTTACACTTAAAAATCGGACCTAAATGTGTTTGCCTTTGTAGGGTAATTACCGTTTAAGATCGATAACTGTTACATTTCAATGGTAAGTTGCTACTAACTGTTCTCGATTCAATAAATTTTGCAAAATAATCTTTGATCACCTAGCTCACTCAGTTTCAACAACCTACATTAATCAATTATAATTTTATTAAAGTTGGAGCAAAATCTCGACCATGATTATTTTTATTATGAATAAATAGAAATGTGTGTTGACCATAATCCCTCCATGGTATGTGACGTGGCCGAAGATGGTACGTAAGGACACAAGTCTAGAAAGGAACTGGCTCTGGCAGAAGCCGTAATTTGTGACAGATTTTAAACTTTCTAACCGTGCACTTTATGGTATTTTTACGGTGTTTTTTTTCACTGAAAGCTCAAGCTATAAGGTTTTTTTATGTCAGAAGGTTGACAAGTAGGCCGTATTGTCGCGTATCGTAATTTGCAATACCAGAGGTGTGTCAATGTGTTGCCGACCTATTACAATGCCAAGAATGCTTCTGGCTTTCAAGTGAAATTGCCGGAACACACCGGTAGGTGCTTGGCGACAGATTTGCAACTTGAGGATCGTAGCCTGTCAATATTCAAGGTTTACCTACCAATAATTTAAAATACTTACGTTTTCGTAAGAGTGAATAATGAGTGATATCAGAATGAGTTACGCAAATGGTACCACCACGGCGTCATTTTAAGCTTTATTTTTAATGATCGCCGTTCCGTTCACATTGTTTCCGAATATTATAAATAATGCAACAAACGTTTGTTTAGTTTCGCGACACACGACCGTTTTATGGGCACTTTATCGACGATTGGAAAAAATAATTTATTTTATGTTTTGTCTTTTATTTTAGATAAAGTGAGTTAAAATCAAATTGTACTTTAAAATATTCTTGTAATACCTATATGTAAATTAATTTTTTTATTTATTCATGAAAATTATAAAATTATTTTTTTGCTAGATTGCCGTCACGTGGTTTGACCTGCGATCCCTTATTTTACCCCCTTAAGGTACTAGTCCCGAGGGTCGCGGCCGAGGCGTCAGACGCGCGCGTCATACATTCCCATAAAATATGTACCATATACCATTAGGAGTTGAATTTCCGAAACAGATGGCTGGTCATAATGATTAATACATTTTACCTTTTTGAATGCTGTAGATTTCGTCAAGATCATGTGCTACGACAAACAGCCTCGAAGCCTTATCTCTATTAAGAGTCCTTATCTCATGACTACCGTTACTATTAAGTATGTATTCTGTGCTACAACTCCAAAAGCTACATTTATTTCTTAATTTTATATAATTATTTATTTATGTGGAGGCTAAAAATGTGTTGGTTTGGTATCGATAACGTAATATCGACTAAATCCCATCTCTAGCTCATTACATCAACATTCCTTATGATTCTTCGGAGTTCGCGCGCGAGGTGTATGTGTATTGTGGCGACTGTATTTACAAGAAGGCCAACCTGATTTAGTTGTTTAGTGCGTTGCTTCAATCGCGCTGACGAGGCATATCTAAATAAGAAAAAAGTGACTGATTGACTGACTGACTGATCTATTAACTCACATGTCAAACCACTAGATGAATCGGGCTGAAATCTGGCATATGACGACGTAGCTATCCGCTAAGAAAAGATTTTTGAAAATTCAGCCCCTAAGGGAGTAAAATAAGGGATCGCGAGTGAAAAACCGCGGGCCTGAAAGATAGTATTGAAATAAAATCTCTTGCATCCATGCTTCTTGAGATTTTCGTTTACCACCAAGAAAATCTAATGCGCGATTCTTGAAACAGATTCTGTCATGTAGATATAACTACGTAATACAAAAAATCCAATGACATAAAATTACAACATGCGGCCCCACCCCTTGTATTACTTAATAACCCCAATGTCTCTATTAACCCCCTAAATTATGTTTACCTAATAGAATAATGACCTATCGTATAATAAATTGGAAGATTTCCATACTCGATAGCGTCCTGCGTTTATCATTTTAATACTGGGAAGTGCCTCTGGGGTATCGTCAGCCGCTACCTAGCGCGTCATTCACTATTTACAACTTAAATTTTACTGCTACAACGAACCCCTGCTATTTCAATTTGGATCTTATGTTAATAGATATTAGAATAAATAATGTGTATTTAGAAGGTTAAATTAATTTGGTAATGTTGGACGTAAAAACTGGGTGATTGCGAGTTGGGTCTAATGAAGTATGGTTCCGTAGGAGATTGAGAATATATTTTGCATGTTTATTTTTGTAGCTTTGATATTCATCAAATGTAATTACAAAACTTTTTATTTAATATAATAGATTTGAGCTCTTTTTGCTAATACGGAATTGATGTTTGTAGTGAAATCGTATTTTTCTGAACTGCCTTTTACTACCTGATGAAATTGTTATTTTTTCCCTAGTAATCGTACTCATAATTATCATTAATTTACAATTTCGTTAATGTAAAACTATCACACACTTATAAGTGACATTTCTTCTTGGCAGAGCGGTTTAGGCGTCCATATCGGTGGTAGAAGCGGACACACTCTTCTCACGAACTACCGCCGCCATCTCTCCCTATTGGCTTATCTACGGATTTTACTTGGTCAGTCCAGCGCATAGGCGACTTGCCACGTGATCACTTACATTTTCATCGAAGGAACCCTAAAAAGGGAGGTATCAAATTTGACGAACGAGACGTGTCATTAATGTGCAAATAGCACTGGGAAGCAATGATTACTAGTTTTATAATGTTGTTAGTACTGTATTGCTGTTGTGACGTATAATTATATGTTACGTTGGATTTTTATTTGTTTATTGTCAGGCTTGGTGTTGTAAAGACTACATTTCTTCTTTTGTTAATCACTTATTTATCCTCAGAGGGCATATCATACTTTTTACAGTATAATCAATAGTGATAAGAAAGTAGGTTTCAGCCCCCCGTTTTACTTGCGTCCTGTTTCCTGTGCCAAAAATCACGTCAATGCGCTGCTGCGTGAACGAAAGACAAAATTGGTTTTGTTTTATTGTTAATAATTTGTAAAAAGCTAATTGTTATAATAAAAAAAATACAATATACATAATTTTGAAAATGTAGCCTTGCTGAGTTTCTTGCCGGCTCTTCTCAGTTAAAGGCCGTGTTCCGAACCGATGGTAAATTCATAAAATTTGACCTTCATAAGTGCCCACCTGGGGCCTAAATTAAATAAATGGCTTTGACTTTGACTATGACTTTGAACCAACAAACACTCCTTATAATATTAGTAAGGTAATAACAGTGGTAGTGTATATTATAATAATTGTTACTATCAATATTCCTAAGTGCGATATCAGGGCCTAAAATAAATAAATTATTTTTGAGTTTGAAACAAATATAAAGTTCGAAGTTAATAAAGAACTTTTGATGACAAAATTATAACATCACGTGAAAGTAGGATACCTACAAATGAGTTAATTTTCCCAACAGTTTTATGCCCCTGTTGGATGAGAAACTGCAACCAAAAAACTCTCGTTCATCTTGCACAATGCACGCCGGAGTTTCTGCTAAATTGAACATAATTTTAAAACTGGCCACACAGTGTTTTTGTTTGGCCTCAGAGGTTGGTAACATTCGGCTTGTTAATTGGTGCGGCCAGGCGCAGTTCCATGTAAAAATCCTTAAAAAACTGACTTTATCCGATCCAGCTAAGATTATTATCATAACCTATTCAAAATGCTATTTTTTCTTATATATTCTTTCTTCTTCTATAAATATACAATATTTACAATTATTTACAAGAAATATACAAACTATATATAAAAAAATTCCTCGAGGCGGCCGCTGCTGCCAATCAACGGCAAGGTTCCCAGAAGGCTGGCAGCGTTCCCTCTTTGTATGGCCTCTTTCTTCTTATAATCAATTATGTTAATATCTTATGTCAATAATTAATTTAAAATAATATCTATACTATACATATAAATCAATTACAACATAGTCCGGTAAGGTTGGTGTAGCCATCAGAAGATACCAACTTTAGTCCATTAAAAAAAAAACAACATAATATGAGCATCCTTGTGGATGATTCAACCGATTCGGTTGTTTATTTTAGTTGTATTTGTAATTATCTAAATATAATGAGGAATAACAACAAAAAAATCTAATTAGTCCGTCAGTTAGATTATCAAAAAATATTGGATACGTATTTTTTATTTTGATCCGAAAACAAAAAATAACGAAGATACAGTGCGTTAAAATTTTCCGGTCTGCAAAAAGTGTACTAAAAAGTAGTTATACAATGACGTCACAAGACCCAATCCTGCACTTTGATGGGACTTATCTTTGTAATTTCTTATTGATTTGATAAAATAAAAAATACGTATCCAATATTTTTTGATAATCTAACTGACGGACTAATTAGATTTTTTTGTTGTTATTCCTCATTATCAGGATAAGGTTTGTATGAAACATTTTCTTTTGGAAAATGTACCGGAAATGTCGATATGAGTTATGTTTTTGTATGAAAACTCAATAAAAAAAACGTGACGTTCAGTTTTTTATCCGGGCGACACCGGACACGAACTGCTGGTATAAAATATATTTGTGTTATGTTGTAAGAATTTTTTAGATCATACATCATCATGTTATTTTACATATTCTGTTCAAAAAAATATCTCTGTTATTATTTACTGTAACAACTATCAACGCACAATATGTGATTCGCATCTCACCCTGTCTTCGATTTCAGACCGCCTTGGGGTGCACTCCATATTAAAATTTGACCGCAGTATAAAAGTACGTGAACCCCAACCGTATGTCTCCACTCGGTCGGAACGTAATTCAATTTCGGGTAAAGCGCTTATTTGTTGTAACAGCAACTCTGCTCTGTCTCATTTCGAGTCTAGTTAACTGAGCTTCGAAGTATAATTCGGTTAATTGAAATTTTTGAAGCGGACCCAATGAATTTCGTTTGTACAACCTCAAAAATCCGTAGCTCGGATCCTAAAATGAGCTCAAACTTAGGTATAGAAAACATTGATAAAAACTTGAATTAAAAAAAAGAGTACGTGCGTACCCGTGTAGAGGGGGGCATCTACCCCCTCTGGATTTACTATGCCTAATCACATACATACCTACCTGTTGTCGATAAAAGTTATGTCGGATTCACGTTATTGACAATAGCAGTTCCTCGCAGTTTCACTCGCGTTCCCGGGATATTCCTTATAACCTTTGGGGATAATGTAGCTTCCTATTAGTGAAAGAATTTTTCGAATCGGTCCAGTAACTCCAGAGATTAGCGTATTCAAACAAACAAACTTTATTATTAGGTACTTTTGAAAAATGCACATGTATCCATATAGTAGGTACGTAAAAATCTATAAATTCCAGTTAATAACATACATACATAGCTCTTAAGCTCAGCTGGTAAATTCATATGAAACATAGCATTACAATCGTAACTTTAGAGCGTTGAAGTCGTTGCACTGACAAATCGTAACGTACGATACGATGAACTGGGCTCTTCATGTAAAGTTATAAGGGTTGAACATAACAAAGTGGAGAAGCATTAATTTGTAAATAAATATGCTTCATGGACTTTATTTGGAATAAAGCACATCTTACCATCAAAGATCGAATTCTATTGAAATATATCTTGGCACTTATCGATAGTTTGAATCTAAACACTCTAGTGCTGGTTCGGACGGTTGCATTTGGTAAGAAAAGCCGGCAATTCAATTCAGCAATTACTCTTTTCAAAATAAGCATAATATTAATTAAGATGATAACAAGGCAACACTAAATAGCAGACTAATAGATTCAAGCATACCAACCCTCAGAGCCTGAGAAATCTAGAAGAGAGGAAGAAACCAATTGATGTGAAATACTTTCTTCCACTATCGACAAATGGATATGAACGGATTAAATTAATTCAGTCTAAATAATGCTTCGGTCACTAAACTTGAGGTAGTCAATCAGATACCAGAATATAGGCTAATGATAAAGAAACTCGTTAAGAATATTTATCATCACAATCCTCTTCTAAAAACAAAGGAAGTAAAGTCAGTCAGTGAGGATTTTCGACTTGCAATTTACGATAACTATTGAAAGTTAGTGTGACATCCCTACGTAGAATCCAATGGAGTTCTCAACGGAATTGGGCCTCAGGTGCGTTTTGATCGTGATTTTCTCTAATCAATGGATTGGGATAAAGTGATCGCACAGCACTTGAGGAAGCAATTTCTTAGTATCGGATCAAATTGGCAGGTGCGCCCTGATATTTTGCTGTTTTAAGACTTCCTAACTGTTATCAAGGAAACATTGCTGGATTAATTCAATTGTACTTAACTAAAAGGAAAGCCTGACTGACTGGCCGACTGATCTATCAACATCGCCCACAAACCACTGAACGGATCGGGCTGAAATTTAACATACTAATAGCAATTATAACGTAGACATCCGCTAAAATGGATTTCTGAATAATCAACTCCTAAACGGGTAAAAAAAGGGATTGCGGGTGAAAGCTGCGTGAAAAGCTTGTTACATATAAGAGCAAAGATCGAGTGGTATGTTATAGTATGACACAACTTAGATGAAGCATCGGCAAAATTCGTAAAATCGGTCGTTCCCGAAATGAGTGCGTCTACAACATTACTCATGTGTTAAAAAATGATCGGCAAAAATGATATTGTTGAACGTTGAATGGCACGATATTGAATGATTTTTATTAGTTGTGTAAATCGGAAGTGAAGTGTACGAAAACGATTTGCCGATCTACATCTATGTTGTGTCATACTGTACCAATGTGCAATGGGTAAACCAATTGAATATGGCCATTGTATACTAAGTATAGGTAGATATATCGTTAAGCGAGGCTCTCATTATAATATGAAGTAAGTAGTTATTTGATTACGGACCGTTACAGTTTGGCAAAAAGATTTTCATAAATCTTATGAAAAATTATATTAGGTAGGTGGCATTGCAGGTACGGACGATGACAATTCAACGTAAACACTGCGGCATCTTATGCGGTTGTAATAGGAGCTATTTTTCAACAAAAAGGTATAAGGCCTGATGTGTTGGCGATTGTACATTACATTAACCTGCATGAAAATAAGTATTTTTTTTGGTTTTAGTCTCTGGAAGGAGTAATGAGTTTATTGAAAGGCTTAGTTACATGCTTGCTCAGACAGAATATGGATTTATGTACAATCTTTTGTCTCTCGGACTTTGTCATAATCGTGTGATCTCTTTTTTGCACAATTCGATACAACACTCGGGCAATTATAATTGCTGTCAGTTGTCCTCGCGTCCTGATCAGCTCTTCCCGGGGATTTGTTATGACCGCGCTAATTGTCCGCATCCCGGTCGAGGTTCGTTCCTTCCTCATTAACGGGGTGCCCGATCGGACGCGTGACGTCACTGCGCAAGCGCATATCGTTGGCGATGAGTTAATTTTAATTGGTATGAAAATATCTGCTTTGCGATTGTGTTTTGTTTTTCAGGGATTTAGGTCGTCCATTTTAAATGATAATTGGTGATTCGTAGTAGGTAGTTTGCCTAAGTGTATTTTAACAGCTGCACTTGAGAGCCAGTACAGGCTTGGTGTGCTTACCACTTTTGGCCACATCAACCACCATTGACCAATCATGTACCATTGATCAAACACAGGCCTACTATATATAAAAAAAAAGGTATGTAACCGGACCGGAAAGTATAAATATAGTCTACTTTTTATCCCAGGATCGTGGCCAAAACCGCGGGCAAAAACTAGTATTTATTAAGTGTACATAAGGAAAGTATTTATAGCGGCAGATTGAGTGGTTAAACGCAAAGATGATGTTCAAAGGATATCAGAATTGAATATTGCGTATAAAGAGTTCTTTCTTGGTTCATGTTATGAGATTTAAGCGTAATTATAATTATTCTAAAAATGAGGGCGATAAATTGAATAAAGTAAAAAAGCTTCAATAAGTCTAAAAACTTAGATTACTTACATTGTGAACTTATGGAAAATTAAAGTGAAGATTCTATACACAAATTTTAAACGGGCCGGACGCGAATTTAGATACCTACGTAACGAGTCAATTTATGATTTCAATTACTGTTATGTACTTTTCCTTATACTTTGATACTAGCTTACCGTCCCGCGGTTTCACCCGCGATCCCCTATTTTACCCCCTTCGGGGTTGAATTTTCAAAAATCCTTCCTTGGAGGATGCCTACGTTAAATAGCCAACTGCAGCCAAATTTCAGCACAATATTAGGTACGTCCCAGTGTTTTGAACTGTTCGTTGATAGATCAGTCATTCAGTCAGACACGCTTTCCTTTTATATATTTTGATATTACGTTTCAGCACCTACTGAGAGACCTCTGGGCAAAAATCTTTTTTTCGCGCAAAATTGTTGTAATAACAGAGAGAGATAATCTTGTATGGTCGTGAGTATATACGCACGCGGTTTTGTTTCGGTATTGGACGAAGAAATGTCGTACCGAGAAGTCCAAGGGCCTAAAGAAAAAGAGGTTTTGTTCGCTTTTCGCTTATAACTTGGTACAAAGCGAGATGCCCGAAGCGCTGCGGAACTTAAATTCGAAATCTTTGAGATTCAAATCGCCACAAACGTCGTTAAAACGCCAGCCGGTGGGATTTCAAAGCGGAACATCTTATGTTCGGTTCATGTTTGTAGGCTATGTATTAACTGATATGTATGTACTTCATTATTATAAGTAGTTGTGTTTATGTAGTGATGGTAAATCTAGTTAAAAAGTTAAATAAATAAAGAAACTGACTCAAACTCAAAACTCATTTATACAGTTTAGGCCCTAATAAGGCACTTATAAATGAATTATGAAAACAGTTACAATTTTTACAATAGACTACTTACCACCAGTTCAGAAAAACTGATAGGTACTTACTATGCATAGCCCAAACCGCCGGATGTAAAAACTTGAAATTTTAGCATGTGATACAATATAATATTATTTAACTTTGATAAAAATAAAGTTCTAATTTTTTTAAGATTGGTAAACTTTATGTACCTACTTGTGACTACTAAAATAACTTTTTGAAATGTAAATGGCATCAACGTAAATAACAAACGAATATCAACATAAAGAAGAATAAATAAAAAATACAGTAAATACAAACATTCTTTTGAAAAATCATTATTGCCGGTACAAAATCTCGCGTGTATTATAAAGCGGGGCACACACGGTACACATTTCATAAAAATAAACACTTAGGTAATGGGAATAGCACGCACCGCTCCGGAGCGCTCCGGAGCGGTGCGGAATAATGTGAAAAAGTAAAGCGGACGCTGAACGACACCCACGGGGCAAGGAATCGGTTATTTGCCCGTAGATTGTTTTGAATACTGTTGTTACCTTGAACTTAAATGGTTGGATTGGACATCTAAGGCGAGCATTCGTATGCTAGTTATATTAAAATCGCTTTATTATTAATGACCACAATTATGTACTTTTACAAAAAAAAAAACATTTTTGATTTGTTACTTACTAACTTATATAGATGTTAGTTGGGTCATTCGCCGTGAAGATTTGGGAATGAGGCATATATTCAGCAGGCTTGGCTTGAAAATAGTGTTCCTAATAGCACAATGTCAAATTAATCTTCAAAACTGGCACACACAATTTCGTACACATATCTACCTATGTTTTGGATTATATTCGGGAAAATAAGTTTCTCACTATCTCGGAAATATTTATATACATTTATGTATACTTTAGCAACCCATAATCACAGGAAATAAAAATTAGTTTAAATTGAAAATTTAAACATTTTTAATTACATAATTATTACTTATTTATTCTCACTAATTATACTAACTAATTATAATATACCTTATTATAAGTACCTATTGTAATTAGGAATTTGAAAAACCACAAAAATAAGAAAGGAGATACTTATATACTACTAATATTATGAAAGTTTGTAGTATGTATGTATATTTGTTGCTCTTTCACGTAAAAACTAATGTACGGATTTGGATAAAACTTGGCACATATATAGATCATACCCTGGAATAACATATAGGCTACTTTTTATCCCGAAAAAAAGTGAGATATCTCGGGAACGAAGGTGAAACTTCGGGGCGGAAGCTAGTTTAACAATATCCATACCTAATCAGGCGTAGAAAAAAGTTATCTGTTTTTATATGGCGTTATACTGATCTTCAAAATAGTTACATCTTGTCGGACGTCAACTTATGACATCGTACTCAAGGGTAGGTACAAAATGTTCACAGGTTCTTATCCAAACTTTTCTGTATCCAAACAGCACGCAATCGGCGCACTCCATGGCAGGTGGTCATATTTAATTCATGGTACAACTACCACGCACTAACGTTGGTCTACATTGTGTTTGCGTTTTCTTGTAGGCACTGGGCCTTATGCGTGTAGCCTTTGCTTTATTTTTTATTTCCTTGTTTTAATCTTGGTTAAACTATTGAAAAGACTTATGACGTCATTTTGCCTTTTTTCGCGACATGATTTGACGCGATGATTTTATTTTATTTCTTAATTGAATTTTAAAAAAAAACCTGGTAAGAAAGTACCGCGAGGGCTTGCAATAAATAAAATAAATATTATGTTAATACGGTACCGGTTTAATCTTCGCAACAAATCGCGATGCGATGTGTTTTGGGTACAGAAATTTTATGGTAATATTATTCATACATAGGAAGTAATCCGCCATTGTGTGTATTATATGATAATGTGCGAGATTACAGTTTTTATTCCTACTTTGTATGATATTGGATTTTCAGGAAACTGAATTAAACATAAAGTTAAATGTTATTGCAAATATTACACTCTAAGGGCAATATAGTTGGGACATCGCATTTTTTTTCACACCGTGGTTTCAGTGAGAAGTCATAGTTTTCAATTCAAATAAACGAACATACGTCTATCTTACTTAATATTATAAATGCGAAATTGAGTGTGTATATTTGTAACTTCTTCACGCTCAAATAGTTGGACCAATTTTGATAAAATTCGGTATAGAGGTAGCTGGCTCTATGGACTAACACAGGCTACTTTTCATCATATCAGCCGAAAGACGTCCACTGCTGGGCAAAGGCCTCCCCCAAGGATCTCCACGATGGCCGGTCTTGCGCTACCTGCATCCAGCGGTTTCCCGCGACCCTAACAAGATCGTCGGTCCACCTTGTGGGGGGCCTGCCCACGCTGCGTCTTCCGGTTCGTGGTCGCCACTCGAGAACCTTTCTGCCCCAGCGGCCGTCGGTTCTACGAGCGATGTGCCCCGCCCACTGCCACTTAAGTTTGGCAATTCTTCGGGCTAAGTCGGTAACTTTGGTTCGCCTGCGGATCTCATCATTTCTGATCCGATCTCGCAGGGAAACTCCGAGCATAGCCCTCTCCATTGCTCTTTGGGTGACAGGCTACTTTTATCCCTCGGAAACACGGGCGAAACCGCGGGGCGGAAAGCTAGTAAAATAATATATATATAATAAAATAATGTGAGATGGTTCCGCCCGCGATTTCAGAGGGTTCTTATGTTTTCCCAGGATAAAAAGTAGCCCATATTTTATTCCATCTATCTATGTGTTAAGTTTCATCCAAATCCGTTCAGTAGTTTTTATGCAAAATAATTACAAACATCCTAACTTCCTTACACACTTTGTATTTGACCACAATATCACGTGGTGATGATGTGGTCAAAGGTGGTAAGCAAGGGAACTGACCCTCTACTGTAGTTCAGCTGTCAGAACACCAGCTGTTATTATTTTATAACTAACTGTTTCCCGCGGTTTCATCCGCGTTCCTGAGATTAAAAGTAGCTTAGCCATAGGGATAATGTAGACCATAACCTAAAGATATTCGCACTCTCTCTATAATTATTAGTTATCATTGTCTTAATTCTCGATGACAAGTAAAAAAAATCTTTTTAATTATCATATCGGCTGCAGTACAAGTAACCAATAACAATAAAGTGGAAATGGTCAGAACCACAAAATGGCTGAAAAAAATACAGAGTCATAGACAAACGGAGCGGACCGTACAAACTTTCCTTATGGTTTTAATTAAGCCGCGTTCTGGCCGGCCACTAACCGACCTACCGCCATTTTTGCAGTCCCGCATCGCTCGTGCAGATTGATTAAAAGTCTATGGTCCATGCTTTATAGCTTGTGTACGTTGTTAGAGTTGATACGATTCGTATTATTGTTCAACAGAGTTCAAATTTAAAATTGGAATTAATCAGGCTCTTTCCCACTGGGCACTCTGGGCACGAGCCCAGGACCCCGCGATCGATGGGGCGCCCTAGGTCCTGCTATATATACAATCTCCCATATATCAGTCTTCTCAGTTCAAGTGTATTCCGAACCGGTAGTAGAGTCTATTGTAAAACTGTAACTGTTGACATTCATAAGTGCCTTGTTAAGGCCTAAACTGAATAAATGAGTTTTTGATTTTGATACAAAAATAGTGGATGGATGGGGCCTTCTGCTACGTGTTCGGGGTTCCACCATTATTCTATTCTGCCTTGGGCCTCCAATAGATTAAAGACGGCCCTGGAATTAATTATCTTTAAATATTAACACAAACGAACCTGCGATAACCATCTGGCTGATGATGGCTGATAGATATGATCAATAGCAACGTGCAATTATTATATAAAGATGTTTTTGTATCCCTTCTCAGGTTTTTTTAATGTTTTTGGGTTAGGTACCCGTATAACCCTGGGTAGGAATCATTATCACATGAAGCTGGATTGCAATCGTTTTATTGACCATTTTATTTATTTGCGAATGCATTCGTTAAGTTTTCGGCTTTTTCGGTTTAAGTTAATGTAACCTATGCTTTCTTACCACTGGTTGTTTCCAGCATTCCGTCTTCCTTTTTTTCTTGGCCTAAGACTACTCGTACCTAAATGCTCTCAAATGTGCGGTTCCAGAGGAGTTTCCTACTACGGACGCTCTAGTTATAGAATGAGCTCCCCGACGTGGTTTTCCCAAAAGACTACAGTATGGGGTTCTTCATAATGGGTGTGAAGAGATTCTTGTAGCGTCGGCAATGTGCGACTGATACCCCTGGCTGGTGTTGAAAGCATCCATAGGCTACGATAACCACTTGCCAAAGTCTTCTCAGTTCAAGCACAGTAGAAATATAGATCTTTATTATGTGGTTCAAGTGTATTCCAAACCGGTAGTAGAGTCTATTGTAAAACTGTAACTGTTGACATTCATAAGTGCCTTATTAGGGCCTAAACTGAATAAATTAGTTTTGATTTTGATTTACCTACAATCAGGTGGGCCGTATGCTTATTCACTGCCTGAGTAAGTAGTATATAAAAAAAAACATACCAATTTGACAGTAAAAATAAAAGAATTAAAATCGTGCGACAATGGAAACACACCTAACTCATGTAGCGCTCAAGCAGCGTCTAATTTATGGTTGAGGTGGGCGCTCGCCCCGCCAGTTACAGCCGGACCGGACGCTAATACAGTCAGATACACATGAAAGTACCGCACGTTGGTACTGTGATGTGTGTTTACGTATCTTATCTAATCTATGTACTGCTGGACTAGTCTTTCAGAGTAGTCTGATTGTTGGATATGATTTATTGAGGTCTAGGTACTTCTAAAATCTATTCAGAAAATTTATAGTTATTATTAGTATGATACAAAGAAATGAAAAGTAGTATGGTAGAAAAGACAAAGCGTGTTAAATTTTCAACGACTTATTCGCAATTGGTAACACGTCTTACTTATTATGTCATATGCCCTAAAGTGATATTTGAAACCTTTGATTATTAAAGATTTGAAGCAGTAAGTAGGTACTAGGTAAACACGAGATAACAGTTTCTTTAAGAGATGATCTCCATTGTCCGCATCATTGCTATTACAATAATTTAATCTCCTTAGTTTTATGATTCTCATAGCAGCAGTCTGCTTATAAAAAAAACCGGACAAGTGCGAGTCTGACTCGCGCTCGAGGGTTCCGTAATTTCCTATGTTAGGTACTCTAAATACCATAGACTTCTTATAGGTTTTCAAAGAGTACATTATATATTAGGTTTTCCTGTAATCTATAGGTAAAGAAGTATTTTCTGTATTTTATCCAAAGTCCAGTAAGTAGTTTCGGAGATAAGGGGAGGAATGGCCAGGTTTCGCCTAGTTTCTTAAATAACTACAAAACTATTTATCTTAAGATTACAAATACATTTTTTTAGATCCTCACAACGAACGCCTTCATTTGATATGTCATACAACAAAACAAAACTTTTTTTTTTAAAAATCTAATTCACCCCCCAAAAGTCCCCATTTCATTTATTTACGTTACACGTCCGTGTTTCTGTCACCGACTTACATTATGTGTAGGTACCAAATTTTAACTTAATCCTGTCCATTATTTTCGGACAGACAGACAGACACACGTTACCGTAGTTTATCTCTACAATTTTCTAACATAACAATAATAGCTATCACAATATAATGTGGACAACGACATAAGGCGCTCTGCACACTCTCCGTGCCACGAGGATTGACTGTGACAAATGTGATCATCAAAGCAACGCTAATATCAAGACAAGTGTCCACTTTTTTGCGAATACCGTCATTTCTTGCTTTATAGTGTTTAGGCCATAAAAAGTTTTGGGCGAACTTAAAACCTACTAATCCTATATCATATAATATTCGTCTTTGGTACCTGTATACGAGACTGAATGGAGTATAATGTATCCACCACTCACCTGCCCCCGTAACATAGCAAGCGTAGACTAGAGATTAACGGTCTTATTCATAAAAAAGTTACGAAACGTCATTTAGTTAAAATTCCGAAGTCTTTATCTAACACGTGACGTGTGGTGATCAAAAGAGTGAGACGGCGGACACTATAACACTGATTTAGTTAAAAAGTGTTTATGAATAAGGGAGTTTTCGACCAATATACGACGACAAATAACAATCGCGGATTTATTTCAACACGTCATATTTATGTGATTTCATTGGGTGAAAATTCGAGTCTTCTCTGGTCTACGCTTGTCAGGCTACGGGTGTACTTCTTTGGGCTACCCGCTAGATCACTGATTCAGGGATGATTTAATTTAAAACTAATCAATTCAACTACTTTTATCAATTTTATCATCATCATGTCAGCCGAAAGACAATTTACAGTCCCAGAACCCCTTATACCTATAAAATACTAGGTTCCGCCCCGCGATTTCACCCGCGTTCCCGAGGGATCTTATGTTTTCCCGGGATAAAAAGGACAAACTTTCGCATTTATAATATTAGTAGAATATACTAATAATAAAGCTGAAGAGTTTGTTTGTTTCTTTGTTCCTCACTTTTCGTGGCCACTCTGAAGGTCTTACAACGGCAACTATTAAGCAGTATCTCATTTGTCACACGTCGCCAGTCGCCACATTTAGTTGATACTTTACAGATGTCGCCGACACCGGCCGATTATGATGGTCTTTTGGGCGAACCAATCGAGGGAGTGGACGGGACTCGGGACTGGTTAATCATTTCTTGTACATATATAGAGAAATTGTTTTGTCTCCGTGACTAATCTTTTTTTTTTATCAATAATTTATTTGGAACCTTATTGCTTAGAATATTGGTATCAAAATACGCTTTTTAAAAATTGCATATATTCTGTAAATTCCGAAATGAATTACACGTAGCAATATTGCTCGAGCGGCCGCTTTCGTCCCCTGATAACTAGGTGCGACTAAAACTTATGGAAACTCCGACCCCTAATGATCGAGCCGTTTTACCCCCGAAAGCCATAATAAAGCTGGCTAAGAAAACAATTCCCGTTGAAACAATGATAGGCAATCAACGTCAGGACACTTTCCGTTCATAAATCAGTCTCGGACGAATCTTACGTGGGAACCGCCCCAGGTGGAGTGACGAGGCGGGATGGGGCTCCTGATAGTTTTATCACAGCTTAAATATCACTACCAGTTCGGTATCGAATGTTACCTACTTGTGCAGAGCAACGGCAGAGGATAAAGCTTTTATCCTCTGTGGTGGGGCTCTTGCGGGGAACAGGGCGGCAAACATGCTTAGTTTGCAGACTCAAACGTTGAGGGAAAAAAAAACCGTGCACATTGAGTGTACTTATGATATACCTATAGTAAATAATTATAATAATATTATGTAACATATATGAACGTGTATTAGGTATGTTTTTTTTTAAATTTACACGTATATTTTATTTTCCATTTTGTGACAATCCTGTACGTCTGCGTGCGACTCCATAAGTACTTACAAGGGCGGCGCCGGTGGCCGGTATCGCTCGACATCAAACGCGATGTCACACTGTAGGGAGAATATAGTTTCACTGTGGTTTTATTATGGATAGTAGTATATATAATAGTGGTATATAAGGTCGAAAGATTAAGTCAAGAGATTACAAGAAAGCATAGAAAATATACATGGGTAGTACAAAATGTTTTGAGCTCTCGTCTAGGTAGGTACATACTTTAATTAAAACTTCCAACAAAGTTCGTAATCCCACTGTTTATGATGACTAAGTTCAGTTCAAAAATTTAAAAAATGCAGGTAATATTTATCTATCTACCTATCTAATATTAATAATTGAGTTTAGGCTATTTAAGTTCATACAACTGGATTTAAGAACCTTGTTGATGTGCTTTTATAATCAGCGTAGACAAAACTCATTTCGAGAATAAATTGCACAGCCCAAAGGCTGCCTTTTCGATTCAAATGACTGTTTATACAGGAGGTTCGGTTTTTCTAACCCCTTTTTAGATGTAAATAAAGTGTATACGATGGGGTTAGGTTATCATCGAGCGATTATTTGACTGTTTTCGTAGAAAACACAGCGGGACCCATACGTTTTTGTTGTTCAAGCGTACGTTTTATGTTTTGGATGACTGTGTTTTGTAATCGTTTCGTTTGAAAGAACCATCTGTGAACATTTTGCAGGTGCGGAAATAGACTTTCCAATCTTCACATGAATTGTAATGTAATGATAAAATACCTATTTCTCTGAACGTAACCATGAAAAAACAAAAAACGTTCAGAGTGGACAAGTTCGCTTTTGTTCGCCAGCTCCTCCTGTTGGTCCGCCTGGCTCAATTTATTATCGTGCTAGAGATTAGATGAAGCAACTACTGGTAACACTACTGCACCCAAACTGCCTATCAAGTAAAAGACAATAAATTTTTTATTCAAAATATATTTATATGTAAACTGCACTATGCACTTATAAACCGTGCAATTTTGTTTCTTTTTCACTTCACACGGTTTGTGTATTTTGCCAGTGTCATTCCGACCGCCCCCAATTAGTCGTAATCGTAACTCGTACTAAGTCCCCCCCTTCCCCCGGTAACGCCTGAGCCGAGGTTCTTACCCCATTTGGGGGTGCCCTTAGGCGTGGTTACCTAAATGTTACTCGGCTGAGAGCTCTCTGCACTCGCCGATTTGTCCGATCTGGCCGTAATGTTGATTTTAGTACCTACTTTAAAAATAAAAGTTGAGCAATGTATTTCTATATTCTTCAATAATTCTTGTCAATTTATATTTTAAGTTCCAGTAAAGTTCAAATGCAATATTATCGTCGTCACGTTGGTTGGCTTTAAAGATGTATTTACATAAATGTAGAAAATAATGTTTAAAATGAAGAAATTCACATCGCTGGGCGCTGGAACAAGCTATGCGTTTGACGGGGTTGACGTTTGTTTGATACATGACACTTGACAGTGACATTGATCCGACAGCTGTTAGATTGCCGACCGTGTATAACCTTAAAGATTCGGCATTATTGTTTTTATATTGTTTATCTCTTTAAATAATCGTTAAAATAGTTTAAATTTTGTGTTAAAAGTGATGAAAAGCAGGACTCATAAAGTACTAATTTTAGTGAATAATAAAGTTGACCTAAAACTGGCACGTGGGTTGTGTAGTTATTATTTTTAACAACATTGTAAATAAACAAATAAGTACATTACTTTTAGTAGGTGTTTAGTGGCTTGAGTTTACGCATTTAATTATCAATCTAGTTTTACCTTTGCCTTCTAAAGATTAATGTGTTAAATGATAAAATTTATTAGGAATTTAATTAAGTTTAGGAGTAGTCACTTAAAGTTCAATTTGTTATTATCATCTCGATTACACATTCGGAAATTACTTGCGATGGCTGCTGAATCTTCGAAAAGTGATTTAAATTTAGAACAGCCAGCAAAAAAGATAAAACTGGCCATTGATGAAGAAAGTTCCATGGAAAAGCATAGGACAGTAGCCACAATGTGTGGGGCATGGAGACCTGAAGAAGTTGATGGGGGCTTAGTATTTGTTTTCCAAACAAGAAACTTGTGCATCAGTCCTGATCCAACCAAGGAATGCGACTATCCGGAGAACATTGAAGACTTCTGGGAAGCAAGTTTGCATAGCAGCGGTGAAATACAGGTAAATTCTATCTCTGGAATTATATTTATTAAGTTCACTTAGTCTTAGTAAATAGTTAAACAAAGCTATACATAATATTACCTTTATTGGTTTATTGTTATAGTGGGCTTTTCATTCAAAATATTATATAGCGCCATCTATTGCATAATGCTGAAACTAATTCATTAGCACAAAAGTAATAGGAAGTATTACTGTAATGTTTTGGCACTAGAGTGCAGCACTAGCACAAATTGTAAACAGAGTTTTTTGAAACTCGCACCACGTTTCCGAAGCAGTTTCTTCTGATCATCTACTTTAAATGACCGTAGGATGCCATTATACTAAATAATTTTCACATAATAGTGAAATAACATGCGTTATGGCACGGTTTGTTTACTGTACGTGCTAGTAGCCCCACCTGTGCACAGCTTTGCGTAATATTCCTTATTCATTTTCTTAGTTTGTAGTTGATCAATTTAAGAATAGATGTCGTGGTCTTGGATTACATTGATCAATTATTTCTAGTAATAGATGTCGCTGCCTTCTAGATAAAAATTTCTTAGTATTACGCCATCTACATATTATATGAAAAACTATGTATATGATGACTGTAAACTCAAAGAAACCCTAGCAACACTAGAGCTTTTTTTACTATACAGGTATAGGTGGCGCTTAAATATTTTTTACTATTTTATTCCAATTAAAAAAAATAGGCTTTAAAGAGATTCTAAATACCTCGCAAAACGGATACCTTAATCAAAAAATAGTCTTAGCATCCTCTCAATTTTTAAAAAAACCTATCTAATGATACCCTACACAATAGGATAGACGCGAGAAAAAAAAATCATCCCCTTTTTACATGTAGGGGAGTTACCCCGAAAAAAAATATTTTTCATGATTTTATTTAGCACTTTGTCGACGTAGTAAATTCACATATTCATACAAAGTTTCATCTTTCTAGCACTAACCGTTTGGAAGGTAAGCCGAAAACGGACGGACATGACGAAACTATAAGGGTTCCACCCTATAAAAGTATTCCCTTCCCCTACCGATAAAAGCGTGTAATATTAAACTTAACTTTATTCATAAAACAGGTTAAAGGCGGATTGTCAGCTCAATTAGCGAACAACCCAAATTACCGTCTTGAGAATCGTTTTGAGCTGAGTCAGGCAGGACGGGAAACGTTTTAAAGAACCATCGACCCGTAATACACCGGGTAGAATATTAATGAGTCCCGACCCAGCTGTTAAATGAGCTAGACCACCCTATTAATAGATAGGTTCATATTATTATAGATGATGAGGCTACAAATTATTCTAATCGCACTAGGAATCTACCTTTGACAAAGCCTAGCATCATAGTTTTTTTCTTAGGATATATTAAGCTTGTAGTTTCATAAGAGTTTAATTTATAAAAAAACTATCTGTTCCCCGAGATTTCACTCGCGTTCTCGGGATAAAAAGTAGTGTCGTATTAGTGATTTTTTTTTTCAAATCTGACCAATAACGCGTGCTAATCACCGGAGTGTCCGAATGTGACCTATTATAATTAGTAATTCATAACTTACAATAAGTAGGTATATTACATATCTACATAAAGCTGATATTTGTTTGTTTGAGCGTTCAAAGAAACAAACTCTTCAGCTTTATTATTAGTTATGAATTACTAATTATATTAGGTCACATTCGGATTCGAGTAAGAAAAGTAAACAAATCAATCGGTTAACTAGATTATTTTGTAAGTATAAGAAAGTTCTTCAGGCAGCTGGCTTGAGCTTTGTCTAGTTACATGTCCTTTACGTTTTCACTTTAAAAGATACGAGATAAGATACCTTTTGTAAAAAATTCACCATTGATACATGAGGGGAGTGTCGTAAAGGGAGGCAACCTGATACTATATAAAACACGCCGTCGAAAATGTTATGACAAAGGTGAATTCTTGCGTTCCCTCCGAGGAAAATGACGGTGAAAATTGTTGACATGCCACCCTCGTGACTTGAGTAAATTCTTTAAAACAACTTTGTGGGAATTTAGTTATTGTGTTCAGGTACCAAGTAGCTAGCGTCATTCAGCAACATTCACGTGTATCTTAAATGTTCCGCGCCATTTTACTAGAATATTACTTTTTAATGTGAGATAAAAGTGAAGTAAAAGTCGGAGAAATGAGGACATTTTGTGAGCATTTAGAAAAGTTTACAAAATAAAAGGTTCCGACGAATTGAGAACCGACGAATTTTGAAGTCGGTTAAAAAGAGTTTGGAGTTTGATTGTGACATGTCATGACGAGTTGAACAAATTTGTTTTTTGTTCTATAAACGAATTTGCTGGCGTAATATAAAATTTTGCATTGATATCTTTTAGTATGTATTAGTTTCTCATCGTTTATACAGATTCAGATTAAAAAAATAATTAAATGGTTCAAAATGTCTGTTAACCTACGTTTGCACAATCTTCAATTTCCTGAACAACTGTAGATAAAATAGGGTTTAATAAAAATAACAAAAGAATAAATCAAAAGGAAATTGCCGATTGTTACTTTCAGAACCATAATGAAGATTCGACCGAGCAAAAGTAAATACAAACTGTCGTCAATTTTATAAAAGAATTTTGCAATTGAATGCACTGGAATTTATTTCTATGCGACGACAAATCATTGCGGACCTTAACGAGTTTGAGCATTTCTATTTTCTCGGAAGCTTTATCAGAAATTTATATTTCACCAAATGAAGGTTTCTAGATAGAGGAAAATTGACACGTCTTCCACTGTTCTTATGAAAGTGTCGCGGTATTATGGGTTTCAATAGAAGGCTTTGAGAGATTTCTTTTTTATCCTCAATCGAATTATTTTTTCTTGTGTTCGATTTCTAAGAGTTCTTGTCTATCTGATACACGTGTAGACAGATTACTTTAATACCTTCTGAGATTATTTTTTGATGAAAATATCACGGTAAGCTTATCTATACCTACTACTATATAAATTTATATATAGGTATATAACTATAAATATATGTCGTCGTCAGCGATAGCCAAGCGATACAAACATCACGTATAGGGTTCAGTGGTATCAGGATCCGATTCAGTGGACGTAGTACAGACAATGAAACAACGTAATACCATCGCTTCGGAACAGTCCCGTATGAGGAGAAGAAGCGACGCAAGAAACTCCTCATGGGCCCGATAGATTTATTGTAGCAATTTGACAATTAAATAATCACTTCAATTACACGTACAGACTCACATTAAGGTAGACTTCAGTATCAATTGAAACAATAGTTACACCGACGTGTGTACAACTCGAGAGCTCGTGATAAAAGTGTTCGATCCAACTGTAATGATCTTACCCACATTAACTTGTATCATAAACTATCATTCAGTCATAGGTTATTCATTCACCGCAAGTGTTGCCACCATTTCAACCGATACCTCCACCATGATAATAAATTGAGCCAATCGAGTCGGACAAACAACCCGACTATCCGACCTATATAACTGTATAATTATATAGGCATTGTGTCTGTATATCCTCTTATAACTCAAGAATAGCTTGGCCGGTCTTGATGAAAATTGGTGTGTATTAAGAACATGTGATTGCGCATATGATAAGCTATACATGATGTTGGTACACATTTTGGTAATAATAGAAAATCTATCTGTATATCCTACTAAAATTATAAATGCGTGCGAAAGTTTGTGAGTATGGATGTATGTATGTTATTCTTTCACGTAATAACTACTCAACGGATTTGGATGAAACTTGGCATATAGATAGATCATACCCTGGATTAACATATAGGCTAATTTTTATCCCGAGAAAACATAAGATACCTCGAGGACGCGAGTAAAACCGCGGGGCGAAAGCTGTACTACTACAAAATCTTATTCATTTTACTCTCAGCGAAGCGGGCGAGTAACGGCTAGTTTAAATATATAGCTAAGTATAGCTTTTACATGAATTATATTGCTTCCCAAAGATCGTGACCCTTCAAATATAGAGGACGATCCAAAATCCTCATTAATATGGCATTTCAAGGAATCACAAATTCGCCTGGCTTCCGTGATTCCATTTATTATGAGCATGTTAATCCGGGTTTAGGCCCCTTACAAAATGTTGCTCTTGATGCCTCGACAGCCTGATAACCGAAATTATATCCCATCCTTTAGGGACCCAGTTATATGCCCATCTTTGACTAGTAGGTAGGTACCTAATAGAAATTCGATTTCATTGCGATAATATCCCTGTTACCCAATATTGACCCAAGCTTGTTCAAAGGATAGGCTGATATTCGAAAACTTTGGTCTTTTCTTTTCTTATGCATCATTTACTTCGAGGATTCGTGCTATTTGTTAGTGAAATGACAGATCCTAAATAATTGCCGATAGCTCGCGTAGATATTTGTGTATTTGTTAGAAATACATTTAATTTTATAGTAGTTCAAGTTATTGAAGCGGTTTTAAAGAATACATAAGTTGAATTCAAAATGTAGGTCAACAAATATTTTCTTCCAACCCCAACCAGTTCTCAGAATCCAATGTTTTCTTGGAAAAATGAAGCGAACTCTCAAAATTTCAAGTTGGACAATTTAAACAACCTTTGCATGATTTAATATTTTCTGAAAAGTTACACTTGGAAGTTAAGTGGTGGGTTTTTTTGGGAAAAAAATATCATAAGTCTCGCTCGACACGCTTGAAATAAGAGTGTGCTTGGCACGATAAGGTGTTATATTCTAAAATGAACGTCTAAAAGGACTTTAGTATTTCGCACTCAGGTCTTTAAAATTGAAGGACCGTTTTCAGACTAAGCGAACTTAATAGGATTTCTGTTTGCGTAGAAATTTACTCAAGCTAAGATGAGTCTGTTGGTTTGTTTAGTTTTAGCAAGTTTTAGTTAGTTTTTCTTACAAATTTTAAGATCTATGTATAATTCTATAGGTTTATAAGTAGTATAAGTTTCTATAAGTTTTTCTCGGTATTCTTTGTTAAAAACTAGAGAAAAGGCGAATTTTTTTTATTTGAAAACTAAGAATGATTTTTTGTATTATTTGGTCTAAATAACTTTAAAATTATAACATACATTCTGAGATCTAATAGAAAAAGGATAGCTTTATTACTTTTTTTTAATAAAAAGCTTAGTTTTTTTTTAAAACATGAACCCGTTGTTTTTCTAAAAGTGAGCCTCGCCTGTCTCGCTTGTCTCCGTCAGTTTAGTAAGGAACGGAGTCATTCGCGCGCTTAATTGCTTGAGAACTCCAGAAATCCGAATAGCCATGTAAACTTACGACTTTAATACTGTAACATCAATTAGTTTAATCTAAGTTACGGTTAGTTTCATAATCATGTTCACAACTACTTAGTTAAAAAGTTTAAAGCATACTTTCAAAGTCAGTATCCTCATTTTTATGTTGATAATGCAAACATTCTCGCCAATCGTCCGGCACCCTTTAACCGTTTGAAGATTAAAGGATCCTTTTGTTATCCCATGATGAATTATAGCTGTCAGAAAAAAATATGGGAAGCATAACAAATTGCTATTCGGAAAATATAAAAATCCATATCTTTACTTCTATTTTTGGTTCTTTAAATAGATTTGTATTTGACCACCATCTCAACATGTTAAGTGTACTTACTTACTGTACCTCTTTTGCTGTAGGTATCAAGAGCTTTCCTCTGTTATTTATTTCACAAAGTGATTTGATCTTTCCATCCAAGCAGAATTTTTAAATACAAGCAACATCTCAAAATTGGATGACGTTGAATCGCTCAACTCATTCGGTGTCGTCAATTTCAACTCTACCATTTCAATCGCTAGGAATATACGTGTCGGTAACCTGGCGAATGCATCAATCATCCAGCCAATCGCTGTCTCGCTGTCGGTCTGGCATATTCGCGAACTTGCCACTTGCCAGTAACTCGACTTGACTGCATCCTGCGCCAATACTATGTCAGGTTAACCTTGTCTTCATTTCGAAAGTCGATCATGAAATAATTTTTAAGATTTGTTGGTTTCAGTTATTGGAAATTGTTATTTGATGCTTATTATTGTTTGATATTTTCGATGAGTCTCGTTCATTCTTTAGATTTACTGACCATGTCGAGGTAGACAATTTACTGTAGTACTGTTCTCAGATGATCAGTTTAAATCAAGCTGCGGATTATTTGTACTTTGATCAAATTAATATTGAGTATACTTAAGTGTTTATATCTAAGCGTACAGATATATCTAAAACACTTCATATAAGCCAGAAAATGATTCAACATCAAAATCAAATTAAAATCAAAATTAATCTACTAGTCCTTTAACTATGAAATTAGAAGCATTTATTCTTTTTGTAACATTGAAATTGAGATAAAAAAGTTTCCAAAATATGTACCCTGAGAGGAGAAAATGAGAGATCGAGAGAAATCATAGTATTATAATTGATTCTGAATCAACCAAATTGATTACGTTTGGGGCTTGTTAGAGGCTTCAGCTGCGTCCCGAAGATCTCGAAATTATATCATCTACTAAGAAACCACATTAATATTTATGCAGTTAGATGTTCCGGAACCAGACATCCAATCCCAAAGGTAGGATAAATATAGAAAAACCTTCCATTTTCCTTTGCTAAGTTTGTAACTCATAATTTACTTAGAGGCGGGCTTTTTCCTTGGATATCAAAACCTATGCCTCAATCCTAATTAGGTACACGACTTTGCTTCTACTCTTTAGCCTTGAATCTGGCTTATGTCAGACTTGATGTTATTTTCAATTAATAGTCTGATATAATTATATAATATTTACCAAGGTATTAATTTAATATTCTTGTTTATACTTTTGTAAATATACTCGTAATATTTCCAAAGCAAAAGTCAATTACATGTAAATATTACACTACACTTATTTTAGCTATAAGATTCTTAGGCTTCCACATATTTCGTCAACGTTACTTTATATTGATACAAAGTATCAAGAATCAATCTAGAAATGACAATCTCCAAATAAAATTCTCTCTGAATTTCAAAATGAGCTTTAGTTACAAAGGTTTTAATAAAATTAATATTCGAGATTTTGTTCTACAAAAAAATTTATTAGGTATAATTATTATTTTAGATTTATGATTGGTCTCAGATCTACTTCAAGTAGTCTCTAGACCACGCCAACTCACACGTTATTATCACACGCTAGAGATTAGTGATTGGTCTATGCTGCAGTCCAATTAGATAACGCTCTATCTGATAACAATAGCTCTTTGTATCTTGCTACCGATTATCGTTAAGCATATCGACGTCCTACATTGAGTTGCAAAGTTACTCGAGTACGCTAGAGTAATATTTGTGGCCGCGGTTTATTAGTACGCCAGCGGTATCTGTTTGAAGCGGAGCAAAGACCAATTATTGTTGAAAAGTTATTATAATATTTCCAAGTACACTGAAGTCACTAATTCCTACCAGCACCATGTTGCAGGCAATTTCCGTTGCATGCTCAAAGTCATAAATCAGGAAGGATGTTTTCAGTTGCCACTGTATGCCTGAACCAGGTATCTACAATACTACATCATCGATATAATCAAGCTTATTTTAATCTTCCATTTAATTAATAATTTTACAACAAAACTCGTGCAGTCACTCTTTATTCCATATTGTTTATTCTACCCTGCTCAATAGTTGCATTATATTGTTACAAGTAAGACTGCGACTGGGAGCAGCTGCAATTGCTATTTACTAGTCCCAAGAACCCAGTTGAACAAGCATTATACGACAACTATTTATAACTTGACCGTAAGACGTGATTTGTATCATATTTCTGGTAAAGTTCTAAATTATTTGTACCAATACAAAGCTAGAAAAATATCTTCCAGATCAAAAAAGACCTCTTCAAATCCTGAAGATCTGTTTTAACTCCCAATATTGTATTGCGTATCTAATTTCAACAAAAAAATACAAATCAGTAGGTGGATAGAATCGTGTCAGCTGTCAATTCCGTTTTCCTCATGACCCTTTGCGTAAATACGGGGGCTTAGAAAAACTGATCTTTTGTCTTGACATCTTGTGTACCCTATTAGATATAGTGTCGTAATCACTTCTGTATTGCCTCTTGGAAAACAAAAGAAACCTTTTTTTCCTCTACTATACCTCTACATTGGGTGACAGAGACAAATGGTAAATCGGAACAGTCGATTTATATTAACGGACGGACAGAAACGGAAACGTCATCAATCAACTTAAAAGAATGCATTAATGTCCCCAAGTGCCAACTTTGGGACTGCAATATCCGATGAGGCAGATGCTTTCAACTGTTCAAGTTTTCTAGAACGCCAATTAACGTCTTAAAAGTTGCCAGGAATGTCTTTGTGCGGGATTTTCAACGACATTATTACTTCGTGGAAACCATTATCGATTCCTAGTATTGTAGAAGTTATTCAAATGGGCTACTGTTGTTAAAATTGCCGATAGTAGGATACTTTGTAGTACTGGTTTGTACGCTGGTTATCACCCTCAAGTTGAAAATATATTATCCAGCATCTACTAGTTAAGCACTTTATAGCCAATTCACTTCTTGGCTTTCTATGCTTATAACTTCTGTGGTGACACCGAAATTTAAAATCGTTTACTCATCAAATATTTCTTTAGCTTCATTACTTCTGGCACGTTTTTTTTCTATATAACACTTGTCCTACTAATTTAAGCCTGGGTTCGTAGCAATCTGAAGTACCCTCACGCCTGTTGCGTCCCCCACTTCCGAGACAGAGTACTAAGTGACTCTTCTGGCTTTGTGTGATTGGAAACGGTTACAGTATTAGCCTTCTTTCAAGATATGGTGTAAGTGTATCTGTAATAGTTGCATGGTAACTTCTTCATGGCTTAAAGTGCAACTGAATACATTATTTGAACTTTTTTGTATCATATGACGTAAGCCTAATCTTCTTGTCATTTCGTAGTTATTTCAAAGTAAAAATCATTGAAAATGTTATACTTAGACTTCAACGTTGTTTATTGTAAAAAAATCTACATACCTAAATCTGGTTCGCTAATTCACGAAACTTATGTTTTGAATTTCAAAGAATAGAGCAAAGAAAACGCAAAGCTAGCTTTGTATATGATAGCATTTAAAATTCTTGTAAAGATCTAAACTGCACAACCGGTTTGAACTCTAAAACAGATGTAATGAATTCTGAAAAAGCTGGAACCATTGAAAACAGTACAGTGCTCCTCTGCATTCATAAAATTAAAATTCAATGGCCATCTAAAAGCTGTCATAGCGCGTAAACGTGTTAACGACGAATCTCAATTCTAATTTATGCTTTGTTGCCAGTTGGGGCAGTTAACCTAACAAAATGTATTTAATGCCCCCTTAAACATAGGGAAAAATAATTCCATAGTTTCCTCCCCAATATTCACGAAAATATGGGTCAACTAAAACATAAAGGGAAACGGTCTCAATGAAATTGAAACATTTGTCAGTGACATACACAATCCTCCCTTAAAAATAAGAAATTTTAAGTTTTAGCATAACTTATAGTATTTCTCGAATATTCAAAATCTTTCAATCTAAGCTATAAATCTTAAGCCTCTTAAAACTTTATTATTTATTCTCGACGAATAGACGTCATTAAGTAACTCTAAATAAGCCTCATCTACAGGCCTGATCCCCTTACTGGATATTTTATTTTGTGTTAGGATTAGAGTCAAAAGTGTAGAACGTATTCCATCTCTACTTATTTTATGTGTATGTTAAAAACTCAGACACTACTAATGAGGTGCTTTCTGCCATCATATTTTTCGGCCTTCTCGTCTAATTATGAGAATAAAGCCACAGAAAATTAATAACAGTCTCTGGTAATACTAGGTCGCCGGTTGCTGTGGACTTTTTGGTATTCATGGCATTGTAATACAGGATTTATTGCCGTTGAATCATTATTTGCGTTATGTGCCGGTATTTGTAATATTTTACGCACTTTTTCTATGCGATCGCATAGGAATGGTGCTATGAAATAGGGCTCAAGAATTCTTGGAATATTTTGAAATGAAAACCAATTAAATTTGGAATTTTGTTTTATTGTAGAAGATGTTTCTTCTATCTTTGTTGAAATGGGTTGAAAAGTTTTTCATGGTTCAGTGCCAATACCAAAATTCCAGAGTCATCAATATTATACAGGAACTTATATCGAGATATTTTTAAGCCAAACTTCCCCAACTTTTTTTAATCCATAAATAGAAAAGCAATCCCAAAATATTCTTGTTTACACTATCCATCAATTTGAAGAGCGAGCACAAAATTTTCATGTTCAAAAAAGATTATGATAAACAGTTTGCACTTCATGTTGGCATAGATTGATCGCTGCTGAGGCTCGGTTCATTGCATATTTATTGGAGCGCTTAACTCGAACCGTTCGGGAAGATCGTCTTATATTGAATTGTGCAAATTGAATTCTGGCAAGCCGGTAATGAGGTGATTGCGTTTCCTTTATTTCACATGACGGTAATGATTTTGATTCAATTTCATTTGGAGGCTTCAAAAATTTGCTAAGGTTTGATTACCTTTTTGAACGCGCTATGCGTATCTCTGGATCTACCAGTCGAATTTGAAAAATTCTTGCACTAATCTACAAGAACAAAGAAAGCTACATTATCCCAAATTGCTATAGACTTTTTATCTCGGGAACGCGAGTGTAACCGCGGGGGACATCTAGTACATTATTATAATTGTCTACACTTACTCAAACAATAATATGTATTATCTGTGGATACACTGTTAAAAACTACCTAAATCGTCCTGACCTAATCCTTTCAAACAACTCTTTGGCAACAGACATGTACGTCGTGGCGTCGATGAGTAATTTATATAATAACTCTCAAGTCAATTAGACACAGGTAGGTCCGACAAACGTGAGATACAATGGAGTTCCATTAGCGGAGATTGTAGCTGTAATTGTTTTCGGAAAAGTCAGTGTCGAGGTGGCGTGATACCTGAGCCAGTTTGTTGGGAAGAAATGTCTTTTAGGTGTTCCATTTATTTTCTGTACATTTTGTTTCATTATTACAGGAAATATTTTGTCTCTCTAGATATCTCCTTTATATGCGTCTAAAATTTTGAATCTCCGTTCAGATTTTTGTAAAAAGTTTTTACATTCTGCTGTAAGCGAGCATACCTCCTGTGGGAAACGAGCAATTCTTCAAGTAAAACCAAATATTTATTGGAAACAAATATGGCGGATTCAACTTTTGTACTGGTAAAAATAAAAATGCAAAAATTCGTAGGTGCAATAATTGCAAATCGAAAATTTCAATTTTCATCCTTATTAATTTCGTTTTTTATCTCTCATAAGCGAATGCGATGTAAGTTATCGCATCACACCAATTTACCAATCTATTTCCTGTAATGTTTACCCAATTTCCAAATACCAAATCTATCAGCTGATCTGCCAACATCTGTGTGGAAATCTGGCGCTATAAACGTTTCCATCACAAAGGTCTATAAGAATCTGTTTACATTGAACTATTGTTGATTCCAATCTATTCGTTCGTCGTCTATTTATATTTCAGAATATATTCTTGTCGGTACACTATTTAATATTATTTGTTGTTTAAAAAATCGAAAGAAATTAAAGAACTCTTGTTGATTTTCGTTGCGTTTAGTTATATAAAAATCTAGAATAATATTCCTCCAACCAAGTATTACAGAACTTCAAGTTTCTGCCATGCTCCGGAAACCTCTGCTCCTGAGTACTTGCACTTTATAGCTTTTATTTCGTCTGTTGACGACCAAAGCTTCATACCGGAAATAATATTATGAGTAACGTATGTAGGTACTAAATAATTATAAAAAATTGTCTAGTACCTAATAAGGAAAAGAAAAGGTACATCAAAAACGGAATTAAGTATATGGTAATTGTATATTTTAATGTACTTAACTAATTCAAAATTTTATCAATTTTAAGTTCATCGTATATATATAAGTATCCCAGGCATATTCTGTAGACGCGCCATAGCTGAAATGTTAATTCATTCAACTCAGTTATTTGAGCTCTCAAGACGTGATCAGATAAATTTAGACATGCTTTTGTTCGGGGGATGATTGAATTGTTGTGGAATGACTTTTGTTTTCGTTAAATGGATTTCGACTTAGATTTTAGGTGAACTTTGTTTTTCCACGCAATCGCCAACCGTTCGTGACTTCGTCTAAGTTCAATGTCTTATTTTGTTTTCTGCACGTTCATTATGTTCATTCTATTTGTTTTATTCTATGTATTATGTCTACATACATTATTTCATGTTCACAGTAATTAAGGTTTAAGTAATTTAGTGCTTTGTTTTTTTTCATCTCATTTTATATTTAGAACCAGTCTTCTGTCTACAGTTATAAGAATTTATTTCTATTAATTGAAAGTCGCAGCGCCGTAGGACCTTTTTAAATTAATTTTGGAAAGTAATGGTTTTTGTGAAAAATAAAACCTTAATGTGAAATAACTTTTAATTAAGGATTACGCAGCCATGTTAGCGCTTTTGTTTGTATAACTTGTTTACTCCAATAAATTCGTGCTCAAATTAATTCTTATTCCCAACTATGAGAAAACCTCATTAATTTATTGGTCCAGACGTAGCCTTTAGTCTGTTAATGTATTTCGTCATTAACCCCGAAAGTTAGATAAAGGTAGACTCTTACTTGGGTCATGTTGGCGTATCGTATTCTCGTAGCGTATCTAATGTCGTATAGTATCGTATAATGTGTAGGAATGTTTCCTATTTTCTCCTCATCTTTCCGTAGTAATCGTTGAAAAAATGAATTACAATGTATTCAGTTCATAAATAAGGAAAACTGCGCACCGACTGCGTTTTTATTCATGATATTCCGGCTATCAGAAACATTAATCGAAACAATATATCAGATGACGTATCACAAGCGTACACACCAAATATTTGTAATAGACCTCAGCCATACGAAGAAGTGATTAAAATGATGCAGCATCGATGTTTATATGATGGCTGGAAGTCCTTTTAATTTGAGTTAGAATTTCTACAGAGTAATGAAAGTTGTACTTGTTTGCAGGCCTCAAGATACTCTTTCTATAATACTAATTTTAGATGTTGTTTGTAAATCCAGTAAATTTTGATGTTGGTCACAATTGTTTTCATAGAAAATAAACTAACGTATATGATGTAAATATCGGCATTTCGACTTTCGACTGTATTACCACATGAGTAAATAAATAGTAGTATTACGTAAAACAAACGGCCCAAACCCCCATAATATTATGTTGTTACTTCTTTTGTTTTATTATCTAGTGATTAAATCTATGTAGATAACAAAATACAAAGTGGGTCTAATATTATCTTTAACTAGCTGTTCCCCGCGGTTTCACTCGCGTTCCCGGTATAAAAAGTAGCCTAAAAGTACCTTCGGGGATAACGTAGCTTCATATGAGTGAAATATTATTTCAAATCGGTCTAGTAACTCCGGAGATAGCGTGTTGAAACAAACAAACTCTTTAGATTTATTATTAGTACTAGCTGTCCCCCGCGGTTCCACCCGCGTTTCCAAATAAAAAGTAGCCTATGCAACCTGATCTAGATAAGGCAACATAATAATTGTCCATGGGAAAAACAGTTTTCACTTAAATATATTCCAACATGCTTAAAAGTTTGTCCTTGTGCTTTATTTATATTGACTTCAGACGATAGGTAGGTAATTTCACAGGAAATTGTACCTATTCGTTTAAATCTATATGGTAAATCTGTGGGTATCATCGGAATGCGAGGTATCAGTACTGTTTGCCCAACTGCTGGCTCAGTCAAAACCAATCGCTACTATGACGGAAATTTTACTTGAAGTCTGGTACCATTACATAAATTTGGTGGTCTAATATCTATTTAACATCCTTGGGGGTTGAAAAACTGGGACAAAGTTTGTATGGAACAACGTGATTCCTTGGTCCAATCTACTTCAAATTTTGCATAAACATTCTTTAAGATAATTGATGGAAGACGTGTTTTGTATTTTATTGAAACTCATCGCCTATCGGGGTTAAAAAAGGGTAGAAAGATATTTTGGGGGTGATTTGCATCGAAGTTGATATCAATACTGCTTTTGAACTCACATAAAAGCTTGGTGCAATGCAATGCATATGACGAACAATTGGGATGAATTTGCTGTTATGTCTCATGACCGTCTTGGCAACAATCATGGGACAAAAGAAAAGTATAAATTAGATGTTACAACACTCTACATTTCTGCGAGTTAGTTGCAGCCAGTCAAATATACCCATTTGTATTTGAAGTATATCGAAATGGAAACCAGTATGCCAAATTTGGTACAGAAGACCAACCCATCAAAAGGTTACGTTTTTCCCAAGATCTTTCTTATGGTCACTTTGATGCCTACGCTGATGCCGATGGTGATAATAACACTGATCAGCGTCCAATAGCCAATCTAAATATATAAAACTTTTAACAAAAATTAGAACCGATATCATGGTACCGCAGATTTATTTCGCTTACTTCAAAACTATCATATTAGAGTTACTAAATAGTTATTTTCTGCTTTTTAGTGCATTTGAAGGCGGTTCTATTTTTTGTTAAAAGTTTTTTATTTTTCAATTTTGAATTTCTTATGTGTAATCAATGACTCTCAAGGTCACTGACCTAGGATAAGCATATTAGTGTTGTAGTTTCCATCATCGTTCCTATAACATTTAAAGAATTATCCCCTAACTCCTACCCGTTAAGGATTTGTACCGTCCATCATCAGCTCAGCAACATAAGATGATGACTACCAGACGCAAATATCTGAATAGCTTTAGAAAGTATGATGAAAAACATTGTAAAAGCCTATAAAATTTAAAGAGTTCCCTCGATTTGTCCAGGATCCTATCATCAGATCCTGACTTGGTGACTATGGGACTACTTGTGAAGTATACCCTTTCAAACGAAAAATATTTTTCCAAATCGGTCCAGGCGTTCGAGTATTCGGGGAACATACAAAAAAAATGATTCCGACGAATTGATAACCTCCGCTTGAAGTTGGTTAATTGACTGACTGACTGATCGCGGGTGATATCGCGTGTGATATCGCGGGTGGAAAGCTATTTAGCATTCTATATTAAAGCTGAGAAGTTTATGAAAAACATTGTAAGTGCCTATAAAATTTGAAGAGTTCCCTCGATTTGTCTAGGATCCTGACTTGGTGACCATGGGACTACTTGTGAAGTATATCCTTTCAAACAAAAAATAATTTTCCTAATCGGTCCAGGCGTTCGAGTATTTGGGGAACATACAAAAAAAAAGATTTCAACGAATTGATAACCTCCGCTTGAAGTTGGTTAATTGACTGACTGATCGCGGGGGGCATCGCGGGTGGAAAGCTATTTAGCATTAAATAATAAAGCTGAAAAGTTTGTTTGTTTGTTTGAACGCGCGAATCTCCGGAGTTACTGGTCCGATTCGAAAACTACGCTGTCAGCTGGTAGTTTAGCCATTATTTTGTCGTTGATGGCGTCAACGCTTATATTTCTGGCAGCTAATTAAATTAAATTGCCCTCTCACACATCCATTAATGTTTTTTTGGTCGATATTGGCTATATCCGGATATACTCTACAGATCAGGTCTTCAATATTGGTCACGATTTTACCAAGGTCTTTGTCAATAGCAATTTTTTTATCTGATTCAGGTACTTTCCCATCCCCGATTAAATGGAGCTTTATTGGGAAATCTGTGCTTCCTCTACCCAAGTGACTCCTCATTTTGGTATACAGTTTCAATAATTCAACAGACTTTCATAATGAGGAAGATTTTAAGCAAGATTTAATAATATCTGCTCTAGTTTCCCTAACAGGCAACGTTTATCTGAAATCACCAGAAAACATCAAAGTTATTCCACCCCCATGGGTGGTAAATAATGGCTAAACTACCAGCCGACAGCGTAGTTTTCGAATCGGACCAGTAGCTCCGGAGATTCGCGCGTTCAACCAAACAAACATTAGCCATCTATTTGTGCATTTTATAATTCTGAGAGTTCTATCTAAAGCCTCTAGATGAGCTCTATGAGTCTTTTGCACTCATCCCATATTATTAGGTTTGCATCTTGTAAAACCTTGCCCAATGGTCCATTTTTACGTATAGAGCGTACGCTGTCTTTTTCAAGAAATACCGTAAGGGTCTGTTTAGAAGTGAAATGAGCCGTGCTTCTACCTGTCAATAGTGTAGCAGCAATAAATATCTGATGATGCAACAGCAATGGCTAATTTCGTTGACTTCAAAACTATCAGATTAGAGTTCTTATATAGTTATTTTATACTTATTAGTGCCTTTGTGGTTTTTTTTTGTTAAAAGTATTTTATTTTTCAATTTTTAGTTTCTTATGTGTAATCAATGACTCTCAAGGTCACTGACCTAGGATAAGCATATTAGCGTTGTACTTTCCATCATCGTTCCTATAATATTTAAAGATTTATCCCCTAACTCCTACCCGTTAAGGAGTTGTACCTTCTATCATCAGCTCAGCAACATGTGACGACTACCAGACGCAAATATCTGAATAGTTTTAGAAAATATATGAAAAACATTGTTAGTGCCTATAAAATTTGAAGAGTTCCCTCGATTTCTTCAAGATCCCATCATCAGACCCTGACTTGGTGACCATGTGACCACCTGTATGTATAGTTTCCAAATCGGGTCAGGCATCTTCGAGTAATCGAGGAACATACATAAAAAAAGATTCCGACGAATTGATAACCTCGTCTTGATGACAGTTAAAAATAACAAAAAACTGTTACCTAGGCGACCGCTGTCATCCATTGACAACCGCGTCGCATCGCTCACCCATGCTATACATGCTCCCGCTTAACGTTCTTTTTATCATTGCTCAGCTCCTGAGGGTCGTAGCGTGATGTTCTATAGCCTATAACCTTCCTTAATAAATGGGCTTTCAATTGCAAAAAGGTTTTTCCATATCCCACTGGCAGATCCAGAGATTAGCGCGTTCAAACAAACAAACAAACAAACAAACAAACAAACAAACTCTTCAGCTTTATTATTAGTATAGATAGATAGATATAATCAGTACTGAACTCTTGACACTTTTCCATAAATTATGCCTTCATACAGAAATTTAATAACTAGCTAATAAAACGTTTGCGTCACATATTCTTCAAATTGTCACCCATTCACGACTAAAAACGCTTTCTCACGTAGCAAGCTCATATTTCAAGTTTTGCTATTCCCCGTGCATTGCTCAAGAATTAATATCAGTCGGTAGCCACGTGAGCGGAATCCAATGAAATGGACCCTGAAATTCTTTGTCGACCTCCCCTGGGCTCCGTTAAAGGAATCCTTTGAACTTTTACAGTGTACCAATCTCCTTTTACCTTTGATGAGTTTTTGTATTCATGCAAATTGTTATCGAACCAATTTGCGTTGAATTGAGATTGAACGATTTGTTTATAAGGAATTTACCATAAATAAAGGTATATTGTATATTAAACATTTGTGTAAATGTAATAAGATGTTATGTGCAAATTTGTAACAGCAAATATACAAAATACATTCTACATAAAAAATCTCTCGATGCGGTCGCTGTTGCCGGTCGATGTTGACGGTTGATCAACGGCAAATTCTCCAGAAGGCTGGTAGCGTTTCCTCTTTGGATGGCCAAGCTAGCGCGTTGGCGAAATAGGCTCCCGGTTCCCTTAAGCCTCGATAAGTTTCGAACATAATGTGAAAGCAAATCGACGAGTCTCGGTCACGACCGCAAAGGCAAAAACAAATGGTTTATGAAGCGTATTTTTTGAATTTTGAATTTTCTGCACCAGCAACTCTACATGTCGTTGATAAATTTGTTATATTTTATTCAATCACAGTATAAATTAATAAATATTAGAACAACCATCTTTGAATAGGTAAAATCACCTAGCAAAAGCTTATTTTTTTGTAATGAGACGAATTGTTTCATTTCCTATTTCTAAAAAGAATATATTCCAAGTATTCTTTTTTGCCGTTCGTTGCTAAGCAATATTATTATGAATGAACCAAACAAGAGCCAAAATACATTGTGGTTATTATCATTAATTTATCACTGAGGATTTTTCAGGACAGTATGAAAAGTTTGCGAACAAAAAGATTTGTATTCACGACTCCGTATTCTGCGTTTGACTTGAAAAACCTGTGTGGAAAGGACTATAAGGGAGAATCTTAGACCCTTATTAAAACACGTTTTATTTCTAAAGTGACGCGATATCGTCGGGGTTTATGTTTTTGATTAAAAACCTGCCATGTTCAATCTTCTCACCGAAGATTACTTAGGACTCGTAAGCACTGGTAGTTTCAATTTTGCGATTGAAAGTGCTTAACTTTAAACTTGTCTACAAATTTTAGACGATTAACGAGAAGTAGGTACTTAATTAAGATATGAGTGAATTAAACATAGCGAATTTTACTGCGCTGCTACTTCGAGTACGATAAAGGTGTTTGGTTTCTCCTTCTTTCACGCAGACCAGCAAAACTAGTAATGTATAAGTTATCTCAAAATATTTTAATGAAAGCACAAATTTAATAACAATTTCATTGGTATAATTTAAAGAGACATTTAAATGGTACAGGGAAAAAATTACATGACAAAAATCTCCGACTCTGTCCTAATTGCTAATTTTATTTGCATCGTGTCGCAGTCCAGCGTAATGCTGGTATGTAAATGATCGCATTCTGCGTTTGAATCGCGACAGTTGCAGCTAATCACATTATAAAAAGACGAACCGTCTGCACGCGCCCTATGCGAGATGAAAATTAAGTTGAATCTGGTACATAATGAACACTTTAAATTTCGCGCTTGAAATTAATATCTTGCCTTAAGCTGTTTTCCGTACGCAATTTTCATTCGCAATGCCGTTAGGAAGTTTTGTGGAACTGATTGTTTCGAGGGTATAAAAACGTTTCAAAGATACATTTTGGGAACCAAGTTAAATATAATTAAGGCAAAATTGAAATGGTTTCAAACCTTTTTAAAATCTAATGTGATGAATTAGGGTCGCTTGCTCGTACTTTTAGTTAAAGTTATAGTCAACGTTAACTTTAACCATTACAATGCTTCGACTGAAGGGTTAACTTTGACGATAACCGAACTCTCTCGGTCGGTTATGGTTAAAATTTTAGTTAAAGTGACACGAGCAACCCAGTTTGCTTTCTTTCGGCGGTTAAAGTTAACTATAACCGTAATCTAACTTTAACCTTACTATGACCGCGCTTTATGCAACCGACCCTTAGTCGTAAGTAAAGAATTACATTGTAGAGTTAATTTACCACAGAAGTTTGGTGGTTTTAAAGACGCGACTGCCGCAACTGCTTTCATATTTTCTTAATACCCTATAGTCTTTAGTATAATCCAACCATAATCCTGTATTTGCCTAGCCTTTGCCTAGTTTTTTTTTATTTAAGGCGATGATAGCTCAGTGGTAGTGACGTTGGATGCCGAGACGAAGGTCCCGGGTTCGAATCCTACAATGAGCTTGAGCTTTCGGTGAAGGAAACCATAGCACGGTGGTAGGGTACTTTGTAGTACCCGCCTGGCTGGCTACCACCCTCAAGTTGAAAATCTATCGCCAAGCACCTTTCGGTGTGTTCCGACAGCTGCACTTGAGAGACAGTTCCTTTCTAGGCTTTGTGTGCTTACCATCATCGGCCACATCATCACTGACCATGGTGAGATTGTGGTCAAACACAGGCCTATACGTAGTAAAAAAAAAAATAGCTCTCAATCGTCTATATTAAGTTGAATAGCCGCTGTTTATTATTTATAAACTCTCCATGAAAATTTTGGCGCACCAAAAGTTTTACGATGCTATCTTCGGTAATTTATATCGTTGTGGAAATAATAATTTATTGAGCATGAAACATGCAGTAAAACTTTATTTGCCGTACAGTATTTCCATATAAGTGCGTCAGGCTGTGACGGTTTGCAGTTTACAAGTTTGTTTAACCTTTTGACATTTGACTCAATAACTACAACTTAAGTGATAAATATAGCTCGGTTTTTAATACTTTGTTGCTCGTTTGGCTATATAATAGTAATAAAGTCTTCATTGACTTCTTGATACAGGTAATTCCACGCATAAACCATTTATTCCACTTCAGTTGTTTGAATTTAAAACTTATAAATTAAACTACTGCTTCTGACTATGTGAATTCCGAGAGAACTCCTCATATCAATATTTGGCCCATAACTCCTGCTTCTTGGGCAACTTTATCGACATAAATGGTTGACTGCATCTTGAACTTTGGTCAGTCCACAGTTAAATCTTCGTGTGTCGAATATATAATATATTCTCTTATTCATAGTTATGTGCCTGTGGCACGCCTCTGATGGCAGTTTACTGTTGCAGACCTAAATGGCTTTGTATTCTAGTACTTTATTGTGGGTGGATCTACTTCTTCTTTGATCTATTCTAGCTTTGTTCATACCAGGTGATTTTGAAAGTCAAATACTGCGAATAGTGTATATATATATATATAGTTATCGATAATTCTACAATATTTCAGTAGCCTTATCACTACCACTACGAAGAAGTAAAGTACCTATTAGGTACTTAGTTTCCTCTATGGCCAAAATTAATGTTCCATTTAGAAAACAATAATTTCTAATGGAATTAAATTGCCATATATACTGCGAAGTTGTTGTACTAACGACCCTTTAATTTGGACTCCAAAAGTTCCCCTGTCTCGATAACTTTTGCTTTGATATCATAGTTATGTTACTTAGTGAAATTTCTATACATTTCCCTTCTAACTTTATGTGCTCGTACAATTTTCATTATTGTATTTTCTATGTAAATATGATGTTAGATGAGCCTACGAGTAATTGTCGTACGTGCATATTATTCCTGCTAATTCAGTTCCTTCCTAATTTCAAAGCAACTAGGTACTTACATCTTAGGCACGTACTTAATGTTTCACGACAATTTTTTATCTTGTGATCCTTTCCTTATTGGACTGTCAGTTTTTATTACTGATAATATATAGGAAAGGTTTATTTTTCTGTCTCGGAGACGAAAATTTAACTTATCTACGTCAAATTCCTCTCTTCTCCACCTATAAATCAACATACATTTCCCAGATGAGACTTCAGGTTTTACGTGTTTTAATATAACACGTGACAAGAGCCAGCTTATTAACGACGCTACGCAGCGCTTTTAATAAGTCCACGACGTTGCAGAATTTTGACAAGAAGGTACGAGGGCAAATTGAAACATCGACGTGTGAAATCTTGAGAGCAAAGACGTTTTATTAAAAAGTTCTTGCCTACACTAAAGTCTGCAGTAATCTTTTCGACACCTTTCAAACTGACTGAAATGTCAAATAATAAAGTGATTTTGATGAAAACGTATCGTAGATATATATATAGAATAGAATAGAAAAGATTTATTCAGCTCAAAACATAAATTGTTTAAAACAAAATGAACTTAACCTAAGGAGCTGAAATGGTTTCCCACTCAGCATAATGTCGCAGCACTAGGGGGGGGCCTATTACTACGACTTCAGTGGGAACCAGAAAAAATAAAAATATTATCTACTACCTACTTATAACCTAAATAAATGAGTTACATACATAAATATGATAAATAATAATACTACTTACATACATACATAATAAATACCAACAATATAAATAAAATAAATAAATATATTAAACTTAAGTGCCAATGCCAACATAGTGAGTGCTGAAATGTAATTATAACATTGATGCGACAGTTTAAATAGGATACTATATAGATTTTTATTTCGGAGTGTGATAGTAAGAGAGGGAAATCAGACCTTCTGCAAACCAAGAAGATGCTGCTTGTAAGATCGTTTGAATGAGTAGACGGTCTTTATCGTATGACTTCACGTCAAACAGAACTAGTCATTTACTGTTCAAGACACTACGGAATCTTGATATTGAACTTGCTGATTGGAGTCTACAAGGTATGTTTGCTTCTCCATAAAGACTAATCATAGCGCGCACTGTGCAACCTTTATATCAACTATTTGGGATTCTACGCTATATAAGATAATAAAGACATGTATAAATTGTAAAAAACAACTTCACTTGTTGTTTTGTTCCAGCAAGTCATTACTCTAAAATGTGCAAGTTTATTTTGTCAGATATCTTCGGCGTGACTTGGCAACAATCGGGGCTTTGCCGCCGTTGTTCACAATTACACGGAACGCTGGCCAGCATCGATGTGGCGTTCAACAGGCGTTCGACGATTTATTTTATGTAAACTCCCGTCATATCAATAAAAACATGGCACAGCTTGTAACATTTTAATGAGTATTTTGGTGCCGGTGGACAGATCGTTTTGAGGTACAATCCTGGAAATAAATGATTGCGCCATTTTAAGATATTGTCCTACTAATATTATAAATGCGAAAGTTTGTGAGTTTGTATGTTTGTTACTTCTTCACGCTCAAACGGCTGGACCAATATTGATGAATTTTATTTAATTATCCCCAGACACGCACCAGTGTAATCTAGCAGCTGCGTTTGAGAGACAGTTCTCTACAAGGCATTGAGCATGTCAACATAAAGACTAATTCCATTTTTTACAACAGATTTCAAACTTTGTCAAAAGGGCTTTGTCAAATGCACCTTTTCACCTTTGCTGCAGGCCTTTTAAGTATAGCATTTGTTTCTTCTTTGGATTAATCTCTTTATAGAAATTTTGCAGATGAAAATATTGAGAGATATATGCGGGACATTCGATGTAGTACAATCCCCATAATGTACCTACATATCAAAATGACAGCAAGTTTAAATGAAACACCTTCATAACATCGCTTAATGAGGTGCGCTATTTCTTTCCAATTTGGAACCAGCGTTGCGTGTCGTGAGCTTAGTCATTAAAATATTGTTTGCCGAAGGATCGAGAGCGAGCTTTGTTTAACGTATATGACAAAAGCGATGAAAGGTATGATAGACTGGCTTTAAAGCGCCAAGTTTTAAAATACTGCACGTATTATATGTCAAGTTGAAAAGCTATTCATCGTAAAGTTTTGTAGCATTTATCGTAATCCTCACAACTTGTGCTGAAATTTTTGATGCAGAGTAGGTAGTAAGCGAATAAATCTACAGGGTATTCTTCTTCTGGGTTCAGATCTTTAATATAGTCTTTTAAAAAAATATATGCATATTTCTTGTCTTCGGCTAAAGCTATACTGGTACATATAGTATGAAACAACTTAGATGAAGCATCGGCAAACTTCGTAAAATCGATCGTTCTCGAAAAGAGTGCGCCTACAACATTACTCATGTGTTAAAAAATGATCGGCGAAAATGATCTTGTTGAACGTTGAATGGCGCGATACTGAATTATTTTTATTTGTTGTGTAAATCGGAAGCGAAGTGTACGAAAACGATTCGCCGATGCTACATCTAAGTTGTGTCATACTGTAACTTACTTTGGTAGTACCTTTTTCATTAAACTTCGTTTACAGAAAATTGTGTATACTAAACACTGTAAATAAGAGTATTCAATAGAAAAAAGATTTATTGGAAGCCTCTTAAACTAGTACTTAACAATAAGATAAGGTAGCAAAGCTTTTCGCTTTGTCGATGTCTGTATGTGGTTGTTGTAAAGATAGCAGCTTAACTTTTTAATTCTTTTTCTTTTCTACTCGAAGATAAGGCGTTAAACTTTTCCATTTGATTGCTATATCGGATTGTTTTGTAGTTTCTTTTAAAAGTAGTTGGATAATATCGTAAAGTTTAATTATAGTGACGTAAGCCGATAAAGTGCTTAATACTGTGGTAATGATAAAACTATTTTAACAGTAATTAGTTAGCAATCACTTGATTAACATTATTTTCTTAATGGTCGTATGGTTTAAGTAATGCTTGTTCACACTACTGTTACTCAAATACAAAAAAAGCCGCTGTGAAAAATACAAAATGGTGCTGGTCACTCATTAATTCTGTTTACTAAATAATACTCATTATAAAATGTATATTGTGTAACTGTTCGTTAATAAGAACACTCTCGATTAAAACACCTTATAGACGAAAAAAAACAGAATCAAAATCGGGTCATCCGTTCAGGTTAAATTATGTCTACAAATAAATTAAAGAACAAATATACAAAGAAATATTTTTGCAAGTCCTCTCATTATTCTCTTTTTCATTACTCTACATTTTCTCGAAGACTAAAGACCAACTGGCTCGTGTATGTGCCTCCGTATGAGGCTGCCCACGCGCCAACAATTTGTTTAAACGAGTTAGTGGCGTTAGGCTATGAGGTAATGCATGAAATATATCACGGGCAGTAAGTGCACAGAGTATGGAAAAGATACAGAGAGTTCTTGATAAATATAAAGTAAAAATATTTTTTTTAGTGTAGTAGTATTCAGTAATTTATCTCGCGTAGTTAGAATGGGATTAGAAATTTTTAATCCCAGTCTTTAATTATGCGGGTTGTACCTATCTAGATTTTACTTGTGGCTACATACGGACCCTTTCCCGGAAATGAAGTGGAAATGCATCCAATGAGTTTTAGCCCTTTGGCTTAATGTTGATCAAAAGACCGTCTATAGATTAAAAAAAAAACAAGTCTTGGTCGATTGACAATATTGACATAAAAAAATCGATGCAGAGCCTAGCCTCAAGGACTATTGGCTTAGGCTAATAATCCACCTTACAGATCACCATAAATAATTATAGTTATGTTCCTGCGCAGAGTTCATTTGGGAGGAGGAAAAGGTCGGCAACAAGTGAGTGAGCGTCCATACGCTACGGTAACCGCTTACCACCAGGTGGCCTGTATGCTTGTTTGTCGAATATGTTGTATATAAATAAATGCAAAACATCGGGTAAAATAATATTAACTGTGTTCATACTAACTTGTTACGTAACACATGCATTACTCTGAGCAGATGAACGTTTTTCCTCTATATTTCACTAAAACCGGAAGCCGCTTGCGGTAAGGTCCCCTTTTAAAGTCAATTGCATATGTAAATTTAAAGCTGTTTTAGTTTGTTTAGATCTACGTTTCTTAAAGTTTAAAGCGCATTCAATTAAAAGTAAGTTAAATTGTACCTATAGTGTATTTGCTTATGAAAAATATTATGACGTTCCAAATATGTAATGGTAATTTATTAACCACTATTATTCAGGAGGTAATAATACCTACGACTCAAAAACTCGATAAAAATACAACTTTTTAATACTTGGACCAAGCAAGGTCTTCCTTTTCACGTACTTGTACCTTTAGGTACAGTCACGAGCATAAATATATTAGCATGGAAAGATCAGAAATATTATCTGATTTCATGATTCATTCATTAACTTCATTCATTCGTCATCACATAATTATGCTGCTACTTATATATGCCTTCCATGAAATATCACATAGTGTTGCTGTCGTCTTGAGAGCAGAAGTTAATGAATCAATCATGAAATCAGATATTATTGCTGATCTGTCCATGCTAAAATATTTATGCTCGTAACTGTATTTGGACTTACTTTAACTTGGAGGTCGTGTCGTTTAAGGAGGTGAAGGCATTGAAGAAGCTACTTCGACAAGAGCCAATCTCTTATATATAAAAGAAGAATACTTATTTAGAAAAAAAAATACTTGGTACATAAACCGCTCCAAGGTAGCTCACCCAAAAATATGCCATACCTTCGTGTGACCGATTCTTGAATTTTAATTGCGCTCCACCAATTTTTGAGGGAATTTAATCATCGCATTTCTCATTTTTTACAATAAGTGAAAAAAACGTCGGACGATGTTAGTCATAATTATTCCACTTTGAATTCCCTTTATGTAGTAGGTACGTGCGGTGGTAGTAATTATAAAAAAACTGCCAGTTTAACTGTATTATAGTTGTGGAAATAAAATAAAAAAATGTTGGCCAATGGAGAGGTTACCATGGAGATTATAAAGTGCATTTAAAAAATATTTTTGTACTAGCTGTTCAGCGCGGTTCCACTCGCGTTCCCGGGATAAAAAGTAGCCTATAACCTTCAGGAATAATGTAGCTTCCTATTAGTGAAAGAATTTTTCAAATCGGTTCAGTAGTTTCGGTGCAAACAAACAAACAAACATACAAACAATCAAATCTTTCCTCTTTATAATATTAGTATATAGATGTCAATTAGATTTTCAATATAATTGATTTTATTTGAGTCGACAAACATACATAATTAGGAAAACCCTGCAATATTAACAACTTTTGTTTTAGACAAATTGTATGAACGAAATTTTAAAAAAAGCGATACTTATGTATATGGGAAAATAATGCTGTATTATATTTAATTTAATATTACCAATGCGATAGTGAGTTTTTTACAAAACTAAAAACTAATCTTTGAGCCATAAAGCTCATAGTTCCATAGTAGGTATGATACTTACTTCCTTAAGTTCAATTAGATAATCTCTCTCGATCAAAATATAACCTATAAGTTGACACGCGTACCCAAAATATATTGCCAAGATGCGAAACCTCGTGCAATATAAATAACCAACATCCTGTATTCCTCCACATGCATATAAGTCGGGGGACTGCCATATAATACACACATCGGGTATAGTATGACACAACTGAGATGAAGCATCGGCAAAATTCGTAAAATCGATCGTTCCCGAAAAGAGTGTGCCAACAACATTACTCATGAGTTAAAAAATTATCGGCGAAAATGATCTTGTTAAACGTTAAATGGCGCGAAAGTGAATGATTTTTATTAGTTGTGTAAATCGGAAGTGAAGTTTACGAAAACGATTTGCCGATGCTACATCTAAGTTGTGTCATACTGTAATTCCACGTTAACACACTATACAGTGTGTAGACACTCCCATCGGAATACTTACAGCTTGATGCATTATCGTTACACTACACACCTATCCATAAAGACAACCACAGTATCGCCGATTACATATATTTTGACTCTTGTTGAGAGGAGGGTACGGTTTAAATTGACTCGTTGATACGAGAAAGGGATGAATGAAGCGGTAGAATACTGATGCTGCGGTAGATAAAGTGTAACTGCTGCGCGAAATTGACATAGTACCTATTTCGCTTTTTTAGTTTTTTTTAGATTACTTTGGGTATTAGTGTATCCATGCACAGTAAACGTGCGAGAGCTGTGGGGCATCTTGCATCTTTGTTACAATCAGTTTTATTATTTTTTTAATTGAAACAGGTTCTATTTTGCGGCTTTCTGATAACAATATTCAAATAGTGCCTCATTGCTCATGGTAACATTTTCGACATTGTAAAATTTATAACGATTTAAAGATTGAAAATGATTACAACATAGTTACTTGATTGCTCCACTGGTGCTAGCTAATGCCACCGCGCGGGTGCGACGGCTACATATGCGTTTAGGCGTCTTTCAGCCTTGCTTTCGGCGTCGCCAGCGCAGGCCTGTCAGTGTGGTTGCAACGATTGTTATTGAACGTTCAGCCCCACAATAGCGTTACCGCTTCAAAACATAGCGAGTCAGTGTTCTATCGGTGTAAATGTGCTGACGACTTTACCGCTTCGATGGGTAGTGACATGGTCGACTGAATTAGTTCTGGCAGGAAATTGTGATCGATGACAGCATACTAGGTAATTTTTTAAAATTGGAATATCTATGTATCAATAACGTCGAAATGGCTCGTAACTTAAATTTTCCACTAAATTTTCTCTTCGTCTCCGAACATCCAGTTTTTGTTAACGGTTTTTTCTAGAATGAAATGTATTTATGAAATGTTACCTGATGCAGTAACCCTCCTGTCATTGAATAATTTTGCATGATCAACATAGTACACACGGCCACAGATCAAGCTACAAACCGCGGCACCTTATGCGGTTGTAATAGGAGCTATTTTGCAACAAAAATGTGTATCTTGATCTGTGGCCGTGTGTACCTACCTATCCATTACCGAGACAGACAGATCGGTGTCCCTAATGGATGACGTCATATGTCTCCCTGGTGCTTATACCTTCCGACCGATATTATCAGCGCTGGATCGAAATTGCATATATTATACATATACAAGTTTGGTAAGGCCTACATAGTTTTTTATGATGTACAAAAAACAAGCAATCTTACAAAGTACTGTACAGAACCACTGGTCAAATTCGGGTTATTTTTTTTACGAATTTAAAATAGTAGTTTATGATACTGTTGCATAATAGGGGTTATTAACTACGAGTGTGAGTTTAAGTAAGTACCGAGCCGTAGGCGAGGTTCTTAATAGTATCACACGAGTTTTTAATACCTAATTATGTGCAGTATCATACAGTACTTTATCTAAACTCATATAAATAATGTCATTTATTGAATTGATACTAATTGATTATACTATTGATAGGTCCAAAGTGTACTTTAATAGAAAAAAAGTTATTTTATAGCATTATCTTGGGAACACAACTGTACTATAATGAATCATTATACACGGGTGTGCCTAAAGTGGGTAATTAAAGTACTGGTTTTGATTTCATAATAAGAACATTACGATATGAGAGTAGATAAAAGTATAAAGTAAATACTTCAAACCTGTAAAATATATTCATGACTGGAAACTAAATAGGTTACGATCGCGTCCTGACTTACGAATAAAATAAACTGCGCAATAAAAAAAAACAATTTAATTTCCGTAATTAAATACTTAATGAATAGAATTACGTCTAAGCTGATTTGAATACGTCCTCCAGAATGCGATGTGCTGAAATCCGATTATGAATATAATTTCTGTAGGTAGGTACGTACTTACGTGTTTAGGTATGTAGGTAAATCTCATAAATCTTGCCTGGATATTATCCTTTAATCAGATAAGCTTTGTCATTCACAGACGCGTTATCGCGTTGAGCCTTTTAAGATATTAGGAAAGTATATTTGGAGAAAGGAAAATTTACTCGGGCATGTTTTTCAGAGGGAGAATTTTGAGTTATTTAGCTACATATTCTTTCAAATAAAATCACAATAATTGTATTCAAACAGACCTTCGCAGCCTTATAACTATAATACCGGCTCATTTGCTGGCTAGAGCCGGGAATAAACTCAGCATTCAGGTACTCTTTTCAAATCAAATTTAGATTAACTAAAAAAAAAAACTAGTCTCAAAAATGTTTTATATAAGTAAACTAATGACCCGCCCTGGTTTCGCACGATGTGGGATCGCTTCATACACGCGGCATGATTTTTTCCAACATTTCAACAATTATCGTCATATCTCAACCAATTTACATAAAACCTTAACAAATTAAACACTTTAACTTTCCTCATGAATCACTCTTGTCTATCGGTCAAAACTGCTTTAAAAACCGTTTAGTAGTTTTTGAGTTTATCGCGAACAAACAGATAGACGGGGGATTTTGTTTTATAACATGTAAAAAATATAGCAAACTCAAACAGACCAGGGGGCCTAGACAAGTGGCAATCGCTCCGTGTCGATTCGATTTCGAAAATCGATTACGCTTGATTTTAGTTGAGAACTTAGCGATCGAAAACGATTGATCACGTGACATGTCTGATGCTTATGCCAATTCCATACTTACATTTTGATTTATCTAATTTCGTCATCGCGAAAATGTGACTTTGTCTAGGCCCCAGCCCCCCCACAAACAGCACCTGTTCTTTGATATAAGTTCTAAAAAATACGTAAGTTTGTCATGCCTTGAAAAGCACTCTAAACTTCACGAATTAAATCGTACATTACATTATTTTTAAGCTCATAAGTAGTAAGTATTTTAATACCTTAAAAGCTCTAGACGTCAAATTTTCTAATATCTCTACGCAGATTATTGAAAAAGTCTATTTTCGTTCAGTAAAATTCCAGATTCATGGACCTTTCTGTTGGTTTCATTAATTTTGGTCTTGGCACAAAAACTCGTATTGAGGCACAGAAAAAAACTGGCTCTACGCGAAGCAGTAAATCAATCTATCAATCTATCAATAACACAGAAAATAACAATGCTTTCGCGCACATTTTAATGTGTCAAATTTCGGACCGGTACAAACTGGTATATTTCAGTTTCTGGGGCAGTTCTGTTGTCGTCGCAACAGATACTATCTATTTTGAGTAACTTTTTGGGACAGACATTAATTTCAAAAGCTGTTGGGAAGAACTTCTATAAATAATTAAAAATTAATATATTTTCGCCAGTATCGTCCAAGAGGTAAGGTATCAATTCTTAATCCCAGATTTCAAGTCCTAAAGTCGCAACATGACATGCAACTGGTGAGCATTTTAAAGAAGTAATGGATCTCACAAAAGACGCCGCTGCGAATATTTTTTCAATTACTATAATTTGACTGTCAATCGTCATCGGCTAGTAGCTTCTCTTAAAACATTGGATCTCCAAGATCCAATGTTTTAAGGCGATAAGAATTATACTATATTTCATTACAATTATATTCTATCTGATTGCCAAAATTCATCCTAATCCGTTCAGTCTATGAATCATCAATATCTATAAATCCAAAAAATTACACATAATATTAGTGAGTTTAATATCCTAACATATTTACTTACTGTAGACATTCAAATGAAGTTAGGTAAATATTTTAATAAATATCAGATTTTTGCGAATATAGGTCAGAGTTAGGTAATATAGGTTAACTATTCATAATATTCCTTTGTTATATAAAATTTTGTCAGAAATAATCAAAACTTTCCGCCAGAAAATTAGCTTTGAATTTTCCAAACGTTTTTATTAATGTCATAGGTCAAGCTTTAACTCCGGGTTCTGCAAAATCTATTTTTATTTTCACATGCCTAACGGTAAAGCCACTTTTAAAATTCAGACTAAAAACGCCTGGCAGCGGTTTCAATCTAGGTAAATTATAAAGTAAAATTATTATCCAGATCAAAAATTTCAGTACTATCTATACTAATAATAAAGCTGAAAAGTTTTTTTGTTTGTTTCAACGCACTAATCTTCGGAGTTACTGGTCCGATTTGAAAAATTCCTTCACTAATAAGAAGCTACATTATCCCCGAAAGTTACAAGCTACTTTTTGTCCCGGGAACGCGAGTGAATCCGCGGGGAACAGCAGCGTAAGTACTCAGTCACTTTAATGTAATTACAATTACACCTATAAATAACCTCCCAATAGCTCGTAATTAGATGGTTAATAAGTTATTATAAATGTGTCGGCGTACGTAGCCATCATTAAAATATGAGAGGTATATTTCAATTCATACAGTTAACATTGGCGGTCATCCAAACGCCTAAATAAACCTAACCATTCAAAACGCTACTAAAACGGCTAATCGTCTTCGTGCAAACAAGATAAAATGAAACAGGAGCAAAGCAAATAGGAAATAGAAACTCCCAGTCAGAGTTTTGTGTCTGGAAACTACGGTGTATTGATCGTGGAGTGAGTCTGTAAATATTTCTATAACGTAGCGCTTTATATGGAATTTCATAAGTATCACTGTTTTACCTATGAGATTTTTGTTATTGTTAGTACAATACAAAAACAATTCTTCTCTTTTATATGCTTAAATCACGCCGTAATTACTGAAAACATGATTAAATCCAAGGAACAGCACCTAGTCCTACTAAACGAATGGACCAATTTCGATTAAGGTATGGAGGTAGCTGACACCCTGGATTAACACAGGCTGCTTTTTATCCCTCAGCAACGCGGGTGAAACCACAGGGCGAAAGCTAGTTGATAATAAAAGTATCTAGACAGAAAACATTAAAGTGTATTTCGCGATCTTTGTTCTAGATTAAAATCGCATTTACGTTATGTGAATAGGCCACCTTCTATCTAAGTCATATTAAGAACTTCTCAACGGTTTTGCATCAACTAATGGACTGCACGAAACAATCGCAAATAATTGTATTGGAAATGTCGACGCGCTGCCAGAACCTCTTGTGACGTATTGGTATATGTATTTCCGTTGCCAATTCTCGTATGGATTGTTGGGTAATCACATTCGCCTGCCGGTTCATTGACGACTGCACACGTAATCCGGAATTCCTTTGACGTCATCAATTGGAAATACTTTGAGTCTTGTGTTTGTCGGATCATTGTGAATGAATCCCCTTTGATCTTTCTTGATTTATCAGCGGCGTTTTAATGGTTTCGAATGAACTGGACAAGAATCTGGATTTATTGTCTATTTGATTTAATTTTAGCTCGGGGAATTTGAATTCTTCAATCAATGCATTCTTCTGTATAACTCTCTAAAAATATATATTAAGATTACGAAAATCAGGCTTTTCAAGAAAAAAATGGGCGGTTGTACATACGAGTAGTATCAACAGGCTGGCTTCTACTCAAGCAGAAACTCTATAGACATACGCACTGTCCTGTATGTTCCGGTTGCTGCACTTGGGAACCACTACTTTCCAGGCTTTATTTGCTAATCACCTATTACCACAATTATCACGTAAAGGTCGAATGTCTTTATACAAAGAAGCGTTTGTCATTTATAAAAATAGAGGTTGTTAAATTCATCTAAAATATTTTTATATCGCCCTTGACTATTGTCTTCAAATATTTCAAGAGTTCTTCATATTAATGTGAATATCTCTCAGCCATATAAATAATAGTTTTTGTCTGTTCTCGTAAATCACAAATATTCATAACACGACTATCTTCATCGTATCTAGTTCTAAACTTTTTATTAACTTCTATATTTTTCCTAATTTCACAGCCATCCAAATATTATTCTTCTTTTTCATGGTGGTAGGGTACTTTGTACCTGCTTGTAATGGCTATCACCCTCATGTTGAAAATTTTACACCAAGCACCTGCCGGAGTGTTCCGACTACTTCCGACAGCTACATTAGAGAGTCAGTTTCCTTCTAGGCATTGTGTCCTTATCACCCTCGGCCACATCATCACTGTTATTTGGACTTGCATTTTTTGGAATACTTTGGAATCTTTATCGATAATCCAATATTAATGTGTAAAACTTTTAATAATAATAAATAAAGTATTCTGAGACTTATAAGTCACAGAGACAACGACATTGTCTTGTCAGACTTTAATTAAATTAAATGAAACTTCTAATGAAATCTGTTTTCTATTAGAAAGGTAACATTTTGTTTTGAAGCTCAATTTTTTTTGTGAAAACAATTTAGAAAATGGTAATTAGCTTTGTATTTCAATAATTAGTCAATAAGAATAGGGATCGATAAACCTATAGATTTAATAAGGCTTATAATGTTAACTTTTTCTATTAACAATTACTTATAAAAAATCTATATTTTGAGATGTACTTTTCACCGAAAATATCGAATTTTCGAGGAAACGTCTGAGAATATGGGTCTTAAAAGTCTCATCGTGACATGTAAGGTTTGTCTCTCGAACACCTTACCAGCCTCGGAAAGGTAAGTCAATAAGTACCCAAATCAGGAATCGAACCCTGAACTCTTACATGGTGCTTAATACTACGGGGTTTAGTCATACCAAGGCAATTAATTCATCTTTATTTTAATTCAAAACAAAAAAGACTACTCGACAATTTAAAAATTATATTTCACTGCACCCTAAGTACAAAAGGTTCTAGAAAAGATTTTACGTGTTTTAGAAGAAGCTTAGGTATACAGTTTTGAGTTAACAACCTCTTTTCAAATAAGTGATGTATCAGTTTTGCATATTTATAACTTTCATTAACTATACTTCGCTCTGAATTTCGTATAAACATCTTGTTCGGTATTATCGAAATTGAGACAGATATCAGCTGAATTGCATTTACAAATCTGTCTGCGCAGCTTTCAGACATTTCGAATTTATCATTCACATTTCTTGCTCATTCATTATAATAGTCTATTTTATTTTCTTGTTTTTAAACTGTGCGGAGAAAGTTTTTATTACAGCAATTCCGTTTTGCATACATTTCTTATTAAGTTTCCAAAAAACAAAATATGAAATAGAATATTTTTTATGATTTACGATTTTTATGATTAATGTTCTATGTAGGTATGTAATATAAAAATTATACATACTGAGGTCATAAAAATTAAAAGTATTATTTTAAAATAAAAGGTATCATCTGCAGTTATATTTTTAAATTACGCTTCTCATTATGACTTAAGTTACCATAAGTACCTTATTTATACCTTATACCTTAGTTACCATAAGTATATAATTCGACAAAATGTCATTGGTATATTCCGCTATTAGGTCATTGCAGACATAATTTCCCTTGTGATATTATCGTATGATATTACCGCTCGTCAGTCGTATTATGTAGTGTTGCCATATTTCCCTCTATAAAACTTACCAATTCACTGTTTTTTAATAATATTACTTTCTAATATTAGCTTATAAGACTTGTAAAGTTGTATAGGTAGCAAATTTTTTTTTCACGACAATTGTTACGTAATATTGCTAAAAGTTGTCACCAAACGTAAACGTGACGATAATAGATACATAAAAATACATAAAATGTGAAAACAGTATCTAGCATAACGAGAACAAACAAAGAACGTAACATAAAATCTAATTTCCAAATGGTAGTGTTTCAGTGAAACCTGGCAACACTATTAATATGTAACGTTGCAGCGACTAATTTGATTGCGTACGGTCCGTAAAGCTGTCCGCTGATATGACGGCTAACTGTAACAAATTGAATCCCCAAAACGGGTGGTAACGCCCCCTTTGGACTTAATCGCGTTAGTTAGTCCATTTAGTCGTGGATATTCTAAATGTCCAGGAATATTTTTGGTAGCATTTCAAAAGATGTTATAATTTTTGTAATTCGTAAAATTTGCCATGAAATCGCTTGGCTGTCTCTAGGCTCATGTTAGCTCCTAGTTCAGCAATTAAAAATCTGTTTCCATCGAGATAATATCTGCTTATAGGTAGGTACCATACTAGCGACCCGCCCCAGCTTTGCATGGGTGTACAAATCTTTGAATTTCTCGGCTTTTCTGTACTATAATATGTACGTATTATACATATAAACCTTCCTCTTGAATCACTTTATCTATTAAAAAAACCGGATTAAAATCCGTTGCGTCGTTTTAAAGATCGAAGCATACATAGGGGCAGACAGACAGCGGGAAGCGGCTTTGTTTTATACTATGTAGTGATAGGTAGGTACTATAACATACCTACTACCATAGCTACAAAGTCGTATGTGTTCCATTTAAAAAGTGGCCATCATGTTTAAAATTTACGTTACACGTCCGTGTTTGGGTCAACGACTTACTTGTGTGTATCAAATTTTAACTCAATGGTCCAGTAGTTTCGTAGCAAATCGACTGTAACGGAGAGACAGACACACGAAACGAGTGATACTATAAATAAGGGTTCTGTTTTTTTCCATTGAAGAACAGAACCCTCAAAACAAATGATTTTATTACAAGTATTCCAAAGATACTATTTATCTATTAACTATTTATAACAATAAAACTATAATAATATAACTATTTAATAATATATTTCTAATAATATAACTATTTATCTACCTAGAATAGACAATTGATTCCACTACATTGATTGATGATCTCATGGGCCGGTCTACACACAATGGCCAATTCTATGCGAATCAACAAAGCTCAGGGAACAATGTCCACTTGGTAAGGCAGTGCAAATGAATGCAGTATAAAAATGCATTTGGCGCCTCTCAATACCAGCTGCTCCGAACACGTTCCACATATATTAATTCCGCGCATTGTCTCTATACTCTGTTTTCCAAAACCAGTATAATATACGCGGTTTACAGTTTACACCTCAGATCGCAATCTCCTGGTTTCGAGCCAAACCCATAAACTGCGCTGGCGACATACATATTCTATTAGGTTTTATTTACCACTGTAACACTGTTACGCTTTCGGAATTGTTATTAGCCAATTTTTATGCCGTGTTTATTTAGAGAGCATATTGCAGTTATATTGCAGTTTTGAGAGCAATGTTTTGTTTGTTAGCCGTTAAGGTGGAGGCGTCGATTGGAGCGCGAAATTCAAATTTTATCACGATTTTTGCAAATTGCAGCTCTACTATTACTGACATATACGACTATTTCATGAAAATGTTACTAATATACCTTGGAAGAATATGTTGATGATTTCTTTTATTATTAATCAGTAAATATACTTCCATTCTTCTCGCAAATAACATGTTGATAACATACGACCTATAACTGAGCTGCAATTTGCAAAAAACGTGATATTTTTGAATTTCGCGCTCCAATCGAACGTTTACCCTTAAGTTAAAAGAGCAGTTTGAATATCGAATCGAACGAGTTTGGTCATTGTTTATTTAATTTTATCTGGTAAATTTGTGCTGTGACAGTTATTAACTTGTGTTTACATACGAGTGATTAATATATTCAATTCAAAATTATGAAAGTAAACTTTAGTACAAATAATCGTTTTTGGCACGATCCGTGTTCAATCTTGATGTAATATTTCTGATTAAATTTTGAAACGACCGTAACGTAATGAACTTTACATAACCATTTCGTAAAAATATGAAAAGATTTGTGCAAAGGCACGAATTTTGCATTCACAAATATATAAAACTTGTGTAAAGGCGAGATATACAGCTCATAAACATGTTGATTCTTTACCCCAACTGCACACAATCACGATATTCACGATACCTTTTTGACTCGGAACAAATAAAATCTGTTATTTCAATTCGATTCTGACATTTTGGTAAAGTTCGTGTTAGTCGAGTGGCGACGGAAAATTCTGACATTTAAATAGATAATAAAATATAATAATATTTATATTGAGTACTTGATTTCATACTTTTTTTACTGTGTATTCGGTTTATTTGTCGGTAGTCAACGACCTTAGAATAAACTATAATATACTTTTATCTCGGAAAAACATGAGATCCTGCGTTCTACTCCTACAACGCGGCAGAAACAAGAGCCAAAAATTAAGCTTTTCCATTTGTAAGGTTATCGTGTTATCGTGTCCAAGCTTTTATTTGTTCCCAACGACAAACTTCTGTAACATTAACTTGTACGAAGTTATTATTCAAAGTTCTTGCTCGTACTTTGCACCTTTATTTACGAAAGCCGCATTTGAAATAAGTTTTGACTATAGTTTTATAATCTGTTGTCACGGAACCACTTCAATGGTGCCAGTGTATCAGTATCGTGGTAGATTTACTAGGGCCATAGATTAAAAATAAATCGTCATTAATTTATTTTTACAACATGAAATATAAAAAGCATGAGTATATATAGCTTTCGAAATTAGTTGCGTTTTTAATTTTAGAATTGTTCGGTATTAATTAGGTAATTTATTTAAAATTAGTTTTGAAACATTTTTTAAAATTAATGAATTCACGATGAAAAAATGTGGCTAATGAAAAATATAAAACAAAATATCAATAGGCAATAAAATATCGTTGGTGTTTTTTTTTAATAACAAACTACCTAGCTTGCCACTCCGCAGTTTCACCCGCGATCCCTCAGGGGTTGAATTATCAAAAATCCTTTCTTAGCGGATACCTACGTCAAAATTACCTGTATGATAATATAATCATCTTCTAACAATTTTATTATAACGAGTTATGGCATGGCAAACACGTCATTGAATTATATCCCTTCCATATTAGTTTCACAGCGACATTATGTACACCCATTTCTACAATCTTAAGTTTAAACTCTCATTTAACGACCAGTTATTTATGACCACTCAAGTCCTAAACGTGTCCGGGTTATACAAGCAAGTTTATAATGTCCAGAATATTTATAGACACTGTATAGAAGTCACACGCCCTCCTGTCCCTGATAACGATGATTTGTAACAGTTGCGTGACTGTTACATTTTTCGTGGCTCTTCCTTGATATAAATTTATGTGTTACCATGTTGAAGTTTCAAACATATCGTTTATTTTACCGAGATAACGTTGATACTCTGTCAAAGAAACTTTATGTTATTCTATTTGCTTGTGAATAAATCTTTATTATTTTATGGCTTGTTATTGGCATAGGGTACACTGGTGTGCGATCATTGTTGCCTATTGTCATTTTGAATTGCAGTTTTTTTTTATTCCACAAAGTTGATAAACAAGCAATCTGGCCGACAGGTGGTAATTAGTTACCGTAGCCTTGGTGCTTGCAACACCAGAGATTGTTGCCGACGATCCTTCCCCGCGGAGCTACCGTGTAAAAAAATGGTAGAGACTGTGCTTCCATTAGCGGGACTTTGGAGGATTCAATTGATTTCTTTGAAAAATTGAATGCGGAAGGAATGGCGTGCATTAAAAGAGATCTACACTCAGCATTTGGTGACCAAGGGTTGAAGGAGAGAGAGAGAGAGAGCCCTGTCGATGGAGCTTTGGTGACCTTACTCACGCGCAGGAACATATTCTGGAGGTACTTCCCCAGTCTGGGTGCTAATGTATTCAGTTTATTGAAAGTTGTATCAAAATATTCTTTGTGCCTCGTATTTACTTCAAATATATCGATAATACTGACCACTCTACTCACTTTCAAAGTCTATGGCAGAAAGTTGGACCAACTTTATGAACGATACCCGATTATTTTTCAACTCTGTTACCATTTACTGGAAGTTTACGTTTCGTGTTCGACGTACGATGCAGCCAGCTATTGGAGGTAGAAACGTGAAATTGCTTTATCTACGAGTGAGGTTCGTGTTATGGGAAACTTTGATTGCTATTTTAATTTTGTTGAGTTCCGATGTTGAGTATGTTTGCGCCAAATGGTCGCATGTGAAGTGATCGATTTTGTAGTACTTTGATAATGAAGTTTGCAGAAAAGATAGGTAGGTTTTCTGAATCGTTTGTATAACTGTCTTTTAAAAAAGTATTACCCACTACAGTTAATAAGCGATTTCAAAAAGAAGGAGGTTCTATTTTCGACTGTATGTATCTTTTTTTATATATATACCGATATCTCCGAATCCGATCCAATTGTTTACCAAGTCAGGATCTGATGATGGGATCCCAGGAAAATTTGTTTTTGTGAAAAATAATACTATTGTTTTTAATTCAAGAATGGTGTGAATAGTAGTAATACCTTACGTGTTATAAATAAAGGTTTGAAAATGTAGAGTTTTAATGCCTAGACTAGTTACTAATTTAAAATATTCGTTGATATTCAAAATAGTAACATATTACATAAGAGCTGGCATGCGGTAATTCGCTCGAACCGCTTACCGAACAGATTGTGGACCGAAAAAGCCTTAAAGTCCAATTCCCTTACCATTTCAAAAAAACACTCTCTACCTTCAACACTTACAAAACAAACCTGTAGACATCTATAAGACATAAATATCTTGATATTAGGCAGAAGTTGGAGTACCCTAAAACTGCGGTACCCATAAACGCGAGTAAGTGATCACAATATCTCTCTAAGATCACTTTGGCTGGGTTGCTAATGGAGTGGCGAACTTGTAAAGGGACTGACTACGTTTCCGGGGTATAATGTCAACAGTATCTATGCAAGGGGTGCTTGCCAGTTAAAGTGAATGTTTCATAGGAACTACTTCGAACGTTTGTTTTGATAGAGCATGCTTAGGCTGCCTTTCCACTAGAGATGTGCTATGCTACGTTGCTATGGATGCGTTTGATATCACCAATCATATTCATTAGCCCACATTCACTGGTGGAAACTGCTTCTAATAAGCTATGTGTTTATATAGATGGATAAGTGCTATAGATGGTCGCGAGTGGGAGTACCTATTGTAGGCGCGCGTTTGTCACCGAAAGTCGGCGCATCTCCATAGCACATCTTACTCGCTCCGCTACATAGCTTAGCATCAGTGGCAACGGTCACATAGTTCCGTAGCTTTCATCTCGCATCATAGCTGCATAGCACATCTCTGGTGGAAATGCAGCCGTACAAAAAAATGTTAAAAAAACGTTAATTAAGTGATGGGATGACATGAGAATTCGAATAATATCACCCGTTTCTAAATTGGTTTAAGCATTTAGATTTTTCTAAGGAATCGAGAACAGCCGTGTCGTATGTAATGTTTGCATGTGTTTGATTATTCTTGGAATTAATTAGGTGATATTTCAACATAGACCAACTAGACTAACTATAAAAAGCTACAGCGACCATCAAATTTAATAAGCTTTTCATATACGAAAATTATTATTCTATCTAATAATCATAATACATAATGAATATTTGTTGAAAATACATAAACGCTACGTTTAAAATCGATAGAACATAATCATTTACAAAAACAAATTATCAACCAACGAATTTCTTCGTAGCTGCTACGACTGCTACGTCGTAGCTCTCGTAGAACCAACTTCGGATTTTCTAAAAACAAGCCTGATTAATGAAGTTCCATTTACAAATAGCGCCTTTTCTTTTACCAATCAATCTCCAATATAAATTCTGACCAATAAAACGGAATTTCCGTTTCCTTTGCGTAAATTAAAACGTGAAAGATGTCAGACCCGGGGGCTGTTTAATTACCGTGAAAATCGTTGAAAACCTCCGCTCTGTACAGTCGGACGTCATTATGAACGCACTTTATTTGAGTTTGTGAAGCTGGTTATTACTGAACTCTGTATTTTAGCGCAGTTCATTTTGGTGTATGGTACAAGTGATAGGTGGTAGCGTATTTTTATTTTTTTTATAGTTGGCTCGCAATAACTATGTTTTACGGAATGGTTTTCACAGCATGATATAAAAAAAGTTTTTTTTTTTTTGAAAGGACTAAGTTGGTAGCCTCAGATGGCTGCAACAACCTTACCGGACAAATCGGCGAGCGCAGAGGGCTCTCAGCCGGGTAATATTTAGGTAACAACGCCTGAGGGCACCCCCGAATGGGATACGAACCTCGGCTCAGGGCGTTACCGGGGGAGGGAGAGGACTTTGTACGAGTTACGACTAATTGGGGGCGGTCGGATTACTGTAGGCAGCTCGGGCCGCTTGAACGGGACGAGACTGAGTGGGACGTCGCGGCGGTCCTCGCCGTCGAGGACGGGAAAAAAAAAAAAGATTCATGAAGTCGTTATTGTAAGTATGACGTTACAAAATATAACCGAAACGAGCATAAATATTAGTTTTACTAGCTTCCGTCCCGCGGTTTCACCCGCGTTCCCAAGGGTTCTTAAGTCTATATGTTATTCCAGGGTATGATCTATCTATGTGCCAAGTTTCACCCGAATCCGAGTAGATTTTACGTGAAAGAGTAACAAACATACATACAACCTCTCAAACTTGCGCATTTATAATATAAGTGGGATGAGAAAATCATTTATTGAATGCATCATGAAATTAAATTCCATAGTAATATAATTTACTAGCTGTTCCCCGCGGTTTCACTCGCGTTCCATTGATAAAATGTAGCCTATAACCTTCGGAAATAATGTAGCTTCCTAATAGTGAAATAATTTTTCAAATCGGACCTGTAACTCTGGGGATTAGCGCGTTCAAACAAACGAATTCTTCAGCTTTATTATTAGTATAGATGTTAACGGAAAAGTATCTAATCCGTCATTGTATACATTTCCTAGGAAATCCATACATTTCCTAAATATCTATCGGAATATTACATTCGGGATATTTGTAAGGATAGCGGTATTTGGGGGGTTGTAAGTGAAATTTATTTTTGTGCGAATACTTTCAAATTTATGCAAAATAAAAAAAATAACCCCAACCTATTTTTTTCAATAGAATTTATATATTCCCTAGTATCATTATTGAAATAAAATTTCCTAGGAGAAATACACAGGAATTGTGTACAATTCCTATGTTTCATACATTTCCGGTGACATAGATATACTTAATATTTTTAACTAATATAATAAAAGCGTATAATTGCGGTTTAATTACATCGCAAAGAATTTAAATCATACATCGTTGTCAAGTCCCCTGGATAAACATACAATAGGGTCTATCTATATTCCGGACAAATATTAGACCCGCGAACATAGGTAAGTGCAACCATAATAATTACATTCTGGGACATTCTTCACAAACGGTTATATCAGATAACTAAACTAAATAGAGCATGTACTATGGAATCTAGATAACATATAAGTACATACAAGGTGTTTGGCAGACGGTTGAATATTTAAATAGCGAACAGGTGGAATCTTCTGCTTAGCCCCAAGAATTGGACATAGGCCCTAATTTTTTTTAAAATATATTTAAGCCGAAATTCGTCACTTCAAAATATTAACCACAACAGAAAATTTTGTTTTACATTGATAAAACTGGCAATATTTTATAAGTTCTTTTGGAATTGATATTGTTTGTAAATCTTCTCTGGTCTTCTGCTGAGCATGTAGCAGAATAATTGGATCAAGGCCCTACATTTTTTTAAAAATATATTTAAGCCGAAATTAGTCAATTCAAAAATTTTTACCACATGAGAAAATTTTATTTTACATTGATAAAAATGTTTGTCCTGGATGGGAATCGAATGCCAACCACGCCAACTGGCCTGTCAATAAACCATGCACCGCTCAAAACTCACAACTCATGTTAAATAATTACGGTATGTAATGTTACAAATGAAATAAATGCAATGCCTACATAACTCACGTACGTGCGTTTAACGTAATGAAGTTATATGATAGGTCGACTGGATTTTATGACATTAATATACCTTAATATAAAGCTACTGTACGCAACACATCGTACTTATTGAATTGCCGTGGAAACTGGAGCATACAATGTATACATTACATTACGCTGTGACTTATCAACTTTTTGCTAGTACCACTTATTTTTAATTATAATACGCACTTTACACGCGTTGACTTATTTTTATTCTTAATACGCAACTTAATGTACAACGTAATGACGTAACTTAATTAATAATTAGCTGTTCCCGGCATAAAAAAGTGGCTTATAATCTTCGGGGACAATGTAGTTTCCTTCCTTCCTAGTGATATTCCTAATCAGACCAGTAACCCCGGAGATTAGCGCGTACAAACAAACTCATCAGCTTTATTACTAGAATGGATTAGCTGTCCCCCTTAGCTTTACTCGCGTTCCCGGGATATAAAGAAGCCGTAATTCAAGGATCTATCTATGTACTAAAATTTTAATAAGACAATAGAAAATTCCACAAAATGTTAAAAATGTAATTCAAAACTGAATATTTATTCCTACTACTCAAATAAGCTCTACAAAATAAATACACTGAATATGCGCATAATTTTACCAGAGCCGGCACAGTAGACAATGTACTGGTTTCAGTGCCTCAGCCAGTATTAACAGCGGAAATCTACGTGAGCGTATTACGTGATGTTTATTAATACGTGCTATAAATCTTTATACTTTGGCAGGCTGTTACTTGTCACTGATACTCGGTTTGGTTGTTAGTTTGGTCCTTCGAGCCGGATCTATGCTTAATAATCCTTTTTTTTGGAAAAGGTATTTAAATTCTAAAGTGGTTTGTCTTATCTGCAGCTTCAATGGGTTTTGTAGAAAATAAAATAGTATTGATTCTTCAGAAATGAATCTAAAAAATCTGCTTACGGATTACTAGGTCGTTATTCAGAGCAAGTACATAATTTAATACTAGCTTATATTAGATTATAAATTATCGCGTGAAAGAGTAGCAAACATACATCCATACTCACAAACTTTCGCATTTATAATATTTGTAGGATTATATAGACCATTTAGAACGATGAAAAAGGTCACGAAATACCCCAAGTTCAAACCTCCAGATGCCTTTTTATATCGCAGTTTCCTCTCCGGTTTGTTATTCAACTTACCTGAATCATATCTAAGCTATGCACTGTTTGGAAAAGGCATGCATCCCAACGCAGTCATAGCAATTTATTTTAATAAAAATTTCAACTCAAGAAAATAAACAGTCCTCCATTGCGACGCAAACGGGAGATTTTAATTATGTTTACATTCTTTTGATAAAAAAAACAACACTTTTGACTATTTTTCACGGCGGCCGCTTACTGCAACTTGGCCTTTCCGTTTAATTTAATGGACTTCGTACATTTTTCAAGTGCAGCGCCTTTTTATTTCAGTTGCACAAGAGCTGTTAGAATTTCTGTCTTTGTGAGTTGGTGCTTTAGTTTTGTTTTGAGATTGATTGGATTTCGGTTGATTCTCGCTTCAAACGGCTACCGATAAATTGGTTTGATGGCCATTCAGTTGAAAATGATGAGTTTGTTAAAGCGTTCTGTAATTTCTAGTGCAATTGCTAACGTTTGCGCAAAAGATATCTATAGCTTAATTTGAAGGATTATTTTCGACTAGCTTCCGCCCCGCGGTTTCACCCACGTTCCTGAGGTATCTTTTGTTTTCCCGGGATAAAAATAGCATATAACCTTTGTAGATTATTATCTTAAATATATAATAATTCAAACCCGAACACTTTTATATATGTTTATTTGTGATTTGTACACTTATGATATTTATTCAATAATTATAATGTACTTACTGTGACTGTATGTCAATTGCCTCTTGGATAGAGAGAGAGAATATATTTAGAAGCATTATGAATCATAAACAACCTTCAAGGATAATGTAGCTTCCTATTAGTATTGTGATAATCGCCTTCAGGATTCTTTATTCAAAACGGAAAGAAATAGAAGAAAATTAAGAGATATTACATTTGATAAAAAGTACAAAAAATATTTAATCGAACTGCAAGAAGGTAAACTTAGTCTTAAAAGCTTTTTCACAAAGATTATATTTCTGCGCCTTTTTTGTTTAAGCATTGATGTTTTAAAATTATGTACCCACCTTCGTAAAAATTATTACAGTACGTCATTTTTGATGATGATGATTAATGATGTGATGATAATTTTTGTTCCTATTTAATAGCGATATTATCATTATTTCTAGATAAGTCGGTCTAATTTATGTTGATTTCAATTGTATAAAAAACTTAAATATATATTTACATTATATATATAATATGTAAGTATACATATATACATACAAATTAAAACACTACCTACATTACATGTATTATATTATTTTTCTATGCATTTTATTGTACTTAATACCGATTATGATGAACCAGAATCAGCCTCAAATTGTTTATACAGATGTGTATTTTTTCCTAATAAAAGTGTTGATTATAAATTATTTATTCTTTTCACTCTCCAGTTTGGTGTTTACCGCCATTATATATAATATCGACCACCCCCTAATTGCCTGGACCAATCGCGAATTGGACTAATTGCGATCTGGACCAATTGCGAACTGGACCAATTGCGAACTGTACCAAATGCGAACTGGACCAATTGCGAGCTGGACCAAATGCGAACTGGACCAAATGCGAACTGGACCAATTGCGAACTGGACAATTGGACATTTTATGAATTGGACATTATGCGCCCAACCGAAACAAAAAATCTCTTCAGCTTTATTATTAGCATATAGATAACTAGCTATCCCCCGCCGTTTCACCCGCGTTCCCGGGATATAAAATAGCCTATAACCTTCCAAAATAATGTAGCTTCCTATTAGTGAAAGAATTTTTCAAATCGGTTCAGTAGTTTCGGAGCCTATTCAATGCAAACAAACAAAAATACAAACAAACAATTAAATCTTTCCTCTTTATAATATTATTATTATAGTATAGATTATTATTATTATTATAGTATAGAAGTATAGATTATTAGTATAGATTTAATAACTATACGCATCATATATATGCTAAGTTAATTTCTAATGCTTTATTAAATGTCAAGGTGTATAATTCGGTCGTAAACCCCGCTTGAACGCCATCTGCTGTAACATTTGTCAGACAAATTATATTACTCATTGTGTACTACATTTAGTAAGTTGATTACTTTCGCTTTTTAATTAATATACTTATAACTAGTAGTTAAGCTGATTTTCAATTTATTGTCGTAAAAAGCAGTTTCCTTTAGTAAAGACATAAGGGTATATCTATTTAATTTGTTTGTGAAAATCTATTAGCAAAATTTCAGTGTTATTATTATTTACCTATTAAATTCGTGTTTACTTATTTTTACAGTTTTATCTTCAGAGACGCTATAAATTATCAAGGGAAAAATATGCTACATTTTTAAAAGGTTATCCTGACAATAAATCGTGAGTGTAAATAATGTCTTGGGTTGGACAGTTAGATCTTAGTCATTGAATGTATGTAGAAAAGAAAGATAACAGTTTTAAGTAAACAAAATATAAAAATGATGCCCATATGTCCACGTAAGAAAAACGAATACCTACAAACCTAAATTCTGGTCTACTTTTCGTAAATTGACGGAACAAGATTGTTTTTTTGTATGAAAAGAACTGAACTGAATACTGTTCCTTTAGAAAAATAAATGTCACTTTAAATTGCTGTCATTGTAAATAAAATAGTCTTACCATGAATGCTTTATAATTTTATACATAAAATTGGCGACGGTGGCGGAAAAATTTAATGCGCATTACAAGATTTACAAGAATCTACAACTAGGTATTTACAAATCGTAAATAACATTTCCGAATTTGAGTACAATACGAGACTTACGTCTATTGAAAAGTACGTATAAAGATTTGATACAATACAAGAGAAAATCGAAAAATGATTCCGAACAAGAAACGGATTTACAGTTTCAAGTTAAGAAGAGTTCATACAATTGAAAGTATTATTATTCAACCAAAAATTTTCTAAAGCTCTAGGAGCCACTAGTATAAGTTGTATTACATAAATACTTTGAGAGAAATATAGACACATTTATATGATATGCAAGCAAATGGCTAGAGCTCCACTGCATATGCTACAGGTATGCGAGGAAGACGGTTTTATTACCTCTATACCTACGTACCTACTAGTTACAATCTGCAGCGTAGCTACGTATGCCGTAGGAGTAACTGAAAGTTTAATGAAATATAGTCTACGCTCTGTTCTGTTAATGCAATATGAGCTGCATGAAGTAAAGTGTATATTTTTATTATATTTAGTAAACAAACAGCATTTTTTTATAAACTAGATGACCCCCGCGGTTTCACCCATATTCCTGGGATACTCAACTAAAATTAAAAAAAATAAGAAACCCCCGAAACTCACTAGAAAATTGGTGATAATTTTCAAACGGCTGAGCGGATTTTCTTGAAACAGCTAAGAACTCTCTCGATAAAGTCACCTTATAAACAAAAAAACTAAATCAAAATCGGTCCATCCGTTCAGGAGCTATGGGGCCACAGACAGACACATACACATAGACAGAAAGACACATCAAACTTATAACACCCCGTCGTTTTTGAGTCGGGGGTTAAAAATTGCCCATAACACCCAGGGTTAATGTACCTTTCTATTAGTGAAAGAATTTTTGGAATCCGATTGGTAGATCCAGAGATAGACGCTTTCAAACAATCAATCAAACTCTCCAGCTTTATTATTAGTATACTTGTATATCTAAAATATTTGATTGAAACTTAAATTGCTACCGTAGTTAATTCATAAAATAATAACATCATTAATTCATCACTATGTCTGACATATGATAGCAAGTTCCGACATTTTATAAAAAACATAAATGCAGCAGTTTTCAGCTATCCATCATTGAAACGTTCGCAAGATATATGTTTCATTTTATGATGAATGACGTTGGAACTTGGATCCGTGAAAAGTATACAGGAAGAAGTCACGCGATATGTTTTTGGCATGGTTGGACGTGCGAACTGATTTGTGGTGTTCTCAATATGTGTAATGAATGTGTTGGTTTACTTTTCTATTAAAAGTTTGCGTAAGAAAAACAGAGAATGATATACCTTGACTACGTAATATGTAAGTAACAAATTAAATCAATTATCTGAAAACTTGTTTCTAAAGGTTTGTTACTGGGCTTTAACAAGGACATCATCTCCCTGCCCTGTTCCCAATTATTTGGGGTCGGCGCAATAAGTCCTCTTCTTCCATTCAGTCCTTCTATCCGTCATATCAGCATTCACTCCTTTCTAACTCATATCCTCCTTCACACAATCCATCCATCTCTTTTTAGGTCTTTCCCTTTCCGTATATCCATCAACTTTCATACTCATGACCATTTTAGTCACATGGGTTTAATTCCTGGATAAACGGTAACTGGGATTTAACAAGGTAAATATTCAAAATCAATAATTCCTCGTTCTTGAAATTTCACCCAAACAAAAGATCTCGGCTTTGCCAAGAAGCATTCTCCCAAGGAGTGAAGGACCCTGTTCCAACAGTTTATATATTTACACTATCCATCAAGGGGTGTGCTAGAACCAAACCGCTACCATTTGTTACAGTAGGGACGAGTGACAAATGAGTGAGGTTCCACCTTGTGGCCACCCGTTGACTTTATCTTCGCGTTATGTGCAACTATAGTTGTTTACATTTAAGTTATTTGCGTAGTAAAGTTAGCTGCTTAGTTTTTTTCATATGGAACTTATGCAGTTGAGTTTTATTCCTAGAAACATGGAAAAGATTGCTACACAATGTTCATAGTAAAGATATAAAATTAAAATCGTTTTATTGAACATTGTTTTTTTTTCAATAAGTTTATTTTTCGTCTTTATTTTGTTTGTAAGTAAAACAAGCATATGGCCTGCCTAATAGTTAGTGGATACCGTATGCTATAGATAGACCATAGACCCTTACAACAGCAGGGGCACTACTCATGCGCCACCGACCCTGCTAAAATCTCAAAATCCGTCTTCAATTGATTTGTGCCAGCCATTGTTACAATACAACTTAATTATTCTAACAAAGGAAGTCAATACTTTTTTTTCACATCAACATAGTAGGGGCGTACCGTTGAGGAGAATGAATAAAATAACCTGCAAATCCTCGGGATTCGTAAGTTTTTCTCTCACATCTACACTATGTGCCTTTTCTTTATAGATGATAAATCTGGCTCTGAAATCTTTTGCCTAAAAAGATTTGGCTTTAGGTAGGTACCTAATGAATGTAAAGCGTTGAGATTTTTATGTTTAATACATACCTGATTTCATTTTATGAAAATGTATCTAACGAGAAAATTTTCGCTGCTCGCTAAAGGCATTTGAATGGAAATTTTTGATGATCAAAATGTGCTTGGCTTTAAAACTTCTGACAATTTACTAAAGCGTGGTTCTTGAAAAGAAGTGTGAAGAGATTTTTGCAAGATGGTCATCGCACGAGGCGTGGTGGTTGCAAGCTTCTATAGGCGGAGACAACTTATGTTTTCCCGGGATTATTTGCTATTCCAGGGTCTCCTTCAACCCCCTTGGTCACCTAATGCTGAGTGTAGGTGTCTTCTAATAAGTACACGCCATTCCTTCCAGTCGTGTGCCTTCCGCATCAATTTTTAACTTGCGATGTTATCAGGTCGTCAGTCCAACGCATTGGTTGCCTGTCATCCATACATCCTCACAAACATTTGCATTTGTATGATGTATAAAAATTTAATAAAAATTACAAATTTGTATGAAATGTTGTCATTTGTTATTGTTAGACTGAATTAATCCATTAGCTTTTAACATAATGAAAATGTATTGAATTTTGATTAAGACTAAACACAAGTTCTAATGGAAAATGCATGTCGAATCACGTTCAAAACCCATTTACTATCTAATCAATCAATAAAAGCTATTAACCGCTCAGCTGAAATCCCTAAACTAAACTCGATTATTGAGTACTTATTATTCAAACAAATACCGGACAAGTGCTGTCTGACTCGTGCAACGAGGGCTTTATATAAATTGTACTTAGATACAATAAACAGTGAAAATACTTTGTTGACAATTTTAAAACAGATGCAACTTTTAATGACGAATGTAATGACTGATGACTGTCGGTAGTAATTAAGCTCTAAACTACTGATAAAGCGGAGCGATGCGATACAGAATGAAAAGCATCCCGGCGCTGCTATTTAACCAGTGGCTTAGGCTGTGCGTTGATTTTATATATACAGACTATCTTTTGCCCGTGATTTTTACCTGTTTTCACATGTGATAAGAAGTAGGTATTTTGTTAAATTTGTAGATACCAGCCATCTATGTGAAAATTCATAAACACACAAACATACATACAATATTTCGTATTTGTTACGTCAGCTTGAATGAAGCGATTATGTATTCTGTGCTTGCAAAACTAAGTAGTAAGTTTACTCAACCGATTTGGAAGGGTCGTAATGGGTATCTTAGATCTAGAACTCCAAGGATGATATGACCTCATAGATTTATTTTACGTAGAAATTAAACATTAGCACATAAAAGCAAGTGGCTGATATTAGATTTTTTTTAAAAGCCAATAGATTTTTGATAGATCTTAGATTACTCCCAAGAAGTTCTGTCACCGGCACTTCTTGCTTACTTTTAATATGTAGCGCAGTTAACGAATAGTGAAAATGGTCACGTTTGTATGGGAATCGCTTTGTGCTAGCTCTGTCATATCTGCATTGTTACTGGTATGTCGCCCTTAATCCCTTGTTTTAAGGCCATTAAACAATTTTAATTTGAGCCGGCCATTCAAGTATAAATGAAGTTCCATCCAATTATCGTAACGAACAGCGTGTAAAGTAATAATTAATTGCATCGTTAGCTATTCGCCAATTAAGATACGGTCGTTTTGATATTTTATAGCATAATCGTACCTAGTGTTGTTTGGTCCTTATATTTTAATAATTTATTAGAGTTTATAATTAAATTAAATTAGTTTCTTGGGCTTTCCTTTGATAAGTTTCCTTTCATGTGTTTAAAAATAACCATGGATAATTGTTTATAATAATGTATGAAGGTGACGTTATAAGTAAGTAAGACCTTTGAATATAGGAGAATAAGATTCTGTTTACAAATGTAAATATACCGCTTCTAATTCTGTCTGTTAACGTAGCGATTATTGATTTCATGCTGCAAAACAGTCAGTTGGTAAGTAGTGAATAGGTATACAGATACTGAAAAAATACAAAATAGTATACTAAAAAATTGTTGAAACTTATCAAATATATTTTATTCATAAAAAAGTTACGAGACGTCATTTAGTTAAACTTCCGAAGTCTTTATCTGACACGTGACGTATGGTGATCGAAAGAGTGAGACGGAGGTTACTATAACACTGATTTAGTTAAAAAGTGTTTATGAATAAGGGGGTTAATGTTTTTAATGTACATTACCTATCCTCTTATTTGGTAATAAATTGGATTTATGGTAAATTGGATTTATGGTATTACCTTCCGCAGAGTCCACATCCGAGGAGTCTTATGTTTTCCCGGGATAAAATGTATCCTATACCTATCTTATTTTAAGATATGATGACGCGTATGAGGTTGACGCGTGATCGAGTCACAAATATACAAATATCAAAACATTCATTTATAATATAGATACCTAGTCTATAGTAAGATACGATAGTAAGACTATAAGAAATAGGATAGCAGGATAGAAAGTAGGATAAGATATTTCGGTAAATGCTTCACATAAATACCCCATAACGCAGCGGCGACGCTAAACTTATCAACCCGTATGTTCATTTCTAAATGTCGCTCAATTTAGAAAATTGTGTCGCCGAACGTTGGTATCGGTAACAAAGAAACCTGTCAATCCATCTGTCTGTCCGTTCCGTTGCCAAGGTATAGTTTATTATTAGATATTTCCATTAGCTTTCAGCATTTTAGTGTTGGATTTCTATTAGGACACATGAGCGTTAAATTAACTTTTCCACAAGTAGGTATAGAGTACTTTAGAAATGGGTCGAGGTTTATTTTGAAGGGCCCAGTTTGAAAAGAGCTTTGCGCAAAGCTGTTTACAAACTATCCCATGAAAAAATGTTTGCCTTTACCACCCTGAGGCTTATTCGTGAATACTGGAAAACCACCTAGTCCTTTGGAATTATTTATGAAACAATTTTTAGCTTGGACATCCAATGTCAGAAATAGGCATACCCCGAAAGCATGACCTTTGCATTTTGTGGCTTCAGTGCTTGTTACAAGGTCACCAATCCATATTGTCAATATGGAAATGCGCAGCTAAAAAGTAAATCTTACGCTGTGCTGTTTCAAAGGATCTTCCTACAGCAGACTCTCGGGTTGTGGAATAAGCTTCTGTGTGAGTTCATCGGGTTCTTCCAGCCAGATAAAATATTTATTTGTTATTATCCTGAAAATCGTGAGTTCTTCTACCTCGGAGTTTCATAACCGGGGTAGAAGAAGTTAGTATAAAATAACATAGTAGAATACTTTCCATCAAAAACCTTATCAATAAAACTGAATCCATTTTCTGGTGATTCTTCACCTTAGGATTACGGTCCTAAACCAACAATATGTAGGTATCGTATAATCATTACGTATTTGTTTTCTTTATCTTTAGGATTTTTTCAATCCTTTTCAGGTCAGCTATCACTTGATGCAAAACAAAAGCGATATGTATTCCTTCAAATACTATACATATAGGGTTACTGGTAACTAACGCATATCCTCTTAAAGGTGACTGGAAGTACATCAAATTTGCCAAAACGTAATACATCCTAAGATTTTTTTTTAGTGGGAATTTCTATCCATCGTACTCTGTCTTAATTTGTGACTGCCTCGTGCCGTTTGCAGATTATGGCTAAATCTGTGACTGCCTAGAGAGTTTGTGTGGAGTCATGAAGATTAGATCTGATTTTTGATATATGGGAAAAAAACATTTAATTAGAAAAAGTCGAATAACAAAAGATGTCAGTCTTTATGAACCAAGATCAGCATAATAATTCTAGGCCTTTAGGCTTGTACCTTTCGTCACTCAATCTTTGAATAAAATAGTTAAATCTTAGTAGAATAACATAACAGAACATATGCTATCTCAAAATGTCCACCATTATATGAGTAGATGACGATCGAGTATGTTTATGTATGCGGATAAATGATCAGATGACGGTTAATATGGAAAAAAGAACATGTGTAGATACTCTTATCTATACTTATGTAAACATAACCTATCATAATAACAATTATGTAAATAAACATATTCTTTTATTTTGTCGTCTCTATTCTATAAAACATTTTACTCCCACTTACGAAAATAGACTTCCACGACTTCTGCGCAAGCGTTGCCAATAAAATGATTGCTACTTCACGAGAGGTCACCATAACAATGGTTGAGGAAATGAAACGTGGTCTCGAGTTTCCGTGACACCCCTCTATCAGCTGTCGTTTCGCTCGTAAACCTCGCTTTAGGTGTTTACGTTTGCATAATTCTATAGTATGTGGGTAATGATGTTGTAGCTCCAAGACTTGGGATTAGGTAAAAGGGGCACTATTTAAGTGTTATTGTAGAACAGATTTTTAAATATAAAAAAGTACGAACATTTGGATGCGTTCTGAACTGCCATATCAAACAAATTAAAATAAAGAATCAGGTTATATAACCATTTAATATATAATTATATAACCTTATAATAAATAAGTATGTATATTCGTAAAATATACAAAGCACCTATAAATATACAGAGTTGGGGGTGGTTCTAAAATGGGGAAATAATTTCGTGCCTTACAGTAATCGATCATTAAACTATGTCCTGGCCATACCACACCAATTTGAAGGCATTTAAATAACGGTAATAGTCCATTAGGCTGACATATTTCTTGCACAATAATTCCAAAGTCCATATAAATTAATAAAAGCATTTATTTTACAACGTTCGTGCAAAGTTTAAATTCTAGGTTAAAATAATAGTACCAAACTTTCTGAAATTAATTTTAATGGAATATACCAACTCTTATACCCTGGAGCTGACAACCCTTAAGTTCAAGTGGAGACTGCGTACCTACTTGTAAAGGAAAGGATCGTCCTATCTGGTCCAATGACCTGCCGAAAGTGTTTGAAGGACGAAAATAATCAGATACCAATATCATTGTTAAATCTGAAACCTAATAAAAATACCTCCACTTAATAAAGGAAAAAATACCTATTTGATATTGCTTCTTAACGACATCACAAAATAATATCATCGTTATTTTAGGACATTAACACAACGACGCGATATTAACGCTTAGTGTGAAAGTTAGGAAGCCATTAGGTCCCCCAGACCGCTGAAAGCTGCACTGATGACCATAAGCTATATCTATGGGACAAACTTGTCTTTGACACTACCGTACTGTCTTTATAACTAATGCTCCAAAAAGCTTGGAGGCTTTCTTTGCAATATGTCTGAAAAATCCAGCCTTTTCACACGAGACTTTGTCTGTTCAAATGGGATCAAAGTTCAGACCTTGCGTCATGTCAATAACGTTTAAACTCAAGATCTTACTACCTTAAAAGTCTGTTAGATATATTTGCGAATTTATATAACTAGTACAACTTGCAAATTTTTTTTATTTAATTTTTGTAAGAGTGGTATCATAATATTAAACAATTGCCTTAGTTACTTGCTTTATAGCAAATAATACATAATATATAGGCTTTATAGTAAACCTAATACCTTACCTAACCTTTAGTAAAATACGGACGTTTTGATTGTGGCTATTGGAGTTATTTTAGCGAAACCACTTAGCGACCAACCACCTATAAAATTAAATAGCCTGTAAAAATGTATCGTGGGTTAGCTAAATAGGAATTTTGTCTCAATAAACTCAATACTTGGAGGCAAAGATAGCTCAGTGGTAGTGACGACGAAAGGTCTATACTGATAATTTCAACTTTGTAAGGAACTCGTGTTTCGTGAACAAGATTTGCTTATCGAAACTCTATTACCGGTGAAAGTTTAGGCTTTGCTTACGATAAAACTTCTACAGCCGGTAAATCTGGGTCTTCCAACTTATCCTTGTTCCAGGCTTCATGTTCAATTACCAAACACGTGGATCTTATTATACGAGTATAAGAAAAATATAGATATAGTACTTATTGCACAATACAGTACTAAACATAAATAAAATACCGGAACACCTAACAGGTTCTCGGTGATAGATTTTCAACTTGAGGGTTGTAGAGAATTAAATTTAGAAATAGATAGTAGGTATGCTGGAAATCAAACCACCAACCAAAACACTCTTTTATTTTTCTTTGACATTAAGTAAAATAAAAGGAAAATACAACCATGGACTAAAACTACAAAACAGTTTCCTACAAGTGGGTTAGGTACTATAATATCCTACCATCGTGCATTAGTCCAAGGCATTGGGTGCTGCTTGAGTTTTTGTGAAGGAAAACATCGTGAGGAAACCACCTTCTCTTCTCTACTCTCTTTACGGTTAAAAATCTGTCGTCCCGAATCTACCGGTCCTTATTGGCACTTTAAATGTATGTGCTGTGCTGACCACCTTCGGTCACGACACGACATCACTTAGGTACCTTTAAGCGTCTTCCTTGAACACCCACAATCTCCTGAAACGTCCTTCTTCTTTTGTCTTCATTTTCTCTATGAATTCTATCCATCTATCTATTATTTCCAATTAAGAAACATAAAGCTTTCATCCGTTCTCGATATGTCTATAACATGGCTTCAAATGTTCCGAACTTTTCTATCACTCAAAACTATCCCAGTGCTAACTAATATAGAGTTAATATCCGCAAGTCCTTAAGGTGTGATGTTGTCAACAGAAACTCAGCTCAATTTGGCGGTGTGTTTAGCGTCTGCCTCAGTCTGCTGATGCGGTTTTACCTGGAAACTATAGAGACTATGAACAAACTTAGTTCACTCCAACATTGTTGGTGTAAGGTATCAAACACATACCTCTTAGTTTGTTGGCCAACTTTGACAAAGTTGAGGGAGGAATGGAGATTATCTGGTTGTTTTAATTGATATTTGCGATAGTGCTTGATTGGACTGGTGTAATCTTGGTGCAGGCTTTCTGGGATATCAAAGGCAGAATGCTAATTTTGTTGGCGCCTGATACACTTAAGCTTTTAGTCATGACCATAATAATGAACCCTGACCATCTAAATACTGAAGACTGCATTTTGAATCAGTCAGCATAGTTCTTTAGACAAAACGGACCAAATTTATCTCAACCCATGAGACGAGTAACGAGATGCTACAGTATCTTTTAGCATTGAGTAAATCGACCCACTATTAGAACAAAAAACGGTGATTTTTATAGTTTTGGTACGATAGTTAGAAAAGTCTTGGGTGGTTATACTTATTCTTAAAAGGTCAGGTTGTGTCAAAAGGATGGCAAGCGGTTCACCAGATGGTAAGCTACCGTCACCTATAGACATTAGCAATATCAGAGGGATTGGACATGTTTTACCGATCTGTTCCAATAACTAGAAGGCAATTGGTTCTGCTTTTAATTTGAGGGTGGCATCCAAGCCAACAAGGCCTTATCACCATACCTTCATAGGTAATGAGAATGAGTTTTAAAATAACTAAAATATTCGGAAAATTACTTTGTTCTCTTTTAGAAATTAATTGTAAATTCTATTTTTAAACTTAAATAAGGAAAACTCAATTAATGTGTAGGTTGACGATGCGAAGAGGCGGTATCGCCTAATTTAATTAAACGTCATGCTCGTCGCAATGCATGCTACCGCTACCGACGAGCAACGGCACGTGACGTCATTATGGGAAAAATTAATATCGTTGAAATATATGGCTTTTTAATTAAACGTTTTTGTTGCTGTTTAATTTTCATATTGTTTACTTTTTAAAAAAGTAGGTATGTTTAATTTCACTACATTTTGAGATTCTTATACGTGAGACGTCATATCCCTGCCGACGCGAAATTGAAAACGGATTCGCGTGACCGATATTTTAATAACAGTCTTTACACGAGCAAATTCATGTAAACTACATCTTAGAAATTCCAACAAGCCATATTTACTTTCAGCCTGAAAGTTAGACATGGTTAAGTTGGTTCTTGAATGTAAAACTGGTTTGTGTATGTAAATTTTACAAGTAGCTAGTAAACTGATGGGTTTTTAGTGATATTAGAATTTAGTATGTTTATCCTTTGATACATTAATTATGATCATTTGCGAGGTATTTAATGTCGTGATGTCAAATGCCGTGGTGGAGGTGGGTTTGAACCCTACAATGAGTTTGAGCTTTCGGCGATAGGGTACTTTATAGTACCCGCCTGGCTGATACAAAACATAAAAACGTTACCAAATAAGTACAGTCAGAATGATATTATTATGACAGTAGTACAGGTAGATCCTTAGCTAAATTCGAAAGCATAATTATAACGCTCGAAGATAGGCTGAGCACTTTGCGTGAATATAATGAATAAAAAAAAAAGAAAAGTCATGTTTTTGTCCCACCAACAAAAAAAATCTGTCTTTTATTTATTAGTAAACATATTTTTTCGACGTGAGTGTAATGTTACCAAATGCCTTACGTCCGTAGGTTACTACATTAAAATCTTGATGGGGACACACGAAAAGGTAGCGTGCTTGTAATAAAAATAAAACACTTGTAATAAGCGACTACAGCGGCAATTGCGACGACAGGCGTACTATATAGATTTCAGATAACAAATTAAAAAATAATTAGAACGTCAAACTTTTAAAACTCTTTGCGTTATGTGTTGTCGTCTATAATTTTATATACATAAATAACTGCTAAAATCGTAACATATATAATCACTGTAAAACATTTACACGCTACGAAAATTTCATACAAAAGGAAACGAAGTGCTATTGAACGACAAATATCAAATTACTCACGAAATTTTCATGTTCTTTCTGAAACGCTGCGATAAAAAAATATTATGGACGATAAAAAGTAAATTAACGCTGTGGCTATTGGGTTCAATTAGCGCAAATAGCGTCTTGCGTTATAAAGGCGTCACGAAAAGTGACCACAACTTTATTGCAGCTTCGTCACACGCATGACGCATGTAATGCCCTAAGTAAAATGTACATGTATTTGTATAATAAAAAAAAAGTTTTTCATTTCAGCTTAGCATTAAATAAACTGAAGTTAAAACGAAGTTTCAGTTTTTTTTAATTAATAATTCACTATATTTATTATTTATTGTAAATTATGTTAAACTGTAAAATAATATGTATTATTTAGGAAAATGCCCCTATTTCCTAAATAAAATGAATAAAATACCTACATTTGTATGGAAAAAATATTTTTTTGTTTAAATTCACTTTATTACTCTTCAACACAATTGATTAAATACGTTTTGAGGTTTTCCAATTTTTTGTCCGTAAGAAGGCAAAATTTTGCATAGGTAAATATTTTATTTTTCATTGAAACTGTCCACTGGTAATAGTTATTATAATACCACTACCTAACCTTTCCATTATACGACTCATTCACTTTATCCCGGAGCAAAATTAAAACCTTGCTAGCGATTTGGCTGATCCTATTTTAGCAAATGAAAGAGCTGTAACTTACACTGGGCTATAACCTAATAACTTGTAAATTAATTTACTACAGGAAATAAAATACCAATGGCAATTGTTACGACAAATTTTGGGTGAAATTGATATTGTGTTGTAGTGAGTCAGTCGGAATTATTTCGTAATTAAACTGATTGTGTTATTGAGTTTTACAATTACTTTTTGGTGAAGAGTAGGAGTAATAGAGTAGGTACCTGCTTATTCTCAGTTTAATTCAATTTTTTTCACGTTTTTTGCAAATTGCAGCTCAGTTATAGGTCGTAAGTTATCAACATGTTATTTGCGAGAAGAGTGGTAGTAAGTTTACTGATTAATAACAAAAGAAATCATCAACATATTCCTCCAAGGTATATTACTGACATAATATACAACTATTTCATGAAAATGTTACTAGGTTTACCCTTAAGCCTATTCCGAACCGGTGGTAGAGTTTATTGTAAAAATTGTAACTTTTGATAGTTACAATTCATAAGTGCCTTATCAGGGCCTAAATTGAATAAATGAGTTTTGAGTTTGAGTTTGATACGCAGGAAGTAAATAAATTACTCTTAGTACAGTTACGAACATTTATAATAGTTTCAAGACTTCAAATGAACTTATCTTAATCAATGCGAAAAAAACCTAAAAAAAGGTTTTTTTACATATTCAGGTTTTTTATTCATTCCTTTTAAGAATCTTGAAACTTATTATATTAATTCTGGTGTAGTCGTGACTGTACAAGGCTAAGTTCGTAGAATTATTTTGAAATGTGAGTTATTAAGTTATGCCCCCCATAACTTAGCACATAAACTTCTGGTTTTGTTTTTTTTTTGTGTAACGTTAATAATAATTATATTTGCTTGTTTCAGGTAATAATAACTTTCTTCACTTGACAAGATTTAAAACCGCTCAGAAGAAAGCTCTTAACTAGGTATAATACGCTTGCTTTTTTTATTCGGTTTGCGACCGCTGCGGAAAATTATGAAGTTTTCAGTTGCCTCGAAGACTTCATTTTCACTGTTTTATTCAATAATTATATTTTGCTGATAGAATATAAGATTTTAAAGAAAAATATTAAACTAAAAATTACTACTTGCCATACAAAGGCATACGATCATCCTAATATTTTATATGGCAATTTATAAACATATTTTCGTGGCAATTAATAAGTCTGATGATTTGAGCTCTATTAAACATCTTTCAGAAGGCTATTACATTATACCAATCACCTTATATAGGTATATATATTATATAATTTTATTTGATACCTCTAGATATATATACTAAGACCTATTATATATATTTTTTTTATTTATTAGACACTAAAAAAGTAACTTGGTATAACATTAACATTTTCAAGGCGATGATAGCTCAGTGGTAGTGACGTCGGATGCCGAGACGAAGGTCCCGTGTTCGAATCCTGCAATGAGCTTGAGTTTTCGGTGAAGGAAAACATCGTGAGGAAACCATAGCACGGTGGTAGGGTACTTTGTAGTACCCGCCTGGCTGGCTACCACCCTCAAGTTGAAAATCTGTCGCCAAGCACCTTTCGATGTGTTCCGACAGCTGCACTTGAGAGCCAGTTCCTTTCTAGGCTTTGTGTGCTTATCACCATCGGCCACATCATCACTGACCTAACATAGTATAAAAAAACATCATTGTTTTAACATTTCCAATGTTTCATTTACAGTAAAAAATGTGACAAACATACACGGTCTAGTTGATAGTAAGTCACCTTACCTATATTCATAGAAAGCTAGCCACAAGAATTCATTCACATTCTCTCAGCATATTCCAACAATACTTTGCTCTCAGTAAGTTATTTATTTTGACCGCAACAGATTATTTCTTACCTCAAAACAAGCAAAGTGAATTTATGACCCAACTTCAGGGCCCATAAACTCCACCTGTTGTCCACACAAGCGTCGTACAAGATATTATAAACTCTTTTGTATTGGAGCTATGTATAAATCTTTATACTACTTTTTAAGATGTACTTATGTATTTTTTACGCTAGATTTCTACTTCTAGATACTTATTAAATTATCTCAGGTTTTTACATCTTTCAGTCCATGTAGTGACACTTACGATAAAAGCGCTTACACGTATCTCTGAGCTTGAGGCCAGCTTACGTCAAGCTCACAGCCACATTAACAAACTAAGCCTAGACATAAGTAATAGTCAGGTCAATAGGTAACACCTTAAGCCTGTATAATGGGGAGAGATTCGAGCCAGCCGTCTTTCCTACCTGCCACCTTAACTATTGATTTAACTGATTCAATCTATGATCAACCGAAAAATAGCCATAATCAGTGGTAAAGTAAATTGTATCTTTCAACGTTCATAAGCGCCTAAACTGTATAAATGATTTTTGAGATTGAGCTTGTACCTTTTTTATACTAATATTAAAAGACTCGGTTCGTAAAAGATAAATTAAGGAACACGATTAGACTATCATATATTAACAACTATTTGCAGAAAAGACACAATGAAATGAAATATAATTTTTAAAATTTGTTTATTTAGGTATCTACATTTTCGCAAAATAATATCTAATAGAACTGATATAATGCTACCTACCATATAACACGTGAGTGAATTTCTATATAATTAATTAACTATATTACTTGAGTAATGTTTGACATTTATAGCGAGACATCTTAATGTGTCTAGATAATTCATAAATAACGAGAAATAGGACCGCACTAGGTAATGTACTAATTATCTTGACGACACGTCTTCTTAATACGTTAATTAATATTAAGAGGTAATGTCTTAATTTACCAAAAAAACATGAGAATACCAAGCTTAATTAATACTTGAGAGGTGCAAATGGTAAAAAGTAAATGTAACTAGGTAAGGTAGGTACTTACTGTTATTTTTAATTATTATCACATCACTATGAATAAGATTTGTGCAGAAATATTTTAATGCAAGGTGCATTACTAAAGCTCATACTTGTATTACGGTTGCATTGATCTCTCTTATAAACCTTATTCTACACAAAACGTTACTACAAAATAACTTTTGGTGCGCTTAAAGTGCTACTATTTATCTCAAGTATTAAATCTTCGCCTTCGGCTTTCAGATATTTAAATTTGAATTTAGAGCACGAACTTAACATGTCTCTTCGAGGTTCACACCTCGAAGGTTGATTTTCAGTTAGCAGTAAAAACGCTGTAAAATGGTGACTGTTACAGACTCTGATCTCGAGTTCCGACTTCAAGGCTTAATACTGTTCCTTTACCGTAAAATACTGGAATAAAGCTTCGTTCGGGATCATTCGTATGGTGCCTAGAATTTAGAGTTTTAGGAAAGCGGTCTTATCTCCTGGAAGGAAAGGTAAGTGTCTATGTTGGATACAAAGTTGGATTTATTTTTGATAATAATAGGATACACGATGTTATTTTATATTTTTCTTTTCACCTCATAAGCTTACTGCCCTAGTTTACTGCCCTGCGAATCCCCTGCGATCTCCTATTTTACTCCCTTAGAGATAAAAAATTATAACAGTGGTGCCGATTCTGTTGTTTACGAACTAAACAAATTTAATCTCACTATCTAATAGTAAATATAAGAAAGGGATGCAAGATATTTTAGTCCTGTCAGTTTAATCCGATCACATATTTCAACGTGAATTTAAGCGCGATCTTTATTGGTCACGACTATTTACCCGTACATTACGACGGCATGGATTAAAATGACAGCATTAAAAATGTTCTATCTTTTTCAATAAGGTTAACTTGAACTACTTGTCTAATATTAGTTAAGTTCACAAACAACAGAATCGACACCACTGTGTGACATATCATTTAACTTAATTTAACTCGATATAACTTTATTGACTACTTACGACGAAATTAATATTGCCGAAAAATAAAGAAAAAATTCTTGTCACCCAAAGGTTGCCTTGGAAAGATCTATAAGGCCCCCTGTATTGTACTCTACTTTAAGTAACCATATATAGCGTCCTATTGTTTAAGGTGTACAAATAAGAATATTTTATCATATTCTATTTGTTGGGATAAATATACCAATATTATCTGACAACCCTAACATTTATAGGACCGCAAAGGTCGGAGTGGACTTCTCTCAGTTGAAAACTTTGTGCTTTGAGAATTTATCGGAGCCTTTATATTGTACAAGTACTTATTGGATTCAATGAAGAATTTGCTAATGGATTTTCGGACATGATAATTGTAACCAGATAAAAGTCTAGGAGAAGAAGTGTTGACATTGGATTTGTCCAAGTCTTTGAATTCGAGCCCATTTATTTTACCAACAGTTCTGAATATTTTAGTAGGCTTAATTTGTTTTGTTGTTTTCTAAAAAAAAAGTCAAAAGAAACTTTCCTATAATCATTATAAGCTTTTTTTTGATAATTAGACACTTCAAGTCAACTACAAAAGGGTCACCCAAGATGTCTAGTCTACGTAAGGATTCTAACAATACTACAAACTTCAGAATTAGTTCTAATAAACAAATGGGGGGGCCTGCCAACGTTGCGTCTTCCGGTTCATGGTCACCACACGAGAACCCTTCAAAAGAGAAATTACATGTTTTGTCATCCTAGTTAATTACATTACAGAACAAAAAAATAATAATTTACCAAATATAGCGTTATATAGAGTGACGTGTAATCAAGGATGGCATGACGCGGTAAGGCTTTTAAGTGAATACAATTTTGTTCGAATTGTAGTGTGTTTGTGTTGTCTGTCAGAGAAATTGAGTGAATGTTACTTTTAGCGATATTGGCACTTTGTTTGATAGGTACTCGCTACTAATTGTCCCGAGGGTATTTAATCTATACTACCTATCATAATCTATCTGGAGACTTTTGAAATGTGGTGTTGGAGGAGAATGGAAAGGATTAACTGGACCGAGAGAGTGACCAACGAGAAAGTGTTAAAACGGGTTAAAGAGACAAGAACCTCATTAGAGACGATAGAAGAGGAAAGATGTTTGGCCACATTATACGTCACGACGAACTAATAAAAAACATCATAGAAGGAAAAACTATATAGACCAAGTGAAGCAAAAGTGGACGTCGTGTCATATAGGGAGGTTCAGGAAGCAGCGGTCAACAGGGAGAAGTGGAGGAGGCTACACCGACAAGAGCCAGGCTCTTAAATATAGACGAGAGACCTATCATAAAGCTGAAGAGTTTTTAATATGTGTGTGTATGTTAGAATTAGTAAAAAGCATTATATAGCCCGTATAAAATTATCCTTGCTAATATTATAATTCTGATAGTTGGTTGATTTGCTGGTTTGTCCTTCGGCATTGGAACAGATCAGTTTCTTATTGCATAGTTTATGGTCCTAGGATACTTATTTTACATTATTACATACATGATACATGCATATTATTTTAAGGTTTCCTGCTATTTTTTATTACATTGCTATGTTAGGTTTACTATAGGACCAAATATGAAATTGCGAAAGAAACATTCAAACATTTCATTCTAAAGTTTACTTGATGAAAATATTTTTCTTTGCAACTGTCTAATTTAGACCCGACATAGGCTTAGTAAAGAATTCTTCTCAAAGTAAACAATTTCATATAAAATTGTCAAAGAAAAAGTGACGTCCCTAAATTTATCATTAAATAAATTGACTGAATTTATTCATTTCAAAAGCTTACAATGTTATACGTATCAAAATGTATAGCAAAAACAATAGAGTGTCTGTCTGTAGGCGTTACATGTTTGTGGTCGCGTATAAAACGGTTTTACGAGGTTTACATTCGTCGCTCAAACGCCCCGCTTGTCCTAAGATAAGCACCGCGGATCTGCTCCAGTTACTGTCTTCGAAATAAGAAACTCAGCAAGGTATTTTTAACCCCCGACGCAAAAACGAACGAGTTATAAGTTTGACGTGTCTTTCTCTCAGTGAGTGTGTTTGTGTGTCTGTCTCCCGAACGGATGGACCGATTTCGATTTAGTTTTTTTTTGTTGGAAAGGTGTCTTAATCGAGAGTGTTCTTAACTATGTTTCAAGTAAATCCGCTGAGCCGTTTGGATATTATCAACAATTTTCTAGTGAATTTCGGGAGTTTCTTAATTTTAGTTCATTTGCGTATATTTCTATTTTATTTATCAGTCATTTTAAAATAAACAATAATTCTTTATAATATTATATAATATTACCAGCCTCCAAACCGCGGTCTCTCCCGCGTTCCTGTGGGATAAAAGTAGCCTATCCGTTAATCCAGGGTGTCAGCTATAACAACCAATAATAAAAATAAAAGTTAAAAATAAAGTGGACCCAATTCAAAAATTCGTGATTTTTTCGATCTACCTTAACAATCGCTGTATCTCATGAACCACAGGTTAAATAAGTTTTGTTTTATAAACAAAATTGAACAAAAATTTAGGTGAAATACCTCGTTAATATAAAGTTTACCCTACATGCTGACTACATTTGTATTTTCTGCTTGAAAAATAAATTTACAGTCGGTGACATCGACCGTGCAGCGTATAGAGTTTGGATGTTGATTCAAGTTTTAGATGTTTTTTACAGCCTCTTAAAATCTCAATTGTGTGTATACCTACATGTGAAACATACATTTGTGTACATGTGTGCAACAGTTTTATATGTGTGTGTAGGCTATTGTATTACTAACTGTTTCCGTTATTGATTATGTAAGTAAAATTATTTGTCTCCCACTGTCCTAGGATACTAGGCTAGGCTATGTTGGCAACGCCAGCTTTGAACGAATGAATGAGAATGAACGAGATTTACGTACGGGGTTCTCAATCAAAGCGCGTCGAGCCAACGGCACTTTTGATTAGACTACGGAGAGCACTTGTACTTTTGTGATCATACTATTACTAATTAAATAAAATATATATTTCTTAACAGCTATAGGATAAGCTTTTTTCCTTAATGTACACACATGAGCTACGATAACCCTTACCGTGATAGTCAGATACGATTTTTTGCCAACTTTGTATAAAAAACATATCCAATCATTATACCTATTATCTATGATAAGACAAAAATAAACTCATAGTGTTTTCACTTCAAATTATTTCTATAGTTTAATACCTAGGCATTATAGGTTACGGAATGCAAAAATGTCATTAGCAATGCATGGAATGTCCACAATACTGTTAATTAATTAATATTTCGTTGCCAATTAATAACGAGTTTAAATATTAATTTTATTGGAAGTTACTGTACAGTGATTTGCATTATTTATTTTTATATGTATCTTTGTTTTGACAAAGTGCGTGCAGTTAATCCATAGTAAGAAAATATGAAAGAGTGACAAAGCAATTCCTTTGCACAGAATTTTATTTTTTAAAACGTTCGAATCGGCGCGGCGCAGTCATCTGGCTTAAAATAATAGGCTTTTCCCTCAAACGTCCCGTGTCCCTAATCTGTATACATAATTGAAATTTGAATTACAAATCACGATGTTTTGGAAACGTTTCATATTTTCACTTTTATCATATTCAGAGACAGAGAAAATAGTCCACTTGGAATTTAAATTTGTTTTCGGTGTGAAGTTTCAGTGTCAAAGGGATATATTTGAATATAGAAGTATTATTTACTCAAGGGCCCTTTATAATTTGATGCTTATTGCGAACAATAGAAGCCTTGCTGAGTTTCTTATCAGAGTTTTTTCAGTTTAAGTGTATTTCGAACTGGTTGTAACATTTGTAATAATTGTAACTATCGACATTCATATGTACCTTATCAGGGCCTAAACTGAATAAATGAGTTTTGAGTTTGAGTTTGACGATCTAACGATTGCATACTAAATGGACGGGATACTGTAAGGTGAAGATACTTCCACAGTCAAGCTGCTGTTTGATCACAACACTATCTTCGGCCTCTCATATAAAACACCGTCAGTGGGTAATAAAACAGTGAGTAACTGACCGCGTTTCGGTTCACATCCCTATTCCTCGCTAGAACGCTAAAAAACTTGCAGATATATTTTCCAATGCTGCATCTTTAAATACGAAAATTCTCTCCAGCAAAGGCCGAATGTATCAAAACCGAAGTTATCCTTTCTTACGAAGAGATTCTCCTTCAGTTTCTGGCTTAAATAACGGTTAAAACTATCCTCAGATTTTGATCTTCTTTTATGTGACGTGAGCTTTCCATTGACCTTGTTTAAAATCAAAGTTAATTTACTTTAGCACTTCCGAATCCCTAATACAATTTTGGTTCCACCATTGTCCCCTGAAAAAGTACAGAATTCTCCGAAGGCGAGTTATAATTATTCCTTCAGCTCAATTTGGTCGTTCCATTAATCCGAAACTAATTTATTAAATGGATCCCAGGAAATTGGTTCGTATTTTAGCGTATTAGCGAGAGTAAATGGGACAAGTGACAGGAGCGACGTTTCTATAACAATGTAATGCTGATGTTAATTTAACTCATGAGATCTAATGCCGTAGCTTAAATTTAAAAGAGTCAACAGTGAAAAGTCTTAAGTAATCTATATTACTAATAATAAAGCTGGAGAGTTTGTTTATTTGTTTGTTTGAACGCGCCAATATCCGGAGTTACTGGTCCGATTTGAAAAATTATGTCACTAATAGGAAGCTACATTATCCCCAAAGGTCTAGTATCCCGCTATGCAACAGCTAGTTTCTAATAAGTAAAGTGACATATGAAATAAGCAACAAATAACTGTCCAAGCAGGTTAAAGCAGACACGCACATAGATTGAGCAATAATTATTAAACCACCTTAATTTTCTATACAGTATGACCTCAGTTATATTTTACAAGACCAATAGAGCAAGATCCTTACCTGCTGCTGTTTAGTCCACCCGTAACCACAATCAATCCACTTGGTTAGTGATCATAACATTTTGACAAGATTTTATATGTAAATAAATAAATATCCTGGGACTTTCTTCACACACAGTTATCTGATCCCAAACTAAGCAGAGCTTGTACTATGGAAACCAGATAACTGATATACTACATATACTACGTTTTTTTTTTTTTTTGTAAATACATACTTATATAGATAATTACACCCAGACTCAGGACAAACAGACATGTTCATGCACACAAATGTTTGTCCTGGATGGGAATCTAACCCACGACCTGCGGCGCGATAGGTAGTGTCTTAACCAACTGCGCCAACTGGCCTGTCATAAGCTGTCAATAGCTCCAATCATATAATTATAGGTATACATTGTAAGTATTGCGTATCTGAAAAAATGGGCTTTGTAACCTGGAACAGGCTATATTATCATAGGTATATCAGGTTTTACAATTCCAGTCGCTTATAACTTGATGAATATTTCTGAATGTTACGAATTTCACCGAAGATAACCGAAGGCATTGCATTCATTAACATCAAAAGGGACCACATTATTATCGCGATTGATTCGGGAAATGGTTTCGATAGAATCATCATCATTCATTTCTCATGATTTGATGGTGACAGGTCCCATTGTCTATGTTATGACGATAATTAAAATTGTTCATAGATACACTAATCATGAGATCTAATTTGATCTACGATTGAAATGTTAGAAATAATTTTGAAGTAGGAATTTAGATGCTAAGTATTTTGTTTTTTTAAACAGGTATCTTAGTGTAGATTTAAATACTATTAGGAGGTACATAATAAAAAAAAATTAAAATTGAGATTTTTTTACAGGTTCTGAAATAAATATTAAGAGCTGATAATTGCTCAAATTCTCAATGGTTTTAATGCTAATAAAAGCACCAAATATCATTAACAATATGAACCAGCATTACATTATTCATATATATTTATCAGACATCATTGTAAATGACATTGTAACAGTAACATTTAGTAGACACTTTGACATTTGAGAGATATAGGTACTTATTTACTATTTATGTGGTTAAATAAATAAGTTATTGCGCAATATCTTCAATTTACTTAGAGCAATGCTTTAACTAAATTCTCATAATGCTTTTTGAGTGTATTCAAATATTGAAAGTCTTGAAACTTTATCTTAGTGTTTACTAATATTTATAAACTAGTTATACCCCGCGGTTTCAACCACGTTCTCGGCATAAAAGTAACCTATAACCTTCGGAGATAATGTAGCTTCCTATTAGTGAAAGAATTTTACGAATCCGACTGTTACATCTAGAGACTGGCGCGTTCAAACAAACAAAGTCTTCAGCTTTATTATAAGTGATTGTTCTTACATATTCCTACCATTGTGCAAATAAACTTAGGTAATAATTAAGCAGACGTACCTAGATTTATGTCTAGTCCCTATTCTGTATTTACAAAAAACGATTGCAATCATTTTAAAACCAACAATACGAAATAGAAATTACTATTCGATATCTGAGTCACCTTTGGATTTTAATTCACCTTCACGACTCGCGAATTGTACAAGTTAGTTGATAAGACTTCAGCTATCCATTATCTGAAAGGTACTATCAGACTGAACGCCTCTTGGTTTTCTGCTTTATCCTCTACATTTTAAAGCTCAAATTTGGATCATGATGTTAATGGCTGTTAAGATAAATGTGTAGGGGTTTCTTATATAGCGTGACACACGCAAGGTTGCATAGACGAATGGTTGCATCGCAGTAGATGTCGACCAATATAGGTTCTGTTATACTGATACGCAATTATATATTTTAGGGTTCCTTTTAATAGACGTGAGAAACCTGTAAATTTCTTATCAAAAACATCACCTTTTATATTTAGTTATTATGACTCATCTAAACAAGCCAGATATTTTTGTAAGTTACAAAGTTTGTAACGACTAGATGGCGCTGCAACAATAATTAGGTATATCATGGCTCCATATTAGACGAATAGAGAGTACCTACCTCGCCTCATAGTTTTTAGTCTAATAAAACAATTTAATACGGAACCATAAGTAAAACATACCAACACTTACGTATCCAGTTTTTATGACTAGCACTGCATTATATCGTAGATCCACTACGGTGGTCCTGAACCGAAACATGCGCAGGATTCAGTCCTAAGACTTTATCTTACCTTATGGGAATGTTTTTTTGATACCCTTTAGTTCTATCAGTTTAAAAGCTTTTGCATCTAAAATTATTTAAATTTCTTAGCAATATAAATACTTTTTCTTGTAGTATCTTAAGATACTATTAGTTCCTCGAAAGGGCAGACATTACTTAGAATTTTAGGCTCAATCCTCTCACATAGATTCTTTAAATGGTATCACATTGTATTTGAAATAAATAACTCTCAACAACCGACTTTTAATAAGCCGTACAACGACGTCTAATCAGTTACTTTGAGTATAGCTAAACAAAATTTTAGTATGTGTAAAATATACCTTATTTAAACTAATGGATTGAAATCGAATCGATTAGAGTCTTGGTGCAAACCGATGGTAGAGTCAATTGCGACATTTATAACTGCTGAACCAAACTACCAGAGTCTAAACTGAATAAATGAGTTTCTTTGTTTTCACGGCTAAGGTACAACGTTATGTATGTAAAAATGACTTGGGTAATTTCATAAATTATTCACAACAAAAAAGTAACATCAGTGAAATTATCCAGGAAGCTTATTTTAGCGATTTGGTCATAGTGCTGATTGGTACCATTATTAGCCATTTTGAGTCCACTCCTTCAGATATTTCGCCACCCGCATCTCCCACGCCCGGCCACGTTTTAAAAGTCGTCAGTCCATCGTGCTGGAGGGCGCGCCACAATAGGCTTGCACAGACTGCTGCGTGGATACTTACATATCAAAAATACAGTATGTGATAAATCACGCAGTATATAAGTGTACTAACAACGTCTAAATGAGAATAAATGCAGCTGTCAACACAAGTATCTGTACATAACAGATTTTCTACCTAAACAGTGAGGTAGCCAGCCGGACGGGCGCCTCTTTTCATTCCTTAAGGATTTAATTTAAAAGTTAATTACTAACTAAGCAGGGCTTTGCTATCCACCTCGTTACTTGCACAAATCCTGCCTTCTTTCAATAATACCGGGAGAAACTATCGTCCCAATTAATTAGTTCGCAGCACCCTCCCTTTGCCACCTCACCCCTTCCCCTTAGGTTTATAACAGACATTTGCATACAGATTGGAAAGTTAGCGATCAAGCGCCTTCACGGCTGGAATCTAAAACTATAGTTATTAATTAATCGCACATTTGTTTGTTCGTTCGACAATTTTGTTTTTGTTAATTTATAACAAACAACAATTTAGGCTTGTTATTTTATGGTTACTATGTTATCGTTCTATATATAAACAACATGATTAAAGTAGTTGCTTTAACAATTGTATCTATTTGTAGAAATTACTAACAAATTGATATGCATACTTGTGTCTCTGTAGTTTTATTTCAAATATTTCTTTACCAAAAAAAATATGATTTTTTAAAATTGATAAAAAGTTACCTACTACGGTTACATGGATGCCATTTTCAGACATGATCGTTCGTGAGTCTGTCGCCTGTTCGTGACACAGACAAGCTTCAGCAAGTCGTCTACGATTGTAAGATTAAGTTACATGAACAATGGAGAGCTGTTAGTGAACTAGATGTTACTGAGGACCTGTAAAGCACAAACTAGTGCTATATATCTGAAGACTTCATTAATTTCTTGAGGAAGGTTGTAATAAACGTAATTTAACGCGAGAAAAACCAAAGCATATGTAGTGAGTAAATAAATATCTAAATCATTCTAAGTTACATAATCATACGACCAACTAAACTTATTAAAAATATTTTGAAAAACATCTCAAAATATCAAAATGTGATAAACTCTTACTTTGCTCAAGTTTTAATTCGACTAGATGTATTCAAAGAGTGTTTGTGATAATCGTTTCCAACATCACAACTTACAAGTAACTTTACACCTGCCTAAGACATGAATATTACATGCAGCCTTAGCAGAAACATCAACGTCAAGGCGTAATTTAACCAATAAGCATCAATCTCAGTCAAGTTAGTTTTGATTAAATTATAATCAACCAACTTGGTTCACGATGAGGTTGAGGTCATGTATGAGGATATTTCTAGAGCCATACATACTTCTAAATCTCACTTCACCGTGGTCATGGGGGACTTCAACGCGAAGCTGGGTAAACGATTCGGTGATGAGCTGAAAGTGGGGCAATTTGGAATTTGAGACCGGAACCCCCGGGGCCGGATGTTGGCCGACTTCATGGAGAAGGAAGGACTCTTTATGATGAATTCCTTCTTCAGGAAGGCGGAACACCGCAAATGGACCTGGGCGAGCCCCGATGGTAAAACGAAAAACGAGATAGACTTCATCTTGTCGACGAGAAGACAAATATTCAATGATGTCTCTGTGATCAATGCGGTCAAAACCGGGAGCGATCACAGACTGGTAAGAGGCTCATTGAACCTTAATGTCAAAATCGAGAGGTCCCGACTGATGAAGTCTACGCTCCGTCCTTTACCTTTCCACGTCCAAAACCCCGAACCCTTTCAGCTCGAACTCCAAAACCGATTCGAATGCCTAGCAGACTGCGAGGAAGTGGACTTATACAATGACAGGTTCGTGGAAGCTGTCCATACGGCTGGGTCTAAGTTTTTCAAGGCCCGCCGTACAAAAGGAACCAAAAAGATCTCTGATTCGACCCTACAGCTCATGGAAGAAAGACGGAAAATGGTTCTGACGTCCTCAGATGATGCTGCCAGATACCGGCGACTCAACAGACAGATCTCAAAGTCTTTGACTCGCGACACACGCCAATTTAATACAATCAGTATTAAAGAGGCTATTGAGCGGAATCAAGGCTCTAAAGTATTCGCAAGAGATCAGTCTGTTGGGCAGAGCCAACTGACGAAGCTGAAGACTGAGGATGGTAGAATCGTCACGTCGAAACCTGAGCTGCTAGGAGAGATCGAGAAGTTCTATGGACAGCTGTACGCGACAACCCGGTCACCTGTCAGTAGTCACGCTTCAGATCCCAGAGCAAGACTAACCCGACACTACACTGAAGATATCCCGGACGTCAGCCTGTACGAGATTAGAATGGCTCTCAAACAACTCAAGAACAACAAGGCGCCTGGGGATGATGGAGTTACAGCTGAGCTTCTGAAGGCGGGTGGTACACCGATCCTTAGGGCCCTTCAGAGGCTATTTAATTCCGTCATACTCAAAGGTCAAACGCCACAAGTATGGCACAGAGGTGTGGTGGTGCTCTTCTTCAAAAAGGGCGATAAAACCCTATTGAAGAATTACAGACCCATCACACTTCTGAGCCATGTTTACAAGTTGTTCTCGAGAGTCATTACGAACCGTCTCGCGCGCAGGTTTGACGATTTCCAGCCTCCCGAACAAGCCGGTTTCCGGAAAGGCTTTAGTACCATAGACCACATACATACGCTGCGGCAAGTTATACAGAAGACCGAGGAGTATAACCAGCCATTATGCTTAGCGTTTGTGGACTATGAGAAAGCCTTTGATTCGATAGAAACCTGGGCCGTGCTGAGATCTCTTCAAAGGTGCCAAATCGACTACCGGTATATCGAGGTGTTAAAGGGTTTGTACGAGAACGCCACCATGTCGGTCCGTCTCCAGGACCGGAACTCGAAACCTATCCAATTGCAGCGAGGCGTGAGACAGGGAGACGTAATATCTCCAAAACTGTTCACCGCTGCATTGGAAGACGTCTTCAAGCTTCTGGACTGGAACGGATTTGGCATCAATGTCAATGGCGAGTACATCACTCACCTTCGATTTGCCGATGATATAGTAGTCATGGCTGAGACCTTGGAAGACCTCAGTACAATGCTCGATGACCTCAGCAGAGTCTCTCAACAAGTGGGTCTTAAAATGAACATGGATAAGACGAAAATCATGTCGAACGTCTATGTTGCACCCACTCGAGTAAATGTTGGAGACTCTGCACTCGAAGTTGTAGACGACTATATTTACCTAGGACAGACCATCCAACTAGGTAGGTCCAACTTCGAGAAAGAGGTCAATCGTCGAATCCAACTCGGCTGGGCAGCGTTCGGGAAGCTACGTAATATCTTCTCGTCTCAAATACCGCAGTGTCTCAAGTCGAAAGTCTTCGACCAGTGTGTGTTGCCAGTGATGACTTACGGAGCAGAGACGTGGTCGCTTACGATGGGCCTCATAAGAAGGCTCAAGGTCACCCAAAGAGCAATGGAGAGAGCTATGCTCGGAGTTTCCCTGCGAGATCGGATCAGAAATGATGAGATCCGCAGGCGAACCAAAGTTACCGACATAGCCCGAAGAATTGCCAAACTTAAGTGGCAGTGGGCGGGGCACATCGCTCGTAGAACCGACGGCCGCTGGGGCAGAAAGGTTCTCGAGTGGCGACCACGAACCGGAAGACGCAGCGTGGGCAGGCCCCCCACAAGGTGGACCGACGATCTTGTTAGGGTCGCGGGAAACCGCTGGATGCGGGTAGCGCAAGACCGGCCATCGTGGAGATCCTTGGGGGAGGCCTTTGTCCAGCAGTGGACGTCTTTCGGCTGATATGATGATGATGATGATGAACTTGGTTCAAAGGAGGCATATCTGCTTAACTTAACGACAGTTACTAGAGCGTCTGTTAAATGTTTTGTAATTTGTTCTTGAAGGATATAGTGCTTGTAAGATCCGAATTCCTGGTAACAGGTTACAGAACAGGTTACTGCGAGATCGGATCAGAAATGATGAGATCCGCAGGCGAACCAAAGTTACCGACATAGCCCGAAGAATTGCCAAACTTAAGTGGCAGTGGGCGGGGCACATCGCTCGTAGAACCGACGGCCGCTGGGGCAGAAAGGTTCTCGAGTGGCGACCACGAACCGGAAGACGCAGCGTGGGCAGGCCCCCCACAAAGTGGACCGACGATCTTGTTAGGGTCGCGGGAAACCGCTGGATGCGGGTAGCGCAAGACCGGCCATCGTGGAGATCCTTGGGGGAGGCCTTTGTCCAGCAGTGGACGTCTTTCGGCTGATATGATGAGGTTACAGAATCACCAAGTAAGTTTATATGATTGTATTTTTAATCGTAACTATCTTTTTGCACACTCTTCATCATCAGCCCAAGGAAGTCCAACGCTGTTTCCAATTGCCTCGTGCGGATTCTAAACAGTATAAAAAAGAATAGAATAATGGGAGTTAATTTCAATTAAGTTACCATTTTCTTAGTAGCTCTGCTAGTTGTCGGTCTATCTGGTGGTAGGTCGTCGTCTTTTCTGGTACACAGTTACCACGAGAATCTTCTCCATCAGTTGTTATTCAGCTTGCTAACTCTACATGCTATATCCGTCCCTCTGTCATTCTGCGAATGTCCTCGTTCCATAGGTCGCCGATTAATTTGAGCATTATTTACCGCCAAAAAATCACGTCACTTCCATTTGTCATCACTAGTAACACTGGTTAAGCATTTTTGTTTTATTAAAATAATAATATTAATACGTAACGGATCAGAGTAATAATGCATTATAAATACTATAATAATCTTTAATATTCATTGGAGAAACAAGATTAATTTATTATTATCAGCTTATGTAACAATATGCTCTAAAAGAAAAATGTCTGGAACTACGACTTGACTTACACAAATGACGATTAATAAACTGGGCTCACCGACATTTCCAATTAACTTATTTTACATCTCTCGTCAACCAATAGTTAGTCCACAGAATATTTCACGAATGCAATATTCCTGAAACCTATTCATAACTAAAACAATAAGTGACCTCGGTTCTTAGAATGTCATCTTGAATATCCACTTGGCGCTAAAACAATTTGCAGATCTGTTCTACTTGGGTTTTCGGAATCTGTGATGGCGTTATATCAATTCTGATGATGGAAAACTGGGTATTGTTAATATTATGTTCATATGTTTAACTAGATAAGACAATGTATCTTCTGCAATATATTTTTTAAATTTGCATATCATATTTATCACGAAAGAAAAAGACTTACCTGTATTTGTAATAGCATAGTACCAAAACACACCTTTAGAAATTATTAAAAACCCAATTAAAAATAAATACACTGCACATAGTAGGTAATAAACTTGCACAAATACATTTATCGGGCGAAACGAAAAGAAATCCCTATTCCATTTTCCGCGGCAACAAATATCGAAACACGTCATTTCCTTGTACAATCTGCTGAATCCCGGCGCGTCTGCTCCAATCCCGGCAGAACCCCGAGACGCGGTCACGTACGATACAGTCGTGCAAGGCGGTGCTTGTCACGGAACTTCAAATGAACTTTTAATGTGGTGAACCACTTGAATTTTTACACTTCACTTCTGTTTCCAAAGCAATTTCCCAAAGAAGGTATGAATAGATTTTTGTAGCGCGAGTGATAGTGGTAGGCTACTGTTTACGGTTGGGCTACCTACGTCTGTTCCCAATGTGGCTGTATTTTTTTTCCACGTTCCTTTAACTGGCTGTTTGTTTCTATCATAATATTATAAAGCCTTCTTTCTACCGAAAGGCGGCTTCTAATTTTAAAAATACCCCACCATTTTTCCACTTTATTAAAACACACTATAAAGCATGTAGCAGTGTAATAGCTACGCTATAAATTCGCATTACACGGCAATAAGTTGTTGCCGCCGACGCGAGTGCAGCAATAAACGGACAAACTACCAACACTTTACATAATCGTGTTCGTGACGTCATAGTTTACAGATGCATCTCGCTGTTAGCCGCTTAGCAGTTGAAAGCTAGTAATTGTTATCTGACCTATTTAAACGTGCGCTATTGATTTTTTACTTTTTATTTTACAGTTTTTCCTAAACTGTTTACACTTGAGTAAAACTAGAAAATTCTTCCATGTTGTTTATTCGTTTTCAACGTCTCGTTATCAGATAATTTTGTATATTTACCTATTATCTATCTTAATTATAATATAATAAGAAAACGTGACTTACTGATTCATCTATTAACATCTCAAACCACTACCTGGACGGATCGGATGGGATGGGAATTTGTATTATGACATAGGCATCTGCTAAGAATGAAATTTTAAAAACCCAATCTCTAAGGACGTAAAATAAGGGATCGCGTGTATTATAGTTATACCACTAAATTACGAGTCTCTTTTTTATTTAAAAACTTTATTCTAAAATTCACTGTAAAAACAAAACTAAGCGAACTAACTAGACAATTACCAGTCCACTTTACGATGATTTCTTTGCAGAAAATAAACAGAAAACGCAGTACGAATTGTGAATAGGCTGTGGAAAGAATTACGACGTTAATTAATTTTGGCGAGGGCTCAAAGCAGCCTGTAGTTTCAGTGCATTTCGTCACACGGACTCGCTCGGCGTGGGCCGCAGAGATAGCCGACACGCATCGGCGAGTCGCTGCTGCGGTGGATATACGGCTTTACTGGATGTGACGCTTTTGAATTTCTAGAACGCATATCCTTCGAATTTCAAATTTTATTTATCTTCTATAAATTTTATTTGGTGCCAGTTCTTAGCGCTTTGGAATAATTTGTCTATTTCCATATGTCATTATTCTATGATCCTCCAATGTTGTAAATAGTTTCAAAAGCATAGGTAATTAACACATACAATAGGTTAGATGACAGTGTCAAAAATAAATGACCAAACACTAACCAATGCATAAAACATCTGAAATCACGCGGAAACATCAAATTTGTTGTACATTTAATGCTTTCTATGATTTTTAATTACCAATAGAACCACTAAGAGTAGATCATTTGATGCTGTGAAACGATGACGTCATAGCTTAGTATTTCATACAATATTCCATGTAACCGATCGTTTTGACATTTATTAAAAAGTAGCTGATTGGATATGCCAGGAAACTACCCTATTATCAATTTTATTGACCTGTCTTAGGCGCTAGTCACAGAATTCCTTTCAATAGACCTACATACAATTCATTGTCCCAGGATATTTTTTTTTAATATAGAAATAATACAATAAAATGCTAAAAATGTCCATATATATATAAAAATCAAAATCCGTTTTAAACTTTGCAAAAGCTATCAAAACAGATACTTTATAATTAATCGCAAATATTTAGTTGGACGGATGTCTGAGTAAACAGTTTCTTAATCATTTTCCTTGGCTTTAAAGATCTGTTTTTGGATTTCCAATAAAATTTGAGGATATTCAGTTTAGTTATTTTAATCGCTTTTTTGGGTGTACATTTATTATCTTTGTAATTAGTGCTTAACATAAGCTACCTGAGTGCCAAATTTCATCGTTATAGTTTCGGCGGTATTGGCGTAAAAAGGTAAAAACAGACAGACAGAGTTACATTCAGTATTAGTTTGTATCATGCCACTAATCTGAATCTAATCTGAATGAGGAAGGCCCAAGCCCGTGAGAAATAGATGACACTAGAAGAGACCTACACTCAGCATAAAGTGGTACAGTATGACACAACTTAGATGAAGCATCGGCAAAATTCATAAAATCGATATTTCCCGAAAAGAGTGCGCCTACAACATTACCAATGTTTATTAGTACTTTAGGCGGAAATGATCTTGTTGAACGCTGAATGGCGCGATAATGAATGATTTTTATTAGTTGTGTAAATCGTAAGTGAAGTGTAGATATACGATTTGCCGACGCTACATCTAAGTTGTGTCATACTGTAATGGGTTGAAGATGAAGAAAAGATTTCTCTAATCACGAATAATATGATACTTACATGTGTAAACTTTACTGTTTAAATTTGGCACATAGAAAAGTATTGGATTCTTCCGTAAAAACATCTCTCAAGTTGTTGAGAGATGTTGCAGGTAAATCGCATGGTAGAAGCTAGTTCTACATAAATCACAACAGCTTCGGCTTATTGAATAAGTCCATTATGACTGCAAGGTCATATAAATAAATAAGTTTGTTTGAATTTGGTATTGTATACTCCAGTCTTATCATCATCATCATCATCATCATGTCAGCCGAAAGACGTCCACTGCTGGACAAAGGCCTCCTCCAGTCTTATATAACTAGTTAATTTAAATTCCTCTCCATTCAAAAGTCGCCTGGTAAAGATCACTCTTAGTAACAAGGTAATTAACATTTTCATTGTTAGGTATGTTTTGTAGTGTTACTACTCCATTCATATGTAACAATAAAGTATTTATCGATCTGATAACTATCAAACCTAAATGAAATCTTATAGCGTATCTTTTATTCAGCTCTTCTAAAATACAGCACATTCAAAATAGCGTAATTTTAGGCAGAAATTTGTGACATAGAGCTTCGAATCCTAACTTTAAATGCAAATCTACACGTACGCTCGAAACGCCAACGTATTTCTGCAATCTCCAACTGCAATATTGAGGTTCCCAGCTATGCCATCAAACGAGCCGTGCCAATGGCACTTCCCGTATCTCTACACCTCTGTTATCATACAGCTCTGTTATAGTTGCACCTCGTCTACATAGTCCTGCAGCTGTGAAGGTAATTAAAATGCTCCGTGTGCGTCAAATTATATGTACTGTCTAGTGTTGTTTCAGGTATGAGGTTGCGGTGGCTCTTTGATGGAAATTTGGTTCGTTCCAACTCATTTGAATATTGGTTCTATGAACCGTTATATGTGTGTCAGATATTGTTTGACTCTATGACGGTATGTCAAAAGGAATATTTGGCTTTTCAGTTTAAATTTCGTACCTACAGCTATGTTGAGTCGTGTCACTATTGAAGATGTTTTAATTTTGACTGTTCAAGTACTGGGAATTTAATTTTTGTTGGGATCATTATTATAGACTTTATCTTTCATTACCTTGTAGCGACACATTGTCAGCTACATAGTTCAGACACCGAATGGATAGATGGCGCTGCAATAGATCAACACTACAAACAGAACTATCTACATCGCGCTAGTGGAGTTTGTTCGCAGTTTCGCATATATACAAGATTCCAACATCAACAGTTGGACCGCGGTCCCCAGGCACGATGATCCAGCCTGGCGGAAGATCTTCCCTTTTCAATGGAGGAATCATCCACCTTGTTCCTCCAAAACCTCTCTCTCCGCCTAGCCTTATTCCATCATTTGGGGTCGGCTCTCCTAGTCACCCTTCGCCAGGACGCTCTGTCCCGGGTCGTCTCAGATGTGACATCTGCATCATATCCTTCTTCACGGCGGCCATCCATGTGAGATGGGGTCATCCTCGCTTTTTTTTTGCTTTATCTTTAATTGCCGGTGTATTATAATCTGTGCTAATGCTCTGAGTAGTGTGTAACTAGGCGGATATTACAATGTACACCAGGGATAGTAAAATATCATCTGGCCATGTCATATAACGCAACAAACTCAGTATCTACAATTATTATAAATTCAACCAGACATTAATATTCAAATTTCAGATTTACATAGCAACTACTTAGCATGAAACTGACTTGAGCAATCTTACTTCTTTGATCTTCAAACATTGTAAATTCAGCACATTTTGAAGATGCACCAATTGTAAATACAGGGTGGTATGAATACTTAATGGCCTCCCTTTTCCCCCCTCTTAGTACCCACCAGGAAATCACATGACGGACATCGCCCAACACGCGACCCGCCCTTCGAGTCACCTGATTTCTTGTGAATTTACGAGTATCTGATTTACAATTGAAAGAGTTGTCTGTATTTTTTTTATTTGTGTTTTAATATTTGTTAAGTTGGTCAGTTGAATTATTTTTAGGACTTATTTATAAATTAACATGGTGTTAAGGTTAATTATTATTTTCACCCCTCATATTCAATATATTTATAGAATCTATAATAATAGTTTTATAGAACAAATAATTCTGGAGGAAACTAAAATTGGGTTAAAAATAAACAGTCAAAGAAGCTACATTGACAAGAGCCAAGCTCTTAAATATAGAAGAATAAGCCGTGAAAACGTATGAATTACCTATAACACGTCAATTCTGTTTGTTTCTATTAAAAATAAATAGCGTCATAATGTTAAAAGTTAGATTAATAAACTTTCCATTGCAGTCATAAATAGATCGGCGTCTATAGAAAATGCACTCGAAATGTTCGCTTCAGTTCTTGAAATTAAACTTCACTCATTCCGTCTTGAAAGTTGGCTGTGACTTGTGGCAGTATACTATATGTTTACGACTCAGAAATCACTTAAAAAAATATTAATAAAATGATACCTTAATTTTGCTAAATTAACACGATTTAGCTAAATTTTGTAAAAGCTAATTATGTGTTTTCCTGTCAAATACCTTAAGCCAAACCGTTTTCTGCCATGCCCTTTATTTGTTTGTCCATAGTACCTTTTAGAAACCAAAATGCACATGAAAAAGTTGAATGTTGTCTCTCAAGTACCCATCGCTTATTTAATCTTATCCTAATTTGATTTTTGTAACCGAATGAGCGTCAGACAATACAAGCAAGCTACAATAATCCTCGAAGAGACAACTATGGATCTAAAATCCACATTTCAACTGCCACGTGTCGGGTAACCACAGACTCATTATCTGTCTACCCAATTCCCCATTCATTTTTGTCGGCGCAATATTTAACTCTTCTTCTATTCCATCCTTCTATATATCGGCATTAACTCCTTCCTGTCTTACTTATATATTTCACACAACTTCATCTCTTTTTCAGTCTTCCTCTTCGCGTAGCTATACGAACTTTGGACTATAAATAGGTTTTCTAAATAGATAAACGGCAATTTATACCATGCATGTATTAACAATCTAAACCAGGGCCTTTACGTTTGCACCGATGTGATTAAATTTTCGACTCGTGTTAATCATCAGTGAACGCAAGTAGTAGGGGTGAAGATGTTGGCCAAAGTTGGCGCCGTCTCGTAGTGTTTTACTTCAGTAGCATGTTTAAAATGTTGTGTGAATTTCTTATGTAAATCTCGTTCCTTGTTGTGTGTAGATTATCATGTTGCCTTTTGGGCCAAACTTTGTACATAATTAACAGAGTATGTGCGTTTAACCTTACTCGTAAATTTTAACTGTCTCTAAATCACAAATTGAACTAAGTTGTACTCAAGTCTATAGTTTGCCATTCAATATAAATAAAAATCATCACAGATTATCTCATCACAACAAATTCAAATTAGTCTCTCCATCTTGACCCATGTCGGTATCGACAACCGATCCCTTGATAATAACCAGAGCCGATACCGTGTTTCTTTACTGCCTCGCCAATGTCCCTTTGATGTCCGACACAGATGCTACCAATACGAATTTAACCGAAACTTGGATTGGATAAGGCAAAGAAATCTAAAGATATTCAGAATTAGGGGCTTCTAACATTTTCATAAAGTATATGAGCCATATTGACATCACATCCTGCTGAAAACCATTGACGCAATGCTATCAATATTATAATACATGATTGAAATAATTACGCTCAAGAATACTCCTAGCAAATTGACCCATTGCTTGAAACAGTGTCCGAATTAGTAAGCCGCGCATTATGTCGAGTATTCAATACAAGTATACCACATCTATTTATTCACATGTCTACAAAGTAAAAGAGATGAATCATGAGATTGTTCGAGGAAATTAGGTCAACTTAACTACAGCTTAGAATTAGCCTAGCTTTACGAGGCTCGAAATAGATGTGTCAGGTCGTAAGATCTATCGCTGTTTTATCTTACAGACCTTCTGCGTTCAATAAACAAGGTTTAAAATAGAAGTTAGAGCATGAATGAGAATTATTACTAAAGGTTTTTTAAAAACGTATATCTCATCTATCTACAGATAAGTTAGGCTTCATAAATCTTGCCTAACCGGCATCATATTTTGCATTGTTAACCAATTTTCTCCCTTAAAATCTCTAAAGATCGCAGAAAGCGATCCCTATCCGTGCTTACTCATGGAGACAGGAATCGCTTCCATAGATAAGCTCACGTACTTCCGTGGTAGCTAAATAGCTGTAATTTTCTTATGTTTGTAAATTTTATACTGTATCCGGATCCATTGTCCATAAAAGATGTTCTTAATATACATACGTAGTCCAAAGCCGCTGACATAACACGACTGGCATTTGCATGGCACTTGCCACAGAGGCCGCAGTTGGCATACTTGGGCTATAACCATTCCAAATCGAAACGGCATGTCGAGTGGCTTCCCGATGGATGGCTTCTTCAAATAGCCTTAGAGTATCTTGTGCTACAAATTATAATTTAAAAAAGGATTTAATTTTACTTAATGCATTAGAATTGAGTTTATTATCATCATTTCCTGCCTGTCATATATAGAATACACAGTCTTCTGTGCTTAATTATGCTTGGAAGTTGTGAACAGTGATTTTAGCTGTCGGTGGATTATTGTCATTAGAGAGGCTATGGACATGATTTTTTTAAATATGGTCATCATGACTCGTTAGTTAGATTAATTACGTACATTTATAAAATAGTTCGTAGCCTTATGTGTTACTTTATTGACATTAATTGTACGACTTAACTTTGACTCTACCATTTAAGTTCTAAAACACTTGTTGCACTAATTACTTACTTTAACTTTCTCTGAAATAGAATCACTTACCATAGGGATAATTGTCTCAAACAAGAATAGTGGAACAAAGGCCGGTTGGGAGCGCTCATTCAGGGCTTAACAACCCACCACTCTTTAGACCCACTTAACTCAAATTTAAAGGCCTAATTTTATGATCGCGATACACGCAGGCCCCCGTTTCATCTCAAACTTAGAGGGGGGTAATTTAACAAAGCTTTGACGCTGCAAAGTGGTCGTTATCGGAGATTTATTTGGCTCCTTGATGGGAAATGAAACGTTCATCGTTTTTGGCCAGGTAATTGTATTAACATAGGCTTATGCCAAGGCTTTTGTTCATAAATCTTCGAAAAAATTGATACAGAAACATAAAATTTCAACAGGTTGACGAGCAGGTTGATGATCGACCTGGTGAAAATAGTCACCTTCGTCTTTTTAAAGAAACCCATATCGTATCTCTGAAGGAAAAATGTAATGTAATCCCAATAGTTTGCCTGCAGTATAAAAATACGACTTAATTGTAAAGATAATTGACGTAGCTCAATGATATAAGGATGATTTTATCATCACTGAGAGTAGTGTGTTGATTGAAAGATGATGATAACACAAATAAAAAACTACTTGAGACCAACAAATATACGAAGTAAAGCTAAATAAAACCGTTTAAAAAACAATAATTTATAATCACGTTTTCTTCTCATCAAATCCCTTCCCATCCCATATTATACTTTGTATCCCGGGAAAACATAAGATCCCTCGGGAACGTGGGTGAAACCGCGAGGCGGAATCTAGTCTTAAAGAAAGGCTTATGTAATGACAATTTAACTCCTAAACAATAAAGCGTGTACTGAGGTCGTTCCAAAGTACAAGGTGACAATTACATAGCCAAGTCTCACACTTCATCGTTAATGACCTCAAGAGACCTTAACAGCCGCGCATTTCTGCCATTAACCCGTAGTAAGAGAATACTACCTTTAATTATTAAACATTCAACACAATATTGCGTGTTACTCCAGAGAATGTGAGATCAGTCGCCCTTTGTTTCACTGATGATATTGTACATTAAGTAAATGTTTGGATTAATTTAGTAACACCTTAAAACCGGGCCTCTGGTAATGGCTGGAAATTAATTTAGAATTTTCGGGTCAGACATGCTGTTGTTGAGTTTGGGATGGTTTAGGTTCTAATCAAATTAATGTCTAAGCTATATAGTATGTGATGGTAAGTACCTAGTTAATTGTTATTGTAATAACTCATCATTAATATTGTATTAACATGAACATAAAGCTCAGTTCCAAAATGATTTTGTATGGTCTATGGTCTACATCGCTCAAAAAACCAAATAACCTAGAAAGGCTGGTTGTGGTAGGATAGGTGGAAGGAACCCCCCGATCGACAGACGATCACCTAGCCGATGCAGGGATCAGATCACTGCACTCACAAGCCTCCCAGTTGAGACCGCTGTGAGGATGCCCAGGACAGGAAAGCATTGTTACCAAAATCATAAAGGCATTTCAGGACCTACACGACTTTCAGCAAAGAAGAGAACGACTACGGAAAGGTGCTACAACACCAGCCTTGAATTTTTCAAGAAAGTTCAGCTTTGGCCTCAAGAAAGGTAAAAAGAGATTTATACAAGATTCATTAGAAATAAAAACATTCGATGAAATAAACTACAGGTAGATATATCTTTTGACAACCGACTTCAAGATACACAAAAGCGTAAACTTTAGATTGTTACTATTTCAAGCGTGTGCCAAATAGATCTTGGAGTGCATTCTTGTGCATGCACTTGGGCAGATACGTGTCGCAACATTATTGGATATCATATCGCACAAAGTTATTGCACCTGCTTCCCGGCGATATTGGCTCGGAGCGCGTCGGTTACGTAAATTATTCGATTGGAAAAATATGGGGTTCCGTAATATAATATGCGTGATGTACGCGCCAATACGCGGATATGTCGCGCTGAAACGCTACGATGACTTCATATTCCATGTCTAAAAAGCGGATAATCTATTCCAAAACAGACTTGAAAGTAAGAAATAAATTAAATGCAAAGCTATTTTTACAGCATTGCTTTATATGGTAGAATTTCTCATCAATGAGCCCAAACATTCTTATTACGCACTAGCTTGTCTAATCACTAAAAGACTGGGATATACCTACCTACATCTACCTACCTACACCTATCTACTTATGCTATCATATGCTTACCTAAAATAAAACTCACTAATATATTACTAATTTCCATATTTTAATGTAGGTACTATCAAATATCAAGATAATAAAAGTTCCTAAAAAAGTACTTTCAAAGTTTATTTCTTCTCAGAATGTTTCGTGAATATATTTTTAGTAAAGCTTAAGCTCTTTAAATATCCTTTAAAAGCAACTTGTATTTTTATTAGACTTTGTTTCTTATAAAAACTGATTGAAATTAAGAATTCTGGATTATCTATAGGTACTAATAATAAAGCTGAAGAGTTTGTTTGTTGGTTTGTTTGAACGTGCTAATCTCTGGAGTTACTGGTCCGATTTTAAAATTCATTCACTAATAGGAAGCTACATTATCCCCAAATATTATAGGCAACTTTTTATCCCGGGAACGCGAGTGAAACTGTGGGGAAAATCTAGTTAAATTATAAACACTCTTTTAAACCCAAAGCTACAATATGATATGAATACAAATCATAACTGTCTGTCTGTGTAAGGTCAGAGTGGCAATGCACTTTTGTAGCTAGTTTTTATTTAACTTCACGTTAGTATATTAGAGTAGTGAATAAGAAGTTCATATTAAAAAAAATACTCATTAGTCTAGATAGTAATGTAAAGACTTGTATTTGTACCATAACGTGCCATTAAAAATGAAAGAAAATAACACCCATGAAAATAAAAAGCAGTTAAACAAATAACCAAAGAGGAAGTAATCGACCCGTCACTTACTTACCCTATTAAATGTCACACGTCTTCAAGTCATAGCAATTTATCTCCAAAAGTCAAGACGGGAAATGAACATAAATCGCCAATAGTGTTTATCATTAATAATTCAGCAGAGAGGCCGTTACGGTTCGACGGAAAACGGACATTTGTCGAGAAAATCTAGATTTCCTGATGCCACAGCCAGGGATACCTAATTTAAATGTTGAATGGTACGCTAGCTTTTGTTTTATTGAGACGGCTTAGGCGGATTTATTAAGTGGAGGCTATCTGTGTATGTCTCCGTCCCTTACTAAACTGGCGGTGACAAGCGAGACAGGATAGACCTAAAATATCGTAAAAGAAACTAAGCCTTTTTTGAAAAAAGTAAGAAATCTATTCCCTTTCTAATGGATTTCAGAATGTATGTTAATATTTTTCAAGTTATTTGGATGGCCCAAATTAGAGAAGAATGCATTCTTAGTTTTAAAAAGGGGCATATATTTACGATTTTTTATATATTTTTTCCAAATCAGTTGGAACAAAAAATTCAGAGAAAAACGCATTCTAGAAACATCATTCTAAACAGGCAATACGTCAGTTTACAAACGTTTACACAAGTATAGTCCTGTCCCCCTAATGTCGCCACTTTACTTCGAAACATACCTATACTAACTGACTGATTAGCAGAAACATATCTGTTTCGCCTAAAATTTGGTTATATTACGAAATCTGTCAAATTAGATGAACTAAAAGAAAGATGACAGGTCGATGAAATGTCCCTAGGACGAATTCACTGACATATTGGACATCTATGAAGCTGCAAATATGACGAAATTAAGCCCCCCTGGTTAAAAAAAGTACGAGTGGGCTAGCTTAGCAGAAAAACAATAAACAAAAGAACTTAATCGGTTCATGAAACCCGAAAATATAAAAATACAAGGATTTTTCAACAAAAAAACTAAGCTGAAAAATGTGCGCCAATGTTATATTGTACAGTCGAGTGCCACTCCTATGTTTACGACATAAGGTTCAAAACTACATTAATTATTCTCCTACTAACTACATACGTGGTACACTTATGACGCACAAGCATAAGTACATTAACCATACGTTCAAAGCATTTTCAGCATCCAACAAGCTCTGGCCGTGCAATATAAAAAAACTGGCCAAGTGCACTGTGAACCTTTCATCGGATAGGGTTCCGTAGTACCTACTTTTAATTTGGAAATGCGTTATGAAAAATCATAAGACGAATAATATATGATTTCATAATAGCTCGAGAACTAGGAGACTCTTAATGAGACTGATATTTTTCCATGATTATGAATTTTTTTTTCCGCTTGAGACACATCATTCATGCTAAACAAACAATTTAGTCCTTTAAATTCTGTAAATAGAGTATTATATCGAAAAAAATGATGAAATCTGACATTGATTTTAAGATCCCCTAAATGATTTCTATACTTGAAGTGCTGCATGAAAAAATAAATAAAAAGGCTTTCATTGTTCTATCACGCGATAAACAAATAAAAAACATACATTTTTGTTCTTAAAATTGTTGAGGTTGTTATTATGTATATTGGTAACTATAAGGGTTACTTGTTAGAACTACAGAACCCTAAAAAACTCCATTTTTATATAACTTCAAGGGGCTGTAAGTCCATACGAAGTTGGTCGACATAAGCTCCCCCGTTGAGCCTTTAATGGACCTTTCGATTTCTCTGCTTAAGTAAGAAATATTACGTTTACTTACTATAGTTTATGTTACTCTGTGGAAGGGAATAATGTACATCGATTTTTAGGAAAAATATCGGTTAATGAAAGGGTTAAGTACCAAAAATAGTAAGTTTTTTGACGAGTCAGTTGGCGTGATTGGTTAAATAAGTAGGTAATCTACCTACCATAGGTTGTGGGTTCAACTGCCATGCACCCAGGTCAAATATTTGTATGCATGAAGATGTCTTTGTCTATATTGACGGGCCAGTTGGCGCAGTTGGTTAAGACACCACCCATCGCGACGCTGGTCGTGGGTTCGATTCCCATCCAGGACAAACATTTGTGTGCATGAACATTTATTTCTGTTTGTCTTGAGTCTGGGTGTAATTAACTATATAAGTATGTATTATACAAAAAAAAAGTAGTACATCAAATATCTGGTTTCCATAGTACACACGGCCACAGATCAAGCTACACACTGCGGCACCTTGTGCGGTTGTAATAGGCGCTATTTTGCAACAAAAATGTGTAGCTTGATCTGTGGCCGTGTGTACAAGCTCTGCTTAGTTTGGGATCAGACAACCGTGTGTGAAAAATGTCCCAGGATATTTATTTATTTTTATATATATTGAGTCTGTAACATAAAATTACAATATGTAGGATACCAGCTATTTGTTTTCCACAGTATCAAGCTCTGCTTAGTTTAAGATCAGCCGTGTGTGAAGAACCTCTCCAGATTTATATTTACTACCATTATTTATTATCTATTGTTATATAGGTACAGGAAGTATATTTTAACGGATTCTATGATTAATAAATTGTTTAAATATTTTTTAAATTTATTTATTTTTTAATTATTCTAGTAGCATAATTAAATTATTTAATTTTCTTTGTTCTTGTTACAGGTAAAATGTTAAACATATGACTGTGTCAAATGAAAGCTGCTTCGTTAGAAATTTCTTAAAAGGTACGTAACGTATGCAGCATTCATACAAAATAGATGGCTTTGCCTATCGAGACCATTGCCTTTGCTTGCCATAAGAAACTGACATATATCAAACTTCCAGGGAGACATTGAATATCGTGAATATGAGAACTTGTATCATAGTGTATGGTGACCATATTTTCATGGTAACTTGGCACGGAACGATACAGAAAATAAGAAAACAATACATAAATAAAAGTTAATCTTTTACTCTCATATTTAAGGCTTTTTACGAAATATTGAAAAGCTTTTTAATTATCAAAACTCGAAACAACCTTTTGAATAAATTAAACTTCCGCAATGATTTAAAGGATCCTTGTGAACGTTTTAAATGGAGTATTTATTTAGAGTTTATTCGATATTTAACAAGTTTTAAGAAAATACTAGGTAGGTACAGCTTACATTTGCATGCAATTAGGTTTTAATCGCATACAATATTACGATTTAGCAAATTTTGAATTTTATTTTGTCCTAATTTGTCATTCCCCTGTGGACTAAGTAATTGGTTTGTTCGACTATTTTGCATAAATAATTTAATGCTTACTGTTTTCAATCCAAATTACATTTGTGTAAAAAAATACTGAGCGTTTCTGTGCTAATCCATACTAATATTATGAATGCGAAAAAAACTCTGTTTGTCACCTTCTCACGGGTAAACCGCTAAACCGATCACGATAAAATTTAACACGCAGATAGTATATGATATGTAGAAAGACATAAAGTACGTTTTATCCCGGGAACACGGGCGGAATCGCGGGGAACAGCTAGACTCTATAATAATTTAAGAAAAATGGTCACTCTACCCAACACCAACACGACTCTAACTCGGCATCAACTTTCGGTAAGAAATAGTTCAGTCTCTGCAATATATTTACATTTCCAGACAGACGGGATAGCTAAGCGAGATTTATTACAGCAATTTTGACAATACCTTCACAGAAACCAGCTGCTGAAACAATGACAGTATGTCTAAGGTGCCTCAAAAGGGACTAGTTGCCTTCAATTTGTCTAGTCTAGGAAATCCTAGAGTTAATTTATTGTAGGTATATGGGTGTCTTGTCCTAAATGACATTATGGGACACATATAAAGTCTGTATTTGCTGTGACAACAAAAAAGCTTTTCAGCGAAATCACGGTTCCACATAAATTCATTTCCGCCCAAGATTTTATTACCCCCGGTCAGATTCCTCATATTGTACCTTTGTGTATCTAAATTCTTACCTAGATACATCACCTGGAATTTATTTCTCTACGCCAATAAGAAACCTTCAATATCCCCAAGTTTTACTGGTTTGTTTTTAACTTCTCTAGCCGCAAACAGGCCGAATTCATTTAACCGAACATACCGACCGGTAGGTATACAGATCTCGGATGAACGCAGATGCACATCAAAGCCTGGAGTTTGACGGCATCGTTTGATTAATTAATGCTGTACCATCCGTCGGTGGCATTTCCTCGCGAAATTCCATTGGTACAAGTTGCCAGCGGTCTTTGAGGACTTTGCGAACGAGCTTGCAGTCTAATAGGATTATGAGTTTGGAAACATGTGGTTAGAAGAGAGTTGTTGAACAACAAGATGTTACAGCCTGTTGTTTTACGTTGAACCAAGGCCGATTATAAAATCAGTAAAGTGCCGCCATTTTATGGAGTTCTTCTAAAAATACTAACAATTAAAGAGTATGCTATTGAAAATAAGTTTATCAATCTCTTGGCGACTCTGATGGTGTATTTTACAAATATTCTTCTTTGGTCTGGTTACGTCATAAATTGTATAAGTGAGCATCTATGCAGATCGTCTACGTCAACATCTAATGATTTTTCTCGTTTTATATTACCCTTTTGATAGTGTGGCAAGGATATATCTGTTAGATTATACAATTGGCTATCTACTGAAATATGCATCACCAAATTCAGCAATAAAAATATTGGGATGATGTCCAAAAACCGTCGAACAAAAGAATTTATCTTGTTAGTCAGCGACTAATTGTTAATGGCTGTACATTGCCAATCAGTTAGGCAATCAAATATTGGCAACCAGTTGACAGGCCCTTCATTAATGACGCTATTAACATTCGCAAATTATTCGACAAATGTCTTCCTAACGTCGATAATCAAACCTGCCAACCTGAAAGCAACCCGTCAGACATTCGTAAATGTAATTATTCTATACAATCTATACTACAAGATCTGTTTGTATGCCTGTCTTAATTAAGCGAATGCGTCTCAGTACGGTGGCTGCATATGGCGCGGCATCCGGCCTTCATTTGAATCTGCACGAAATGGAATTGAGATCGAATACATGGGGTGGATGAAATCTTTTTTGTATAAGCTTTCTAGGCCTACGTTTGTGTGAATGAAATTTTCTAGTGATTTCAAAGCCTTATGCATCTAAACGTGACATGTAGGATGGTAATCAATTATAATTATGGGGCAGGTATGTTGTAATGAATCAATGGTAAATGACATATCGTAAGTATATACAGACTCTTTGAAGTTCTAATCAATAAGAGCAATTTTATAGTCGTACATAATTAAATAGTCATACACAAAAGGTTGTCTGGAAGAGATCGCTTCTTAGCGATAAGACCGCCCATTGTACACACGGCCACAGATCATTTCAGATCAAGCTACACACTGCGGCACCTTATGCGGTTGTATTAAGCTTTTTTTTAAATGTTGATTTATGTATCATGGTGTACAATAAAGTGTTAAATCTATTTATTTATCTATGAAAATGTTTAAATCTATCTATATCTAAAAAATACGACACGACAAAAGACCACGTGGTCAGTCTCCGACGATGGTCGGATCTTATAGTGTCTACCACACACTCCACCATGGCCGAGTGTTCCCGCAATGCTTGCAACAGGGCCGAATGGAGACGGATTGCAAAAGCCGCCACTCAAGACCTATCATAACCATGACCACTCTGGCAAGAGTGTCCGACTGGGAAGAAGAAGAATATCTAAAATATTTTTTTCGTCTCAAAAGCTATCTCGTAGTTGTAAAATAACATTGAGTACTATTATCTATTCTGTGATTAAGTGCAATATAAAATTCCAATAGAATTAAGTATCAACAAACATAAGTGCCAAGCCAGTCATCATATAATCGTCATTGTTTTGTTTTTCGGCAGTTGTTCGGAATTTATTCAATTAATATTTCGTTAGACTGCCGTATTAAATTTCTGGGGCGTCAGTTTCCATTTTGATGAATTCATTTCTAATGTTTACAGATTAAAAGCGGAGGCGGCTTTGTCGGATTTCCCTTTGTGTTAATTCTTGTGTATTATAAAACTTTCTATAGAAACTGTGATATTGGTTTTGATTCTGTAGCCTGGGTCTAGTGATACTGGTTTTGATTAATATGAAACGGCGACGCTGTTATTATAATTTAAAAAATAATTTCAATAACACTTATTTATTAAAAAGTATCACTTTAAACTATTCGCTATCATCTAAGCTATAACAAAATGCATAACCAATCCTAATACCTATAGTTCCACTACTAATCTGTACCCTAAGACACAACGTAATTAATATGTCATTCAATCCGGATTGCGTAAATATTGACGAGTGTCGACCGTCCGTCTACTCGTCCGGTGTCCGGACATTTCGTGACGTGTGTACTGAGATATTGAAACAATGGTCTAGTCTAGCTAGTTGCGTGCAGTAACCGTAGGCTGTATCCAACATACATTGATTTACTAGTCATTGTTAAAGTGGCGACAATCGTTAACACAAATTGACACTTCTTTTTTCTCTGTCATTCTTCTTTATAAAGATAGTGATTACCGTAAATATAACGAACGTATGTAACAATAACCGACCGATTGATTCAAGCAATAACCAATGTTTTGAAGCAATACTATTGTAGATTTACATTATTACAAAATATATTGATTAAGTTATCAAGTATCGAAAATAAAAAAAAATTAAAGAAATTATACGTCAAAAAATATTTATATACACGAAATCTCACGTATTTCAAAATGCGTATTTTTATTTCAGATAAATAGTTCCATAATTAATATATTCAAGTGGTAGACGAAATTCTAAAGTATAGGGAATATCCTCAGATTACTAAACAATAGGGGAATAGCGAAAAAGCTGAAAGAAGTCTCGAGGCTGTTTTTGATAAAAACAAAACTGTATACTTACTTGGATTTTCATAAAATAAATTTGCCTTGCCGGGAATCGAAATTCCGCCCGTATTAATGTCCAATAATGATTTTGCGATCCGGTAAAAATACTTTATTGTAATTCTAATAATTGTAAACGTGTATAACACACATTTTATCTGCGTTATCTTAAAAAAACCTGTTATCGTTACATTATTACTTAATCCCTTTAAATCCTTTCAACTAACTTAATTGAAGAGCTAAATATCTAGCAACGTCATTTATTAGAATTAAATAATCTGTCTTATTACATTACTGAATCTATTTACTCAGTAATCTTGTGCACGGAGATTACTGCGTTGTATAAACATTATATTGTCATCACCCCGTAAAACAAAGATTACAGTACAATATTGTCGGGAATAATTTAAATTGTATTTCGAAATTTAATAATTTGAATTTTAAGGCGATGATAGCTCAGTGGTAGTGACGTCGGATGCCGCGACGAAGGTCGTGGGTTCGAATCCTACAATGAGCTTGAGCTTTCGGTGAAGGAAAACATCGTGAGGAAACCATAGCACGGTGGTAGAGTACTTTGTAGTACCCGTCTGGCTGGCTACCACCCTCAAATTGAAAATTTGTCGCCAAGCACCTACCGGTGTGTTCCGGCAATTGCACTTGAGAGCCAGTTTGCCTTCTCGGTATTGTAACAGGTCAGCAACACATTGGCAATATCTCTGGTATTGCAAATGGCGATAGGCGATGGTAACCACTTACCATCAGGTGGGCCGTGGACCTTAGTAGCATAAAAAAGTAAATAAAAAAAATTACTTGAGTTCGTTTATAAAGCCGTAGAATGAAAACAAATGAACTGAGTAACAAGCTCACAAGTCATTTAACAAACAATGTTTATTGAAAAATTCAATGTAATTATTTATTATTGAAGAATATTTAAATGATAAAAAGGCTTGGGTGTAGCACTCGCTCTTGCAGGATATGAAGTTTATTTTTAAAAAGAGTAATTGATGAGTTTATTGCAGACTCTTCTCAGCAAAAGCTACCTTCCGAACCGTGCATTAGAGTCTGAAAATTCATAAGAGCTGGTAAAACATATATTCCGCATAGAATAGCATCCGTGCCCCAGGATTACCACTTGCGATCCTACCCGATGAGCTATGGCGACCTTACTCACGCGCAGAAACATAACTTTCAATTATTTGCCTGTGGTATTCAGTAAGACGAAATAACCATATGCTTATAACTCTGTTATAAGTAGCTTTAAGACAAATCCTTTGTCATGATAGCATGTGCCATTGTTTCCATAATTTTTGTTGTAAAATATTTAAGTAGGTACTGTCTAGATTTTAAAGCTTTTACGCCATCAAAATAGTAGCTTTGTAAATAAAGACAATGTACAAAGATCGTTTATATAATAAACAATGAATCATACATAACGTAACTTTGCAAACGGCACGACTTTGTTATTATCTTGACATAATTTTACGAGTTCTGAGTAACATAAATATTAACTAAACAAATTGACTATCGGCTGAGAATGCATCATGTTAATATTTAACGGGACGTCGTAACATATGGCTGCCACGTGCATCCGATGAACTTTAAGCGGTAACAATCAAGATTTGTATTGAGCTTTATGAGTTTTGAATTAAGTTTTCAGGTCATCAACTCATCACAAATAATCCGTCGTCGTCAATGGGGAGTTCAACGTAAACGCCTCGATCGTCATTATCGACAACATACGATTCAGTCGGACGCGCGGACGTTCCTACTGCGGAACATTCGGATAAGCTCCACATAAAATTTATGGAGAACCTCAGCTCTACGACATGAGGCTCTCCAAAAAGGGCGTAAAAATATCGTAAACATCGGTGGTAGTACATCGACCCCCTGGTATTGCAAATGACCATAGGCAAAGGTGACTTATCATCAAGTGGACCGTTTGCCAGTTAGTCAAAATGCACTGACCTTTCAGTTTAATTCTTCTGTTTATATTTCTTTAAGCTCTTTTCATATACTAAGACCTTTTTTGACGAAAAGTAGACGTCCATGCCACTGATCTTTATAGGAATATCGTCTTATTTTCCATGTTATAGAAATCTATTCCAACATATCCTCTAAGGGGTTTGAAAATTAACGCAGATCCGAATTGGATCGTAAATGGCATGAAATGGGCAGCTTGACCACCTGTGGCTATGACGTAATAGAGTATTGGTATCCTAAATTGCTTCTCAGACAGATATAAGCAAGAAGATTAGTTGAGTTACCTAGTGGAGCTTAATTATTGGCTTGTCTAGTTGGAAATATTACGGTCAATATCTTATTTTTCCTGACATTGATCAAGAATTAAATAGGGAATTGGGACTTTCTTTCGAATCGTATTAGCATCTCGATTTATAGCAAGTAGACCGAGCCTAGTTGACCGAGCTATGCTCCTTTTTTTTTAAACGATGATTTCTAAAAATGAAACCTAGCTAGACCGATTTATCTCCTTCGAAACCCACTGCATACTAAATTTCATGGAAATCGTTGGAGCCGTTTCCGAGATCCAGAATATATATGTATATACAAGAATTGCTCGTTTAATGGTATTAGATAGATTCTCAAAGCGAATGTGTTTAAATAGGTACTACTGAAACGTGAAATAATCCTGCATAGGTTATAGAAGACGAGCGATTATAGAAGATCTAGATTGGGAAGTTTCTTTCCAATCATGTTACATCAAATAAAAAATGAGGAAAGAAAATCCAATCCTAAGTCGCCTATCGCTAAATGCTCTGAATGCATCTTTATAAAATAGCTTCTACAGAATACAGTTGCGTGTCGTGAGTTCGCGACATTTTTCACACACAACTGTAACATTATGCAAATGCGTACTATCAGATTCAATTACATGCAATTAACATGTGGTTAACTAGAGCTCCGTGTGTTTCATTAGACGCAATTAATTTGTGGAGGTTGGTATCAGCTCGCGTTTGAGTAATTCACACAACCCTATTGCAAACGCATTAAAGTCTATAATAGCAAATATAGAGGGATCAGGGAATATTGGTGGTAATTTCCAAACTTATACCTCATAATTAAATAGTAATATATGGCATAATTATGTATTGCAGTAATAATTGAAATATAATTTATTTCAAACGAATCAAATTCAATTTTTGAGAAAATTTGTATTGAATTCTCCATCCATATAAGTTTAAAAGAGAAGCTTATTTATCATATTTCCTTGTATTATTTTAAATTTAGCTCTATTATACCTTTATGTATTTTTCTGTGCGTTGCTAGAATAAGTTGAATCGAGATACAAAGGATGTCTAAGAAGCCTCATAAAGCTCTCTGAAAATATAGAGACTCTTTAAAAGGCTCTTTCAGGCTTTATATGCTTGCTACCTTCAGCCTCGTTATCACATATCACTGTGATATTTCGGTCATATGCTATTAAGTCCTATTTGTAGAAAAATACCTTCAAATAGGTATCCCATCAAAAATATAAATATGTTGCCATTATCATCATTATCAGATTGACTTAATTACTAAATACCTAATATTCTATTCGTCTATGACTTCATAATTTTAATTTTAATCCTTGTTTCCGTGAAGGTCAGAGAAAGGGATTATTTAAGATTTACAACGTTATATGAACTAAACAATACATAATTAACTTTGGTCTTAGACAAAGGGCTTAGGCTCACCGCACGAACACGGCGAAAACCTTTGATCTATGAAAACAAATGTCGCTAAGTAAATGTAGGCTGTTATTCTGATTTATGCATGATTTTTTCCATTTTTGTGGAAAAGCTCCAGTCGTGTTGTTACCCCTTTTAAGGTTCCTTACATCAAATTTACAAATATCTGTATGTCCGTGTGTCAAGCAAGGCCCTTTTTCTCAGGAACACGTCGAGGTATGAAGTTTGAAATTAGTTATTTCTACAATCCCTTAGTTTAGATAAATAAAAATCATGCTTTATGTCAACGCAATAAAAAATGTGCCATTTAGGTATGTCGCATATTTTGAAACTTCACCAATTCTATTAAAAAAGGGGTTTTTAAACCATCATATCTATACCAGATACTTATTTTCGATGAAAAATTATACCTATGTATGACGTTTTCAAGACTTTTCTGCAGCTTTTGACGGAACACAAAACATATTTGGATATACTTAAATAGGTAAAAAAAACTTTAAACATACCGCTTGATTAACTTTTTATAAGCCAGTGTTTCTATTAATTTTCTATTTAATTTGAAATTAAAAATGTATCACAAGATATGAATATACAAATAATGTTTCTATCTTGACCATAGGTATATGAAACCACGAGTCAAAGTAAGTTTTCCAAAATACATAAAAATACCTACAACTTTCATTTTAATAATAATGTAATAACGAATCGTTTTCCTTATTTTCCTTCACCATTATTTGGAGAAATGCCGTTTGCGATTTTATTTTATTTCTGTGAATGTTCGTAGATTACTCCAATACAGGATAAGATATTCAAAATTATATTCACATTGTCAAAAAAAAACGAACTTTTCATACATTTTGACCGTTCCAGATAGATGTTTTGTATTTGTAGTTTTTTTTTCGTGATTTCAGGGTTGGTCACATAATAAAAGTTGTTCATAATGATGACTACGATGCCCCTTACACCCGGTATATGTTTTTGGGCGTTGCAATATAATCTGAGCATACCACGAATTGTTAAAAAAAAAAATTATTACTAATTTTATTTTACATATAACTTTCTTACCCCCGGTAGGTATATGTTTTCGGAGGTTGCAATATAATCTGAGCATATCACGAATTGTTAAAAAAAACATTTTATTACTAATTTTATTTAACGTATTATTATTTAAATTCATTTTCACCGTTTAATATTCAATTCAAAAGATATATCAAATTCCGAAAATACCTACTTATAATTAAATGTATAAATATGGAAATGACATATAATTACCTTCTCATAGATTAAAGTTTTTCTAGTTATAAATCCTATCCACAGTCGCCATAATCTAAGTCACGGTCCATATACGATACGGTATACGATACCAACAACAAAGTACGATAAATCCAACATTTCGGCACAATGTGGTTATCGGGATATTAATAAGCGGCTGTAACGTGAATGGAAGGCTTTAATTTTCTTATACCATACGTACCTACCATTTTTGTTAGGATTACTTGTGTTACGTACGCGTACGTGACTGATTGCGTGACGCGTAGGATTATACGGCTATTTTAAGATGTGTTTTGATATGGGAATTAATTTGCATAGATTTGTTTTGAGCAAACTGTTTTATATATTATTTAGATTAGCTTTCTTTCCGTGGTTTTACCCGCGAGCATATGTTACCCCTTTAGGAGTTTAATTAAATCCAAATTGGTTATTTATTTATGCCTACAATTTAATATTTATTGATTCTATACTAATAATAAAGCTGAAGAGTTTGTTTGGACGTGCTAATCTCCGGAGTTACGATTTGAAAAAAATTTTCACTTATAGGAAACTACATTATCCCCGAAGGTTATAGGCAACTTTTTATCCCGGTAACGCAAATGAAAAGCTAGTGTTATATAGTCAAGATCCCTGATATATCAAAGCGCAGCCTAAACCTGATCCTAGAGACAATACAGGGTGAGTTCATACAAAAGGAGGTATATGCGTGCAATAGATTTTTGCAAAGAATAACAGGGTCTACATCTGCCTGCAATGACGTCATTATATCATTAAACAAATTGAAACTACAACGTCCGATATCTGAGTTCCATATTATAATCACAGCTTTATTGTTACAAATGAAACCATGTTCCTAGCACGGTAAAGGTCAACATTGTACATTAACAGTTTTAAAAGAGATATTTGCGTTCATTAATAAAATGGACAACTGAAATAATGTCTTCGGGGCTTCGTCGAACGCGTAAATCATAACATTCAAAGTGATTTATTGTTCCGCCATGTTTCTCAGTCGTAAACTACAAACGTTAGTTCTAAATAGTTGAAATAATGAATTGTTGTTCGGCACTCGCGTTTATATTGCCGTGTTCAATATTACTTACAAGCTTTGAAGATGATTGAAGATGTCATTGTTAAAGGTGTACGATTGCTTTTCAATTTGATATGGTATTTGTATGTTTTTTTTTAACTATGGAGCTCAATTCGGTTATAGTTACTTTTTTTTATAGCGTTTTGAGTTTCACACATCACAGATGGTCAAACGTAATGCTTTTTAAGCCGTGAAATATCCAGCTGTTTCCATTAAAAACTGGTAGGTATTGAAGTCGCCATTTTTATACGCATTCCCAAATGCCATTCTGAGTTGAAGGGCTCTCTGTAAAAAAATGCTAGCTTGCGACGACCGGTGGAACAATAATACGAAACGTACACGATATGTCAGAATGCTGGTTCGACAATAAATTTTATCGGACGCGAGTGGTCTGCCAAGATCTAATTATATTACCCTTTGTATTGCTAACGTCTATCGGCGACTGCAATAAAAGCGGTTGAATGATGGGACCGCAACAAGAGTCTCGTAGCATTCAATAATTGTTTAACAATTTAAATATCTTTAAATAATCATTATATGGATTAAGCATACATAAGAGAAGGCTCTCCGCGAATGTCTCCGTCCCTTACTACACTGACGGAGACAAGCGAGATAGGAGAGACGCAATTTTAGTGAAAAATATGTTTTTATGTTAATAAAAAAAAACCTAAGAAAGGGAATAGTTTTGTTACTTTCTTAAAAAAAAAAGTAACAAAACTATTCCTTTTCTAATAATTTCAGAATTTATTTTTTAAAAAGGGGCATAGCATATTCACGATTTGTTTCTGACGTTACTATGAAAAATCCCAATCTCATAAATAATCATTCCTCGTCACATATAGTGACGGGGAATTTTAAACCCTCTAGTTCAACAAATATTTTTTCTAAATCTCTTGGAATAAAATAGAATAATACAGAGAAAAACGCATTTTAGAATCATCAATTCTTGTATAGCATCGCCTTAATCAATTTCGGTAACCGCGCTGCCCGTATCCTTGGCCCTACGTGGCCGTACCTAAGTAGTATAAAAAGGTACTTAATAGGTACCTAGGTAGACAGATTGAAAATAATGATTTGTGTAAAGCCTTTTTCAAGCATTAACATAAAGATAAATTCATGACATAACCATTCACCCTCCATTTCGAAGTCTGAAGTTTTAAAAAGAATATAAATTGGTTCGGTGTACTTTATTTTAGATATATGATGTTCTAGAGTACAGTGACGGAATGTATTGGAGCATTCGTCGGGTGAATTCGGGTAGAAAATTGGCAAATACATGTCTGATATACCTACACTCTATTTTGTAAAGGTACAGAAAATAAAAGCGATTGATAGTGAGTTTTCAGTATCGAAGAATGTATATCAATATAATGTCCTCGTGGAAATTTGTACTTCAAAGGCGATGTCTTTTCAAAATATGAGGTGGTGTAGTTATTATGGAGAATAAATAAATATATTTAGACGAAATATCGCTGAGTAAAGCAAACAAATAAGTGGTTAGTTCAATTATAAATACATCCATAATATCTGCAAAATATGTTCCAAAAATTATTAGCTTTGCTGAGTTTATTGCCGGAGTGTTCCATAAAATAATGTATTACCTTGCTGAGTTTCTTGCCGGAGTTTTCCTAGTAAGTAAGTAAATCTATCTCCAGCCAGTGGTATAGTCAGTTGTGTGTACTGTGTGACATTCAAAACATGAATTTTCGATATCCTTGTGTAATCCCAAATACCTACTTATCATTTATTTTCTTTGCACTGTCCCGTGAAGTCATCAAGCTTTAGTTTACTTAATACTAGCTTCCGAAGAATTGCAAACTTAAGTGGCAGTGGGCGGGGCACATCGCTCGTAGACCCGACGGCCGCTGGGGCAGAAAAGTTCTCGAGTGGCGACCACGTACCGGAAGACGCAGCGTGGGCAGGCCCCCCACAAGGTGGACCGACGATCTTGTTAGGGTCGCGGGAAACCGCTGGATGCGGGTAGCGCAAGACCGGCCATCGTGGAGATCCTTGGGGGAGGCCTTTGTCCAGCAGTGGACGTCTATCGGCTGATATGATGAATACTAGCTTCCGCCCCGAGATATCTTATATTTTCCCGGGAGAAAAAGTAGCCTATATGTTATTCCAAGGTAGTTTTTACGTGAAAGAGTATCAAACATTCATCTATATTCACAAACTTTCGCACTTATATTTATGTGGTCAGAAAGGTAACAAGATTATATGCGCTTGTCATTCTTTTGTTCGTCACTTCTGATCCAAATTAATAGGCAGACTGTGTCGATGTGTACTGTCTGAACTGAAATAGCATCAGGAAGTCTTATGCGTAGTACGATACTCACGTTTGCGATACGATTAGAAACGTGTTCCACATTTAGACGTGTTGTGTCGTATTGCAGCCATTTGTCGAGCCGTCTTGCGGTTTATTTTTTAATCTACGTGTTAAATACTATATTTTAGGTTGTCTTAGAGTTGAAGTTCGAAGAACACATCGGAAAGCGGCTGGCAGTTGAAAATGTTGAATTTTTAATGAGTATATTTTGCGGTATTTGTTGCCACTTAAAAAGCACTCATTATTTTACTTACTTTTATTGTCACTAAAGAGTAAATAATAATGGTTCTAATAACAGCACGCAAGAAGAAAAATTACTATAACATTTTTCCCTTCTCCAGATAGATCTATTTATCACATGTATGTAATAGTATAAATAAGTTTTGAAAAGGGTTTTTTGTAATTATCGCTAATAGAGTATTTGACGGTATGAAAAAGTAAATGACCAAACACTAGCTAATATATTAAAAGTCTAAAACATCAAATTTACTATAAATTTAATTTACCTACCAGTTAAACAACTAAAAGCAGCTGATTTAACATGTCAATTAAAAAAAAAAAAAACAAGATTTCCCTACCAAATGAAACTTTATTTATGCGACATAGTGACGTAATGCAGGCTCTAATTTCATATCCGAAAGTCGGTCACATGATTGTAAATTCGCGCCCTGAAAAATCTGACCCACCCCGAATCCAGGCGTATTATTCATTCATTGAAATTACCAAGGGCGTATCATGCGATCCCATCTGCACCCTTTCCGTAAAGGTCCACAACTCTTTAAATGAATGAGAACCCATGAGATAAAGTTACTCTATACAACTGAACGTAGATCAGCTTATTTTAGTATTTTTTAAAAAAAACATGGTCTTACGTGTTTTAAAACGTCATACAACAAACAATTCCTGAAAATTTCAAAAGCCTATGCTATACAAGTTTTCCTTTTAAAGTCGTCATAATGCCGTTAACTTGCCGAAATTTCGGCAGTTTTTATTGGGTTTGGTTTGCAGACCTGACCACTATCAAACAAAAGATATGATGGTCTATAAATAAGTCCACATAGCCGAGCTGCCAAAATATACCGACAGTTGTTTGGTTATAGGTTTTCATTTGAAGGTTTCTTAACAATATTGTCCATCACCGAGCTCTTTGTTAGTTTAAAACTCACGATATTTGACGTCAAATCTAATGAGCATCACTTAACGAAAATAAAGTCTAGACAAAAAACATGAATGATTTTAGTGAAATACAAGGAATGGCTTTTAGACATAAATTCGTTTTATACGAATTTAAGAATTTAACTCAGTCCCTAAGCTTCAATGACTATAAATCGATGCATTTGCTCTAAAAGCTATTGGTAACAGAAAAAAGGCTATAGCGTCTCAAAGCTAACAGTTGAGTAACTGATATAAATAGACTTGTTCTTTGTTTTACTTTTAAAATAGACTATATGTTTTGAAAGTCTCTTTGATCAACTCAATTACAATTAATGTTATTTCTGATATGAATAATCTAAATGCTGGTGTGCCTTAAGTATTATTTTCAGTAATATTAGTTCCAGAACCTAGAGCCTAACCCTATTCAAACTAAAGACAAAAGCCCATATTATATACCCGTGTTTCTGATGGATCTTGCATGCGACTCCTGTTTTAAAGATCAAGTTACATTGAATTCTTTCATTATTATCTATATAATAGAACATTAACATTACAATATAATAATAAAACAAAATTAACAAGCGTTGAAAAGAAAAATACCCCTCGAAGAACAAAAGCGACAAGTGTAAAATAATGTCCATAAAACGGCGTTATCGAAAAACTTATCGGAACCTTCAGATGCGTAAGATACGAGAATCCCTGTCGGCTCATTAAATTTCATCCGAAAAAGGGTCCACTCAAGATCCATTCCGCGATACGACGCCATAATTTCAATAAATGCCTATTGCACTCGCCCAAAAACCATTTCAGTTCTCCCGGTATCAGATGAGCTTATTTGAGGTTCAAAGACGCGTATATTATTTTGGGATCATCTTGGACCTAACGGCTTTCGGTAGATTGCGTCTGTCTGGAGTTACAGCAGTCGTATTTCATTGTATTAAAAACAGATGTTATAATTATTGATATTAGCATTTAGTGAATTATAAGACTTTGCTTTTTGACTCAATATGGTTATAGTTGACGTATCATTGCATGAATTGCCGTAATGCTGTACCTCTTTATTTATAACACCTGTTATCTTGGCAACGGTTAGTCTTATATCGACAAGATTTTCACAAAACTATGCCTAAGTAAATTCCGTGAAAGACCGAAAACCGAAATCAGATAATCAGTTTCGGAGATTAACCAATATTATACAGGTTTGCTCCTAATGATCCATAAACTTTTTGATATCGTTGAAATTAATGTATAAATAAATATACATCTATAAAAACAAGTATACATTACACAATAAAGTTTCTGCTTAAATAAATTACGAAAACAGGAAAACTTTTCAAAAGAAATCCGGCTAAGTTGTTATATAGAAACTTAAAGTAGGAGATTAATTTAAGTATCTGAGCTTAACGTAAGCGAGAACTTTCTAATTGAGATTATAAGGCGGGAATAAAAGGAAAGTTTTGAAGGATTGCCTCATAGCGAAATTCCCTTTGGTATGTTCAAAAGTGTAAGCCTTAATTTCATTACTTGACCTTGAAATATTTTAGAAGTGGAATCAAGCACAGTCATTGACTAATTACCATTAAAGGACAAGATTGAATATTTTGCGTAACTATTGTAAATAGTTTGTAACTTTGAGGTTGCGCTGTCTTAAAACAAGCGTTCTTTAAACTAAAGTTAGCTCGTTATTCTCCTGATATGAAAATAGATTCTCAAATATATTATAGATTCAAGTGATGCATCACTTGAATCTATTATTGTAGTATTTAGATATAAGGGCCTTGTGCAAAGACCAATAACATTATTACGGACTTGTAAGGAAGCTCAATGCGGCAGTCCATTTAAGCCACCATTTCGTTTCGCCACAAAATGACTTACCGTGGCTTATTTCTAGAATATTAGGTTAGAATCGAAGTAAAATGTATGGCTATACAATAAAATGAATTTGTTAGTGTATTATATCTGTTAACGGAAAAGTATCTAATCCGTTATTGTATACATGTCCTAGGAAATCCATACATTTCCTAAATATCTATCGGAGTATTACATTCGGGATATTTGTAAGGATAGCGGTATTTGGGGGGTTGTAAGTGAAATTTATTTTTGTGCGAATTCTTTCAAATTTATGCAAAATAAAAAAAATAACCCCAACCTATTTTTTTGAATAGAATTTATATATTTCCTAGTATCATTATTGAAATAAAATTTCCTAGGAGAAATACACAGGAATTGTGTACAATTCCTATGTTTCATACATTTCCGGTGACATACCTACCAGTATTCTAAAATATGAGTTTCGCAGTTGTGAAGGTTATGGTAATAATTCGGCTGTAAATCCGAGAGTGGGGGATTTGTGGCCAATCAAAATTTAAAAGGTCAGGTGGAGTTTCTGTTTGATTGAACTTTAATTCTCTCAATATTAGCATTAAATTTGAATGACAAAATGTGATATGAATTTCGTACGGTAAGGAAGGTAGGAATAAGGAATAAAATATAATTTTAAATTCCGCAACTTTTATGAAAATATTATTTTTATTTTATACTGACATGAGCTTAGTGTTTTTAGGGTTCCGTACCTCAAAAGGAAAAAACCCTTATGGGATCACTTTGTTGTCCGTCTGTCAGTCTGTCAAGAACTCGTCGAGGTATGAAGCTGAAATTCATATCAAATAGGTACTCAGACTCAGGTCTATACTGTCCCTTGGAGCTGTGAAAAAGCTCATCAAAAGATACAGCCGTTTATGCTGCATATTTTCGACACTCGCATGGGAATCAAAACCTACAGGGTACTTCCCGAGAATCTTGAAATTTGGTACGAACGTCTTGTAAAAATTGCGAAAAGCATACATTTTTTTTACACTCAATTACCAAGTTAAGTTTGTACGGAACTCTCGGTGCGCGAGTCAGACTCGCACTTGTCCGGTTTTTTTACATGATATCGAAGCCGAGGATAAAATGCTTACCCAAAAGATACCTTTTTCATGTCATGAATCACAGACGCCGAAAAATACCAATCTTCAGCTATTTTTAATAATATCTCACAGTGAGCTCCTATCTTCCAGCTTACCTCAAAGTTTTCAGTTCAACATTATTATGATCCTAACTCATGAGTCATAATGAACCTGTCAATAACAGCCCAGATTCTGACAAGACCTGACGCATTATTGTACCCTAGATACCTTTAATCTCATCGTTAACTAAGTCTAGCCATTTGTTAAATCAGTTTTGATATTGACTAATGGTTTCAATTTTAATTGAATTAGTAAGTCTAAAGGTAAGTAACTAAATATAGAGAATATTAGAATTTTAGTCAATTTGAGTTATTGGACAGGTATATAGCATGATAATGATTGGTTGGCTAACATCAGTTAAATAAGGCTTTTTTGCATATTTAAGCCCTCTCTTTCATACTACTTCCTGCTGTACCTAATATTTACAGGATTCATGTATGTATGTTTTTCTATATTTTTATTATTTAATTATAACTTTTAAATACTTGAAGTGAAGAATGGCCGTCGCAAAATGGCGTACAGCATGGCAGAGGATTTAAAATTTATCAATTGAATTTAACAGTTATCTAAACAAAATAAGTTATATATTTCAACCAGCGATGCTTTAGAGAAAACTGCGCCGCGATTCTCCAAGGCCAATCACCGAGCATTTAAATATATACTTTATTCAGATTGGATAACTATTGGATTCAATTGATAAATTTTTAATCCTCTGCCGTGCCGTCTGCCACTGCGTCAGCCAGAAGTTTGTGGTATAAGTATATAGTTAAAACTGTGGTTAAAACCCTTATGTTATCTCGGGTGCGCGTGGTCATACGGTACCGAAACTGTCAAAATGTCTCAAAATACAATCACAGTTTCTAATTTTGTAATGATAGCAAACATACCTTTCAGTACACATTTAGTAATTTCTCTCGTTTTATTTAATTCTTGTATTATTTCAACTTGTTTATCATTGTTAGGCTAGATTACATAAATTACGAAACCACATACCACATCCATTTTATTATAAGCTAATCTCAAAGTTAGGAAATAAAAAACTAATAAGAGGGCAAGCCGATTCTTTCAAAACATTCTTTTGGAGCACTCGAGAATTCGAAATGGAGGAAAAAAGTGAAACACTCAAGTTGTTTGGAAAGTTCGGGATGGAGGAATGGTAGAAATTAAATTTCATATCGATTTGTTCCATGTTTTATTTTTTAAACTAGAGTTCTGGTTTAATTTTAAGGCTCCAATTTTATGAATTTTCTTATTCTCTATTATTCATTTCATGACTGCTGGCTCTACACGGCATCCTAACTTAGAATATAATCATAATTATTTATCTTATACAGACATAGGTAGGTACCTATTGTGATCGTAATTTTTGACATTTAAACATTTTATATCACCCGGAATAAATTAAATTTAATAAATGAAATTTGCTATGGAGGTAGCTTGTCAGCTACCAAATTTCATCAAAATTAAATCTTACGTTTAAGCGTGAAGAAACAAACATACAAACTCACAAACATACGCATTTATAATATCAGTAGCAAGTAGGATAGGATTAGTATGATTTCGAAACATAGTAACAACATACTACAAACCAACATGAACCGTGAAAACATTACACTCTACGCAGTCATATTAAAATACCTTCCCCCCATCATTCCATCCAGCCATTTCACAAACAAGAAAATATAACGTTTCATCTTGAAAACTAATCTGAATCTTCGTCTCTCGTCGGACCTTATTGCACAAAGTTGAAGTTTTCAACGCGAGGCGGCGAGCTCGCGTGCCAACTATAGCCTTGTGAACTTTGTGATTGTATTAAAAAAAAATTGTAGGATTTAGTAAAAAAAAAGTTTTAAAGCAAAACTATTTTTTCAATACTCTGTGGAACTCGTTTTTACAGGATAAACACACATACAAATCTTACTACATGTTTACTTCAATTTAGCCATTATAGATTGACGTCATAGGTACCAACAAAAGAATAACACGCGTTTTTATCCATCATACTACGCAGGTCTGACTTGAGCCCCGGTGTGGAGAAGCGCGTAAGGAGGTAACAGCCAACATGAATTTTAAGCCAGGTGCTAAAATTTTGAGATGCAAGCTTTACAATTTTAGTAAATTATCTCGTTGTATGATATCAGAAATAAACAGAGCTGTTTCGTTTTTACACAAGACCAGTTCAATATTGAGAATCCCTTTACAACATTAAGGCGATGCTACACTGCTGATTAAAGTTGTAACTTATAATTTTTTGGTATAAAATAATAAAATATTTTTCCTAGTTTATTAAACCAAGCCCGTTACTACCACTGAGGTATCATGCATGCTATTATGAAGTATACAAGTAATTTTGTGTCGTGTAACGAGTTTCCTACCTCCTCGTACTAACAGCAACAAGCAAATCCACTAAAATGAAACGGAGACACGTGCATAGTCACTAATTAGTTTCTCAACTCCAAATGCAATTACCTTGCTAAAGACTCAATTAGTGAAACTCAGTTTGACTGCATTGCTGAACAGACGTTCTTCACATACGGCTATCTGATCCCATATTAACCAGAGCTTGTGCATAACATATGTAGATACCTACCAGATAACTGATATACTTACTACCTACTTTTTTTTGTAAATATAGTGAGTGCTTCTTTAGAAAAATATGTCACTTTAAATGACTGTTATTGTACCTACCTAAATAAATGATTTTACCATGAATGCTCTATAATTTTATGCATAAAATTGGCAACGATAGAAAGAGGTCCAGGTGAGAGATTATGGTTGTAATAGCAAGTGGCAATTCGGCAGTTACCAAACGTTTTGGTCGTTTATATTAGGTACGAGATCTTAACAGATTCACCAGAATCGAAGAAGAGGCACGTCGATCAGATGCCGGGGTACAAGGACAACGTTCGAGAGGGTCGCCACTATTTCATTAAGGGCGGAGTCCTGATATATAATTTTGAATAGTGAGTGCTCCTTTAGGAAAAGAATTGTGTCACTTCAAATATTTGTCGTTGTGAATAAATGATGTTACCATAAAATAAACAAATATCAGAAGAGTGGTAAAGCACAGACGTTTTTAGTTAAAAAAGCAGCGCGACATCATAATATTTATTGCATCTAAATAACTTTCTGCGCGTGAGTATGGTCGCCAGAGCTCAACAGTAACTAATAACTTTAGTCATCTTGTGCGTTTTTCAAAATAATCGCCTACTCTGTGTACCCTCGCCCTTACTAAGGTAATCAAGGCTGCCTGCCTTACGACCCCCCTGAGACGTCCGCAGTCTAGATTTGCCGTGTAACCTAGAATAGTATAGGTAAACATGTTAATGCTTTAGTACTTGTACATCTAGTACCTATTTTCCTGGAGAGGTATTTTTGTATGCTCAAAGTTACTGTTATTTAAATAAAAGTTCCTTGTTTGACTCTCTAAAAAAGGATGTCCTATGAAGTGTTCTGATATAGTGATCATTCTGATAGTGGATATTGTAATGCAGGGGACGTTTCGATACAGGTAGGTACTGTCTTTATAACTGAATTTGTCTTTGAATTATATGCACATCATGTACTACAACAGTTTTTTTTTCTATTTAACAATTGATAGGTTTAATATTGAACATAATTTCATCATAGTTAGATATGGCTTAAGAGGATACCAAGAAGAGAATCTGCCGATAGGTCCTTAGAGACACATTTTGAACTTGAGAGTGGTATGGTTTCCTCACAATGAAAAATATTAGATTAGACTAGACTAAAAAACATAAGACATTCTACAAGAGTTTTCCAATAAAGTTGTTATGATACACACTTCAAAGGTACCAGGCGATCATAAAACCTCAAGCGTTGTAATTGTGTCCATTCATCAATTTTTATTACTACCTTGCGTGTTGCGATACCATCGCGACAAAGTTCCTTCGCGTCCTAAGCTAAGTAAACATAGTGCTACGATTGAGTAATAATATAAACTTCGATCATTTACCTGTTTATGGCATAAGTAATTTCACCTTGAGCGAAATTTATAGGTATTATAAGTGAGGGAAATACGCGTTTCGTAGTTAAGAGAGAATAACAAAGGTAACGTTGTGTAGAGGATTTATTCGAATAAATATTTAATTCAATTAAAACTGATATTAATATAGCTACATATAAAGAGGGATTTTCATTATTTTGTTGGTAATATTGTCGGTTTGGTCAAAATATTTGAGTTTTGCGGCAGAATATTAAAATGTTGATTAATAAATTACTGCCTCATATTTCCGGGTGGTCTAATATTTTTTCGGTATACGTGATTCATTTATATGCCAAATCACAGATTCATAAACATTAATGTTAGTATTCATAATATATATTAGTAGGACAATAGAAATATTTTTGATGTATTTATTATTTATGAGCAATTGAAGATACTTTTTTGGCATAAAACTCGTACCAAAATTGTCTTTCATTAGAGCATTTATAAACCCCTTAGCCTTCGATCAACAATATCATAGATATCGGGACACGTACAAAATCGAAGCTAAATGCTGTCCGCGTGAATATATACTTTTACAGCTGCATTTGTTTACTAACAAACGAGGGAAATGTTTTAAAACAGTTTTAAGTTCAACCTAATTACAACCGTAGCACCTAGTAATAAAGTCACAAATCTTCAAAATATTATCTGATACTTACAAAATATTAGCCCTCAGCCGTCATTATTGCCAAATAATGTCGGAAGCACTGATAACTTATAACTTTAAAATAAGTGCAGATTTCTTGAATGGCATTTCTTTTTTACTACTTCAAAACTAAATACAGTAATAAAGTGGAACCTGCAAAAATTAAACAGTCAAGAATTCCCCAACATTATAATGAAAAGTATTTAAACCCCACGTACACAATCCGCAGATTTCAGTCGTGCACGGAAATCTTTTTCCGATCTTGTCCTGTAAAGACTACGTTTGCCGCCCCTCGAGTTACGCGCCGCCCGCCCGCCTAGCCTACCACAACCAGTTACAAATACGTGGCCGTATCGGACGCACGCCGGGCAGACAGCTTTCGTCGTATCGACCGCGTGTTTCTGTGATACGTGTGTATTTTGAGTGTTAACGTGATACGGTGAGTGAGTACATTTATTTTTTAGTGGTTTTGGATTTTTCAGTCGGTTGTCATATTTTGACCGTGGTTTTGTAAGTTGGTTGACAAGACAAGTTTTATGCAACTTGTTGACTTGTTTAATGTGTTTTAGTTTTAAGTTACCGGCTTAACAACCGCTGGAGTTGTTACCTTAAAATATATGTTGATAAACTTTGTTCTGCATAAAGAAAACTATACTGTTACCTTTTACGAGTACCTATATAGTTATAGAGTTTTGTTTATGTTATTATTTTTGTCTTATCCTACTGCCAAAAGGGCTGTGTTTTCACAATCTATTATGAACCTTATTTCATACTTACAAAAGTTAGTTCACCATAATGTTGTTTAAAATAAAAAAATCCAACTTTTTCACATGTAAATACCGGGTGGTACCTAATATGGTTACAATGGCAACTCTTTAAACACATCTATTGAACTATGAATAACAGTTTTAATGCCACAAACAATACAATATAATAATAATACCCAGAGAAAACAATGTAACCTACTCTGTACCTTTCATATGAGTAATAGACAAATATTAAGTAATCAAATTAGCTCTTTACCTCAGCTTTTATATAAACTTTATATTACAATATCGAGCATTTAAGATGATAATATCACTTTATGGTATCCAATTATATCCCTACCTACCTATCACGCCGCTGGTCATGGGTTCGATCCAGGACAAACATTTGTGTGCATGAACATGTCTGTTTGTCCTGTGTCTGGGTGTAATTATCTATATAAGTATGTATTTACAAAAAAAAAGTAGTAAATGTAGTATATCAGTCATCTGGTTTCCATAGTACAAGCTCTGCTTAGTATGGGATCAGATAACCGTGTGTGAGGAATGTCCCAGGAATATTATATTATTATTATTTTGGTATCCGCCTTAAGTTGAAAATCTTAAAATTTGGCGATTGATTAGGTGTGTTTTACCATCTTCGGCCACATCATCATCATGATGAGCTTCAAATCAAACGCGAGCCTACCAATTATACAAAAATAACATAAGATTTATAAATCCTCCCTCAATAGAGATCAATTCCTTAAGCTTTTAAAAAATACTCTTCCCTGTCTTTAGACCCCTTTTAGGCTGCTTGTCACTGTTGTCACTCTTCCGATTTCCGCCCTATACTTCCCTTAGCTCGGTCTTTTTGTTTGACATAAAAACCATTTGTGTGTTTGTTATCTTTCACTATGTCTGTTCGTGTCAACAGTTAAGTTCCTTTGTCTACTATACATCAACTTATTAACTTTCTGTATGGGTTTAGTTTTGTATTCGAGATTATATGTTTGTCTACCAACTTTCAAGGAGCGTAATTCGTATGATTTTTCGCCCATTTAGGTGCTTGTTTTGTTATGGCTGTAAGCTCTAACAAAGGACTCGTTTAATGAGCCAATTGAGTATAAAAGTTTAAAATGTACTTATTGTTTAATTTCATCTCAATTATGCAATAGTATACAGTTTTTGATTATTCCAGTTAAAATAATATAAGACTACCAGAAAATATCGGTTATTTTTTTATTATCTTATCTTTATACTTATTTATCCAAGGTACAAAGTTTAATGTGTTTGGCAGATGAACGACAGAGTACTTACCGTTAAAGACGCAAAAAAGAGAAAGTGCACTCGGTGCAAATGTCAATTGCGAACAGGTGGTCAGGGTAAACTTTAATTGCTACTTTTTTATAGTCGTACCCTAATAATGCTCATTTATGACTTGAATGCTTATTACTTGCGCTTAGCTTTATGTCGGAAAGAAAGTACTGGGTATAATCTACTTAGGTTCATATCCTTTTGGGCGTCGCCACCATTTAATACAGCTTTAATAGATTTCCCTTTATAGTGGACAACCGTGTGACGGCATTTAAACGCTTTTGTTTCTGGGAACTTATTTGAAGCTAGCTATCAGTGACCTCCGCTGTCAGATGGCCGACGCGACGCCCAATAGGATATACCTTTCATTTTGCGTCGTTATTAAGTCACACGTTAATTACAGCACGATAGTAGAGAATTAGTTGCTTTGAGAATTTGAGAGCGAATTTGTCTTCAAGTGTGTCCCTGTGTTAAAGGGATTGTCAGTGTTACCATCAGGTGGCGTTTCAGTCTGATTGTCAACCTTCTGTCGTTTACGTACCATTATATTGTCATTATAATCAGGATCATCGCACTAATGGGATATTGTTACAAAATAACTACATGTGTTTATTGTACTTTAATAAAAAAAAATCTTTATTATTCTTGTTGACTTCCTCGAAAGATTTTCATCTGCTATTTAAAAATCTACCCTATTCTAACTCCAAGGATATAAATATATAGTGCATGCATATCGATCGTCTGAATTACACATAAGCTTCGAACTTTTTGAACAATAGCCTGAGATACGCAAGATGTTTGCTTTTACAACTAATTCTAAGCCATACTGTTGCATTCCTAAATATGCCGAAGTTCCCGGGCAAAGCAGAAATTATAAACCGTAACGTAACCAAATAGGGACTTTATTAAACAAAGAAACGGGAAATGTTGGAAATACCCTTGCAATATCACGTGTTAGTAATACCCTCGCAATATCACATGTTGGGAGCGATTTATGTACCTCCCAGCCCCTGTTTGTATGGAGTTCCTGAAGCGTATTTTGCTCGCCATTTATCTTAGTTGGCAAAAATTTTAAAAATGCACAGCCTTTGTAACATGTTTGTACTGAGAACCTGTTAGAATTAGGAGTTATGAATGCTTTAACCGAATCAAGTCTAGAAGCATATGTAAAATATAGATTGTAAAAATCAGCGACGTCACAGTTATCACAATCATAGCCTTTGAATTTTACTTCATCATCTCCGTCTTAATCATTATGACCAAAATGTCTGTTAAAAAGATCCAACACAACTTAATACTCAAGGTCAGTTACTTTAGCTGGTCATCGGTCTACCTAACGATAGCATTCACCAACAGTATCATCAATATAGTTAAGTCCTTCAATTTCATCGTATATCTGCAGTTGTAAATCATTTTCTGTCTTATATAATACATCCTTGCAAAATTGGACGTCTATATCGACCGTAAGAACGTTACCTACCATGGGCTATTGTATTGTTGTCATGTGATAAAATACTCCTTACATTTAACGAGCATGGCATGACGTCACACGGCGGGGAATGATATTGTTGTGGACTGGAGGCGTAAAACAAAATATATGGAGGTGAATTATTTTTGTTGTGTCTACGATATTAGTACTGATAATATTGTTTGGAGATTTTGTGATAAACGAATAGTTTTTATCTTTTTCTAGCCCAATTTCCAAAAAAAAGTGATATTTTAAATTAGTGTCACCTAAATCCAAAACACTAACTGTAACAAAAAGAATAGCCACCCTTAATATCTTGAGAGAAATTACGCCTTCGCCAATTATGTCTTTAACTTCCTATTTTTCCTTCATACCTACTTTAATTTGATATAGGTTATCTCTATTAAATCTTTACATTACCACATTAACCAGTGTATATTAATCGAATCTACGGACATAAATTATCTTTTTTTTTTTTACATCTGCTTCTAAATATTCATCCTTAGTCCCTTAAAAAGACTTACGATTATTCGTCCCATTTCAATATGAATGTATATGAAATTATTCTAATATATTCTCAGGAAGTGCGTCAGTCTGTTCAGCGAGTATAACTCATTTATATAGCACGGAAAGTTTGCCGTGTACTTGAGTGTGACGGCTGTAAAGTCTTGTTGGGCAAACTTTAGGACATTGTTTAAAATGATGAATGTTTTGATGTTGAATTTCTCAGTTTACTTGAAATTTTATGGTGCATAATAATGTTCGTGGTCTTTTGAAGATGTTTTTAGTCTTTGACAAATTTAAAAAAAAAAATTACTATGCCTGTGTTTGACCACAATCATCGGCACACAAAGCCGAGAAGGAAACTGACTCTCAAATGCACCTGTCGGAACACACCGGAAGGTGCTTGGCGAACGAACAAAATATTGGCCACATAGATATTAGCTAGATTTATTTAAACCCATCTGAATTAAATCTATGTAATTATAGTCTCATCATGCAGTAGTATGATGTCCATATCGAAATACAACAAACATCACACAATACGATTTGGCCGTCCAGACTTTCTTAGCCCAACCGGATTCCGTTCCACGCCGCGCACAAGTTTCCACTTCCGGATTTTCTGTCCGTAAAAACTGTTTTATATTCCACTCGGGGATGTAGTATACTGACCGTGTCTCAATTAATTATGTTAACTTTTAGTTTGTTACTAATGTAAGTGGGCACTTGGGAATTGAGATGAGTTATCAGTTCGTTGTGTCTTTGTTTAGCTTGTATGAAAAGAGGAGTGTTTAATTTCCAAAATGTTGCTGGACTTATTAGAACTAAATCGGTTTTTGTAGTGATAATTTTGAAGTTGAAGTTACATTTTTTTTTGTTTCAAGACTCTTATAATCTCAGGATTTACAAGGGTTCTTCTGAGTTAGCGTGCCTCATTGCTGTCTTCATTATCGTCCTTTAAACGGTTGAGTATGTAGTTTGTGTTTTGAAGAAATAGTTGAAAAAGAGAGAAAGAGAGCTGACTTGAATTAAAGGTTTTAAAAATGTCTGTTGATTGATTCTTGCCATCATGCGATGGCAAGAAAATGCAAACGCCAAATCTACCCTTACAATATGTCTATCGATGCTAAATAATTTATGGGCACAAGTTATTATATGCTACATAATACTATCGAAACTCAAATTAAGCAATATAACTTCATAAACCCTTGTTATGTATGTACAGTATTATAGAGTAATTGCTGAATTGATTTAGGTACTTGTTATGGGATTGTGGTTATAAGTGGGAGGTACGCCTTTAGGTACTCATAATGAAGGTATTGAAGTTTCTAAACTTGATTTAACTAATTTCGCTATACTATTCATATCTGATTGCGTTAAAGCTGATATGCTATTCGTATTTTGGGTTTCTTCTATCAAATATGAATTAATAATTGTAACTAATTTAGAAGACTTATGTACAGATTGGAAGGATTCGATATTTTGATGGTCCATAACTGAAAAATAAGTGATGTTTTTAGAGTTCATGTATCATCATCTCCTTCCCTGTCCCCAACCTTTCGTGGTCGACGCAATGTATACTCTTTGTCCATTCAGCCCTTATAATTATCATCTTACATATTATGCACAATCCATCCATCTCTTTTTCGGTCTTCCTCTTCCGTTTGTACCTACGTATGTTTGTCAGTTTCTGTATTTCATCATAACTTCTAAAAACATAAATCGATTTATAAGTCTGTGGTATTGTTAGAAGCTTATTGTTAGAGTACCTTAAACTGTCAAAAACGATCACAACATGTCATTATGCAATGACAGCAAACACATATTTGTCCACTTTTTGTTACGGCAGATATTTTTTTATGTTATTCCCCTATTGCTCTGACTGCTACGTAATGGCCATACCATTAATTTGATATTCTTCTAGATTTACTACTAACAGCTTTTCTTTGTGCTGAGTTGATGATAGAACAAAAAAAATAACCATACGATAACTGTTAAACCTTTGTTAAATATAAGGAAATTGTTCAGAATTGTTCAACAATAAAAATAAATGTTCCCCTTTTCGTATAGAAATGGTTGGATACCTTAATCCCGGTCTATCTCCTGGAGTTTAATGAAAACTTTAGGTAAAATTTGGGATTCACACCATTGCTCGAAATACATTTATAGCGTATTAAGTTGGATATAGGGTTGGCACATAATAATAATCATTGCGGAAAATTTAAGTATTTTTACACATTGCTGGTCCCCAAACTAGAACCCAATATAGGTTAACCCAAATACAGGTTGTATGTTGTATCTCTTTGGTAGTGTAACATTTTATTCATAAGACTTAAGAAGTCCGTTGTCTATTTTTGGAAAAGAGTTGATTCAAAATTGTAATTAATTCCAATGTTTTTCTATGTAATAAATCAGTGTGTTTATAAAGCTTAAACTAGACTTTTTTTGGTTCTAGAATTATATGAAACGCAATTTGAATTCTTGACATACTTGATCTGGTCTTACCAATGGTAATTACTCAAAATCAAAATATCAATAATTTTATAAATAAACTAGCTATTCCGCGCGGTTTTACTCGCGTTCCTGCGATAAAATGTAGCCCATAACCTTCGGGAATAATGTAGCTTTCTATTAGTGAAAGAATTGTTCAAATCGGTTCAGTAGTTTCGGAGCCTATTCAATGCAAACAAACAAACAATCAAATTTTTCCTGTTTATAATATTAGTATAGATAGCCTGTAAATCCAGATGGATTAAGACGTGTTTTGAATAGTCTGTGTACAGGGAAACTCGGTAAGTAATTAGATTTTTTTCATGAATGCCCAAAGGAAAGAAGAGTGTTATCAGGGTTCATGAATGTATGTGAATTTCTTTATTCCACCATGTACAGGGTATCGTTAAAATCCTTACATCATCCCTAAGTTACACTGGCTATATGTGTGTGTGTGTGTTTTTTTTTGGAATTTTTGTATTAATTTTATTACTACTTTTTTATCATGAGATCGCAACCCTAAAGTTTTCTGGGTTTATGCTTTATAAATGTAAAATATAATTTGCGAATGAAAATGACGAATATTACATTTATATGCCTACGTAAATGAAAGGGTTCGGTATATTTTATTACTCGTAAAATATTATTCGATTTTGAAGTTTTGATTGCGCCGAATGAACGAGCCTTTTAGGCCTGATTAGATTTTAAAAAGGTCATGTTACGTCATCAAATTTTAATGCTTACACTAAATATTTAACTGGAGTTAATAAGCACTTAAGCTAACTAAAAGCTAACTAATTTCATTACAAGTGTTCTAGGCAGGGTATGCTTACCACCTTCGGCGCCATCGTCACTGGCCACGGTGAGATTGTGGTCAAACATAGGCCTATATTATTGGTATGGTGGTAGCTGACACCCTGGATTAACACGCGGCACACAGACAGCTGTATTAACCTGTTTTGGTTATTTTTTTTTTATTTTTTTACTCTATTGTATTTGTTTGTGTTTTACGGTAGAAATTAAATGATTTTTCTTTCTTTTTTCTAAACTAGTACTAGTAACTAGTTACTTTTAAATAACAAAAACTTAACACAATACGTCCACTTTGAGCTTCATCAAAAACACGTGTAAGCGCTCAAGCAAAGGTACACAAACCACTCCGTCCAACAACTGAGGACCACAACCAAGTCTTAATGGACGAAGTTTTTCGACAACAAATCCTTGCCCCCAGGGCGGACTTTACTCTTCAAGGCTCTTCCTTGTGGTCCAGGTTAAAAACTTAAAGTGAGTGTGTTTTAAACTCGTTAAATGGGTACCTGTCTAATGCTGAGGTAAATGCAGAACCCAGAAATGAGTGTAAAGAGTGTAACAAATAGAGGGAAGTATTATTGCATAACTTCGCTATAGGCAACGATAGCCAATTGCCATCAGATGGACCGCCTGCCCGATTATCAACAATCTGTCATAAAAAAATGAAAAATTACAACATAATAACCACTAAATAGTATAAAATAAAATTGCTAGTATAAAAAAACAGAGACAGACCTGTTTCTCCGCTTACTTTTACGAAACCATGCAACAGATTTTGATACGGTTTTCACAAATAGAAATAGCGATAATCGAGGAAGGTTTGCGTATATAAATGGCACCAATACAAAATCGAGGCTTTTCGCTGGTATCAATATAAATTATAATTAATTTACCCTGTATCAGTTGTAAAAAATATTTTGATTCGTTGATTCGCCGGTAACTTACACCAAGCATAATTCACAGAAGGTATTGTATTTATGCTGCAACCTACATGATAAGGCCAAGTAAAATGTTTTTGGCAACACCATGTGTTATGTTACAGTCACTCTACTTATTTCAATCGTTACTTTGAGTATTATTTATTTCCTAGGATTTGTTTAGTTAGACGTTGTATGGCTTATCTTATTCTCTTCAGAATAAGTTGTATTTTATTAGGAACATTTTCTTCATATATCCATGAAATTGAAAGAAAGAAAGATATGTTTATTAGACAAATTAGCACACTAAATAAAACTACAGAATAAAATAAATGAAGTAGTCCCATAGTATGTACTCAAAGGGTCTAAAAGGCCCCAGCTCAGCAGTGCTGCAAGTTAGTGCAGCGTTTGAACTTGACATTTTATTTTTTTAATAATAATCATTACTCCTACATATTTTGGTCTGAGGATATTTTGTTTGCATGAGTACCCACTCGTATATCTTAAAATGGTGCCGATTCTGTTGTTTACTAACTTAACTAATATTAGAAAAGTCACCTCTCTTTCATTTTAACCTTATTGAAAAAAGATAGAACATTTTTAATGCTGTCAGTTTAATCCATACGGTCGTAATGTACGGGTAAATAGTCGTGACCAATAAAGATCGCGCTTAAATTCACGTTGAAATGTGTGATCGGATTAAACTGACAGGACTAAAATATCTTGCATCCCTTTCTTATATTAACTATTAGAAAGAGATATAGTGAGATTAAATTTATTTTAGTTCGTAAACAACAGAATCGGCACAAATATGTAAGTTGTAAACACACAGCCATTTTAAAAATCCCACAGGTAAAAAATATTTGATTCCCAATTGTTTCCCGTTCATTCTGCAATTATACCAGATACGTTCACATTGAGCTTTCACCGCAAAATTCAATAACAGAATATTTTTTTTAACGTAGGTACAGTATGACACAACTTAGATGTAGCATCGGCAAATCGTTTTCGTACACTTCACTTCTGATTTACACAATTAATGAAAATCATTAATTATCGCGCCATTCATCGTTCAACAAGATAATGTTCGCCTAAAGTACTAATAAACATGGGTAATGTTGTAGGCATACTCTTTTCGGAAATGATCTGATTCTGATTTTACGAATTTTGCCGATGCTTCATCTATGTTGTGTCATATTGTACCTACATACCCATAGGAGTAACCGTATACAATGATTGATGCGGATTGTTTGCCGGCTTTTATCGGGAATGCTTGTTTTACATATCATAACTATGCTTTTAAGGTTTCAGGTAAGTCGAAATCCACAAATAGGGCATGAGAGCATGCAGCAAATTTTGCAGCGGTTACAAAGGATAGACATTTTTTATATTTGTAAATGTAACATAGTTTCTCGCTGCTATATTCCGAATCACCTCGTCCATTATGGGCTAGTCCAAAATCCATATTAAAATACCATCACCAATTTAAAATCCAGTCTATGAGTCTAAGACGATCAAAGATTTGGCAATATTAAATATATTTATTTGAACAGGTATTAATGCGGATCAATATTATAGCCGTAAAAATGTAATAAAATAATATTTGGCTTATGTTTGACAGAAAGTATGTGTTGGCAAATGAGTGTCCATTACACAACTGAATACCAACTTAAAAGAATTGATACCAATCTTAAATTCAAATATTTCTATAATAAACGAATACGGAATGAAACTAAATTATGTTCTTAACCTTAGGTCAGAAATAAGACATAAAGAGATTTACGAATGAATAAACACAAACATTTTCACAGTTTTGCGATAAATCTCTGAATAGTAAACTCCTGCGCAAGTATTAACTAGCGTAATGGGAACATTGTGAAATGAAGAGAAAATCATTTTTGGGCGAAGTAATGTTAAGAAAAGCGTGTTACGCAAAAAAGAGTGTAATTTTTGTATAATTTTTAAATAAAGGGGCTTTAGTTATTCACATCGAATGCTCTGCAGGGTATATCAATCTAGAGTCCTTACATCATCCCGAGTGACATTGGCTTTATATAATTGGCTTTATATAATTGGCTTTATTAGGCGATTAGTTAGGAAGGTTTTTATTATTTTTTTATGAATTGTGACTTGTTATCCACCTGATGGTAAATAACCTTTGAACATTTGTAGCACTAGTTTGATTGCTAATCCATGTATGAGCGAAGCGAGCCCGTAATGAGAAGCGTCCACGTACTATTAGTATCTATAGGATTATCGTTACCGTACTGATTAAATCGTTTCATGGGGACATCCGAGCGGGTTCGAGAATAAAAAGAAGAGATCTGTATCGTCTCGGGAAGCGTAAAGAAAATGCAGACTTCTTTTAAAAGTTTAATAAAATAATCCTTATTTGTAAATTTAATAAAATAATCCTTATTTTCCCCCAAAAATCTATACCTATATATAGTATTGGTCTGTTTGCATCCAGAGACTAGGCTTGACGGGTCTTCCTAAGGTAGGTACAGCTTACTTCCAACCACCCTAAACTGAAATATAGTCTTACTTGACCCTCGACTCTAGTTAGTCCCTCGATTGTGTAAAACTCTCGGCATTGATTTTTTGAAGACAGCTTAGCGAATGCTATGCTCTGCTTGGGCAAGTGTGGAAGAGATAACAATCATGATTCCACCACTTCGTTACACTGTCCAGTTTAACTCTATTACAACGACATTGATCCCAAAAAATAATTTAAAACTATATAACGCCATTTGTCCACTAGCGTAACCCTATCCCAGGCATCCTAGCCCATTTGGCACGAACCATTAGACTAAATTCAGAACTATTCTCCACTGAGATTAATGATATTTTGTTTAACGTCCATGCGTAGGTACTCCATTATCCAAATGCTATGAAGTTATTTGAAACGCCACGTGCTTTTTGGCAAAGTTCATCTTGAAGAGTTTCGTGGAAATCGTTTGGAGTGCTCTGACGTGAAATGCCAAAACAATTTCAAGGTTCTTGAAGTATGATTAAGTGTACTTATAAAAATTGTACATTTTTTTTTTATTATTTTAGTTTAAATATGTATCGCGAAAGTCTATCAAGGGTATAAAGAACAAAATGTAAGAAAAAGTCACTGCAAATTTTCCCTAAAAGAAAGTACTCAGTTAAAATAGTATCTCTCGTTAAACCTCATCCTGACACAGAATAAAATCTCACAAAAACTTCAATATTTGCCGACTATGATTGTGTTTCATAGATGCAGCAATATTTACAACATCTCACTATTGAGCAACGTTTCCTAAAACCGGACGTCGCTCGGTCGTTCGTCGTCGCGCGATCGCTTTAGAACGGATGGTCCCAATTTTTACACCTTATGAAAATAATTTTATAGTTTATTATATGTATAAGAGTTTATACGGTAAATTAATAGTTTAAATTAATTTATCTTGAAAGATGGGAATTTAAAACTGAAACGATATGAAGTAAGATCAGTCAGAGATGTTTTGTTTGGTCAAATTCTACCTACGCGTCAGAATCATGTAAGCAATATAAAAAAATAAATAAGTTACTTACCTAGAATTTTCTGAAGCGTAAAAATAGGTTCAATACATCACGTGTGAGTCCTCAAGAAAATGTTTCCCTGAAGGATATTTACCTATAAATAAAGCCCGTGTACGACCCACGCTTACACTAGGTATGTAATTAGGAGACGATTCACGCCCGTGTGTTGACGCAAGAAATTGCGAACGTGGAAGAATCTCCCCTCTGTAAAAATATATTTTCTCACCGACTATTTTGCGTCTTTAATATTCGAGAAGTAGCGCTTATTTCGAGCGCTGAATTTGATTAGGATGCTCCAAAAAGCTCCAAAAAATTCTAATTTTATTACGTTTTTTACTAATTGCAGCTCAGTAAATAGGTCGTATGTTTGTCAAAATGTGATTGGCGACTCAAAAATGACTATAGGTATAATTACTATATCTTATCTATGTATAAATATTATAACACTGTATATTGGTTCCTGACCGTTATTTAATGATAAGTAATCCATACACGGATTGTGTATGGATTTAAATAGTCTAAAATGTATACCTAATGCACCTGTATATACAATTAGCTGTTGCCCGCGGTTTCCCTCGTGTTCCCGCGATAAAAAATAGCCTATAACCATTGGGGATAATGTAGCTTCCGATTAGTAAAAGATTTTTTCAAATAGGACCAGTAACTCCGGAGATTAGCGCGTTCAAACAAACAAACTCTTCAACTTTATTATTGGTACCTATAGATAATCACATTTTGATAAACATATGACCAAGCAAACGACTTATTGCTGTTTAATTAAGGCTCCAAAAATCCCACGAACTTCAATTTTTATTACGATTTTTTGCTAATTGCAGAACAAAACTTTTTTTTATAATATAATTTGAATTTAAAATTAGGAAAAATAAGCAAACAAAAGAGACACTTTTTAGAAAATTACTCGTACGAAATACACCAAAAAACAATGTGAACAAATTTCATTAAATATATTCTATGGAAAGTCTCTTCAATATTTCTTTGAACCTCACACACAGTCCACTACCTTGACCATATAATATAGAGCTTTTTTCATAGCAAAAAATCGTAATAAAATTTGATGTTCGTGGGCTATTTGGAGCCTTAATTAAATTTTATTTTTTTATGTTTGGAATTGAAACCTTAAAGAGATTTTATGAATTAAATTGATACAGTAAGTATGAACAGAGTTTTTAGTTTATAATAGGTACTACCACAAACAAAATCGCTTAAGGCTTTTAAGTTTACTTTTTTCGCAGTAATAACGACGTCTTTGCAATCCGTTTCATTAGCAGTTGTTATTTTGATCAAAGGGATAAACTAAATTGAAATTTATGAAATGTCTTCGTAGTGATTATAATTATCTTTGTCTGAATAAAGATGAGGTATAAATCTGCTAAAAGGAATTTTAATAAATAATTTTACCTACTTTTTATCCCGGGAGCACGAGATAAAATTGCGGAGAAATAGATTTACAAAAAATCTGTTCCTACAATACCTAAAGGTAATCAGAGGAAAACTAAAAACAAACATATACCATTATAATACCGATATGGCCCTCTGCGCAATTTTATCTCTCAATGAAGACCCATCAAAATTACATCAGCCGTTTCCGATACTTGCCTGAATTAACAAATAGACGGAAGGAGAAAATAAAAAAACCAAAAACGTGTTTTCTGTTTTGAAATCACAGATGGACACATAATTTTTATACAAAATTTTCTCTTATTTTTTTTTATGTCAGAAGGTTGACAACGTTCCATGATGGTAAGTGGAGTGTAGACGACCGTCGTCTATCGCCAATTGCAATACAGAGTATTGCCAATGTGTTGCCGACCCCTTACAATACCAAGAACTCCAAGAAGGCACCTGCCTTTCAAGTGCAATTGCCGGAACACAACTTTGTCGTAAAAAAACCTATTTTGCTAAGTTAGAGATTCATACTAATAGAGTCTCTTCATACAAATTTGATTTCCGTATCGTATGAACAGTAAATTCATTCTTATTAGCTCAGAACCTTACGTGACGTCATCACCACGTTGCTACGTCACACCCTGTTGACATAACAGATGAGATGTCGCGAAGATATCCAACGCGCAGCCATCTCATTAACTTGATTATGATTCACCTTCGCGGAGGATTTTCTATTTCAAAAGAATTTGCTCCTTATTCTTAGGTACGTGTTGTCAATTTCGCTTGAGGACTGATGATAGTAATTTCGGCAGTTGTGACGGGGTAAAATTGGAGAGGATGCGTGCGACCGATAGAGTACGTGTTGCGGCTTGTTTCGGGTCGTGTAATATCGAGGTCCTTAGAGTTTCACTACTGTGTTGTGAGAACCTTTTATTGAGCGTTTTGGATTTGAATGAAAAAAAAAACTGAACGTTTTACGGATTAGACACCGTGACATGTTGATATAGTGTTACAAGTATCTATACTATAAGCTACGATAACGCTTACTACCAACTAGGCCGTAAGCTTGTTTACGAACCTATTGTTGTGTAAAAAACCGCCTAATTTCTGGCATTTGTTTTTCTTTCTTTTTTTTTAAATTATGTACCCGGGCTGGCAGCGTGGGCCCGCTAGATGCGGGTTTTGCAAGACCGGCCATCGTGGAGATCCTTGGGGGAGGCCTTTGTCAAGCAGTGGACGTCTTTCGGCTGACATTATGATACCAATGACCTGAGCTGCAGTTTACCCATAAAGGCGTCTTTTCTGATGAAACATTATTTTACACAAAAAACGACGATGATTAAAGGCGACGAAAAAGACGATTAGTAAAGGCAGCTTTACTCATCGTCTTTTTTGTGTAAAATAATGTTTCATCAGAAAAGACGCCTTTATGGGTAAACTTAAAAGCAATACCATATCTAAACATAAAATGTCATCCAAATCATTAGAGCTGTTTCCGAAATACACGAAATATATTTATATATATATATACAGCTAGTATAATTCCCCGCGGCTTCACTCGCGTTCCCGGGATAAAAAGTAGAATATTACCTTCGGGGATAATGTAGCTTCCTATTAGTGAAAGAATTTTTTAAATCGGACCAGTCAATCCGGAGATTAGCGCGTTTAAACAAACTCTACGCTTTATTATTAATATAGAAGATAGATTAGTATAGATATAGATTTACAAGAATTCTTCGTATAAAGTTATTAGAATAACGTCTGCTCAACGATTTGTCAACTCTATGACTACCATAAAATAATAACAAATAGATAACGTGTATATTCTCCTTTGGGTACTTATCAGATTGGTATCAACCCACATTAATATCATAATAACAAAATAACAAAATGTTTACTATCAACAACCTCTTCAACCCACGCGCTCTAATTGAATCAACGTTATTTGTATTTTATTAGTGTTTCTAACTAAACCGTCTATAAACGTGATATTTTGTTGCTTGACGTCACGAATTACGTCATAGCTTTATTTTATATTCCCTACTGAATCTCGTATACTTTAACCTCACTTGTTATCATCATAAAAATATTAACCATGGGTTATTTAGACGTACATTATTTGTTAAACTCGAATCATTGTGGAAGTTAAGCATATCGCATCAGTTATCAAAGGTACACTACGAGTCAATCTCAATATTTATAAATAAATAAATAATAAATATTCTGGGACATTCTTCACACACGGTTATGATCTCAAACTAAGCAGAGCTTGTACTATGGAAACCAAATAACTGATATACTTAGTACATATACTACTTTTTTTTGTAAATACATACTTATATATATAATTACACCCAGACACAAGACAAACAGTTCATGCACACAAATGTTTGTCCTGGATGGGAATCGATGACCAGTGGAGTGATGTCTTAACCAACTGCGCCAACTGGCTTGTCAAATGTAAATATAATACTGGCTTGTGTAATGTATGTCTGAATATTTTAAATCAAAGCGTAGTTTAAATTTGCTATATACAGACATTTACAACTGAAAAATGCAAACAAAAGCCATGGAAGTCGTTAAATTCAGACGATACATTCATTTTCATGTTGGCATTTATCTCAATAACAATAGTTAATGACCATTGAATTTAAATCGTCATTTTTGTGTTACTATTTATTTTACCCATTCGTCCGGCCCTTCTCTTGATACAGGATCGGTCACCGGACATACACGTGACCGGCTTTATTTACAACATTATATTACACACTGCCTATCGAGACTCATCCTGGATAATTTAAAAGGTCCCTGTTCCCTCATTCTCGCGGACACTCACGTTTCCATCCCAACTTGGCTGGATTTTTATAATATCACAGTGATTTCCTTTGTGCTCGTCTTCATAGCATCATTTTGTTGGAACGTGATCGCTGAAAATGATAAAATTAAGTGTAGTTTCTTTATATTGCTAACAAGAACCTTATGAATTTAAGGGTTTGATTACGTATAGAAGGGTTCTTTCTCATTTTAAATTGAATAGCAATACTTGGAATTCAATTATTTTATATCTATTTGCGAGCCATTGAGTTAAAAGGTACTAAAAAAATTGAATCTGCTTTTAAAAAACCTTATTGTAAGGGTCTGAATAAGTAATGAAGGGTTCAATAAAACTCATTAAAATTTTGCTCTAAATTTTCGAAACTAATGTTTTAGTTCAGGGTAGATAGTTTAAAATAGCACACGTTAGCAACAAGACAGTGATCTTATTCGGTATATGTTGCTGAGAAACCTCTCTAGAAACTGAATAATAGAAATTGAAAGGACGACCCCTGTGGCTCGGGAAATGTTGGCTACAAGCTTCGGGTCAAGGAGGTAGGAAGAAATACAATTGTAGATTTATAAATTAAGCTGCTAAATTTTATAATGGCACTCGAAGATTAAGTTGTTTTTTAATCTATTTAAATAATCTAAACTACTATATCAATAATATAAAGAATGGATAAAGAGGTAACATTTATGAGTTTAGATTACTTTGGATCTAGGTCAGATCTGGCCCTTTAAAGACACTTAGTGAACGTCCGAAGTTACAATTGTTTATCACCTGTTCAGACTCATCTGCTAAGAAACTCAGCAAGGCTTCTTTCTTTTGTGAATCTCCTGAACGACTCCAAATTCAATATTATCCATGAGTTACAAGTACTTTAAAAAATAGGTAGTATTAAGTATAATTACTTCTATGTAAAATAAATATCTATATGGCTTAAATCATGAAACGAATCGCAAAAATCTTAGGTTTGAAATATCATTGTCCAGTCATCATCATATCAGCCAAAAGACGTCCACTGCTGGACAAAGGCAAGCCAAGGATCTCCACGATGGCCGGTCTTGCACTACCCGCATCCAGTGGTTTCCCGCGACCCTCACAAGATCATCGGTCCACCTGCCCACGCAGCGCCTTCCGTTTCGTGGTCGCCACTCGAAGACCCTTCTGCGTCAGCAACCGTCGGTTATACGAGCGATGTGCCCCGCCTGTCACTTCACTGTTTATTCCAGTACACACAAATATTTAAACACTCGTGCGTACCGACGTTATTTTTTATTTCACTTAGCCGTATCACTTTGTCAACAGTACATCTTTTCCTCCGTGGCATCGCCTCACGTCCCTCCAGCAACGGGCTTTGTTAGATTTATGCGATACGTGTTAGAATTTTAGAAGACCTCCGACAATCACCTTGCGAACTCTGTGAACAATGTCCGCTGGTCCCTTCAGGGAGTTTTAGCTCTCAAATCTCGGATACTTCACTCAGTGTATGTCGCCTTTTTACTTCAATTCACTTTTATGAAAGCTTTTGTACAACCCTAGTGAAAATTATTCTGTAATCAGTTAAGTAAATAAAACTTATTTAATTTCTTTAAAAATTACTGTCTATTCTCAGTATACACCTGTTCTCCTTTCTTATTCTGTGGCCGATTATAATGAAAATAAACTATTTTCTTTACTAATATTACGTTTATTTTATGTTCGAACACACTAATCTTAGGAATTACCATTCAGATTTTATTTTTGCGTTAGCCTCTCTATTGAGGAACGTCTTTAAAGTTAACTCGGGTGAAAACACAGGGCGAAATTAGTCTAATATAAGTAATTATAGTAAGTTTATTTTTTTCCTAGCTTCTCAATTTTTTTCTACTTCTCTAGTCCTCAGTACATATACAATTGTAAAGACTTTTCTATGTAGTAGGTAGTACCTATTTGTACAGTGTGCTCGGTGTTACCTGAAAGGATCTCTCGGAAGCATATGTACCTACATTGTGGGCTTCCTTGTATAATATCGGTATAGGTTTGCTGGAAGTCCTAAATCATGTGTTTCTGGTTATTCGAAAATAGATAACTGTTTTTCTTAGTATATAGCATTTGTTTCTTGTTTGGGTTAATCTCTTTATAGAAATTTTGCCAATGAAAATATTGAGACCCAGCAGGACATTAAAAGTGGGACATAATGACTAAAGCCCCATATTTCTTAGTAATTTCGTAGATGAAAATATTATTTTGAGCTCTGCTGGCTTGAATATTTATGTATTTCATTCATTGATAAGTATCGTATCTACTTCGTAACGAGAAGCAAAAGATAAAATGTGAGAAAAAAGCTGTTTGGAAAAAAGTTGGGCAACTTTATTGTACTTGTTATAGCATTAGAAAATACGGCAGAGTATTCAAGCGTGAAAAACACCGTAGATTTCCCGCAAACAGTCCTCAAATAAGCTAAATAACTCTGAGGCAAAAACTCCAGAGACCCTTTATAAAACCAAACGAAATACATTGAATACAGATTAACATCAGTATTCAAACAGTATGCTAAAACAAAAGTCGAACCTTCGACTCCAACATTATCAAATATTTGTATACGTTGGTAGGTATTTGTTTTGGGGTCTCAGTTTGTTTGTGAAACGTTGTCTCTTCCACGCAGTATTTGTGCACAGCCTAGTTTCAGACCATTAAGTATTATGTTTAATTATTCCGACTGTACACATGCCCTTATTCTGAACAGTAAAGTAAAATACATTAGTGTAGGTTAGTAGAATAAAGTTAAAAACATTGGCAGGCAGAATTAAATTAATACGACTAAGTCAGAAAAAATAATTTTGTGATAATTAAATGTGCATGTGTATGTATGCAAATGTGTATCTTATTATATACATACTAGCGACCCGCCCCGGCTTCGCACATGTATGTACCTATATTATACATATAAACCTTCCTCTTGAAACACTCTATATAATGCTGAAAACTGGTGGAAGTTAGTGAAATGTAATACTAAACTTATATTTTTCTAACCACTTCTAGGCCACTCAGAATCTCAATTTTTGGTTCTCTGCCAAAGCATTTTTACATAACTGCTTAAACTGCAATACACTTATTATTTAGTAGATTTTATATTTCCGATAAACTAGCCTTATAGAAAGGCCCCACCCTTTGGGTACGGAACTCCAAAAAAATGAGCAAAATCATATCACCAAACGATTTCCTGAAACTTCAGTTGGTATCGTTCAGTTTGCGATAACATCGACGCAACAGGTGACCTGGACGGCAGCCAGCGACAATGCCACTTGCAACGTGTCAACTTGCAGTGGGCACCAACATTGTGTACCTTCATACGTAAATAATGGTTACATCTCTTTCTTACAAATATCATTGAAAAAGGATGGAAAATATTAAAAGCTATCAAATTTGTCTATGCCATTATTGCCATGTCATTGTCGTGACCAATAAAAATAAAGATGGTGATTTTATGTTTTTCTTAGAAAGAGATAGGTATACTGAGGCTAAATTTGCAGCACCATTGTAGACTGTCTTCTTCTCCTTTTATGAACGAGCTGGGCTCTTGTTATAGCTTCCAAGCTATTCTGGTGCTAGAAGTAGACTCATATCGTTTTTGGAGGTCCAGTTAAAAAAAAAAAAAAAAAAACGACGAAGCGCTTCGAGAAAAGGTAGGTAGTGCCCTTGCGCTTCGCTTGGCTCGTTTGGCGGGGACACGACCGTGCCCTCAGATAGAAAACGGCCTGTTGGATTTTAGTTGTTGTTTTATAATTAGCTCATAATGATGCCAACATTTAACTTCATGTTTATTTGATCTCAATGATCTTAAAAATAGCTTTATTTTTGTATCAAAATTAGAATAACCACATAAATAAACGGAGCACATACTGTACTGATATGAAACATTAACATTTCTCATGAAATTATTAGAATTATTAATATTTTATAATCAGAAAATTTGTTGAAGAAGTCTGCCTGTCTACCAGTTCTTGGCACTATTAGATATACATGTTCTGCAATCCATAAATAGTGGCCTAGGAAGACAAGGAACACCCCGGCTATTTTCACTACATTGTCTATGACTAAAATATATTTTTATACCTAATAAAAAGTTTTAGGATAGCCTCGGAAGTACACAAGCCCTACAGTGGTAATGAAGGAAACCCCTACAGTGGTAATGGCATGTTCAAAGACGTCCTCAAAACCACATAGTTAAATTGACCTTAGAAACTTCGACTTCGTCGACGCGAGGATACAGAAGACCCCTGCCTCCTATTTGACAACGGTACAAATATACCTAAAAGAGGCTAATATTGATGCAAGTGTAAGAAAAGGACAGGGAAAGCCGATCTCAAGTAAAAATAATGGGAGGGAATATAGTCTAGGAATATGATGATCTTATTATGGATAGAAGCAGTGATACTAGGCCTGGTAATGTTAATTATGACACAGATAGCTAGACTGCAAGTATATTGAGTTACAACACTCTTTATTCTGTGCAATCTTTTATAAGCCAGTGTTTTACCACAATCTCACCCTGGTCAGTGATGATGTAGCCGATCAAACGGCAATAAGTACCTAGAAAGGAACTGACTCAAAAATGTAGCCATCGTAACACATTGGTAGGTCCTTGGTCCTTTTTACTTGAGGGTGGTAGCCAGCCAGGCTATTAGAAAGTACCACTATGATATGATTTAAAGATGTTTTCTACCATTAAAAGCTCATTGGATTTTGATTCTTCACGGGATTCGCATAATATTAGTTTACCTACGAAACCAACAGCATTTATTATCGTGATTTTAATCATACAGTAGTCACTTATTCTATCTACGTTGATATATTACATCAGTTCACAGACCTCCATATCAACATGTGATCAACACATGGCAACCAGCCAACAATGGAAACTGCCTAGCGACATCGCCAGAATATTTGTGGGCGTCCACTATTTGACATTTTTGCTAGGGGCGGGCATTGCTATTGTCTCTAGCCAATCGATAGTCACTCATTAAGCCACTGGCATGCCAGAGTGTAATTAAAAGCTTTGCAGTTCGCTGTGGCGCTTCTAAATGTCATTTTGACAATTAGTTTGCTGTTTCATAGTTTCGTTTGATGACAGATTTAAGTGTACTTGATGAGATTTGTGGTCCATTGCATGAAATGCAAATATGTAGCTATGTAATGTTACAGTACAAACATTCATTATAAAGAAATATTATCAAAGTTCTCAGTTTTGGCGCCAGCGGGCCGTTTCGGACGGTAGTTACGCGCTTTTTGTAATGCGTACCTATAGTTCAAAAACTATTCGACGGATTGTCAAGCAATTTATTTTATTTTGTAGATAATATTATCAGGTTTCATTTAAATTAAAGAATATGTGACCATATTATAGAATATTTAGTTGTTATTTTCATTAGAAGGAAAAAAATATTTTTGGATTCCAGTGAATTAAATTTGTGTTTCTTCAGATGAAATCATTCAGATTGGTCCCTAGTATCACTGAGCAAAGCGGTTAGCTTTCTGCATAAAATGCAGCTTCCGATGTAAATACCGCCGTAAGCCCTAGACTAGTGAGTAGATACCGCCTAAAATATACAGTGACATATTATCGTTTTGGTCGCTTTCGCCAGACATTTTTAATATGTATGTATGGTCTATTTTGTACCAACAAAAAGCTTGAATATTAAAAAATATGGCGTCAAATTATTTTGATTTAATGAACTGTGCTAGGGGTATTTTATTCGAGTTGTATTCTATCGTAAAGCTTTACGTAAAGCTTTAAATTTAAGCATGCCCTATTCTTAATTAATTTATAAATATTAGTTAGAACCTACTTGAAAAATGTGTTCACGTTTACAGTGTTCCTAGAAATTTAATTTATATTTAAGTCTCATGGGCCGAGACCCAAATGCCTGTATCTAACGTTTTGTATTCTATTTTTCAGGTAAGCTTCAGTTTCCAAAGTCGAGTGCTTTCGTCGAGTAAGTAATTAAGCTTTGAAGTGAATGCTGCTCAAATAATAAAATAAAATGGTAGAAAAAATATTTATTAATGTATTTCCCTTTTTAACTGAAAAATTTTGGAATAGGAAATAACTTAGGATTTTTAACTCTTGGGCCGACCCGAACAGGCAAATAAAATTATGTCCGGGTCGGACTGCTGACAGCCCTATTGAGGCATATGTTACGGGCAAAAAGGAAAGGAATTTGCATTAACCTTATTTTAACATTATTTATGAAAAAATATTTAGGTAAAATGCCTTACTGTGTAAATAGTGATAAGACACAATAAACAGTTAAGTTGGGTAAAAATATGCCTAAATAAACCTTAAGCATACAAGGTTAAGGTCGCTGTTATACAGTGTCCTAGTGATCTAGGACACCGTGTTGTGTAAATGGGTTGAAACTGGTGTTGATACTTCAGTATTTTTGTTTTACAATGAAATCAAATACTAACATAGTAATTGTTTAAAAATAGAAAGCTGTTTCCGAAAAGATATTCGTAAACAACATCTAGACATTTTGTTTATCATCAATTTAACATATTTAAAAAAAAACTAATAGAGAACCAAAATGATTAAAAATTGTATAATTAGTTGATCATCGATTTTATGTTTGACTACCTTCCCGCCCCGCGGTTTCACCCGCGATTTTCTTAGTGGATACCTTCGTCATAATATCTAGGTATCTGTATGACAAATTTCAGCCTGAAGCGTCCAGTGGTTTGAGCTGTGCGTTGATAGATCAGTCAGTTTGTCAAGCTTTCCTTTTATATATTTAAAGAAGATTAAGCTAAGCATACTCATCAATAATTTCTTCAAAATAAAGTAAAAGAAATGACTGGAAACAATATTTTTGAAATTCAAACTTATGATGCAATTTGGACCAAGTAAAAATAATTAAGTTCAAATCTCATTAACGACCATAAATTCGTGATAACCAAATTTAAAGTCTGTATCCGGAAATCGCTTCCGCTTCTAACTTACACTTAACACAAGCAGTCGGGAAATCATTTAATTTATGGGGGCGTTTTTATAGTTCCCATTTATCGCCGAGGAAAAAAAAACTCCGCAGTTATATACCGAAAAGTGAAATAGATTAATCGTAATGAATTGGTATCGGGACATTCATGCGTTTAGCCCCCATTGTGTGATTGAAATATTGCTATCAGCTGTTTCACCTTACTCCATGTTTTTTAATGAGTCAGCTAAAATGTTCCTCGTTTCGTTTGAGGTGTTTTACGACATATTTTCAGCAGCAATCGTAGTGTTCTTAAAAGCTTCATGGCTCGTAATTAGGGATATGTGTCAGTGTGTGTCTTAATTTAATTAGACATATATGTGATGCGTAATTTTATCGAATTGTTTGAAGTCTTGTTTTTTTTGCGAATTTTCCCACAAATATCAAGTTCTAAAGAACCGTCATTTTGTTAGATAATCCTTCTGATATGGAGCGTACAAAACGTCTGTTAATACGCCTTTATCGTCATTCTAGCTCTACCACCCGGATTCACCGCATTCCCTTTTTGGTTAGCGCTCCGGCCTTATACCTACTACATCATAAATTTTGCACAGAGCGTGTGCAAAATTTCTGCTTTCTAGGTTTGGGCTAGAGCATTGTTGAGTTGATCAGATTTAACCCAGTGGTGTCCTCAAAATCAAATCAAATTAAAATCAAAAACTCATTTCTTCAGTTTAGGCCCATAAGGCTTATGAACGTCAACAGTTACAGTTTTACAATAGACTCTACTACCGGTTCGGAATACTGAACTGAGAAGACTCCCGACTCCTGCTTGCATCCTATCCTTTATTTAAAGATCTACTATTGCCTCGAACATTAATTTCTTATCTAATAATAGTGCAAGCTATTGTAGATCATTAGTAACTGATTTGATCTCCGTGTCGAGAGAGATCTCGTGACAAATGTGACATATTCGTATAATTAATTCTACTGGATTATCTTCTAATAGTTCAAATGTTAGCGACGAAGAGAGTTATAGCAGTCAGCTGTGACCAACCCACATACAATGAGACTGTAAAATGTTTGATGGTTGTTAATTTTATTGTTATGTTTCCTGTAATTTTACTATCGGATCACAATGAGTTTGAGCTGAACGAGTGTGGGTGTAATTATCTATTTTAGTATGTATTTACATAAAAGTTGTATATCAGTTAAAAGTTCTGCTTAATTTGGGAGTAGACAAAAGTGTGTGTCCCAGTATATTTATTATTATTTATATCTGTGCTGGTTAACATTTTAAGAAACCCAAACCACGGTGGTAGGATATTTTGTAGTTCAGGCTTGGTGCTGGCACAGAGGAGTAATAAATAGCCTTTACTCCTCTGTGGTGCTGGCATGCTCATGTTGAAAATCATTTGAGGCGATGATAGCTCAGTGGTAGTGACGTCGGATGCCGAGACGAAGGTCCGGGGTTCGAATCCTACAATGAGCTTGAGCTTTCGGTGATGGAAAACATCGTGAGGAAACCATAGCACGGTGGTAGGGTACTTTGTAGTACCCGCCTGGCTGGCTTGCACCCTCAAGTTGAAAATCTGTCGCCAAGCACCTTTCGGTGTGTTCCGACAGCTGTACTTGAGAGCCAGTTCCTTTCTAGGCTTTATGTGCTTACCATCATCGGCCACATCATCACTGACCACGGTGAGATTGTGGTCAAACATAGGCCTATAAATCGTAAAAAAAAAAAAAAAACCTGTCGCCGCGCATGTTTTGGTTCCCAAGAATACACAGAATTTGCCCGAGGTTAAATTTTCGTGTTTTAGACATCAATTTTCACATTAGACATTTGCGAAAAACAGCAGAAATCCGTCAAAATACCTATATAGAATTTCTAAATGTAGGTAACATGGATGTCACAGACGCAAAAATTAGCCCCCCCTGAGCAGGTGCTCTTGAATAAGCATCACTAGACAGTCTAGTAACGTTGATGCTTCATGTAACATCAACCACACAAGTCTTTGCAACGTAATGGAACGTCAGACTGCCAGAAATAGTCGCATATGGCTTGTCACTTGTCACTCATCAATCCATTCCAATCGTACTGTAATCTCGACTATACCAACGCGTGGCTTAGGCTAAAATCACATGACCATTATTGTCAGTAAAATACCTATTCTTTTCCAAATTGGTGAAGTGTGAAGAAACCACACAATGATTTCGTTTTGATTTACCATGTGGCCATCAGAAATTTTAAACGGTTTTATGCATTACAAGATATTTATGATCAAAGGACCAGTAGAATAGAAGCAAGTAAAAATAAAGAACAGTAGTAAATAAAGCCAAGCAAATTATTTGTAGGACCTTGAAGACTAGGCACGTGTGAGTGACACATGGACGTCGTTACATCTGAAAGTAGCCTTATCGTTTATTTACGATATTTATTGAAATAGAATGGAATTTTACTGTCCTAGTTTAGAACACGTGTGCTCCTCGTGTCTCAGTGAATGACAATAAAAGGCACGTACCTTTAAGATATAATAACGAGTCTGGCTAGAATTATTTCAGACCTAAAGAGAAGGAAGTGAAAGTAAATGACTGTAATTGTAGCAGCCGAATAAAACAAAAACGATTTGACGTTTTGTTTGAGCTGGATGATTGTTCTTGTTAAAATGTTGGAAAGGCTTTGTAAAAGAAAAAAATATATTGTACTTATCGTGTTTTTTACGTTTTGTCCCAAATTCTTTCTTTAACTTGATTAAGTCGTTGTTTTAATTATTATATTTCCTACATTATCACATCATAAGGAACATATAATTACAAAAAAAACATCAATTTTTAAAATATAATTTAACATAATATCAAAATTAATAATTTTAAAAAAAGAGTACTTAAACCTACCAATATTCCCAAAAAACTCCAAACTAACAATTAAATCCAAAGCTCCAAACTGACAATTAAATCCAAAGAAAACACTACCTAATCGCCATTTAAACAAATGAATACTAAATTACGTGTAACATGTAAATAGTTGTCTTTTCCCTTTTCTGTTATGCCGACAGATGGTCTGGCAGATCGCCAAAATGTATCGATTATTTGGAACAACGCCAGCTAGAAAGTTAAGGAATAGAAACAAATCGTTGCTGAGGCTAATTTAGCATTGAATCCTCAGGAAATGCAGGTACCTACTCTACGAACCGCTTATCGCACGAGATATGATTCAGATACCTACTGTTCATTTATCAGTCATTTATCATTTGCGTATTATATGCTTCTCCCATTTATCTTTTATCATACCTAAATCACTTTTTTTTTTTTTTTTTCATTCGATCACAAAAAAAAAATTACTCCAGTAAAAGATATGAAAAATGTTTTGATTAAAATAAAAGCATACAAACATCGTCCAAATAAATAGATGTGCTATCGTTTACCATCTGCAGTGAATGTTATACGTATTTTCACTAATCTCTTCTTTCTAGTTATGATGATGTAATGTTAGGACCATTCCGACTCGATCCGTCGTACTGCACGGACGTACCCTTGCGCTCCGTGCGCTACCCGTATCGTTTCCGCGAATTTATCGCTCGATTTGTTACCTGGCTTTGGCTCGGTCCCTTATCAGGCATTTTTTCGTCGAAAGACACCTGCGTTACTGTTTTCGTGGTAATTTACCTGGGTATTTACCACGATAACAATTCCATTGCTTCTGACACCGTCATCAAACTTGTGAAATCCACGCTTTTAGTGGTGAACTAACGTATACCTAACGGTGCCAACGAAGTTAGTTCGAGCGTGCCCCGGGCGCTCACGGTTTCCCTTCTGGAAAACGTACACCCGGACGGGACTGGATCAGTCGGCCTTGGGGGCTTCCCTAGTCGACCCCAGTTAGCGCTAGGCAGGGACGTAGGAACTCACTGCACAATAAGACTGGCAGTGGGAGCACAAGCTTAGGGCACACCCTAGGGCCTACACACCTCCCAACCTATACCCGGTTGGGAGAGATACTACACACCCCCGGGCCTACCCACCTGGGGCGAATAGATAGGTCTTAGCTAGGGCGATTGCCTGAAGTTTCTTGTGACTTCTTCTCTCAGGAACGCCACGCGAACGAAGTCACAATAGTGTCGTCTTAGATTAGCTCCCCGGCCGCAAGGCCCGGCTGGCCACCATGGCCAGCCAACCTCCAACTCTGTCCCTCGAGGACATCCTCTTAGACGAGGAGGTACTTCGGTACCTCCAAGCTAAATTTTCCGGGACACCAGATCCCCACCCCGTCCCAAAGCCGTCCCTCCTCCCGCGCTGATTCGGAGATGTCGACCCAGTCCATCTCCGAGTCAGTCGCTGAACCCATCCCAACCAACCCCCCTACCCAATCGTCAGAAGAGGACGATAGCTACCAGCTCGTCCCTGGCGGCCGTAAGCGAGGTCGCAAGGCCCGCATGGCGGCCGCCAAGGCGGCTAAGGTGACTTCTCCTCCGGAGGATTGCCCTGTGACCCCTCCCTCCCCCGACTGCTTTCCAAACACTGATCCTGCCCCCACCCCTATCTCCACCCAGCGCGTTGCCGCCTGGGAAGGCACCTCCTCCCCTCCCCCGCTCATGGATACCCCAGTATCTGCTCCTCTCATGGAGGTAGCACCCACCCCTTCTGCTGCTCAGCTTCCAAAGAAGAAGGACGTACCCCCGCCCCTTTTCATCCAAGATAAGGGCAAATGGCCCGATGTGTCATCCTGGTGTAATGCACCGGGAGCACACATCAACTTCACCAATGCTCACCCCACTGAGCACGGAATCCGTGTCACAGTGTCTACCTCCCAGGACCACAGAGCCCTAACTAAGCTGCTCAAGGAGAGGAAAGTAGCATTTCACACGTACTGCCTCCCCGAGGAGCGGGCCCTCCGTGTGGTAATTAAGGGGATTCCCCACGAAATAACCACCGAGGACATTGAGAGGTCCCTCAAGGACCAATCTATCCCCGTACATTCCGTACATCGAATGTACAAAGGGCGTGGCCATACCCCGTATAATATGGTTCTCGCCCAGTTAGATCAATGCGACGAGGCTAAGAAGATCTTTAAGATCAGCCACGTCTGTCATCTGTCCGGTATCTCTTTTGAGAAACCTCACAAGGGAGTGTACCCCTCCCAATGTCACAATTGCCAATTGTACGGCCACACCGCCCGCAATTGTCATGCCCCCCCCAGATGCGTCAAGTGTCTTAAGCCCCATTCCACCGCTGAGTGCGATAGGCCGAAAGACAAGGCCCTGTGTACTGAGGAGCCAGGTTGCGTTCTCTGTAACCAACTCGGCCATCCCGCTAATTACCGCGGGTGCCCGAAAGCCCCTCGCCCCGCCCGCAAATCACGTAACTCGGGCCCCCCGCGCAACTCGCGCACATCGCGCAACTCAACGCGCACTGCCCCCCTCACTGACCCCTCCCAGACTGTCCTAGCCCCACAAAGATCCTCGCCCTGGAATCTTGTCAACTACGACAAGGACTTTCCAGCATTACCTAGTGCACCTTCAGTGCCTCAAACCCCAGCAGTCAATCCCCCAACTGCCTCACCCCCTAAACCCGTCTCCGCACCCACGCAACCTCTCCTTCCCCCTCCCCCACCCAAACGTCCCCCCCCGGCAACCACCCAAAACCGCCGCGCAAACGCACCTAAACTACCACTGATCGAAGACCCGGACTTCGCTTTAGTGGAGCGCTTCGCTGAGGCAATAGATCTCAACGAAATTAGGGACCTCGCGACCCAGATCAGAGCGAACGAGGGCAACGGTCGTGCCCTCGCTTCCATCGCGATGCGTTTCCAAAGCATCGTGACAGTCCTTTCCAACTTCCGCGTAAAACCATAATGGATAATACAACCGTGACGTGTAGAATTAAACCCCGATCCCTCAAAGTAGGATTCTATAATGCAAATGGCATTAAAGGTCAACGCGATGATATCGCAGAGTTCCTGCGAAACCATCAACTTGACGTCCTCCTGATACAAGAGGCCTTCCTCAAACCTTCCCTTAGGGACCCTAAAATTGCAAACTACCAAGTAGTCCGCAATGACAGGACTGACTCTGCCCTAGGAGGCACACTTATCTATTACAAAAGGTCCTTGTACGGCTCCCCCATGGATCCGCCTCCCTCCCTCCAGTGCATTGAAGCATCGGTTTGTAGGCTTGGCATGACAGGACACCAACCTATAATTATAGTATCAGCATATATATCTCCCTCCCGCAATGATTCACCACTCAAAAGCGATCTAGAGTCTATTTTCGCGTTAGGTAACTCTGTCATTCTGGCAGGTGACCTGAAAGCGAAAAATATACTCTGGAACTGTCACTCAACTTCCCCCAGAGGTAGACTATTAGAATCCCTCCTTGACCCTCTAGACATAGACATTATCGCACCCCTGGACCCGACGCACTATCCCCACCAACTGACACACAGACCTGATATTCTTGATGTGGCATTGTTACGGAATGTAAACCTACGTGTGCATGACGTAACAGTGCTACACGAGCTTACATCCGACCACCGACCTGTTATCATAGAATTAGCAGGGCGCATAGGTTCCCCTGATGCAGGTCAAGCCCCCCCCACAAAGGTCGTGACGAATTGGAATAGACTGAGTGAAAGCCTCAAGTCAACCACTTCCGTCCACCTTGATCAGATCCCAGATAGCCTCAACACCGCTGATGAGGCTGTCGGCGCAATCGACTCACTCACTAGCCACGTGCAATCGTTAATTAGCGATTGCTCACGGACAGTGCCAGCAGAGAGTGATCAACGTTGGCGCTTGCCCGATGACGTACGTGACTTGTTGAGAGAGAAAAATGCCGCCATTCGCGCCTATGATAGTTTCCCCTCAGAGGACAACCGCATCCGTATGCGTGCTCTCCAGCGTGACGTTAAGTCACGCATCGATGAGGTACGACAGGCCCGCTGGGACCAGACCCTTACAGACATTAGACCCTCTCATCAAGCCTTTTGGCAGCTTTCTCGTGCCCTTACCAAGGACACGGTAGCACCCATGCCCCCATTAAATAGGCCCAATCTCCCTCCCGCTTTTGATGACGATGATAAGACAGAATGCCTCGCTGAAAGCTTAGAGTTTCAGTGCACGCCCAGTACCCTCCCGATAGACCCGAGTCATCTGGAGGAAGTTAACTCTGAAGTTGAACGGAGAGCCGCCCTCCCGTTACCACCCCCTCCTCTCAGCGAAGAGGATGACCCCCTCCCTCCGGCGACCCCTGACGAGGTCAAATCGATCATCAGGGATTTACACCCGCGGAAGGCCCCGGGCTCGGACAAAATCACTAACAAAGTGATAAAACTCTTCCCCGCCCACCTCATAATACTGCTAACTTCCATATTTAACGCTGCCCTCTCTTGTAATATTTTTCCACATCAGTGGAAAGAGGCCCATGTCATTGGAATCCATAAACCCGGCAAACCCAGGTCCGAGCCCTCCAGTTACCGCCCTATAAGTCTATTAAATGTCCTGGGCAAGATGTATGAGAGACTGATCTATATCCGCCTCAAAACATATGCCGACGCCAATAATCTCATCCCTGATGAACAATTTGGCTTTCGAGCCAAACATTCTTGTGTTCAACAAGTCCATCGTATTGTTGAACACATCTCCTCTCAGTACCAAGAGCGCAACATGACAGGTGTCTTATTCTTCGATGTCGCGAAGGCATTTGACAAAGTGTGGCACAATGGCTTAATTTTTAAGCTATTTACCTTAGGTGTCCCACATAGACTCGTGCTCATCTTACGAGATTATTTGTCAAATCGCCACTTTCGATATCGCACTCCTGGCGCACTCTCCTCCCCTCACCCTATCGGTGCCGGTGTCCCACAGGGCTCGGTACTGTCCCCCTTGCTATTTTCGCTCTACACGAGTGATATGCCAAAGACCGACAAGGTGCAGTTAGCACTTTTTGCGGACGACACCGCGGTCTACTGCTCTAGTAAGTCCCCCTCAGTCATTGTTAAGAACCTCCAAACTGCGGCTAACGCCCTAGGCGCCTGGTTTCGGAAATGGAGGATCGAGATCAACCCTGTCAAAAGCCAGGCGGTCCTATTCTACAGACCCTACCATCGAGGTACCCCCTCCCCTCCAAAGGCAGTTACTCTATTCGGTGAACCAATCCCCTGGGAAAGGCAAGCCAAATATCTCGGAGTAACTCTCGATGATCGTTTGACCTTTGATGCCCACATTAAAGCGGTCCGCGCGCGCGCCGCCTTTGTTTTAGGGCGCCTCCACTTTTTATTAAATCGTAAATCTAAACTTGCACTTAAAAGCAAGGTTAGACTTTATACCACGTGTATCCGCCCCATCATGACCTATGCTAGTACTGTGTTCGCACATGCAGCTCCATCACGGATCCATAGCCTTCAGGTGATTCAAAATCGCTTCATGCGCAAGGCCACGGGCGCCCCGTGGTACATGCGTAATGAAAATCTCCACATTGACTTAGGTCTCCCCACGATAAAACAATTTATAAAACGCACCTCACGCAGATTTTTCAATACCGCCGTTAATCACCGCAACCCTCTTATAGTGAAAGCCGCAACGTACACGCCCTCCCGTATACTCCGTATCCATAGACCAAGGCAAGCCCTCAGCGAGCCGGATGACCCTATTACATTAGCTCAGATCGAAGCTGACGAAGCTCGTAAAAGTACACAACACACTACACACAACCGATCACGCTACCGTCCTCGACGGCGAGGACCACCGCGACGTCCCACTCAGTCTCGTCCCGTTCAAGCGGCCCGAGCTGCCTACAGTAATCCGACCGCCCCCAATTAGTCGTAACTCGTACAAAGTCCTCCCCCTCCCCCGGTAACGCCCTGAGCCGAGGTTCGTACCCCATTCGGGGGTGCCCTCAGGCGTTGTTACCTAAATATTACCCGGCTGAGAGCCCTCTGCGCTCGCCGATTTGTCCGGTAAGGTTGTTGCAGCCATCTGAGGCTACCAACATAGTCCTTTCAAAAAAAAAAAAAAAAAAAAAAAATGTTAGGATCATTAGGATTGCACTAAATGTCTATTTGGCTGTAAACAAAGCAATTTAGAAGATACTTTTTTGGTTCGTGTCGTTTGGAACAAAATTTTATTTTTTTGTTTTGATATGATTTTCTATGTGTTTTATTAAAATACTCAATTTTGTCCGGTAAGGTTGTTGCAGCCATCAGAGGCTACTAACTTTAGTACTTTCAAAAAAATATATATATATTTCCCATAGAACCCCCAACTAAAAACGCAATAGTCCATGTAGTGGTTCTTGAGTTATAAGAACTTAACTAATGGACACATAAGTATGTCTCCCACATTGTGTTTTAAATTACCTATTTAGAGAGAAATTTAAAATATACATTTAAGATTTTAAGTATAAAGTATAATTTAAAAAAGTCATAAATATAATAAACACTACATATATATATACAGATATATAAGTAACAATATTTAATTTTCGAAAATGCAGAAATGTTTCAAGTTTAGTATTTATATTCCTAGAACCATAAATAAATCCTGTATTCGCAACATAATCCAAATAACTAAAATCAAACTTCAAAACCAATGCCAAGAGCCAAAGACTATTTGATACAGATGGTAAAAGCGGAATCCTCAACAGGAAAGAAAAGGGAGCACCCAATTGGCTAAATGCCACGTCGGTTGTAATATTGAACCATGATGGCCAGACGGTATTAATATTCATTTATTAGCTGCATCCAGCTCGATATGAGCTTCTGTTTTGTGTCTGCTTGTAAACTGAAGCTACAATGATCGTGATTAAACGTTCAGTATAAATTTCAGTCAAAGAGGACCTTTATAGACACTTTGGGTATGCAATTAGGTCGGATTTGTTGTAACTGTACGTGTTTGATCTATGAGGATTGGTTTTGTTGCATCTAATTTAGATAATTGATTCTCTTAAATTGGTTTTGTATTAATGCGATAGAAAGAGACAGCTGATTCTTCGGATTCCGTGCGTTGACTCGAGTCACACGTCCAGTCATCTGCGATTCCGGCGTGTTGAGACCTCTATTTTATCTGTCTCTTCTACTTATGGCGTTCTTCAACTTTTTTTCGAAATAATACTTTTTTACATCGGATCTTCGATAATAGTTTGTCACATTTGCTCCGATATTTTTATAAAACGTTTGCGTGATAAGGTAAAGACTGATGTTGTAAATTTTTGTCAGAGCTATTAATATCTGTCATCTGTTATAAGCCTAATATGGGTAAATATATAATGAAAAATCCCATTTAAGCAATAACGTTTTAACGAGATTCGAAATCTTTATATTTACCTAATACTCCTAGAAAGATGATTCCATTATGCTGTTCTGAACAAATAATAAAGAATAATCTAAATCTTATCTATAAGAGAGTTTGCAGCGTTATCTTCGGACAGAATATAAATTTGAGTCCCACAGCTCACTGGGTGATATTTAATTTATCTGAAATATGCTAGCAGCTCTCCGCTTTTGTTTGCGTAAATAAATCTGTCGGTAGTAAGATGATTATTTTAAAGTGCATTCATAGCTAAACTGCATTTTCTTGAAAATTAAATATCTGGGAGTTTTGTCGTGGAAGTATGTATACTGATAGATAGATCTATTAGGATTTGGTTACTTTATATTTTCCGGGCTATCTTATGTTCTTTAGGATATCCAATAACTAGTCACGCTAATTTCTCGTCAAGGTTTTTTGTGTGTTTACCTACCACAGGAAATATCATCTGATTGACGAATAGAGCTTAGGTGTATCCAAAATATAAAGATACGGCTTGGATGTTCTGATGTAGACCGCTTATGTTCTATGTAATGTAAGCAAAAGCCGTATCTTTTTTAATTAATCTAAGACCAAACCTGCCTTAGTTATATCCATAGTTAAATTTCCAATTCATCACAAAGAATTCGTGTTTTTAAGTTATGATACTAAAAAACATGCATTAATTTTGTCGCAGCGCGTCTATTCCTAATTTTACAAATGCTACTAAATTAATAACACCAGAGGGCGGCAGTGTAACTCATCCTAGACAAAAGAGTAATTAACAGTCTGTTCCTAAAACGGGGAAAATTCATATTACCGGTATACTAATAAGCTTCTCTGCTTTTTGTAAAATGTACAACTTTTCTACTCACGCCATGCGTCAAACTCAACAAGTACAAATGCGACAAAAAACTTCGACATCGAATTCAATATGTAATACCCCCTAACTGAGGGGGGATTCGAGATTTAACAATGAAGCCCTAATGCAAACAGCGATGTAGCAAAAACGCTTTGAACGATCGACGATTGTCGACGATGCTCGAGCAAATACTACGCTAAGGTAGGGGGAAACAATGGTGTATGTACAGGGTGGCATTCGGAACTTCTGGGGTGAATTATCATCTAAAAAGGGTATGAATGAATGAATGAGAACGGAATAAAACGGTCTGAGCTTTATGACGTTTTTACGCTTAGCATTCTGTTTGAAAATTATTTTTAAATTGAAATATGTTTGCAATGATATTATCTTGAATAGTAAGTTAACTCAATATACTGTTATTTTAAACGTTTTTATTGTAAATAGCATGTAGTATTTGCTTCACTTTGATCGTTGAAATGTTATGATTTGTTTGATGATGTGTATTTTTATTTTCGTCTACTTTTTTAAAATTCCTTTTGATGTTTCCAAATTAATGCAATGATAGCAGCAAGCTTCAAATCCGATTATAATTTACTTACTAGTCTTTTTCTAGTTACTTCAGCCCCGTGATTTTACCCACGGATTACACTTTCCCGGGATATAATGTATCATGTGGTTCACTCTATAAAAAAATAAAGCATCTGTTAAGCCATCACGGTGTGCTAGAGTAACAAATATACAAACATTATTTTCTGTTAGCAATAACGAAGTATTGTGAGATGTGTCTGCCTAGATATATTGATTGATAGTGTGTAGTTTGGTATGTTGTCTGGTGCGATTTGCATCCCGGCATTGTACTCAATTTTATTCAGTTTATGTACTAGTACCTAAATGTTTAAAAACCTGAGTATCACTCCCATTTCTCTGTGTCTCGTTTTAATAAATATTATAATAGTTTACAATATCATAGACTAATTTGACAACTTAAAAAAATCGATCCTTTTTCAATAACCTTAGTAAGAGAGAGCACATCTCTCTCTGACATGATTAACATTGGATTATTTTGTAAACAACCAAATTAACACAGATGTGTCTCTCTTCTTAAATGTCCATCAGAATTCCTACTCTTTGTTTATTTTCCTATGATAGATATAAATGAATAGATTTAAAAAGAAAAAAAAACATACTTATTTCAAACTAATCGTGAACAAAAAACATGTTCAAAAAAAATACTTCGAATCTGTTCCTTTTATAATTTTTTTTTATTAGTAACTCATACAATCTCATCAAGTTCTAAGTCAAAAGAATAATAAAAGTACAGATAATAATTTTATTCACTCTCATATAAAGACGTTCCATCTTGTCTAACATAAAACAAAGTGGCTTTTACATATTTATGGAATAATTTAACTTGTTTGATCCTTATAGGACCGTTTTGTTAAAAAAAACATATTTTGATAACAGTGTGAAAAGTTTGGAAAGCCACGACAAATATCCAATTTAAAAAGGTCAAAAAATAAACATTCTCCAGCATTTTTTTACGTCAAAAGTTCTCTTCCTTACATTAGCATGTTCCCTATTCATATCCGTATACATGTTAATAATATAAATCTGTATGTTTGTGTATGTGTGACTTAGCTTCGTAACGGCCAAACAATTTTCCATAAAATGTGGTATATATACGACGATATATAGATCGTATAGGTATACCTATAGACGATGATCTTGTGAGGGTCCAAAAAACCGCTGGAAGCGGGTAGCGCAAGACCGGCCATCGTAGAGATCCTTGGGTGAGGCTTTTGTCCAGCAGTGGACGTCTTTCGGCTGATATGGTGATGTTAATAGGAAATAGGTTTTTCATCTTGGAATCGTGGGTAAAACCGCCAGTCAGTCCCACTAAATGTGAAAGTTACTTAGTATGTGAGAATGACAAGATTTTTGTTACTCTTTCGTGCAAAAACTACTGAACGGATTTCGATGAAACTGGCACATAGATAGACCATACCCTGAATTAACACAAAAGTTACCGATTATCCCGCTCCAAGAATAAAACCGTTAACGCTTACCACCCTCGGCCGCATCATATCTAACCATATCGAGATTGTAGTCAAACAAGCTTATTGTTAGTAATAAAAAATGAACCTACCCAGGTAAACACTAGTCTCATAACCATGCGAACAGACAGCGTGTCTAAAATAGTTATTGGGTGCAAGACAAAGTTAAATTGGACGGTAACCACCATCGCCAGTCTGGCTCAACGCGCCCGCGCCCGCGCCCGCGCCGCGGTTCAATCTCAAACATTAATAGCATTTACACTTGCAATTTTAGCTTGCTGAAGATTTTATCCATCACTAGACGTCCGCGGCTTAACCCGCCATCGTCTATTGCCCTCTGCGGGATTAAATTTTTGTAACCCTATAAGGCGATGATAGCTCAGTGGTAGTGAGGTCGGATGCCGCGACGAAGGTCGTGGGTTCGAATCCTATAATGAGCTTGAGCTTTCGGTGAAGGAAAACATCGTGAGGAAACCATAGCACGGTGGTAGGATACTTTGTAGTACCCGTCTGGCTGGCTACCACCCTCAAGTTGAAAATCTGTCGCCATGCACCTGTGTTCTGGCAATTGCACTTAGAGCCAATGGCCTTCTCGGCACTGTGACAGGTCGGCAATACATTGTCAGTACCTCTGGTATTGCAAATGCGTTAGGCGACGGTAACCACTTACCATCAGGTGGACCTGCTTGTCAACCTTCTGACATAAAAAAACCCTTCCGTTTGAATTGCCAAACTGAAGTGGCAGTGGGTGGAGCACATCACTCGTAGAGCCGACGGCCGCTGACTCATTTTCAACTTGCAGATAAGCGACTACAAAGAGTTTTTACATAGCGCAAAGAAATAATAAGTACCTATATGCTACATTGCTATTTTTATAATGATAATCTAACTCATGCATTTTACTGCAATCTCGTAGCAGTGCCTCTACGTTCGTAGCAGCTCTACAAATTTTATCTGCCTACGCGTTGCTACGGCGTAGTTAAATCGGATTACTATCGTAGAGTCTCTACAATATAAGGATTTGCAATAAAGCCACATATAAGTTTTCATAATACAATTTTTCTGTACATGGATTTTTTTCCTTTTCGCTCTACGTATGTACCACAGCGCTTGCGTTTTATATATCCATTTTTTAAATTATAGTAGCATAGTTTCTTTGTATAGTTTTAGTGGACGTGCCTTTTTAATATTTGTAGTATGCTTGTGTTTGACCATAATCTCACCGTGGTCAGTGATGATTTGGCCCATAGTGGTATGCACACAAAGCCTCGAAGGGTACTAACTGGCTCTCAAATGCAGCTGTCTGTCGCTAAGCACCAGATATTCAACTTGAAGGTGGGAGCTAGCCAGGCGGGTAATACAAAGTAACCTACCACCGTGCTATTTTGCTGTATACATAGCGATATCAGTTTTTAAGAACTTGAAATAGAATTTTATAAATAACACGACTTGAAAACAATATTATTTTTGTAAATGAAAACAATATTACTTACCAAAATAACAATATCTACAAACATATACGTGTCAAATGAGCATTTATAATTTAAACCGTTCATTAGTAACCCAAAATACCTGTGAAAATAATGAAACACGGACCGTAGACGAAAACTCGACAAATTGTGTGTTTACTAAAAGTTTTGCCTTTCAGGTACACCATTAAGGTGTGGAAGTTAATTGCTTATGAAATTGTATTTAGCAGTTATAGTGTGTAATGAATAATTAAAATATATGATCCAGAATTAAATACGACTACGTTACATAAAGAAATACAATTTATTAAAAAAGAAAGCTGCTATAGAAACGGCAAATGTGTAAACCAAAAACCTCTTTCATAATGACTTGAGTTTGAGATGAAAATTATTCCCCCTTATTACGTTGACCGGTTTAAAGCAAATCTTGTCAAACTCAGGTTTCTGTTATCTACTCTCTTACGTCATATTACAAAGAGAGCCGAGGATATATTCAAAACTTGGTTTTAAAACACTTTTCACAACACACAGCAATAAACTACGGATTAGGTCTATTGTCGGGACTTGACATACAGAGCTCATCGGGGATAGGAGAGGAGTAAGTGCCGGTCAAAACAGTAACTATTAGCTTTGTTTTGAGATACCATAGATGTTGCAATCCTCGATAGGCTACGGTAACCGCTTACCACCAGACCTTATATTTATTTGCTTACTTGAATAAACTTACCATCAGTCAACAGTCTGCCTATATGTCAGTCTTCTGATGTAAAATTAGTCTGTTACTTTTATTAAAAAGCAAATCTTGTAATAATAAATACATAGACTATAATGATGAAAGATCCAATTTTTAACCATCAAAAACTGCTTCCATGAGTAAAAAAAGGCATCTTTTACAAAGCTTTTGCTTTGTGACTGTTAGTCTGAAATAAGCTTTGAAATAATACTTAATATGCCTGCAAAATACTACATGATAAATATATCTTAGAGGAGGATTAATTCACGGGACACTGCAATATCTACGTCCACACGTTCTACATGGCAATTAAACTTGGTCTAGCTATTGAGTTAGGGAATAACATGCTTTATTTAAACGCTGCAAAATCTACTTTAGGTATATACGGTCGGCCAAAAAAGTGGTGTACCACCCTAAGGTTGAATGTCGCTTGCAGATTCATAGGTGATAATGATTAGTTTCGCTTGCAGATCAATCTGACAACTTACAACATTGTGTTTATTGTTTGTTACGTGACAGCTATTCTTAGTTTGAACCTTGTTGTAATTTTCGATGACTAGGAAAGTAAAACAAAACTGGCACACAACTTTCTTGGCCGACCGTACCAAATATGATACGAGTAGGTATACATCAGTTGATTAAACTAATAATTTATTTGTCTCAAAATATACTTTGAAACAGTGGATACTTTGAGATGGTGTCTTTTCGATATATTTTGATTGTTGAGTCTCTGTAATTGCTTTTTTTTTAATTTTCATATGAAGCCTTGCTCGATCATAGTTTCCTCATTACTTTCTCACCTTTCACTCACCACCAATTTCAGTTTTTACAAGCTTTTATTCAACTTGCCGTGTTAGCACTCGTATGCTAATATGTTAAGGTCGTTAATTTTGACTCACTTTCCGGTGTTCAATTGATCTGAAATTTGCCTACATATATGTAAGTCGGATGTCCATAGAATAATAGTGTCATTGAGTTAGTCTGATGATGGATCTGAAAAAACAATTCCATAATTTTTTACTTTTAACAACTTGTTTACAGTATAAAAACAGCTCCTCTCGCTTGCACGCACACAACTATCCTTTTCACGATCTGTTAGTTTGCACTTTAGTCTTGCAAAACCGATGACTCGGATCTGCCTTCGCTACATAAAAATATTCAACATAAACTTTCCTACTTTATCTAAAAGATTTAAACTATTGAAATTACTTCAATTTCAAACACGCGCTAATCTCCGGGGTTACTGGTCAGATTAAAAAAAATCGTTCAATAATAGGAAGCTAAATTATCCCCGAAGGTTATAGGCTACTTTTTATCCCGGGAGCGCTAGTGAAACCGCGGGGAACAGCTAGTGCGATATAACTGCGTTAACTTAGAAGTTTATTTTTTTCACAGCTCCTGGGATTGCAGACCTGAGTATTTAATATTTATTTCAGCTTGACAGACAGACGGACAACAAAGTGGTATAAAGGTAAAAATATCCGATAAACATGCCTTCTAATTACAAATGAATAAAACTTGAAATTAATCACATGTAGCGTAGCTCTCCAGCGCTTACAGTGGTAGCATTTGTGTGGCTGGTTTCTGACCCATTTGTGAGTTCATTTCACTTGCAGTGTAGTTTCTAAATATAACCAATTCATCAGCAAATGTAATGTAAACAGTGCATCAGGGAATGTCACAAATTCCCCGTCTGATCGAGTTCCCCGGGTTTGGTTTGTCTAACATTGTTCGGAGTTTGTTTACATTTAGTTGCGACACGCGACGCGTCTTGTTTGTAACATCATTAATAATGTCGAGTTTACACAAAGTTGTAACAAAATCGTGATTTTAGTTGTGCTGCTGTTCATTTATGTTCTGGATAATTTGGTTAGTTTGTAATTAATAACTTTTTCATATGAATTTATAAGTTATTGTATGTAATCAGTGTTGGCTATCTGCTTACCAACAGGCGGGCTATATGTTGTTTGATAAGAGTTAATAAAAAAAAACAATTGCTTCAAATGAATATCCAGCTTTTTGGTAATGAAAATAAACTTGCTGTGTGTGGTTTGAATTCTATAAAATACATAATATTCTAGAGCGAAGTCTGTGATTTTGCAATCGGCGACACTCAAGACGCTCACGGGTTTTTTGATCTTTCCGTCCCGCGGATTTACCCGCGAACTTTGATACCCCCGATCCTGTATACCACTTAGAGGTTGAATTTTGCGAAAGCCTTTTTTTGCGGTTGCCTACGTCATAGCCGAAGATGTAAGCACACAGAAAAGAACCAGCTCTCAGGTACAGCTGTCTGAACACACCAGAAAGTGCTTGATGACCTAAAATCATGAAATTTTGGCAAGGTCTCATAGCATGTCCTCTATTAGTGATTCTCCTGCAATCCAATTTATCTCTACGAATCCCTCGGTGCCCGGGCCAGACTCGCACTTGGTCAGTTTTATTACATTTAGTGGCGGTAGGTGGCGAGAGATTTTGAACTTGAGGGTGGTAGCCACCTGGGCAGGCACTAGAAAGTGTTTTCCTTCACCCAATATAGGAAAGTTTTTCGAAAATAATTGCTACCTATATATTTTTTTCTTATTATTCTTCTTATTATTGTTATTCTATTCATATATTGCGTAGGATTTCTATTTTAAGATACTTCGTCGTCTTAGAATCTTCTTTATACCTTCATTTTGTGAGCTTCACACATAGACACTCCGTTCCCACGTATCTTCGATTTATTAAAGCGTAAAATTCAATTTAGTTACAAAAGACGCTATTACTTTGCCGTATCGTTTTTCAAAGGGATTCCGTTAAGAAATAGCCGCATACAGTCGACCGCACCTCCCGTTACATTGCCTGAAAACTTTAATATATTATCAACCTTAAATTCAGGAGTGAGTGTTGAAATTTCATCGCGATATTTTCATGGCATCCGTTCATTTGTATTCCAAGCATGCGTATAATAGAGGAAGTGACATTTTTATTGTAGTGCCACTGAAAAATGGATTTCAGGAGTATTCAACAGTGCATGCTCCTGTTTTTATATTTATTTTATTCCTGACGCTTCCTGAAATGACGCTGTGATTCATACTCGCCATTTTATGTATATTTTTTGACGGAAAAAATAGAAAATCTGTTCGGCAAAAACTTCTTATAAAATTACTATCCGTTTACCTCGGTTTCACCCGCGTTCCTGAGATGTCAATTAGTTTACTTTTCTTCCTTTATCTCGATCGTCGCAAAGTATATAATATATAGCCTTTCTATTTCAAAATACTTTACTAAGTGCGACCGGATAACTCAGTCCACGCCTTCGACGTTAGATATGTGCAAATGCGGGCTTATGTTGCAGTGCGTAGTGAACCATCCGCTCCTTGTAAGGTTTTTGTAGTCATCCCCCGCCCCCCTCTACACCGCACAATTTCCTTTGTGGTCCTTGCTCCTCAGTGAAGTCCCAAGCGAGGGACTCAGTTATCCGGTCGCACTATAACTCCGATTATTTTATATATTTTTGTATTCAACATGTTTGATTTCAACTGTGTATATTAGAAATGAATGAAAGCCTTCTATACCGTACGGGTAAATTCTTTCTCAGTTCAAACTGCGAAGATGTTTGTGTGTACATATTTTTCTGAGCGTTTCACGTTGGACAGACCACGTAAGCTTCGGAGAGTAATTCAGTGAAATATGTTTGTTTAGGGTTGTCAGGATATTTTTTTATTGTTGTAAAAAAAATCTGCACTTTTATAAACCTATATAATTTTGACCAAACTCATATCTCGATGTTTTAAATTTTCGTAGGTTCAAACGAAGCTATAAAATAAACAAACCAAATTAAAAATAAAACAAGTAATTGGCTTTTTTTTATTGACAGTTGATTTTTTGTTATTCTTTAGAGCAGCAATCCCTCCGTTAATTTGAAATTAGAACAGTTTTTATAACAAGTTTTTATCGGATGGGAAATTATTTTTTGTGAAATTGTGTGGCAAGATTATTTTTAATAAGAAAAAAAAAGCTTGTATTTGTATTATTTATCATAATAACTAATTAAAATAAGCTGCATATTAAAAGTTTTGCATTACATCAAACTAACAACTTTTGTACAACAATATTATATATCAAAAACATTGCCCAGAAACACTGATCGATATGTTATCAGAACTCCAATTTCTCGTTTCAACCCAATTTGAAATCCAAGTGTAATTGCTCAGAGAATTCTGAGAAACTCACTCGGTATCAACCCTACGGTATCGTATAACACTTGGATATGAATAAAATCGATAGGCCGAATATGCTCGTATGCTTTCATAAACATATATTTAGTATCGGTTTCTTATGCTATATAAAATATATCAATTTTGTGTATGTAATATATAATTTTTTATTTGGATAAAAGCGAGTGACTTTTCTAAGAAATTGTGTTTTTTTATGGCTTTCATTTTCTTCTGAAAAGTGTTAAAAAAACTATACTCAAATGTACTTGATAGTGAATTATATAACAATAATAAATAGGTATTATTTACAATTATACAAGTTATTTTTTATTCCCGCTCTCCTTTTTAATCCAGTGACGTCATATTTTCCACATCACGACACCTCATATAATTTTTCAAAATACATGAAGCTGTATAGGCACCAGAGCGTGCCAAAGATATACAGGTACTCTCTAAAAATATAACCTTTCTTCCGGGTCAGTCGGGTAAAAATACACTAAAGAAATAATACTTGCTAGAAGCATATCATAAAAGTATCCATTTTCCCCAAATACCTACTATAAGATTTTATGTGACGTTTTCCATGAAAAAAACGCTAAACTGTCATAATCTAACTGTATATTTTTGTAATAAAAGTTCAGCTCATTTTTAGGGTTCGAGTATAATATTATTAATCTATTTTCAGTAAAGACTGGGTATTTGTTTATTCTTTCTCAATACTATTACACTAGTTACTTTCGGATTTTATATATATTTTTTTTATGCGTAATTTTGTTACCCTTTCGCAATGGGAGGCTTCCATACTTAACATTATAAATGTGAACGTGTGTTTGTCCTTTGTCTTTCTTTTACGCAGCAATGAAGCACCGGATTGATGTGATTTTTGGCAATAAGATATGTTAAAAGCCGGAGAGTAACATACGTTTTATTCCGAAAACGCGGGTGGAAGCCAGCATTGAAAAAGTAATATTTACATACTACAAAACAAACTCGCTCCTGCTGTCTGTACGCTTAGATTTTTTATACTACACGCAACGGATTGTAATGCAGTTTTAAACAATAGATAGAGTGATTCATGAGGAAAGTGTACATCTATAATAATTATACATGCATATTATAGTACAGAAAAGCCGTACGAAGCCGTGGCGGGTCGCTAGTATATTATTATATAAGTAGTATATCACCTGTCTTTACCATAAGCTCTTTGATTTATTTCTTTTATAAGTTTGTGTGAATAATTTATTATCCCCATTCTTAATTATCTTAAGTTTTCTGTGCTTGCCAGCGTTATTCATATTTTTTAAAAATTTCAGGAAACGAAAACAAATGATAAAAAAATTGTAAATCTTGATGACACTTGAACCATTTATTTTGGGCGCGAATTCACCCTACCAAACGTAATCTAAAAATTGCTAAGAACGGACCAAAAGCACATTCAACAGCTTTGAATCATTAAAACGCCCATTCTTTGTACGATGTACACGTGGCTTTATATAAGGGTCCTTTTCACATTGCCATAACACACAAGCGTAGAGCGATTAAGTTTGTTATCTCAAATTCATATAACATTACTGAATTATTTATTATCCTAATCCGTTAATCTTAGCGAATCCTTTATAAAAATGTAACTTTTAGATATTTCTCTTTCATTTAATATTTTGCGATGAATTAAATCTTCGTACAATTTCATGTTTAGTGATTCTAATCATTCTTCGATTCTGTTATCAACTTCATGAATAAGGCTGATATAATTTTTTTTAGGAAACAGGACCAATTTTTTGTTTTCACTATATACAGGCCTATATTTGATCACCATCTCACCGTGGTCAGCCATGATGGAGATGAAGGTGGACAGCATACAGAATCTATCTAAGTAGGTACTTATCTGAACGAATTTGATTCAAAATTCGATAAGTTGTCATTTTTTATTTGGGCGGTATTTGATTTAATATTTTTACAGCGCTAAAGTTTATCACATGTCTTACACGCTTTGCTTATGAACTTGGACCACATCGCACACCTAGCCTTAAGGGCCCATTCAGCCAGCGCTAGACCACGCTTCAGCGCTTACAGTTAACGAGCTTGATTTTCTTTTCTACATTTCACATAAAATTCATAGGCATAAAGGGCAGGTTATTTTTAATACCCCTTATGCTCTGGGGATATTTATAAATCTTGGTTTATTTGAGTAAGTTTTTATGGAATGGTCGGCTTCCTTATTCTAGGTTTTTTACTAAAAGTCTACTAAGTACATATAAGTTAAGGTTTTGCCAATGTGAATGGAAATTTTATATGCAGTTATATGCTTTGAATAATTGTATTTTTTAAGAGATGTAGATAAAGAATGATAGAGTATATTGTCGTTTCGCCAGAGCTCATTAGTAAATGGGGAAGGATTGGTAACGCGTGAGTAGGTACAGAGTATATATACCTTGGGTGTTGCAAGAGTCTTATTCCCCCACACATAAAATACCCTCATTTCCATATCATAAATTTACCCACAAATTTACCTACTTATTTTTTATTTTTTTTGCATCACTGACGGGTAGAATCTGGCTCCTAAATACAGGACGGGGGGTCCAGGATAGATTAAAAGCCATTGTTTATAAGAATTCTAATTTATAAATAATCTTTATTAATCAAATTGATAATACTACCGGGGTGTTCCGGCAATTGCACTTGGGAGCCAGTTGCCTTCTTGGCATTATAACAGGTCGGCAACACATTGGCAATTACCTCTGGTATTGCAAATGGAGACGGTAACCACTTACTATCAGGTGGACCGCCTGCCTGCCAAGTTGACAAACTTTCTGACTTAAAAAAAATAACAATAATAATTATTTTATTATTACAACAAGTGCCTGTTTTGCGCCTTATAAGTCTTTTGTATCAACGCACCCCGATCTGTCCGTTTTGTTACTGAAGTAAGTTCAAAAATTTTAAAACTACCGCAATATTATGGTTTACTAAAGCAAGTTATGTCCCCATTTAATTAGTATGTACTTAAGGGGGAACGTTCGGTTGGAGCGCGAAATTCAAATTTTATCACGTTTTTTGCAAATTACAGCTCAGTTATAGGTCGTATGTTATCAAGATGTTATTTGCGAGAAGAATGGAAGTATATTTACTGATTAATAACAAAAGAAATCATCAATATCCTCCTCCAAGCGAACGTTTACCCTTAAGTAAATTAAATTTTGCCGTATAATACGAACAACTTGTCGTATACAAAGATAGCTTTAAAGCCGGTAGAGGGCAGCACACCACTTAAATTATGACGGTTGGTAAACCCAGTAATTAACATTTTCTCATCTTAATTTGTTCATGTTAAGTTTATATTTCAGTTTGTATAAAATGTAAGAGTTGATTTGATTACAAGGTATTATTTGATGATCAAATCAGCAACTATTTATGAAACGTTTAAACGATAGCACAGAATACATAATGATACAGGTATAGTTTACTTGGTAGATTTGTATAATTGACTTATATTCTACCGATAGACAAGAACGTTTATGAAAATGTTTCCAAATACTAGACAGTTTTTCCGCGACCAAAACGTTGTAATTTATTTTACTTTTATTTTTAGAAGCGGATCAGAAGGTTACCTCTTAGAGTCGGTTGCTCGTACTTTTAGTTAATGTTATAATCAATGTTAACTTTAATTATGCTATAACCATTACCATGCTTTGACCGTATGCTTAAATTTGACGATGACCGATCCCTCGGCCGGTTATGGTTACGGTTAAAATTTTAGTTAAAGTGACTCGAACAACCCAGTTTGCTCGTAACCTAACTATGACCTCGCTTTATGCAACCGAACCATACTTCCAAACATGCAAACAAACTTAAACTCATTATAATTAATATTATGCGGATAGGGCGATTTGTTTTTCCTATGCTCAAAATATAATTAAAACTTTGAAGCAAAGAAACTAATTTTAAAACTACAACTTAGTCGATTAAAAGTGGAGGAAAACGCAACAATACAACTAGGTTGGTTAGCGAAATAAATTTTTGCTGTCTGCCATCTTTCCCCTTCTCTCCTGTTTCAAGAGGGTCTTGACTTGCCCTCCTGCAAAGCTCGGGGTTAATGAGCACGGTTGCGCTATTCCAGTTAGCCTGTTTTTTTTATTCCGAGAGGACAAAACATTTTCATTTTTTTAACAAAATGTTTAATGTTTGAACATATTGTCGCTAAGATTAAACATACTTGCAATGAGTTCATTTAAATGTGGAATGTAATGTTTTTGTTTAGAAATTCTATCTGATCCCAAACTAAGCAGCGCTTATCGTATATAGGTAGCTATGGGAACCTGATAACTGATATACTACATATAGGTACCTACTTTTTTATACATATATTTATGTGATTAAATTACACACGGACTCATGCCATATAGAGATGTTCATGCAACACAAATATATATAGCTACTGGATGGAAATCGTGGTTCTACCATTTCGAAAGTTAAGCATCCCGAAAAATGCAGGCAGGTAATAAAAGGCAAATACAGATTTAAATAATTATACTTTCCTATAGATTTCAAAAATAACCTATACCGTTTTGTATTATCATATACAAAACATAGATTGTATATAAACATTTCTGCTAGCTAAAGATAGTTAGTTATCTAAACGTAAACTATTGTCTTATCCCGGGATCGCGAGTGAAACCGCGGGGAACAGCTAGTGAATTAAAAAATTAAGAAAAAAATACTATAGAAATATAATTAAAATTAATTCATACTCTCTTTAAATGCATTATATAATACAAAGTTTTACTGTATACAAGATAAAGTAGTCGCAGTACGTACACACGACTAAAACCATGTCATATAAACGCTGTACTATCCTGCGGTTTATAGGTTCATTTAGCTCCACTCTAGTCCCCGAGACGTCAATCTAGCCAAATCTCAGTCTGTATAACAAGTCTAGGTTTTATTTTTCTTTCCCTAGAATTGTGTTCTAGTTTTACGTCATTTCTAGTTTTCCTTTGGGATGGTTTGAAGTGATGATAGATGTAGCAGTCACCTCTGGCTAACACCTTAGAACCTTGACGTAAAATACCGTCGCCACAAAGGTTGTGGTTTCGTTGATGAAAAATATCGTGAGGAAACCATAGCATGGAGGTAAGGTACTCTTTAGTACAGTATGACACAACTTAGATGTAGCATCGGCGAATCGTTTTCGTACACTTCACTTCCGATTTACACAACAAATAAAAATAATTCAGTATCGCGCCATTCAACGACAAGATCATTTTGGCCGATAATTTTTTAACACATGAGTAATGTTGTAGGCGCACTCTTTTCGAGAACGATCGATTTTACGAAGTTTGCCGATGCTTCATCTAAGTTGTGTCATACTATACCCGCCTAGCTAGCTGCCGCTTTATCATATGTTAACTGTTACAGTTTTCACTTTGAATAGGCTTCTATTTTTTTAAGGCGATGATAGCTCAATGGTAGTGACGTCAGATGCCGCGACGAACGTCGTGGGTTCGTATCCTACAATGAGCTTGAGCTTTCGGCTCAAGTTGAAAATTTGTCGCCAAGCATCTACCGGTGTGTTCCGGCAATTGCACTTGAGAGTCAGCAACACATTGGCAATATCTCTGGTATTGCAAATGGCGATAGGCGAGGGTAACCACTTACCATCAGGTGGGCCGTATGCTTGCTTGCTAACTTAGTATAGTATAATAAAAAAAAATCTTAGTAATGAGTCCGTTCTGATGACTGAAGAAAGTAAACGCAGAAGTATTAAAAATACATAGTCGATCGTTTTTTGTTTTTCTAATATTCATTTTAGTAAAAATATCATATTCACATAGGTACCATAAGAGAAAACCTTACACTCAAAGTAATCTACGTCGTTATATAAGAGCCATTTGACGTCCGAGGCCAGATTTGAGGGTCCATTATACCCAAGACAAATTAGTTCATTACCTTATCCTCCAAAATACTGAGCTGTCCAATCTACCTTGACACCTTTCAGCTGTTATGTCTCGTAAAGTTTGTTCGAGCTTGTATTGGACGTGGAGGTCAAGTCTCGCTGGTCATGTGGAACGCGTTATTTCTCGCTCTTTCTCCAAAGGTGTTTTGTTCCGAATAAAATTATTATTATTCCCCAGCAAAGTTTGAGGATCGCGTCGTTAGAGCGGTTAGCGCCGCTTAAATGGTCCGCTAAAGTTTGAGCACCTATTTCTACAAACTATTACGACCGAAGTAATACTTACAAGTAAAGGCTAGGATTGCTTTCTTTGTTAGTTTTTTTTCCTAAACCCTCATTTATTGGAATTGTAGTACTACAAATAAATAGAGTATTTTGCTCAAAGTCTAGCCTTATAATACCCATTAATTGATTTCCCATTACCGAACTGTACTTAATACGATTATTCATAATCATTAGTCAAAAATGTTAGTTCTCATTTATTTATTTAAACAAAAGTTTACAAATGTATTCATCTAACGTTTTAATCTAGTAGTAATTATAATAATTTTATGTATAATCGTTAATATGATCTATAGCAACAATATAAAAATGTGTGTTATGTTAAAAGAGTACGAGAATAATGTATATTGAACTCTCTAAAAATTTAATATGCAATAAAAATTGTAAAAGATTCAAATAAATTACTAAAGCCCCAAAATACGGTACTCGTTTACAATTATTCAAATAAACGTATCTAATAATTAAATTGAATTACACTTGAATTTAAGTTTCTTTCGAACATGAAGAAATTTTTCAAAATTAATGTTAATATTATTTTAGTACTGAACTGTAATAATAAGAGATACCTACTATCCAAATCATTTGAAAACTGGGATAACGCGATGCAAACAATTACATAATTATATGTATTTTATTTATTACATAATAAATTGTGTTCAAGAAATATGTTTCTTTTCAATGGCAAATTATCTTCATTTTTATAAAATCACGTATCGGTCGGATTTACATATTTCCCACTGAACATTTTATAATTTTGCAAAAAAAAAGTTCACACTTTAAAATAGTTTCAGGAAAATATTTTCACGACGCATACCTATCAGATTCATATTATTATCATTGTACATGAAATACTTTGTTGTGGCTTAATCTTCTGATGATGTTTATTATGTTGTGCTCCATAATTTACATAAGTGTAGTTGAAACATCTCTTCTCAATTTTTTTATGTTAAAATGTCTAACCTCCTTACATTTTGATCTTGGTTCTTTCCGTACCTAGAAAAATATAAACCGAATGCAACGCGGATAATAGTTAGCCATAACTTCAATTTAAAACCCTAACTTTACCATGAAACGTGTCACATTAGCTAAACAACAGGACCGTGCAAATAATTTATTAATGTTTATTTTAAAACTAGCATTACACAATGAGCGTAAACGTACGCGCATACAAAATAAAAAAAACGACACGGAATGATCCGTCGGTAGGCGCTGTGCCAGTTCCTATGGAGAAATGTCGTAGATATAAACTACAATAACATGGCATGCTCCTCCAAATTACTGTTTCAATGTGTGTAGTCACATCCGTACCAAAGAGTTTGTAGGTTGTACCTAAATGTGGTCTTCAGGTAGCAGGCCGTCATCAGTATCTCACTTATTACCAGATTTGTTGGTCAACTAATAATTACTAGCCGACCACGCAACACAACTCACGTGTAATTTTCATAGAGTACGTCAGTGCAGCGCCATACTAATAATACCTAATGAGTGATTAATGACGCCTCTAGTCGAGCAAAAAATCGAATGTAGCTTCTAGAATTCTCATGCTAAAAAAATTTTCACCACATCGTGCCAGAGGCAAAAAAAGCGAGACAAAGTGAGATATCTATCATCATGTCATAACGATCTCATATGAATATAGCGTGCCCCTAGTTATGTGTGCGCCGTGCTTTATTGTCGTATTTCACTTGAATGTACCTATGTTTCGGCGCAAACGCATAGCGACACACTGTTTGAAACAATGTAAGTTTATCGCTTCATGGAATATTAACTGAATAATATCGCTCGGGGCATTAAAATGTGGTGACATTATACTCCTACGAAACTAGGGGAAACTGTTTTGTGTCGAAGAAAATGGGCTCGGTTAAGACTCTAGTGAATTACTTTGTAGCGTATTGTTAATTTATTTCCCACTAGTTTTCGCAACGTGTACTTATCCGTGTTCCAAAGGATCTAATATTCAGATCGGTTATTTCAGAGTAAATTACACCAAATTCACGATTGCTTGATTAACAAACAAACTCGTTTTAGGACGTAGGATAGTAGGAAGAGTAGGTATAAAGTTAGATTGTTTAGATCTCTGGATATACCTATATTTTACATGCTTCCGCCCGCGGTTTTGCTTTACTTTCTCACAAAATTTCGCATTTATAGTAGGATTTTTCATTGAAACATTATTTACTATTAATATCTTCAAAATTCTATATTTTTTACTATACAAAAACGGTACCTAAAATCTAGCCATGTTACGAATGTGAAAATAAATTCTGAAGATGTCTGTCAAACAGTATATTGTGAATGTATGAAACCATAATTCTGTGAAAAAGAAACAAATCATTCAATTGTATAAGTAATGGATTTCGGTATTCATTCATGAATGAATCAAAGAATAACCCCGCGGGAGCACCTTGAGAGACTAGGCGAGAGTCTGCAAAAATATACAAAGCATATAATAGAAAACTTTTACGAATGTGATGTATTTTATCATAAATACTTTATCGTACATATAGAATATGTAATCGGATCTTTTCGAAATTATATGAAATCTTTAAAGTTCCGAATCACTCTCATTGAAACGCCACCCTTTATGATGTAGACAAGCGAAACCGCGGGGCAGAAAAATTTATTTGTATGCGACTATATAATTGTTTTAAAATTGATCTACTGAGTTTATCAATGAGTAAATATTTACCTTTTTACTTTGTTTAAAAAAGCTGCGGTAAAGTGAAATACTAAAGTTCCCATTTCATTACTTTATTTGCATTTAATTAAAATAATACACCGCTTGCACCCAAGGCGGAAGCATCGCTATAAGATATTAAAAATTAACTCCGCAACCGTAAAAAAGGTATGTTAAACCGCGATGAAAAATCCAATTTAGAATTTATTTGTTGCTGTGCAAGTTTTATGTTGTGGCTGAATAAGGCAAAGCATTGGCTTTATAGTGAAAAAAATATATCGTGTAAATTAACTTTGACATCCGCGTTTACGTTGCGGCATAAAAAGAAAATTGGTATATAAAAGAAAATCCTTAACATTTTGACGATTATTATTTGCTACAAAGTCTTTTATATCATGTATTATACAGGGTTTTATTACAAGGGCTTGCCCATCATTCATTCAGCGTTGCGTAATTCGGAACGTTTTTTATGTACCCGCTGTTTGGCGCCAATTCGGAGAGTATTGTTTCTTTTTTATAGTCTTTAGTGTGATTCTGCGTAGTTCTGTTATAGGTTGTAGGTTATGATAAACGATATATTTATTACTAGTTGTCCCCGCAGGTTTACCTGTGTTCCTGGGATATAAGTATTCTATATGTTATTCCAGGGTTAACCTATGTGCCAAGTTTCATCATAATCCTTTCAGTAGTTTATGAGTGAATGAGTGACAAACATATTTACATCCTAACAAATACTCACATTATATTGATGAAAATGCTGAATTTTCAACACCAACAACAGGTTTATTCAGCATTCCACCAGCAGAACTTGCAATACGAATTCTAAAATAGCAAGAAAAATACACTTTTCTAGCAAAAAATTAATGTATGAAAACATTTTAATAAAACAATACATAAATGTATAAAACATTAGATTTAGTTAATGTTATACCTATATTTGCATATATTTCTCAAATAACCCTTTATGATTCGATTCGAATTATTTACCGAAAAATTTATCCTCCCATATTGCCTCATAAATAACTCAAATAACGAAACGTAAAGTTACTATCACATTAAAAAAAGCTAATAACGTAAACGGCATGTCACAGCACTAACACGTCAAATTGTGAGAGTAAAAAAACGTTTTCATTCAATCCATAAGCGGTTGACGTCGTAACGGGTTAACGTTTGCAAATTAGTGTTGTCGATGACTTGCGTTTTGTTGTTCGACCCTTGAATATGTTTAAGGCAGTTGGCGTATCACTACTTGATACTTGCTTATTATTTATTTAATAAGATTGTGGTCTATATTTTAGCTTCTGGGGACCACTGCTGGTCCACGGACCACTGGTTGGAAACCCCTGCCATAAGTGGATTAAGGGATGAAAATTTGTATGGAACTTCGTCATTTTTGAAATATGGAAATTGGTAGTTAGGCTTTTGTTTACCACAAAACTAGCTGACCTCGACGTATTGCATCGCTCATTACATCCTTCTCGCTTAGAAACTTAAGAAACTTATTTTAGTATAAAGTACCTAACAAAGGAGAACTTTTATACAGGAAAACCTGTCGATGAAAGGAAATAATAACATTGAAACAAAGAAAATCTTTGACATAGCTTTATCTTTCCAACAAAACCGATAAATCATTATTATAACCGACACGAGACGTTCGAGCCCAAGATTTGTACGCGACGAGTAAATATTTACTTTCAGACGTACAGTTTACATTGTCACTTTTTACGCGAAAATCAACCTTATATCAACTCAATAGTGGCTCAAGTAAACACGTTTATTAACACAGATTCGTGTTTGTATTGCAATATTTGTACAAACGTTTGACGAGTGCAGTGTTGGAAGAATCGATGCTAATTTTTGAGTGCGCCTCGGAAATTTATTTGTCATGCAATCGAAAGCAAAATTATTTTTAAAATACTATGAAATTAAATTCTTCTATAGATTTTTGTTCAAAATGAAAGAATAGGATTTATACTAGATTACTAAAGTAACAAACAAGTATTCAAACTGAATATTACAATAATACTCTTTCTTGTATCAAATACTAGCTGTCCCAAGCGGTTTCACGGTGAAAAATAGCTTCCTTTAAAAATATTTCGAAATCGGCACGAACATCTTCTTAAAAAAATTACATTATATCGCTTATTTTCGCTCATGTCTGTGACATCAAAAACGCGAGAATCGGAAATCAATTGTAAGAATTATCTTCTACATTCTTTATAATATTCATATATATAAAAGTTCCGACCCAACTCAAACAATAACGATATCCATAGCTGTCAAAATTATGTTGCTTCAACTATTTCGCAATAAAATTAATTCTCGGAAAATAATTACGTATGTGTATTATTAGAAATTCCTGGGAAAGTGATGAATTTGAAAATGATGAAGTGAACGTAATTAATAGTGATTTATTGGCTATCGTATTTCGCTTTTAGTACCTAAATGTATTTCGAGTATTTCTGAGTAATTCTATAACTTAAAATAGGTACTGAAATTTCGATTTCAGTACCTATTTTAAATTATAGAACATATTCATTATTTATTTTAATCAAGCTAGATACTATACTGTGTCAGTAGGTAAGCCGCGAACATGTTTGCTTTACTCAGGTGTGTACGTAAAATAATTTAAAGTTATTTCAACTTTTTACTGGAAAATCATAAAACCATATTTAAATATTTTTTCCTATTTACGCTACCAGCTGAAATCTTCTCATTGTTTATAGAACTGCTTAGAATGAGTCTTTTTTACGGACTAATTCCAATTAGATACCGCCCACACGTAACTGCCGATTTCATTATATTACTGATCAATATTTTTTTTTATACTACTAAGGTAGCAAGCAAGCATACGGCCCACCTGATGGTAAGTGGTTACCGTCGCCTATTGCCATTGGCAATACCAGAGATATTGCCAATGTGTTGCTGACCTGTTACAATGCCGAAAAGGCAAATTGGCTCTCAAGTGCAATTGCCGGAACACACCGGTAGGTGCTTGGCGACAAATTTTCTACTTGAGGGTGGTAGCCAGCCAGGCGGGAACTACAAAGTACCCTACCACCGTGCTATGGTTTCCTCACGATATTTTCCTTCACCGAAAGCTCAAGCTCATTGTAGGATTCGAACCCACGACCTTCGTCGCGGAATCCGACGTCACTGACACTGAGCTATCATCGCCCTATATAAAAATTACCGAGATCATTATTTTTTATGACTCATTTTTGTTTACTTTACTGCTAAGTTTTAACTGATGAACTTGTTTAATAAATATGCATTTTGTAATTTTTTACTTACCAAATCCACATTAAATAATTGCCGCTTTAAATCATAGCTTAATATAATTCACATGTGATTAAAATCTTACCTATTCTTCTATATCTCTGAGTTATTAAGCCTAGGTTACACAAATCGAAAAAAAACCGGGTCAATTTCCACGAAAAACTCACAACACACTAATTGTACCCAATCCAATGTAAGCCTGTCGTCATTCCCTGTAGAATCACTTTCGTGCTGTGCAAAAGCATTGTACATTCCGAGTAATGGCCGTTTTTAAGCGAGTCGTAATCGTAAACCGTTCCGTGTAACCCGTAACGGACGGGTGTGCTGTCGTAAATCTGAACCGGGCGTAGCGTCAGCCGCGGTGGACCTGCACATGTGTACTCCGCCTTAGCTTTTGGTATTTAACCCTTTAATATATTGCGTGAATTGTTTAGTTCTATTTTTAACATAAAAAAATAATGTAAATAAAATTAGAAAACAAAGCTCCATGAACTTTTTTTTTATTCTGCACTCGCAAGGTGAAAGCCGGCCAAAATATTTAACGTTAAACCTTAAACAATAAGAATACTAAATATCCTGGGACATTCTTCACACACGGTTACCTGATCCCAAACTAAGCAGAGCTTGTGCTATGGAAACCAGACTCACTCGCGTTCTCGGGATAGAAAGAAGCCTTTGGGGATAATGTAGCTTCCAATCAGTAAAAAAAAATTTCGAATCGTACCAGTAACACCAGAGATTGGCGCCTTCAAACAAACAACCTCTTCAGCTTTATTATTTATCATTTATATAGGTAAGTATTTCATAGTAAAGTAACTGACATATACCAAAATATTATGTGCAAAGTATATTATATATCTCCTCAACAAATACACCATTATTGTAAGAGACAAAAGTTATAGTTTTCAAATAACTTATTGGAGTCTTTGTCTAACCTCAATGGCGTCTTAGTGACCGCCTCGCCTGTTGTGGAACAGTTAACTTATTTTCTGTAGGTATTTTAGGATTAACAAGAAAATCACGGACCTAAATATCCTAAATAACATTTATCAAAATTGTCTATTACGACTCTATTTTCTTTCACTAAAACATGATCCAGGTATAAGTGCTGTAACTAATATACTTATAATTTTGAAACAAATCGTTTATTAGAGGGAGAATTATAATTGCAAAACACACATTACCATACAATTACGCACATATGCAAGTCAATCCTACACAAACAAACATGGTGTTTCCTACTATTAGCCAAAGACAAAAAATCATAAAAAAATGTTTATCTACTCTCATATCGTAATGTTCTTATTATGAAATCAAAATCAGTACTTTAATGAGCCACTGCCTAAAGTGCCTAAACACCCGTGTATAATGATTCATTATAGTACAGTTGTTGTTCCCAAGATAATGCTATAAAATAACTTTTTTTCTATTAAAGTACACTTTGGACCTATCAATAGTATAATCAATCAGTATCAATTCAATTTGACGATGACAATGTCACAAATTTTGTAACTTGAATTTTAGAGGTAAGAATTTTTGGGAGTTGGCAACACGGATTTGATTAAGTATATGATTATATTTTGTTGTTTTTGCCTACACATATCATTTTGACCAAAAATGTCACAAAAATAGCAATTTATTTGTGACTTTTTTTTTTTTTTTACTAACTACTACTTAACTCGTAGTTAATAACCCCTATTATGCAACAGTATCATAAACTACTATTAATAAATGATTTGGATTTATTATTGTAGGTGTACAAAAATGATCCCTATATAAAAACGAAACTAACCCTTACATTGCGGGTATTAAAGACCGCCTGTTGCGGCAGTACGGTTAACTTATTGTCTGTATTTCAGGGTTACTGCGGTATTAGTATGCGGTCGAAGTTCAAACTATTTCCACCGTTTAAAAATTGAATTTAGGATAGTATTGAAAAAAACTAATCCAACTCGGCTGGGCAGCATTCGGGAAGCTACTTAATATCTTCTCGTCCCAAATACGCAGTGTCTCAAGTCAAAAGTCTTCGACCAGCGTGTGTTGCCAGTGATGACTTACCGAGCTGAGACGTGGTCACTTAAGATGGGCCTCATGAGAAGGCTCAAGGTTACCCAAAGAGCAATGGAAACTCCTGTAAAGTATCTAAAATACTAGTATATAAAGAAAAAGTAATAAAAAATCAGTTTTCTTTTTCGATCCTTTCAGTTCAATTCCACTGGTGAAATACGAGAATAATACCTACGAAGGTAACATTTCAACCTCAATGGCGGTATTTCGGATGTCAACTGTCGCTTTCAAAGGCCGCCACTCGAAATCGACGCTGTTTTCAACAGATTTTTTGAAACGAAAAAATATTGGAGCTCAAATGAAATTCTGGTACGAAACGCCAAAAAAATACTCATTTTCGCAAATATTGAATAGCCCAGCAGATTCGCAACATATTTGTGGCCAAATGATCACATGGCAACACTGGCTATCCAAACATTGGTTCCTTAATAATAAATAACGGTCATTTTTAAAGGAACCAATGTACAGTTGTATAATATTTTGAATTCAAAATAAATTTACATAGATCTGTAGTCATAAAATTGAGTCAAATCACAAAATTATACAATAAGTACAAGGTTGAAGTTTACGTAATAAATTAAAATTATTAAAAAGTTCGAAATAGGTATTCATTAAAAATTCTAACTGCCGACTTTCAACCAGGAATCTATGATTTACTCTCTTAAAAAAAAACAAGTTTCTTAAAATGTCTTATAGATAACGTTTTACATTCAACTCACAACCTGCTAGTCACAAAACAGTTATATTTTGAGATAGGTTTCAAGTTCCGTCCGATAGCAATGGCTTGTTCATAGAATAAATTTACGAAATTGTTTTTTTTTTGTTTCAGGTAAGTTTTTCACATCGCTGCTTTATCTTAGTTCATGATTACAAAACAACTGGATACGCTATGGTAACGTAAGAATACGTTATATTTTATTAATATGTAGGATATTTACTCCGTACTTATCTGTTTTTAAAAACACATTATTTTTAATGAAACTGCATTGCTATTATGCAACTTTTAGACTGGTAAAGTTGAGGTTTTAAACCGACTTTAAAAGAAGTTTTATGTCTTTTTGTTATTTTTTTATGTTCACGCATAACATTTTTGGGGGTCCCCATTAGGATTTTCTTGTGTCACTTCTTCTAATACGGAACTTCTTCGAAGCGATGGTGTAATCTTGTTTCATTGCCTGCATTCCTGCGCCCATTGAATCCTGCTATCAACTGAACCCTAATTATGGGGATAATAAAGGTGTGTGTAAAGAGGGACATACCTACAAGTGTGTTCGTATTCCTTGGCTGTCGTTGACGCCAATATACATATATCTATGCCTCTTTCTAGAGGTATCAGTCTGCAAAGTTTCAGTCTAACCATACACTTATTCCACAACTTTCAAGTTTAACTTTTCACGATTTAAGACTCAAAGTCTTAAGGCATGTGGTTCAAAGTCAATTTAAACACTCCAATAGTCGATACGGACTATTGAATTTTACACAAGTCGAAATGTTTTGTAAGATTCTGTGGTGAAATAGAATAAGGACTTACGTAGGTACACTTGGGGGTAAAATAAATCTAAGCACCCATTTTTTTTTAAATAATACGTTTTTTTTGCATAAATTGAGTTTTAATCTTGAAAATGGTTACTAAACAAACATACTTATACCCTCTTTTAAAAGATTCTAATCTCATCTTACTATATCTCTTTCTAAACAAAAAACACTAGAAAGGGATAGGGAGACATTTAGTCTTGTGTCTTGTCAAATTAGTCCGATCGTTTGTTTCTACATGAATTTAATTGTCATCTTTATTGATCACGATCTGGCATAAACTAACTTGACAGCATTAAAATTGTTCTATCTTTTTTTTAATTATATTTATGCATTGACGTAACAAATAATAGTTTAGATTATAAACAACAATCGGCTCCATTGTATATTTTTCATTATTACCATTGTATATTTTCTATGATATCATAAAATACGTAGGAAAACGAAAAGAGTGTCTGAAAATTTTTCATTAAAATTTCCATAGTAATAAATATAAATCTATTGATCGAAGTTAATGAGTAATAACAGTAGTTTATTTTATTATAAAATTATATCTACTTTTATATAAAAGAAATAATATATCCCAGAAAAATGATATTTTAACCGTTAACGTTAAAAACCGTTTTACAATAACTCAATTGCTGTGAAGTTGCGAAGTCATTAGTTTTGGCTCTTTACTTACGAAAGTAGGTAAGGGTGTGGTTACACTGGAAATTTATGTGTAGGTATATTATATACTATGAGTATATTATTTAGGAATAAAATCATTTAATTTAAAAAAAATATATGTATTTTTTACTTTCAATGGTATGATTGTCTAAAATAACAAACATGAAAGGGAGACAAACAAGTGTGGCTTTGAACACGAAACAATTAAAATACCCTGCGGTTTTTATGTTTGTTACAAATGAAAGATTTGTACCGAATTAAAAAAAAAGTTTTTTTATTGTTTCCTGTTATAATCGAACATTATAATAGGACAATGGAGGATTTATATGACAGTTCGTTGATAAAAGACTTAGATCTGCTTGATAGGGATTTTCGCAACAAAAAGACGTGCGTTTGTTTCTCAGGTTTATTGCAACTGATTTGCAATCGCATATAATATATGCAGATAGATGTATTTAATTATATTAAGACTAACTTCAAAATACCAAAAACTGGAGTCTAAATAAGTCGCATTTTTTTTTATTCTACTAAGGCAGCAAACAAGCGTACAGCCCATCTGCTGGTAAGTGGTGTAACACCGTGTCAGTCGTGTTGGATTTTAACGATACTCCAAATCTATTTAGGGATTTAAAAGCTATGGCGGAATAAATAATCGACTTTTAAAACCCAATGCAAAAATAATTATTAAAATCGGTTGATAAGCAAAGAACTTATGCGTGAAAAAAAAAACTCGATCGAATTGAGCTTATTGAACTTCTTTTTTTTTAACTCGGTTAAAAAACTCGTACATGAACCCTGAAAACATACATTACACTCCTCCTTTGGGCAGTAGTGTAATAAGGATAAGTCGAAGAAGATATTTAAGCGTAGAGCGAGTTATAGAAGCGTCGCTCTCCGCTCGTACTGAATCCTCACCCATAGTATGCTGGCAGAACACGAAATTGTAGAAATTATCGCAAAGTTTATTACGTTGGTGTCCTTGGGCATCCTTCAGCATCGCAGGCACTAGCCGAGAGAAAAATGGTCGATTTTCAGTTACTTGCTTCTCCTTTACATTCTTGCTAAATTTACTGTAATATTTAATAGTCTGTTCGGCACATTATTTATTAATTTGTTCTTCGTGAAACTAATAACTATTTACAAAGGCATTTTGATACTAAAATAGTGAATCATAAATATTACCTTTTTTTTTACAAGTTTTTACCTTTTTTTTCTGTGGCTACAAACAGTTAAATCATGAAACGTCACATGTCTTACACAAAATCAAATTGCCTGAATTTCTAAAAAATATACCAACCTGAACTAGCTTTAAACTCAAACTCAAAACTCATTTATTCAGTTTAGGCCTTAATAAGGCACTTATGAATGTCAATAGTTACAATTTTTACAATAGACTCTACCACCTTAAATAATATCAGCTGGTAAAAAAATTACCGTAAAATACCTGCACGTTTTTGATAAAAAATTTACAAGCGGCAGCAATCTCGTGCTAAAAAATCTTATATTTATTTTCGAAATAAAAATGTAATGTATCCTAGAAATTTTAGGGTACAGTCACGAGCATAATTGCTGTAAATAATATGGAAAAAAAAATTAATTAAAAGAGTCGTAGAACAAAAGTGTCGGTCTTAATGAATTCGCTCTGAAGAGGTTTTGTGCTAGTTACCAGTCACCCTGTATAATAACAACACTAGAGTAAGTTACAATTTGCATGAAATTACACAATACCAAATACAATTTGTGTAATACCGTAGACCTTCTGCGTATACCTAATTTTACATACCTAACTTAAGGCGATGCTATGCGTGAAATGATGATTCTAAAATGCGTTTTTCCCTGTATTCTTTGTTTCAAGAGATTTGGAAAGTAATATATGTTAAACTAAAGGTTATGTGACGGGAAATAGTTTTTTTAAAAAATGGGATTTTTTATTAGTAACGTCAGAAAAAAATCGTTAATATGCCCCTTTTTAAAACTAATAATGCATTCTTCTCTTATTTGGGCCATCCAAATAATTTGAAAAATATTAACATACATTCTAAAATCTATTAGAAAGGGAATAGTTTTCTTACCTTTTTAAAAAAGGTTTAGTTTCTTTTTGAATAACATAAAACCATCTTTTTTATTAAAATTACGTGTGTCCGGTCTCGCTTGTCTCCGTCAGTTTAATAAGGGACAGAGACATACGCAGAGAGCCACCTCTTAATGTAGCATGTATGCAAGTCACGTTCTAATAATTATAGCTACACTAATCCCAATAAAATTTGTACCTAAGATTGTAGCAAATAACAATTTATCTAGATCCCAGCCAATTTGTAGCCCAATCAAACGGAACGGATCTGAGATAATCTAGGAGTTATCTAGAAATATACGAGGGTTGGTATTGTTTATGTATCTAGCATCTCCATGAATATAGACACGTGTGCTGTTTTAATGTTTACACGAATTAAGACTGTATTAGATCGTTGAAATTTCTGGAAGCTTGTTAACTGCTTTCCTGTGAATTGTTTTGTTTACTTGATTTTCATTACAACTCTATTTGTTTCAGTATGTATAACATTTGTATCTACATAATTTATCCCACGATCCAATTTTACCCGACTGCGGCGAAGCCAAAAAAATGTGTCTGATCTGTATGTATTTTAGTAAAATTATAATTTCTCTCGAAAACGTTATACCAGAAAGTAATAGTTAATATAGGTACCTATGTTATAATTAAAGTAAGTATATCAATCGTCCTCTTCATAATACTACTTCTTTATTACCTATAATAAATGTAAAAAATATTAAATATGTTTTAATGTTTATGAAGCAATCGCGCATCAATGACTGATCAGACTTGGACATAGGTAGATCAAACCATGAAATAACAAATATATGAATAAAATACATTGATCCCGGGAAAGCAAATTCCTCGGGAACGCGCGTGAAACCGCGGATCGGAAACTAGTATAATCTAATAACAAAAAAATAAAATGTATGATACTTTTAAAACGCTATGCGTCTCTTTTTATTCCAACATAAATAGTCTAGAATCGATCCGTAAAACGTTTTATTGGATGCATGTTTATTTTTGTTTGGCATATTAATATGGTGAATGCGTCTATTAGACATCAAAAGAACGACCTAGATACCCAGATGCCTAGACGGAACTACGTATATACGTCAGAGCTACTGTTAGTACGTCAGTGGTTATGTACAGACAGCATCAAAAGTTGATTGTCACTTCAGTAACTTTACATCATAATCTTTTGACATTATATGAAAAATTATGAGCTATTACGTAATGTGACACAATATTAAAGTGATTAGCTATTTTTGACGCTAACTGTACATGTTATATTTGTTCAAAGTCAAAGTATTTGTGTTGTAGATCATAGGTACATAATTAGGTACAGAATATTAGATACAAATGTGAGGCATTCATTTGGGGTCAACTATACATATATATTATATAAAACAATATATATACTTGTTGGCATTAGGATGTAGTACCTATATACCTAATTCAAATTCAATATTTTGTGCTTATACTTAGGTACCTACGTCAGATTCAAGGGACCTACTTAATTTCTACAAAGGTAATATAAATTAAGTAGTACCTAGGTATAACATAATCATAATTTAAAAAGGTTGGTTCAGTTTATGAACCTACTTTTATGTTTCCACAAAAGCTATAGGCAAAACCAGAGCTTAATTAAATTTAAAGCTGCTTTTGTTCTTTAAAGCAATTTCATTTCTCTTCAAACAGAAAATTCACATAAATACGTACAGATAATCCGTATCATTACGTCACATAATATACCTACCGTAACAAAGCTCGAACATGTCGCCCGTCTACAACTTACATTATGTTGCCGCCATGTTTGTACAATGTGTCGTACTTATTAGTTGTTCACACGCCTCGATAGCTTCCAGTTTAGAACATTTGTGTCTACCGCAGGCTGTGACGAATAGGTGGGAGTGCAGACGGGCAACATGTTTACGATATTTTACAATCGCCCTTTTTATTTTTTGTTTTTAACTTTATTTATGATATTATTCATTGCATTCATTATGCATTTTTGATACAAACAAACTTTCCAGCTGTAAACACGCATTATACGTAAAAGTGTCATACTTTGATTTGAATTAAGAGACAGTTGCTTTGGCAATAGCATCCTTCTAGTATTGTAACGTATATAGGCAACTGTAGCCACCTACTATCATGGACGGTCTGTCTACTTATCTGCCTTCTGAAATGAAAACATCGCTCGTCTACCCCGCCCTTTTACTTAACAAATCATCGAGTTCACTAACCTTACCAATTTGCTTTGTTATTAAGCATCTTCCCTTTGAGGTCTTGGATGCGTGAAGCTACGAGAAATCTTGTTGTATCAACAATATAATATATTATATATCATTTAAATTGTCTACTGTTTATATGTGATGTAAAGTTGCTATGCGGAGTATTTAAGTCCCTTTATTTCCTAAAAGTTTTTGACTACATTTAGAAAAAAAATATATACGAAACTTTTTGCTCTCGTGTTCATAGATTTTGGACCCCCGACGTAAAAACGACGGAGTGTTATAAGTTGGACACGTCTATTTATCTGTGTGTGTATGGCATCATAGCTCCTGAACAGACAGACCGATTTTGATTTATTTTTTTCGTTTGAAAGTTGTCTTAATCTAAAGTGTTCTTTGCTATTTTTCAAGAAAATTCTCTCAGCTGATTGGAATTTCTTATTTTAATCTAAATAAATGCTTTTCTAACTAACCTAAATCTGTTTTTTCAACCAACGCGCATGGATCTGAATCAGTTTTCAGTGCAGATTTTCTTAGATCTAGCTATGTGACGTCAAACGTCTCACACGTGTTTCTTGTTTGTACTAACCATGTAATATCTACGTTTCCTTTATCCGGTTGACATGTATGTTTGTTTATGTCTAAAAGCTCTGTGGTCATCAATATGTCTTTGAGCTGAGTAAAATTGACACATCTTTGAAAATCATAGCTTTCGGGACTTCAAAGCGGATGTGTGAGTCCATAATGAACTACGAATGAGTAACTTCAATTAATTAACTTCCTGTCATCTTGTTTGACGTAAATAATGCTCAACACTACATTTTCATTCATCAATCTCCGCCTATTAATACAAATAAATCATAATTTATTGTCCGTTTGTAATGTCAAAATAACAGTTACCCTTTTATTACTGTGCCTTTAAGTTGAAAATCTGCCAAGCATATACCGTTGTGAGACACTTCTTGAGACACAGTTCTCTTCCGTGCATTGTATGTTTACAAACAACAGACATCACTGACCACGTTCAGATTGTAGTCAAACACTGCCCTATACAATATTCTAAAACCTTTTCAAAATAATACGATGCATGTGTCTATTAACAAATGTCAAAAATTCAGTCGACACGTCTCGTGGTAACACCATAAGCAAGTTTACCTCGATTTAAGTGCCCGTGCCGCGTTCTTCGCTCGTAACACTTTTATGTCGTGAGGAGACTGTTAATCCACAATAACCCTGGTCTGGTACGTCTCTGCGATAGCTTTTATGACAAATACTGTTGGTAAATTAATATTGTATCGTTATATGTTAAAATTGTATTGTTCTGTTGCTTTTTATTAACCCCCGACGCAGTTTAACGTGTCTGTCTGTCTCTGAACTGATGGATCGATTTTGATTTAGTTTTTATTGTTATTAAGGTGACTTAATCGAGAGAGTTCTTAGCTATGGTTCAAGAAAATCCGCTCAGCCGTTTGAAAATTATCACCAATTTTCTAGTGAGTTTCGGGATTTCCTTAAATTTTAGTTATTCGATTATACCTTTTTGATGGTCGAGTTTGGATCAAACTATTTTAGGTGGCGATTTTTAAGACGTCATTTGACAGTTCATTCCATACAATCTAACTGTTAAATGATGACATAAGTTCAACTTATATGTTAGTAGCGTTTCAGTATTCGGCCGTTATAGGTACTTGTATTTTGTATGATAAATTATTGTCACAGCCGCAAGCGAAGGTGCCAACTTCATAAGGCTATATGAGGGAAGTGATAGGTGCAGATATTAAAAAAATGTTTAATTTTAAACTTACTATGTTGCACGCGGAGCAAAATATAAAAAAAATATTTAAAAAAATACTTTTATTCTCAAACATTTCAGGTAAAAAATGTCACTGAGAACTTCGGTTCACGCGTCCTCAGCCACGTTATAACTTATTCCTGTTTTGTCGATGGCAACATTGAAAGACCATTGACAAAGTAGTTTCAAAAATGAAAGTCTAGTAATTTACATATGTTCATAGCTCATAAAATCCTCAATCTGCTTTCACATCCTTGTTCAGCAATACTAAATCCATAAGGGAACTGAGATCTTACGTACATTCGTGCAAAAACCACAAACGGAAATCCCGATCGACCTACATATCTATTTCAAATCCATTCAGCTAGGAATATTCCATTAGCTGACTATAGTAGTAGTATTTTTTCTCACTCTGCCCACCGACTATTGGCACCATTCCATCATTTCATTGGTACTGACTTATAGGGATGTCACTTTTAAATCAATCCTACTACCAATGTAACGCTCAAATATTTGAAAACGTACAAGGGTTCTCTTTTGGAATACGGAAAGGTATTTGATTTGTAAAATGTTTTGAAATCTGAGACATTGGGATCTTTTATCACATCTCAGGAAATTTCAGATTCAATTTTAAACCACATGATAACTTAGAAATTTATCTACTCTCATATCGTAAAGTTCTAATTATGAAATCAAAAACAGTACTTTAATGACCCACTTTATGCACATCCGTCTACAATGAAATTAAAAAATGATATTATAGTACAGTTTTCTTCCCAAGATAATGCTATAAAATAACTTTTTTTCATTAATGTACAAGTATTTGGACATGTCTGGCCACTTATAATGTTTTTTGGGTTTTAATACTTCAATTACTGTCAGTCAACTTGTCAAACAAAATAATAAAGAAAAAAAACATTATAAGTGGCCAGACATCAGGACTAAACAATTATAATTTTAGATGCAAATTTACTTTGTCTGTGGTCGCGTATGCGGTACAGATCTCAACTTAGGAGATTTTCCCCACACGGATTTGGACGCCATGATGATTAATATTTGTTTATTTTATTGATTTTTTTTTGCATACATATTTTATTTTGTTCAAAAATGATAGAAAAATAGCAGTGATACTAAGGTGAAATAAACTTGGATCTGAAATTGTGGAGGCTGCAATGGAAATGACGAATAATCGATACCCGTAAGTCATGAAAACCTGTGACAAAATAATATCGATTTTTTTACCTTTAAATTACATTATTAGATGAGTTTAGATAAAGTACTGTATGATACTGCACATACTTAGGTATTAAAAACTCGTGTGATACTATTAAGAACCTCGCCTACGGCTCGGTTCTTAAACTCACACTCGTATTTTAATTACCCCTATTATGCAACAGTATCATAAACGACTATTATCTAGTATCCTGAATCTAAAAAGCGACTAAAGTAGGTGCCTTCATAATAACGCAGCCAAAAATCTTATTTTTGTGTTCCTGCGCGTGACTCGCTTGTGTACGTCAGAGCTCATGGATGGTATGGGAACGGTTGGTAAGATATGAGTGTTGAGGCCTGGGTCCTGGGTTTGCCTGGCTTTGGTAATCCCGACTAGGCTAAGTATGTTTCCGCTAGGTAAGTATGCTTACTTTCTGATTGTTTTTCTTAATTCAATACAATAAATTTCAATTTTGATTATGTCGAGAGTATCAACCCTAAAGAAGCAGTTAAATAATATTAAGGCCAGCAATGCACGTTAGACAATTGAATCCATCGTTCGGATTTGAATATCGAAGTTCACAATCAGTCTGTAGCATTTCTTTGACACGTTACAATTAAAACACGAACTGCACTAGAATCGTTTGATTGCATTTAGCGTGAAGTTGGACGCACTGATCGAATTCGTTGTTAGTACTCCCAACTGAAGGTTCAATAGTATTTGAACTACTAGGATTAGATTGATCACCTTTGGTGCGAATTTGAATTTGTATTCGAAGTATTTTGAAACGAAGAATGTCATTGTTTGTTTTTAATTGATTTGCGAAATATCCAACTAATGACTGAGATAATATCATCGAAAATGCAACTTTATTTTTAAACGGCTTTACAATTGGCAACCATGAAAAAATTGGGTAATTTTATTCACGAATTACACAAAGTAAAATGTATTTTACAAACATCAATCTTTTGTTAAGTGTATTTACGAAATTACGACAACATTCGACAGAGAGACATGTAGAAAATAAATAAGCATAGTTGATGTCTTTTTTACTAATGAATATGCAATTGATGGACAAATGATGTCAGAGAGTGGGTTTGTTGCAAATTTTGTACTCTCCTAATACCCACATACATACATGTCTTTATGTGTTACAGATAGATAATCTGTTTATTATAACAATGCTAAAACAAAGATTGACATATCTCAAGAGAATGGAAGAATTTTATTTTCTTCTTATACCTTAATTTTTTTTTCGAAAGAACAGAGAGAGCGCTTGCAACATTTAGCCAAAATATTATATTTTAAAATGTCTTCAGAACTAGCTAAATAACTACAAAAATCATCAACATATACTTCAAGGTATATTTTAGGGATATACGACTATTTTATGAAAACGTGACTATTTACCACAAATTTAAATCGGTGAAATATGTTGATAATTTCTTTTGTTATTAATTAGTAAATATACTACCATTCTTGTCGCAAAACACATGTTGACAAACTTACGACCCACAACTGCGGTGTAATTAGCTACAAAGGTATTAAAATTTGAATTTCACGGGCTACCTTGAAGCATCCCCTCTAAAGCATAAACGGTGCTAAGAAAATTATCAAGCCAACCATCATGCTGTACAGCAGCAACACCCATAAACACGGCTTTATTTACGTACTTAAGAGCACGGCTTATAATTACATATTCTTGGGCTTATATCAGAGCATGGTCTGAGGCTTGAGACTCCACAACCAGTAACAATAACTTGATACGCTTGAAACTGGGGCGGGCCGATAACAGTTTGTAAACTGTCTCTTACTCCAGAAATGTTATGAACTCGAGATTCAAAGATAGAATTTAGTATAGAAATGGAGATGATAATGCAAAAGATTATGAGATATTAAAGGACCATGCAAAGATGGTACCTATACGGGAAACAAAAATAGCCTTTTACAAAAAGTATTTATAGTCAGTGTCACTTGGAATGGAGGGAGGGAGGATTCTAATGATACCCCGTACATCCAAATTAGAACCCTGAAAACATTAGGCAGTCGTGTAATCAGGGTTGATATGATTATGATGATGAGTCTTTACATAATATAAAATGAGGTCGCTTCCGCTGTCTGTTCGCTTAGATTTTATTAGACTACTCGACGGATTTTAATGCAGTTTTCAGCGATATGATAGATAAAATGATTGAGTTATTTTTTCTTGAAATATACGCCGGCGATTAGAGATGGTAATTTTTTAGGTAGATTTGTTTTCAAGAGGAAGGTTTATGTATATAATACATGCATTTAACAGTATAACAAAGCCGAGAAATGCCGTGCGAAGCCGGGGCGGTTCGCTAGTTATCATATAAATTTGTCATGAATGCACTCAGAATCCATTACGCACTTATGAAAAAAAAAAAACTAAGTATCTTCTGGGAGGATATTTGGAGATGACATCTTAGAAAAAATAAAACGATAGTCAAGGTACTCATGGATAACAAATTAACGACAATAATAATTCATTTCACAGACTTTAACATTTTCATAGAGCTATTTTTGTAAAATGCTGCATAACAAAAAGAGGTGTGAAAAATCTCATTAACGTTTTATGAGTTCCTGTGGTAACTGCTCGAAGTTATGAATGTATTATGAAAACTATTAAGTGCTAAAACAGTTGCATTTTAAAACGAGCGTACAGTGTATTGTTCTATGTAATCTGGAGCAAAAATACTTTGAAAAAGTGGATGAACGTTTTTGCACCAGTTTGTTTTTACTATTTTCATCTTCAGCTGTTCTCTCAAATTTAAGGTATGCTTTATTATGTTAACCCATTTGGATCCGCTGTCCCTGTTTCATAATTCCTTCTCTTCCTTTCATATTCGTTGCATAATTCCTTCTCAACCCTTCCTCGAGACTTCCTTCTCTTCCTTTTTTTTCTTATCTTAACCATTTGAACCCTCCACATAATAGATTGTTCAGTAACAAAATGAAATCAATACTAAAATAAATGATAAGTATGTCTATATCTTTTTAAATTGTAAAATTTATAAGTGCTTCATAAGGAAGTAAACCTCAAAACCGCTCTATATTTATTAACGGTGTCTAAAATTAAACGAGAAAACACTCGACTTTATTCCCAAGTTAAAAGCACTACACTGAATTTAATTAACAATTTTAATCATATTCTACTCAAGTCCAGCCAACCTGAAGATACGAAGTTATTCTTTTGTAAATGCCACTTGGAAGTTAGTGAGCATTTGAGCGAATAGTACCCTTAGTTTTCTCAAGTGACTGTAAATCGAGCGTAAATATCGAATTCTATTCCATTGTATCCTACGCTTTTCTTGGCGCGTCTTCAAGGCGTATCAATTTGTACGGGAAACGCTTTTAAAAGTCAACTATGTTATTTATGTCTTTATATTTTGTCTTTTTGAGTTGGCAATAAAAAAAATTGTAAAGTGGTATTTATTATAGTCGGTTCTCTGACGCGAGTAGTGGAGATGTAAAGAGCTGTCGATCTTGATGGTAACTCATTTCTTCCAGCTCTTAAGTATACGCATCTTGTCCTGACATCAGTTCTTCTAGGTTTTTCCCAAACTCACACGATAGTTTGACGTTTTGGATTATTCCTCTCGAATTATCGGTCGTTGGTCACCACTCCGATACGTTTCTTCTATTCTCTTCTGTTTCTTGTTTTCCTTATTATTATAATGGTAAGAATAATATTTTATAAATATAGGCACCATTCATATATCCGTGAATCACATATCTTCAACACATGCTGAGCTGGGGTCATTTGAACCCACAAGATCACATTTGTTTTGTATGTCTATAGGCATAATATTGCTTCTGTCTGCCTGATTTTATGTTCGTGTTGTAAATGTTATTATGTTTTATGTGAATTTGTGTGTTCGATAATTTTTTATCTCATGTCACTTTTTAAGCTAATTCACGCGCTGTCGTCTCTCGGAAGAACGTTTTGACATTTAAAAAGAAAGGTCTACATCAGACCCACGTATACCTGTGACATTTTATAATGCACATCACGAATAACATACCGCTCCAAGCCTACGGTAAAAGCCTATTCGTATGCAACATTTGTCGCATTTATTTACTTTATTTTTCACGTTCGCAGAGGGTTGACTCTGAATGGAGAGGTTTTTAAATTTCATTTTGGAAAATCTGATGCGAGTGAGTGACAATAAATTAGGGGCTTAGAGTGTTTAGTGAATTTAAAAATGGGGGGTCAGAAAGGTTTTCGTAAATGGTTTTCAATATTACTGAGTTTTTAATGATTGCTTATTTATTAGATGTAGGTGTTATCATCTAAGTAACAACACTGCATTTTTTATTTCATATTTTTTACTCATCAGTAAAATACTACTAAATTAAACATACTTTCTTATTATGGAGGTAGCAGACATATCAACTCGGAAAAGGATCGTCACCGTATCGCCTTTCGCCGCGCCGTCATCCAGGCGTCAATGTAACGTAAGCACGTAACAAAAGCGGATCATCTACACAGCAAGGCAACGCCGCGCCGACCGCTGGTGACGCCTAGCTGTAAGCTCGGCGCGTGAGCTTGTCCCGAGGCGAGACAATTAGTGTGCGTTACAGTAAAGAGTTTCATACAAAAAAGACTAAAGGGTTCGAGTTGATACGGTGACGATCCCTTTCCGAGTTGATATAATGTGCTACAACCTTTTTTAGGGTCTTAATAAGATTAAAACAGATACTGAAAATCCCCAACGTTATTTGACAAACTTAAATTAGACACATAATTGTTTTGTTAGCAAAACGTATCAGAAAAGTTTAGATAGGTTGCCGACATGATTGGAAATCGATTTAGACAGGGGAAACAAAAAGTAGGGAGCTGTGATTGAAAAGGCTTGATGAAGGTTTAATGATGTAATAGGATACAATCTCGCATGACACAAAAGTTAGATTTGTGTGGAGTTAGAAAGTTTCAGAACACGAATTAAATTCTTATTATATAGGTTTAGTACAACAAAATAGATACACAGAGATAACTCTTTATTCATATAACTATTTCTTTTTGAAATTAATATTACTTATTATTGATAACTCAATGAATTTAAAAGAAGTTTTTAATATTATCAGAACGAGTTTTTTATGGCACGTTATTGAATTAATCGTTTGCAGACCGAAAAAACTGTAATCAATGAAAAACCGACCCAGGGGCCATTAACTGGTCGATGATCGACGCTACAAAGCAAATTTTGCTTATAAGTAGACCCTCGTTCTGTTGTTTTATATGAACTTCGTTCTAGTCGGGTATCCATAATAGACCTCTCAATTTTTTTACTATACAATGGGCGGTTTTATTTTTTCCATGTAGGATATTCAATCTAAAGTACATATTAGTTACCCATCAAAATATAAAAATGTTCATTACCACTTATACTATACTAGATATAGCACCCGGTGATAATGTACTTAGTAAAAGAATTTTCACAACCGGACCAATTACCGAAGATATTACCTCTAAAGATAAGATTTAAAAAATGAACCCATCCATGAACCTCTACAATCATATTTCCAATTCAATGAAAATCCCACTCACAATAGTAAAGAAAGAAAGAGACAAAAGAGTACATGAAGAACAAAGTAAACGTAAGACGCCGGACACACAACTGCTTGTTTACACGTCTTCGAATATTGCTACTATGTTTGTTATAGACAAATAGACATAGTGTATCAGTTGATTTGTGTGCTTAGTTTTGATTTATAAACATGTTGCTTGTTTCACGTTTAGTCGAGAGATTGAACACTAGATGTTCCCCGCAGTTTCACTCGCGTTTCCGGGATAAAATGCCAATAACCTTCGGAGATAATGTAGCTTCCTATTTGTGAAAGATTTTTTCAAATTGGACCAGTAACTCCGGAGATTAGCGCGTTCAAACAAACTCTTCAGCTTTATTATTAGTATAGATTTAGATTAGGTTTTTTATTTTAGTATTATATCACCTACGACTCCTACGAGCCCTTATTTGCTCCCTTAGGCCCCATTGCAAAAATCCTATCTTAGCAGATGCCTATACCTTATAATAGCTGTTTGCCGAATTTCAACCTGATCCATCCGTGATGGTTTCAGTTGATAGATCAGTCAGTCAGTCACATTTTACTTTTAAATATTTAGATTATAAGGTGTTTTACCTATTTTGATTAATATTTATCGGTGTTATAAAAAAGTATTTTTAAATAATAAATGTTTTAAGTTATTTACTAAAAGTTATTCAGAAAATTTTGGATGATTGTATTTATTGGGCCATAACTGAATAAATGACTTCGGCTTTTACTTTGAAATGGTGTTTAGGAAAACTTTGTTAATAAGTCGATAACAGTTTCACTTCCAAACAATGTGATGAACGAAATGAAATTCCTGGCTTTAAATAGAACAAAAGCTGTTATTTTCCTGATAAAGCATGTCATACTAAAAATAATGTAGGTATTATTAAGTATGAGATATTAAAACTAATATTTTATGAAACTTATCAAATAAATAGCTAGTGAGTAAACCGCAACAACGTAATAAAATCCCGTCGCGTTCACCCCAGCTATAAATTTTCAATTTTACTCAAACTTTACTCTTTATATGAAAAATAGTATTCGCAACTTCATATTATTGGAAATGATCCAAAATAGGACAAGGTTTATAAAACACCGTCCTGCGAGGGTACATTTTGTTAGAATCGATCCGTCACTCGGATGGGCGAGTCGTGTATCGGGTAACATACCGAAAAATGCCTCGGACATAACGAAGAGAAATCGTTTTCCATATCATAAATCAAAGCATATTGAATTACTGATCCGACTTCCCTTACTATGGAGGCACGAATCTGATGGTACTGACGACTTGTTGAACAACCAATCAACTAATATTTAAAGTGAGGTGAGTTATACGTTATAAACTAGTCTACACTAATTATTATAAAGAGGTAAAGTTTGTATGTTCGGATGATGGAGGTAATCTCCCGAGCTACTATGGTCCGATTCAAAAATATATTTTACTAACAGTAAGCTACATTAACCCATGGTGTATAGGCAGCGTAGTGCTTATCCCGGGCATTTATCCGAGGGAAGCAGCTGAAACCGCGAGAAACAGCTAGTTTTGTATATTAATCACAGTGGAAATCTTTAATCTATGGATATGCTCAAAAGACAAACATAGCTAGTGAATGAGAACACTTGCCAAATGTGTTTTCTTTTTAAATTAGAGTCGAGAAATTATGATTGATTTGAAATGAATGCAGATCAGTCATACATGAATGAACTATACCAAAATACCAGAAACTCGAAACTCTCAAAATTCTCGCTCCTAACATTAGTAACATCCAGATGTCAACAGATGGGGCGTCATTTTCTCGAACATTTCCAATATCGCAGCTTTCATTGTATCGTATCGTCTCGGTCAGCGCTGGCTCGGCTCTCATTTGTTGAGGCTCCCCATGGACTATAGAAAAATGTATCCGTACCGTAGATTGCTTTTTGTTTCGTCATGCTTGTAAGCTTGGATAATCATCTTCATATTTTTGCAATGTATAAGGATTTGTATTCATGATGTTGTATATAAGCCATGTCGTTTCATATTACCGAAAAATGGGTGAGGATTCTGTTATTCGCAAACTAAGCTCTCTCTCTCGTATGAGCATTATTGAAAAAGGATAGAAAATATTGGATGCTGATGATTTTGTTTATGCTATTGTCATTAACGGTGAAATAGTCGTGACCAATAAAGATTTTCGATAAAACTGAGATGGCAATGGGCCCATCTCAGTTTGTTGATTATACGAGCTATGCTGATGTTTACCATATTTTTTGCTTTATCATGTATAAAATAATGTCTATTCTATTCACAACAAAAACACAATCTACATATAAAAAACAAACCTCAAGGCGGCCGCTGCAGCGTTTCCTCTTTGGATGGCCAAGACCTTGAAATTTGGCAAATAGTGTTTTTTTTTTTTTATAAATCTAAATATATAAAAGGGTTACTGATTTACTGACTGACCTATCAACTCATAAATCAAGTCACTGAACAGATCTGTCTAAAATTGGCAAACAGATAACTACTAGATTAAGATGCAGGCATCCGCTAGGAAGAGGTTATTGAAAATTCAATCTCCAAAGGTGAATCGCGGGTGAAACCGCGGGGCGGAAATATCTGTAATAACAACGCTATAACATTTTTCTAACACCAAACGATCTGACACGAACCAGACATTTTAAATAAATTATCAAATTAACTGACAGACCTACAAAAATGTTTAACATGTTTATTTCAATCTATCTCGACATCAACGTATCTAATTTGGAACTGTCATCAAAATTTCAATCAAGAGGCATAGTTTTACTGTCTCGTAAGAGACAATCATGGCGTTTATAGTTTAATTATGTCGACTTTATTATCAATAGCACTGATTGATGGTAGTAATATTAGTTTAACTAAATGTTTGAAGAAATTTCTTTAGCCCGCCCTAAGTGTGCTCAATGTTAACTATAGAAATATGTGTAATGTCCACCTCAGAGTAATAAATCATTCAGAACTAATAGCCCACTAGAAACGATCCATAAAATCTCTTTGAGCCCGGCAGACTTCTTAATGATTCGGTGTTTGACTCAAAATAATCATGGTATCAGGAATTTACCTACGTAATTGAATACAGCGGATTTTGATGGCTATACAGTAGACAGATGCTTACTAAAAATATATAATACAAAAGCATATTTTTTTTAAATAAACTTTAAGACCATCACGATTCTATGAAACAAAACTATTATCTTCCAGCATTAAAATGTTTTAATGACAACCTAAAACGTAACCCTCAGTTTTGTGCTTCAAAATGTCGTCATAAATTCTCCCCGAAAAACCTTTTTCAATTCATATCGCATCTAAACCCTATCGTATTTAAAATGCATCGACCATGAATATTCAATGGCAATATCGATAAGTACCAGCCCTGGGTAGGCCAGTGCAACAGGTATATATCGATAACATAAAAGCCTAGATAAGTGCCGTGCTGAATTGTGGCGTACCGCACGTTTGGACTTCAGCCTGCAAACCGAGCTCCCCACACAAATTGTGCGTGAACTTTTTCCTCTGGGATTTTTAAATTTAGAACGTCGACTTTTTTAATGTTCAAAATTCAAATAAATCCTCAAAGCTGCCGTAACTAATTTTGTCCAGCAAAAGGTTTTGGAGAACTGTGCACGTGCTATGTTCGTATTCCTCACCGCTTTGCGGCCGGAGTTTATATTTACCTTTCGTATTTATAGAGCAATTAAATGACAGATTGAACAACACTACGCAATACGCAAAAGAAGCAACTACTAGCAATGTCAATTTTATCAACGAATTATACCTACATTTCCACAGATAAACTTTAATAAAAAATATTGAGAGAAAACAAAGCCAAAAATAAATACCATGAAAATTATATCAATTTCGATTTAAACACGAGAATACTTTCGACATGTCCCGAACAGTATTACACGGTTCATCAAATATCAAAAGATATTCGAACTTGCGTGTAGATTCTATTCAAATACGTGTGACACGTAACGTTATCAAAGGCGTTCTTATATTGAAAAATAGTCTGGAGTCATAAAGGATGTTTATTTGTAAAGGGCTTTAGAAATAGTGATGTATTATGAAATCTCTACTCGACATTATCGAGTAGTTAAGACTCGACAAATTTATTTGATTCTTGAAAATATAATATTTATTTTTCTAAACTGATATCATGACATAGATTAGTATTTGTGTACTTACTTTTGTTAGTTTTTTCTCCTAAATTGAACTCGTATCCATAAATTTGATACATATACATCTTTATCTAAAAAGTTAATAGAAAGTTTTACATCTGTAGTAATCATTATGATCACCCCAACCATATTGATTAGCCACCTCAACGAATATAGAATTTAAAATTTTACGAGTAAATTACTGTATTTATCGATAACATACTGATGTTATCGATAGTTATTTTTATCGATTGATTGTGTACATCTTTATTTGGAAACCTAATAGAAAGTAATCTCAGCTTTATATCTCTGAAAGGGGCGCCCAACCTTTGACAAACAGGCCAGGTTATGTTGGTAAAGTTACGCAAAGTCCAAATGGTGTCAGAGATCTTGAACATTACACAAGATTATAAGTCTGAAGTTGGTAAGTTAGCGCAAAATGGGAAGAATGGCGAAGTGTTAACTTAGTTTGCTTTGTTATTTATAAAGTGAAATAAAATTACCTACTATATGAATATTATTTATCCAAATATACCTTCACAGGTTTTCAGACTCTAATGCACGGTCCGGAAGGTAGCTTTTGCTGAGAAGAGCCGGCAATAAACTCAGCAATTACTGTTTTCAAAATAAACTTCATTATTTACATAAAATGACATATTTTATGTAAATTATGCAAGAGAGCGCTACACCCAAGCCTTTTTGTCATTTAAATACTAGTATAATACATGGTAGGATTGATGTATGTTTTCAAATTCAAATTCCAAATTCTATTGTTTCAATTTCAATTCAAAAGTTTAATTTACATTTTAAAATACTATCCTAGAGATAGAAAATTTAAAAATCCATTGCTGTACATGCAATTCAGAAATAAAAATACCATTGCATTTTCTGGAAAATGACTCGGAAATTAAACCCAGTCATTTTCCAAACCGTTAATTTACAGTATAATAGGTATTAAAAATAAATGTTGTTAACAACCTCGCTTTTTAATATAGCAGGATATTCAAAAACAGGTTGTTAACGTAGTTGCAAGAAACCTAACAATACGAACGTTCAAGACTTCGCACCACGACAGAATGTATTGTGTCCGTGAGTTAATGCCGACGGCTTCTGAAAAGGTTCTGCCACAGAACATCAAAGTATGGAGATATTGTAACCTTGTAATTTTTTTGTGTACCTGTTAACAGTTTGATCGTGTGTTTATTTATTATGTATAGCTGTGTTTTGATTTGGTTATGGTGGTAACCACACAAAGCCACCGAACAACCGAAAAGTGCTTGGCGACAAAGGTTCAACATGTGGTTTAAATAACTCGTTTATCTGCTAAACATATTCTTCATTAATTGACAGTTTGATCTGAAACCGTATTTTCTTAATTTTGTATTTAAAACGCTGTCAAATTTTCAGTAGCATTACTGAATTTCATCACACCATACATCCTCATCAGGTCCTTTGTATTCACATCACATTCGTTTTATCTTCATCATCTCCCTGCCCTGTTCCCAATCATTTGTGGGCGCAATATGTACTCTTTTTCCATTCAGCCCTTCCATCCGCCATTCACTCCTTTTTTACTTATATCATTTTTCATTTAATTTATCCATATCTTTTTCGGTCTTCCCCTTCCCGTATATCCATCATACATTACAGTTTATGAGTGACTTAATTTGCAAAAAACGATATCCTTGTTTTTATAATCTGAGGGTTTCACTATTGAAAAGCTGGGGGGATTAACAGAGTTTAAAGGGGGTGGATTTACTTGCTCGTCCCGACCTACATTTCGTGCGGCGCTGGCAAATGGCGGACAGGTTGCGGTAAGGTTTTTTTCGGGTGGTTTTTGTTGCTTAGCAAGTTTTGTTGTTTTTATTAGATGCTTTGAGCAATACAAGGTAGTTATAATAAAAATGGCTACCTAATTATTTTTTTTATACTTTTACCTACTCTACTTATTTCTTTGTGCTTACATAGTATTTTAATTAAATTTCTAAATTCAGTTTACTCATTGTTGTTTAATTCAGGCTTACTTTGTATTATGAAAACGTTAGGTAGGTATAATTAATTATTTTCTTTCATTATAAAGTAAATCATTCACATAGGATACATTTTTGTACCTTTTTAATAATATATACAGTCTAAAGAGGATATCTATTTTTACCAACATATTTTATATAAAATATTATAAACTATAACGATTTTATTATTAGCTTTAATTCAAATTAATATATTAGACACTCCGTTTGTCAGTGCTTATTAATGGTTTAGTGACACAATTTGACGGTAGACAGTAATATTTTATCAAGAATCTGTTAAAAAATATTTGGGCGTAGTTCAATTTGTTGTATAAAATTATTAATATTGCTGAGGTAATTTAAATGGAGTTTCCATGTTTTAAGAATAGTAACATTTGCTCTTGCCTATTAGATAGAACTACTTACTGTTGTATCAAGTCGTACAGTTATTGAAAATTCATTAAAAAATCTCTATTCTACAAAAAAAACCATTTCAGTTTTTTTAACGTACACAACAATTTTCGCGCTAATAAATTCTGTGCACAAGATCTTAGTCCGTGACGTCAGAAATGTTTTTTTTTACGAACTTAAATAAAAATCAATCTTGAAATAGATATTATAGGGCACGATGACGTCTGTATACATATATACCAATAACATTCTGAAACACTACAGTAATACATAAAAAAAAAACTAACGACTGTTTTATTTGTATCGCGGTATCCAGTCTGAACCGGCTCGTTCTAGTTTTCAAATTACTATCAGTCCTCGAATTGAATTCATATATTCATCAACAGTAAAAAATACTCCAGTTTTATCTTTATAAATTTAAAGAATATACCGAATTATTTAATCAAATATTCAGGGTTATTCTGAATTGCTCGGTTGCTGTAATGATTCGTATTACGAACAAATTTGGTGATTTTGTCGAATCGAATGACTCCTATTTTCGTATCGGAGTCGTTCGACATGATTACAGCAGATGAATATTGCGCCTAACACAGCATCAGCATACATTCAATTAAATAAATATTGATCGAATTGGCAGCCAAGCACGTTTGAATAGGGGGAGTCATTTCATTAAAAAAATGAGGCTTAAATTTCACAAGCAATTCAATCATGCAAAGGTTATTTGATGTTTCATCCTTTTACCTTGAGACAGTTAAATGATACCTGCTAACCTATATACGAAATTTAAAAATAGATCTGGCCCGTAATGTAGGTAACCCACGAAGTTATCAGATTTCTATTGCTAAAACTCACATCAATCTCCCTCCTACTCAAACTATCGGAAACTCCTAGTAGCACTTCGCTTCAGTCAATGGAGAAGTGACGTCACAACCCACCGATCGCGTTGATGTATGATATTTTAAAAAGTTTTTTTTTTCATGGCCGTCGTCCAAAACCAGACTTCAGGCATCACGCGAATGTGCCGTGTCTACCAGACGTCACGTGAGTATGCGTGACGTTGCACGTAAAGTGGAGATAGGTTATGCTTTTGTTTTTTAGCGAGTATTTTTTTCTTTTCTGTGCTAATCTGCGAACGGTGGTCCATAATCAGATAATATGGACCATAAGCAGGTGGTTTGTGAAGTCTTGTCAAATCGATTGCGTCCTCCCTCATTCATGAAGTGTGATTTCACTCCAGTCAACTACGCGTGGTTACGAAGAGTGATTGAATGAAAATTTTAAAACCTTTTGACACAGTTTTCAGCGTAATGTGCACAGATAATAACATATACCGATTAAAAATAATTAATCACCCAAACCCACACAATGATTACCAGAAAGTTAATATCTTTGGTAATATTATCTCGGTATTATTCAATCATAAAAAAGGGCTAATGATTATTCTTTTTTGTTTTTACAGTCAGGAACAGGTGATTGACAGCCGGACGGGTTAAAAGCGTGTAGTGATATATTGGTCACCTATTTCTTATTTATATTCACCATGACAAATGGCAAATGAAACCATGAAACTTTGGCTTGGAGTTAAAAAAAAATGATGTCAGACGACTATTTATAGAATAACCTTTTCGATTCGTTATGTTTTTATATTCTGTAGCACTTGGGACAGATGTCACTTTTGCAAGTGACATTTGAGTAGGTACAATCATCATCTTGTAATCACTGAAATGACATGTGTTATTTAAATATAATGAATCGATTAATTTAATTATGATAATAAATTTTCATTTCCATAATAAATAATATTAAATATTTAAAAAAAATTATGACGTTATAAATAAATGTCAAGGGACATCTTATTTATTTCTGAAACTATTTAAGCTATTTTTTAATATAAATAACATGTAGTATACGATTCTTTCCACCACTAAGCCCCAGGATACAGGGCTTGCAAGCGTCTATAAGCTACGGTAATCGGGTACCACCGTGAAACACTTGAGAGTCGATTGCTTCTAGCTTTTTAATATTCGGCAATACGTTTTGGCCAGCACCCAAATCATATTGCTAATGTGTATAAATGGCAATGGCGGCAGCCACTTACCATCAGATTGACCCAGACGGTCCACAATCCTTAAAGAAGATCACGCTTATACAAACAACTACTGTGGTTTTCCCAATAGACTTTAGCATGGAGTAATACTATAGCGAGCCAACATGATAGCCTTGGTATTGCTAGAGTCAAACCAGACCATATACGCTTATAGACGCTTGCAATACCAGGGGTATCACTCGTGCGTTGCCAACCCTGCAAACATCTCTCTACGCCCTTCTAAAAACACGGCGGAGAGCTCAAACCGTACGGTATGAGACTATTTTGGTTCCAAACTGTGAGGATGAACTGCCTGTCGATAGTGAGAGGTGCGATAGTAGAAGGTGCTAACTTCGAGGTATAAAAAAACTACATTCACAAAATTCAGTTTGCTTTCAAAAGTTCAACAAAAAGTGCATTAGCAAAAAGCACGTCACAAAGCAAACTACAAAGACAAAGGATCGACAGACAGACAGTAACGCTGTTACATTGTATCCAATCTCCTAATGAAACATACACGGGGAAAAGAATAAAGAAAATTTGTTTACGACGTAGAGAGCTGAACGAGGCTTCGGTAGAATTTCTTACAAAATGTAATATCCTAGAGTTATTGAAGATGTTATCTTGGAAAGATATTGTGTGCGCTTTGGATATTTTATATTCTAATATGATTATACATCTGATGTCCGAAATGGTACTTATTATCATTTACTAGCTGTTCCCTGCGGTTTTACTCGCGTTCCCGGGGTACAAAGTAGCCTATAACCTTCGGGGATAATGTAGCTTCATATTAGTGAAATAATTTTTCAAATCGGACTAGTAACTCCGGAGATTAGCGCGTTCAAACAAACTCTTCAGATTTATTATTAGTACAGATTATAGATAAAAAAATAGTTTCATATTCATAAGGTGCGTTTAACATTACCAACATTATCCGAATAAATGAAACAGACGAGCGTTTTGGTCTCTACTGACTTCTGAATAAGACCATTATTATATTTTGTTATATCTATGAACAAGACTAAAGAATATTGTGAGCGAATTTAATGCAATGACATCAAACCAAAGCAAAATAACATGGTTTTAAATTTTACTATGAGTATCAAAGATCTTATCCCAAACTATGCAGAACTATGGAAACCAGATAACTGATATAGGTTATACATATACTACTTTTTTGTAGATACATACCTACTTAAAGATAATTATATCCAGACTAAACAGACATGCTCATACACAAATGTTTGGCCTGGATGGGAATAGAACCCACGATCTTTGCGGCGCCGAATATAAGAAGTTTTGAATCATTCGATTAAATCAATTCGCATGACTTATCGACTTCATTAGATTTTATTGCAGTGAATCAGTAAGCTTATGAATGTATTTATGGGATATTTATTAATAATCCCTTTAAAACCCATTAAAACCAATCAGGATTGAATATAAACATAATCGTAAACTTGTTGATTGCAAATCAGTCATTTTCCATCACCAAGCAGACGTAGGAAATACACTGTTCGTTTAAATCAAAACCGACCGCCATATGTAAATGTTATGACACGCTGAATTAGTGTTTTGACAGTTGTGGCTCCGCAATTCGTTTGGATTATAATTTGTATTTTTTTATAGTGAAGGTGCTTCAGGTTGAAGCGAGATTTGTTGAATCCTTTGATGTATTAAATAACATCTCTTGAATTAAGGCGATGATAGCTCAGTGCCGCGACGAAGGTCATGGGTTCGAATCCTACAATGAGCTTGAACTTGTTGCTAAGCACCTACAGGTGTGTTCCGGCACTAGCACTTGAGAGCCAGTTGCCTTCTCGGTATTGTAACAGGTCGGCAACAAATTGGCAACACCTCTGGTATTGCAAATGGCGCCTGCCTGCTTGTCAACCTTCTGACATTATACAGAGTTTTCTTAGATGATGAATAGAAGAAAGTAATTATCGAAGCTTTCAAGTTGAGGTAAAACCAAATGATTGGAACACGAAAGGTGGGATGATGATGTTACTTAAAAAATATGTATTGGCCATATAAGAAACCAATAACCGACAAAAAACACTTAAATACTCTGCTTTTTCACTTTGTTGGGATCCCTAAAGTGGAAAACCCTAACAGCTGAAAATATTATTGTCTGTTTTTTTAAGTGTGTGTTGGGACAGTAAAACGAGGTAAAAGCAATGATGGTCTGGTATTGAATTGTATCAAATGCATAAACGAAGGTAGCGGGAATGAATCCTACCATGAACTTGAGCCAGTGAAGGAATATACTTCATGAGGAAACCATAGTGCTATAATACTACTAATTCAATTACATTTTGATTTCTACTGTCTATCTTTTCGTTCTAGAACTATTCTTATTGGTCCTTACCACCCCTACCTTAATAAACACGATCTCAGTAGATCCTAGAAACACATGTGCTAAAACGATTAAAACATATTTTACACGTGTTTCATAAAACGTTTACAGGAATGCAATATTTCATCAAACGCATGATACGTTTTTGCTTTACGAGCGGACAAACAGACAGACGTCGACGTAACGTCATAATTTATCGTCCAACGGCGATAAATAAGACAATATGATTTATAATCCGGCGGACAATGCACGCCGAAAATATTTGGCCAGACGATACTAGGTGGTTTGTATAGAGTAATGACAGTAGACAAGGTGCAATTATAGATTTTTTATACTACTAAGGCAGCAAGCAAGCATACGGCCCACCTGATGGTACGTGATTACCGTCGCCTATCGCCATTTGCAATACCAGAGGTATTGCCAATGTGTTGCCGACCTGTTACAATACCGAGAAGGCAACTGGCTCTAAGTGCAATTGCCGGAATACACCGGTAGGTGCTTGCCGACAAATTTTCAACTTGAGGGAGATAGCCAGTCAGGCTTAATCCCTAATTTATATATATAAAGGCATATCATAGTCCTATCTCTTACTTAGGTAAATTTTCATTTATTTATTTAACAAAGTGCGGAGTCATCATCATCATATCAGCCGAAAGACGTCCACTGCTGGACAAAGGCCCCCCGAAGGATCTCCAACATAGCCGCATCCAGCGATTTGCTGCGACCCTCACAAAATTGTTGGTCCACCTTGTGGGAAGCCACGCTATGTCTTCTGGTTCGTGGTCACCACTCGAGAACCTTTCTACCCCAGCGGCAAATACAGAGAGAGACTTGTTAACATTTTGGCTACTGTATGATTTATACTGTGACGTTCGTTTTTTTTTTTCTAGGAAACGTAAGAGCAAACTGTGTATAATAATGATAATAATTTATGTAATAGATAAATAAAAATTTATGACAGTAATGTGTACCGCAGACATTTTATATGCATGTATGTTGTATGTTACGTTTGTATACTAACATACTATGTTTATACGATAACATTTGATAAAAAATATGTGGTATTTGTTGTAACTGCCAGTGTTTTTATGGTATGTCAGATCCTTCACTATGACGTGAACTTGGTGATTGTATCCTCAGAATTATAGGAAGGTCTGTTAACCACGGAGCCACTGTGGTGAAGTGTACCTATCCCGAACCGGTGGTAGAGTCTATTGTAATGATTGTAACTATCGACGTTAATAAGTGCCTTATCAGTGCCTAAACTGAATAAATGAGTTTTGATTTTTTTATTTTGATAGCCATTTTCTCGAAGTTTCAGATTTAGTGAGCTTTTACCTTACAAGAACTGACAAGAAATATGACTAGGTAACATTATTTCAAATATATTTTGAACAACCAGATTAGGGAGACTTAGCAGTTTCATTTTTCAAATGTTCCAAACAATCACAAAAGAACGGTTATAAAAGATCTTCATTGCACAATTTAAAACATTATTGTAAACAGCTCACGTATGTCAGTTAACAGTATGACGTATTGAAGCTTAATATTCATGACGTCACGTACCGGATTCCCGGAACAAGCCGTATTACGTCATCATTGATATTCGCATGTCAGTTGCTGGGACAACGAAAAATTGGTTTAATGATTGGGCTTATTTGGTTAATGAATGCTTTTGTTTTTTTATGTCAAAAGGCTGATATGATGGCTGACGCTTTATCTGATCGTAAATTGTTACCGTCGATGGATATGACCAATACCAGAGAGATTGGCAAATAGGGATGATGACTGGGTAATTTTTTTTAATTCTGTTTAGTCCGTCAGTTAAGTTATCAATAAATATTGGTTATGTATTTTTTATTTTATCAAATCAATAAAAAATACAAAGATAAGGCGCATCAAAGCTCAGGAATGGTTTTGTGACGTCACGTATCTGTAAAAAGTGTACTAAGCCGTGACAACATGCGAAATTTAAAAAAATACAGTATCATGAATATTTTTTTTTTCGGAACAAAAGAAAAATATGTATTATAATATTTTTTATCTACTCTCATATCGTAAAGTTCTAATTATGAAATCAAAAACAGTACTTTAATGACCCACTTTATGCACACCCTTCTATAATGAAATTAAAAATAGTAGTTTATGATACTGTTGCATAATAAGGGTTATTAAACACGAGTGTGAGTTTAAGTACCGAGCCGTAGGCGAGGTTCTTAATAGTATCACACGAGTTTTTAATACCTAATTATGTGCAGTATCATACAGTACTTTATCTAAACTCATCTAATAATGTAATTTAAAGGTAAAAAATCGATAATATTTTGTCATAAGTTTTCATGACTCACGGGTATCGATTATTCGTCATTTCCACTGCCGCCTCCACAATTTCAGATCCAAGTTTATTTCACCTTACTATCACTGCCATTTTACTGTCATTTTTGGCCAAAATAAAATATGTATGCAAAAAAAATCAATAAAATAAACAAACATTAATCATCATGGCGCCCAAATCCGTGTTGGGAAAAACTCCCTACCGCATACGCGACCACAGAGTCAATTTGCATCTAAAATTGAATTGATACTGATTGATTCCTAATTGTTAACAAAGAGAATATAATACTAAGTTTAATTGTTTAGTCATGTCTGGCCACTTATAATGTTTTTTTCATTATTATTTCGTTTGACAAGTTGACTGACAGTAATTGAAGTATTAAAACCCAAAAAACATTGTGAGTGGCCAGACATGTCCATATACTTGTACTTTAATGAAAAAAAGTTATTTTATAGCATTATCTTGGGAACAAAACTGTGCTATAATATAATTATTATTATAATTATTCATTTGTTTTAACAACGTATTCCATTGTGATAGTCTAGGGTTAGTATCCGACAGCAAGAGCTTTCTGTGAAAAAAAAATATATGAAAAAAAAGTTTTAAATTACCCCGACCATCAAGTGAAAAATCTAAAACTATGTAATCCCGTAATTCTGGTGCAGTAATCCCGTAATCTCGCAACTGTATTTGCCGAGCCAACTTCTAACAGGTTTTGTGTGTGTTTATTTATGTGTACTATGTATACGCCTGTGTTTGACTACAATCTCACCGTAATCAGTGATGATGTGGCCGATGGTGGTAAGTACAAAAATCTTAGAATGAAACTGGCTCTCAAGTGCAGCTCGAGATTTTCCGGAAGGTGTTTGGTGACAGATTTTCAACTTGAGTGAGGAAGCCAGGCAGGCGGGTACTACAAAGCACTATAATAATTTCTTCAGTCACATCATCACCTATCGGTGTGTAGATAAGTAATATTCAAAGAAACAAAAGAAAACTATATTGAGCTTAAAATATTAGCGCTATAATTTACTTATGAGCTAATTAATATTCTAAGTGCTAAATAGTTTCCTCCAGAACTTTGTAGTCTCATAATTTACTACTTTTATTAAACGCTTACGCAATCGCTTTGATATATATATCAAGGTGTTACCTTATAAGTGTCAGGATGGTGGATATCCCAGCTGGAGCGCCAATTAAATTCCGTTACTCTAGTCCACCCGTCAAATCCAGGTGTTAGGTACCTGTCCATATTAGATGGTACTTTTTTTTACTATGTATAGGCCTGAGTAATTCATATCGATAATTCTCTGGAATAACATAAAAAAACTCCCCGGAACGAAAGTAAAACCGCGGAATATACTTTCCAAGTAACAAATATTTCAACAATAATATTGTCAAATTTTGATTCGAATTTCCAACAAACTCCATTCAGATTTTATTTAACTCAAAATACTTGTTTGTTATCACGACCCAGTTAACCTAATCGTCCTATTCACACTCCCCTCAGTACCCTTGACTGATTAGAGACCCTATTGTATTTTAATCAAGACTCCATTTTCTTTGTGCGACGTAGCTTGTTACGATTCTTCATGCTTCAAATTAGAAGCCCTTGGAAATGGATGTGATTGGCTCAGGAGTCGATTTAGAAGAGATCAAAAGACAAATTTGTGTTTCGCAGATTGTTTTGATTTCACAAAATAATATAAATATTTTTAACTGAATTATGACTCCTGCTTCTATTTAACTGATTTGGATATCATAGATTTTAATGGATAATTTTATTGATCATAAAATAAATATTTTTTATTTATTTCAATAATTATAAATAGTATATTTCATTATGTGGTTCCATACATTTTGATTGAGTAGGTTTTGTTTTCTTCGCACTTTCAGAGTTGATGAGCAGGTACTTTGAACCCTGAATTTTGTTACCTACTTAGAGTTTGTTTGTTTATACATTATAGGCTTATCACCTTCGGGCATAAAACCACTTTTTATCCCGGGAACGCGAGTGAAACCGTGGGGAACAGCTAGTAAAAAATAAGATTGTGTTTAAAATAATGGAACAGATAACGTATCGTGAATGGGCTAAATCAATATATATCAATATTACATCCATTTATTTTTTATTCAATTATCATCCCTTTCCACAAAGATATCCCTTTATTTTGTTTCGTCGTTTTTCGCTGAATCTATTGCAGTCGTTGTTTGGAAGTTTGCAGTGAATACAAGGGTATAATCACATATAATGGTATGTTAATATTATTCCGGCTATGACGTCAGAGAAGTGCTTCCATTATTTCCTTTTTAGCCATGTCAGTGGAGATTTGAATTGTTAAAGTAGACTGTGTTTTATTATTATAATTTCAGTGTTTTTATTAATTCACTGTTTTGTTATTTTGTTTTTCCATACGTATTGTATTTTTGTATTGTTTCAGGTTAGTACCAAATAAAGTCATATTGCAGTTAAAGGCTTTGGTAACGTATCTTATGTACTATTTATACGATCTCACAATAAATATAATTTAAGGCGACGATAGCCGAGATATGATGGTTCTAGATTCAGTTTTTCTCTGCATTCTTTTTTGCGAGAGATTTGTAAAAAATATATGTTAATCTACAAAATTTGAATTTTTCATTAGTAACGGCAAAAAAGGCGTGAATATGGCCCTTTTTAAAGCTAAGAAAGCTCCAAATAACTTGAAAACATTAACATAAATTCTGAGATCTAATAGAAAGGGAATAGTTTTCTTACTTCAAAAAAACCTTAGTATTTTTTTTAAATACATAAAACCGTATTTTTTACTATAAGTGGGCCTTGCCTGTCTCGCTTTTCCCGTAAGTATCCGGAGCGGGGAGAATCCTCTTAACCATGTTAATGAACCCCAATCTAATAATAATATATTAATTGTTCAACAAATAGAAGAACGTTTAATGAGATTAGTTTTAAAACATGTAGAAAATTAGTTTAAGAGTATTTCATGGCTGTTCTGTTTCCATATTTAGTAGAAATACATTTGCGGACAAAAATAGTGTTGCTACTTTTTTTTACGCGCCTATAACCTGTGTTTAACCACAATCTCATCAGTGATGATGTGGCCGATGGTGGTAAGCACACAAAGCCTAGAAGGGCAAGTGTAGTGGCTGTCAAATGTATTTTTCAACAATTAGTTTGAACTGTCAAAGAAATAACAAATAACACTTGAAAGCTGCCCGGTCTAAAAAAAACATACAAACATTCTATCAAATATGTTAATATACTGTAGTGGTTGTAATTTAAATGACCTAAGTATAATTTAATTTAATAATCCGCCAAATTAAAGATAAAAATCTGAAAAAAAAACTTTACCTTACTCACCATAACAAATAATGTGAGATCGGACAGAAAATCTTTTAGAATCAGGTTATGGGATCAGGTTGAAATCTCCTAGGATTTTTATTTTATTATTTTGGCATACAAATAAAAAAAGCCTTTGCACAGAATTTCAATCAATCATCCGTCAATCCTTATCTCTTAGGTACATATATGTAATTTTTTCATGGCCTTAAGTGTAATCTTAATAATGGTTTTTGAATGACATTTTAGGGGAAACATTCTGTGGTAACAATTTATATTGCTACGTCATTAATCTTAATTAACCTACAAGTTTTAAACATCATAATTATAAAAGTTTATTATGTTTAACTTTTAAACGAATATGCTGTTGTAAATATATTTTAACAAGATTTCCGCCCCGTGATTATTCCCATAATGTCTTCTATCGCATTAGGGGTCGAATAATGAAACTTCCTTTCTGCTTTATGTTATACTAGCTATAAATAGTATATAATACTAGCATATGTTATTCAAGTTTCATCCAAATCCGTTCATTAGTTCTTACGTGAAAGAATAATTTCGGTTAAAATTACATGTGATAGGATATTTTTTTCGAAATTCAGGGATATATGCTTCAATTTTAAGCAATACATTTGCAACATGATGAACTAAACTATAGCATAATATTTTTTGTAGGACAAATAAACGAAAGGTTTTGTTAAAAAAATACTATCTAGATAGCAGTGGTGAGGGGTGAAATTATGGCGAGGGTAAGCCGTTCAAAAAACACCGATAATTTTATAATTACAGCATGATAAAAGTGGCTTTGAAATGATGAAAATATGGGACTGGGATTTCTAAAAAGTAAGCCGATGGGAATCGGCTTGTATGGACCCTTCGCCACTGCTAGACATGTGTTTTTGCGATTTGACGTTCGAACCTTAATAAACATCGCGAGCAGAACTTCCATTGCCGAACCTTCAGCAAGTATGGCGCTACACTTAAAGTTCCCAACCAGTCTATGCTTGTATATCGTCTTGACCTTCATTAAATAAATCACATGTATATTAAATAACAATGCATATCGCTAATGTATCTACACGCTACAATGAGAGCATCCCGCCATGGCTAATGTTTTTATAGGCCATTGAATCAGATCTGTGCGCTAACAATGCAAGGCCGACCTTAAGACCGTGAGGCCTAATTGCAGGAACACGATGAGATTAAGAGATAGCTGATGTATATCCTCTATGATGGTAAATTAAATCATTGGTACCTACAACCTATTATATATTTGTATAGAACAGATAAATAAAATTGAAGTGTCTGTTTGTTTGTCAAAATAAAAGCTTTTTACTAAACGCATAATAAAACGGTACTTATACCAAAATTTATTAATTTTTTTAAAGCAATTTTTTAAATTTTATAATAAATATAATAAAAAAACCGAAAACGCGGGTGCTAACCTCGTACAGCTAGTTGTAACCGCCAATTTTTTATTGGACCAGATTTCCATCTAGTTATACTAAAATTTACAAAACCCCTTACTCTGGTGTGTGCAAAATTCCAAACTAAACCCCAGGGTTTAAGCGGTGTGCTAATCAGTTGTCGGTCAGTCAGATCTCCTGTAGATAGATGTAACTTACCAAGACAGTTAGACCCTTTTGATGTAATTTATATGGGAAATATTAATGGATACTTTTTTTTTTAAGTTGATGACGTCATTTTTATAACGTTTCAGCTTTCGATGCAAAAATATTTCGTTAAACTATACAATGGTAGTATGATCTGTCAAGTAACTTATTTATAACTCTAATATTCATTAGATATCTACTTTCTATCTGAATTTTGAGTTGTTACCTTCTTCAGCCTTTCATCGTTCACGAAAAAAGTAAGATTCTGCTGAATAAATAGTATAAACAAGTATCATAATTATACATAACTCGTTTCAAGAATTACGGCCAATTTATCAAGACCAAATATTGAAAATTACGCATATAAAATGATAAAGCGCTTAACATTATCATTTACGACGCCATAAAAACGTCTTTCTTGTCAATAAACGCCGCATTTTGGATTGTAAATCTTGCATTTATCAAAGGGATTTACTGATAGACTTATTACATAAACAACATATGTTATTAATTCAGTTTTAAAAGATTTGTTAAATTTGCTCATCATATCAACCGAAAGACGTCTACTGCTGGACAAAGCCCTCCCAAGGATCTCTACGAAAGCCGGTCTTACGCTACTCGCATCCAGCGGTTTCCCGCGACCCTCACAAGATCGTCGGTCCACTTGTGTGAGGCCTTGCCCACGCTGCGTCTTCTGGTCTGTGGTCACTACTGGAGAACCTTTTAGCCCCAGTGGCAGTCAGTTCTACGAGCGATGTGCCACACCCTCTGCCACTTCAGTTTGACAATTCTTTCGGTTATGTCGGTTATTTTCTACCTCGTGAAATTGATAGGGACTTGAAATAAATTCGACTTTCAACTACCTACTTTATTTATCTGACTTTATTGAGCTGATTCAAACAATGATGGAATTCCACTATCAAATTACGATATACCCATATAATCTAACTTTTCGCCTGAAATTTTCACGGCCCGCACAAAAAATACATGCACAATACGCCATAGTGATTGCAGGCTAAAATTTTCGGGTCGAATTGACTTCCCGCCTGTCACAGGGGTTCAATATTAGCATAAAGTTACCATTAATCCGTGCCATACCTTTTTCCGACACGCCGACAAATTCCACGCTACGTGTCTCGGTGGCTAAAACGGCAGTTTTATGCTGTTTGGGGTGTAATATTGGCTTGCACCCCATTTTTAGGTTATTCGGAAGCATGGCTTTTGTTTTGGATTTCGAGAGTCTGATGGTAAATGCAAAAGTCGTGTTACGATACATTATAAAATCCTGCAAGACTATGAGCTTTCGATGAAGTAAAGCATGGTGAGGAATTCATCATCATATCAGGCGAAAGACGTCGATTGCTGGACAAAGGCCTCAAAGATATCCACGATGGCTGGCCTTACGCTATCAGCATCCAGCGGTTTCCCGCATCAATCATAAGTCAAAAAACAGGAAATCATAGCACAATATAAATCAACTTCATGCTACCTTTTTTCATACTGCTAAGGCAACAAACATGCATACGGCTGTGATACGGCCCATCTGATGGTAAGTTAGGATTATGTGAACACAGGCCTATTAAATAAAACAAAACATATTTGTCTAAATTCCAACTGCAGAAGTAAGAATTTAAACATAGTTTATTCAGTTTAGGTTCTGATAAGGCATTTATGAAAGTCACAAACACATTGATTCTACCACAAAACTGAGAAGACTTCGAAAGAAAGTCACAGTATGATCATTTCTTTTTGGCACTATTCTGTTCCTCTCAAAACAAGCGGTATGAAATTATGTAGCACGAGAATCGGGCACTGATTTTATGCTGAACTGACTTGCTCTCAACGTTAAAAAGCCTGTGCTAAATTAACCTATAAGGTGACCTGCACTTTTTTATCTACAGGTCAGTCAGTGTATAAGTCATCAACATATAATACAGCCAGCTCTACCATGTTTGTATTACTTTAAACTATTATTAACATCTGTAATTGCAACGTTACAAATTGTAGATCCTTATTTGAAATCCTCAATTATAATTGTATTATGCTTATCTTATATCTTTAGTACTACCTATATAAATTAATTATACGTTTATTTATGTATTTGCACGTACGACCTCTAAGCAAGGTTAGTTTACGTAATTATGATCAGTGATAAAGTCCAAATTAAATTATAATAAATAAGAATTATGTGGTATTACCACCTTCTTTAGTTTTATGCGCTAGTTGGACGAATCTCGCTTCTATTTTTTTTATTCTGTCTACCAAGAATCAATTAAAGCGTATTAATCCAATCAATATATAGAAGTCACCTGTCTAGCTTCACTTGAATATCTATCAAGCACACACTCTTATCTATTCGAGTAGAGTGAACTAGATATATGTATATAGCTTTATGTACTTACTTAAGATTTTTTAGCTTTATGTACTTACTTAAGATTTTTTAGCTTCATGTACTTACTTAAATTTTTTTGGTCGATATTGACCGTTTTCTCGTCGGTGAATATCGATCTTAGTCATTTAAGCACTTACTTTAGTAAGTTTGGACTTAACCAAAGAAACTTTTACTCAGTTGTTAAATGTTACCTACTAACTACCTAAAACAAGTACGCGATAATTAAGAAAAATAATGGTATTCATATTTCTGGTAAATATTCATTAGGAACTGAACCTTGACTAGCCAAAATTAATGTAAAAGAAGTGAAGTCACGCGGCCAAAACAATGGGTTTTAACCTTGACCTGTTTCCCCAGATAGTAATTATTATAAAAGTGAATTCTCGTTATAAAAAGCTACCGTTTTCATTAAATCTGAAGCTTTGTTTGAGATTTATTGAATTTGTGTGAATTGTTGTTTCACAGATCAGAGTGTATTAAGCCTCTTGAGAACTCAAAGAATCTCTGACTCCCTGCCAAATTCAATGAATTTGGTCAAGACTAAAGCAACAAGAAAATATTACTTACCATCAGGTGGCCCGTCTACTTGGGTCAACCTCATGCTTGGCTTGTGATCCAGATGGCTTTCATGAGAAGTATCCCAGGATATTTTTTTGGTTTACCTACATTTTGAATTTAATAATAATATGGTAATCTTTTGTAACTTGTTGAGTGTGATCCATGTGAGTTTTTCAAATGTTTATTTTCAGTTAAAATATATTTTATTCTGTAGAATCCTTATTTTTTTTCAGACAATCTTTCGTACCGTTTTTACGTTTATTTATGCCAGCTTTACGTCGCTAGAAAATTTTATGTTAACAAACTATTGCTAATAGCTCTAAAAGCAAAGAAACAGATGCTTCAATGTGATCTAATGGTTTCATAGAATTGTTAGTTAATGATGCGCAACCAGTGTGTGTGGTTTATGGCAATTTTATTGTTCGAATACTAAAGGGTTTTGCGAAGTGTAGTGTACTAAACAACGTTCTATTATTACTTTTGATCTCTTACCTTTAACTTTAGCACCTTTAGCATTACTAACATCAAGGTTAATTTACATAATATGTACCTACTTGGAAAAGTCTGAGTTTTAAGTTTTCTTTTCGAATGTCTTTTTATATTATAGCATTTGTTTCTTGTTTGGATTAATCCCTTTATAGAAATTTTGTCAATGAAAATATTGAGAGATATAATACCCAGCGGGACGTTCAAAGTAGGACATATAAACTATATTATATAAATATGGTTCTTCTAGATTCTATTATTATATTTTTGTTTCTTATTTCCATCAGTGTCAGTGATGTCTCCATCTTGATTATTGTTGCAAATGTCATCGTGTAGGCATGTTTGTCACAGTGTTCCGGGTTGGCTCAAAACCAGCTTCTATGTCTAGAATTAATATCATCAAAAAACATGTTACACTATTATGAGTTGCGCTTTTATTTTCCATTGCTACCGGTTTGATAACATATTTATTTTTTTATTTTTGCTCATATACCTATTCAGTTATTTAATGGATTCCGATCATAATTTCAGTATCCATCAAGCTAAATTTAATTAAACATTGAATTACAAATTTTGAATAGATATGATTACTATTTTATAGGAAAGTTGTACAATGTATGTTTTAACCTACTTCAAGAGGAGGTTATCAATTTGGCGGATTCTTTTTTTTTTAATATTGTTAAATCAAACAGATTCATTTATCAATCATGTGGTATATCTTTTCTTCGCCAGCTTCGGTATATTAAATATGAAGCGGACACTAGTACAAAAAAGTTTTTTTTTTTTTTTCATTGAATCGTACTCTCTAAGCCCACATCTATATACCTACTCTTAGAATATTTTGCTTTAAAAGTTTAAACTGATAGAAAACGGCGTTCAAAAATTATGTACACGGTGGTAGGGTACTTTGTAGTACCCGCCTGGCTGGCTACCACCCTCAAGTTGAAAATCTGTCGCCAAGCAGCTTTCGGTGTGTTCCGACAGCTACACTAGAGAGCCAGTTCCTTTCTAGGCTTTGTGTGCTTTGCTTACCACCATCGGCCACATCATCACTGACCACGGTGAGATTGTGGTCAAACACAGGCCTATACATCGTAAAAAAAAATATGTGCAAGTTTCAGCTAATCTGTAACATTCAAATTCAGTTTTTTATTCTCTAGTGTAAAAAACAAGTACCTAATGGACAAGCTCCTCATATTATAATAAATTGTGAATATTATTTATGTCCACAAGTTAATAATCAACTTAATTATCAATTCCGAACTGTATTTTGTCAATATAAAAAAAGACTTTCAACCACATGGCATTTATGTACTAATATATTCTATAAGGCACTCTTTTTTTTGTGTCGGTGCTCTGTTGAATTGCCTTGTGTTACAAGATTTTATTAAAATATAAATATACAGCGAAATGATTATCAAAAAAGTAGTTATTATTTTTAATTGTTGCTTACTTTTTCATCAAATTCCACCGTTATGTCAGTAGTAATAGCCCTACAAGTCGTTTGTAGATAAAGTTTACCCCGAAATAGCTGCCAAGTCTAATAATTTAAATAAATATATCTACAGAAAATACTATGCCAAAGTGTCCAGAAATAAAGGTAATAGGAATTCATATTAACTGTAATCATGTAATAAATCTTAATATTTGCCGTATTATAACACTTAATTATATTAAGAAAAAAATACATCGCTATGACAGCATCCATTTATTTGCGGTCACAATGAAAACATCCGCATTCATGTTTTTAATCAAAACCGACGTGAATGAAACACCGTTGTCACTATTGTATCTTAAAACGGTGGGCTTAATTAACGTATTAAAAGATAGGAGGAACGAAAATGTCACATCGAGTTTCCACACTAACAAAAGGTATAACTTGATCTTTTGTTCAGAGGTTCATAATGCAAAATACATAGCTATTCATTCGCAGCTTTGTAATAACGCGCCCCTTTCCTGAAAACTGCTTCACCCCCAAGGTAGGTTAGAGCACGTGTATGTGCGTCTATCTCTTTCTACCATTAGCAGTTTTATGTATAGCCTTCTTTGTCTAGCGTCACCGATCAGCGCACGCATTGCAGGTGAATCTGTCTTCAGTCGTGCCCGGTCCGCTGCGTAGGTGGAACGTTTGTTCGCGTTCTCCGTTTCCCGCGCGAAAATTTACGTATAGTATTTTCACGAATTTAATTCTGATTAATCTGTACGTAGATGAAACTTTAGTTGCGTAATTGTAGATAATTATTTTGTGACGTTTATTGATAATACTGTTAGTGTGTGAGAGAATTCCAGTGATATTTTAAATCTGAAGAACTTAAGGGTTGACCCACGGGCGGATTGTGATTTTTGCTTCGCCGGATTTTAAATAACGTGAGTACGGATTATACTTACGTTTTAATTTTGTAAAAACTGCCTTATATATTGTTGAATTTGATTTACATTATAAAAATGATTTTACATTGGTCCTGTTATTATGTTTCTGTTTATTATTATTTTTTATATTAATGTAACCAAAAATCGAACGAGCTTCAACCAAATCAGAGAAACAGAAATTCGTTGCAGCTGTGCTCGAAACTATTTTCGTTTGAACTATTTTTTAACCGTCGCATTGTGGGCCAAATTCTTTTTCCGCTCTTCAAATTAGTTTAATTCTTTAGTCTTCACATAACATGATTCCTAATTTACATTTTTTAAATTGGCTCCCGCTGTTTCTGAAAATTGATAAGTATTGGAATTATAAAATGACATTTTATAACTGTCTTATTTATTAATTAGAATAATCTGATTCATTAAACATAAATATAAAAGTATTTTTATAGGATAAAAAACATATAATAAAAATAATACGGCACCATAGTTTCCATTTTTTTATAAAAAGATCGATAAATAATGACAAGAGCAGCAATAGAATATTCATCAATGAACCCAAAAGTTTCGCTTCGTAAAATATTAGTGGACCCCAGAGTTTAGGGGTCGTCCAAATTTCGCGTCTCAAAAGCAATAGGGGCCAGAAACTTTGCAGGGTCGAAGTTTACATAAATGTTCGTTTGTAACAGTTGACGAATAATCGAATCAATTATGCGACAAAGAACAAATTTGAAAAGTTTATTCGGACAACCTGCACCGACAATCGGAGTTTTACTTACAATTAGAATTGCTTGTTTCCGTTGCTCACCGGAACTTGTAATCAATCCGTGTGAATTTATGGTATCTTGATTCTGCTTACTAATTTCCTCATCATCATTTTCAGTTTGATCCTCCTTTTCTGCTATTTGCTGTTTCTTTGCTTTGGACTTCTTTTTTTAATCTGATTAGCGGTAGTCTATTTAAAAAGTAAAAATAGCTTCATTTTAATGATATATCATATTATAAACTAAACTCGTGCTATATTTTATTAAACATCATTAAGATTTCATCACATAATGTAGCTACGTTGATTTATTGAGTGAAGTAAGCTGTCCCTAAGTCATTCTAAATTATATAGTTATTTATTAGTGTTATATTCTATTAAATAAAACTACTTGGCATTGTATAATTCTTCAGTAAATTAAGAAAAATAATTAGCGTAATATGCAGACTAAAGGATAGTCAATATAAAGCAGAAAAGGACTCTTTTGTATAAATGAGAGTGTTATAGTAAATGCCTTCATATTTTTTATCATTAATTTCTATGATCACAAAAAAATTCTATGGAGTCCACTTTTTCAGTAGATTTGTAAATTATACATCTCTGTGTGATTCATTTTTGAAATATCAATGCAGATCTTTAACCATCTGTCATAAAACCATGTTTAGAAAATATTTTCCATTCGTTGGGTACGCATACTTAGAATTCCGTAAAATTAAATAATACGTTATTATAATTTTACGGAATTCTTGTGGATCATGGTTAAATAGGTAATAGGTATTAAAAAAGTTTTTGTAGACCAATAAAAGTTTGAGCTATCTTTGGTACATGACTATTGGAAACGAGAATACCTACTTCTTTCAAAAATATAGGTTATTAACATAGTTTATTTGAAGTAAGAAAACCCACCTCCCTATTCGGGGGTGCCCTCGGACGTGGTTACCTAAATGGTTGCCCTGTTGAGAGCCCCCTGCACTTGCCGATTTGTCCGGTAAGGTTGATGAAAACGTCAGGCTACCACCAATTTAAGTCCTTTAAAAAAAACACATATAAAAGTGTCTTACATCAATTGTTATGTGTGTGTATACAGGATTTTTTGGATCACGGACACGGGTAACCCACGACACCTCACTGACATTTATTTTAATGAATTGACTTGTGTAACCGTACTTTATTTATTATACATTTATAAACCAATATATTTATAAACCAAAATTATAATAACAGAAACGTGAGCACAGAAAAACTGCGGCCATAGAATGAATAATGAATGAACATCAACCACAGAGAAACGGAAACGACATTCAGTCGCGCTCGCGCATAGACAAAGCTAGGTAGCAAGTTTTTTTTTCTTCACGTTTATAATTTGGTTTTAATTTTTTGAAGAATGTTGTCTTTAATTATGTGTTATTGATAATGGAAACTTAAAGGAATTGATAATAATTGTTTTGGAAATTTTATTGTATTATTATTTAGTTAGGTACTAGCTGTTCCCTCGGTTTCACTCGCGTTCCCGAGATAAAAAGTAGCCTATAACCTTCGCGGGTAACATTATCCAAGGAAGCTACATAGGAAGCTACAGCTTCCTGATAGTGAAAGAATTTTTCAAATCGGACCAGTCTTAGGTAAATCCGGAGATTAGCGCGTTCAAACAAACAAACTATTCAGCTTTATTATTAGTATAGATTTAATTTTAAGTCTCCCTACGGATAAACATTTCAAAAACCGTGGGCTGGAAGATAATCTTAAATTTTATTAATATTATATTTTATCTAAACCGTTAGACAAAAGGTTCAGCTTAAAAATATTTTTTATTACCTTACTTGGATACATTTACATAATATGATTTCTTTATTTAGGTGTTCTATCCAATCATTCTCTAGTTTAGAATAAATACAAGGCTTTCGATTATATAATTTAGATCCAATATTGATATTCTAAAACTAATTCTAGCACGTATAGTAATACCGTTCTGTTGCCTTTTGCCTTTATATTTAATCAGCGTTATATTTCATGTACCTATATCTACTATTTATATATTCTCGATACAAACTGTGTCAGGCGGGCTATATGCCAAACAGTACCCATTCTCCACCAGTCACTCTAATGATGTTATTGGTTACTGTCATAAGCTTCAGCTTAAATAATTTTTCACCGTCAATAAAACACAAAACCACAAGTACAACTAGATTCTTTATTGCCAAGAAGCAGTTATAAATAAAATGCACAATTTCAAACGACACCCAATTCATAGAAGAAAGAGTAATTGCAATAACGCATAAAGCTGAAAAACATATCATTTAAACGAAAACAAAAGTCGCAAGCGCAATAAATTCGAAAATATATGTGAGACATTAAAATGACAAAACACGATTGGTGTAATTGAAGAGAGGAATTTGAAATTGGTGGCATTGAAATAAATATAACAGGTGCATATACTATTGACACGATAAAATGAAGATTATTGGAAGTATTTTAAGATGTGACGACGCAGTGAGCTGATATCCCAAAGTGTCTAGACTTGAACTATTTTCATTATAATTAAGATGTAAATTCTCACATAAGCCATGCAATTTTATACGCTTCGAAAATATTGTAAAATACGCTTATTCTATTTAGACTGGGTATTTGAGAACTGTATCGATAGTCACGGTCAAATCTTGTAGAGTCAGTATTGTATATTGTATTGATTTAACGCATGAATTATATTTAGTCACAATTTTTTTTTTTCAGAATTTTACTTGTCGTTTAGGTACATAGTCATTTCTACATATCAAAGATATAGAATAGGTGTACACTCTACATAGTTTAATCTCGGTACGGTTTTCAATCCTTATGCTCTTCTCATTCGCATATTCTTTGAAAACTCTGTGTAGATTTTTGGCTTTACTTACTCGTGATATTTTTACATTTATTCGGCAATTATACCTTTTTTAACCACTTTATTCTTAATTGGTAGCTTTTCGAACTTGTGGTCTTAGCAAAATTAATCCTGGTCTATAATCTCTTAAGCATCTATCACGATCATTCCTTGATTTGTATTTTATTAACTGTGTTTGAAGCTAGAAGTCACTATTATTAAAAACTTGTTGCTCACTAGCATCGCTTTTCCTTGTAATGTTAACACGGTTTACAGTTCTCAACGTTTACTCATTCTCAGCACAAACTTTTGAGAAATCCTTGTCAACATTGTCTAGTAAGACTATTTCATCGGATAAATATTGATGGAAATTTACATCAAATTATGTGAGAATACGTTAGAATGGTCCTAAATGAATCTTAATATGTACAGATTTAGCAGGATATGTAAAAATAGCAGCTAAATAATGCTAATGCACACCTAACGATTGTTACTATGACTTGTAAAGTCGAACTAGAAACCCGGTCTATTTTAAACACACATCCGACTGAACCTCGACAGATAGTTGGCGGACGGCGACGACTTTCCGTATTTTATTTTTAAAAAAGACATTCTTTTCACAACTCGAAAACCTTTTGTCTCACCATTATTTCGCTTTATAAAAATTCTAGTTTGCGTTGCCAAGTAGTAGTAATTCCGAATTGTTCCTCAGCTTGATTTATTAAATAGTTTGTGTTGAACGCAGCTGTTTCTATCTCCAGCCTCATTATTGTCATGATACACTAATGTACTTTATTGCTAAGCTTTAACAATGTTGACATTTTGAATTAATCCCTAGCTCGCATGTGGGTTAGAATGTCATTGTTGCGATTGTTTTACTCAATAACGTATTTTTCTAGGAACGATACAATTTTGTTTATGATTGAAAATTAATGCATAAAACCGTTTCAGTTGCTATTGAAAAAGAAATAAAAATACCATTTCATATTCGCAACGTTAACGGAGCGAAAATAACTGCTACCAAGAATATTGAACTGTAAACTTATGAAACAACTCTTAACAAAACCACAAACAAAATGTTTTCTTAAAGAGCACTACCCTCCGGAACAGCTGGCTGTTTTCTCATTTTCATGCAGAATATTAAACAGGGGCTGAAGTTATCATTGAAAACGGTCCGAGCGGCACCGGAAGATGTCAGATTCATAAACAAACAGAACGCTTATGGAGTAACTGCAAGTTTAACAGATATACCGCCATTTGAACGCAAATCGTGATCCTACTGAATGAAACACTATGATCTGAATAATATCAAAAAACCTAAAAGACGAAAAGATTACTAAAAAGAATAAAAAAATGCTTTTAACCTTCCAAATGATATCATAAATACGAATAAACTCAAAAATGTTCAAAGATTTGTTAAAAGTATTTGGATATTAAGTTGAACCAACTTTGCTTTCTGAATTTAGCTATGCTTCAATTCTCTTTCTCAATTTAATTTGTGCAATAAATCTGGGTAGAATAACATTCCTTGAAAGTTTTACTGCTCGGATATTTTCAAGTAATGAATCGAAGAGAACTAATTAAATTGTCGCTATTTGATTATCCTCAAATCTTCGGACGATTACTTTCTATGTTTAATTAAATCTTTGTACAGCTGTAGCAATTTATTGCTAATGGTGAAAAACATGGAAATAATCCAAGATTTTATTTGTGTCACACAAGTCCGACTCTACAAAAATTCAAAAAATCTTCATTCTTTCCAAGCATCCTTAGCTCAGGTTCGTAATAATAAAATGTTGGAGCATACAGTTAAACTTAATGCCTATTTCTTTCTCCGAAATAATTCATATTGGTACATATTATATTCGGAGCTTCATATCATTTGTACTGTTGACATGACAGATATTATTCATAGCAAATATATCTAGGAATTTGAACGAAGCTAGACACTTTCTATCGCTTTTGACTGACATTTATGACAAAAAATGTACTCGAACAAAAAATCAGTCAACTTTCTGAAAGACATCAAGTGAATAAATAATTTCCGGAGAAACGCATTTGAGTTATTGAAAGGAAAAATCAAATGGTTGTTAATTTAAAAAGGAAAAATGAGGAACGAATTTTATGACAAATATTTTCAATTTCGTTGATAAAGTTGAATAGCAAGTCCAGGAAAATGAAGAAAATGATAATAATTAGTCGTCTTAAATTCATCGTAGCAAAGTAGAATATAGATAAACAAATAAAATTACCTTGCGCTGAGGCTAATTCAATTCGCATAATTTACGTTGCATTCGATGACATAATATATGATATTGCAGTTTTACGTCATGCTATGGCGCAAGAGGAGTTTTCAGCTGTCTAGTAAATATTACGTAACCGATTTTACATAGCGTAAATTACGATCGAACATTGTTTTCTATTAGTATATAGTAGAAATTTATTTTATGCTAAAACTGTTTTGATAGTTCTCCTAATGCACCTAATAGCAGCTTATGTAAACATTTCTCTGTTTATTTCAATACTCTATCAAGTTTATGTAAACCACAGTCGAGCGTAGCGTATGCTTCTTCCACATTTTCAATTGATATGTTTATAAAACATGCGCAGTCCCTGTGTTTGATTATTTCACTGTGTTTAAGTTTTTTAATATCACCTTTACCATTGATGACACACGTTTTCGTCGTAGAATTGAATCCATTGTCTTATTTTAATAAAGGACGTTCTTTGCGGCTATCAAAACATAAATCAAACCATCATCACGTTTCTTTATTTTACCATCATGCTTATATTATAAATGTTAAAATTTTCTAAAGATTTTTAGTCATAAATAATAACGGACTACTATAAACATTACCCATACCTGACCCTTTTTAGTCGTGCTAGTCATCACATGATTTAATGTTACCTATATTATAATAAATTGCTTCATCCCATCTACCGTCACAAAATAAACCTGAAAAATAGTACAAAAATATCTTACTTATTTCCGTACTATATTGGATGCAAGGGTGGTTAAGTTTTTGTGTCTAAGTACGTCTTTTTACTCATAAGACGCTCGTGCTAGCTAATAAAAAAAAATTCTATGACATTACCAAAATGTTATTCGGTACATTTTTCACTGCCACATGCTTCTGTTTTGCTTCTGAACATTGTACCATTGTTCGTGCTCATACGTAAGACACTTGACCTTGCCTCCATCCAACTCGACATGAGGATGTGCGCAGTAATTGGTAAATGTATGAGACTACTCAGTACTTAAACAAATCATTTTATTTTCTATTGTAGGAACGTCTTGTGTTTTGATCTTATTTTTGTGACCTAGATCTTTTATATTCATGTTAGTGTCACCTGTCGCTGTATTCAGTTTGATGTGTTCATTAGTTTTTATTGTTTTGTTAATTATAAATTTGTTCAGATCTTTTTAAGGGTCACGTGGACTGTGAATGATGCTTCAACGATTCTTCTCCCTTGTACCCTTCAGTTATTTTACTGTAATATTCAGGAATGTCATTAGCTACAATGTTGAATTATTTCATACGTTTAATTATATATTTTTCAATGACTTGATGTACGTACATAGGTTATAAATATAACCCGCATTTAGCATTACCTGCTGTAACCTCTCACAAAGTATTACTTACTAAACATCGTTTTTTTGCATATTTGTTTCACTATTACGCCATTTAAGTTTCTGCAATGTTTATACTAACGATTTGCACAGTCCAAATTGCATTTCTAGCTCCCTCTGCTACTTGAGTGTGTGCAGTTAAAAACTAAACTATGTCGGCTGCTTCGCTCGCTGTATTCTCTGAATACTTGATCCTACCTCATAAAATACTTTAAAGGGCATTTCCTTTCGTTAATTGGTTACGTGGTCACATACCACGTGTCTGATAATGGTTACCATTGGTAAGTTCCACCAGTTTTACAATAGTTCGCTATAAATTACAAATGTTTAACTTTCGCGGAGAGAATCGATGTTTATTTTTTGTTTTTATCGATTGTGTAATGGAAACGTGTTTATCATTGTTTTCAGTCGATTTAATATTTACATTAAAGCTGTCTGTAGGTACACAGCTATACTATTATGGACAAAAAAATAGTTTTAAGTTTACGCCACGCTTCACCAATTTCAAAACATTTTATCTTTGTCATGATATATTTTGTCCTTCAAAATGCTTGGGTTCAGGTTTTCATTAATTTTATGTTATGCGGGCGGTTATTTGTGTGGGTAATAGGGGTGTTAGGCAAATTCATGACCGTAACCGGTAGTATCGGATATCCGCAATGTTTCGTATAAATATTTTTACTATGAATATTCCTGATACCAGTGCATTATACGTGCAAAAGATTTTTAAAGTATCTACAACAATATTATTTCAAATTATATTCTTCCCTGTTTTATTATAAGTGCTCAATAAAATGTGTTTGTTATTGTTTGAAGTATACTTCGAGCCAAAATTTGTTTCCGCATTCATAAGAGCTATTCGTTCTCTAATTTATACCAGAGTGTTGCTAAAACTGTAATAGAAAATAAACTAGGTACTATGTAGTCAAATTGTAGCCTTAAGTACTCTCTATTGAACATTCTTATAAACTTATGCTTTTCAAATATTACTACATAATATGAATAGTGAGGTATATCTATTGATTTACATTATATTTCTAAATCCAATTCTCAATTCAAATCTGAGTAATATCCGCACTGAAATAAAATCCGAATTCATATCCGTAACTTATATATAATGCACCTAACTACCCTAGTAGTTACTATCAATGTTAGTAATTAGTGTCTCTAGCAAAAATAAATTTATCTTCGCGAAGCTAGCGTGTTTCTAACTACTGTGCTTTATCACATTCAATTTTGAACTTTATTCGAAGAACATTAGACTGAAATTAGTATCCAGTGATGATTTTCAATATAAAGTTGATGATAGAAAAACTATTATTACCTACATAGTGTGAAGGAAATGCGAAATATAATAATTTTTGATTTATTTATATTAAATGTTTCAATGTAAAGAAAACATGCTTTTTGATAAACATAATTTGTTCTTTTGACATTGTAATGGGTAGTATTATTTACTTTTGAAAAAAAGCGTATAATATTTTTACTTCTATTTTTTTTTCTCTAGTTGTCGTTCACATAATTAAAGACAGAAGATATACCTACAATGAAATGACGAAAAATCTATTGGTGTCGTAGTCAGTATATCTTTCTCTCTTTTCTCTGATCTGCTTCAGTCAATTGACAGATTTATAAAAGCTTGTTTTGAGAAAAGTAATCGCAACCTTCCGAACCGGTATTTGAGTAAAGCTATTCATAAGTGACTGCAAAAGTTTATTTGAAAAAAGAAAAACTACTAACGCTAACGGTCCTACTCATAGGCAATTTATTAATAACGTCATCAGCCATCCGAGCATACACGTGTTAACAGTAAGCAAACTCTATTTACAATAAAAAACGATCACGACGAACCGATGTATATTTTTAATTAAAAAAAGAACCGACCGGCGTCGTAAAAAAAAAACATTTTATTTAATGTTTATTTTCCTTTGAAAAATCGTGTGCGAATAGCGCCACGTCACGGTACATCGATATGGCATGTAATAAACACGGGTAATTAATCAGGGACCGCGTTATTTCGTCCGGGTCAAGATAAAAGGTCCGAAATGTTACGTTCCACGTCCGACTCTATTACGTGTTGAGATGCGAAGGCATTTGAAAATATTGTGTTGTTATTAATAGATGGCGTTGATTTGACATTTGTTCTTTATTTACCTATCTCGTTTCTGAAGGCCGTGATTTCCACTGCGATATATATTTTTATGCTAGTTCACACAACATTGGTAGTGCGGATCTCGTCGGAAACGCATAGGCCTACATTCTTGAGGTCTTCCTGTGATTTTTCAAGTGACTAGAAACTTTTCTAGGCTGTCACTGTTATTTCTAGTAGATATTGCCGATCCTTTAGTAGGTATCCCTCTGGTAGATAGACTGTCGTCTAGTCCGGATATTCAGATTTAGCAAATTGTCGCAATGGCCTTCTGCCTGGTTTCATAGTCCACGTTTCAGCTCTGGAGCACTTACTGAGTTATGAGCTTACTACATACATTTATTAATGATAAAGACTAATACATTTTTATTAGATCTGCCTATTTATATGTTCTGGTATATCTACATAGAATAATAATATAAATTAGTGTCATGCCTATTTATATCTTGCGATATGTCAAACGAATTTATGTGCTCACTTTTATTTTCATTAAAACTCTTTAGTATGTATGTATTCCTTTATAACGACGGGCATTGCAGGTGTTTGAAGTATTTTTTCTTGTTTATTTTCTCGTATCTAACCTGTTTGCTTTAATCGCTATCGTCCACCCTTGACTAGGCTGGTTTCCTTGCAGTGGATACTTAAAAATCGAAGAACATATATTTTTTATAACGATACAAGGCAAGCATAGGCTAATAAAAACTATATTTCACAATTTAGATGTTAGCCTCATGAGGATAGTAAATATCTGTAAGTATTTCATTTTAACAGTTAAGGCTTAAGGCTCTTCGTTAAGGCTTCATAAATACCTGCCATATTCAAATTCAAAACTTATTTACACAGTTTTAGCCTTAATAGCGCATCTAACCACCTAGCTACCATTACTTGTAGTGTTTTTTATTACGTCTCTCGAATTGCTGACTAATTGTAGAAAATATATATTTTAGTTTAGATAATTGTAAATAAGTATCAAAAGAAATTGCTCAATTTTAAACACGGCTAATCCTGTCTTCAAATAACAGAGATACCTATTATTACCGTTATCTGAGCATATAAATAAAATTAAAGTATCTAACTGTCAAAATAAACGTCGATTCGTAAGCGACTTTCTTTATTTATGGGATAACAACGCCTGAACAACTGTTTAAGAATTTTTCTTGTCCCTTTGTTACAACTTTGTCGAAACAAAAAATACGAAGTGGATTACAAGGAAACTTTTATCAAAGTGTTTTTGATTAAAATACTGGGAATTTAATTTATGAAAAGGTGCTATTTATTACTTCAACTATATCTGCCTTATATCATACTATATTTATATATTTTATGGGATTTCTCGTTTGTTTATTACAAACATTTATTTGTAAAACGTATTTTTTTTATTAGTACACTTTTTAAATAAACCTATATAAAACCCAAATAATATTATCATTAAGAACTGTTTTCCAACATCTGAATATTATTTTGTATTTATCTATCTTGATTAAAATGTTTTGTGATTAAAAGTAATAAATATGATTTTTATCATAAGATTTAGTTAAAGTTATAGAAAAATCTTACTTCTATGAAATTTATTTGTTTATAAAAATAAACTATTACTTTTTCTGCATAAAATGTTGTTTGTAAACGTAAATGTAGATTACATTTGCTTAAATTAAAAATAATATAACGAGTCCATTTTCTATTTCCATAGCTGCATACGTAATGAGGCAACGTTATCGCTATTGCTTTTTCCTGCGCTGGGCCATTTTATATTATGAGCTCTACTCACGATCTGATTAAACACCCAATTGTGACCAGGGTGGCAAAGGGTAGAAAAGTAACATTGTTGGCTTACTGTAGTAGGTAGGACATAAACCTATGTGATAAGGCGGGACTTTGAACCATTCCCCATTGCTAGCTTCCCTTTGGTCATGTCAATGAAATAAAAAAATAAAAAACGTGTGTGTACGAAAGATCTTTTTGGCGGGAAATATTATAGGTGGTATTTTGTCCAATAAAGATCAATACATCGAAGTACGTGACTGACTATGACTTGAAAATTATTTCTACTTTACTTGACAAAAATACAATGCGCAACTTGACACTGGCAAAATACACAAAGTGATGTGATGCCAAAAAGAAGAAGAAAACAATTACGAAACGGCAAAATCTCTATTTTATCGATTGGTCCAATTTTACCAAACGCAAATTCAAAATTAGAATGATATCAGAATGCGTGTTTATTCATGCAATGAAGAGAACAGCGGATAAAAACTGACAGTTGGATTCCTTGATTTCAAACACTACGTCAATCCTATGACGTATCCTTGGCTCTATTCTACGAGACAAACGTAGCCTTACACCCATTAGCCACACATGTATGAACTCGGTTTTACCAGCTACTTAAATATTTATGTTATTACCCACCCGATCAAAATAAACAAACGATAATATTAAAAGCTGAAATTACTGAAAATCGATGTTCATATGTTTAGAGTAAATGTAAACATGCTGGAACGAATTCGGCGGTTCGCAAACATGTGTGGACAAACATTTGTTCAAATCAAAATGTCCAATTAGCGCCAATGTTAACACGAAGTTCTACTAATATGAATATTGAAATTATAATGTTCTATCAGGATTTTTGCTGTTGTATGAATAATGAATTCTACGGATAGTGTACTTACATTGTTATCAGAAATCCTAAATGAGTTCGAATCTTACAATGAGCTTGAGCTTTCGGCAACCATAGGCCTGCAGTACCCGCCTGGCTCGTTGTGGTCCGACAGCTGCGCTTGAGAGCCAGTTCCAGAGCCAGTTTTCTAAGCTAATGTGCTTATCGCCATCGGCCACATAATCTCCGACCACAGTGAGATTGTGGTCAAACACATTAAAAATAAAAATCCTAAATCTATGGTAAAAGCGTTTACTTATTTTTTAGCCTTTCTTGAAACATAGTGATGGGGCGAGATTCCTATTTTAGTAGGAATTCTATTAATCTAATACGTACTCAATTAGACTTGCGTTAAATTTTACGTTATTGCTAAACTAATTTGTTGATATTTTTTTTATTTTTAATTTACATGGACATATTTTAGTGTTGTTTTCCTCTAATATAAACAAGGCGATTTTGAAAAAAAAACAAAAGCAAGAACAAGTAATAATTACGAAAGAATTGATTGGCAACATTACCTCAAAAAAACCTTATCATAATTTAAACACAGTGACATGACCGGTAATTAACACGTTCCAGATCGGTAGCACGCGACTACCCATTGTTCTTTATAGGTGTTTTAATGGATTCTCTCGTTAAATTATTATTATAATTTAATTGCTTCATAATGGTTTAGTTTAATATATATAATTATGTGTCAATGTATATTTAAGTTTGTAAACAATTAGCGTGATCGTTAGTTGGTAGGTATCGTCATCACCGGACTTTTCCTGACGTATAGAGAATGTAGAATCACTAATGAATACAAACAAAAACCCATAATCGGAAAACAGGGGTCACACAAGTGGTCCCGCGAACCTCACCGCAGTGGATCCAATTATTTTAAACTAGAAAACTGAAACGGTTTTTTTTTTTGGCATTGGACATAAAAATAAGTCATGTTTATCATCAGCTACGTTTGTCACTTTATTTGTTATGTGATTGGACGTCCCCACACATTTACATGTTGACTTTAAAAAACCAGGAGTATCAAACAAAACTGACAGATATCAAAACTGACGTAACCCTGCCTAATAAACCAACGAACGCATGCAATATGAAGGCGTCGCGTAACGCAATATTCCGGCTGACGTATTATTGCGCTGCGACCCGTCCCGTCCGACGTCCCCGTCCGTCGTATAAAACGTGCGGTATTGCTTGGTCGTGCATGCGTTTTGCAATGATGCGCATAAACCCTTACGTGTTGATATCGACTTGAAATGTTTCTGTTACGTAATAAGTTCAATTATTATAAAATATTTATTGTAGATATAAATATTTCTAAAGTATATTTCCAACTTGTTTCGAAGGTTTAGAAAACGAAAGATAAAGAAAACAAATGAATATTAATATTCAATGAACTAAACATATGTTCGACCTGTGACGTAAGATTACGTTTCGATATGAAAATGTGTTGTTATGATAACTGACGTAAGCGCACACGTCGCCATGCGCAGGCGCAGATTTATATTTAGTTTCGGTAAGTCCTGTATCTACGCTCGTTAATGAAATAATAGGTTTGAGGATAATGTTTAGCAATTTTTGAATAAAGCGATAATCTAATCTATCTATTTAGACCTTAACAATGCAATGGTCGAAATTTGAGTTGCTCCCACAGTAATAGTCGTTAAGCTTTACAAACTGAACTCGAATTTTATTTCGAAAATGCTAGGTACTTAAACAAGTTACAAGGTATAGTATGACACAACTTAGATGAAGCATCGGTAAAATTCGTAAAATCGATCGTTCCCGAAAAGAGCGCGCCTACAACATTACTCATGTGTTAAAAAATGATCGGCGAAAATGATCTTGTTGAACGTTGAATGGCGCGATAATGAATGATTTTTATTAGTTGTGTAAATCGGAAGTGTAGTGTACGAAAACGATTTGCCGATGCTACATCTAAGTTGTGTCATACTGTATGTAGCTAGAGCATTTAACCGAAACATAACTTACAAAAATATGTACTAATTAGCATATTACCGTATTAGTCAAGCATGAAAAATAGCTTAATATTCGACAAGCGAAAAGTAACGTTCCACCCAGGTCCGTTATTCGCTCCTTGCGTGACGTTTTTTCACGGTGGCGCCTCTATACCATTTACAGATATAAATATCTCTCCGTCTGGATAAGTCACGTAGACCACGCTCTCTAATAGATGGAACTTACTTATTTTTACATTTCTCCTAATAGAATAGGATGGGCGAATGCAACGGTGTCATGGTGTATGTGTGTGTGTTCCTGTTTCGTCATTGTGTTTATGAATAAGATTTACGAGACGCTTCTGTGATTTACGCTAATAGCCGAAAATTTTTGTAATATATTGTGCCACTTCCATTGATATTTGAGTTATGCATTCTAAATTTAATTTTAATTGATTTGAGGTAACCGGTAATATGATTTGATGATGCTAAATTAATGTGTGGGTAATAATTAAGAAATAATAAAATAACATTAAAACGATATCAACTGCAGTAGTTAGAAACTGTGTCGTAGTTAATAATGGCATACATACACTATAAAATTGTATTTTTTTATTCGTGAATTAACTTAAATACATTAAAATTACTAACTAATACATTTTAATTACTTTGGCGATGATAGCTCAGTGGTAGTGACGTCGGATGCCGAGACGAAGGTCCCGGGTTCGAATCCTACAATGAGTTTGAGCTTTCGGTGAAGGAAAACATCATAAGGAAACCATAGCACGGTGGTAGGGTACTTTGTAATACCCGCCTGGCGGACTACCACCCTCAAGTTGAAAATCTGTCGCCAAGCACCTTCCGGTGTGTTCCGACAGCTGCACTTGAGAGTCAGTTCCTTTCTAGGCTTTGTGTGCTTTCCATCATCGGCCACATCATCACTTACCACGGTGAGATTGTGGTCAAACACAGCCTATACATAGTAAAAAAAAAATATACCTGAGTGTGTGTGTGTGTGCCTCGATGACAGGGCAAGCAATGAAGATGTATAATTTAAACTTAAAACATTTTTTTATCTTTCTTCACGCCTCGTACTGTTGCAATATGAACCTAATTATACCCCATCTAGTGTACATATTTCATGGGGTTGGCCATTTTGCGACATTGTCCCACTATTTAGGTCAGTGGCGCAGCGACGCCGTTGATGATACAGGGTGCGCTTTATTGTTTGCACCTAGCTTTTACGTAATGTAACCATGGCGCTAGTTTCGTTTTTATTTTGGACACTTTTGAGATGAATAGGAAACTCAAACACGAAACCAAATCTGCCTTATTACGTGGAACAGTTTTAAACAAGACTAGTAAAACACAGGTTTTAAATATATCGCTCACTCTCTGAAGCCATATAAAAGAAAAAGCCAGGGCTAACTTAAAAACTGAATACCTTTCTCATTCACACTCCTCGCTCGTTTCCTAGGAACTATTTTCCTGTCTTCCTTTATGCAGCATTCTCGAAGCAGTGATATTAAAATATGTGGATCCGGAATGCTTGCATGCGTTTCATATAAGTATTTTTTAAACTATGTGGGTAGATCTTCATCTGTGTGGTTTTCATTTTTAGTCATAACATCAAGTATTTTGAAATTATGGCAATCATTTTAGCAGTTTTACTGTATACAAATTTCAGTCTCCTAATTCACCTATAGCTGACCAGACGTATTAATACGTAAATGGCATCAAATGATAGAATAAAATAGAGAAAGTTTATTTAGCTCAAAAGATAAATTATTTACTAACATATTCATATTTTTTCAAAACCGAAACAAGTGCGTATACTCGTTCTACCTATTCTTAACCTAGCCTATTCTAGTTCCTAATGTTTTCCCGGGATAAAAAATATTCTAGTATTTTCTGTATATTCCAGTATACTAATATACATTATTCAGCGATTTATTTATTTATTTATCATAGCACACAATACAGAAAATAATAATTATAAGGCAATTATATAAATTTAAGGGTATTGTTCTAGATTACAATCCATTCCATGTATGCCTAAACGCATCTTAGTAACAATGTTTATACTTTTACGCCAGAAATAATTAATAAATTAAATTATTAAGTAGTAAACAACATATAAAATTAAAAATATATATAAATTATAAAAATACATTCGTACAAACTGTCACGTGCATAATTTTAGCTTATTTTTTAATAATAAATGCCACTCACCTGCCCATTAGTGTTGACGAAACCTGCTTGACAAGATGAATCCTATTCACTCCTTGAAGTCCAGAAAATGTAAGAGGCAGTAAATACAGACGCCAAACATCAGGTATGCTTGTTTGATGCCTTAGAAGTATAAAAAAAAATACAAACAGCAAACATCATACTTTCCTTACATTTCATCCATTCCCCACAATCCGTATCCATTTATCTCGCTTTTAAATTAAAAATAATACTCCCAGTCCTTTGTTTGTTGAGCGTCTCTAACCCTTGATTCAAATTAATGTAGATAAACAAGACGATTTCATTTGGGATTCGTAAACATGTCCCTACGAGGATTATATTTTTTATATTTCACAAAATACCCTTTTTTGGGTTTAATTTTTCATGATTAATGGAAATAATTTTAGTAGAATAAGAAGAGTATTTTTATGAATTTGCTTCATGTTTTTTTCCGCTTTCCCAAAGGATTCAGTGTTTTACCGAGATAACGGTATCCTTTTCTTTAATCTTTAATATGGCATGTTAAATAAAAAGGCTTAAAAAATATCATCAGAATCAGTTAAATCCATACAATGTATCATATCAGTAGATTTTGTATGGACTATGTTGAGATCAGAAGATCTGATTGATCAAAATCGAGTATTTCCTTTAATCTACATATTCATGCTAGAATTTAAATAAATATCCTGGGACACACGATTATCCCAAACTAAGAGTTTGTACTATGGAAACCAGATTAATGTTAAATACTTACTACTTATTAATCCATCTTTTTTTGTAAATACATACTTATATCAAATCAAATCAAATCAAAACTCATTTATTCAGTTTAGGCCCTAATAAGGCACTTATGAATGTCAAAAGTTACAGTTTTACAATAGACTCTACTACCGGTTCGGAATACACTTGAACTGAGAAGACTCCGGCAAGAAACTCAGCAAGGCTTCTTTTTTGGTGGATCTTTTCTTTTTTAATTTATATAATTACAGTTTTAAACTTCATACAATTATCACTTGGCCAGGGGGCTGCAAGTGCAGAGAGAAGCTACTACAACCATGTATTCTTGTCTTCTATGTAATGAGCCACCTTATAATAGGCCTTGTCGATCAACTTATGTTTAACATACTCTTTGAATTTATTATAAGACATCTTAGTTACTTCATATGGGATTTTATTATAAAAGCGAATGCAATTCCCGAGAAAAGACTTATTGACTTTCGCTAGGAGTAACAATTTTGTCTTTGTTTCTTGTATTTAAGTTATGGCGGCTACTGTTTGTGTCAAATAGATTTAAATTTTTACGAACAAACATAATATTTTCATAAACGTATAGCGAAGGTAAGGTTAATATGTCAAATTCCTTAAACCGATTTCGTAAGGATTCGCGAGGACCCAAGCAATAGATTGCACGAATGGCCCTTTTCTGCAAGATAAAGATAGATTCCAAATCCGCAGCCGAGCCCCATAGCAGAAGACTGTAGGACATCAAACTATGGAAATACGCAAAGTAAACCAACCTAGCTGTAGCCACATCTGTTATATTTCTAATTTTTCTAACTGCAAAAGCGGCGGAACTCAATTTACTAGCTAAGCTTTCTATATGAGGACCCCATTGTATTTTACTATCTAATGTTATGCCGAGAAAAACTGTCTTATCAACTAGTTCGAGTCTAATATCATCGACTAGGACATGACTGTCATTCCTAGCAACATTGGGGAGAGAAAACCTTATACACTTAGTTTTAGAGGAATTAAGCATGAGATTATTGGCTGCAAACCATTTCGACACAGTGGATAACGTGTAATTGAGCTGCGTAAGTTCTGTGTCTTTTCTATCTACTTTAAAAATTAGCGAAGTGTCATCAGCAAATAAAACTATATCGCACAATTCATTTACCATATAGGGCAGATCATTGATGTATGCCAAAAACAAAAATGGGCCTAAAATTGATCCTTGCGGTACGCCTGTTTTAACTAAAGACCCTGAGGACGTAGTACCGCTTATACCTACTTTTTGTTGGCGACTGCACAGATAAGATGTTACAAGATCTAGTGCCACTCCGCGAACGCCATAGTGTTGAAGTTTTAAAACTAGGGTGTGATGATCTACGCAATCAAATGCCTTGGAAAGATCACAAAATACGCCAACCGCATCTTGAGAGTTCTCCCAAGCTTCAAAAATATGCTTCAAAAGTTTAGCTCCGGCGTCAGTCGTAGACCGCCCTTTTATTATTCTATATGGATAATTACCCCAGACTCAAACTAGGTACTTCTAAAAAATCAATTAAAACTTTGCGCATTATATACCTACTATCAAATGACCATAAATAAATTTATCAGTAAACAGATTTCTTCATAACATGACACTCGAAGCCTTAATGATTTAATGACGCCAATAGGTAATAAATCGAGAATAAATGATCATTTGAATTCACATGCTAATATTCTAGTTTTTGCCTTAAGCCATTAAGTACTAGGAAGAGCTATAGGTATAGTAATATTCATGAAGTAACTTAAGCCCATAATTTAAGCAAATACTGTAGGCAACAGACATATATTTGTTCACTGAAAGGATTTTATAGCGTTTTCTTCAAACCTTCAAGTTATGACAAAGTATCCACAGCAATTCATACTAAGTCCATATATCATATTCATAGTGGAACTTCATAAATGTATTCTTTAATAAATAACTCTGCTAACAATGGTTTGAGAGTCTTTAGGATTTGACGTCCCCTATGCTTCGTGGCGTTTCCTTTGTGTTCAACATGGTTGTAACACGCAATCCAACTATTAGCTGACGTGTCAATATCGTGAACTAGAATTACGTTACCTTTTTGTGCTTCTTTCGTGCTAGCAACGCTTTTTGTAGCTACCGTCATAATTTTAGCATCTTCGAAATCTTGCCAGTCATTAATCATTGCTCATTGTGATTTCCCAATTGTGAGATTGGTGTTGTTTGAAATTTGAAGCCATGCCAAATGTTTCTTAAGCATGTTTCCACGGTGTACGCTTAGTTTTATTATCCTCTTGTTTCAAAATTGGATGGAATTCAAGTACACGTTGTTTAAATTAATAAATGATTAAGCGCTGTAAAGTACACAAGCTTAGTAGATAATATTACAGCGTTAACAGATTCTGTCGCTACCATTATGAAGCTCTTTAATAGACAGCTCTAAACAGCCGCAATTGAAATTGATTCAAAAGAAGTGATTGTTTTGGTTTTCAATAGAATATTAATATGATCGAACAGCAGTCCAGTTAAATCTGATTATTGCCAGCCTTCATCTAGCTTTTGAAACAAAACACAAGTGGAAGATCAAATGTTTTTACGGCCACAAAAATAGACTTGTTGTTCCGTGGCTTTAAAATGGACGTAGTACTAATAATAAAGGTGATTGTAGATCGCAATAAAATATACGCACTAGAGTTTTATTATGAGTCGTTATTCAATATGAATTCTTTATTAATATTTACTTTCTTAATACCTTTGAGCCTTTGAGTAATGCGTAAAGATAAATGTTTTCTGATTTTTTAACTCAACAAATAGCTTACTATGCTTAGTGTGCTCACCATCTTCGGTCACATCACATTGTAGGTGTACCCCAAGTTTAAAATTTTTAAATCTCATGTCTTTTTGTTTCTTGAGTCTTTTTGTTTATTATAATAAATACTTTTATATCTTAAACAAACAGTACAATATCGTTCTACATTCATACAATAGGAAAAAGTCGTTGAACCAAGACAAAGCCATACCATTGTTTACATTTCTTTTATTCGAGATCCAATAGGTATATCATACCATGCATTTATATAAGTTTTATAGTCATTACTATAATGAGAACTGGAAAAACATTGTGTCTAGTCACAACGTATTTTAATTGACGTTTAATTAGAAAAGTTTTGTTTAAAATGTTTCACTTCTTTGATGTAGTTTACAAAGAAAATATTGTTCATTATTTTTCGCTACACGATTCCCTAAGGGATCCTATGTTTACCCGGAATAAAAACCTATCAGTCAGCCGTTACATACTTGAGTGGTAACAAACATACAGGCACACAATTTTTTGCATTGATAATATTAGTAGGAAAAGGTAAAATAGAATTCGATAGAAGGATCTTGTATTCAATCAGGAAAGTATAAAATACACTACAAAGCCACGCCGTCTCATAAAAAAAAACTTAATGAAGACGTCATACAACAGATTCCTAAACATATTAAATAAAATTCTGATCATAACCCAGTTAAAGACACGCCAATGTCAGCTGTGAGTGGTTACGCGATATTACGCAAACGTTCGGCGCGTACGCATGTTTCCCCCACTCTTGCGCTCGTGCATTTCTCCCGCCCGAACGACCTCAGCTGAACGACCACTTTCACTGAATCCCAACCGGCTATGTTGTAGATTTATACTGGAAGATTTGAGCGCAGTTTCATGTTGTTTTTAGGTGTAGTAGAGAGACATACTTATTGTATTTTTGATGAGAAATTAAATAAATATATAATGAATCATTAATAAATTAGTATTTTTGTTAAATTAATGGTATACTTAACAATATTTTGGTATGTACCCAAAAAGTCTATCTTATCCCTGACTAATCACTGACTGACATATCAACGCATAGCCTAACCTGATGGTCATAGAGACGATTTAGAGGGCGATTTCCTGGTAAAGTGTAGGCTTCCACTCCTGAGGTAGTAAAATAGGGGATTCCAGATCCCTTCACTTTGATTTTAGAATGACAATATGTTCATTGACCTTCAAAGTTTATTCAAATACTTATTGAACTTTTTTTGGCAGACAGGAATTATACCTTTTTTTATCTTAATCAAAGTTCTTAATTATAATTTATTTGTGACAAGCAACTTATTAACATTCGCTTTAATTGAATTACTTTTTCATAATGTATATCTTTTTCTTGATTAATCTGACATTACAAGTTTAAAGGCCACTTCTAGGGCATCCAAACATCCGTTCCAAGCTAGTTTACTAGCCTGGCAAGTGGCCTAGTGCTCGGCAAGGCAGCGGGTCAAGTGAAATGTGTCAAATGACGAGGATTACGGCTCTGCCATGTTCTACTGTTCGCTAATAGCATTTGTTTTACACAGGTAGAGTATGTAAGCCGTACTGTATAGTTATCTAGGTGTGAGTGAAACAATTATGTAGGTATCATAGAACATAGGCGATGAAAGCATAGTGGTCACGCTTTCGGAGAATGAAAACATTGTTAAAGGAATATAGCAGGGCGTTAGAGTATTTTGTAGTAACCGTCTGTCTGGTTACCTACCGGTTTGTTGAGATAACTGCTCTTGAGAGCCAGTTCTCTTCTAGGCTTCTTACAACTTATTCTTATTTTGTGCGGGGGCGATGAGGACTGCACTGACGTCCCGCTTGGGATGTATTGTGCTTCTTACAACTAATCGGTATGATTTTTTGCAAAGAGTATATTTATGTGGCTGAGTGACAAACTATTTTTAATCCAGGAATGATGGGTGAAGCGGCGAATCGTAAGCAAGTAATTTCTTTTTACGCTAATTGTGTTTGATGCTAATAATCACAGTAAATGGTAACTGTCATAAGACCACAGGCTATGAATGGTCCCTTAGATTAATCACTCAATAAATTAGTAATTTTTTTAACTCGGTTTTAATTATTTTAGTGTAAATATTTAAACCTTGTTCAAAAGCTGAATTTTACCATTGATTGAGGTTAAACACATAAAAATTAACATAAAATGATGTTAATGCCAGTTATAATTAAATTAATTAGTAAGTAGCGTGTAGCGTATTTTATGGTATACATTTGTATTTACTTGGTATAAATTATAAGCGATAAACGATATAATTAAATTCATATTTTCCCTTTTTAACCAACTTGAAAAAAAAGGATTCATCCTTTTTTAAATTTCATTGTCTTTAATGGAGCTTTTATACTTTTCGTTTTCAAGGGTTTTTTTTTTGAAAGGACTAAAGTTGGTAGCCTCTAATGGCTGCACCAACCTTACCTGACAATCGGCGAGCGTATAGAGCTCTCAACCGGGTAACATTTAGGTAACCAAGCCTGAGGGCACCCCGGAATGGGGTACGAACTTCGGCTCAGGGCGTTACCGGGGGAGGGAGAGGCCTTGTACGAGTTACGACTAATTAGGGGCGGTCGGATTAATAATGGCAGACGTTTTCAAGGGATTATGAACCCAAAGAAAAATCTATAATCTTATGAGAAACAAACGGAAAAATTGACAAATTGTAAATCGTCTACTGTTGTTTAAAACCGGACCATAATATAAAAGTCGTGACACAAATACGAAACCAGTTTGATATCACGAAACATCTGTTGTATTTACATTTACTGTGAACTGTCAAGGTTAGGTACATGCAAAATTTTCAGATAAATCGAATCACTGGATGCTTCGATCAACAATATCATAGATATCGGGACACGTACAAAATCCAAGCTAAATGCTGTCCGCGTAAATATATTCTTTAACAGCTACATTTGTTTACTAACAAAAGGAGAGAAATGTTTTAAAACACTTTTAAGTTCAACCTAATTACAACCAAAGCACCTAGTAATAAAGTCATAAATCTTCAAAATATTATCTAATACTTACGTTCATTCGAACTAAACAAAATAAGAGCTCACTTCTCTAGTGAGCTGTTATTTACCGAGACGTATTTTTTGCGCCGGCCCGATATCTTTGATATTGTTGATCGAAGACTGGATGTATCTATTTGTAATTTTTCATTACTGGCGAATAAGTGAACATCCATATTTTAAATAGTCTAGTAGAAGATTTACCTACAAAAATCCGGCTACATTTATTTAGTTGATTTTTTATGACGTAGTAACGTAATAGTCTTTAACAATACTTTTTATTTAGATAAAACTTATTTTGTTTTACATTAGTAGATATTGGTGCAATAATTTAGTTTAACCTTTCGTTTATAGTTGCGCAAAAAGAAGGTCAAAATCATTTTGGAATTAAATTATCTTAAACGTTAGATAAAATTACTTGTACCACAATTCTTCTAGGAGTTCATGTTCACTGTAATTGTTTCGATGTGCTAAATTCTCACGATGTATATTCAGATGGCTTCAAACTAAAAAAACAGATGTCCAATGTAATTTTATTTACTTTTATTATTTATTTTTATATTAATTAATGTAAATGTAAGTATTTATACAGTATATTACTCAAGATAGAATAAAAATGTACATGCAGAATGAATGCATGTTTGAAATTAATAATTTATTATTTATGTCCGTGAAAAGATTTTTTTTAGAAACAAAATACTTTCTTTCATTTGTATAAGGAATTCTAGAAGTATTTTTCTATGACACTTAGGGTCGGTTGCTCGTACATTTTAGTTAAAGTTATAGTCAAAGTTAACTTAACTATTACCATGCTTTGACCGTAGAGTCACTTTTACGATGCCCGATCTCCCTCGGTTGGTTATGGTTACGATTAAAAATTTTGTTAAAGTGACACGAGCAACCCAGTTTGCTTTCTTTCGGCGTTTAAAGTTAACTATAACCGTAACGTAACTATATATAACCTTTATGCAACCGACCCTTTGGAAGTCATATTATTTTAAAATAATATGACTTCCAAATCTAAATCAACGGAATACCGTTGAGAATTAATATAATGAAGTGGACATAATTATAAATCGCAGCATATAGAGTCTGTTCAGAAAGAAATCCGCCGTGGAAATGGTGGGCGTTGCTGTATTTATTTACCTTTTTAGTTTGGCGGGCAACACAGCGAAACACGTGTCGTTTTCCTGTTGAGTTCCCTTGTTTTGGACTTGACAGAGAAGGATATATCCAGCGGAATTAGTTACTAAATATTTTTCTTCCATCTATCCTTATAATGGATTTCCGCAAGGTCACGCCTGAGTCAATTAGTTAAATTCCTACTAAACAGCTTACAACAAACACAAATCGTATTTACCTAATTGAAAATTTATTATCATACTACCTGCCCCCCGCGGTTTCACCTGCGTTCCCGAAGTAACTTATGTATACTTGGGATAAAAAGTAGCCTATATGTTATTCCAGGGTATGATTTATCTATGTGCTAAGTTTCATCCAAATCCGTTCAGTAGTTTTTACGTGAAAGAGCAACAAAGATACATGAGTACCCACAAACTTTCCCTTTATAATATTAGAAGGATACTTAGTAATATTTATTTCAGAGAGAGAGAATTTCAGAGTCAGTGTCATTACTTTTAATATCGAATATAACATATTGAAAGGTTATTAAGGTTTACTCCATAAAATACTGTTGGTGAACTATAATTTTATAACCCTGTTTATTTATATTACAAAGCGTATGTTTGGTTTATGGAAGTCGTAAAAATCACTTAAATGAAATCGCGCCACATTCAAATACCCATGCCCATACCCCATAACTTGGCTCAAGATGTCGTCAGAAAGTAATGGTTCCCATCCAACCTCATATTAAATTTGGTGTATGGTAATTTTACTCGTAATGTTGCCAAAGCTAAAAATGAAAATATTAATATCAAATATAAGCTTTATTTTTTTAATAGATTCATTAAAAAAATAATTTACCCTGTTAATTATCATTTTCAATTCTCTCATTGCTCGAATTTTCCAATCATTTTTTAACCTCCTTCAGATAACTGATATACCCAAACTTATTTACTTTTTAGTTTATTGTATTCTTTGTAGATATTGCTCTTTTTTTCATTGTTGCATAGTTTATGTTTTGTTTCTCTATTCTTTGTGAATATGGTCATGATTAGAGAATGACCCAGGCAGTTTGATAAATTAAAAAAAATGTCTACTTCATGTCTTGTTATAAATGAGTTACCTATGATTAATATTGCAATTTAAAATTCTCGTAAAACAGGTTTTAATTCATATATTTAATCCGTCATTATCTTCGAAACGTATGTTACATTTTGAATTTATCTTAAGAAATCTACTGACAAAAACTGGTAACTTTACGACCTAATATTGACCCCTAACGGCGTTTCTCAGTAAATATTTTACAAAAAAATGAAATATTTTATTTATTCAGCAATTATTTATGCGTTCATATTGATTTTATATTATAATAATGAGAAGCAGACGTGACAGTGGCTTATCATCGCATACATAACGAAAGACCTTGCAAAACCTGTTGGAGTGTTGATTCTGCGGTACGAGAATCAATGTTGTGTATTTTACTGCAAACCGCGAATAAGAAATTGCATGCGCAAGCTCGCAATCATGGTTTTACTTATACTCTGTCGAGTTTATGCCATAAAACATAGACACAACTAAGAGGGCTATGATGTAAAGCAATACCTTAGAAGTACTTTTTAAATCTATTGAAAATTACGACCCGGTTGAACTTGATTTAGATTTGACGTTACTGCTATCAGGGAAAAACAACTTTAGCAAAGGCACTGTACTAATGAATAGAGCGTATGATTTAACTAACCCAGGTGTAACAGAAATGAGAGATGCTTTAGCAGATGTCGACTGCATAGAATACTTTATACCCGATAATTCTCAGGCTCGTTCAGCGGCCATTAAGAAGTAATAGTGGCAAAGATAGAAATAATCTTTTAAATACATGGAAGATGCTTATGCTAATGAAGAAGATAGTTTATGGTAAACCATTTATTTCAAAGTTAAGTGCTGTTCAACATTGTAATGCGTTGATACAATTACAAATAATTGTTGAATAAACTGAGGCAATAGTATTTATTTGCATACAAATAGCACATGTGACTGGTGTATTTTAAATGATGAGTTGAATTTGGACTTAATTGTTTTATTATTAGAATCAGAAAAAAGAGAGAAAATATAAATTAATTTGATGATGAAGACATAGATTTCCTAATATATTTTTTTGGAAATTATATAAAGACTATTTTGAAATGAGACGATTTAATGTTTTGTAAAGATCCTTAGTAATTTATTCTTTTAAAATTTTAAAGTGAATCAGTTAATTCTTCTAAAAATGTAACCACAAGTAGTCCAATAAAAAAAATGTGTACGATACCATCACTAATCAATGATGAATCATAAATCGTGCACCATCAAGGTACACAATTTCTACGATACAGAATTTATTGTAGCTCCTTTTTAAGGTTCTATAAGTAATAACTTTTAGTATTGGAATCTTTCATGTTACTTATCTCTTATGTTTTAATTAGTAGGTATATTTGTAATTTTTTTTCCATCAACCCAAAATATCTAACATGACATCTTCGTGTGACAGAGATTCTGTGAAACGGACATATTTATCCGATACTAGATAGAAGTTTTCCGAAATTGAAAAATAAGGTATCAAAGTAGCCAAATTAAAGTCGTGAAAAATAAAATGAACATACGACCCTATTGTGTGCGTTTCCAACATATTCTTGGTCGTAGTTTTTACCCACCTCACCATCTGAGGCGAAAGCAACACTGGCCCTATCTATCAATAGTTTTTTCTTGTATTTCAGGTAAGTCCACTGACTAACCCGACCGACTGGTACTGGGGCATGTTTATGTACCACTGGAGCTTGCAGCTGCTTCATCGGATCGCTGGGTTTGTTTGATATCACTGATATTACTTTTTACCTCGCAACTTTGGAAATATTCATAAGCATGTTATTTGTGATCAATGATACTGCTATATTTTAGTAAAAGTTTTATTGAAGAGTCAAAAGTACTTGAGTTATCAATTAGATTAGCTACAATTAATGATATTATAATTAGGTGTTTCATCATTTTCGAATTAGTTATCATAATTTAAAACTGCTTTCAATATCAGTTTTATGATACGTTTAAAAATAAAACTAGCGTAATTTTTATTGGTTAGGTATTACTGCTGCATTTATTGCCACATACGTATCTAAAGAATCTAAATTCTTACGTTTAATTTACTTGACCTATCATTTAATACCTGCACTTGGCTGTAGGCAACTTGGTATTATGATGATGATAACTTATATTTTATAGCTCGAGATTAAATATTATTTAATGCAATGTTATAAAATATTCAGAAAATGTGGTCGTTGTTAATTTAAGTTGGTATTTTGTTACATTATACATTACAAACAGAGATATTACTGAAACTGCAATATGAGGAGCTGGCGAACAAAACGGTATAATTACATAATATTAAATTTTACAGGAGCAGTAAAAAGCTGAATTACATTCTTACTTTGGATGCAATTTTAATACTGTTTTAGGCTGTTTTTATTGAAAATGAGTTGAGATTCAAATTCAGCGGGCCCAAAACTTCTGGACTAAAAAAAAAGTATTTTGACCAGATGCGTAATTATACCGTTTTGTCCGCCAACTCCTCATATGCTATTTTGTGCAGAATTTCTTTAAACTTAATCTTTCACTTCAACAAAGTTATTTCATAACGTTCGTTTTATAAAAATATTTCATTTTAAATTCTTTCGTATGAAATAGTTACGAAATGAAATTTTGAAATTGGCTTGTGTGTAATTAATAACATTCCTGAAAGACATATGCACCAACTTTTGCTCGCAAACATTTTTAGAATACAATTTTAAAATTTGTGTGATTTCAATTTTGAAATCCAATTAAAGATGATCTTTTGAATGTACGTCATTAGTTAGTATCAGGGATATCTCAAAAAGGTTTCTAGTGGTGGATTTCTTTTACCAAACCTAATCTTGACTCTGGCTTTGATTAAGCTTATTCAATAGAATGATAAGTTGCACCGACAGTTATGTGATCATGTGTATTTTTTTTTTTAATGGACTAAAGTTGGTAGCCTCTGATGGCTGCTCCAACCTTACCGGAACAATCGGCGAGCGCAGAGGGCTCTCAGCCGGGTAACATTTAGGTAACCACGCCTGAGGGCACCCCCGAGTGGGGTTCGAACCTCGGCTCAGGGCGTTACCGGGGGAAGGGAAGGACTTAGTACGAGTTACGACTAATTGGGGGCGGTCGGATTAATAATGGCAGCTCGGGCCGCTTGAACGGGCCGAGACTGAGTGGGACGTCGCGGCGGTCCTCGCCGTCGAGGACGGTAGCGTAATCGGTTTTGTGTAGTGTGTTGTGTACTTTTACGGGCTTCGTCAGCTTCGATCTGAGCTAATATTATGGGGTCATCCAACTCGCTGAGGGCTTGCCTTGGTCTAAGGATACGGAATATACGGGACGACGTGTAGGTTGCGGCTTTCACTATAAGAGGGTTGCGGTCATCATGGGTATTCAATGTGATTATTTGACATCGAGATCTTTGTCACTAGATTATATTATTGTCCCGATTTATTGATAAACTACTGTATATTTTTTTATTACTCTTTATTTTAATTCGTTTTTCTTTTTTTCTAAATTTAGTGAGTTTTATAAGCTGTATACACAACTGTGTTCAATTCAAATCATTTATTTGCACAGAATATTCATTAATAGCACCTGCCTTTGCGAGGTTATGTTATATGTTTTACATTGTTACTTTTTAGTAATTATCTTATCCAGTTATTTTGTCGACTGCTTTCTCCTGCGTTATTGTAATCAAAATCTTCCAAAGAAATTCTCCCATTTCAAAATCAAGTTACTAAGACATCAGTAATGATTCGCCCGGCACTTGCAAGTATTTCTGTACACATTATTACCAATTATGGCGTCTGGGACCGGTTCTTAGATTGATTTATACTCGCAGCTAACTGTCCGTACAACATGCCGCCTTAATATGGGGATCTGTCGAGACCTGTTGGATGCTTCCACAGAGATGAGGTATCAGATAGAGGCTTCATTTCTCTGATGTATATTTTCTCCTCTATGCTAAAATGTATCACATTCTAGCTTGGGCATTGCAATTTCTGTGCACCGACTTATTTTAAAAAAATTGTTTGTCTGTAAAAATAACTATTTAATAGCATTTTTTATTAGTATGTCTTTCAAATATTTGTTGAAATGTGTTTAATTATTTCGGGGATCTATTTAAAAAATTCAAATAACATTACATTTGGGCCGGAACTCTGAAATTTAACGAAGTCCAGTTTGGTAACGCTTTGTTTGGTCAGCTATGTGTTATTTCTAAAGGTTTTCTTTTTACTATATATAGGCTTGCGTTTGACCACAATCTCACCATCATTGATGAAGTGTCCGAAGGTGGTAAGCAAACTAAGCCTAGAAAGGAACTAGATCTCATTTGCAGCTGCTGGAAAACAGCGGTGATTGGCGACAGTTTTTCAACACAAAAAGTCTAAAAATAATTTCTGTTTTAACCATGTGTCATTGGTAAACCGCTTTCTTTCATTGAAAGAAAATACTTGTACCAATGTATCACTAACTTTCAATTTATTTTTATATCGTATAATCTTAATCCCATTAGTCTTTTGGCAGCCGTTTGCTCTAATGGTACACCGCGGGATATTTCTTTTCCCATATTAGAAATGACACATCTTCTTTGGCAGTTCATCGACCATTTTACTACACTATTAGATGACGTAATTAATTTTACGATTTTAATTAATAACTCAATTGTGCCGATATTTTTTCTAAATTCTATATTTTTTTGTTTCGTTCAATTTATGTTTTAATGAATTCAAGTTATGGAGGAAATTGTTTTTTAATTACCGTCGATTAGAATATTCTCAAAAAAATATTTATGTTAAATCTAGTAAATATGTTTAATTTCCACAAGATTTTCATATCAACGATAAAAATGTTGGAGCTTTGTCGCCATCCCTATTACCAGTGCTAGGGTTGGTTGTTTCGACTCCTCTTGATATACGAGCAAATGTCAAAGATGGCGCGAACGCAGCAGACGAACTGGCAAATATTTTATCCCTTTTTTTCTTTACTACATTTCTAACTCGAAGTTTTACCCGCGTTCTCGAGATAAAAAATAGCCTATTATGTTACTGGGCCCATAACTTCAGTATCTTTTTGTCACAAATGTCCAAATGTTATTTATTGATACGGAACCAATTTATAGGTTTAAATAGTTATTTATCCATACAATAGGGGTGATGACTAAAAAAAAAATTAGTCCGTCAGTTAGATTACCATAAAATATTGGACACATGTTTTTTCTTTAGTTCTGAAAACAAAAAATAACAAAGATACAGTGCGTATAAATATCGCGTGACGTCACGTTTTAGTACACTTTTTACAGAGAAGTGACGACACAAACCCCCACTCCTGAACTTTGATGCGACCTATCTTTGTAAGTTTTTATTGATTTGATAAAATAAAAAATACGTGTCCAATATTTTTTGATAACCTAACTGACAGACTAAATAGAATTAATTATTTTTTACCCAGTCATCATCCCTATTATCAATTTTGACATAAGTCTCACGCGCTAATTACAAAATAAATTAAAACGCACAAAATATTCTTAAAAAAATCATTATGTCACTCTGTGGCCCATCTACTTGAAGTACAAGTAAGTATATGAAGTCATAAATGTATTTGTGTCCGTATGTCCATACCTTTTCACTTATTTCATTACACCAATAACTGGTATTATCATCAGCAAAAATAATAAAAGATATCATCGAATATTTGGCCGACCATTACGAGAATGTGGATTACGTGAATTCGTCCAATAGACCACGCCTTGAGTAATTCATTTAGAGCCAATAATATTTTATTGTTGTCAGAAATACCTATCTAATTGGACTTGACTGTAGGTACTATATTTAATTACCTAGATAGAGAGGTATTTTTTTAGTTTATCTGCTTTTATTCTGTGTATGAGTGGGTAGGATTAATATTTGATTACATATATCTTATTGTGTATATGTTTTCGTTATAAGTAATTACCCTAAATACATGATGGATAAAATATTGTAGAACAGCTGTATTTTTGTGGTTATTAGTAGGTAGATCTAATTTACCTAACTATATACTAAAAAAAAAATTAAAAAAAAATATATATATATATCATTAGATAATGAAATTCTGATATTTTATTATAAGAATGTTGTGATGAGAACTATGATATTCGCAAATTATTTAATAACTAGCTTTCTGCCCCGCGGTTTCACCCGCAGTCCCCTGTTACCCCCTTAGGAGATGAATTTTCAAAAATCCTTTCTTAGCGGATGTCTACGTCTTGTCCTAGAAAAACCATATACCTATATAATATATCTATACTAATATTATAAAGATCTGTGGAAAGTCTCCCAAATTATAATGATACACAAACCTGGTAAACCTCCGCATGAAGTCACTTCATACAGACCAATTAGCCTACTACCGATTGTTTCTAAACTGTTTGAGAAGTCCCTATTACATAGACTTACCAATGTCCTCAAGGAAAAGTCCATCGTCCCTGACCACCAATTTGGATTTCGAAAAGAACATGCCACAATAGAACAAGTCCATAGAGTGTGCAGGACAGTTAGAAGATCATTTGAAAAGGGAGAATATTGCTCAGCAGCCTTTCTTGATATACAACAAGCCTTCGACAGAGTTTGGCATAAAGGGCTGTTATTTAAAATAAAAACTCTATTACCACATACGTTCTATAGAGTTCTAGAATCATATATAACTAATAGAATTTTTCAAGTTCAAGAGAACAACTGCGTATCCGGTTTTCAGGAAATCTCCGCAGGAGTACCACAAGGCTCTGTGCTTGGACCAGTTCTGTACACTTTGTACACATCCGACTTGCCACATAACACGGAGGTTACAGTCGCAACTTTTGCTGATGACACGGCCTTGCTTGCTACGAGCGATTGCCCAGCTCAAGCTTCCCAAATGCTACAAAACAGCTTGAACGAAATAGAAGGATGGCTAGCTAAATGGAGAATTGCTGCCAGCGTGTCCAAATCAGTGCATGTAACCTTTGCTCTTCGTAGGGGAAACTGTCCACCAGTCACCTTGAACGGTATTCAGCTTCCCCATCACGACACTGTGAAGTACTTGGGTATACATCTAGATCGCAGACTTACTTGGAAGAAGCATGTCCAAACAAAGAGGGATGAAATCAACCTAAAATACAAGGGCCTCTACTGGTTGCTGGGAAGGAACTCGAAACTATCTATAGATATGAAGATCCTTATCTATAAAATAATCTTAAAACCAATCTGGACATATGGCATTCAACTGTGGGGCTCTGCCAGTGACTCCAATATAATGATAGTACAAAGAGTGCAAAACTACATTCTAAAACAATTGTCAAATGCACCATGGTTTATCAAAACAACAGAGGTCCATGACATCCTCAACATGTCAACAGTTAAGGAGGAAATAAATAAACATGGTGCTAAATACAAATGCCGATTGCAAAAGCACCCGAACCAACTTGCAGGACAGCTTACTATCCCAGAAAGTATTCGTCGGCTCAAGAAGCGACGGGATATCTTCGATAAACCCAGTCAGAGTACCGACTAAATGAAAAAAAAAGGGCTGCCTCCACTGGGAGAGCGCTCTACCTGTTCCTAGCCCACAACTCATCTGCTCATAGTCTTAATGACTGATCGCAAGATTCTATTAAAAAAAAAAAAAAAAAAAAAAAAAAAAAAAAAAAAAAAAAAAAAATATTATAAAGAGGAAAGATTTGATTGTTTGTTTGTTTGTTTGTTTGCATTGAATAGGCTCCAAAACTACTGAACCGATTTGAAAAATTCTTTCACCAATAGGAAGCTACATTATTCCCGAAGGTTATAGGCTACTTTTTATCCCGGGAACGCGAGTGAAACCGCGAGGAACAGCTAGTTATATATAAAAGATATAATGATAGATACGAGCACCAGTCTAGTAAATTATCTCACTAGATTAATCTAGTGAAATAATTGTAAATATGTATTATCCTTAAGAATATAAATATATCACGGCTACAACTATGTTACTGAGACATATATAGGTATAAAGATTTACCTACTCTTGTAATAATAGTTACCTAACATTAATTTGTTGTTGGTATCTAATGATTGTAAATAAGACGTTATATATAATTCATATAAATAGTCTATGATTATAGTTTAACATCAAAGAATAGTACAATAATAATAATATATCTTTACTCTTGTAAGCTCACGAGAAATTATATTTGACAATTTCTTGGCAGCCATGTTTTGTGTATTAGGGTTGCTACACGACATAGATAGTTTGAAATGTATTCCGAAGATTCTTATTTATATCTAGAAATGTTTAGATTAATTGGGAACATTTTCAATTTTGTTTGAATGAAAAGATTAGTGTGACAACCTTATTAAATTAAATACCTGATCTCATATCTCTACTCTAATTAAAGCTCTATCCTAATAATAATTAGATGGGGTTTTAATTGTCAGTACCTAGGTATATAAGTAGGTACTTCTATTAAACCATAGGTACTTTGTTTCTAAATGATTGGAACCTTTATTTTGTAGTGTTAGCGAAAAATATCAAGCGCTTGAGATAATGGTGACCTTCCTTGCTGAAAAATATATTCGTAGGGGATATTACAATGAAATAAAAATAATATGCCATGGTTTTGGAATATATCTCCGGGGAAATATAAAGCATCTCGATGTAAAAAAAAGAACATGATTGTATAAAAAAACCTTTAGATTTTCGCCAGAGACAATATTCCTACAGCTGTAGGAAAAAAATATCAGTATGTAACTATGAGAGACAACTTTTAAAATTAGTGCGATATTAAAAACCCCTTAACTTAATTTAAAAAATCGAATACCGCAATATTTGGATTTTTTTTAAATTATGTAGGCATATAATATTATCTTACCTTACCTCGACCACCCGTTGTTTCGTGTTTTTAAAAGAAAGAATGACGTCACAGACAGTTCTATAAATGCATTCAAAACGAGCGCTATCATTCTTTTCATAGTTATTTTTGTACGAAATCATGTTTGAAACAGGTTTTTGTCTAGAAGTTCATTAGTATTATGCAATATGAAAAAACTGAATAAAAGGTTTTATTTTGTATCATTGATTGATTGGTCACGATTGGGGTCAAAGAACTTTGAAATGGATAATTTCGACTGTTGTTCAAATTCGTATAGGCAATATGTGTTTTTATATGCACTAGCTTTTGGAACCGTCAATAAAAAAGTCTGACGATTTACATGCATAATTATTTTTTTAACACGATTTGGAATTTTCTGAGTCGTGTTCTCTCTCACTCTTATTTTTTATTTATCTGTGACAATCTAGGAATTAACTCTGAAATAATTTTCGAACAACAAAATACGTGTAAGCAACTGTCACTTGACTGTCGTTTGACAGAAAATGAATTGTTCGAACATCTCTGAACATCTAATTTAAATAAACTTCTATTTTTAAATGTGGCCTGCTTTGGTTTAGGAATCCTTGGACATATTTTTATACTACTGTTCCCCGCGGTTTCACCCGCGTTCTCGGGATAAAAAAAATCCTTTAACCTTTGGGGATAATGTTTAAGCTTCCTTTATTGAAATAAATTTTGTAATGCAACTGGTAGATCCAGAGATTACGGTGTTCAAACAAACTCTTCAGATGCTTTAATATAAGTACCTAACTCCAGATTCCAAAAGTGAGATCCCTATGCATGCAGCTTGAAAGGCAATCGCAGCCGACGCAAAGTTGACGGACTGTATTAATAGTGTTTTACTACCCCCCGGTAACGCCCTGAACCGAGGTTCGTACCCCATTCGGGGGTACCCTCAGGCGTTGTTACCTAAATGTTACCCGGCTGAGAGCCCTCTGCGCTCGCCGATTGTCCAGTAAGGTTGGTGCAGCCATCAGAGGCTACCAACTTTAGTCCTTTAAAAAAAAAAACTGTTTTACTAAATGCTGTGATAAATCGTGTAATTTTTTTTTTAACCACTTATCAATAAATAACTACCTATTGTATGATCGATCCCAAGCTTCTTTTAACTATTAACACGTTTTATTTCACCACATTTGTTGGCAGCTCAACAACATTTTCACCATCCACAAGCTTTGCAATTAAAAATCACTTTAACTTATTCACGGCGCATCGTTAAAGTTAACCATTGCTTCACCAAGGTCAAGTTTTGCTGCTATATCATGCTGTGTGCGTATAAACGTTGCAACCTTGGGTGCAAAATGCACCTTAATGATGTATTCGTTCACAACTTACGCACTAAAATTACCGGTAATGGCCATGTTTAAACGAAACGTGAATTTGGCACGAACCGACGTTTTTGGCCCCCATTGAACAATCTGTAATACAAGGTCCATCTTTATGGTTACTTAAAAATCTAATGATAGTTTTTTTTTTATAACTATGGATGGATCCAATAATGCTAAAAGATGATGAAGGTTAGGTGATGAGGGAACTGACTTTATAGAATAGCTGCTATTCTATAGTTTCCTAATGATGTTTTCCTTCACCGAAAGCTTAAGCTTATAGTAAGTTTGGAAGTTGCTTTATATGCAAGAGCTTTATTGACTACATTCGGAAATCTTTTTTCATTGGTATCATTAATCGTATTATCATATGTAGTAACACTGACTACTGCTTCTTTTACATTCCTAATAATACTTCATTAAAATCTATTCATTATTTTAATGATAACACAAATACCACAACCTTGCCGGAACAATTGCTGCGCTGCGCAGTAACTACGTATTAAGTGTGCTTACATCAGAGTAGCATTCGTTTTTTTTTCTTGATTCTACTCAACTCCTAATTATTTAAGGTTCAAATTACACGGTCGACTCAAACGGCAAACGTATGGTAATGAAATTTTCTGTTCTGTAATAAGTTAACAGATTGCTTCGTGCTTTTGTATCGTTATGAAAAAAACTGGCTAAATGTGGTGTGGATTCGTGTACAGGGTTCCGTAATTTCACGTTTTGAGCTGTTAGTGAGTTATTGTTTTATTTTCCTCGTGTAGTATTTATGTTCACAAATTGTGCTGCGGTATTTTCGAGTTATTTAAAGTCGTCATATAACGTTTGTTCTTTTTCATTTCTGTATAAGTCGGTTAAATTGTTTGACAGCTTCATCTTCTGTCATAAGTAATTTTCAAATATTTTTGCATTTTCCTTGTGCAAATTAAGCTACTTTTAAGGACTTTCTTAATTAAATACCTACTTAAATTAGCTGCTTGCTGGACATTCTTCACACACGGTTATCCGATCCCAAACTAAGCAGAGCTTGTACTATGGAATCCAGTAAACTGATATCACATACATACCTATACTACTTTTTTTCTCACTCAGGACAAACGGACACGTTCATGCAAATAAATATTTGTCCTACATGAGAATCGAACACACGGCCTGCGGCGTGATGGATGCTGTCATAACCAACCGTTCCAACGGGCACGTCAAGGCCCGTCAAACTATGTAGGTACTTCACATCGGCTTACGTTCGATTCCAATTTTCCAACTCCTTTATTTTACGATTGTCGTTTAATATTCGATACGACTTTGAAAGTTGTAATGTCAAATCTGCAAAACCAATAGATTGACTATTGGGATCTCCAATTCTTCACCTCAGACAAAATGATAAGTTAAATATTAATATTTGTGTTTATCTCCAAATCTATGATTTACGGATCCCCAAAAAGATATAAGGACGCTCGTTATGGGTGATAAAGCTATTCTTCATGTTGTCGGGTCAGGGATATCAACCTCTGTATTAGCTACTGTGACTTTCAATTTAGCATCATTACATTTCGTTTTTACTGCACCTCGTATTCTTTGATATATTGGTATTTATTTTTTCTTATTACTATTACTTGGTATTTGATACGTGCAGCTTTTTTCTTTTTATGTTGATTGAATGTATATTTATCCTTCATGTTGATTATCTATACTTAGACATTTCAGGTTCGTTTGATATTTGATTCTAAGATAACGATTTAATTAATGTTAATGATGTGTATAAGAACAAACTAATGATACTGCTTTATGAACAAAAGTATATATTTTTTGCTGTTGTTACATGTCAATAATTTTGATGCTATTTTTCCTGTTTCTTTTAACGTATCACCTTGAATACTGAATCATTATTTTGATTAGCTCGCAGTTGAATAATTATTGTCGGTAAATTAATGTGGTTGACTGCAAATGAGTTGCATTAACCATAACTAATGCAAAACAGTATATTTTTATTATAATAATAAATATATACCTCGGGATTTTAACACCGTCCCCGAGAGGTCAAATATTTTTCGAGATAAAAAGTTTCTTACATTTCTGAGCATTCTCTATCTTTTTTCAAGTTTCATCCGTATCTGTATAGTCATCATATCAGCCGAAAGACGTCGTTGACGACTGGACAAAGGCCTCCCCCAAGGCCGGATCTGTATAGTAAATACGTCGTTATTGGATAACTTGCAGGAATTAGCCTTTACATCTCTACAAAATGATCCCGCACTATGCGGTTTCAAAAAAGCTTACTGCCGCGGACGCTTAGGTTGTGGAATAAGCTCCCGCTATGATATTCCCAACAGATTACAGCATGAGGTTTTGAGTGTGAAGAGATTTTTGGAAGGACGGCAACGTACGATCGATACCCACCCTGACATTGCAAGCGTCAATAGACTACAATAATGCAAGGTTTATTTGTTACCTTATTGGTACAAAAATCCTGAATTATAACTTTACTAACGGCTTATCGATATCATAGGTTGCTAAAGTCCACACTACAGCCAAAGGTGCTGTAATCCTAACAGTTTTGACCTCTTCGTAGATCTGATGGCCACTAAAACTAGGTACTTGAATAAATAGGTGTTTATGCACAGTATTATTTCAACAAGAATAATTCAAATGCATATCTTTCAAACTCTATTTATAAGTAACGTTGACAAGTGTGAAGGCCGAACTAATGCAAAGGTGCAAAGTCCACATTATACACTCGTAAAGCATGCTGATATTGTTTGTCTATTATGTGCTTTACTTCTTATGTAATAAAATCGAAATAGCAGGACGTGACTTAAAAAGACGTTCACGAACCTCCTATTTGTTAGCTTCTAAATCTAAAACCGTATCAGTGGGCTCCTCAAGGAAGGTTGTATGATATGTATTATTTCTTCATTTGAAATACAAGTCAGACGCGTGGCGCTAAAGATGTAAGTTATCAATCAAGTTTTGTAGATTTTAGTGCTGTTGTTTCCACGCCTTATAATTGCGTCTTACTGAAGCTTGTATTTGATTACACTCATTAACATAAATTTTCCGTCATTTTGTAAAACAATATACGTAATGCTCATTTTGTTATACGGAAACATGAAAAGGAATTGTTTCCAAAAAGTCAATTATCATTTTTTAATTAGTTGACTGTAATTATGATCAAATTTTGGATTGCAAATTTGTAAAATAGTTATTTTCGTTTTCTATTGTTCTAACTTGCTTCGGTTACTATCATTAAATATGAATTACGCTGTTACTTTTTTAACAGAAAGACTTTCAAAATAACCATCTCTATTTTTTCTCACTTCACCTTTTCCTTCTACTATCGCAAGCGAGGTGAGGGTTAGTTTTGAGTGCCTCGTAACTTTGGAGAAATTAAACGCAAGAGTATACAAAATAGCCATAAAATGGAACCTTATTTCGCAACCTACTCACGGTACAGTTTTGTTTACATTATCATATGCCTCATCGACGTTATTAGTTTCCCTACCAGGATCTACTTATCCAAGCAAACTTTATAGTTCAGGAAAAAACGCCTTATGTACATAATCTGTTTCCAAGAAGGTAGGTTATCGGATATTAAAGATTTTCCCGGAAAGTTTCTTGTAATTTTATACATCTTCGTCGGAAGTTTTCATCTCAATTATGGAAAATTTTGTTGTACCTGTACATATTAATTATTTTCCCGAGAAATGTTGTTAGTGGTGTTGTGGTTTTATTTACAGATTGATTTACTTGTTAACTTCATAGTAAGATTCGTTAGCAATTTATGGCTTATAATGTCTATGTTGTCTTCATAAATTTTTGTTATAAAATTCTTGCTACTTCAATATGTCATCAAATATCACTCCTCCAAATTAATTTTCATGATTGATATTTGGATTTATTTCTTAGAAATAACCGAGAACTTTTGTACAGTATAAACGACAGATCTAAAGGACTTCTACGTGACTCAAATATACAGTTGATATTATGACTGTCAAAGAAAATATTTTATAAGGCTATACTTCAAACTTATGATTATTTTCTCTCTCAGCGTCACTTCAAATTTGATTGTAAATACAAGCTAATTGGAGGCTCAGAATTCCAGTCTTCACCACCTCGATTCCATTATAAGCTCTGTGGAGGATATGTATTAAATATAAGACTTGTATGTTCATGTGCGACGTTTTTATTTTAACTGTAGAGGTCTACAACATGTGGTATTCATATGGCATTTGTATAATTAATTGCAAAAACAATCGTTATCTAAAAGACAGCTCCATCCTGTGGAGCGAGAAATTAATATTTTTTTTCTTTTTTGCTTATGTGTGTACCTTCGAACAGGATCATGGATGCAACAGCTAATTATAATTCTGTTCACTTATTCAAGTGACAATAAAATACATTATTTATTTCGTGACTCCAATAATGCTACATTATTCCGTGGCTGGGGTGCCTTACAAACGGCCTTTGTTAAAAACTTCTCTTGTTCCTCCCACGTTTTCCTTGTCCGTTTAAATTCTAATCAACCGAAACTGAGGCAACTAATATCCGGTAACAGTATATTTTATATTCTTTTTTTAATTCAATGAGTTTTATTCCATAATGTATATGCCGTGTAATATCTAAGGCACTATGAGAGACCCTGAATTTAATGATGTACATAATAACTCAAGGTTTTTTTTAAATTGCCCCGATAATCAATCATGTCAAAACTAGATACAATACTAAGTTAAATCCATTCTTATTATAGTCAAATTATGTAGATATCTGATCTTGAATCACGGCAAAGCTGTTGTTCAAAGGTATCATCACCATGATTGCTCTATTGAGCAATTGAGCCCGTGCACTTGATTTACGAACAATAAAACTATCTTGGACTCACTTGCTATTGAGGTCACTCGCAATTGTTGTATAAATAGATACTCTTCTTCATACACAGTGGCGGATCCAGGGGGGGGGGACCCAGGGGGCCATGCCCCCCCCCACAAGGCCAGCTACCTTTGCGGTTTGCATTGAATTTTGAGGCTATGATTATGATCAGCTTATGCGATAACTACCTACTGCTGACCGTGCGTCGGTCGAACGAATTCGGAACAACTCGGGTCTATCTAATCTGCTTGTTCCTCCAACGTAAATTTTAGAAAAAAACTTATGACGTGACCGAGGCCCCCCCCAAATTCAAATCCTAGATCCGCCCTTATATCAGATGCTGGTATTGTAGCATTTTTGATCGAAAAAAGGAGTCGGTTAAAGTTTTCACATTTCATATTCCTCCATTTTTTTACAAACATAAAGAAGGACGTAAGCATATTATTCTCCCCTTACATGGCTACTAAATATTAAAGTCAGTATACCATTGTTGGGACATATTGAAATTCATTATTCTTTATATTTGAATCAATCACTAATCATTTCAATATCTGCCAGTAGCTAAATCTAATTCTAGTCTTTAGTTTTACTTTCATGGATCTATATTTAGTACTATTATGTATTACCCATACTCATCCAGACCGTGCAATGTGACACCCACTTCATCCGTCCATTATTATTTTAGGTCGTTTTTGATAAGGTAACTTTGTCTCTAGGGATACCATTCGAATTAAATTTTACTGCAGAAATTTAACTTCTATTAACTGTTTGTATCGCATGTGAAATTATGTCGCTACAAATTATTTAATTCACACTCATGTTTTTATGTGGGTTCAGTAAAAGGTTTTATTATACAGTTTTTACATCCCTGTTCATTTTAAAGAACAAGGGATAATACGAATGATACATAGTATACATTTTCTACTAAAATGTGTATGTTTTTATTATTGCCAACACTTTTTGGTTTTTACACGCTTTTTGGTTTCTTAAATAATTCTCCCTTTGGGACTTTAGCATCGGAATCTGCTGAGATAAAAGATGGTGTGTGTTCGTTGGAATGTGGACTATTTTTATTTACCTCGTTTCATTTGTATGTGTCCTGCGGGCAGATCCTCTTTTTTTTTACCTTGTAAAACAATTCTGTTATAAAGTGCACCTATTACAGCAGATGGCGGTGTAAGTCCGCCTACTTTTTACCTTAAGTGGATAATTAGTTTCGATGGCTTTTTTCAATTATCAACCACATCAACGTGTAGACAACTCTCAATTGATTTTGAAACCTTACATTTAATCCTAAATCGACCTGTCACTGTAATTTTATTTACTATATTCCAAGTATTTACAAGCAATACTTTTAGAGCGAGCATTCTTTAAGGTTTATATGGAGTTCTGTAAATTGCAGCAATTAGTTTCACTATAACTTATGATAAAACAAAGGGTGCAGCTCCGTGTTTTATATCTATACAAAATTATAAATTTAAATTTCATTGTTTACGAGTCTCCAGTCGGTATTATGAAAATGTATGTTTCGTTACCTCGTGTTTTTTGCGGACATCTCGCTCATGCATCAGTATGAATATAATTTAACGTCCCCAGTGTGATATGCATCTAATACTGATGTATTTATGTTGAACGGTCGTTTGTAAATTTGTATTTATGTTTTCTTTATACATTTCTATGATATAAACGGCAGATGATAAACAAAGTAATTTAATTGCTGTATTACATTAGTCTTTGCATTTTATTGATCGTTTAAGGATTGTTGGCTTTTCTTATATTTTAGCTCCATTTTATCCTTAGCTGTCACTCATATTATGGCCGATTCATCAAAATTAATCAATTAATCTAGTTTGTAGTATTTTTTATCATTATCAACTAAAACAAAAAAAATATGAGAGAGAAGAAGAACGTACAAAATGCTTCGTAAATCGTACGAATAATTCGGACATCTTTCGTTTAAAAAGTATGCTTACGGTCCAAGTATCGCACCATATTGCGACATAATTGAATGCATCGGTCTAGTATTGTGCAAGGAGTCATCGTTCCGTGACCGTTCGAGTCCTGCCAAATGGCTATATTTATCGACTGCATTGTTTTATTGAGCAACGTTACGTGGAGTGATACTTATTAGTCCTTGGCAATATGAGTTATGGTTAGTTTTTTTAACTTCGTACTTATGCCTTTGACATCTTCACACAAAGCCTTCAAACTACTATCAAACAAACTTTAGCAACAGACTTAACTTGAGTGAAATAGCCAGCAAAGTACGTTTCACTAATTACAACACAATATTTTTATAATCGAAACCATATTGTTTGATGTTTGTTAGACAATGACCAAATCTAGCATGAAGAAGACATTGATTGTATTGAATTATGTCAAATAAAGATATTAAAGTTCTTAGATCTAAAATAACGCGTTATTATAGTTTTACAAAAGGATATTGAGTTAAAGTGTAAGCTCTCTATAAGTATTGTGCAAAATTGCAACTTCGAATAAAACGTATTCCTCTAAATACGTGTTTGGATTTTCAAACCTTTTGTTAGGGTTGCATCTATTGATTCATAATTCTTATATGACGTTAGGTACTAATACTTTATTACGACTATGTGATTTATTTTTACTATCTATCATCATCAACATCATCAGCTTTTCTTAGTCTACTGCTGAACCGAGGCCTCTCCCAGAGTCCATCTCTCCTGCCGGCTTCTAGCCACCCGCATCCAGCCCAGTCCGCAGTCCATCGGGCTGGGGGTATTCCACTTGCACAGATTGGTCTCCACTTTAACAATTGTCTACTACGTCAGTATTATGTAGACTCAGATAAACCTTAGTCAAATGGTTAATTTTCATCTCTGGATACTGTCACACCAAGGTACATATCGTAAATATTGGTGCCGATTCTGTTGTTTACGAATTAAAATAAATTTAATCTCACTATATCTCTTTCTAATAGTAAATATAAGAAAGGGATGCAAGATATTTTAGTCCTGTCAGTTTAATCCTATCACACATTTCAACGTGAATTTAAGCGCGATCTTTATTGGTCACGACTATTTACCCGTACATTACGACGGTATGGATTAAACTGACAGCATTAAAAATGTTCTATCTTTTTTCAACAAGGTTAAAATGAAAGAGAGGTGACTTGTCTAATATTAGTTATGTTCGTAAACAACAGAATCGGCACCATTATATAGTGCAGATACCATCTTTTGTCTTGTCTAGTTTCATCAAAGTACAAAGTATAATATAGGCAGGTATAAGCCTGATATAGACAGGTGTATTTTCAACTATTTTGGTATATTTAATTACCTACAACGCACCTGCCAATAATATTTCATTATATTTTATAATGTCTTCAGCAGGCTTTTGAGCATAACTAAGGTTTAATGAGTAGACGTAAAAAGTCATATAAAAAGTTAAAGCTTAAGTATTAATTACTGGTTTCTTGTCTACGTCTGGATCGATGTCTGTCTGTATTTGAGTCTGGTATTCTTGGACTAGTTTTTTTGCAAGGACTATTTTTTGTCTTGACATTGATCACATGAAGTTTTGTAGTTCATAAACTACTATTCGTTTCATTAATACATATTTACATTTTATTTCAATTATGATGATTTATGGAATAATTATTAATGTATCATTAAATTTATCAAATGCTAACTTACAAGAAAACAGTCTTGAGTTGGACAGACCATAACGTGGTGGTAGGGTACTTTAATAGTGCTCGCCTAGACCATCATCAAGTAGAAAACAGTTGAACAATGTTCCAGCAGTGTCTGTTGCCTTCTAAGCTGAAGATTCGACCTTCAGTTGTCACATGCCATCCTCCTGGTATTCCTAATGATCATATCATAGGCGAGACGATATCAAAAAATAAATGCATCTGAAAGAAAAAAAATGGCCGGTCTTACAGTACCCGCATCCATAGGTTTTCCGCGACCCTCACAAGATCGTCAGTCCACCTTGTGGGGAGCTTTCCCACGCTGCATCTTCCGGTTCGTAGTCGCCACTCGATAACCTTTCTGCCCCAGCGGTCCTCGGTTCTACGAGTTTGGCAATTATTCGGACTATGTCGGCTACTTTGGTTCGCCTGCGGATCTCATCATTTCTGATTCGATCTGAAACTGAAATCAACTGCAATGCAAATATTAATAAATAAACTCGATTATTCTATTATATAATTACTCAATCGAAAATGATCGGATTAAGCGATTATGAGTCTATAGGTATGTTCTCTAGGTCATTAACAACAATCGTTACTTAACTACATCCACGTACCGAATCGTTGATGATATGTTTTATTTTTATGTGTACCGCTTTTTGCCATATACTACTAGGGTTGTCAAAAATTTTGGTATACGACTTCTTTGTTCAGCTTTGTCAGAATCATAATATAAAGCTCTTCTCTGTTGTCACTCGGTTTCCCGAAAGCAAAATTAACTTATGCCACTCTCTGTCCCATAAACATTTGCCATTGAAAAAAAATCATGTCGATCGGTTCCTCCATTTTATAGATAAAAAAAAATTGTATTATATAAAAATTCTACCGGTTTAGAATATTTTTGAGAAATTATATTATTTGAAATTATGTTCTTCTTACAAGTTTTTATTTAATTTCACTTGTTATTATGTTTCGGTTAAAACTTGTACATTTGTCAATTTAGACTCGCTGACCGGTGTTGAATTGATCTGAAATTTGGTACACGTGTATGTTCAATGGCAATACAATAATAATGGTGTCATTGAGCCTGCTCTATAAGCTTGTCCTTAAAAAATATACTTTAATTTTAACTTATTTTAAATTATTGAAGTGAATCGTGTGTGTGATAACCCTAGAACTCTATCGTTATTAGAGTTAGTATCATATCGAGATGGAACAATAGATCTCGCAAAAAATAAAGAGTTTCTTTCGATAAAACTGAGTGGTCTAACTAGAGTACCGCCCGTGGCTTCGCACGGAAACTGTTTTTATTAGGTCTAATGTAATTTTTTCTTCGCTTCTTCTCGTTAATGTATTTTTTGAGTAACAGAATGTAAGTAGGTATCATTTCTGATGGCTTGCTTGCTTGAGGGTTGTTTTAATAGAGTAAAGGAGGCTCTTACATAGAGGACCTAGAGTTTAGATTGCCATATCAAATCTGTGGCGTATATTCTTAGCAGATTAATATTACAAAGTAATGATGCTCTCGTTGAAGAGTGATCTTCTAAGCCATAGTTAGACTCTCCATCACATGAATAGCCAAAAAATTATAATGTAACTAGCTTCCACCCCACGGTTTCACCCACATTCCCTAGGGAATGGACTTGTAGTGGTCTTCTAGCTTCAGGGCTAAGCTAAATCTTTTCTTTCCCCTCTTGCTATAAGAAGCTATGTGACCATACCATCGCAGCCTTGATTCAGTTACTTTATATTATGTTTTGATTCTAAAACCAAATTAATTAATAAGAACTATTAAAGTATTCGTTGCACGTAGTATATTATTAATCTGTGGTAATTTGTGACTTATGATGAATAGAACACACCCCAAAAAACTTCTCTTGTAATGCAATACAATTAAATATAAATCTACGATAACAATAATATATTTCCACTTGATTATTTTTTATCTTAATTTTAATGGAGTACAGAAACATGTGTCATTATAGAATGTCTAAAATACTCGTACAAAAATATATTATATTTCAAGCGGTTAAAGGTGAATTTGCTTTGAATTTAGTTTATGAAATATATTCCGGTAGGTTACCTATTAGTTATTGTGTGTGTAATTTGATTTCTGTGAAGCTAGTTGGGATAAAAAATGTTTTAACTCTACATTTAGTACAATAATAAATTGACGTCACCATTTTTCTTATTCTTTGTTTTTTTTTTATTATATCAGTAATTTTCACCCCGGCACCTATTCCCATGCAAAATATCAATACGATATGTTATTTCGTTACGACGCAAAGGAAGAACAAATAAACAAGCAAACTAACTTCCGTATTTTATAATATTAGATCAGAAGAGCATTTAAAAAGCTATGTAGGGCATTATCACAAAATAATAGACACAATTCGAAGAATCGATGCGATGACGTCATTACGGCACGAAACTCTGTAACAACACGACCGAGTAATTATCGCGCGATTATTACCACCATGCTAAACGATACAGCCTTGAGCTATTATACAATAAGCACACATAACTATATTTGTATGTTCATTCAAGAGTTCTATTTGGTAAGAATTTTTGTTATTAAGCTTGATTTCAGTTTGAAAACTTTTTTTAATATTTTTCTGTTCTAAATTGACGTAAACGCCTTGTGATGCTGAATCGAAATATACCTAAGACCTACCCTTTGAAGAAACAGAAACGTTTTGCTGCAACACCACTGCATGAAAAAGTACACTGTAAATTTAATTTTCCTTCATTTTTACCAAGTTCTACCTTGATAATTTAAATGCAACATAAAACTGTTTATCTCACAATTATTGCTGGTTTTTATGTGCACGACAATACTAAAACGTTATTATAAATCTTGCAATCATTTAATGCAGTAATGTTGGTACATTTAACAACTCAGGATTATTTATTTATGAACGTCTTCCAAACACATTGAAAATTATAACTGATGCATGATGATGTAATTTCTTCATCCCGTCAAGAAGTAACCAAGTAAATTAAAATAAGATGACATCACATAAATACTTGCGGTTTTTATAGGGTACAGCATTAACCAGTATAATTGCCTTATTTGCTACCATTGCTGAATTAATAGCGTATAGTAATTGCTTATTTGTGTTACCAATCATCATGCTTTAGCTGTTTATAAATACGACACGTATGTGCAACTGGCAATCGTCACGACTTGAAGGCGGCAATTCTTTCTCTAATTGTTAGATGCTAGTTTTAAATAGTCGTGTCATTTTAAATCACACATACATTTTTAATTAACGTACATATGACTTCTGTATTTTAGTTTTAGAGGTTATCTATTTCAATTCTAGATTAATAGGTAAGTCCTGATTTGATTTATTCCATGTGTCAAATTTTATTACAATATAATCTGCATCATTTTATCATCCGAAATAACGTGCAGAATTCACGGTTTCAGTTTTCGCAGAATATATTTATTACTTGATGTGTGCACATAATTTTGTGCTGCTTTCACAATTTGTCCCTAATTTGTCCAATTTTGTCCTCGAATATTAGATTTTGTCGCACCCTGGTTCAAAAGTTATAAGGGTTTTTAGGTGGCTCTACAAACAGATCTTCGCTATGTGCTCTAGTTCTTGAGATACCTTTGAGGAGGTCTGCCAGGAAGCATACTTCATGGCAGGGCCACCTAAGAACCCTTATAACTTTTGAACCAGGGCGCGACAAAATCTGATATTCGAGGACAAAATAGGACAAATTAGGGACAAAATAGCTACAGACTTGAAATTCAGATCGGTGATGGTGGCCCTGCCAGGAAGGGCCACACCAAAATGTTTATAATTGACGAATCAGGATGCTTTAAATACTTTAATGCTGACGTCAATGCAGTGGATACCTATCTACGATATCCTGCTTTAAATGCTTTTTATGATTATATAACATAATATTCTATTTATAAAAGTACCAAATATGTTCCCATCTCATTAAACAACCTTCAACGATTCAAAGGAACTAATTTAAGTGCCATACCCCCCTGTCCACGTCCCTACATCCGCCGGTGCGCCATTGACACATAAATGACCACGTTTCTTTTGATAAAGGTCTGTGCACACTTCACTGTTTTTTAAGGCGATATGCGGAGCTATTAAGTTGAGACTGACCGATTATGTACCGGTCTTACCCATTTTTATATGAACTAGTTACGGAAAAGTTGGAGTGAAAATGTTGTATTGTTAATTCATAAATGATCTTGATAGATAAATAATCTTGATAGATAAATAAGAATTCATTCATTTATTAATAGCTGCACCACGCGGTTTCACTCGCGTTCCTGGAAAAAAGCCTAGGCTTAGTTTAGGTTCCAGATCCCCACAAATTAATTTTGTTAACCTCTTTTGGCAACTGTATTTTCTCATTTTTATCAATCTGTGATTTGTGGCGAACAAACAAAATAAATAAAACAAACATATTTCATTAAATAAGAATTAATCTTCCTCTAATTCTCAATGACGTAATCCAAAAACGGAATGCACTCATTCAATAAAGTAAAAATCAAACCGCCACATGCTAGCAAAATTGAGAAATAGGTTGCGGTTACATTAAGGTAATGTTCAGATGTCTTAACGCCCAAAGGGACCGACTAGCATCGGGTGCATACAATCGTTACACACACGCAAAAGATTTCGTCACCTTATCGCCGTACGATTTCCGATGTATCGCAAGACGCGAGCGTCACTGTTGGCTCACCATCCGGCAGTAGTCATTGCTGTATAATAGCATTGTTTATGACTATTATGTCTTCAGTAGCCTTCTCGAGGATTCATCATCATGTCAGCCGAAAGTCGTCCACTGCTGGACAAAGGCCTCCCCCACGGATCTCTACACCGGAAGACGCTGTGTGGGCCGGCCCCTTTACAAGGTGGACCGACGATCTTGCGAGGGTCGAGAGAAACCGCTGGTTGCGGGTGGCGCAAGTCCGGCCATCAGAAAGATTGTTGCAACATATTGCTACACGCGGGTATCTTCTTTTACAAGGGAGCTCTACAAAAATTACCTACAACATGTAAGGGGAGTCGGCAAAAAAAATGGAAATCCTTGGTAGGCTATGTAGGTAATAGATTATGGTGAACGCGTACCATCTGGCAGGTAGGTAGTATAAAATAAAAATAATCTTCTCCCTTTTGTTAAAAAAACATTAAGAAATCATATGACCTACTTACCTAGGGATCAATGAAGTAATCGCCTGAAACAACTATTTGCGATTACTCATTTTAAACACATAATTCTTTACTTTGTATTGGTGTCGTGACACGGGTCATGACTGCTCGCAAGAAAATAAGGATAATTCGTAATAAAATACATATAATCCACACAGAATAGGTACGCCAAGTACGTGGTCGTGGGAATATTTGTTATTCACTTGAAACTATGAAATCATCACATGACTCCCCTAGAAGCATTTGGTTTCTTTATGAACGCAGTCAGTTGAATCTAATAGGATCATTAAGTTGACTGTTACAGCTTTTACCCACGTCCCTAAAGGATCTGACGTTTGTCCGGGAAATATTAGTAGTAAAGTTTATTTTATACCAGGATATGTTCTATTTATATACCAATCTTCGTCACAATCAGCGGGGCTACCGCGGTTGATAGAATGGTAATGAACTTCATTGATTTCCAGAAAATGAGAGATTAATTCAATGGAGTACACAGTTATTGAAAAGCAAACATGCATACAAGCAAATACACAAACTTTAAACTTTTAAACCTATCCAATCTAAATAACCCTGTTTAAACAGTAGATAATACACGAGTCAAACAGAGACAAACATAGTGCGATAAGATACACCCTAATGTCAGAACAGACTTTAGATTGAGACTTCTTTAGCAGGATTACTTCCCTATTCAAAATATGTATGTATTATAAATGAGCTCTGATAGTATCTGTACCATTGAAATTAAACAGGTTTATAGCTGACTGTACAGTACGATTACTGTTTTCAGTTTTGAATTCTATACCTTTATCCCAAGATTCGAAATTATCTGCATTGAAATCAAAAGTGATATCATCCGATATTTCTGCACCTAAGCAATTTATATCAAACAAAAATCATGTAAAATACGGGTCCAGCTTATCATTGCGTATAAATCGTCGCATTTAAGGAGCTATACGATTTGAATCATCTATTTATTTGCTCTTGCGGTAAGATTATGCAAATATACTGCTTTTAAATATTTCTGGTTCGTGATTATGAGAACTTGTTGCATCTAGAGTACAAGATAAGAGGCGTAATTCAGGAGCTAGTGACCGGTGGTGATATCTCTCTCATTAAGGATGCACTTGTACATTTGCTGATTGGTTTTTATGACATCCAGGTGCTGCATTTTATGTTTAGGTTAGGACTGTTTGACACATCATATCTTCTCTTGATCTTGGTACACTTGCAGCCAGCGATATAAGACTGAAATTATTTGGATGTTATTGGAGCTTTATTTGTAGTTGAAGACATCATTAAAATCTTCCTTTCTTCTTCATTACAATATACTGTATAAATTTACTTTATCTGGATAGGTCATATTTTATGCCTTTACATTATTGGAGTTCGTAGAGAACCCATTTTTTTTATTGTAGTCTATACTAGCGACCCGCCCCAGCTTCGCACGGGTGTACAAATCTTTGAATTTCTCGGCTTTCCTGTCTTGAATCAGCCTATCTATTTAAAAAAACCGCATTACAATCGGTTGCGTAGTTTTAAAGATCTAAGCATACATAGGGACAGACAGACGGGAAGCGACTTTGTTTTGTGCTATGTAGTGATGATGATGATGATGATAGTGATGTTTTATACTATGTAGTGATTTCTCAATGATAAAATTATAGCATTCTACTATCAATTTATTTAGAATATAGTGTAGTATAATTTATTTACAACGCCTAATGAAACCGGATCCAAACCAAACATAAGTTTAAAGAGTCATGTGTATACATGAGAATCACATTATTCCTCCCATGTTAGCATTATCTTTATCTCAAGATGGAGTGATGTCACCATGGGACGTGTTGATTGCCTCTCATTACCGACCCCATGTCGTCGGTAATTGAATATGTGCACACATTGTGTTTGTTTGTCATGTACCTATTATTATTTATGGTTTTCTATTTAGTTTGTTTTGTCGATTGGCTCTTTTGTTATTTTGTTATCGTATCTCTGATGGTTTTTCCATGACCTGTTTTTATCATTTTATTATTATTAATAGATAGAACAAACGTTTGAATTTTCATTACAGTATTATTATACAAATTTAATTTACAAAATTAATATAAAAAGAAACATGACTATTTGAACAGCGTAAAGTATAGGACATATTGCTGAAGCAAGGTTGTTTTTTACTATGTGACCGTCATCATAAGTAATTTTAGATACTTGTACATAACTATATGCCGTGTAATGGGGCATTACAACAATTAAGTGCTCAATACTCAAAAATTTATTGCATCATATGTACTATCGACAAAGTTGAAGCATGATGGGTATGGCAATCTATTAAGTTATAATAGTACTTATAGGTAGGCTCATTTTTTATCTTCGATAATAAATGTGTTGGCGACTGGCTGGTTGCGCGATTGTATACATAGGTTTAAAAAGTGAAGTTTGATTTAGCAGTTAGTATTGTCAAGGCAACTGAGCGTGTTATCGGCTTATAGATAAATCTGGAAAAAATATATACCTTGGAGACAATAGAGTTGGTTTCCTTTTAGTCCACTTCGTAGTCAGGTAACAAAATGTATTATGATAATAATTGAATTATGTTCGCGAGAGTTTAAAAAGTATTGAATGTATTACTCTACAGTTTTAACTCCTATTACGAGAATCGTTATAGTCTGATTATGCTCACACTCTGACTGCTATAATATGTCAACAATAAACATTTATGTGTAATGCAACAGATTGGGTGGGAACTGTTTCCTGAAACACAGCTGACGCTTGTTCAGAACTACGAGCTATGCAGAGTCATATCATTTTATTATTACAATTTTAGTATTTTAATTAATTTTAATCTGCGACTCAGTTAACTCATTTTTTAGTCTAAAAAACGGTCCGATAAGGAATAAGTAATCGTAAACGCTCGATTATTATTTATCGGATCGTTTTCTTGTCCTGAATATCTAAAAAAAATATGGTAAGACTAAAACTGTAGAACATTTTTTTCGGTCATAATTTCAGAATCATAAATAAAATGCAGATGGTACCTATTGCATTATAAATAACTAGCTGTTTCTTGCGGTTTCTCCCGCGTTCATGGGATAAAAAGTAGCCCATAGCAGTCTTGGATATTGTAGCTTGTTATTCACGAAAGAACCTCCAACATCAAATTTTTTAATTCTATTATTATCTTTTCTCGTATCATAAAATCGTTCCTTATTACTTCGATCGACATCAATTGAACAACACAGAAACAAAACAATTAAGTATCATAAATCATTACCAGTCGCAAAAACAAACGAAATTCTTACCTGAACAAATATTTGTTTATGATCGTCAATAAAATTTGCATAAGTCACATAATAATATAATACAAGGTCACGATCACGGAGTTATATTAATACGTATAGAGAAGACGCCAAATATAACCACTATGTTCCGTTCAAGTGCAGCCATCCGGCCGCACTTCACTTAGTTGCTTAAACACGAAACGCGTCATGCGCATCGTAAGCTTTTTGGTCGCGAAGAAACTACACCTTAAAAGCGGTCTAGTGCTACGTGTTAAGGGTAAACCTTCGGTTGGGGCGTTAAATTCAAATTTATCACGTTTTTTGCTAATAACATGTTGATAACTTACGACCTATAACTGAGCTGCAATTAGCAAAAAACGTGATAAAATTTGAATTTAACGCCCCAACCGAAGCCTCCACCTTAAAACTTTCTGGTTAGAAATGGAGCATTACCTTTACTTAAGATAGCTTCTCTATACGTAGTAATATAACTCAGTGGTCACGATGTATTTTTTAAGATTAGTGCTCAAACATGTCCTATTTACCTTATGATTAATGTTATAAGTCGACAAGTTTTCCTGTCATAAAACTTATCGTGAATTTATTACCCGGCTATTCTAGTTTAACACCAAATTTCAGCCCTAATCACGAATCACAAGCAATGTTGCACCTTAACATCAAAGAAATAAATTTGTTATTAGTAGTACCTACTATAACAATAAACGTAGATATAGTGTACGCGGCACGTTAATTTGAGCGATCAATTTTATAACTGTCGATACGATACGAGTAATATCTCTGTAAAATTATTATACGCGTAAATAATGATCATGCGGTGAGTATTATAGTATTTTAAAAACCACATATGATAAATAAGCGGCCGCGTATCACGTCCGGACCCCGACCGCAAAAATCGTGCATATTCATCAGGTATCGGAATAAATAAAGCACGTATTCAATATCGTACAAGATTCGACCCTTTCGCTTTCAAAAAAAGAATTCAACAAATCAGCGTGTTTCCGTCAAAGCGAATCCAGATTTATGTTCATCTAATCAGAATATCATTAATGTTGTCCCGAAAGTTTAATAAAGGACCATGTACAAGCGGGGTGTATCGCTGCGTTACGCTAGAGCGACCAACTGTTAACATTGTACCTTGAAATTTTAAGTGGATGCTATTGTATGTTATTTTAAGTGATTATCCTGCCGGTGCTTCATTTGCCAGGTTAAGGTTTTATTTTATGAATAATAAAGCTTTTTGCTTTGTTTCTCGGTCTGATGGATCGAGTTCGTAAATATTGTTTTCTGGTTACCTCAGTGTATAGGTGCATAATTAGTTCGGCTTGACTGATACTCCGAGTAGTCGGTAAACTAAAAGTAATTGCTTACTACATCCGTTTTTATATGAATAAAAGACAAAAGGATATTTATTAGAATTAAAAAAAAGTCATAGACGTGTCTTTAGAAGCAGTGTATAGAAACAATGTATGACCTAAATAATTTTATGGAAATTTGCTGAATGAGGGCGAAATGCGGGTGCAGTGCATTCATTGAATTCCTTTGTTCTACAAAGAACGTTTAATAGCGAATGATGTAATAATGCTCTTTGTGTTCATCGTTACACATGGATTAGCTTCCAAGCTTTTTATTACTTCAGACCATTTAATAAATATTGCTCAAAAGAAGTAAATCTCACTACGATTTCAGATAAGTGTGCTATCTCCCTAAGTCCCAAAAGTAAATGTCAAACGTAAAATTTATCTCAAAAAGTATCTTATTGTAATTTATTGTATGCGAAATAAGTTAGGAGGGAAAAAATGGCCGTCGGCTCGGTCGAAATTTGCAAGTATTATGCATCATTCGTTTCGATTTACGAGTTTATTTTTGTTATTCGTTTACAACCATTGTGTTATTTAATAAGTTTTACGTAGGAATTAAGGCCCTTAAAAACGAAAAGGGCCACATAAATTGTTTACGTTTATCATATTTCTTATATGACCAACGTTTTTACGGGACTTGTGGTAAAAAAACATGGCTCATTTACGTATCGAAAGACATTACGGCAAAGTCATTTAAAGATAAATATACGTGTACATCAATTTAATGACAGTGACATCGAGATTCAATTACCAAATGTACAGCTTACAGAGTTTAATTAATTTAACATGGCATATCGCTGGGGAATCACAAAACCATGGACCCCACATTTCGCATGTCTCTCAAATAAATTGTCATTTGCATAAAAGATTTTTATTAATTAAATTGATTGGATAGTAATTTTAAACGACAAATTTTGTAAATATTATATTTTATGGTGATTTTTTTTGGGTATAGTGGAAGGTAACTGAGGGCATACTCCGAAAAACGATAGACGATAGTCCGATCATCGTTGTCAAATTATTAACCAATAGAATTGCAGCAAACCGACGAGATGTAAATTGTGAGCAATTCTATTGGTTAATAATTTGACAACGATGATCGGACTATCGTGTATCGATTTTCGGAGTAGGCCCTCTGGCTGCCAGTACATCAAAACATCTGAAAATACTGATAATAGTGAATAGAGTATAAAATCTTTCCAGTTGCGGTGTCCTATTTCCCTATGACGTCATTGGTCCCTGTTAAGTCCCTGGCGAGGGACTGATTATCAGACTGAGGTGTAAAGACACTCATAGCATCTCGATGACGTCAATAGAAACTAATTTTACCAATTAGAAATGTCAATCGTTACATCGACGACCTTTCCCATTTGTTGACAATAACATGTTATACAATTGCCGCAATGGAAATTGGCAGTGGATGGTGATCGCATTCCAGTACTCAGTATTCAGGAGCTAGTAATGTGTTACTAGTATGTGATTGATGATTGAGTCGTTGCGTAGACGATTCGAGAGCATAGTACGATTTTAGAATGGATACTGATGCTTCCGTCAGCCACATCATTTGCCATATTGGAATTATCATCATCATCATCATCATATCAGCCGATAGACGTCCACTGCTGGACAAAGGCCTCCCCCAAGGATCTCCACGATGGCCGGTCTTGCGCTACCCGCATCCAGCGGTTTCCCGCGACCCTAACAAGATCGTCGGTCCACCTCGTGGGGGGCCTGCCCACGCTGCGTCTTCCGGTTCGTGGTCTCCACTCGAGAACCTTTCTGCCCCAGCGGCCGTCGGTATTGGAATTATAGTCAAACACTATTTTATCCATGGTAACTTCAAAAAAGGAGGAGGTTATAATTTTTTTGTTTATTCGATTTTAAAAATAATTTTTGCATTGGGTTCATTCAGTATAGCTCCAAATTAATTTTATTGTTTTTATTTGAGGTTTTACTCTTTTTATTAAAAGTCGATTATTATTTTGTAACGTCAAATTAAACGATATGCTTCAGTTGCCAGTCATTTGGGAGTCGATGGAGACCAGCTATCCACTCGTCCAATAATGATCACGATTCAGTAACAAAACACAGTTCAAAAATATAGCCAATAGTAAAATGCTAGTTATTCTATCCCACTTGATCTTTGATAAATAATCACGGCATAATCCACTTAATCTGTTAATAAGCGCTCTAATCTTACTTTTTATCGTTTGGTATGTTAATTTCATTAACGTAGACACGCCTCGTCTGCCAAACTTAGGGAATGTACTCCAATTGTTTTGTTTATTGACAAATCTTTACCCACTATTTACAATATGTAAGGTGAATAATTTATATTTTACTCAGAATTTGCTTTTTTGAATAGTGTTGTAAATAATATCATTGATTGTTCAGGCAACATTATCGATGGTATGAATCAATAAATTGATTCAATCACGCAAAACTTATATCAATGAATAGAATCACAGTGGGTGCGTTGATGAGTAATTTCACCAATGATTTAACATGTATTTAAATCGATACTATATTTCCTATAAACGTTATTTGTGCTACGTGACCTTCCCAAGTCGAACAGCCAATAATCAGGATACAAAAGTCGTAAAATTTTATTTCGTTAAAATTTCTATGAAGCCATAACAAAACTAATGGGATGTGTTCCCACGAATTTTAATTGTTAAAAAGAACGTTTCAATAATATTCCATTGTTATATTGTCGGAGGGATTGGTCGGAAGGCAATAAATTCCGGTCGAATAATCACTGTTACCCAATCCCCCTATTTAGGATCGATTAATCGGACTTTTGAATCGATATCGATGCCATTTGTTGCACGCACTAGTATTGTTCATTATTTTGAGTGCGCAATAGTTTTTCAATTTGAATTTTTATTGCTATCTTTTGGATTTATTTATTTTCGTTCTGAAATAGAAAGAGACAGCCTCCTCCAGCCATCACCTTACAGAATACCGCAGTCAAATAACTTGTTGTGTTTCTGCGCATGAGTAAAGTCGCTAGAGCTCATCGGGGAGTAACACGTGTGTTATGATCCTCTGGGTGTTGCCAGCTCCCCCAAGCTAATTATGGGCCGTTTGTTGGTTAACTTTTGATAAATAACATTTATTAGGTGTACATTTTACTGTGTACGTACATAATAAAACCAACTATATCCATTTATCTGCTATTATGATACGTAGAGATTAATAAGATTATGGAACTCATTCGTTATTCAGAATGTCTGACTAAATTAGACATATTATAGACAAGGATTAGTCTAGGTAACCGTATTCTGTGGGTATCGTCTAATTTTACCTGTTATATTATTAAAAGTCAACAGGATATTTTTTATAGAATTTTTTATGAACCTAGTATTGTATCTAGTAAGTTGTGACGTCATAATTGTACACTTACAGCATCAAATAATATTATAAACTTATATACCTACATTTTTTGTTAGATTGGTCAAAAAATAACCTAACCAAATGTTTAGTACATGTTTTATACACTCGTCTGTGTTTGGACATTGTACTTTCTTGTCTTCCTCGGCCGAAACTGAATAAATAAAAGACTTTGAAATAAAATATTCCTATTGGATGACAGCACTCCTGGCTTTTCAAATAAGGAACATTAAGAATAATGACAGCCAATAATAGGGATTCAAACAATACATTCTTGGTCCCGTACCTACAAACAATTGATATTGAATTTCGAATCCCAGTGTCTCTAACAATAGGCTCGTAGAATCGATACTCACGGGCGTTGCATTTCAGTGTATTTAGCTTCGATAATTAAAGGTCTAAATTATGAATTGTAATTGGTATCGGTTCCATTCCATATTTCATTTATGGGTTCGATTGAATTGCTACGTACGTGTTATTTATTGAATTATTCAATTTCTGTAATACTGGTATTATCGAATAGTACGTAAGTATTAAAATAATGTTTACCCAATGCATCTATTGTTTAATTACAAAATATAATGGGGTTTCAAAGTCGGTAATTAACGCGTGAGTGATACCCAGCCCTGGTGCTGAACGTAGGTATATAGGCAGACCGTTTGCTTGTTCGCTCAGAGTAGCCCGCGAAATTCAAATTTTATTATGTTTTTTACTGATTGCAGCTCAGTTATAGGTCGTAAATTTGTCAGCATGTGATTAATTAAATAATGGGAGTTTAATTACTGATTAATAAAAAGAAATCATCAACTTATATCACCGAGTTACAGTTATAGCAAAAACGTTATAAAATTTGAATTTCGTGGGCTACGTAGAGCATTCACCTTAATGCCATTGGCTGCTTTAAAACGAAGCCTATCAAAAAATCTTTTAAAACCAATATAATCTCAGAGCCCATACATACATCGCCATTGTCCACATACCTATCGATTCGATATCCTTTGACCGAATAAAAACCTCCCATTGTTCTGTTAATTGACGATCGATCTGTTAACTGAACTATGACCGATATTGCGGTGAAGTCCGGCCTTTATATGTCCCGGGATCATTGTCCCGGTACGTGTTGGTACCTTTTTGTGGGACGAATAAAAGGTTTTTCCTTTTTGACGGTTTATGATTCATTAGTGTCTTATTATGAATTTGATATGAGCTTTGTGTGCTTAAAGGGCATTTAGAGATTTTTTTTAGTTCTGAAATGATTTGGATAAATAAATCTATGTTTATGCTTACAAAATATAAAAATACCTGATACCCTATTAAAGATGTTAGTAGCAAAACGAAAAAAAAAACATTTTTATTTAGCGAAAATCAGAGCATTAGTCAGTGATTGATAACTCTTTATACTAGAAACTAACATTAGACAATTGGCGGTTTTATTTTAAAGATTTATGACACAAACATTTTATTAAATGATCGTACACTCAAAGAATTCTTGCATTAAAAGAATATGTATTGTGTTCATATATTTAGTTTTCTTTGAGACAGGTCCCAAACATAAATTGGGCCCTCGGTTTTTGTGTGAGCGTTCTTGTTCCTTTTTTTTCTTTTTTTAAACAGCAAACAAAGGAGGATGATAAGAAGAATTTGCATCAGGATGCTAACTCAATATACATACTTCGAAATCTCTTTCGTACTTACTAGTCTTGGATCCTGAGTAGATTTTTACCAACAGCATCACGAAATTCGAATTTATTCGAGAATTAATGTTGTTCTCTTTTCAGCATTTTGGTGTAAATTAATGCTTTGAAATTTAAAATACCTTTTAATTTCTTTTTACGCGAATATGTTTTTATACAGCTATTTTCATTAAATATTAAATAATAAATTCATTACATATTGTTTTTATAACTCAAGAATGAGTTTTGACAGTACCTAGTTAATGATTTATCTCTAAAATCATCTAAATATTGCAGCTTATATATTATCCACGTGAAATATCTCGAGTATTAAATACAAACAATATCAAAGAATGTTATTATTAAACACCCAAGTTACTCAACCTCAAAAAATATTCAAAAATGACTGCGCTATTAGTTCTTCAAATCACTTGTACGCGAGCTCCGCGACTACAAACGTATCCTATTGTCGGTAGCGCCCCCTATTTGCGGAGCTGTTATTCAAATAGGCACCTAATCTAATTTGATGAAAACGCTCCACTTGCCCTTATAAAAAGGTGGCGCTCAGTTTAAAGGTATGAGCATACGATAATAGCATTACGTACGGTACAATCTCATCTTAGATAAGTGTAATTTGATGTTTATTTTGTGTAAAATGAATTGTTGTTATTGGTTATTCTTCGATTTAAAGGTCGATCTAGACCAGGGATGGCGAACATTTACGTATCAACGTGCCATTTTTCTAAAGAAATTTTTAATGAGGTCATAGACGTGCCATCAAATAATTTTAACTTACTACAAAAAATAGGAACATTTTGTAGTAAATAAAGAGGCAGAGGGATCACTCGTGTTCGCTCATCATAATAATACCTACTTCATACTTTTTTTCATAGTGCATAATGAATTTTGTGATCAGTGACGTGCCCAAAATATTGTGTCGCGTGCCATTGGTTCGCCATCCCTGATCTAGACTATCGAAAATATTTTCATGGACACGTCAACTAAGATACTTTATTGTTAAATTTTAAATTTGTAGTCATGTATTTCTAGAAAAGTTGTCTTCTCGTTGGTCTGGTAACGCCATCTTGTATTGCTCAGTTATTAGAGTCCAACCTCATAATATTTCTTCTTTGTCACAGTCTCAATTTTAATTCCAATCAGATTTTCTGACAGCTGTCAAATGTGACAGCGTCGCGTATCGCTTTTCTTGCGTATCAGTGTCACCAGTGTGCAGTCAGCCTTACACAATGGCCACCTAGATTTTCTTTGTTATAATCTTGGACGGTGGTCAAGTCATCAATCTTGCATGACACTATTTTAAAATGTGAAAACTGTTTGCGGTTAACTATAGTGCTTTCGGATTTTTTGCTACTGTTGCCAGCCACATGCTGAGAGCGTTTTAATTTGGCCAGTTGTTAGAGAATTAATTATACAGTGTAATGGTCACTTTAAATTATATACAACTACCTATTATGCTGCATTCTTTATCTTGAAATAGTCTTTGTTTGACTAGAATCTCAACGTGGTCAGTGATGATATGGCCGATGGTGGTAAGCACATAGCCTAGAAGGGAACTGCCTCTCAATTGCAGCTGTCGGAACACACTGGAAGGTGCTTGACGACAGATTTTCGACTTGAGAGTGGTAGCCAGCCAGGTGGGTACTAAAAAGTACCCTACCACCGTGCTATGGATTTCTCATGATGTTTTCCTTCACCGAAAGCTCAAGCTCATTGTATAGGATTCGAACTCGCGACCTTCGTCTGAAATTCGACGTAACTACCTCTGAGCTATCATCGCCTTACAAAACGGCCAATTGAATTTTCACAGAAATCTGTTGATTAGTAACAGCATAAGCACAATGTACCTAACAACTATAATATTTATTTTTATGCGCGCTTGCGTAGCGCAGCAACCTTCGATCAATGCTACAGCATAGTCATTTTGCTCCATGGAGCATAGAGTGAACAAATTATCCGGAATGACCTAGAAACAACACTTTGATCCTGTCTCATTTAAGAACTTAATTAGTACCCAATAGCGTAAAGAATCTCAAGGAAACGTCATCAACATGAACCATAGAATATAATTATGACATAATAAACAAAATCCGTCTAATTAAAGCAACCGTGCAATTTCACGGCGTTTGATACTCCCGAATTACCTCATGTTTTCTTTCTATTCTCCGCTTCAGTGAATGCCGTGTCACGTCCGTGTCTTTGATCTGTCTGATGTGATACCCATCCGGTCCAGACGCGTCGCTAAACAAATGAGGTTTTGTCCCTAGTTTCCTCAGCTCGTAGGTCTGTTCTGGATGTTCAACGGTTTTTGTTCGCTGGGCAACGGGCTATAGTTTGATTAATGTAGGTTAATGATTTTGCTGTAGTGTCTTTAATGGAGTAAAAAAAAGGAACCAAGGATTTTTCCGCTGAGTTTCCCACACAATTTATCATTCTCGTTTTTATCCAAGCCTCATGTATTTAAAAAAAATGTATTGACTTTAAATGTATTTGATTCGTGATCAATGATTTCACGGATCTATTAGTTTCGATCATTCTGCTGTTAAAAAAGACCATTATCTTTTTTTTTTTTGGGTAATGATAGGCTCTCTTTGTGTCTTACATATGTGATGTTAGTTGTAGTCTCAAGAATAGATTGTTATTCAACAATAAGCCTTATATCAAATCAATAGCGTAGTAATGACACAATGAGCTCCAGCTTTTGGTAAAGGAAATCGTGAGGCAACCAAAGCTCGATAGAAAACTTTATATATAATTTAAATTTTAACAGTATTAATAGTTAATTAGAAAGTACTATGTTGTAGTAGTTAGTAGTTTTAGAGACTGAATATCTTATAGAAATTTTGAAGTTGACTGATCAAATTTTCTAATGACGCAATTTCGTTGTCCTCAGGTAAATTGTGAAAAGTGCAACATAAGGTTCAATTAATGTTCCAACCCTTGTGCCGGTGTAAGTGAGCTGGTGTGTGGATGTGGATGTGGGAGGTTAGAAGCTGATCGAGCTGGCGTGGTACGGGGCCGGCGGGGGGGCGATGCAGGCCGGGGGGGGATGGTTCGTGCCATGGACCATGGGCCTGCAGAAGTTCGCGGTAGCCCTGCCTATGGGCGGAGTGGTGCCGTTGGTACCGCCAATGCTGGCAGCGATGCCACCTCAACCGCCTCCGTTGAGGCTCATAGCACCTCCACAGCTGCAGCATCAGGCGCAACCCGGGAGAAAGGTATGTCTACATACTCTCATTCTAGAAGCTTGACTACACCTGTCACTATCAATGGCGTGTTGTTTGACAAAGATGGCAAGAGTATTGATCATAGATTAACTTTGGACTAATAAAAATTTGCTGGTACTTTCAGTGACATTAAGTAGTTACCCAAAATAATGAAAAATATTAATATATGTACATTTAGTAAGGTACTTATCTAAATTTATAAAACGAAAAATAAGCTGTAGATTTACTTTTCTCACAAAGAATATAAAAAATTGGTGAGAATAAAATATTTTTGTTTTCATTCTCCCTAAAGATTGTTTTAACCGCTTTAGACATACAAGCATATCAGAAAACCATACCCCAAATGCCATTCCGAACGGCCCAAAAAAATCTATCATATTTCTCTATGGAAAATATTCCCCATGGCCGACATAACGCTGACATTTTAACGTTCTTTACGAATAGGAGGGACAAACAATTTCACCCATAGCCAGAGTTATAAATAGAGTAATAGAAAAGGCATCCATGACAAGGGTACCCCTATCTGTTACCAAAGGTAATATAGGGGTGAATGCTGGTAAGATTTCTTCATTTTCCACAACTAAATGGAAACCGCAGGTTACCTTTTTGATTTTTGAACCAATGATAGTATGAATAGGGTCAGATTTTGTATGACAGTAATATTCCTTGCTTCTAGAATCATAGTCATCGTAATTTGAATAACTACCGTTCTCAGTGATGTCAATGAAATTCGATGTCTGATTAAAGTATCTCCGTCTCTGTTTATTTAATAGCTTTGGAAAGGGATAGGTATAGAGATTAATCAATGTTAAATGTTGGTTTACTCCAAATTTACCTGAAAACAGAAGAGTAGCCATCATGGTTGAATTAGGAACTTAAAAGGTATTGTAATGATGCTAAAGTCGTTTTTATATTGTTTTATTGAATTCAGCATTGATAACTGAGTGTCTAACAAGAGTGTCATGCCAAATTTTATAAAAATTAGTCCTGCCGTTTGAGCATGAAGAAGTAACATACATACACACTCACAAACATAGCATTTATTATATTATTAGGGCATCAGATCTTGGCATAAAAATTGCCTCAACAAGTAATAGAATTTTAAAAACTTACACTGGTTTCAAGTTATCAAGACTCGTCGTACTTTAGAGTCTGTTGATATCTATATATCTTGAGCATATTAAAAATAAATTAAAATACTTCTTCATCCATTTATAGGATCTTATTCTATCTTATTTTGGATCTACATATAAATGAACAATGTTGTCCTATGTTAGGCCCATAACAGGCGTGGTTGTCTCATTCTTTTTTGTTATATCCGTCTCTTTTCTTCATCGGTGTCATGTTTGTACGCTATTAATATCGCAGTATCTGCAGAACTAGTTTAACTTATACTGAAATTAGTGTGGTCTAAGATATGAGCTAATACGTCTTGTCTTTATATGTAATTTTAAAAGAAATCTATACTAATAATAAAGCTGAAAATTTAGAGTGTTTGTTTGAACGCGCTAATCTCCGGAGGTACTCGTCCAATTCGAAAAATTATTTCACTAATAGGAAGCTACATTATCTCCGAAAGTTATATGCTACTTTTTATTCCGAGAACGCGAGTGAAACCGCGGGAGATAGCTAGTATAATAAAGAACTTAAAGTTGGTTGCAATAAATTGACATATGATTAGTCTTGTTCGCTCTGGTTTTTTGCGACACAAATCTCATAATTGAAAATTTAATCTTATATCGCTCCCGCTCTTGCCACACACCACACCATAAGTAATTGGTTCTAGTCTAGCCTATGTAAGGCGTTTAATAGTCCCGGGATCGTGTCATCGGATTAACTACGTTTGTATAGCGTCCACCCTAAAGATAGAGCTATGGGTAAGACTCTATTGTCAATATAATGTAACCGTTGTATACAGCATGTGTCTGAGAAACGACTTTAACTGAGGTGTCTTACGTGTTTTATATTATAAAAGTCTACTTTTAAAAGTAGTTTTTTTTTATATATACGTCACGCTTGTCTGTCATTGGGTAGTTCATATTATTAATTAAGTAGTAGGTATATAAATTGCAGTTGGTATATATAGCTGTGTCGCAATATTTTGGCCCCTTTTGGATAAAAAATTTACTTGTTTTGATAGTATGAATCTACTTATAAACACATAAAGGTCGCAGCCATCATCGATTGAACTGTTAAAAATATTTTCAAGGTACAAAGTGTCGATAATACCGACTCATAACAAAATACAGATTTCCAGTCTGTCATTTTCGCTTCATCAGCATTCATGTCTTACAATTCTGGATAATTTTAATATTTCTAAGAAAAATGTGTACAAAAGTAAAACAATAAAGTACTTGTCCATAATAAATTGATATTGTTATCAAAACAACATCTGCCTTTACCTAATACAACGCTTTTTCAATATTCCCGAAACCATTCGATGGATTACTGTAATATTAATATAGAATTACTTTTCTTTATCTTTTCCTTTTTACAGAGATGCTCATCCAAATAAATGTACCGGACCCTTTTTTGTTCGTTATTATTGCGTTAGTACCCAAACCGACGTTCGCAAGGTATTTTCTTTACTATAAATCCTTCTGCTAACCCTCCTTACTATATTCACTAATCTGTCATATTTTTTCGAATAAATTTGATGTTTATTTTATGATATATAATAGATGTCTAATAAAAATTAATTATGTGTCATTTCTTATCTTCAATGAGTTCTCATATATTAATTTTGTTAGTAAGAAACAGATCTATAGTCTGCATATTTTTAAAAATGGATTCAAGGTGAACCCGTCGCGTATCGAAATTTCGTATCTGGCTTTCGAAATTAGATTAATCGGAGCAACTAAATGAACATGTTAGTTAGGTCGACGGGTGGTTTGGATCCACCATAATAATTGTAGTGTTTATAGCATAAATCAAAGTATAATTGCCACCATGGGACTTCGTTCACGGTCATTAGCTAACTCACTCGCAAATTAGTACTTCGGGCCAACCGATGCGTACTGAGTTAGTGATATTAATAAATTCACGGAATTCTTTTTTCGTAAAAGAAAGTAATTCAGGTCATACAAATGTGTACGAATTGTTTGAGAGTCAAGGTCAAACAACCAAAAAGATTTTGGTTGTTTATATTTTTAAATTTTACAATTAAAATGGAATTGAAAATTAATAATGAGGTATTGATTACCACCAAATTACCACCCAAAATATTCTACCTGTTTTGAGTCTGGGTGTAAAACCATCTCAACTTAGTTGTAGTTAAAGATCAAATATTATTATAATTCATAATTGTATATTTTTATTATAAAAAAATACTCATCATCAAGACCACACCCAGTGTTACCATAAAAAAAAGTTAATGAAAATTCAACCCAACGATCGAGTTTACATCATAATAATATTCGCTTATCCTAGCAAATGCATCGAACTGCCCACATCGCGTAACTATGGTAAAGATTAATCCCATTAATCCAGTAACGGTTCTCGCATCTATTATATACCGACGGTAATCTCGTCGCAGTTACCGCCGAAGACTTGTTGCGCGTTGAAAAAAGACTAGTGTTCAATTACAAGCCGCAAGCATTTTTAGTAGCACCCTGTATGTTGAATTCTAATAAATTTCTAAATGCACGTAATTTTTTCAAAGCTTCAAATTTAAGACTCCATTTAAATCTGAATCTGAAGCTTCATACTTACTGAGTTTGAAAAAATGAAGTAAGTACCTGATATGTTATACTTAATAACCTCATAAGTTACTCCATGGAGTTCTCATCCTCGCATTTCAAGGTTATCTCCTGCCTGTGCCACGAACATTATCAAAATTACAGTATTTAATATTTCACTCACTATTTTCAATATGCGTAATCTTAATAAAGCTTAACCCTCAATTAGTCGAAGCCGGTCCATTTTACCCCGCGCGTCTAAATATAACAACCGCCTATTAATCGCTACGAGATCGAAAGAACACGATCCCGCGTTAATTTCTTTCAAGTTAAACCCTTTTGCTCTACAAATTTATGAAATAAGAGTTATTAAGTTTTCTTAATATTGCGATTTCGGTTTTTTATTATTATCTCGTTCGCCTAAACACTAGTTTAATATTGGGAATATAAAAATTAAAATAAAAAATCAAATTAATTATGTTCCTACTTACTTATAAAAAATAAGTTTAAAAAAATATTTTGTAGCAACACTAAATCAATTGCTGCTAAAATTACAGACCAAAGAAGTATCTTTGATGCTTTGAATTACACTTATCGATTTTTCTGACAATGTCACCTTTATTCGTACTTGGAACTTGAGTGTTATTGCCTTGGCATTCGTATAATATTAACTGCTTAATGGTCATTGTTTTGTAATAAGTTATTGAAATTGTAGTTTGTAGATATCCCTTAATATTGATTGACTTGTTTGGAAACTATAAATCATGATTATTTTTTATTTTTATTAATAATTGGTCAAAACTATTGTGTAAACCCGGTAAAATTCAATGAATATAAAATCTAAATGTAGGCATACTTTAAAAACCTGTCTTAAAATGTTTTTTTCTAATAATCTAGTTTTAGAATGCTGTTCAATTACGCCATTATACACACACATTGACTAGAAATTTAAATTATATGTCATAAATCTTAGTTTGTTTTGAAAATAGTAATTTATTGCTGGCCTTTTCTCAGCAAATGCTTTTTTCCGAACCGGTATTAAAATCAAACTCATAAGTACCTACATGAGTTTACTTGATTAAAAATATTTAGATTATTGATTACGATCAAATAAAGAATTAACTAACATCAACACAAATTAAAAAAACAAATGGTAAAACATTTTTAACTCAACCGTAAGCTAATGCTCATTAAAAATTCTAGATTGAGTTATAAAATAGTTATACTAAGTAGGTCTACTTGGATAATAAAAATGTTTTTTTATAGGTAAGATGGACGGAAGGTCATCGCTCTCCCTTATCGATACCTTAAAATAACCTTCATCATGATTCCATGTGTTTGTGCCGTAAAATTAATACAGATGCGCCATTCACCGTCCACTTAATCTATCTAGACACATCATGAAGCGTGATATAGCCACCAGGGGACGTTCTCACAGTGGCTACTAGGAGACTTTACATATTTTTTATCATCACATAACCTCACGTCACAGCAAAATGTACTATAAAACTTAAGAAATATAATTCGCTTTGCGTCGTCAACAGAACCAGTTCTATTTTGCATTTTTTTATTATTTTTTTGCAATAGGGTGATTATTATTGTAAAATGCAAGTACTGTACCGATATGCGTGTTGTCCGAGCTTTTAGCATTGCGTGCAGATTATTAATTGATTCATTGATTTTCAAAGTGTTTTTTTTATTTTTGAGCTGACATGACGTACAAAGTATCCAGGCTTTTTTATTTCTTATACGTCCTATGTTTTAAACGTTGAAAAATGATTCCTTTTTTACGTTAGAGTTCTATTTTTAAACGTTCTAGAAACCGTTGAGTCGCTCCTCGCTCGGGGTATGTGGATAATAATTTATGCTCGGGTAATTTTGTACCCCGTTACATTGACAGGGTTAGCCTTTGCGAAGAAGCGCTGCATCTGTCACTGTCAATAGCGACAAATCGTTTTACTTTATAACGTCTACTTACTATAATTTATGATTGTAAGTAGTCATGTAGGTATAAATACAGGATTTTAAGTATTATCTTACTATTATAAATGTGAACGTTTGTTAGGATGTCAAGATTCTTCTGTAGTAATGTCATATAAACAAATAAAATAAGTAAAATATAAAATTTTAAAATAAAATAGAATTAGGCATTATGGCGGGACATTCGACGTGGGACATAATGACTAAAGCCCCCTAAGTCCAAGTGATGAATGTATAATCCTGTAGGTACACCTATACTTACAAGTTTTGTAAACAATAAATACACTCCCATAGTCCCATCACGAACAATCGCAATCAACACCAAATAATAATATATCATATCGCAACGAAATAGGGATGTTTCTGAGTCTATTTAAAATTCGACACACGCCCGCCTGAATAGAACAAACCTTTTGAATCGCGTGAGAAACGATTATAATCGATAATCGGTGTTGAGCGATTGATACACGAATCACTGTTTGATGAGCATGAAACTGTTGTTAATTAGTGTTCTGATGATTCGAAATAAGGTGTAGTTTTCGCTTGTGCAATGTTTGTTCGTGTCACCATATTTGGAATTTAAGGCAATCCATTAGAGATTTGAATAAGGGTTGTGGCGTTACCGTGAATATTATCGATGTCGATGATAGTAATTAAATCACGAAAATATAATGTAATTAGATTTCTATATTTTTTTTTATCACTTGGTGTTTGTCGGTTTGTCATTGTTTTTTTACACAGCAACGGATCGACGTGATTTTTATCATTGACATAGTGTATTGGTGGGAGGTATCTAGGCTTTATCCTGAAAAGGACAAAATCCTACAGACAAAAGTTTGTGAGGATGGATAGTTGTTTGTTACTCGTTCACGTAAAAACTACTGAACGGATTTGGATGAAACTTGAAATTTAGATAGATATACCCTCGAATAACATATAGGTTACTTTTTTATCCCGGAATACATGAGATTTCTCAGGAACGCTGGTGAAACCGCGGGGCTGTAATAACTAATAAAAGCACTGTTTTTCTTGCTATTTACTTTTGAAAGTACAAAAAAGTATGTAATTTGTCTCAAAGCTATTACGAGAAATTATGGTTATAAAATTCCATTATTTGGCTAACAACTTTTTGCTCGCTTTCATCTTTCCTCGGTCAATAAAGAAAACCAGGATATATTTGATTAAATTCGAAGCCTGTTTTAAATTACTACCGAAATGCCGTCTTATTTGAGGTTTATTGCAATGGAGCCATAATAAAAAGATGTCAAAAAGTCGTTTGAAGGTAAGGAAAAAATATTGAAAACATAAAATTCCTCAAAATATATTGACCTTAAGGTCTATACCTGTATGTATTTTAAAGTTCTTTTTTCCATTATTTTGTACCTATTCCATTATTAGAAATAAAGCTGATAAAAAATATTTTTATGAACCTTTAGTGTATTTTTGCTCTAACACAGAGTAAATTAAATTATCAGTAAAACATGTTTTACTCCACACGTCTCAAAGGAACTTACACGTTTTTAAAGTCTTCTAAGAGGTTAATACATCAGTCCAAGACCTTTTTACCAGAATGCGGCGAAACCAAAAAAGGAGAGTTATGTGTTTGACCTGTATACATGTATGTCTGTCTCTGAGTTTCTTCGTAAATATTAAACGGCTGAACCTATTTTGATTATATGTCATTAGATTTGTCTTTATTGCGCGAGTGTCAATTACTAAAATTATAAATAATCATAATGGTGGATTTTTGGCAAAAAAATGAATGTTTTTAAAAAAACTCCATAACCAAGTGGGGTATCAAAGTGAAGGGTTATACAAAATATCTTTAAATCTTTAAATTTGGATTGAGAAATTATAAAAAAAAACAATCACGAGCTTTTTTTCGTACTGCAATCGAGTTTTTTAATAACTGCCTTATTTATGTTTGTGAGACACTGATTTTTAACCAAAAAATTTCATCATAACACAGCTCCAATGCACACTATTGAATATCTGATGGTCGTGTAACATTTATGACTCATCTCCGGTCTAATGCTACTTCATTTGGTCAGAATCACGACCTGCACCTACAGTTCCGGATATTACATGCACGATAGATTTTTCAATACAATATCGACAATCTGTCATTACAACTCATTGAAAGTTGGACCAACCTAGCACGCTCCCATCTGGCAATTTTCCTTTTTCCCCTCTCAAAACCTCTACCAATTCATTCGAATACTGTATTATGATTGCAATAAGAGTTATTGTTGTACAGTTATTTTTTTCGTCAACAGCAAAATTATCTCGGTCAATCTATACAAATCACGGGAAGCATTCACGGGAGTCGTGTGCTTGGAAACCAATTTCCTGTTCCCTTTCATATTGAAATGTAAGTGGGGCTCTCCGGCAAATAGCTAGAAGGTTTTATGGAGCGTAGCGCCCGTTTTACATGAACTTTTCTAAAGTTCAGTTTGAATTTCAAGTTGTGGTGGAAAATAGGAAAGTTTGAGCGTTCGCAATTAGTTGGTTTGACATACCAGTCTCTAAGTGCTATGAATTGGTTGGATGTTGAGTCGAGTTTATCGATATGCGAGGTATCGTCACTAGTGTCATGTTTGTACCTGGCAATCTACTTGTATATATCATAGACACCGACTGTTATGTGAATAAAAACGGATTGAAATACTGATACATTGTAAATAAGTGAATGCGTATCAAGATTTCTAGGGGGTCTATTTATTTCCTTTATGGCATTGATATAATAAAAAATAGACTAACAAAGAGAAACAAAGATAAAATTAAATGAAAAATGCTTTTCAAATAATTATGAAGCTCTAAACAGATAATTATCGAACAAAAAATACAAAACGAGTTATAAAACCAAATAACCGTATATACCTACTTATAGCTGTTCACTACAGTACTTATTTTGCTTTATAGTACATTCCAAAGTAATACATAGGTATCTCCATATTCTTCCAGACATGCAACCCTTCGGGCAGTTTGAAACATTTTCAATAATTCTTGTTTGTTGATACAGAAGTTACTGCGAATCCTTCCAATTACTCCTTTGATGAGCAATGTAATAAATAACCAACAGAAAATTCGACCTTAGTAATAACCAACAGAATAGACCTGATGATGCGGAAAGTTTCGCACTGGGTGCGGAAAATTTTACGCCACAGAGATAATTATTTGAAAATTTTAAAGGTTGTTGTACAAAGTTGTGAGTGATTTTTCAACTTTTGTTGTACAAAATTTTATTTAGTTTCGTTTGCATGTTTTGATGTTGCTGACAAACTAAACATCCTTGGTATCCTCGGTCAACATACCTTGGTGAAACCACGGGGAACAGAAATTTTTAAATAATCAATAAAGTACCGTATTGCTTGCAACTTAGTATAAATATTTTAGCTGGCAGGCACTTATACAAACAGATTTATTCTAGTGAGATTAACTTGGTTACCATACTGTAAAGTTTTTTGCTGTAAACAGTCTTTTAGTTGGTATCTCTATGGTTTTATATAGGTCGCAAGTCGACGAGACGAGTCATTCTTCTGCGAACATGATTGTGTAAATATCTGATGTTGTGACATAAGAATATGTAAACTTATTATCCTTATTTATTTATCTTAAAACCGTATGTCCTCTGGCATTTAATTTTTTACCATGAACCAAATATTGGTTCCACAGTGTAAAATTTCTGTATGTTAAAAAATGTTTAAAATTTACTCAACCAAGTAGCTCAACACACAATAAAAAGCAAGCAATCCACAAGATTTCTCCGAATTTTTAACGGCACTTGAAATTTGAGTATCAATACAGAACAATACATAATACCGACACGGTGTAAGAAGAACCTGTCTTTCTTGGCGATGAGAGTCAAACGAATACTCCTCTTTTTATTTCTTTTTCCTATTCCTGGAACAAAACTACACCGGATCGGAAATTTCTTCATAATCTTTATCGTCTTTTTGTGTCGCGCACGTAAAATGGCTGTCGCTAAAAATCTAGCTGTTAAACTAGTTTGATTTTATTGACTACATATGAAAAGGGTTTCGAGAAGATATTGTCCATTCAAGCATTATGAAAACTTAGTTTAGTTTGAACAAGATACAAACTCAATTATTCAGTTTAGGCCCTGATAAGGCACTTATGAATGTCGATAGTTACAATTATTACAATAGACTCTACCACCGGTTCGGAATGAACTTAAACTGAGAAGACTGGCAACATACTCAGCAAGGTTTCTTTATCACCAAAAGCTTTGGCACCTTCAAATAGGCAATGAGCTTGGCCAAGTTTATTCTTATTTTGTAATAAGTCTGTATTTCTAAAATCTAAGCGCACCGTTCTACCTCGACGTTAGTTCTTCCCCTAAACACGTTTGCCAATATACTGCCTATTTTCCAAACCATATGACGAGATTGGAATAACGTATTCCAATTTCCTATCCTATATAGGCAATAGGAAATGCAATCGCTGTAGCTTACGGGAGTTGTAATAGTACCTACTCGTGGGATTGGGTAATTCTTGAAATAAATAAATTGCAACAGGTAAGTATTTTGGTGTTTATTTTACATACTTTGATTTACCTTAATTTAACTGCCAAGCACTTACGGGATTTTTAAAGTTGATGCACTTTATAGCCGGTTTCCTTAAAAAAAATAATGTATCGTCGTAAACTATTAAAAACATGCTGAGGCAAAATTGATAAAAATCATTGCCATCGTTCATCTTCCTAATCTGCCGTAATTGAACAACGTCCCTCTTATCTTAATTAAAAAAACAAACACGTCCAGGAAATTCTCTAGCAGTCGTTAATCGATTTCGTATCTCGCTTTATAATTCGATTAATTTGTCTCCCGCCATTTAGTCGGTTCTCGTTTTCAACGAATCGCCTTTTTTCATTTGATTCGAGTCAACTCAATTGCGTCCGATTACTAATCGGTACGTGATTGTATTGGATATAAAATTTTAAGGTGCAATAAAATGTAAGACTTGTTTTGTTTTATTTTTCTGTTTAATTAATACCCTTATATTAAAAAAATCATTCCTAAATTTTTATGATTTTAATAACAAGTATTATGTTAGTAAATAAAGGGCAATTACCCTTTTTGTCCTTTTTTAAATAATTTTACGATTAAAATAAGTTCCCTGAATGCACCGTTTTAGGACAAATTTACCCAAAATATTTATAAAAAATGTCGTCTCTAAATCTTTTTATTCTACAGAAGTTTAAGCGGAAAAGAGCAACCGCATTATCCGGATAAAACAATAACAACTCCACTGAAATATATTTCGCACACACCAGGAAACAAATTAAACTTAATATACGTAGGGAAGTAAGTTCTTCAGAAACAAAGTTGGCTACAAAACTGGAGCAAACTGCCGTGAAAATGGACTAAGGGTCATTAAAGCCAAGTGAACCGTATATGCCAAAAGAAATGTAGATATTCTGTATGGATAAGAAAAAATCCTCAGTCGTTTTGCTTTTGTATGAAGATTACCTGCGCATCATTGTTAGGGCCGTTTCAAGATATCCACCGACTTTAAGCTTAGAATTCATCATTCAATAGAGGCGAAGCACCAATGTTCACCAAGAGCTTAGGTACTTTGATCACCTTTTGACACTCACTGTAAAGCAAAAAGTTTGTTTCAAATATTTAGTAAATAGTGCGCTAGTTAAGCTAGTAACATGTTCTGGCCTGGAATCTACATTTTAGATATTTTCGCTTTGTTATCTCTGGATCTTAGTTCTATTTGAATTGCTGTTGCGTATAATCGGTACTTATCTTCTGACAGATTCCAAACGTATTCTTATGCAAAAAAAATGTTTCTGCTATGATTAAATATCCTTTATTTACCTCTGAATCGTTGGCTATCTAATAATTAGCATCAGCTACCTCGAATTACATGGGTATTTGGTATGTCATTGTTTTCACGATTCATTGCTCGCTCGCATATCTACGTCTATACATCAAGAACAATTTCCCAGAAGCATTTCTCGGCTCCACTTTGTAAGGTATTCTCACCAAGTTTATTTTAATTCCTTCCAATGTCGTCACAGTTTAGCATTGTAGCTGGTTTTTTGGGTGCGCGTCGTTAGCCCGAAAAATTGTTCTTGTACGTTTTTTCGCCGTCGGTCGCCTTCGTCGCCGGGATTTCGTTTCGTATATCCACTTAGTATCGTATTTGTTTTTGGTTTGCCATTTTTGTTTTCTTTTTGTCTGTGAACGCTTTCGGCCCAGTTTTTGTTTTCGCTTTCTATAGATTTATGGCATGCACTTGGCGTCGCCTGTGATTAGCATCAATCGTTTTATTTTTCACTATTCCTTATGAGTATTTTTCAGATATTTTTGCAATCCAATCAAATTTAAATTACTGACCTTTATAATGTGTGGATAGTGTAACATTTATTATCAATAATACATTAATATTTTAGATTTAAGACAATTCGATCTTACTTACCCATTCTCCATTGATATTTAAGTTTGAAGGAACAGACCTTCCTTTTACTATAAGCTTAACCATAAAATAAACTGCAACACAATATAGTCTCTGTTACCAAACATAAATATACAAATCGATACCTATGCGCACAACGGCACAACTCGTAAATTGTATTTTTTCTCTCCTTTATTTCTTTTAATACGTCATAACTCTTTTTCCCGCTAAATGTAAAAACTGATTTCTTGGTTTCGTTGAGTTATCGCCTTTTGTTAACATAGTTGGTACCATTGGTTACCAGCTAAGGTATTGTTTCTTCAAAAACAATTATTTTCATACTTGAAAGACTTAACATTTTTTACTAAATGTATTTTTTCTTTGACTCCTTCAAACTGCGATCGACCAAAGATAGTAGCTCAAACAATTATAAATTCAAACTCATCTCCTTAGGTTCTCTTTTCCTCAGTTAAGAATGTCGATATGTAGATTTATTAGAGTTAAAAAAAATAAAGTTATAGCTGTAGTTGTAGTAAATGTAAATTTTTATAGCTTATTTTACGTGTAACATTAAAATAATGTGGAGTAAGCGAAATACCTGAAATTCTCACATATATTTCGCTTGCGTGACTTGTGCAATTATACATGAGTAACTCATGACCTGACCAAAAACCTCATTGTTCCTGACTGTTCGACAGTAAACCGCAAGGGTTGGTAATGATTTTTGTTTAATATCACATTGTTCCTTAAATGGTGAGCTCTTTTAACTCGTAAAATACTCGCAGTAACATTGTGGGCTAAAATGCAGCTTGCGGCGTAAAGTTTTTTATAGTCCTACTTGTCACAAAGTGTAATAAAACCTTGCATTTTTAATGCTAATGACAGTTCACATTTTTTTTTTTAAATAATATATCAAAGCGTGAATTGACGTTTCTACGTCATCTTCGTAACTTTTAAAAGATGTTAATAATTGACTCTTAAAAAAAATACTTTTGTCTTTTTTCGTGCTTGCTCTTTAGACCAACGGACATTATTTGACGCTTCAGTTGACCTTGACTTGGTGTCTGTCTCAGACCACACAATTTATGCTCCGGAATTTTATTTTTATTTATGTTCTCTTTTTTCCACATAAAATTTCCTTTGTTATCATCTAAAAGTATGAGACCCTTTCATAAAAGTTCAGTCCAAAGGATGTACCATAAATACCTAAAATAACTATGTATTTTATTGTAAAAACTATAAAAGATCAATATTTCACATAGTTATTGATAAGAGATGGTATCTAAAACAGGTTTTGTTAAATTTCAATTACAAAAAGAAAACTCGATAGTCTAATTAATAAATACTATGCAAAATATAACCAGTATTTTAAATATATATCATTCTTTATCATTAAATAAATTCTTCCAAACTGTAACAGTCCACTGACTTGTGTTCCAATTTACTGATATCATCCGTTTCTCCGCTCACGACGGTAATCACATTCTATTAAGTAGACCCTATTTGCCTTCCTTATTTATTAACAAAAACAAACGAAAATTCCAAGCAAAGGGTCCCTTTGCGTACCGGAATTAGAAAAATCCTGCCAAGTGCGTACGCTACAGGCATTTAAGGTTTCGGATCCACGTGTTTTTTTTTAGATTCGAATATTTTGTTATTTCTGTTTCAATTTGTAAAAGGAAAACGGTTAAAAGGAATGTCAAACACAGAGGGTGTGTAGATTTTAAATTAGAATCATAGACTTAAAAAAACTCAAATATGCCAGTTTTCTTGTAAATATTAACCTCACGGACACATACCAAAATGTTGCCGATTTTTGCAATTCGCGTTGTATAAATTTGTTTACTATGTCAATCAGCACACATACGTACGATATATTGTGCGTCATTTTTGACAAGGGGCGACTCCATCCAGTCTATTCCTACATTCTAGCTTAGGACCTACATAACATAGATTATTATGTACAAATAGGTATGATACTTTTTATCCAAGAAAACGTTACCTCTCAGCAACATAGATACTAGCTACCTGCTTTAGGTTGGCTAAACTGATAAACACAACGGTGGAGGCTTCGGTTGGGGCGTTAAATTCAAATTCAAGAACCCTTAAGATGAACGCACTCTTATTCGAACCGAACGCGCCAAACGAGTCTGACGAAACAGATTTTAGAATTCTTTATATGATATCCTATGAAACTTCGCACACTTACCTCGAATCGACCAATATGTGAGCAAGGCCTTCTTGAATACGATTCGTTCGACGTTCGGATCGGATAAGCGTGTTCACTTTTATACCGATAAAGGTAGGTCACCTTGTTACAGTATAACTATTACACTCAAATAAAAAGTCTGTTGCCACAAAACTATTTCTAAATTAGAAACATTCGCATTTTATAATATAAGTAAAGAAAAATAAAATGTTTTTTTTTGTTAAATGACCTCTGAACCCCAAACCTTGTTTGTCTTCATAGCGAACCACTTTGTTCTCTAACTCAGCATTAAATAAATGTCACCGGTGATACCTTTAGTATGCAAATTAAATGCACCATTTTATGATCGTAATAAAGAACAAAATATATTTAATAACTTAGCCTGGCTGGCGACCTTTTGTTTGATGGATATTTATCATGGTTTTTGATTAATTGATAATGGTGCCGATTCGTTCGTTGTACCTACAAATATCGAAGAGTCAAAAGCAAAAACTGTGGAGTCAGGTAAAACTATATCGGCTATTCTAATCGAATAATTCAAATCGTTTCCAGCACTCGAATTAATTCACACTCTTTTGTTATAAAATGAAAAGCTATCGATCAGGAATGAGTCTGGCTGTGTTCCAAATCCATAGGTCACAAGAGCATTCTTTGTGTAGCCGTTAGTCTATCACTCTATCCGTCTAGACCTTTGTTCATCCCTATAATATAATTAGAAACGACATAAATACCTACCTGTTTACTTTGATGACGGTGAAATTTATTGTATAACAGACGCGCGACTTTACGTCTGCGATTAGACGCTACATTTATTTTAAATGCACGGAAATGTAAGTAGTTTTTTTTGCGTTGATGAAGTTGATGTCTGTAATGGCACGATAGATATGTGATGTTAATATAGCACCAAATTTTTTTGCGTAAAGTGATACGTAAGCATAATGTTTAAACGTACATAAATTACGTTTTAAAAAATGTAATAAAAAAAAAATTCTCATTATCAAAGCGAACAAACTTATATTGACACATAAGTACAGCAAGAAGTTTTTTTTATTTATAAAGCCTATATTTTACCTCAAAATTTTTACTGACACACTCGTACTCATTAATTTTTATTTATCGACAAAGTAAATACATACATACTGTATATCTGTCAATTTTATTGTTCTGTGAATTGCGTGTAAATAAGACAAAAAGTCGACGTTGGATGTTTAAATTGCGAAACGAACATAATTTAATCAATTTTATTTCTTTTTTTCGTGATATTTTTTTAAGAAACTAGGTTGATTTTATTTACACAGCTTCGTCAATATCCGTCCGTCTGTGTGTGTGCCAGATTTGTATTTCCTTAGTTTAAGTTTATAGTATGATGAAGACGCTTTTAGCATTTTCTAATTTACATCGCCTTTGATAAAACGTCAAAGAATATTCTGAAACTCTTTTATGTTTCATGAATTTTTTGATTAATATATTATATCCTGGGATGTTCTCCTCACACTGTTACCTGATCCTAAACTAAGCAATGTTTGTATGGAAACCGGATAACTGATAATAAATAATAACTGCAACATCCAGGTTCAGGACAAACAGACATGTTCAGTTCATGCACACAATTAATGTTTGAAGTTTCAAGTGTAAATTTTTACTTGCCACACTCAAATACCTAATAATATCCATATTATCCATGCATCGATTTATATATGAAATAAATTTAATTTTAATCAACACAAATTTACAATTTGAAATTTAAAATTTACAAGCGATTAAGTCACAATTTACCCTAGTTAACTTTGTTATGCGGGCGCTCACATACTCAAAAACTAAACTGGTACAAACGAACGAGCAGGCAAAAACCAGGTTATGCTATGAGGCAGTCAGTTCTAACAGTAGCCAAGTGTCGATGCCAATAGCATTCTCATCGTAGCATTATTGAACGAGAACGAATTCTTCGACATAAATACGTTGGATATTTGTATCGTGAATCTAGAGAATTCTATGACCAGAGCTAAACCAGTATCTAAACTAGTGGCACGTTAAGAGTATGATGGCTCTTTTGGCAGGGTGTCTCATTGGTCCAGGTTTAAATATGGACAGTCAGTATAGTAAAAACGGCTATTATAACGTGCCAATAGTTTACTGTGGTTTTATTTGAATTAGATTTTTTTGTTGAAGAGTTGTCGTAAACTATAAAAAATTTAAGAAGACTCAAAGATTGCTTAAAAACGTTGTTTTACTATCGACTACTAAAAAAAACAGTTACAAGCTTTCGCCAAATAACTGAGATTTTGTAAGAAGGTACTCTACCTCCAATTATTTTACCTAAATTAGTAGCATTAGCTATCAGAGACTCCAAAATAAAAGTCACAATAGAAAAACAAGTAGGTATTCATGGCAGTGCAGTAAAACCTATTTCGGAGGCAATGGCTTTATTTCTATGAACCGATGAACTTGGATTACTTGAAATGCCGAAAATCGCTCGCATCGGATGTCAGAATTGCCTCTTTTTGTGCTTAATGAGGACCCATCACGATTGTCTCGGTACTTGCCTTAAGTGATAAGCGAAGGCGTTTATTGAATTGATAATGTTAATACACGGCACAGTGAAAAAATATACAGAAAGTCTATTGATTCTAATATTATTCGACCATGGAGCGCTTATTGCTAGTGGGCATTTGTTGCCTTGACCATTTCTAATGCTTAATAGCTGTCGATCAACATCTAGTACTGGTTCTGTGTAGGTTAGGTATTTCATGTAATGTCAAAATTAATGCTGTTATTTCAAACACATTGAATCTAAATCGAATACGTTAGATATGTGTATAGGCTCAATCAGATCGCAGTTGGTTTAACGCTCTATATGTTTTCTCTTCATGTTCTTCAGCATTAGGCGATGATAACTCAGTGGTAGTGACATCGATTGCCGTGAAGAAGGTTGCGGGTTTGATTCTACAATACGGTTGAGCTTTTGGCGAAGGAAAATGGATCGATGGTAGGGTACTTTGTAATACCCATCTGGCTGGCTATCACCCTCAAGTTGAAAATCTGTCACTGACAGTGTACCGGCATTATGCGCTAACCATCTTAGGCCACATCATCACTGACCACGGCAAGTCAAACCCAAGCCTATAAATAGTAAAAACAAAAAACTATCTCCACCCCGCTCCCGCTTACGCTTCAGTTACTAACTCACACCATCCACCAAGTCGCTGATACCACCGCTTAAGGGTACTAAGTCACGCGATTTTGTGTGATCAGGTGTCTTTGAACTGAGCTAAACATGTTTGGATATGTTCAGTGACACCGACAGTGTTGCCTTGGACGTAATTATACGCTTATTGCGAGACGTGAGAAAATGTTTTGTTTTAATAATTAGTTTAAATAGAAGAAGACAATAATAATCGGAGATAATTTTGTTATTTACGTGTCGAAATTTGGTAAGATGTTATTATGAAGGTGACATTTGGTCACGACAGGTCATATACTAATATTAAAAATGCGAAACGAAAATTACTGAACGTATTTTGATGAAACTTGGCACATTTTTTTTTTTGGAAAGGACTAAAGTTGGTATCCTCTGACGGCTGCAGCAACCTTACCGGACAAATCGGCGAGCGCAGAGGGCTCTCAGCCGGTTAACATTTAGGTAACCACACCTGAGGGCATCCTTGAATGGGGTACGAACCTCGGCTCAGGGCGTTACCGGGGCAAGGGGAGGAATTAACATTTAGGTAACCACGCCTGAGGGCACCCTCGAATGGGTGCAATAACATGTATAACATATAGGACACTTTTTATCCCGGGAAAACATAAGATCCCTCGGGAACGCAGGTGAAACCGTGGGGCGGAAGGTAGTTATTTCATAATTGCTTCTGTCTGTAATTACTAATTGATTTTCATTGATTAACCTACCCCTACCAAACCCTACCTACCAATTTATTTTTCTATATTTTCATAGTTATTTTACTATTCTTGGATTAGACGAATCCAACAAATCAGACATCATCCATTCAATCCCTGCCATTTTCCTCAGGTCATCTGTCCAGCGAGCCGGAGGGCGTCTCACTCCACGCTTCCCGGTCCGAGGTCTCCATTCCAGCACCTTTCTGCTCCAGCGACCATCTGTGCGTCGACAGATATGGCCTGCCCACTGCCACTTCAGCTTGCTTATTCGAGTTGCTATGTCGGTCACCTTTGTACGTCGGCGAATTTCATCATTTCTGAATCTGTTACGCAAGGATATTCCAAGCATAGCCCTCTCCATAGCACGCTGCGCGACTTTAAAGTGGTGGACAGCGGTTTTTTTCATAGGATGCTACATATAGGCTACTTTTTATCCCTGAGCCACGAAAAACAGCTAGTCTATTATTCGGTTCTTTTCGTCTTTGCCTTTTCGTCGACGGTGGGACAGTGCCTAATAAAGGTCAAGTCCACCAACCTTGAGTGTTACAATCACTATTAATGATACTTGATCATATAAGGCTTTGAATTTAAATCAAAATAAAGTACAGATCTACATTTAATTAATAATCGATATTATACGTATGTATTAATGTCAAGGTTTGCTTTAGACGTTATATTTTTTTAATTATTATGATATTTAGTGCAGTGTTTCTCAAAATTTATAGTATTAGTTAGTAGTCTAATATAAATTTGTCTGTTTGATAAGAAATTTATTTATTGCGTCTTCATCTTTACTTTTTTATTAACATTTTAAATGTGTTTGTTAACTTTTCTCGCCTAAACCACTGAACTGATCGCAATGAAAGGCATTTTATTGTCTAATTTATCCCCAAAAGTGGTCCCCATGTAATTCATTTATTTCCGTTGCACGTCGGTGTTTGGGTCACCGATTTAGTTATGTGTACCAAATTTCAACTCAATCGGTCCAGTAGTTTCGTAGCAAATTGGCAGTGACAGACGGACGGACGGACAGACAGACACACGACTGGTTCCGTTTTTTCCTTTTGAATCATGGAACCCTCAAAACGCATAACGAGATAAGGAGAAACACCCATCTATAAAAAACTAATAAAAAAAAATTTAATGAAAAAATAATATTAAGTAAAAAGTTTGAGAATATGTGATTTTATACATTCATAACACAATCTAGATCTGCAACATATTAGAATACAAGATCTTCACATCGATAAAATGCTAATTAAGTAATTAATCATGTTTTTTTACTCAAAAGTAATGTTGATTTGGTATGTTTTGGATTGAATATTTTTTTTTTTTTTTTTATAAAAAAACTAGTATTTTGCATCGAATTTTTACCCGCGATCCGCGATGTAAGGAATTGTAATCGTATTTTTTAACATCTTGGATTACATTACTGGAGAATTTGTAGGGATCCCCAATTTCATAAAAATTAAATATAGCCTATGTTACTCGGTGATAATATAGCATTCTACTGGTGAAATAATTTTCAAAATCGGTCCACTAGTTTTTGAGTTTTTTAATTACTAACAAAAATACGAATATAAATTATCTTTAAAATAAAAATACGATATAGAAATGTATTTATTTCTACTCATATTTTTTTCTAGCGGGATGGAAGGTCGTTATATACATTGGCATACATTTCTATTTTTCACCATGTGCCCGTAGGATATGTTTTCGGGTAAAAAAAAGTATTCTATGTTTTATTGTGAGTAACAAACATCCAAACATAGTATGGCTAGCTGTCCCCCGTGGTTTCACTCGCAATCATTTATTTTACCCCCTTTTCCCATTTCGAAAAATCCTTTCATAGAGAGAACATTACTATTTTCCATTAGTAGAAAATCTGTCGTCAAGCACCTACAGGTGTATTCTGAATTTGTATTTGGGAACCCTAAAATTTGCATAATCATCATCAGTCAGACATCAGTCAGTAAGACAGTTTTAACGATTGCAAAAATTTTCTTTAGGCACTTCAAATTTTGGACAATCACACACAATAATGCAGCCGTTTTTAACAAAAGGAATCTCGACGCCATATTCGTTTTGGTTCACTCTGTGAGCGCCCTGATTGTAGTCTGTTGGAGTGGCCCCAAAACAACTGAAAGTTGGGACAGCCCAGTCCGAGACAATACAGCTGTGGTGACGTCACTGTGGCTGATAGTGTGTGGTATTTGTGCTGATGCTGAGCGTTCTGCGATGCGGTGCGTTAGATGTATATGATTCACATGGATTAATCTGACAGCACTAAAAATGTTGCTATCTTTTTTCAATAAGGCTTATATGAAAGAGAGGTGACGTGACTAATACTAGTTACAAATTAGGCACCAATATAGACTTTTATTAAAATAGTAATAACGAGGTCGCTTTCTATGTAAGACCCGCTAAACGCTACTTCTCTCACTTAGCACCCTCTTGTTCCGTTTATTTACGCATAATAAATCTCCATCATATTTAATGGAGGTACAAAATTTGATTTTATAACTTATTAGTGTGTGATTTTGACGATTTATTTAACGATTATGGTGTTTGTTTTTCATTAAGTAATTATTATATAGCGATTAATTATTACATTTTTATGTCATAAATAATGGCTTAACATATTTCAGAGTAAGTTTTTAACTTCAAGGTTTAAAAAAACGAGTGGTTGTGGTTGGTATCAGCTCATTGAAATAATGAACTGTGAAGTATTTTTTTTGTGACAATGATAAAATCTAATTCTGCTATGTAACTTTATATTTTTTTATTACAATCCAACGACATTTTCCAAGAAAATGTGGCGTGATTACAATTCGCAAAAGAAATGTCATTTAATCTGAAGCCATTGTTATTTTTGGGCGCCGTCTCTGGCATATGGTGCGGATCATCTCAGCTGACTTGTTGCTCTATTTGAGATAAACATATAGTCCTGTCTCGCTCCACTGTACATTCAGTAGAGAAATAGTGAGAGTTTCTAATTACTGTTGATTTGTAAAGTAGTTATTTAGTGTACTGACTTTATTTTTTTGTATAGGTACACTAGACAAACATATCTGTTCATTTATAAAGTAGGTTCTTTTTTAACCGACTTCAAAAAAAGGAGGTCTCAATTATAATTATTTGTTTGTTTTATTATGTTTGTACATTACAGATTTTAATAATTGTTTTTGCGCTGGGCTCAGTCTATACTCTATACTGAGTCTATATCTGGTTTTTAAATTATTTTATCCTTTTCAATTACTTTTTAACTGTCGAGGGTTTTTTCAAAATTTTTTGGAGCTATCTCCAAGGTGTCCCATTTTATTGTCTTTGAAGGAGATTTCGTTAAAAAAATATGTCATAATCTTCGGGCACGTAAATACATCTGTTATCGCAGGTAAAACTGACAGAAACTAGTAAAAATAAATACGCGTATATTCGAGGGCAGACATAAAATTATTTGAAAGCCTATCATGCTTCAAAAGCCTATCTGCCCAGCCAGATAAGAATGAAAGACATGGGTATGATCTTGGATCATGTGGATTAACACGTTGTCTGGGATTTATCCCACGAAAATATGTACATATTTATTTGTTAAATCTTTTCATAACAAATCCGACTGAGCAGAAATATTGTCTAAATAAACGATGAAATATTTTGCTGTATTGATTTAATTTATGATCTGTCCGTATTTTGAATAATAATTTGTGAGCTAGCATACGGCCTTACTGATGGTAAGCGGTTACCGTGCCTACAGACTCTTACCATTACTATCACTCAGCTCGAAGTTAATGTAAGGAAACGAGTCATACCTTTTTTTAACAAATATCAGTTTATATTGATATTTCCAGCTACTGAGAAGTTTAACAACATCAAAGATTTCAGAAAAACATATGCGATTCAAAATGTCGCGGCATAATATGCATTTTATTAGAGCGTTTTTCATATTAAATGCTTTCTATAAGAAAAACTTTTTGTCGTGTGATTAATTTGAACTAAGCGCCTACATATATGATAATAGCAATAATTTACGTTCTCACGTAAGAAACAAAATGTACTTACATAACAATTTTATGAGTATGAGAATCAATAAAAATTGGATAAGAACTCACTTTACAAATTGGCAAAATTGTTTTGTATTGAATTGGTGACAATTTGTCAACATCAAAAAGTTGGGATCGTCGCCCCATAATCAATTTATTATACCGACTGAAGTCGCTGAGTCTTTCAATTAAAAGTTTTCTCAAATTGATATTTTTTATCGCTATTCAATGAGATGTCATGAAGCCCATATTTTATGAAAAAAAATCTCGTTTATTTTACCTATTTTTCGTACCAAACTTATGCCTCATTTAACACGGTTATATAGAAGTAAAAAAATTACGTACGTACGTATAGACTAGCAAGACATAAAATACATAAAAAAATCATTAAAAAACCCTATTTATTTATTTCCAATGCAATTATCGCTTTTCAATTGCATAACCAGTAGTTTCATAATCTACGGGAATGACATGAGCTGTCGTAGCAATTCATACCGTAGCACTGCTACGCGTGTAGCGGCTCGTAGCAGCTCGTAGGGCGGCTCGTAGCGGTATTGATCGCCGCCGTCAGGCGTTCGCGGCTTCATTTCTAAGCTTTTAACGATGATTCGTTTCAAACCTTCACCTCGAAGGTTATGTTTTTTGTTTATCTTTTTTTTAGAATATTTTCGGGTTTTTTGCGTTAATATGATAAATTATATGACATTTTTGTTTAATATCGGGCACATTAAATTATATGTCAAACGTTATACCTAGTACTAACTTAAAAGTTTGGTCGTATCTGTTCATACACGCGTGTAAATTTGTCTTTGTGATACGTCTATAAAATATAACGACGCTATATTCCGTAAGATAATAAAATATTTCTTATCTACGCCACGTGTTTGTAATAAAGGAGAAACGTTTCTAAATTGTGAACTTACACCGACCGAATAAATGTAATTTTCAACGACTATTATTATACTTAGAAATGTAATTTTGATATGGCTTTGAATTTAAAATTGAATTGTCTTTCTCTTTATTCCCCATTTTATTCAAATATATATTATGATAAAATTGACGAAATAAACTCTAATACTTGATTAGATTCGTTAAGTATTTGACACTAACGGTTTCTATTGTAAAATCTTGTAAAATTGTTAAAATCACTACATAGTATAAAACAAAGTTGCTTCCCGTCTGTCTGTCTCTATGTATGCTTAAATCTTTAAAACTACGCAACGGATTTCGATGCGGATTTTTTTATTAGATAGAGTGATTCACGAGGAAGGTTTATATGTATAATACATACATACTATAGTACAGAAAAGCCGAGAAATTCAAAGATTTGTACACCCTTGCGATGCTGGGGCGGGTCGCTAGTTATTAATAAAGAAATGCCTGCTTTTAAAGAATATATAATTTAAGTGACGACATTGACACACATAAAATAACACTATATAACAATAACAATAAAAAACTATACATATTATACTAAGACTGGGGGTCTTATATAGTTTTTTTTACTCCTCTCCATCCAAAGGTTGCCTGGTAGAGATGACTTTATGTAATAATGCTGCCCATTGTAACACTGTCTTTGTTTTGGTTAAGTTTTCTGTATAAAAAAATCTTTGTGATGTGAAAATAAATGATTATCTATCTATAAGTATATCTGTGTACCTACATAATATTTCTGTTCGACACACATATAACGTATGGTTTGTAAATGGAAGCTACTTATTCCAGGAACGCGAGTAAAACCGCCGGGATAAGGTATCAAGTAAAAAAATAAATCGTCCCATATAAATAAACCGACAAACAACTAGCTCACAAATTGACATCCCGAAACGATCGACTCGGGAGATGTTAAGAAATCACGTTATGGACGATGTAATCCATCGAAACTGCTTTATGACAGATTCTCAGACTCCTCACTAAGGCTCCTAGTAATAAATCAAGGGGGAAACGTGAGGGAGTGACGTCAAATCAATAAAGAAACCTCTATATTAGGGGAGATCGGTCGTAAGGTTTTTTTACCCGTTAAGAAAGGAGGTAAATGTGTCATGGCTTTTTTACCCTTGTCAATATTAATGTTATGGTCAATGGGGGACAGTTTTAGAGTATCCATGAAAGTGGCAATGGCAGTTTCTTTCGATTTTATTTACCATTTTTTGTAAGGTGTAATTGGATTTTTGTTAGAATTGAGAAGTTTATTTGTTTCTGAAAAATCTTATGTCATATATCTGCGGTAAAAAGTATTGTACCTATAAAAAGTATCCTATTTCAGCCAATGTGCAAACAGTGTTAATTTTGCTCAACTGGGGAATACCTCACCTAAATAACCCAATGGAGACGCACGTTGTATTCCTGCAAAGGATATGCGTAAGGTAATTATGGTTTCTTTTTATGTTAAGTAGGTTCAATTTTCTTTAATTTTGGCCTATAATTTGATTGCTGGTTGATATACCTACCTCAAGAAATGATAAAGCAACCTCCCAAAACCTACTTTTTGTTGATTCCACTGAAACGTTTTTTGATAATACGTATTTTGTATTTGCCAGAGTATTTGCATTTTATATTGAAATACTTTCCACTGGATATCTTTTTTCACATCTCTGTTTATATTAATGTCTATCAAACGTCCGTGGAATTAGAAACGTTTTTGTTATTTCTATTTGTTTTATAAAAACGTATCTATTTTCTGTGGCAAAAAAAGAAGTCCTTGACTCGTTTCTGTTAAAATAACATATTACACCTTTCTGGCTGAACTTATGGGACATTTGTCATGGCACTGATCGATGGGTTGTCCCATCACTCATAGATGGGCGTTATTGATGATGATGAGGTTATAATCATTGCATTAACTTTTTTTGTGGTATTTTTATAAGGTGACATACTTCACACTAACTAAGGAGAGCTTGTGCTATGGAAATTTGATAGCTGATATATAAAATCGTAGGGCATGAATATAATAAATATCTTGGGATATTTCTTAACACTCGGTTATCTTATCCCAAACTAAGCAGAGCTTGTACTATGGAAACCAGATAACTGATATACTATATATTCCAATTATTTTTTGTAAATACATACTTATATAGATAATTACACCCAGACTCAGGACATACAGACATCTTCATGCACACAAATGTTTGTCCAGGATGGGAATCGTACCCACGACCAGAGGCGCGATAGGTGGCGTCTTAACCAACTGCGCCAACTGGCCTGTCAATAATATACTAACATATTATTATTACCTTAATTTTTCAAAGAATGTAAGTAGCAGCTTAAAAGCACTAAAATTATAAATGCGAAAATTTGTGAGTATGGATGTCTGGATGAATGTTTGTTACTCTTTCACGTAAAAACTACTGAACGGATTTGGATGAAACTTGGCACATAGATAGATCATACCCTGGAATAACATATAGGCTACTTTTTATCTCGGGAAAACATAATACTCCGGAACGCGGGTGAAACCGCGGGGCATAGTTCATCCTTACTACGACGTGGAGAATAAAAATAAAATATATTTATTTCATCTACAAACAAAACACGTAGAAGTCTTTGGGGACATTTATTTATACAAATACATTAGAAGAATTAAAGCATTTATAAGTACTAATGGAAAACACTATTGGCAAAAAAACTAAATCAATCAGTTAATGGACAGTTATTTTAAGCCAGTGAAAGACACGTCCCAGATTAAAAGCTTTTCTAGCTTACAGTTTGAAAGCAAATGACGTAATCTGTGGGTTTGAAAAAAGTTCGTTATTTTTTAAAAGTTTGTTGTGAAAATTGGAAGTGGATTGCCTAACGCGGTTTTAAAAATGCGATAGTACATTTTTGTATGGATGATATACGGTTAGTCTAGCTAGATATTGATATAAGTTATTTTTTTTTAAATGAGAGTGTTACTCTCGTGCTCTGACGATTTTATTTTTATTTGTATCATTTATTTTGTGAGCGCTGCTTTCAAACGATTTTCGGATTTATTTCTTCAATTGTAACAATATTTCTTCATTTGTATTGAATTTCAAAATCATCTGTAAGAACCCTACAAATAATGACCGACTTAAGGCACGTTGTGGGATAGAAAGGAGGTAATGGCTAGCATCATTGACTTATATTCTACCGATAGACAAAAACGTTCATGAAATCAATGTTTCCAAATACTGTACAGTTTTCTCGCGACCTAAACGTTGTAAGCGCCGCAAATTTCAAGGCGCTTACGCGTTTCGTTCAACATGTCCGTATAGAAGTATAATATTAGCGATAGTATGATATTTGCCCCTGTTCGCGATTGCTTTAGGCCCAATTGCACCAATATCTTATAACACTAAACCATGGGTTAAATATGGCTATGTGGCAGCATTTGTATAGAGAACCTGTCAAATTTACATAATTAACCCGGCGATTAGTGATAAACAACTTTGGTGCAGTTGGGCCTTATTGTTATAACTTAACCCGCCCCAGCTTCGCACGGGTGTATAAATCTTTGAATTTCTCGGCTTTTCTGTACTATAGTAGGTACTATTATACATATAAACCTTCCTCTTGAATCACTCTATCTATTAAAAAAACCGCCTCAAAATCCGTTGCTTAATTTTAAAGATCTAAGCATACATAGGGACAGGTAGACGGGAAGCGACTTTGTTTTATACTATGTAGTGATGATTAACTTGAAGTGTCAGAGGCCTCACTTAGGAGTGTGTTTCCAGAAATTGTGCGAACAAAGCTCACTTAATTGTAAATTTTGACTAGAGAGAAAACAATTTTGGAACACAATAGCGTGGCACCAACCTAACAGCGACCGCACACGTTTGCACAAATGACACGCGTAGCAATCAGCGAGAGCGGCCATGTTTGTTAGTTGGTAGTTTGTTCTGTCACTAATTGTGAAGTGTGCGGACAGCCTGCGCTGTGCTACACTTTACTCAAATACTCCTTTTTGTAGTTGTTCACTTGATTGGTTGTTTATTTTTTTGTGTTGACTATTCTATCAGCTGATAATTGGTTTTAAATATAAATAAATAAGTCTATTTCACTTGCATAACAATATTTTATTTTATTCATCATATCAGCCGAAAGACGTCCACTGCTGGACAAAAGCCTCCCCCAAGGATCTCCACGATGGCCGGTCTTGCGCTACCCGCATCCAGCGGTTTCCCGCGACCCTCACAAGATCGTCGGTCCACCTTGTGGGGGGCCTGCCCACGCTGCGTCTTCCGGTTCGTGGTCGCCACTTGAGAACCCTTCTGCCCCAGCGGCCGTCGGTTCTACGAGCGATGTGCCCCGCCCACTGCCACTTCAGTTTGGCAATTCTTCGGGCTATGTCGGTTATTTTGGTTCGCCTGCGGATCTCATCATTTCTGATTCGATCTCGCAGGGAAACTCCGAGCATAGCCCTCTCCATCGCTCTTTGGGTGACCTTGAGCGTTCTTATGAGGCCCATCGTAAGCGACCACGTCTCTGCTCCGTAAGTCATCACTGGCAACACACACTGGTCGAAGACTTTCGACTTAAGACACTGCGGTATTTGGGACGAGAAGATATTACGTAGCTTCCCGAACGCTGCCCAGCCGAGTTGGATTCGACGATTGACCTCTTTCTCGAAGGTGGATCTACCTAGTTGGATGGTCTGTCCTAGGTAAATGTAGTCATCTACAACTTCGAGTGCAGAGCCTCCAACATTTACTTGAGTGGGCGCAACATGGACGTTCGACATGATTTTCGTCTTATCCATGTTCATTTTTAAACCCACTTGTTGAGAGACTCTACCGAGGTCATCGAGCATTGTACCGAGGTCTTCTAAGGTTTCAGCCATTTTATTTTATTAAATATAGCGAAAAAATCATCCCTTGTTTCTGTCATTACGTTATCAGTTTTCTCTTTAGACCTTCAGCCAGTCAGATTTCGTCCGCAAAGGTTAGAAATCGGCGCAGCAACCTCACTTGCGAGAATTTGACATTTGCTTGACTTTTTAGCAACACGCGATAAGTCGTGGAGAGTCCGATATCGCTCGCTTTGTCCTGTCTATCACTATACTACTTTAAATGTCTTTGTTTGCGAATCATTGTGTATTTGAAATTTTAAACAAAAGATCTGTGTTTTAATTCTGATGAAAAACTAGACTGTTAAGATCTGAATTTATTTTAATAAACATGTCAGAATAATGGAAAATGTAAGTAGGTATTATATAGGTAGTATCGATTACTTGAGCACCGTACCATAGATAAATAAGAAATATTTCATCATGATCCACGTATAACAGAGATATTGCATTAATATAGAATTTCATTTGATCTTATTCCCCCTCCTACTTTGGGTGAGGGGTGGTTAGGGCGGGTGGGTACAACCCTACGTACTTTGGCCATTCCATTGTGCCTATTTTGAATTTATCATTAGGTAAACTTATCGTTTTGTATGAATAATAGTCAAATTTGTGTTTTTTTTCGGATCACATTTATCCTAACTATTATTATAGGATTAGATTTTATTGTTTTATCTTAAGGTGGAGGCTTCGGTTGGGGCGTTAAATTCAAATTTTATCACGTTTTTTGCTAATTGCAGCTCAGTTATAGGTCGTAAGTCATCAACATGTTATTTGCGACAAGATTGCGACAATTTACTGATTAATAACAAAAGAAATCATCAACACATTCCTCCAAGGTATATTAGTAAAATTTTCATGAAATAGTCGTCAGTACCGTCAACCTATAACTGAGCTGCAATTAGCAAAAAACGTTATAAAGCTCCAACCGAAGGTTTACCCTTAAAAGGCAACCAACATGGCTATATACATACCTTCACTAAAATTACATTACATGTATTGACATCGTAACATTGTAAGTGTTGAAAATTTACAATTATCAAAATGTATTGTTTTAGTTAGAATTTTAGTAAAAGTTGTTCATTATGATGAATATATCCACCTCTTAAAGTAATGCAGATGAATTAAAAATAGACCTAATATTCCGTTGTATCTGTGTAGAATGTGACATTATACCTCCTGAAAGGTTGAACTGATTATGAATCTGTTTTTTTCGTTTGAAAGGTGTCTTAATCGAGGGTTTTCTTAGCTATGTTTCAAGAAAGTCCACTCGGCCGTTTGAAGATCATCATTTCACATACACATACATAGAATTTAACTTAATGTTACTTTTCTTATGTAGAGGACAATGGACAAAATGTTAAATGCCCCTTTCTCTTTTGGTTTCAGGGTGAAAAGGACAACGGCAAGAATTGCATACTGTCCTGCGAAAAAAGGAAAGCTGACGACACAGATATCAACAAAGACTTGAAGAAGGTTAGTTTTTTCCCATGCCATATTGAACTTTATATCTATGAAGATACGATTTCCAAAAGTAAAAAATATAAATTTGAATTTCAAATTTCGACTGTCGGTTGGCCTCGTCGGCGATAATTAACTACCGGAAAATATAAGCACATAAATATTTTTTCGTTTATAACAATTTATATTTAGAACATTGTAAATAAATGAAACATCTCGTTTCGTATCAAAAGAATAGGTACAGTATGGCACAAATTAGATGTAGCATCGGTAAATCGTATATGTACACTTCACTTCCGATTTACACAACTAATAAAGATCATTCATTATCGCGCCATTCAACCTTCAACAAGATCATTTTCGCCTGAAGTACTAATAAACATGGGTAATGTTGTAGGCGTACTCTTTTCGGAAATGATCGATTTTACGAATTTTGCCGATGCTTCATCTAAGTTGTGTCATACTCTCTCTACTACACTGTTCAAGACAATCGTGATATATTCGACCGTGTGCGCCAACTAGAACCTGTTCGCAAATTGATACACATGTGGTAATGTATGTGCAGTTCATAATGAAGACATTACACTGGCGAGCATATTAAGGTCGTGTTACCCTGACGGACAAATAGGTTCGATCACGCGACGACATCGGTAGGGCACTCGTCTATTAAAGTATATAACGACCACGATATATATGGATCTATGCAGTTTTTAAATTAGACTTACTTTGGATGTATTTTTATGGGGTAATGATTTTTGAATTTTCAATGTGGGAATTGACTGGATTTTTATACATCTTTAGGCCATATTCAATTAGCAACAGGCAAGATTTTAACTATTAATAAATTTTTGTTGGTTTTTAAATTCTGTTTATTTATTTTTTTATTAATCTTTATCTCTTAGAATAAATTTGTACTGTCTCATTCATATTAATATATTGTACGGTCGGAGAAGAACTTTTATCGTAATGTATATAGACTTATAGGTACTTGATTAAAATCTCAGTAAACACTGTAAGAAACTCTAGAACTGGTTCTCAAGTGTATACGGACTACTGATATAGACGAACTACAATAAAAAAACAACATATCTCTATGTTATTATTATTGGTACCAGCGGTTGATTATTTTCCGCGTTTATTCCATCCAATTTTCCTCATTACACTTCAAAGTTTTAAAAGACATTTTAAAAGACTGCTCAAGTTCAAACTTTGTTCAACCACACTCCGACTCGGGTCATTTTGTTTTCATTATCTCCGCAGAACGTCGTGCAGAGGTCGCCACGAATTTACGACAAGGAGCATGCTCTCGCTCGACTCGACCCTAATTTAAATACATTACTCGCTTTAAAAGGAGCTAGAGTGGCCTTTGTAGTACTCGACAGTAAATGTAGTGTAGTTGTTGAGATATTCTCACTTGGTTTTAACTTGTCACTTGGTACGATGAAGATTTTATTGAGGCAATTAAATTGGTTGCAAGTGTATTTATTTGTGTTGTGTAAAGGTATAGTAGTCTTAAAGGGCATTGATGTAAACCTTATGCAGATGAAATATTTTTGTGTGGAAAACGATACTAAAATATTTCGAATACATGAAAATTTAAAAAAAATACTAGTTTATTACCTATTAAAATACGCTGCAATGTAAGTCTTATTGAGTATTATATTTGATTACTGCAGTATTAAAATAGCTATTTCGCCTTTTCAGTACGTTTCAAAGTGAGAGTATTACCAGACATTTTCAAATTATTGTAACTTCGTATTGGTAATGCTGGCTGAGGCTCCTGAAATGGATTATAGGATTATTGCTAATGATGTCCACTATCGTCAGTATACTGCCTAACATACCCATCCAAAATAAGCCTGCATACTTTCTTACTTTTTAAAATTCATTATAATTTTTAACTTTAAAAAAATGCTTTTTTTTATTATGTATGGGCCTGTGTTGGTACAAAGGTGGCCGATGGTGGTACAAAGCACACAAAACCTTGAAGGGAACAACAAAGAATTCCTTAGTCTAGAATCATAATTTCTGCATAGTTTGTTTTTAATATACACACATACTCTAACGGAATCCATATCTATAGCAAGTAGTGCACAAAACTCTTATAAATCACTAGTAATTGCAAACAGATGTTTGTGCGGGCTACATTAGTTAATTTTACAAACGGGAAACACCATAATTTATTGGAAAATCTGGATTTTAGTGTGTAACGTAAATATGTTACGGAATTCTGGGAGTTTTGAATAAATAGTTCAGAACGATACACTGATTTTAGTTGGAAATTATAGACTGAATTATTATATGGGTGGTTGACTGATATATCAAATCAGTTACTTTTTAATAAATGTCATAACGATAGTTTATATGGAATTTTGTATGAAATATTACACAATGACGTCATAGTTTCACAGTATCAAATCATCTACTCTTAGTGGGTATACTGGTAATTAAAAATCATAAAAAGTATTAAATATACAACATATTTGATGTTTCCACGTGTTTTTAGATGTTTTATGCATTGGCTAGTGTTTGGTCATTTATTTTTGACACTGTCAACTACCCTATTGTGTGTATATTTCAATGGGATCCAGGATGGTTTGAAAACAAAATTGGATCCGGTAGGTGGCGCTGCTGTCGGTCTATCAGTCAGTGGAACTGTGATTAATATGAACAAATACTTAAAAAAACATTAATATTTATTATTTTTTACTTCTTCCGATATGGAACAACAGTGTACGAAAATTCTCGATTGTAGGCTTACCTTACAACACTAGTGTAAGTGACAGTATATTTTGATTTTGACAACTATTTGATGTAATTTTATTATTATCTACGATTGTTAGATTGTTGTTACACATTTTTTGGTTTTACCCATCAGCCTGCAAACCACAGATATCACTCGCAAACGATAACGCCTTATGGAACTCCGTTCCAAAAATATTCCGCGGAGAACAGTTAGAAATTAAATAATTCAACAAGTAGCTAACAATTTAAAACCTGGGGCTGAAAAATCTACTTTTCCTTTCCTGAAAGCTCAAGTTCTTCCTATCCTACAAACTGCTAACAATCCGTAAAAGCCTGTAGAGGCGTCTACCGCAGCAACTTTAAAGTAACAAGAATTCCCTATTCTACAATCGTTATCTTTCCTCATTGGAAGTACTCGGCTGATTACACGCCGCCGATCTCGGATTTCTCAAGTAAAGCTATTGATCTTCGCTTAAATTGCTGGATAGTGGCCATTAGGGCGTGTAGAGGCATTAGTGTGTACTCTAGGGGCTTACGTCAGCCGATAACAGCGGTGCAGCGAGCATCTAGCTTTGAAGATTTTCTTTTTTAAAGTATCTACAATTTTGCTTGAAAATTATTTAATATTCTAAAATATATAAGATAATTACTTATAGTTTCGAGAGGAGTAGATAGAACATAGAAGAGTAGCAGGGGACCTTTTTATTACTACGTATAAATAAACCTATTTTCGGCCGTAATCTCACCGTGGTCAGTGATTATGTGACCGATAGTGGTAAGCAAACAAAGCCTATAAGGAAACTGGCTCTCTAGTGTAGCTGTTGAAACTGGCGGGTACTACAGACCAAAATCATAACACGGTGGTACCGTATTATGATTTTCTCACGATGTTTTCCTTCACCGAAGCTCATTGTAGATTAAGCTTTTCTCGGCATTCTTTGTTGCAAGAGATTTGTAAAAAATATATGTTAAACTAGAAAATATGTGACGAAGAATAGTTTTTTTTATAAATTGGAATTTTTCATTACTAACGTCGGAAAAAAACCGTGTGCCCCTTTTTAAAACTAAGAATGATTTTTTCTCTTATTTAGTCTATCCAAATAACTTAAAAATAATAACATACATTCTGATATCCAATAAAAAGGGAATAGTTTTCTTACTTTTGTAATAAAAGGCTTAGTTTTCTTTTAAATGACATAAAACCGTATTTTTTACTAAAAGTGGTCCTCGCCGGTCTCGCTTGTCCCCGCCAGTTTAGTAAGGGACGGAGTCATTCGCGGGGAGCCTCCTCTTAAGGCGACGATACACGCGTTTTGTTTTAGGCCCATTCTAAACCGCACCGCAATTATTTATCGGTTGAAACAATAAACCACTACACACGAGACGAATTGCGGTTTAAAAGTTTACTGCCATTCTTAAAATCGCCACTTCGAGCGGAATTGAAATTGTATACAGGTTGTTTAAAAATATTAAGTATAATGTTCTTATAAGTATAAAAAGGTTGAAAAACTTATTTAAATAATGTTATAAATTCGAAAGTGTATGTGTATATTTATTACCACTCAGCTCCGTAACGGCTGGACGGATTTGATTGAAACTTGAAATAAAAATAGATTATATCCTGGAGTAACACATATATCTACTTATTATTCTAGCTAGCTAGCTAGCATTAGTATAATAAATACAAAAGAATGATTACTTTGCAAAAAAGAATAGCTTACTTTATGTAGGAGTCTTCTGCTGATTTAAAATGTATTATCATATGAACCTGTGGTGGCAGAGTAAATTGTAACGTTCATTACAAAGTACGTTACCAGGGCTTCATCTGAATAAATGAGTTTGAGTCGAATTGAAAATATTTCCATATTTTATATTCCGAAAGCCGAATGAATTTTTAATTTTCAATTTTTCTGCCGAAATTAAATAACACACATATAAATTGTATGGACACGTATTATTAATCAAAAGTCAATGGGATACCATTCATTCCGTTGGATCCAACGAAAATATTTTTAATATTATTTCTATATCTCGTGTAAGCCTGAAGCTCTACAATATCGTTTTTCACTATTGGAACAGTTTCAACAAAAAGTCGTTGGTAAAAATATGAGTTATTAATAATGTATGTTTCCATGGATTTTTAAAAGCCAGTCGGTCTTTGTGAATTTAAATTACTATAATCCTACTTTAAACCTTATGTAAATGTACTAAAACTACAAATTATGAACTAAAACTATAGGTAACCATCCATTTACAAATTTCTACTAGTTCTAATATTTTAATCGCTTTTCATATAAAATACATCGCGCGTCACAAGATTATACAAAATCCCCGAACACCCTGTAGATTGTTTTGTCTTTTGTTTTTAAATAAACTTTTCTCATTTCATCGCTGGGGCATGTCCCGGGTGACGAAACTTTTTCATAAGCGATTTCTGAGCACAATTTCGAGCCAATATTCTGTCAATCTATTTTTATTTCCGCGGATATTTTTTTTTTTTGGAATTGTTTCGCTCCTTATGGAAAAGTTTGAATGGATTCCCTGTAGAAGATGGCCTTGGTAATATATTTGCTGGAATTACAAAGCCGAAAAAGATTTGCTCAACAATTTTTTTTAACTTGGTAATACTTGATGGGTGGATTTTTTGTAATTATTTATTTACAAAATACATAAGTCTGAGAAGACCAGGTGCCTAATTATTAAATTAAAAATACTCCTAAATCAATTAGTTTACTAAGCCCAGCTTAACGTTTTAATTTGTTTTTTTGTTTCAGGCGAAATTAGAAACAAAAGCTTTAAAAGCGAAAAGGCCCGGCTTTACAGATGACCGGTACAACGAGACCTCCTATTATATGGAAAATGGTAAGAAGGCTAGTTTCAACGTTATTTAGTTGAGGAGTTAAGATATGATTTTAAAGGTGAGATTCCTTTGTAACGGAGTTTAGCCGGTGGTGTTGATAGAATCAATAATATGAGAAAGTGATATCGTGTCCGTTCGTAGTATAGTCTTTATTTTAAACATCCTCTTTACGTATTGCGTAATTAAAAATGGAATTTAGAAATAATTTTGGTTAATATGCCTACCTGTGATTTAATTAAATAATAAAAGATTCTACGTAGGTAATTATGTCCTTCTTTGAGATGCCATAAGCTTACGTAGTTAGGGCATGTGATAAAGGGATCACGTAACCTAAAGACAACCATAATTAGAGAATTGCCCTTAGTATTATTTAAGTACATATTTAATTGAGTAAATTAATACGAGTATTATAAAGGTGTATTAGTGTCAATAAATATTTAACAACTGATCAGAAGCGAAAACATGGTAAACAAACAAAGACGACTCTAGAAGGAAACATTAAGGTAGAATAAATAATTCAATGACTGATATGAAATTTCATAAAATTTCTTTGACATTTCTTTTCGGAAATCAAAGGAAGACGTCGAATGATTGTGTAAGATTTCATCTATAGAATATGAAAGACGTGTAATATTCGGTAGGTATAGAAATGGCGATTACAAAAGTAATCACAATGTTTTCTTTGTAAACTCATGTAATATGAGATTTGAAATGAAAAATATAAACCTACGATTCATATTTTATCTTAAGTGTATTTTAGATATCTATATAACAAAATTGATATATTTTGATATTCAACTATCTACTTGTCTCCATGTTAGGTACTTACTATCAAACTTATTAAGAACGATTAATGCAATAGTGATATAGCTTATTAATGTTTATTGTTAACTAGCAATCTTCCCCGGCTTCGTCCGGTTTTTCTCAGCTTTTCTGTACTATAATATGCATGTATTATACATATAAACCTTCCTCTTGAATCACTCTATCTATTAAAACCGCATCAAAATCCGTTGCGTAGTTTTAAAGATCTAACAGACAGACGGGAAGCGACTTTGTTTTATACTATGTAGTGAAGATTTAATGAATGATGACAAAATCTTACAAACAACTAACTATCCTGACTAATGTCTAAGTAGTTTGTACGATTCCATAGTTTTTCTATTCCTCTTCATGATTTTTATTTTTTAAACCCTTTAAATTATTTTCCATAATATTGCCAGAATTAACAGGATTAACTTATGTTGTTGTCATAAGAATATATTAATTTAAAATATATGATAATGATAAGTCTTTACGTATTATTATTACATAAGCCTACTGGTAATATTAGGTGTTTAAATTAAAAATAAACTATTCATATTTGGAATAGGGTTTACCCTACTATGTAATCATTGCCATATCTCGAATATGAATTATTTTTAGAATCCAGGTCAGATTTGTTTACTAAAATGTGCCGAGTCACTGAAAACCCCCGTATTCTGAACATAGTGAATGCTAGCAGTAATAAAAGGTAGGGGCGATCCATTATGATCTAATGGCCTTAGTCATCCACCGCATTGCCGGTTTTTCTTCAATTTACCTACATTAGAATTTTCAGTTGTGGCTATGCGGCTAATGTCGTAACGTATCATAAATTACTTGATATTATACTATTTTGGTTACCTTTATTATACATTGCATTAATCGTACTTCAAATATGTGTGCTGCTAAAGATTTCTGAGTAAAAGCACTGACTATATTATTACAGGTCTTAGAAAAGTCTACCCCTACTATTTCACATTCACGACATTCACCAAAGGAAGGTGGGTTGGGGAGAAGATCCTCGACGTCTTCGCCAGAGAGTTCAGGGCTCACCCTGCAGCGGAGTACGAGAGGTGCATCAGAGCTGGTACCCTCACCGTCAACTACGATAGGGTCGACCCTGACTATAGGCTCAAACACAACGACCTTCTCGCCAATGTCGTCCATAGGTACTGAAACATTTATCATATCAAAGACATATCTATTTAGATAGCTTAAGCTATAGACAAAGCACTTCTAGTTTAAACATCAAATTCTCGGTGTACACAAACATACATGTACCTACATTATTTAACACAACATAAAACAAGACACAAACAATTACAAGAGCTGTAAATATTAACTATACCTCTTCTTTCTTACCTTTTAATGATCTTACACTTATTATGAAAACGTGCAATATTATGTCACATTCACTCTGATTTGTAAGAAGTTTTATATGTCATTTAAAAATAATGTGGCGTGCATTGAGATTAAATGCCGAAGCTTGTTTGTATTTCAGGTCTAATTTGTATTTAGTCCACTGTAACACGATTATTATCTTCTCTAGCGAAGTCTCGAGCACCGAATGAGCATGCGAGTGCACTGTCTGGCCGTTTTCCAACTGAGACACAGTGTATTTTTATTAAAGTAATTCTTGATAACTAATTCCTTCTTTTTTATCACAGAATAAACGCCATACGTGAGTGTGTACCACGTTGAAAACTGTCTAGCGTCCATTGTCCTAGTGTAAAGTTTGCTCACGCATGTTCATTTGTGGTCGTTTTTACTCGTCTAATGTATATTCATGCGTCACAAGAACCGGAAGTTTGTACGGGCCCTGAGCACCTTCACTGAAGTCTACAACATCATCCACATAAACGTTAGTTCGTGATTTGCTCAGGGTCCGGCTTTCAAAAAAACCCGTAAGCCTGACGTGTGTATCGTTGCAGGCACGAAGTACCGGTCACCAGCCAACCCATCAACCTCGTACATATCGACGAGGACATTGTGGTTGTCAACAAACCGGCCTCTATCCCCGTAAGTGGCAATTGAGACAGCCATGTTTATGTGTTCGCTTCAATCATACAAATACACCACATTTTGTATGTTATCCCTAGTGGTCGTGTTGCATGCTCTGTGTTCTAACTATATGTATTAATCAGCTTAATTACAAACCATTTCTATGTATGGGTTAGATATTGTATTACTAACATCAAGAATTTCTCAAATACGGTATGCTATTTAGAAATTGGTTCAACGGAAATGTAATTAAAAAGCATAAATATTAGGGAATAATGCAATTTATGCCGTATAATAAGAGCGTCCCAAAGGAGCTAAAACGTGTACTCCTAATTTAATTCATTCCACGATTCGGGAACGTCTACGTTGAAATATTATAGGCTTCCATATCGCTGAAATCCCCTTTTCTGGCTCTAAAAGCTAGCATCCCTCAAAGTCCTTTGCGTTTACGTAAAGCGGTCCCTTTGGCAAGAAATATTCTGCAGTGGTATATGATGGAGGACTTCTAATATTAGGGAGCGGTGGCTTTCATATCGGCTTTTACGATATAAAACTGAAACGTAGACGGGTATCGGTGTTAGTATTTTACATGTAAATTAGGAGGAAAGCGGGAGGCACAAAGAGATTTTTTGCGTGGCTCTTAGTGAAAAATTTGGAGGCCATTTAAAAAGCCTGTTAAAATGACTGAAGATAAAATGTGATGTGTACAGTTTTTGTTGAGTGTCATGATTTTAGAAAAATGGCAATAATATATCCTTTAGGTGAAATATTTTGGGATGTAAGTCACTCCAAAAGATTTTATTTTTTGTATGTTGGACTTTCAAGTGTTAGTCTTTTTATTTTTGCTTCGTTCCATCCATTATTAAGTAAAGGATTTTAGGTCTAGTAACAATATTTTGAGTTGATTAGGTATTATGTATTAAATTCCAAAATCGTAAGTCGTCAAATTTAAAACCCAAAATCATCATCCAAACAAAAGTTTTGCAATAAAACTAAACAATTTTCGACTATCCAATACCTTATTAGGGCTGAACATAACCGATACAATAGACGGTACTTACATTATAGGCGTATCTACGTAATAGTACGAACCTGGTTAAACGTTCCAGTTTGCCGGTTTAGTTTTCTCTGCACGTTCAGATTGTCTTTGGTGAAACAATGTTACACGCCTGCACATTGCAAACTATTTGCTTACGTACAACATTGTTTACATTTAGATTTGCATTCTGAAACACAGTTAAATTTATTCCATTTCAATTTGTGTTTATTGATTTGATAGGATTTAAATCTTTGCTAACCTTGTTACGTTTAAAGCGGTTTTGGAAATGTAGGTAATTTATTATTGATTCTACTATTTTTAGTGATTCATTTCATTCATGATTAGTTAAATAACTCCGAGATAGTAAAAAAATTTGTTTGTTTTTTGCGGCATAATTTATACTCTTCCACTGAATTATTTTTAATTTAGAATTGTTAAAAAACAACTATTTAATCTACCATAGAAATGTAAATTGCATAGCGTTATAATGAATTCAGCTTAAAAAATAAAACAAAAATATTTGAATTCTCCATCAACTGCATCAACGCTCTTATTTTTATTTTGTCAAAAGGGCGAAATGATTGTATTCCATTACATTGATTGATGCAATCCCCTGATGGGAGGTCTCGATGTAGCCCTCACGGATGTGAAAAATTGCGGTCATTTACTGCAAAAAATATCCTTAAACCATTTCTATAGAAAACCGAGGCAATTATTTTAGCAGCTGATTCATATTAACGATTTTTAGCTCCTTTGGAACATTCTAGTTCCTAACTTCGATAATTTTTGCGTTTAACCTGAATTTGAATTCCTGAATTAATATTCCATGTTTAAATCTTACAACGAGAAATATTTTGATATAATGTATTTACGCTTTTTAGCTCCATTGGAACATTTTTCATCTAACCAGAGAATTTCTTAGCTATAATACCATCAATTTAGTGTTTCCATGTTTAAATTCTAGAAATATTTTGGCACGAGGTAAGTATTCATTGTATATATTAAACATTCCTATGGTGATACGGGTAACATACTCTTAGATTTGTTACATTTATATAATGTAAGGTACGGCTTTATTATGCTTTAGCACTTAGCCTTGATTCTATGAATCTTTTATTTGTTTCTATTCTCTATTTCTTTTCATTCTTCATTCTACACAATACACTTATAAAAAATATCCACACTAGCACATTATGATTTTTTAAATCATTTATTTTTCAAACTGAACTTTAAATATCTACTGACAATTATCTTCGCATAAATCTTGACCGATTGTCATAAAAATCCAGAGTGGTTTTTCAAAGATAGATAAAGAAACCGTTCATGATCTTTTTTAAACTACTCCGGTATCGGGCTTTCAATAGAAAAGAACCGGCAACGAAATCTGAGGAATAGACATAAGCTGGTTCTTAAATTCCATTATTAAATCATCAAAAACTTAGGCTTCCATAAACAGGATAACAAGGAGCATTACTGTCGCTAACACATCAAACGCTTCTCCTACGTAAATCTCACACAAATCAACAACAGTTTCAACACAAAATTCCAAACAACACTTGGAACTAGTCTCTGTATTAGTACCTACTCAATCCCGCTTTCATATCAGCGGGGGATTAGTAACCCGTAAATCCGTAGTTTATCGTGAATAACTTCACGCACATATTAAAACATGTTATCTACTATTGTGTGCGCTGATTTATTTATAATTGTCGTCTATTGCTGGTGTTGTATTGCATTTAGATGTATTGTTAACAGTTTATCTATTGCTGTCTACATGGTTGTAAGTTATATTAATCATAATTTTATCTTTTTAGAAAATTTTTAAAAAATGTTTTGTAAACTATATTGTGTTACGTATCAAATGAAAGTGCTCATTATGAGGATCTCAAATTTATATTTTTTATAATTTTAAGATATATAGTTTTGAAGTTATTCAAGAAAAAAGGCGAAAATTGACCCCCTTATCTCCGAAACTCAGTTAGGTTAGTTAGATAGGATTTTTTTAAACTCTTCAGAATGAATTAATACCTTAAATTTCAACGAGATATTAAATCCTCCCAGACATAGACTAAAGACAAAACTATTACAGAGTTGAAAAAAGAAATTTAAATTATAAAATGATTACAGTAAAGTTAAATTTGAAGAGTAGGTATGAGGGGTGGCTTAAAAGTTTTGAGCCTTAGTAAGAACCTTCAGATGCCATTATTGTCTCGTGGTACAAGATATAAACATTTGAAAAAAGACCTCCGTGGACGAAGATTTTTGAGAAAGAAGAGAAAAATGAAGACCAGCATTTCGAAGACAAAAAAAATGCCCTTTGTCACAAATGTAAGAAGTGTATTTTTCTTTCACTATTAATATTAATACCCTAGGCTCAAAACTTTTCAGCTGCCCCTCTACAATATCTAGTAAGTAAAATAACAATTTAGTAATCTGACACCTTAATATTACCAAATGTTAATAGATTTTTTGAGACCTCTACCAGCCCCTAAAGACTTTCTGAGAGATTTTCTCCGGATATTTCTTCAACAATGCCTAGCCTGAAGGCTTTATAAACATCCCGTACATCAGTGGGATCTACTTTAGATTCTACCCTTACCTTTAGAGTGTCGATCTTACCTTTTCATACAAAAGAAGTATTTTCCATATTATTGAAGTCTGTGGCTTTATCAACTTCTTTATTTATATACTCAATGTTGATAAAAAGTCCACATACCTCCTTATTTAGTATCATATAAAGTTTAGTTCATTATTGTAATCTGTTATAGACTATTTAATTATCAATACAACCAAAAGCAATAGCGAAATTTAGACTTTTATATCAATCCGTATTAAAAATATTGTCCATGGTGGGCCAGGCACGAGACTCCAGTGCTCGCTAGTCCCTTGCGAATCATACACGTGGACGAGGACCTACTCGTGCTTGACAAGCCTTGCTCGCTGCCGGTGAGTCTGCGTTGGGACCATACTGTCATTGTCAGGCTCTGATTGGCTCAATGGATTTTATTAAATGGTTTCATTGGTTGGAGATCTTCTGGCGGTTTGTTTATTTTATTATCAGAATAAATTTGAAGACATATCAAAGCAGCAACTTTTTATGAAACGTCAAAACGATAGTTTGTGTGAAATAACTAATTTCGTGTGACGTCATAATTTTATAGGATTAGTGGTTAAACTGTGTACTTAAAAATCATTAAATTTACAACATATTTGATAGTTTCGCGTGTATTCAGATGTTTTATACACTGGATAAATAGCCTATTATATTGATCATTACCATGCTACCTGGAATAAGGTAGCTTTTTCAAATTTGTAGGGACGTGTCACGCATGTTTAATCTCACCCTCAATATCATTATAATAATATTCAAACAGAAAACGGTTCCATTTTATTTTTTTAACAGATATGACACAAAATTACAAACTTACCATTTTTTTTTTGTCACAGAACTCGAAATTTGTCATGACATTTTGCACGATGTTTTTGCGTCAATATATTTTTCCCCTACACTTACCTATGTCATCTTTGAATCTACGAAGAGAAAGGAAAATAAATCTCCCAACCAAGATTTAGCACGTGGAATGTTCAGTGTGTAAAACAGAATTTATAATACTCTCAGTTCAAAATAACTTTGGTAGAAAGCAAAGTTCGCCGTCAGAGCCTGACAGAAGATTGTGATCTTCACAAAATGTTGAGACTGTAAATACTCCAAACGGTACTGAAAATGCGGTCTTGTCGAAAATCCCCACTTGAAAGTGGTTTTAAAACTTTACATTACAAGCGTTTTGCATATATTCCTATGATTTCACAATATATTTCTTCTAAACATTGGGTGGTGTCATGTTATTTAAACATGATGTACGGCCGGCCAAGAAAATGGTATGCCAGTTAATATTTAGTTTCCAAAATTACAACAAGGTTCAAACTAAGAACAGCTGTCACGTAACAAACAGTAAACAAAAAGTTGTAAGTTGTCAGATTGATCTGCAAGCGAAACTAATCATTATCACCTATGAATCTGCAAGGGACATTCAACCTTAGGGTGGTACATCACTTTCTTGGCCAAACGTACCATCAACAAAGTTGAAGCATGATCAGTTTTGAGACCTTTTCGCTTGCAGCCAGTAATCATAGTTCGCCGTGTCCATTGTTTACAATAAAACGGTCTCTTGTAAAATCTTTTGTCTAGACTATTTACTGACAATGACAATCTACTATTTTATGACAAGCGCATTGTCTGGTTATATTGTGTGAGACACAGGTAGCGGCTGGTTACTGCACACAAAATACACCCTTAAGGTGATCATGCTTCAACTTTGTCGATAGTACCTACTTAGTGCACGCAAGAAATCCAAACGGTAAGTTCTTTTTTTAAAAGTTTGTTTACATTAAGAAATATTTTTTAAATATAACCCGTCAATATTTTAATTAAAAGCTCTTTTAAACATGACACTACTTACGCTATCCCAATCTGCTTTGGAAAGTATTCTCTACTAAAAACTTTAATTTCTTCATACTTCTATTTCTGCATGACAAATTATAAAATTGGTGAGTTTTTTGGGGTTTCTAAACAGTTTGGTCTCTATCGTTTGACTGTTGAATGAGTGAGATGCAGAATTAGTAAAAATTGTGTGCTACTTATAGTTTTACAAATTATCTCACTCTTTTCATCACCTATGCTTGCATCATCATCATCACGGTTTGTTTCATTTTTGTTACTTATTAAACATATTTTATTTGTTATTAAAACTAAGTAAAGTGGTATTATCTTAGCTTAATTTTATTTATTTCTCAATATTGAATATATAATATAAAATATTTAAATGAAAGACATTAAATTATTCAGTATCCAAACGAAAAGACAAAAAATCGGCCCACGTTCGGTATAAGAACGGCAATCAAATCATAAATCAAGTTTTGCATCGAGATTAAAACAATTGAATTTGAATCTTGTTTCAATAAAATAAGGTTTATTTTCGATTAACGCAATCTATTTTTGAGACTTGACTAACGTTTTGACTTACGTTCTAAAAAACGCACCTTAGTCCAAATAACTATTGGCACGTGTGCGTGGTGTGAACGTACCTTTATGTCCATCAGGTGCATCCATGCGGGCGGTACCGCCACAACACAGTCGTTTTCATTCTTGCCAAGGAATACAACTTGAAGAACCTAAGAACCATTCATAGACTCGACAGGCTAACGTCAGGTGAGACTTTCATTATCTATTGTAAGGTCTTCTGTAGTACAGGTTAGGTAATGTTACCGATTGACGGAACATTTCTTACATCACATTGCTATTGTCTGTGGTGAGGATATACTTCATCAATGTTTGTGTATTTTTATAGTAAGTAGTAATTGTTTGATCTTTGAGTGTACGTACAAACTTACGTACAATAAACCTATTGTTACTTATCTACTATCTTAAAAAACAATTGAATCTTTTTACTTCGTACATAATAAGAAAATTATTCGTCTTCTTGCTTTAGGGAAGTACCTACCAGTAGCGAAGTGTCTATACAAGCCGATTCCCATCGGCTTACCTTTTAGGAAACCCAGTACCACATTTTCCTCAAAAGCCACTTTTATCATGCTTAAAATACACTGTAAATATAAAATTACAGGTGTTTTTTGAACGACTTACCCCCGCCATAATTTCACCCCTCGCCACTGGTACCTACCTAATTATTTACTATTACTGCACCCGTCAGACATTCGTTGGATTTACTTTTTGTCGTATAAATAAATACTGGAATCTCATTATCAACATAGAAATCCGACATCAACTCATATTTCCAAGATTTGTCGTTGAGCCTACAAGCAGGCTAAAGTTTGCGATCGCTTTCAATTTGGTAATAATTTTATCTGTAATGATCATTAGGTCTATTGCTATTCGGGAGGAGTCCGAAGAAAGCGAGACAGATGGAACACCAGATCAGGAACCGGCAAGTGCTGAAAGAATACGTCTGCAGGGTCGACGGATCTTTCCCAGAGTAAGTAAATTTTCTTGAACATCCAGTATGGGTTCTAGGTTTAACTACATTAACGCTGCAGGTGTGTCTGGTCGAAGTAATACAAGCTCTGGCTAGACTTAAAAAAGAGTCGTTGTTATCTATAACAGAAGAATTCAGAGTAAACTACTTCCTACCTAATTTAAACAACTGGCTGCAAGTAGGGTTTTTTTTTGGTGTTTCAAATTTAAACATAATTTATATTTCTCAGTGATGAAATAGAATGTCAAGAACCAATAGAAGTGGTCAGCTACAAGATAGGAGTGTGCAAGGTGTCACCCAAAGGCAAGGACTGTTCTACGGTGTTCAAGAGACTGGGATATAACGAGGTGACCAATACCAGCGTGGTCCTTTGCAAGCCGAAAACCGGGAGAATGCATCAAATCAGGGTGCATTTACAGTATTTGGGTTAGTATTGTAGAAGATAAATTAGAGGACGTTAAATTTATATTATTTTACGATTATTCATACAGTTGTCACTTGGCAAGCAGGATACAAGTGCAGAACTAAAACCCAAAACTCATTTATTCAGTTTAGGCCCTAATAATAATGTCAATAGTTAAAAAAATTACAATAGGTAGAGTCTATTATACCAGCGGTTCGGTATACACTTAAACTGAGAAGACTCCAGCAAGAAACTCAGCAAGGCTTCTTTTTTTTGTGGATCTTTCTTTTGAATTTATATAATTAGGTACATACAGTAGAAATAAGTTTAGCACCATATATTCTTGACTTCCACTTAATGACCATATTATTGTAAGCCTTATATCCCAGAATATAAATTAATGATTAAACGAACTAACCTGTACGTGAAGTTCTATCATAATTATATGAAGGCTTCGTCCTTGAGATTAGCAACATATATTAAGCTATATCACGAGGACGAAGTCTGAAGTATAATTATTAATTATTATTTCTACTTCCCAGGTTACCCGGTAGTGAACGACCCGCTGTACAACCACCCGGTGTTCGGGCCACTGCGCGGTAAGGGCGGGGACACAGGGGGCAAGACGGACGAGCAACTAGTCCGGGATCTGATCGCGATACACAACGCCGAGAACTGGCTCGGTGTCGACGCCGGCGATGATGATATGCTGTTCTCCAAGCCGGTTCCTGATGATAAAGGTAAGCTTTGTGTGTTTAACTCTTTAGGTTACACGTAGGAATGGAGATTATGTCTGTAATTACTTTGCAATGGTACACAAGGCCACAGATCAAGCTACACATTTTTGTTGCAAAATAACTCCTATTACAACCGCATAAGGTGCCGCAGTGTGTAGCTTGATCTGGGGCCGTGTGTACCAAGAAAAATTAAAATGCAAAGTATGGGATTGAAATTAGACATCGTTTGCTATGCTATGCTGATTCTTGCGTTTGCGACAAACATATTGTATTAGACTTATGGCGTTCTGTCAAAATGTCAGTAAGTATCGAATGCGACATCGTTATCTGCTTAAATGTATTGAGCTATAATATATTGACATGCCAGTTGGCGCAGTTGGTTAAGACGCCACCTATCGCGCCGCTGGTCGTGGGTTCGATTCCCATCCAGGACAAACATTTGTGTGCATGAACATGTCTGTTTGTCCTGAGTCTGGGTGTAATTATCTATATAAGTATGTATTTACAAAAAAAGAAGTAGTATATGTAGTATATCAGTTATCTGGTTTCCATAGTACAAGCTCTGCTTAGTTTGGGATCAGATAACCGTGTGTGAAGAAATGTCCCGAGATATTTACTTATTTATAAAACACAATACATCAATAAATAGGTTATTTACACTGAGAAAAATGGTATTTATAAATGACGTGAATTCATTTAAAGTACATAGCATACTGGTATCACCAAAAAGTATGACGAAATGACTGGTATTGTAATAGGGGGACCGTCATCACATACCGTTATGTATCAGCAGGCAACAGTGGTTATAGTTATATCATTTTTTTTTTTATACTACTAAGGTAGCAAGCAAGCATACGGCCCACCTCATGGTAAGTGGTTACCGTCGCCTATCACCATTTGCAATAACACAGATATTTCCAATGTATTACTGACCTGTTACAATACCGAGAAGGGAAATTGGCTCACAAGTGCAATTGCCGGAACACACCGGTAGGTGCTTGGCGACAAATTTTCAACTGAAGGTGTTAGCGAGCCTGGCGGGTTCTACAAAGTACCCTACCACCGTGCTATGGTTTCCTCACGATGTTTTCCTTCACCGAAAGCTCAAGCTCATTGTAGGATTCGAACCCACGACCTTCGTCGCGGCATCCGACGTCACTACCACTGAGCTATCATCGCCTTATTGTTGATATGCAGTATGCTCCGTACTTTACGTGTTTCATCATTTTATTACCTGAATTCACGGATGAAGTGAACGAGTTGTAACGTTACTATGTGATATGATAAGAATGTGATGTGATGGACAGTTGGTGAAGAGGAGTGCGACACAGGACCGGCGTCGCGCGAATCCTCCCCGCGGCTGGACTCGCCTGCGCCAGGAGTCACGCCTTCTACACTTATAACGCGTAAGTAGTTGTTGATAGCTCACAGTTTGAATTCTTAACGAATATTTCCTACGTGAAAATTTATTTAATTACAAGCGCCTATGAGTCGTAATTTTTAACCTAGGTACTTCAAAAAAAAGGAGGAGGTTCTCAATTCGCCAAAATCATCCTGTAAATAACTAGCTGATGAATTTTTATACTAATAAATAGTTAGGTACCTATATTACCTACCTAATCTAAAGTTGAATAGGTTTATGATAAGAATCGGGACATCCATTATAATCTATTCCTCTTTACCTGAAAATCCATTATATCTCTCCCATTTGTTATGTTTTTTATTTTTTCCACTAGCAACTCTGCCAAGCCCGTCAAGTGGCACGGAAGCCCCGCCCGAAGTGATCACGGCTTCCCCAGCGACATGCACTCTGGCACCCTCGCCGGTGGCCTCTCCTACTCTCAATGATGACTCCATGGACGCTAAGGTTACTTTTATATTTATTTTATTTCAAACAGGACATTAATTACCGATGAACCATATTTGGTACAGGTAAAACCACTAAGAGTAGATCATTTGATGCTGTGAAACTATGACGTCATAGTGTAGTAGGTATTTCATATAAACTATCATTTTGACATTTATTAAAAAGTAGCTGATTTGATAATATGTCAGATAACTACCCTATTTTAATATAGAATCTGTCAAATTTACACATTTAAGCTGGGTTTAGTGTTATACGACGTTGGTGCATTTAGGCTTAACAATAACATCCTATCTTGGTCCGACTTAAAACAGTGAATTCATCGTAACAAATTGCCCACAGTCGGATAAAGTGACAGTAGCAACACAGACGGGATGTTCGGCACCCGCAACAAGTTCGGCGAGCGGCGCGGCGAGCGCGTCGGCGAGCGGCTCGCCGGACCCGCTCACCACCGACCCGCACTGCTACGAGTGTCGCGTCAGATACCGGGATCCGAGGCCCAGGGACCTCGTTATGTATCTACACGCTTGGAAATACAAGGTATGTGAGGCCTTCAAAACACTCCCATTTCTTATTATTTCGATTGTATCAGGTTTTTGTAATGATTTCAGGGTTCATGTTGTTATGTATGTGAGTTTCTTTATTCCACCATAACTTTTAAATGCCTGAACAGATTTGGATGTATCCTTTGAATCCATACATCATCCCAAATGACACTGGCTATAATTAGTTTACTTTTTATAGAAGACAGTCATGTTTTTTATAAATTTTGTATACATTTTTGAGTTTGCCTAATAATGGAGTATATTATTGCAACATTGCCCAATAACGAAGTGTATATTGGAACCTTACCCAATAACGAAGTTATATTGGAACCATGCCCAATATCGAAGTTATATTGGAACCTTACCCAATAACGAAGTGTATAGGTTATTGGAACCTTGCCCAATAACGAAGTTATATTGGAACCATGCCCAATAACGACGAAGTGTATATTGGAACCTTGCCCAATAACGAAGTTATATTGGAACCATGCCCAATAACGAAGTTATATTGGAACCTTGGCCAATAACGAAGTTATATTGGAACCATGCCCAATAACGAAAAAGGCAGTTTTTGGTGGTCCATTTTACTTTTTTAAGTTTATATTTTAACTAGAAAATATCTTAACAGGGACCGGGCTGGGAGTACGAGACGGAGCTTCCACAGTGGGCGAGCATTGATTGGGATGAACCAGAAACCTCATAGTCACACGAATTAACACCATTGAGGAGGCGTCTCGCAACTTTCTTGCACATTACAAAACCTAAGAGTTAAATATATCAAAGTATTGTTAAAGAACTTAGAAGTAAGGTTGTATACATATTTGAGGATAATTACGGTTTGATTTTTTAATAAAAAAAAATATATTGGTGCAAACGATTATGTTAACCCAAGTGTTGCCGCTTTCAAATGAAAACAACTGTAGAAAATACTCTTTTTTGAACTGTTTATGCAAGTATTTTTATTGTGATGTTATTTCTGATAACGAAAGGGGAATAGCTACATAATTAATGTATGACAAACTAAAAGGTTGTCAGTCGAAAAATGTTAGTGTTAAAGCTTCAGTTAATTTTGCAGTATACCTATATAAGAAATTAAACGACGAAAATGTGTAAAAATAGATACCAGAGGTAATAAATTACAGTTGCCGAAGGAAATATTTGCAAGATATCTAAATGCGAGACGTCACACTATTCGCAGATTACGTAATACACTTAGCTGTTATTACTGCAGTGCTCTGAGATAAGTTTTGTAATTAAAATAAGTGAGAATTAGATTAAGGATAGATTTACTATGATTTCTGCGCGCTGAAGCACTCGCCGATGGTTTCTTTGTTTTTATTGTTAAGTGAACTTTATAGAACACTTTTTAATTTTTACTATCAATTATTAATTTTCAAATAAGTGAGTATATATTGTTTAGATTGTATTGATTTCTTCAGTTCCTATCGGCCTAGAATGTTATGTCAAGCTTTTTAGACTAGGGATTAAGTAACAAAAAAGATTGTAACAATTTATAATATCGTAACATTAAAAATAGTTAATATCGCTTTAACGAGGCAGGGTCAGAACCACAATCATAAAAGAATATAAATATTAAAATGATAAATAATCATTAAACGATATAACGAAAATGGGGGATAGCTCTTCTAAAAAATCTTAAGGCGGAAACTAGGCAAAAATTTTACATAACCCCAGGATTTTTTAATTTTATACAAAAAAGTAATAAAAATCATGGGGAACGATTAAAACAATCTAATTTCAAGGAAATTTTGGACCATTGCTATATTTTCTTATTGTCTGGTTTAACATAATAGGACCACTGTTTTAAATAGAAAAGCTATCTCTTTAATGTAAGGGACACGTATGTTTACAATAAAACGCATAGGGGATAAAAATATAATGTCGCAATTTTGTAGGCGGTGTTTTAGCAACGTCGTCACATTTTGGCTTCCATAGTTTTGAAGTAGTGACATATTTTAAAACGAAAATATTTGGATTGGGATCCACGAAATTTTGTACTTTACATAAATATATAGAGACATTTTACGATAAAATTCTTCATCTAATTTAAATCTATACATTAATTTTCATCACACTCATCAGTTTCTGTGACATCATTCGAGGCCAGTTGTGTATTGCATTTATCATATTTATTTTATGTATAATCAAGATTCGTAATCATTATTTAAAAAGACAGCAATTTTTATTACCAAAACTGATTCTTTTCCAACTACTCTCGGGACTTGACCAAGACATTTTGTTTACTTGAGGTTTTTTCCTAATGAATGGAAAAATATTCAAGCAGCAGGTTCTAAAGACATGTGTAAGGGTTTCGATTATACTATGACATAAGTTTGAGTGTTTTTAGAATTAAGTACTTCCAACAACGTCTCGGTTTTGTTTTGTTTCTCATTGGATTGTTTAACTATATACTAGTAAACGCTGGATCGTTTATCTTTTCATTTCATCTATTAGTGTAATATTGTAGTATTATATAAATAAAAAAGACATTTTTTGTGACATTAACGAAATGTTATCACGAGCTTTCATGAAAATTAGTTCTATAATATACATATTTATATATTTTTCTTACTTCTAACTTAGTGGTAGTGGTGTGCGAAAGTTTTTTTTTATTTAATCGACTTTTTCAAAATGCATCTACAAATTATATTAGACTTGTTTGAATCACTATTGAAATAAACCTTCTAGTGTTTATTTTACTGTGGCAAAAAAGGCAAACTTCAAAAATATTTCAACAGGTTTCTTCTAGTCTTCGCATATCTATAATTTTATCACTATCGTCTATGTAAGTGTAAATACAATGCTAAATGTTGTATTACGTTCTACTTATTTATTTCTTTCTTTCTTTCGATCAACAAGCATCTAAACAATCGTAATTGCTATGCTATCATAATCTGTATTGGGAACAAAATAATTATCAGAGGTTAGGTAAGTTACGATCAGAAATGGAAAAACAGTAATTCGAATAAATCCAAATAATATTTGTTCCGTTAACGATTATTATCACCTTTTCATTTATTATTATTAAATTGATAGATATTTTGTAAATTATATAAAGGTAGCATGTACAAAATAATATACTATGTGTAGCATATCACGTAGGTACCACTGCGAGATATTTTGATATTTCGATTATAAAAAATGGAAATATCAAAATATTTTTTTATTGTCAAAAATATTGTTGTATTTTTATATAGTGCTTAAGAGTTATTCATAATTGAGTGCAGTGGTGACTGATGCGAGCTTGAAATTAGGCCAGTTGCACAATAATTGTGACTATTCAATCAACCTTATTAGGGTTACACAATGCTGTAAACCTATTGAGATTTAAAAGTCAACGGCTGCTTAGAATGTAAACTGTCTATTAATTTGATTTTTTTTATAAGCGTTCGTCGTAAGTTCGCTTTTTCGTGATTTTTTTAAAATGGCGGGCTAGCACGAAATTATACTTACAGACTGGAAACTGGATTATACCTACTCCAGATATACAAAGTAAAATAACATTAATTGATGCAGTTGCATTATGTACCATTTATTTCGATGATTAATAAACCTTTGCCCTGTTCGTTATTTTTGCCCATAACGTTATATATATCGCTTTGACCGTTTTTGTCGCCGCACTATCGATTCATTTATTTGTAAGAAAATTTTCATGTGCCTTCTCAAAATAATGATGATAAAAAAATAAAGATTAACATGTAAAAGTATGTTTTTAATTACCAGTTATTTGTAATTGTTACACGTTTATAATAAGTAGTGTTTGGCACTGGCGAGCATAATCTGTGTTAAAATATGAATAGAGGATGTAACATTAGGTATAGGTTGATACTATTTCTTTTTTTAGGTATACAAATTAATGAGTTTTGAATTTAGAAATAAATAATATTAATTGCCCCAAAATAGTAACATTTTGGCCATTAGCGATTGATATATATTTTTTAATAATTTTGTGTTCTACTTGCCTATAGAGCTTCCTCTAATCATATTTTTATTACATTGTTCGTTTACGGCACAATTTTGCAAATAAATATTTGTCATTATATTTTGCATAATTTGTGACTTTTATGTAATAATTTGTTTTGTTTTACTTTTTTTACTAATGAGTGTTTTCGTGCCATACGATAACTTATGGCAGACGATTAAACTTAGTTAAATAATTTCTTGTGTATTATAATTTGAACGATGACAAAATGAAAGACATTTGTTAATTTAATAAGTATTTCATAATTAAGAATATAATAGTGTTTCCTTCTTTAGATTCATGTTATAAGAAATTCATGTTTCCACTTATATTTAATTAGAATAAAAATTCATCAGTGAACCTCGTTTTGTTTTATTTACTTGATACTTACCTAATGACGGGCGTGCATGAATTATTGTCTCGTTTCGTCGAATTAATGAATGGAGGAAAGAATGTAGGTAAGATTTAAAAACAAAAGAAACCATAGATTTTAAGGATTTTACAAAAGTAGGTAGGCCAACATTTCTTTCCTAATTGAGGGTAGGTAAGTACCAGGCTACCATAAATTTGAAGGTAGTGCGAAACGATAAGTCAGTTCCTAATTTGAGGGTAGGTAAGGTACCAGGCTACCATAAGTTTGAAGGTGGTGAGATTAAAAATAAATGTATTTTTATCAATTAGGTGTGTTACCGCTAGATGCAAGCGTAAAGTACTAGGATCGCATAAGTTTGAAGAATATGGAACGAAATTATTAAAATTGGGTTTGTAACAAGACGTTCGGTATTGAATGAACTCTGAGCTGTAAGGTACTAGGCGAGCATAAGAATGAAGGAGGTGCGAAATAAAAAGTCTCATTACCTACCGCTAGATACAAGAGTAAAGTACTAGGATAGCATAAATTTAAAGACGGTAGAATGAAATTAAAATTGTTTGTCAAAAAACCTTTCTCTTTTACTCTCAAACTGCTGTCTGTGCAGGAGGTACTAGGTTGGCATAAGTTTGAAGGAGGTGCGGAACGAAATTAAGTCTAAAAGATATTTTTCATTCGCTAGATGCAAGCATAAAGTACTAGGGTAGCATAAATTAGAAAGATATGGAATGAAATTAAAATTGCAGTATGTGACAACTAGTGACAAGTTTAGTAAAAGCAGTAAAAGCCTTTCTCTTGTAAAACTTTCATACTGTCGCATGCGACACGGTATATGTATATCTAGATAGCAGGATAACAAAAGTTCAAAGTTTTCTACGACGGAAATTGACGGAATCGTCCCAATTTCTTTTTTAAATGTATAAGTACTTATACGAAAAAGTATGTGAAAATGTGAACAAGTTTTCATATGAGGCCAACTTTAATATCAATGTTATAAGTTTTTTAGGGTTCCCTAGTCAAATAAGTTTCGTCATATACCTAAGTACATCCGTCCATCTGTAGGTATGTCGGATAATAAACCAAACCAGTTTTTATTATGTAGGCATAGGCCTGTGTTTAACCACAATCTCACCGTGGTCAGTGATGGTGTGGCCGATGGTGGTAAGCACACAAAGCCTAGAAGGGAACTGGCTCCCTTAAAACCTGCCTGATGCCTAACTGCATCCTGCAATGCAGATGCTGGGAATCAAACCTTGAAAAGATGCTGTGAATCAAAGCTGAAAAGAGTTCACTTTTGGACTGCTACTAGTAAAAAAAAATTTTTTTTAATTTAAAACTGTTTATTTTATTTTACTATATTCTGTTTATTTTACAATACACATGCCTCATCTAAAGAAGATTTAGTGCACCTGTACAAGGATGGAGTCACATACTCGCTGCACCCACTTTGCCCTCCATAAAATATTTTGTAGCAGTTACATGTAGAAATATAGTCTCAAAAATATATAACCACAATATTTTACAGGCGAAAACCACCACCACACCAACCACAATATTATATTATACAGGGGTTGTAGATATATATTTTTGAGACTAGATAGGGTTTTCATGACTGTACCTACCTAATTACATGACATACTAACTACTATTAAAAATATTCAAGTTTTTAGAATATGTGAGGATGTGAAAATTTTTGTTACTCTTTCACCATACCATTTGGTAACTACAGAACAGATTTTTATAAAACTTGGCACATAGATACCCTGGAATAATAATATAGGCCACTTTTCATTTTGGGAATATGGGTGAAACTGTGAGGACAACTAGTAAAATATAATAATATAAAACAAGATACTGACATATCAACGCATAGCTTAAACTGCCGGGTCTAGAAACTTGAAAATATGCAAACATGTTCCTTATATAACATCAATTACATGTCCCAGGATTTTATTATTATTTCTATATAAAGGTTAAAATAGGGGATTGTAAGGCAGAAAGCTAGTAAAACATAATATTCATAACAATAAATTAATAAATTTATTAATCATTAATTTAGAACATATTTTCATTTGTATCAGGCAATTTAATAGGTGGTGAATCTGGTGCGATGCAATCAGGCTTTAAAGTTGTGACATTGATTGCACTGAAAGCTATTTCTCTAGTTGTCAAAGCACATGTGGAACAATTGCTCCTGATAACTCCGGGAGCACCACATCCATAGCATGAGAAGGAGGATGGAACCTGTACTGTTAGATCTACAGTAGATTCTGTATCACTGGCATTATGACTAGTCCTACCAACACCATTTTGGTTTCTTGCTTTCCTACGCTTACGACATAACTCTATAGTGTGCCCATAGATTCGGCAATAGTTACACCGTACCCGGCTATTAGCAGTTGTTTGTTCTAACCGGTCCAACATTAAATCCTCTTCAACACGACGAGCAGCATTGATCAGTTCCTCAAATGAATTCACAGAATCACGTGGAATAGTTTCACGAATGTTCAGATTTAACAGTCCATAGATCATGTCTATCTGCTGGGTCTCTGTATGTTGTTGTGCTGGCATCTTAGAAAATAAAGCTCTCTTCTTGATTATAAACATTTCTGTCATTTCATCTACACTTTGGTGATTAGCAAATATTTCTTGATAAATAACGTATGGTGGTTTTATTGGTGCAAATGTTTGTCGAAAACGCGTTTCAAACTCGGTCCAGGTACTTACATCATTTTTGATTACTGACCACCAAATAGCTGCATCTTTTTTTAATACCAGAGGAAGGGTCATTAACGCATCGTCGTCGCTGATATTCTCAAATGACTTAAAAAGTGAAATACATGTCAGGAATTCCTCTGCTTTATCCAGGTCATGGGTTCCATCATAGTTTATAGTAGTAGATGTAAACGACCTGCGTTTGGGACGTGCTGCTAAAATCAATCGAGAAAATTGATCCTTTGTCAAACATATAGTGTTAGATTCCGTCGTTTTTAGGGTAGGACTATGGAGCCCAGACATTGCGAATGGTAAACTTTATAACACTTGGAAATCTTGTCGACGACCAAATAAATTGGTTTCGGAGGATTATTAACAATAAATACAGATAACCAGTGCTCCCGCCGCACCGGTATCTAATTTTAGTTAAATCACATCACTATAAACTAGTGTACCAAATTAAATTAGACGCAGAAACACAACACAACTGACTGACTAGGCTTGGGCAATATATACAAATGTATGACGTACTCTTTGAACATATCGATGAATCAAAATATCAATATTTTTCATAAAATAACCGATATACATCTATCGTCGATATTTTAAATCTCAAAATATTGATATTCGATAAAATTATTTTCGAGTATCTTTGTTAGCAATTAGCATACGTACTTTGCATGTATTTGACCACGGACTGCTCCAAAGAGTATATAATCACTACGTGGACTGCTCCAATCACATTACCGTTCATCAAGATTAGAAAAAACTAATCAAGCTGCCAGATCTATTTATTTTTTTCACACTTGAATATATTTTATGCTCTACACATATCGATATCTTTAAAAAAAATGATATGATATATAACGATATATTTTTCCATTTGCCCATCCCTTTAACTGACCTAACACTAACGTCAGTAGCAGAATAGTGACAGATAAATGCAATGCTGCCAACTGCAATTCAAAAGTTCTGCAGCATTGCTAGTTGCGATTTTTTATAATCCGTAAAGCGACTCTCTAAAATCCGTACATTCCATAGATTGACTCTACAAAAATCAATAGATCTACAAACATGTTTTTAAAGCTAGATCTAACCATCAACTTAGTTTGTACTGACTGTATTAGTAGGTAGGTATTTAGTTAGAGCTGTCTGCTGGAATATCTACAAAACAAAGGAAAAAGCAATAAAAGTAGTAGGTATCGTATTTTAGTTAGGTACTATAATATTTTAATATTCTAAAACAGCACAACACAATACTCGTAGCTTTAATTAGTTCATCATACCATTTGACAACTCATGAACTCATATTTGATCAAATTTTACCAGAGACGTTCATGCCAATTTAATAAAAATGTTTGAACCAGCCTGTTTGATCAAAATACTTGAACGTCTAAGGCCGTGTGCTGCGTTAAGCGGGTTCACGGCGCGGGGTGCCCGCACGGCGCGATGTTCATGTCATCTCATAGGGCAGCGTTGCGTGAGGCGGGTCTCCCGTTGCATGCGGCGCAAGCGGCAGAGCCCGCTCGTGTGCCCGCTCCGTACACCCGCGCAAGGCCTAAGGCCGGCATTAGGCCATTCAAAAATAATAATAAAACTTAAAATTTAAACTGCTCGAGTCAATCACAGCTAAATTCACCCGTTTGAGTTTAAGTACGTTGAGCGTTTACCAATGGTTAACTACACCCATATCAAAATCTATGAAGCCATTATATAAACAGCCTCTATTTCTTGGTAAACAAAAGTAACATTTAAATCCCATTAATGTTCCCATGGTATATTTCCCCATACTCATAGCACAGTATTTTATTTAACAAAGCTTTAGTAGTTTAGCGACAAGGCTCAAAATAGCTTGTCAGTTCTCTTTGATAATAGTAAATTTTATTTTGCCCTTCAAATATTCATTAACTATACTTTAACATGTTCGCAATAAGGTTTAAAATCCAGTTGGTACTGCTATTTCGATGGTACTATAATATTGGCCCCACTTGCGAACTTAAAGCACTTACTAATAACTTGCCGAAATATCTCGCAACCACTCATTAGGGGTGCGTAGATAAAGTTCCTAATATCGATTGGTACCTAACGATTTTGATATATTGAACAGTCAGCCTGGTTACTGGGTGTAAAAGTAGGTATATATATAGGTAACATTATCCGGATTTCGGAGTAACTACGGAACGGACGGCATCTTTATGGGAGCAACTTCGAACGTTAAAAAATGATATGCTTCAGACAATTATTGGTGAACACCTTGATACCTCCCTCCATCTTCCGACACTAGCTGTCTACTCACAGCAACGAGAATCAAAAATGATAATTATTATTTTTACTAGATCGTGTTATTCTTGTATTTATCGCTTAATTTCAAATATTTTTTAACATAGCTTTGTAAGAATATTACAATCACAATAAGATTACAATATCTTATTGTGCGCAGAATGCCTAAATAAAAAACGATTATACCTAATGATGTCTTCTAATCTAGTGTGTATAATTATATTTAGGAAGTATAGTTAGTATACTTACTAAGTTTTCGTGTAGTGATGTAGGTACCTAGGTTAAAACGATTTATTTAGGGTATAAACCGGCAACAACGTTTTAAAATCGATTGTTTTACATCTATAGGTACTGTAGAGTTTTGCGGATTATTTATTAAAAAAATATTTAATATTAGCAACACTCATAGAGATTAATGAATCCCAGTTGGGTGATATAAATCGTCCCTGCGTAGCTAAGGGTGTAATAACGTTTGCGTGACTCTAAAACAATTCTATCGGAGGAAGTGACGTGATGGATGGCGCGTCCTTTATGTTACCTTATTTTTATTCAGGGTTGACAGATTAACGTAAAATAAAATTCGCTACAATACAGTTGCTCAAAAAGTGTAGGTACTTTCAAAGCCATCGAAAATGTCTCTAAGGTTACACATGCTGTGCGATCTATTTACAGATTTTTTTTATTAAAGTTTGATCTTTTCAATAATTATTATGTTGAGTACCTACCTAGTTAAAACTTAGCTATTAATATTTGGTAAAATTTATTTAAAGTTTAAAACAACATAGATTTTATGGGAGTTACTTTTGATTACATATTTATTTAAAATAGGTACATCAACAGCACGAGCATTACTTATACATATTTATAGGTCTCATTAAATAACAATACATAATTATTTAATATAACATTAGAAATATTCATGGACACAAAAAATTGTCCTGGACGAGAATCGAACCCACAACCTACCGCGAGATATTATCGTCACCCCTCGATAATCGTACCAATCACTAGAGCCGTCTCGTCGTCATATAATATGTACCTGTAGTGACAAAGAGACGAATTATGATACTCACCTCTGGTTTTCCTAAAACATTTGTAAGTGTAGAAAATGTCAACGGAAGCACCCACTTGAAACAACATTCAAGGCCTCCACCACACCTTTTGAATAGGTAATGAATCTCCTCGGTCGCGTTCGCGTAAAAATCTCAGTTTTCATGGGCAACCCTAATTTATTATTTTTATGCTTGTCTTGGCATGTTTACATCGTGTTGTTTTTTATAAATTTGAATTTTACTGTTTTACTGAAATATTGCATGCAACACTGATAAATCTTATTGTATTTTGTGATTCCTGCCTATTTTTTTTATACGTACTATTTTTGCGATACCTGTAAAAGTTTTCGATCTAATTCTATTGCTCCTCATAAAGTTATATGGTCCGATAATTTAAGGCGACGAAGGTCGCGGGTTCAAATCCCACTTACATTAGGTACACTCCCAATATACCTAAATCTTTACGGAAACCTCGGTGCGCGAGTCAAACTCGCACTTGTCCGTTTTATTTTTTATTTTTAAGGAGGTTCTTCGACTGTATGTTTGTTTCATGATACTTATTCAATACACGATATTTATTATTATTGCCAACGGTTTTTGTTTTAGCTAATAGATAGTTATGCTACGCTAGTACTCTGATTATTAGTAAGGGGAGTGTATAACGCTTGTGTAAGGCTTATACATTGTATATGAATACAGTTGTTAAACAGCCGTGTAACATATTTTTATTAGTAAGACTGTAATTGTAAAAATGAAATTATACATGACTGCTGTACCTACTTCTTTTGACAAAAACTTATGCTAAATAGCTGAAACCGCGACATTAAAGTGAAATTATACGCATAAGATAAGAGAATCAGTGCTTGTCACTTTCATAATTATTAATCTATGAGCCCATAAGTTATCGGGCAGGGCAAACCGTTGGGGTGTAAACGTAAATTTATGATTAACAACCTACAGATTATGCTATTTGTACCTATGTAACGAGCGCCCATTTATTGGAGCTAAGGGTTCAAATAGCCTTTGAAGTAAATCCCTACATGTATATTGATATAGTAGACCTTTTGATTCCATTCCGCCAGGGTCATTCATAGAAGAACAAAAGTAGGTACCTAATGGATATTGCTCGTGTAGTTAGCAAGCTGAAGTAGCAATAGAAACAGAGCGGACGACCTTCCACCAGATGGACTGAAGATCACTGGGAGCCACTAGATGCAAGCAGCCCAAAACTGTTCAGCAGTGGACATCCTAGGGCTGAAGATTGATCAATAACCCAAAGAAGAAATAGGATACTCCTAGTGCACCTACCACCTTTCCAAGCTACATTTCAGAGCTAGTTCCCTTCTAGGCATTGTGTTTAATTACCTTGAGCTAAATAAATTGGAAAAAAAAAAGAAAAATTATACTGCACTAGAGTATTTAAACCACAAAACCAAACAGAAGTGGATTAAACCGACGCGACGCCGTTTCGAGCTAAAGTTTTAAAGTTAATTAGCGAGCTTATACGACGCTCCTCAATATTTCACAATGTTATGTGGGTAGGCGTAAGCTTGCATACAGCTCACTGCAATTTTTTTTCCCATCTTCCGCATTTATAATGCAAGGCTGTATGTTACACCGTAACATTTTGTCTTTAATATTTTTCAAATAAATTGTGACACATGGTATTAATTAAGATTTCTCAATGGTTTATAATTATTTCAATATTAAATAGGTAATGGTAGAGCAATGTTTCTATCACAGGTTTCTATAGTAGGTATTTTTTTTTTTTTATGTCAGAAAGTTAACACGCAGGCAGGCGGTCCACCTGATGGTAAGTGGTTACCGTCGCCTATCGCCATTTGCAATACCAGAGGTATTGCCAATGTGTTGCCGACCTGTTACGATGCCGAGAAGGCAATTACTGGCTCTCAAGTGCAATTGCCGGAACACACCGGTAGGTGCTTGGCAACAGATTTTCAACTTGAGGGTGGTAGCCAGCCAGACGGGTACTACAAAGTACCCTACCACCGTGCTATGGTTTCCTCAGGATGTTTTCCTTCACCGAAAGCTCAAGCTCATTGTAGGATTCGAACCCACGACCTTCCTCGCGGCATCCGACGTCACTACCACTGAGCTATCATCGCCTCAAAATATCTTCTATAGTATTTCAGATATATACCTACAAGTGGAATTTCTCGCAAGATATGGCTAGAAAAACCGGGCAAGTGCATGTCGGACTTCACAAATTTAAGGTTCTGTACCAAATGTAGAATATAAGTTGGTTGTAATAGGAAAAATTCGCCGAAACGAACGAACGGACGGACGGGCAGCGGAGACTTAGTAATAAGGTTCCGGTGGCACCTTTTGCGGAACCCTAAAAATAGTAATGTCAAATTAGTTCGATTGCTTGTTTCAACGTGAATATAGGCGCCATATTTATTGGTCCCGACTATTACCCCGTAAATGACAATGACACAGACTAATATTACAGCTTTCAATGTAGGAGATACTTTGTCAATAAAGTTTGTAAGGAAGAGAGGTGATGTTACTAATATTAGTTTAGTTTGTAAACAACAGAATAAGCACAAACATTTTACCTTAGGTTTGTATGTAGGTAGTAATTGTAAACGATTTTTTTGTCCTACTGTACCTCACAGTTGTGTACATTTAGCGCTACACAAATACACAACGGTGTAACAGGAGTCCTTAATCTTCCAATTTACATGGCACACACCAATTCTGTTCATTTACTAATTCAGTCGTAGGTATCTGTTTGGCAACTTTGCCAACTTATCCGCCCAATAGCCATAGCGAATGTTAATGCTTATATTTTCTCTTGTGATTGTAACATTTCAGTAAGCCCCGTAGCATGGCGTAGACTAGAGATGATTCAAGTCTTCGACCAATAATAATCGCAGATTGATTTCATCACGTCATATTTATTTGATTTCTTTGGCCGAAGATTCAGGCCTTCATGCTACAGGCTGTTTTCGTTACTTATCTATTTATTTTCACTTTGGCTGTATACCCACAGTGAAATGCTAGGCTAGTATTACTATAACATTTTATTTAAAATAACAGTCAGGTTCCCACTCACCGTCTTATGATTTCCTGACAATATTTTTCATCACATGTAGGTTTCGACATCACTACTACTGGCCCCCAATACTCGCTTTCACAGACATCGCGTTTTCGACATCGATGTCGCAATAGACCGTAGACCCGCTAATCCTTACTTTATGAAATAGACATTTGGAAAAAGTCAAATATGACATTAATGTTGAAGATGTCAGAGTCGAGCCCGGGCTGCCACAGAGAAAATAAATGTAGGGTAGGGCTAAAGTCCTTTAATCGATTTAAAATTCAATAGAATAGGGTAGTTGACTGACATATCAAATGAGCTACTTTTTAATAAATGTCAAAACGATAGTTTTCTATGGAATTTTGTATGAAATATTACACTATGACGTCATAGTTTCACAGTATCAAATCATCTAGGTACTCTTAGTGGTTCCACTGGTAATTAAAAATCATAAAAAGCATTAAACGTACTACATATTTGATATTTCCACGTTTTTTTAGATGTTTTATGCATTGGTTAGTGTTTGGTCATTTATTTTTGACAGTGTCAACTACCCTATTACTGACGTGACGTTATATTCGTATAATAGGGATGATGACTAAAAGAATCGAATTAAGTAGTCCGTCAGTTAGATTAGCAAAAAAAATTGTATATAACTATGTATAAATACAACATAATATTTTTTGGAAAATAATAAAGCTTCCGAAAAACAAATTAACATCCTACTATGTATTTGTGTTTGACTGTAATACTAACTAAGCTGCGCTTCCGAAAAAAATACTAAGTTCGCGAAAACAATTGTTCTGCTACAATAATAGTTTTCTTGAGCTCTATAAAAACCAACTTAATTACTACTGTTGGTTATAGAATAACTATTTAACTCTCTATTTTAATTAAAATAATTACTTACCGGGTGGAGAGCATTAGGTAAGGTTAGGGTTTTTTTTTTAAAGATTAGGTAACGTTAGATATTTCATAAACTGAGTTACTTTTATTGACGCACTCAAAACGATTATTTTAGCAGAACAATTGTTTTCGCAAACTTAGTATTTTTTTCGGACGTTCAGTATTTTATTCGCATATAAGTTTTGGAAAATTAGTATATTAAGTAGTAAATTTCATATTTCGGAGCTTTTATTACTACCTATATGTTTTCTTTAAATCAAATCAAAAACTCATTTATTCAGTTTAGGCCCTAATAAGGCACTTATGAACGTCAACAGTTACAGTTTTACAATAGACTCTACTACCGGTTCGGAATAGGTACACTTGAACTGAGAAGACTCCGGCAAGAAACTCACTTTAGTTCCGAAAACAAAAAATAACGAAAATACGGTGCGTTAAAATTTCCTATGACGTCACGTCTTAGTAGTAAAAGCCGGATAGTTGCCCCACTTTTCGAAAAAGCTTTGTTTCTTTTAAATATAAAGTTGTTGAAAATTATTCGGTATGTATCTCAAAACATCGGTCTTTTATCTTCTATAATTGCCTATTTTTGTACATATAATTAACAGTGGTTTTGAATAAATACTGTTTTATTTTACCTCTAAGAAAAGGGATAGTTGCCAAATATTGCGGATAGTAGCCTAGCGTGAAATATGCTTCGGGGGATACTTGCCTCGTGCAGGGATAGTAGCCTCGGTATGATTTTTATTTTGGATAGAAAGAAATTTATATCAATTAAAGTGATCTTTATTATTTATTTAACAGTCTTGTTAATTTACTTTATAATCTACCGAGATCTTTTATGAAATACAATTTGAAATAGGTATTAATTAACATTATTAAATAGTTTACAGTCTTAATTATAAAAATTTTAAATTATAAAAATATTATTCAAACTTAAAGTTATGTAAGTTATTATAAAATATATACATTTATCTTAAGAATACAATGTTGCAATCTTCTAAGGCTAAACAATCTTGAGACAAATTTAATAGGCTTGAAGACGGCCTCGGTGGCGTGTGATTTTGGTTCACGTTATTTTATTTTGTTCGATAATTTCCAGATAATCAGCATTACTTTGAATTTGATATCCTGGTGGAAGAAGTTCGTTTTGATGATATAGACCTTAATTAGACTCAGATTCCGGTACGGTACAAACACCTGGTACTTGTTTGCTTAGGGATGAGACTTGGTTTGTTTCATTTGACGCAAGCCTTTGCCCAGAATCTTGTGAGCGCTTCTCTAACGCAGATTCTCCAGAAACGCCTGGTACTTGTTTGCTTAGGGATAACACTTGGTCTCTTTCATCTGACGTAAGACTTTGCTCAGTATCAGACTCTCCAGAAACGCCTAGTACTTGATCATTTAGAAGATTAGATTCTCGTTCCTGCGCAAGTTCCCTCAAAGCAAGATCTGATATAGCAAATTCAGCGTCAGATAGAGCATTTGGTTCAATTGGGAAGGTGTCACTGCCACGAAAACCACTTATTGCATTGGCGGAGACAGCTGCTCGAATCCACCTTGGATATTAGCTGACCCGAGTTGAACCGATTCATTTTTTTTGTGGATTGGTGCGCATGAAATTGTTTGTCTCAGCATTATAATATTTTTTAAATGATCCGAATACTGATACCTCTAATGGTTCCAAAGCTGAAGTAGTGTGACTAGGTAAACAAAGTAATATCACATCATTGTCCCGTGCATTTTCTAGCATATGGACAGCACTTGAGTGTGATGAATGACCATCCAATATCAGTAATACCTTCTCTGGCGGTTTGCGTGGAATAAAATGTTCAGTCACCCGTTTATAAAAAAGATCTAAGGTAATGTATGCCGATTTCTTTTGCATGTAAACTTAAAAACCAGGCGGAAGTCCCTCTTCCAATTATGGTTTCTTATTTACGCCTTTGATAATCAGACCCGGTGGTAGAAAATTGCCAATAGCGTTGCAACAAGCAACAACAGTAATTGTTTCTCCTTTTTTACCGAAAGTGACTAATTTAACTGCTTTAGCATCTTTCTTAGCTAATACTTTACCAATTTTATTTGTTGGACACCGGTTTCATCCATGTTAAATATTATATCTGGCTTATCCAGCAAATTATTCTCAGTTAAAATAGTTGTTAAGAGTTCCAAAAAATTTGCAACTTCTGTTCTGTTGAGGCCCTCTGCTCTTTCAATTGATAAACCCTTTGCTTGTCTCAAAACTATTTCAGGTTTTCTTTCAAAAAAGCTTTTTAGCCATTGCGGTCCAGCCAATTTACTCTCATTGTTGAAGTTGTGCTTTTGTTGTGCCATCTTTTTGGCAAATTGTTAAGCTAATTGGCGAATCACAATTCTGTCAGGAAGAAAACCGGCGTCTCCGAGCTTCAATATATGAGAAATCTTCTTCTAGGAAATATCCTGTTCTTGGCATTGAGAATGAAAAAATTGGTAGCTCATATATTGAAGCTCCAACCGGTGTCTAACCGGTGTATTAGCTAAGAAAGGTGCTAAAGCAGTTAAATCAGTCACTTCCGGTGAAAAAGGAGAAACAATTACTGTAGTTGCTTGTTGTAACGCTATTGGCAATTTTCTCCCACCGGTTTTGATTATCAAAGGCGTAAATAAGAAACCATAATTCGAAGAGGGACTTCCGCCTGGTTTTTAAGTTTACATGCAAAAGAAATCGGCATACATTACCTTAGATCTTTTTTATAAATGGGTGACTGAACATTTTATTTCACGCAAACCGCCAGAGAAGGTATTACTGATATTGGATGGTCATTCATCACACTCAAGTGCTGTCCATATGCTAGAAAATGCACGGGACAATGATGTGATATTACTTTGTTTACCTAGTCACACTACTTCAGCTTTGCAACCATTAGAGGTATCAGTATTCGGATCATTTAAAAAATATTATAATGCTGAGACAAACAATTTCATGCGCACCAATCCACAAAAAAAATGAATCGGTTCAACTCGGGTCAGCTAATATCCAAGGCATGGATTCCAGCAGCTGTCTCCGCCAATGCAATAAGTGGTTTTCGTGGCAGTGACACCTTCCCAATTGAACCAAATGCTCTATCTGATGCTGAATTTGATATATCAGATGTTGCTTTGAGGGAACTTGCGCAGGAACGAGAATCTAATCCTCTAAATGATCAAGTACTAGGCGTTTCTGGAGAGTCTGCGTTAGAGAAGCGCTCACAAGATACTGAGCAAAGTCTTACGTCAGATGAAAGAGACCAAGTGTTATCCCTAAGCAAACAAGTACCAGGCGTTTCTGGAGAATCTGCGTTAGAGAAGCGCTCACAAGATTCTGAGCAAAGTCTTGCGTCAAATGAAACAAACCAAGTCTCATCCCTAAGCAAACAAGTACCAGGTGTTTGTACCGTACCGGAATCTGAGTCTAATCAAGGTCTACATCATCAAAACGAACTTCTTCCACCAGGATATCAAATTCAAAGTAATGCTGATAATCTGGAAATTATCGAACAAGAGTCTAAGCAGGAACCAAAATCACACGCCACCGAGGCCGTCTTCAAGCCTATTAAATTTGTTTTAGGTCCCACCTGCTTTCAAGTTTTAATTTTGATATTTTTTTTCCACAGATAAGCTACTTGTTTTGTGCTTTTAAGTTTATAACCGCAGTTGGGTTCTTAATTTCTAACCACTTTTTTATTTTCAGCTTTTTAGTCGGGTAAAAATAACATAAAAAATAAAATCCGGCTTTGCTTGTTAAAAAATTTTTAGTCATTCTAGGGGCAACTATCCGCAAAAATAAGTAGGGCGACTATCCTTTTTGATGTGGATACTTGCCCTTTTTATTCGTGAAATAAATAAAAAATATTTAGCAATAAAACATAATAAACAATGTAATTTAAACTCTAATGCATGCAAAGAAACAAAAAGTTGACTGAAACCATGATCATTAATAAAGATATTCAATAGAAATTACTAACCAATATAATTATAACGCCCGTCAGAGCTTCGCCGCGGAAGATTTTTGCTCATATGGACAAAGCACGTGCGCCTATTCCGATGGTTTATGCGGCAAAGAGGCCAGCTGGGGGTCACTACCTATTGTAGTAAAGCGCCAACACAACTTATATTCCTAACATAGTGTATTAAAAACCGGGGCATGTATCCGTCCGAGGCAACTATCCGGGTTTTACCCTACACTTTTTACAGAGAGATGACGTCAGAAGCCCCACTCCTGAACTTTGAACTTTGATGCGACTTGACTTGATAAAATAATAAATATGTAGGATCCAATATTTTTTGATAACCTAACAGAATCAATTATTTTATACCCAGTCATCATCCCTACTTTGTTTTTTTTTAACCATCATCGCACGATCGTGTGTCGTTTTCGTCCTGAGCTATCATCGCCTAGGAGGTAGGTAAGTACCTACTTAGTATCTTTTATAAACAATCCGCTATAGTATTATATTGAAAACCAGTTATGTTATACAAACCATGTACCTACATACACACCAGAATGATTCCACAAGTTAAATTGATGGTATCATAAATTCAAGAGGTCAGGGAGGAATGTGCGGGTTTAGTCATAGACTATGAAATTGAGTGGTTAATGGCCGGAGCAGAGTGGCGGAATGGCAGAGGATTTAAAATGTATCAATCGTTATCAAATCGAAATAAGGTATATATTTCAAACAAATAACCATGATGTAAGCCATCAAAGATTTATCTTTTTCTTTTTCAGCAAAACAGAATTTAGCATGGAGTTTAAATATGACCGCCTATTTTAATTATAATTTTACTTTTTACATCATACCCTATTCACGTAAGTAATTTAATTCTGGCATGCTGTTTAAAAACACATTCACTGTTTTCGTCATTATGAAAATATTTTCGCATCGCAAAGTTACTCGGGCGATGCAGTCGCGACGGCACTAACAAACCAAGATCTACTTGCAACTACCCTCCCGACCAATAGATAGGTGGGACCGTGGGATAAACAACCTCAAGTTTAAAATTGACGTGTTTTCTTCGTCCAATCTGTAGAATTAGGTACGATTCGAAATTTGCTAGGTACTTACATTATGTTACACTAGCGACCAGCCCATGCTTTGCACGGCTTTTGTCTATGCATGTATTATACATATAAACCTTTCTCTTGAATCACTATCTATTGCTGAAATCTGCATTAAAATCCGCTGAGCAGTTTAAAAGTTCTAAGCGAACAGACAGCGAAAGCGACTTCATAATTATACTATGTAAAAATATGCTAACAGTTCCCCGCGGTTCAATCCGCGTTCCCAGGATAATCCGTGTTTATCTCCGTGATGCAAGCTACCACTTTGCCAAAATTCATCATCCCTCGGTAACGCGGGGTGGAAGCTAGTATATTATACCTCTTAAACCAATTCAAATGCTCTGCGGGCGGGCGAAAAACTAATTCTTAATAAAGTTTAGAGTTTATTTTAGAGTACATATTTTTAAACATTCATTTCTGGTGTGCCCCAAGCGGTCGATTGTGTCGACTTAACAGCCTATAGAAAGCTGTAGGTACCTACTTCTCATTTCCGAGTCCTTGACGATCCAAGATATAAGAGAAAAGAGGTATTATAATTCAACCGTGATAATGGTACATTTTACAAAGAGAAAACCGCCTTCAATGGCTCTAAAAAGCATAAAATAACTATGTAGGAACTCTAATCGGACTTTTTAAAGTCAGCGAAAAAAATCTGCGTTATCATTTTCCATGGAACATGAGCTACACTTTCGCTGACATCAAAACAGTACGGTTCTCTTTTTGTAAAAAGTGATTTTTTTTTAGTTTTTTACCGTTTTTGACATTTTCATCCAGATCCTGAGACTTAGTGACAATGGGAGTATACTCAGAAGGTACACCATTTTGGACCCCTCAGCCTCAGCGTAAACTACTTGTTTAAGTTAGGTACTTATAAAACTATGAATATTTTTTAAAGACCTCAGTAAATAAGACCCAAGTCCTGTAAATATTCTGGGAAATTCTTCACACACGGTTATCTGATCCCAAACTAAGCAGAGCTTGTACTATGGAAACCACATAACTGATTTACTACATAATACTACTTTATTTTTGTAAATACATACCTACTTATATATATACAAATTTTTGTCCTGGATGGGAATCGAACCCATGACCAGCGGCGCGATAGGTGGTGTCTTAACCAACTGGGCTTGTCAATAAAGATATATATTTATAGAACAATGGCTACTCTCCTAACACAACAAAATTCAAACGCTAAAGTCTTCAACGTGCACCATCCCCTCTTGGTAATCGACCCCTGATAACTAACTTGATTTCCTAACCGGATATAACTTTTTCCCTCGACAAGGACAGTATTTGATCGATGGTCGATTTGATTATGATCGTTTAATCCTAATAGCCTGTCTACTATTATGAGCAGTTAATGTTCTTTTGTTGGAAACTCGAAAGATACGTCATTTCCTGGCTTTTAACGAATCTTAGGTGTTGCTACATACATAGTTATTTTATGCTTTTTAGTGCCTTTTAAGGCTGTTCTATTTTTTGTTAAAAGTTTTTTATTTTTCAATTTTTAGTTTTTATGTTTTATCACTCACTGGCGTTGTACCTTCCATCATCACATCAAAGAATTAACGAACGGTCTAAACGGTCCTATAATATTTAATCCGTAATAATTAAATTAAGGCGGCCCACGCGGTCCACCTGATGGTAAGTGGTTACCGTCGCCTATCGCCATTTGCAATACCAGAGGTATTCATTCAAATTCTTTCACTAATAGAAAGCTACATTATCATTTTATCCGGACAGCTAGTAATTTATATAATTTGAAATATTTCACCATGTTTGAATAAAATTGACACTAGAGATATTAAATGAGGAGTGACAGAACAAAACATGATAATTCCATGATGTCTAACTTTTCACAAAAGGTCAAAAACCGGAAACTAATTTGCCTTTGCACAATTAAAGAAAATATGGGTTCTAATGAATAAATAACTGTAAAAACTTATTAAGCATGGTTTTTAATTTTTTTTTTAAACATGGAAATATCATGATTTGCATCACACTTTCAACTTTAGAGGCGATTTACTGTAGGAATAAGCACGATTTGAACCACACCAGCTTAACGGGCGACGTAATTTATGGTATTCTGTAGAATGTCATTGCTAACCTTTTTTTTACAAAAAGTGGAATTATCATGTTTTGTTCCGTCACTCCTCAAATTCAAACTACACAGAGTGTAGGTACTATTAATTCGGAGGGTTGTGACCACTTTCTGTGAAATAGTTATGACGCAGAAAGAAGCCGCAGAGCGTGATCGGGAGAGAACCGACCCCGCTAGAAGACGACGGCGCCGGGGTACAAATATACCCCGTGCGTCTGCCTCTTAATGGGGCTGCAGTGACCCTATTTGAAAGGGGATCTACTGAGTCGAGGTTGGCCGGAGTTGGGGCTCTGACCATTCAAGTTTCGGGTTCGGGGAAGACAACAGCACAGCGTGGCCAGTGCTGTTGGTAAGCTGGATTGGGAAGGGACTGCCAAACCGGTCGACAGGGATGAGCCGTTAGGCAATGTGCGAGGGTGACACCGACGCCGATCCAACGGAGGACCCGGTGTCTCCATGACATGTACAGCGGTAGGCCACCGGGGTGGTTTTAGTGGGTAAAAATCCCACATAAACTGGTTACACCCCTCTTTGTAATCAGGTATCTTTTGAAGATTTCCACCTCGTCAATAAAAAAAAAAAAAAAAAGTTACTATTAATTCGCCTGCAGTATACTATAAGGGCCTTATAGAAATTTCAAAGATTGTCTCATACCAAAAGATGTCCATATTGATGACGTCTTCCATCCCCATTAAGTAACTGGAAAATTCCTGTATATTGAACTAGCTTTCCGCCTCACGGTTTCACCCACGATCCCCTAAATGAAAAAAGCCTTTCTTAGCATATGCCTACCTAGATTAAATTCCTTGTACATTACCTATTCTTTAGGTACTATCGATTTTGACGACTTACGGAAAAAAATATCTACGTACTACATCTTCTCAACATACATTGCGTGGTTTAGAAGGAGTTAGCGGATAAACAAACAGACAGACGCGGAGGGTGACTTTCCATTTATATTTCGTAGAGATATGTATACGACTCTTGGGTAGGTAAGTAATGGTAAAAATAATCACAAGTGCATCGAAGCTGCAACATTTATTGGCCCGTACCTATAAGAATTTGAATTACAAATTTTTTTTTACAACCACTCAGTCAGTAGTCCATGATTATATAGACGTCTCTGTCTCTTCAAGCCATTCGGTCCATGGTTTAGTAGTAAGAACACACCCAGCGTCTTCAGGTAGGTCACAAACGTGCTTCTGAGGGTTGAAGTGGAGATTAGCGGGGCATAGGCGGCATATCGGCTCGGAATCTGCGCTCACGCAGTAGTAGAAGAGCTGGCAGTCGTCAGGGTGGGGCAGGAGCGCGTCGTTGCTCGTCACGTGACCACATGACACTCTTGTAATGTTGTAGTCGATGCAACGCTGCGGAATGTCGTTCTGGCCCACGCTAATACTATGAAGGAAGATTGGACATTAGCGTTCGCAGATTAGAAAGAGTGCCTTAGCTTAGCCTACCTTTTCTAGCAGAAGATAACGTAGGCCGAGTATACATATCCAATCTTTTTATGTAAAAGACGATTGAAACTCAAACTCGAAAATGATTTATGCAGTTTAAAAGCATTTTATTTACAATTGACTCTACCACTGGTTAAGAATACAATACCTACACAACCTCTGCAAGAAACTGTTTCTGTAATCTTTCTTTTCAATTTTGTAATTAAATAACTCTGGAAAAAGCTTTCGCTCTATCTTAGAAACGTAGAAATGTGACAATATCGCTATATATTTTTGTACTCGACTAATTTGATAGATACTCAATTAGGTACAGTTTTTTATTGGGCTACGCAGTGCCGGATTAAGCAAGCGCGAGGCCCGTAGCAAATTCTAACGTGGTGCATTTAATTTGCTACGGGTTTTCAAATATAAAAGAAAATAATAAACATAATGATAAAGGATTATTTGTAGTAGTTAAGTGTATAATTTTCAAAAAAATATGCTCTTGCGGAGGTGGGCTGGTTTGGATACGAGGCGCCGCAAATTTCACGGCGCTTACGCGTTTCGTTCAACAACATGTCTTCAGGTAGAAGTAAGGTGTACGGATTGCAGTACAGCTCACTCGAACACAGTAGTACATTTAATCCCATGGGCGTCGGCCATCTGACAGCGGAGGTCACTGATAGCTAGCTAGCTAACTTTGTTTTTCCACATGAAATTTTCAAAATATGGTCGCAAAAACAAAAGCGTTTCAAATACCGTCACATGGTTGTCCACTATAAAGGGAAATCTATTAAACATGTGACATGCTTGTCGACGCCCTGTTGGATATATCGATGATGGTAATAATGATAACTTACAGCAAGACTGGTTCAACGACAGACCTAGCCTCAACGGCGTAGGCAACTGCGAGCACAACTAATATGAACACTTCTTGACCAACCATCGTACTTTCCTTATTGACAATGAGCATCAAACCTTCCGTCACAAATTTATGAACTCTTCTCAAGTGCTCTTCAAATGATAATTATTTTATTCAAGTGGAGTGAGTATGGAACCACTTGTAACGTTGCACATTGTTTATCCGGGAATTGTTCTAAGGAATAAAATAGAAAATAGAGAAATCATTTCTCTTTTTATTCTGTTTTGCATGGTAACTATGCTTATCTAATCCCAAACTAAGTAGAGCTTGTACACACGGCCACAGATCAATCTACATACTGCGGCATCTTATGCGGTTTTAATAGGCGCTATTTTGCAACAAAAATATGTAGCTTGATCTGTGGCCGTGTGTACCTACTATGGAAATCTGATAATTGTACTACTTTATTTTTGTAAAAACATACTTGTATAGGTATAGATATTTTATTTTGTCAGACGGTTGACAAGAAAGCAGGCTCCTTTATGTAGGTAGATACCGTCGCCATTATTGGTAAAACCAGAATTAAATTCTAATGTGTGACCAGTGGCCAGTGCCGGTTTTAGCTCTACCAGCACCCTGGGCGAGATGTCATAACCCCCCCTCCCCTTCTCCCGCCAACAAAAGGGATTTTAAGCCATTATAGTTCTCTTTAGACTTGAGAATTTATTTATTTATTTAGACTCGAAATAGCAGGACTCTCTCATGAGCGACCGGAAATAAAGGTGGGCATGGCGCCCCTTTACATCTGGCGCCCTACCCTAACGCCGGTACTGCCAGTGGCGTAGCGTATTCTGTGACGAATTCGGGGAATCCCCTTTGAATGATATTTTGTAGCGAATGGCAACACCGTCTATACTGACTTGCAGGGATTCCCCGTATTTTATTTTGTGCTTGGATTGTTTATGACGCTACGTGTACCTACATTCAACTGAGTGACTATTAAATATTTTATTTATGTAGGTAATTGTATGTTGGTCTGTTTGATATATTGTTGAAGCTTTGATTTATTAAAATCCAGCCATGTACGAGTTTTACACTCGCATACCCAGGGTTCCGAATAAATATTTACGGTTTTCAGATTTTTGCCTATAGATAGGTGTGCTGTAAAATATACCTAGTTTTTTAAATTTTCGATATTTTCTATTATAACTCTAACTTTTATCATTACAATCTCTAGAATTAATGTATAGTATACATTAAATTTAAATACCTAATTAAGAGGTGGGCAAAATTGTCTTCCGCCCCGGGCAGCCGATACCCACGCTACGCCACTGTGTGTGGCCGACCTTTTACAATGCCACTTGACGGTGACAACCAATCAAATGGGTCCTTATCACCTTGGTATGGTTTCCTCACGATGTTTTCCTTCATCAAAAGGTTAAGCTCATTGTAGGATTCGAACGCACGACCTTCGTCACGGCATACGACGTCACTGACACTGAGCTATCATCGCTTCAAAACTACCATGTAGGTAAGTACTATTACCATAAACATACTATGTAGTTATTCAAAATTCGAATCATAAATGTAACTTATATTAATCAATTCGTTTCCATTACTAGAAAACACGACGAAATTTTCCAATTTCAAAATAGAATTCCAATTTCCAATGTTTTCATTCGTTCGAAGTTTCATTAACTAATTGCTATTGGCCACAATTCGCCCATTTGATATTGGGCCAATAAAATAGAATTAAATTTTAACGTTGTTATAATTAATAATACTGCGGTGATAGCAGTTTTTGTAGCCAAGCCAAAAGGGTAAGTATTGAGCGAAAATCAATACTTCCGAAATTGGGTGTAATTATCTATATAAGTATGTATTTACAAAAAAAAAGTAGTATATGTAGTATATCAGTTATCTGGTTTCCATAGTACAAGCTCTGCTTGGGATCAGGCAAGCGTGTGTGAAAAAATGTCCCAGGATATTTATTTATTTAATAATTATAGTATATCTTCCGCCCCGCGGTTTAACCCGCGTTCCCAAAGGATTCTATGTTTTCCCCGGATGAAAAGTATCTTACAGACGTATCTACGCACAGGTTAGCTGTTCGAAACTCTTTTTTTTTTTATATTTATCGGCTGGCTACTACTCGAAAATAACTCTAAATACTTATGAATGGAAATAGTAGTTTATGCATTATACGACCGATTTGAAAATGTAGTTTGTTCTTAGAGGTTTTATAACATAAAAGTACTTTTTAATTATAATAAATGATTCACATCAACTTCACATTGCAAGTTATCGATATGATGGTAATTAAATCAGCGTAAGAAAACTGTTTTTGTTTCAGTTCGCATCAGGGTTAGATTGAAACTGGATTTCAAAAAAGATGAACGAATTTATTTTTGAAAAATCACTCATTTGTTCACTCTCGGGGTTAATTGCTCGATGCACGCAGATGACCTAAGCTATTGAGATATACAGTTTACTTCCCAGAAATTGATAATTATAAGCGACACTATGATATGGAGCAATAATACAGGCTGTGTTTTTTTTTCAAAATCATTGACTTCGATTCCCGTCAAGACTATTTTTTTTTTTGAAAATCCAAGTGTACAGTTTTAGTTTTTATCAAAATCGGCCCCGAGACTCCTTTCAGCATTTTTCGTTATTCCCTATAGGTACTTTAGAATTTGGTCTACCACGCCCACTTAAAAAATTCACCCTGTATACATGTGCTACTTTTAGTCATGAACGAAACGCGAGCGAAATCGTAGGGGCAGCTAGTATATGATTAGTAACATTGCATCAAAATTACTCAAGCCGATAAGAATTTAAAAGATCCCGTACATACAAGTCAATACTTGCCATTTGGGTTATCCGCCCTTACTCCTTCCTCATATAATATAAAAATAGGCATCATAACGATACATACATACATCACTAATCTCCATATTGTGAATTGATACCGTACAGTGTGAATCGTTGACCGCATTTTATTTTAAATATTTTTTGTAAAGTGCTATATTATTTTGTTTATGGTGAGTTTTTTTTGTCTATCTTTTTTGGTAAGTTCCTATTAGGGTAATTAAAATAATGCCTAAAATTCTTATGTATTAATTATTTGTGCAATTAATAATTATGTTTTGAAATAAGTATTAAATTATATTGACTCTCTAGGTAAAGTACCTTTTCAAGTGGTGATAAGTAAAATATAATACCTACTTACCGACCGTGATACTACATTTAAATATAGAAGTACCTGGTTGACCGAGCGTTGCTCGTTTTTTTTTTAAAACGGCCTTTTCTAAAAATGAAACCTAGCTAGATCGATTTATCTCCCCCGAAATGCAGAGGGCATACAAAAATTCATGAAAATCGTTGCGAGCCGTTTCCGATATTCAGATTATAATATAATAAGACATATAATGAGATAAGGGGGTTGGGGGGGGGGGGGTAAATAATTATAATAAATTTGCTTACGTCATATTTGAACGGACCCTTAATATTTTTGAGACAAATCTATTTAAAGGTTATGTTTACACTTAAATATCTCTAAATAGGTATCAAATAAATGTTTGTATCACTAGGCATATCTCTATCTAACAAAAAACGTAATAAAATGCTTATTTCAACTTGAATTTATGCCAATCTTTATTGGCCATGACAATTTCCTCAAATGAAAGGGCTTGTTGGAGAGAGAACTTCAAATATATATTTTTTTATAATTTTAAGATAATTGTTTGAAGTTATTTAAGATAATAGGCGAAAATTGACCGTCCCCACCTCCTTATCTAAAAACTATACTGGGCCAAAAAATTTGAAAAATATTTAGAAAATCATTACCTATAGATTAGGAAGGATCAGGAAAACCTATAAAAAGCCTGTGGTATTTATAGTAGCATAGGAAATTATGGAACTGTCGGCGTCGCTGCGTGAGTCAGACACGCACTTGTCAGGTTTTTTTTTTTACCAATCATTGTATGATATTGCATCATCTTGCATAAGTTTTTAAGTGACTTTATTTGATACCAACCAATCATGATGAAACTTGGCTCGTAGGTAACCTGGAATAACATAATTATCCCTGAAAATTATGCTACTCATTTAATAGTCACATGTATAACACTTTTTATTCAGGGAATATGGGTAAAATTATAAAGGTACAAAATTAAATAACTTAAACTATTTTTTTACCAACTACTTACAATGCAGTATGATGACATGATGCCTCAAATGTGCAAGTGGCCTAATAAAAAAAAATCCATAAAAAAATAAATACTATAAAAACCATTATTTCCAGATCCAGTAGAACTTTAAATGGTCGCCGATATTGCAGATGCGTCGCCAAGCAAAAGGAATCCGAGAATTTCAGGGTATGTGACAAATTATCTCTATTTAGTAAAAACATACATGCACACGTGTACTAAAATTATTTCATTGGGCCATAGAACAAGTAACGGGATAATACACATTTACCTATTCGGTTCCAATCTGATTGGTAGGAACGATTCTATTTCATAAAATTAAGCTGATGCAGTGTTACATTCAGTCGTCATTTACCACAATGCGTTTCTGACACCAGTAGGTAGGCGAGGCCTAGTATGCGATACGCGGCTTTAAACAAGACGCAAGACAAAACATCTATAAAAATGTAGTAAAAATTCATCGGTTTCTCGAGATGATAGTCACGTGATCGAAGTTTCATGTATTTTTATCGGTTCCAGATCCAGTAGAACCTTGAAAATGGACGACGATATTGCAGATGCATTGCCAAGTAACAGGAATCCGAGTAATTCAGGGTAAGAAGTTGTAAACAGAATAGAGTAGTGTAGTGATAGAAGAATTTCAACATTATCACAGTGGTACGTCACTACCAACGCCGTGACGAAGATCGTTGATGCGAATCCTACAATGAGCTTGTACTTTCGGTGAGGCAAAACTTGTCTTACTACCTAGTAGTGCAGGTACCTAGTAGCAGTTACCTTTTGTAAAGATCGGTTCCATATTGGCAATCCTCCTGTCCTGATATTTCTGACCAGGCGACGGTAGCCAGTTACCCACCTGTCTGCGTACCAGCCTCCTGAAACAAAAAATCCTTACTTCTCCACTAATATCAAAAATGTGCTTACTGTTTTGCCCTTCTTTTAAGGAAAAACGAAGATGGAGAATGTTGACAAATGTAATTTTTGGTATAGAGATAGGTTAGGCCGGAGAGAAACATGGCTACGAAACGGATAAAACCGCAGGGCGAAAGTAAATAAATAATTTGTTATTAGTATAAACAGACTGCATGCAATAGTGTGCTTTTTATTGTTCTTGTACTGTTCTGGTCATCTCCACAAAATAAGACTATCTCCTAAAATGGAGATATAACGACATACGCATGTTAATAATTCTTGCATTCCTTTTTTAGTGAAAACCTAACGCTAAATGACCGGTCAAGACTAATCTGGAGCTTACCGCACGTTGACCTCAACGACATGTACTATGACATGTCAGGAAAGAAGTACCTCATTATTTTAAACCATTTCAAGTTCAAACGGACGAGACATTTTTGGTAAAATATACATATAATCTAAAACATACTTTTTTTAAACTATGAAAGTGATTATATGGCTGAAGGTGGTAAAAGGACACAATGCCTAGAATGGACCAGCCTTATAGCATTAAGACTGGGAGTTGCCAAGCGTAATATCTAGCACTAAATCCTTTCCGCCAGTTTTCGAGGGAGGTGAGGTAAACACGTAGAGCACGCATTTACTCACTCACGCACACTCATGCAGAATATTAGCACAAATAAAAGCTGCACACAAACTGACATGAACCGATCGTTCATGTACTTTGGCAGAGGAGAACGTGTTCGCTTGGATACTCCCGTTCTAAATGCTCTAAGATTGTAGCTATCGGAACACAGAACAATGGGCGTCAACAAAGTGATCTCTATAAGACTCTTCGAGGTTTGTAACATGTTACCAATGCCCCAGGTATTGCAATATCTAGCATATTTGGTCTTATTAATGTTGGATATCACTTTTGTTGGAGAGGGGGCGTCAGAGATTATTTTTATGAAGTTTCGCTGATAGGTCAAAGATTGATTAGAAAAGGAATAAACATCATAATACTCAGCTATTAATTTCTAGGTTCCGGAAACCATCAACAAGAGTAGGCACTGATAATGACGCCATTAGGCTTGAAGAGATGTACGAGAGGCTAGATTTCGATGTACAAAGATATGATGATTTACCTTGTGATAAAATTAAGCAAGTCTTTGAGAAATGTGAGTATTTTTAAAGAATAAAGTTACTTATTATAAACATTTGGAGCACATAGACAAAAAATGTGACAACGTCTTTAGGATTTTTTTTAAAGAGGAAAAAAATGTAAATGACTTTGCGATCAGTTTTTTCTACGAAAATTAATGGTAAACGCCCGATTTAATTTATGGGACCCTTTTCTAGTCGGTGAACATCGACCTAAGGCACAAAAATCTTCGCGTTGTAACCGAAAATTATTACAAGAGCTGGATCGGAATCTCTCATTACCATCCAATTCACTTTGCATGATAACTTTTGTGTCAAATAACTGGAGAATGGGTTCCAAATTAGGGATGATATAGTCCCATAATATTTAATATCTTGTTTTCAGTTTGTAAAATGGATCATAAAGACACGTCATGCGTGATTGTCGCCATCTTGACTCACGGTGACAAAGCAGACAAATTGCTCGCAGCAGACCGGCCCTACAGGTTGAATGATTTGACAACCATGACTGAAAATGTATCGGATCTAGTCGGCAAGCCAAAACTATTCTTTGTTCAGGTACATATTTATATAATTATTTACGACGAATATACAAAGTGCAATTGCATCTTACATTTGCAAAAAAGCTACTTTTGCTGAAAAAGCTGCTGCTGATCATCGTCATTCTATAGAAATTTGATTTACATTTAAGTCGCAACCAACATGTCAGCCAAAAAAATTGTATTATTTTGAAGGACAAACATTGTTACTATGGGTCAATGATATTATGCTATCGCGGACTTTGCTATGCTATTGGGTCTTTCGAAGACCTACAAGTCTGTAGTTAATTTGATGGATCTTTCTTTACTGTTTTGTCAGAGTAAAGCGTCCCAAAAGCATATGTTTAACTACGAATACATTACAAATATCGAGATTTCTCTACTATCTAAATTAATACGCACAAACATTTCGGAAGAAATTTTCTAAATGGTAGTGAAAACCGTATCTTAATCATTTACGAATTAAAAAAAAACCAAGGTACCAAATAGAATAGACGTGAAGATTTGTTTATTTTCAGGCTTGCAGAGGAAATAAAATGGACGCTGGTAAAGGTGTGAAAGTACGCGGAGATCCAGATGAACTTCATCGTCAACGGACCGTCCCTTCACATGCTGACTTCTTGATTATGTATTCCACTGTTAACGGTAATAAGGAATTTAAATTATTATTTTTCGGCTGCGGATCCATTAGACAAATTTTTATTTCACTTTTTCTATCAGCTTTCTTGTTTTGTTTTTAATGAGTTTTTCGGGAAACTTAAATGAATTTAATTAAAACAAAGAAAAAACTAGCGTAATTTTAAATATTTGAAGAGCCCCAGAATAAAGGCCCACTTAAAGAAAAGGCGACGATAGCTCAGTGGTAGTGACGTCGGATGCCGCGACGAAGGTCGTGGGTTCGAATCCTACAATGAGCTTGAGCTTTCGGAGAAGGAAAACATCGTGAGGAAACCATAGCACGGTGGTAGGGTACTTTGTAGTACCCGTCTGGCTGCGGCAACCTGAAGTTGAAAATCTGTCGCCAAGCACCTACCGATGTGTTCCGGCAATTGCACTTGAGAGCCAGTTTACCTTCTCGGCACTGTAACAGGTCAGCAACACATTAGTAATAGCTCTGGTATTGCAACTGGCGATAGGCGACGGTAACCACTTACCATCAGGTGGGCCGTATGCTTGCTTGCTACCTTAGTAATATAAAAAAAAAAACCTTCAATCCTTCACAGACCACCTGTCGTATCGCAACAAGTCTGGTTCGTGGTTGGTTCAGGCCTTGTGTGACGTCATAGAAGTCCATCACAGGCACCTCGACTTGCTGCACATGATCACACTCTTAAACCAGACAGTGGCTTACGAGTACCAGACCAGAAGCAGATGTCCTGAGTTCAGAAATAAGAAACAGATGCCTGAAACTCGGTATACGTTAACGAAAATGCTAAGATTCTAGTTAATTGTACCCTATGCGTTAAGTGTACCCTATGCGTTAAGTGTACCCTATCTGTTAAGTGAACCCTATGCGTTAAGTGTACCCTATGCATTAAGTGTACCCTATGCGTTAAGAGTACCCTATGCGTTAAGTGTACCCTAATTAATTAGTTAAATAGCTAGTTAAATTGTTTCGTATGCCTTAAAAAAAATAAGACTGATACTTAAGGCTGATTTAGAGATTTTAAAATTAAAAAAAACTGTCATTTCTATGTACTTATGTAAATTAGGTATACTTCTGCACTAATTAAGCGTACTTAAAAAAAATGTTTTTAAATAAAATTATTGTTATGTAAAACACATGTAACAAAATATTTTTGGCATTTATTAGATTATTAGTTTTATTAAAAAAATTATCAATATATTTTTTGTTTTATTAACTTCCAGTCCTGGCAGAGCCAACATCATGTAATGGGCTAGAACTAGGTTCAAATGGTCGCAGTTGATTAAACTTAGGTATATCTATACTAATAATAATAATCTATACTAATATTATAATCTATACTAATATTATAAAGAGGAAAGATTTTATTGTTTGTTTGCATTGAATAGGCTCCGAAACTACTAAACCGATTTGAAAAATTCTTTCACTAATAGGAAGCTACATTATTCCCGAAGTTTATAGGCTACTTTTTTATCCCGGGAACGCGAGTGAAACCGCGCGGAACAGCTAGTCCTATATAATTATACGGATATAATATGTATGTAATATATCCTCTATTATACGGTATAAGCCATGCCAATACAATGTTATCACTATTCGATAATGCATAAGCTTATCATGATATCACACATGGTATCTGTTCTACATTCTCGATTGCCGTCAGTCTTTGCAATCGCGTTCAAAAATATATATAAAAATCAAAAATTAATAAATAAAAATATTTCTTGATAATAAAATCACCAACTGAATTAAGATAAAAAAATAAAAGACAATCATATTTTGTTCCCAATATAAAATGGAGGATTCATCAGCAGATGCAAAATGGTTTAATAAGCCAAATTTAAGGTTAGTAAATTTCCTTTGTCAAGCACAAGAACCTATAGTTTTCAGAGAGCCCGTTCGATTATTTTCTGATGGTAAGTGGTTACCGTCGTGAGGAAATCATAGCAAGAGTCCTTCGTGACACGAGACTTTGTAGTGCTTGTCTGGTTGGGTATCATCACAACTTGAAAATCTGTCACCAAGCATATTCTGAGTCTGACGTATTCCAAGTCGTTCCTTTGTTATAATATTAAATAGTTAGAGCCCCCATAGACTACAGACTGACTAAGAACCCGATTAAACAGATTTAGAATCTCAGTTTCAGTAATATCAAAGCAAAACCAGGTGAAGATACAAGTCAAACAGTCAAACAACTAGGGTTTGATCCAAACGCATTATACTACGACATGTCAGGAGATAAATACTTAATTATACTGAATCAACACAAATTCAAGAGGACGCAGTATTTTCAGTAAGTGTCCTTTGAAAATTAGAACTTTTACTATTTTTTTTAACCAGTGCGTATTACCATCGATGAAGATACGGAATAGATTCATGGTCGAGGTTTGCTGACTGTCTCAGTTAGCTATGAAACTAGCTATTCTCGAAATTTCTCTGCTTCAAGATGATATAATGAATGTTAGTTTGATTAGTCATGCTGAATAATTTGTATTATGGGACCTACTTTGAACACTTTTCATAAAACAAGTCAACCATACTCGATCAAAATGTATAAAATAAAATAAAAATTGCGTTTTCGGAGTTGGTTCCATTTTTGAAGAACTAGGTTTGAAAAAGAAATCATACGATATAATGGTGGTACAGCACTGATTTTATCAAAATGTTTTTTACCGACCTTATCTCCGTATCTCTCTTCAGTCAAGACATACGTCAATTCAGAACACTAATCTGAATCTAAAAAGATGCTCTAAAAAACATCACTAGTAATATTTTACTTATTCTATAAAGAGATGTCAATACAGTCAAATGTAGGTAAAAAAACAACGCATTTTTTTTTAAATACACCCGGCAAGCAAGCATACGGAATGCCTGATGGTAAGCGGTTACCATAGCTTATGGACGCTAGAGACACTCTGGTGAAGCCCGGGTGTCACTAGAGTGTTGCAGACCTTTCCTCAAAATTCCTTCTCCACCACAAACTCTAGTGACACCTAAAAATGAATTAGGCATTAGGTCTCGCGGGACATTCCACATGGGACACAATGACTAAAGCCCCTTACTCACGCGCAGGAACATAAGATTTTATATTTTATTTTCGCTGCGATATTTTGTTAGATGGTCGAGCTGCTCTATGAGATATTTATGATTCACCATTATCTTACTAAAGTCGGTATAATTATAAGTAAGTAAAGTACAGTTATTGTGTTTTGTTTTCAGATTTAAACAACCTACGACACGCAGCGGCACAGAGAGTGATGTAGAAAGCCTAGAGTCACTCTTCAACAAACTGGGGTTCAAGGTTACGACACACACAGATCTGAATTATGAAGAAATCATCAAGGAAATTCGACATGGTAAGAGGCCACTATTCCAACCATCTCTGGACAAAAATACAGTGTGTGTCATGGACTTAGAACATTCGAACGACGCTACCCAATGATGCCAGTTTTCTTGTAAATATAAGCCTCACGGACACACTTACACATCAAAATGTTGCCGATTTTTGACATTCGCGTCGCGTACTATTTTGCTTGATATGGTCGCACTCAGGACACATACGTACGATATATTGTGCGTCATTTTTCACAAGGGGCGACTCCATCCAGTCTATTCCCAAATCCATGGTGTGTGTCTAAATAGTTTATTATTACCTACAGTATGTGGGATGGATCACAATAGAACGTCATGTATATGCATTGCCATTTTGACACATGGTGACAGCGGTGACGTGTATGCAGCAGACAGACCCTACAGGCTTAAGGATTTAATGGCCATATTCGAAAATCATGCCAGTCTCGTCAATAAGCCAAAGCTCTTCTTTATACAGGTAATTATCTGTATTGCTATAACTATGGAAGATGGATTTAAAGAAACATAGTATTTACAATACTTTTTAAACTCTCGCGAACACAATTCATGTTTATAGTAATGTAACGGGTCTATTCGCGCATAGAATATTATCAAAATATAATTTTGACTAACCTCGACGTTAGTTGCATTGATCGTGGTCACGAGTGGACTGACCACTGTGAAACATAGTATTTACAATCTTCAAGATTTAAATCGCTGCAAATAATTATATGTATTGACTGTATGGTCTTGTGTTTTGATGCCACCGTGTGAAATGTTGACTTTAAGCGATTACTCTGGCATTTTTGTTTACGATATAATGGCATAGCGCCTTTAGCGGAATACTTATTGAATTAATTTTATATTGTTACGTCATACATTAACTTTACACTAAGGGTACAAAAGACAAAATCTGTTTTTAAATCTCTCCATGAGGCCTCCGCATTTGACCTATTTTGCCAGTTCACAGCAAAAGCGTGGATTTGCTAAATAAACATAAAATATTTTCATTTCATTCTTTAATTTTTAATGGAAAAGCTTGAGCCAATAAAAACGAGATTAAATTAATTTTTAACTCGAAATTTTACGAACATTGAAACAGGGATATCATTATATCTAATCTACGAATATAGAATAATATAAAAATTAAACTCTTTTAACCCACCATCTCATATAACCACTCAAATGAAGCCAATGTATCTACAAATACCTATAGATTTTAGCCAGTTCTTGACATGAACATTTCTTGATTGCGCCTTCATGAAGTACTTAGTTACCATTTTGTATGCTTTGGTGGAAACTGTTATGTACAATTTGTACATAAGAAAATAAGTTATTTACAAGAAGAATTTAATTTCAGAATTAACTATATTTTCCAGGCATGTAGAGGGGACAAAACTGATTCCGGTAAAAAAATACAATTGGATGGAGAAGCAAGTTTCACAGTTCCTACTCATGCCGATTTTCTCACTCTATACTCAACTGTTGAAGGTGAGAACTGGATTATTTTGTACCCTCAATTACATGATCTAATCGATAATAAACGTATTTTAAAGGTAGAGGAAGTGGCTGGATGCTGAATTCATCAATACGATTTTCCATTATGGCTGAGAAGGATAGGTCTTCTTCTTAAATTACTGCAGGAGGATTACAAATTAACTTGAACTCAAAATCAAAACTCATTTATTCAGTTTAGGCCCTGATAAGGCACTTATGAATGTCGATAGTTACAATTTTAACAATAGACTCTACCACCAGTTCGGAATACACATAAACTGAGAAGACTCCGCCAAGAAACTCAGCAAGGCTTCTTTTTCTTGTGGATCTTTCTTTTGAATTTATATAATTATAGTTTTTGTTTTAAATATACATAAACTTATATACTTATATAGACTCCGGACAAACAAGACAATGTCAATGTTCATGCAAAGAAATGTCTGTCTTGGATGGGATTTACTCACGACCTATTGCGTGACAGTTATCTAACCAACCAGTCCAACCACCCACCTGCTTTCACAGATAAGATATCCTCGAACCCTCGATATAAAAAAAACTTGTTTAAATTTTCAGATTATCTATCGTACCGCAATTCTTTAGGATCATTCATGATCCAGTCACTGTGTAAAATTATTGATGAACACCACGAGGATCTGGATATTCTGCACATCATCACATTGGTGAATAGAAGAGTCGCCTACGAGTACACCACCTATTCTTTGAGCGAAGATATGAACAATAAGAAACAAATGCCCGAAGCAAGGTATACACTGACAAAATTGTTGAAATTTACTGACAATTTTACAGATATCTATTAGATAACAGACAATTTTTAACCGACTTAAAAAAGGAGGAGGTTCGCAATACTAATTATTTTTGCGTTGGGTTCAATAGCTCACACACATTTTATTTGTATTGCCTTGGAAATTTACTGTTTTTTTATAAAATTTGATTATAAAAAGTATGCTCTTAATAAACGACTTTTGGATAAAAATGATTTTAATTTACGAAGGAGGAAGGAGATAACTCCTCCATTGAAAAGGGATTATTCGCGTAAGATCTTCACCTTGCTCCTTGTAACTCTATAAAAGACAGAAATACCAAAATGTATAATTTAAAGTTATTTATATCGCAATTGCAGATTTGAAATTGTCTTCCAATCCGACATATATGTATGAAACCGCTAGGCACGGGCCTATAGGACCTTAGGCCAAATCCGCCACTACGCCTACTTACATGAAACCATTTATGAAATTGAAATAGCTCAGGGTATTTTTAATGAGGGGACACAGTGTAGCTGCCCAGCGGAGCGGATCAAATTTTTCCTGACTCTGAAAATTACAATTTAGCGCAAGCGACGGGCAAAAAGCTACACTGTGCATGGATATAATAGGGTTATTTTCATTTAGCAGCTAAAACTTGGGCATAATTACTATCCGAAGTATGCCTGAAGTAGTATATAGATGGTTAAGTAAATGAAAAATAGGTACGTGTTTTTTCTACGTCAATGATATGCGTTGATGATAGGTTACCACTACTACCCAACTACCCTACTACCCACTAAGGAAACTCCGTTAACCGTGGCATAGTGTTATACGATATTGGTGCTATTGGGCCTAAGACCTTGGTGCAATTGGGCCTTATGCCCGCTTAGGCCAGCCACACATTATAAGAAATTTTCTGTTAGAAAACTTCTGACGCCCGCCGGAACCACCTCGAAACTTCGCTCCGGCGAATCTGAGTTTAGTTCGTGGTCGCCAGCATACTCTTGGGAGTAGGAAAAAATAAAATGGATGACTACAACGTACTTTTATTTAATTACTGCTTTATTGTAATACCTTCTTGGTGAACAAAATAAGACTCATGAGAGGCGGACGTCAGACACTTTAGAATTCTGATAGCATGCGAAGTCTAGAACAAAACATATGAGCAGAGCTTATACAATATATGCCATTGCCTTCCGGCGGGCGTCAGAAATTTTCTTTTAATGTGTAGCTGTCTTACTGTCAGCTAACAACAAGATTTTATAAAAACTAAAGTAACTAAATAAATACAGAGTGGATAAATAAAATTTACTTACAAAAGCAAAGTTAAAAGGAAGCTTATCCAATATTTACAAGAAAAACCATAACCGTATAGTCACTGCGATACTTAAACAGGTCCAAATTAAAATAAAATAAATAGAACGGCGTTGTGTACCCATTTTACCGTCCTAACATCGGTTATTTGCGAAATAAGCAACGTAATGTAATAGCTATTAAAAATCCTTTACAGAGTTTAAATTACACCAGTGTTTTTAACCTTTTATTAGGACGACTTGGCACATTGATTATACGTAAATAGATATATGTATCTCTCTTAGTATGTAGGTAGTAAGAGGTTTTTTTTATTTTTTTATGCACATAGTTAATGTTAGTTTAGATTTAAAGTTTCTTTAGTTTCTAATTTAGTAATAAATTGTTTTCGTTACTGTTGTATCTCTGTATTATATCTATGTTACGCTCAAAGACCGAAAACGCTCATTGAGCGAAAAAATTGCTCACAACGCGTTGTGGTCATAGTAAAACATCCACATCGCGAAATTCGTGTTATGGCTCTAATGAAAACGCTCACGACGCGTTGTGACAATCACAGAAAGACCACATAGCGAAATTAGTGTCGTGGCTGACATGCTATTCGCCCACAACGCGTTGTGGCAATGGAGAAAAGCCATGATGCATTGAGTAAAAACAAACAAAATAGTATTTCAGTATGTATTTCTAGTTTGGAAACCTATGGATTCAAATAAAAAGTGTTAAATGTTTTGTACCAATAAAAAATATATTTATTTATTTAAAAAAAATACTTAATAAGTTGTTTTTTTTTAATATTGAATAAAGTTATCCCATTTTTTTTTTGTATTCTATTTATTTATCCAATAAATAACAAATATAGTTTTATGTTATGACACTTTTTAGGGTTCCGAAAAAAAAAAACGGTTATAGGATCACTCGTGCGTCTGTCTGTCAGGCTGGCTGGCTGTCTGTCTGTCTGTCCGAAAATATTGGACTGGATTGAGTTGAAAGTTGGTACACATATGTAAGTCGATGAACCAAATATGTGTTACGTAAATAAATGAATTTCAAACATGGGGGCTAATTTTGGGGGTAAATTAGAAAATAAAAAAAAAAAGTTTTGCAGACAATATTGTGTAACATATCAAATGAAAGGGCTTTTTATCAGGAAGTCAAATATATTTTTTTTATAATTTTAATATAAATAGTTTTGAAGTTATTTAAGAAAATAGGCGAAAAATTGGCGAAAATTGACCATTCCCCCCCCCTTATTTCCGAAACTACTGGGCCAAACATTTTGAAAAAAAAACAGATAATAGTTCTTTACCTAAAGATTACAGGAAAACCTATGAGAAGTCTATCTAATACCTTTAAACCTGCAATTCATGGATATATATATATATAATCTGAATCTCGGAAACGGCTCCAACGATTTTCATGAAATTTGGTATGCAGGGGGTTTCGAGGGCGATAAATCGATGTAGCTAGGTTTCATTTTTAGAAAAGACGATTTCCAAAAAAATACTTTTTATAGTTACCATCAACAAATTTGGGTCAGGTTTAAAAATATTTATGGAACTTAGTTAAACATGTACGGAACCCTCTCCACGCGAGTGTAACTCGCATTTGTCCGATTTATTTTATATTATATTTAATAATATCAAATACTTCATGTAGTGATTTAAAATTTTTGCAGCAGAAAGGGCTTTAATTACATAGTTACAGGATAAAAAAAAATATTTCCTAAGGAAATCTACCATAACTTTTCAAGACTAGTAGGACCCATATCGCAAACCACTGTGTGTCGTAATCAAATATGGTTCCATACGCGTCATGGCTTTTCTCCATTGCCATAACGCGTTGCGACACGACTTTCGCTATGTGGTCTTTCTTTGATTGCCACAACGCGTCGTGAGCGTTTTCATTAGAGCCATAACACGAATTTCGCGATGTGGATATTTTACTATGACCACAACGCGTTGTGAGCAATTTTTTCGCTCAATGAGCGTTTTCGGTCTTTGAGCGTAACATCTGTATACTAATAATAAAGCTGAAGAGTTTGTTTATTTGTTTGAACGCGCTAATCTCCGGGGTTACTAGTCTAGTATGTTTACGCACACAACCTATGGCGATGGCGTGACAGGTAGGATATTTAAATTAAGGCTTATTTTTGGCATTGACCAAAAAGAAAATATCAGGAACTATATGATGTACCTATGTATTAGAAGCTATAGGTATATAAGGTTAGAATTTCACACGTAACAACTTGTAATGACGTATAATTATTGTTATCAATTCATCCAATCTACGTACATTTTGTAAACAGTTAGGCCGAAACACTAAGTTCTGTAAGCGACCGCAAGATGGCCGTAGTTCCGCCAGCGACGCGGTAACCGGATACTGTAAACATTGGCCGACCTGTTGAATTATTCATGAGCACCCCAGTACCTAAACCACACGTTCGCCATAGATCAGTGGTTCCCAACTTGAGTTATAATGCCCCCATGGGTACGGATAGTCCTATGGGGGATTTCGGGTGCGTTCAATATGACATATGGGTAGGCACATTAAATATCTTCGATATGTAAAGAATTATAATAAGGATAAGTAATTTGTAGATAATCTCTGGTATTTTCTCTGATTCTTTTCTTTACGATAGACCTGTGTGTCAAATGCAGCTATCAGAACCACCATGTCATCAAGCCAAAGCACCTACCAAAGGTAGGCTTTGGCTTCACGACAGACTTTTGGGGGCTCCGGCTGGGCACGATGAAATAAAATAAAATTCAGGACAGTTGAGTCGTTGTCAAGTTTACTTGTCATCAATCATCATTATCAGCAACGAGACATTTCCCTTGCAAAGATGGTGAAAAATTACAGACGCGTTCACAAAACATATAAAAAATTATTGAATTATTCAAACGGTATGTGTACTTACCTACCTATATTGCATCCAGTCGGCCGGCCTAAATTAAATTTCCCTGACCTGCCAATAACTTAAAGAGAGCAACAAAACTGGGCGCATAAATAAAAATATGCTCTACCGTTTTACTGTTCCTCAGCAATAAAGTTGAGTGAATCTTTCAATCAATATGGTACAGTGTTTATTTAAATACAAAAGTGCTAAAGTGGTTTTATTTTTTATTTTATCTACTCTCATATCGTAATGTGCTAATTATGAAATTAAAACCAGTACTTTAATGACCCACTTTATGCACACCCGTGTATAATGATTCATTATAGTACAGTTTTGTTCCCAAGAGAAAGCTATAAAATAACTTTTTTTCTATTAAAGTACACTTTGGACCTATCAATAGTATAATCAATCAGTATCAATTCAATTTTAGATGCAAATTTACTTTGCGTGTCGTTACATGTGACGAATTTTTGACTTGAACTTTAGAGGTAAGAATTTTTGGGAGTTGGCAACACGGATTTGATTAGGTATATGATTATTGTGTTCGTTTTTTTGAAAATTGCAATTTTTTACCTTTAAATTACATTATTTATATGAGTTTAGATAAAGTACTGTATGATACTGCACATAATTAGGTATTAAAAACTCATGTCACACTATTAAGAACCTCGCCTACGGCTCGGTACTTAAACTCACACTCGCATTTAATAACCCCTATTATGCAACAGTATCATAAACTACTATTATGTCACTTTTCGGCTCGCTTTTCTTATGTTTTCCCGGCGTAGAAAGATTTTCATAAATTATTCCAGAGTAGGTAGGTATCACCAAATCGAAAGTAACTCTGTTTGTTTGTTACCGTGTCACTCCTAAACTGCTGAACTAATCGCGATGAAATTTAGGACGCAGATAGTCTATGATATGGAGATGACTACTTTTTATCTCGAGAAGCGGGTGAAACCGCGGGAAAATTAGCCGTCGCTAGATTTATATAAATACAGATGAACTACTTTTGCTTTACCAATTTTTAAACCGTAGAAAAAATCCGTCCTACATTTTAATTGAGTGAGATTTAAGTTAATGATTTTTTCCTCCATTTGAAATTGGTCCTCTCAGCGAATCAGTATATAAATAAATAAATAATATCCTGGGACATTCTTCACACGGTTATCAGATCCCAAACTAAGCAGAACTTTTACTATGGAAACCAGATAACTGATATATATACTACATATACTACTTTTGTTTCTTTTTTTTTTGTAAATACATACTTAAATAGATAATTACACCCAGACACAGGACAAACAGACATGTTCATGCACACAAATGTTTGTCCTGGATGGGAATCGAACCCGCGACCAGCGGCGTGATAGGTGGTGTCTTAACCAACTGCGCCAACTGGCTTGTCATACTCAAAATATTACTGCAACTATTTGCGCGCGTGAAAATAGTGTGTCCTAAAAAATATATATGGTAGAGAAATGACTTGTGCAAATAAACGAAGCAATAAAACAAAAGAACACAATTGCCATGTAATAAATCGGCGACCCGCATCGCAATTGATGGCATCTGGCAACACCAATATTTGGCGCGTCACGTCCGCTTTGTGTACCGTATTGTCCGTCCAGCGATTTATTTGCACGCAATGGTCATCGTATTGTGTTTGTGAGGGCATAGACAACAGAGGCTTTTAGCGGGAAGTCTATGTGTAAATATTATGTTGTTTTTAAATTGCAGAACTATCTCTTTTCTGGATTATTTCTTTCGCAATTCACCAGCTTCCCGAGATAAAAAGTATTCATATCATTGACTATCTACGTGACAATTTTCATCGCTATCGGTTCGGTGGTTTAGACGTGAAAAGGTAACAAACAAATAAACAGAGTTATTTTCGCATTTATAATATTAGTGATCAAACTCCCTGACTAGACTGATCACTGACTGAAATATTAACACTAAGAAAGGAATTTTGAAAATGGACTCCTAAGGGGTTAAAATAGGGGATCCGGAATCGCGAGGGAAAAGTCAGTAGGTACTTATTGAATAAATAAGTAGGTAAATAACAAAAACAAGTTTCGTTACATTTTGTGAGGGGTTAAAATGTAACGACTTTCGCAACTGTTTCATGAGATAAACCCTGGCAGGATCGTACTCATAAATAAAAAAAAACAAAAGCCCCATAACAAAAGTTTTAACATTAGCAACGCTTATTCAAAATGATTATTTAATTTTACTCGGCGTATCGCTGAAAAGTTTCCCCATTGTTGCCAACAAACAGATGTCTTAACAAAAGATAAAGAATATCAGGGCTGTATTCTATCCATTATACATAACTTAAAAACTTTTATTAAAACATTGACTTAACTAATATAATAATGTCATAATTAATTCGGATTCAGATAGCTGTGTGCGTGCGAAGAATGTCCCAGAATACTGACAAGTTGCGCTGATGATAACTATAATGCTATTTTTTAAAGTATTTATATTGTAAGCCTCATGGCTTCATCAACCTTACCGGACAAGTCGGCGAGCGCAGAGGGCTCTCAACCGGACAACATTTAGATACCCATGTCTGAGGGCACCCAATGGGGTACGAACCTCGGCTCAGGGCGTTACCGGGTAGAGGGAGGGCTAACATAAATTACAGTAGTGAAAGGAAGGTCCGTATCCGTATCTGTGGATCCGCGTTTACAAATACTCGTAAGGACCTAAACTCTCTAAATAGTCGTCTGCGCCTCAGGTGTTGCAAGGGTCTATATAGGCTACGGTAACCGCATAATATCCTTCGCCGGCTTCGTTGTATAAAAAACCCATTATGCAAGTGCTATAGGCTGCCGTTCATCCCAGGAATACAGGGATCCAAGTCTGTGTTAAGATGGAGGCGTCGTTTGTAGCGCGAAATTCAAATATTATCACGTTTTTTGCAAATTGCAGCTCAGTTATAGGTCGTACGTTATCAACATGTTATTTGCGACAAGAATGGTTGTATATTTACTGATTAATAACAAAAGAAATCATCAACATATTCCTCCAAGGTATATTAGTAACATTTTCACGAAATAGTCGTATATGTCAGTAATATAAGGTTTACCCTTAAGAGACTATTCGAATGATAAAGCACTCCTTAACCGATCCTGTAGTATATAGTGATGATAAAATTGCCCCGCGTCAAAGTTTCAGGACACCGTTTCCCTTTTATACTACGTTTTGTTTGATACATTTAAATAACAATGAAATCCCTGGCAAAGAAAGTTTCTGCTACAACATTTTTAGTATAATGGGATGGTTTTATATCGTACGACACGACAACGATTTTGTTTGAATCAAATTTATTTTTCTTTTATGATATACCCATTAGCTTTCCGCATCCCAGTTTCTGGCGATTCGCGTGATGTAAGGAATTTTATAAGGTATTTTTATATTATTGCAGTTTTCCACTTACAACAGTGGAGCTTTTTTGATAACTTTTCTCAAAAATTAAAATCTAGCATATTTTTTTTTCGTTAATAACTTCTTAGTCTTTTTCTTCATTGTTGAGGAGTGTAATGTTCTCAGGGTTCATATAAAATACTAGCTTTCGCCCAGCGGTTTCACCCGCATTAGAGTTCATGAACACCCCGTTCTCAATTTACCCAACCAAATAATATGTAGGTCAATTTGTCCGTTAGTATATTCTCATACCTTAAGAACCACAGTACAGATTATGAAGCGCTTTTCAAAGATAGGTATCCTCTTAGGTTCAGGTTCCTAGAGGAAAGTTTTAGGCTAGTAAATATCCAGAGACATGTAGGTATAGTTGTTCTGTGACGATTGAATGCTACATACCTAAATATATTTTGCATGTGGAGTTCAGTTTTCACGTCTAAACACTGGTTAAAAATTACAATCCATGAAGTAGCTTACCTAAGTTTTTGATAAGTAAAAAAAAACAGTCAAAGGTTCAGAACCATACAGCCTTCTTATATTTTTTTATTAAATTTGTAGGTATATTGAATTCATTATGTGTTCGATATTGTTTCTTTTTTATAAGCTTCGGATGGCATGAAAGAGATAGTGTTTTTCTTTCTTCTTTCTTTCTAAACGTTGAAACAGTGTTTAATGAAAATTGGCAAAGCGGTAAACCCGAAGATAAGTAGGTAGGTATTTTTATTTCAGGACTTGTGAGAAACTAAGGACAGTTTCTAAAATGATTGTCTCATACAATACAGATTGATACAGATGTCAAGAACTACCAACATAAACCTATCCATGATTAATCTATCTATCTATACTAATAATAAAGCTGAAGAGTTTGTTTGTTTGAAAGCGCTAATCACTGGATCTACCATTCGGATTTGGAAAAATTTTTTTGCAATTGAAAGCCCAAGTATTAAGAATGGTTATAAGCTAAATCACGCTACGATCCTTCAGAGCCGAACAATAATAAAAAAAACGCTAAGCGGGAATCATGTATAACTCGGTATGGTAATGGATGACAGCGATCGCCCGATGTAACCCGAGCAATACCGATAAGAACCAAACTATGCACGACTTCACCTGAAATACGGGTGAAGTCCTATACGTAATTAGTTTGATGATGAACTGCTTTTCTGCGTTTAATATTTTTAAGTTGAATTGTTGTAGATACCTATTACGGATTTCATAGAAACATATACTCTTTTTAAGGTTATAGGCTACTTTTAATCCCGGGAACGCGAGGGAACAGCTAGTTATTTTATATAGACTAAATGCTATAATTTTAGAAATTTTAGAGCACTTGTTAGAAATATTGAAGAAAAATACCTATTAAGCTTTATTACTTTATTTTGGCATGAAAGTTGAGCAATACTGTGAATGGAAGGGTTCTTAGTTTGCTATAAACAATGCTTGCTATGGGATAACTTAAATTCATAAAATATGGTACCTACTGATATGAATAGAGTAGCCTTATACAGTCTGATGAACTTTTTTTTAAAATCATATAAATATCTATGATTAAAATTTAGAATAATTTTGATTTCTATGTTGTTCGTTTGTATTAATTAGTCTATATTCAAAATTTTGGATCTTTTGCTGAAGTAATTGCAAAAATATTAAAGGGCAAAAATGAAATATTTCACCCTCTATAACATTTCATTGCTAAATAGTATTACAAAATGCTTTAGGATTCTTATATTGCTTGCTATGGGTAGCTTATAACCAGAAATTCGTGGTTCTGAAATCAATAGGAAAAGCGTTATAAAGGTTGATGAAAAAAAATTAAAAAGGTCATAAAATTGTCTGTGATTAAAAAGTTTAAAATAATTAATGTGCATATTGTTACAATTATGTTTATGGTCTACACCCAAATTTTTTTATCCCTAGCTCAAGTAATTGCAAAAATATTAAGGGGCCAAAATACAATTTTCCACCCTCTATAACATTTAATTGCTAAATAGTATTGCAAAATGCTTTAGGATTCTTATAGTGCTTGATATGGGTAGCTTATTTCCAAAAAATCATGCTTCTTAGTTAAATAGTTCTTGCGTTATACAGGTTGATAAAAAAAAATTAAAAAGGTCATAAAATTGTCTATGATTAAAAAAAACTAAATTATTGATTTGCATGTTGTTAAATTTGTGTAACATGGTCTACACCCAAAATTTTAGATCCCTAGCTCAAGTAATTACAAAAATACTAAGGAGCAAAAATAAAATTTTCCACCCTCTATAACATTTAATTACTAAATAGTATTGCAAAACGCTTTAGGATTCTTATAGTGCCGGCTATAGGTAGCTTATTTCCAAAAAATCATGCTTTTTAGTTGAATAGTTCTTGCGTTATTCAGATTCATAGAAAATAATTTAAGGTGTCATAAAATTGACAACTATGAAAAATTTGAGAAACACTGGATTTAATATTGTTTCAATTGTATTGATTAGTTAATATTCCAAATGTAAGGTCCCTAGCTTGAGCCATGACAAAAATATTAAAGTGCAAAAATTGGATATTCCACCCTTTATAACTTTATGCCGCATAAAAAGTTTGAGAAACTTAACAATACATTTCAAAATAAATACTGTAGAAAGCTTATATTCCAAAAATCAAGCTTCTGCTATGAATATTAACTGAGAAAAACAGGATGCTAAAAGTAAATTTTCAACATTTTTACTTTGTCTATGGGCAAACCTTTGACAAAAGCCGAGTTGAAATTTGTAGTATTTGTATAGCATAACGCGTATACGAAATTTCATTTGCCTATCTTCAGCCGTTGGAGAGATATAAGAGTTTGAAAAATGCATAATTTCCATCGGTAATATCTTCCTCGAAGAAAAAAAGTTTGAGAAACGCCGAAAATATATTATAGCAGTATTATTAAACTACCTACACTATAAATTTTGAGTTTGTAGCATTCAAACTCACAAAGTTATCAAGGTTTAACGGAAACAAAGCAAATCCCTTATTTTTTAAAATTTTCCTCCCATAGACAAAAGTTTGAGAAACGCTCGCACCCATATCTAATATTTTTTACTGAAAAAGCTACATTAAAAATTTCAGACTTCTAGACCCTAAGGTTCCAGAGATATTAAGATTCTTAAAATCGCACAAAGGGCCCGTTTCCACCGCTGTGGAAAGGAATTTCGAAAAATCACTTCTTAAATGGGGTCTACGTGACAAAATCTATGCACATGCCAAATTTCACATTAATCGGTTCAGCGGTGTAGGCAGGGGGATGTTTACCCAAAAAACCGCTACTCTTTTATATATATAGATATGTGAGTTTAGTTAGTTTACTTTTTGTAAAAAGCAGACGTTTTTTTTATTTGCGACTTGTATTCTATGTAATATTTAAATATGTTTTATTATCAATAAAAAAGAAATCGTTACGTGTAAATGTTCAGAAAAACTTTTTTAATTGAAATGTTCTCTTTTCTTCCATAAATGCATTATTTTTTATTTAAAACGCTAAAAACATTTAAGTCTTATCTCTCCTAGGTAATCCTTACTAATATTATAAATATGTAAGTTTGTTTGTCCTTCTATAACGTAGCAATGAAGCAATGAAAAAGCTTAAATTTTAATCTTAAGTATAAAAAAAAAACATTTATTTCAGTTTCTTTTCAGTTTAAGATTTCTTCTTTCGTACTCTCAAAAAATAATTTTGCCCTGTATACCCAGCAGCCCTATTGAATCAGTTTGGTTTGGTCCAGTAATTGCCAGTCAGTCAGGCAGTCAATCAATTGAGGAAATAGCGATGGTATCCAAGGCACGACCCACATGATTGTGCTCGTATCCTCGGCAGTAGGCCGTCGATATTCAATGGCAATGGAAAGGCTCTGAATACCTCGTTACTGGGACCTTCTTCATGCACAGATTAGGTACACACACAGTTAGTTATTAAAACGAGTTAATATTAGTTATTAAAACTTTTTTAAACAATTTAAAATTTGAGTTTATAAAATTACAACACTACGAGTATATCCATGGAACAAATGTACTTATGGGAATTTCAAATTCTAATTTAATCTTTTAAAATTAAGATTTTGTCCAGTTAGGCTGATTCTACGAATATACTAAGATACTAACAGAAAACATTCCTCAAAAAATAGCTAATGCATTTCAAAATGGTAGTCTCTGTTCGTAACTAACCTACAATCTAGGGGTTGAAAGGAGGCGCAGTGCAAACTAGGTAGGTAGTAGGTACATACATAGATAAAGACCTTGTGGCGACTCGGCTGGCGTGTAGAGTTCCCAATATAAATTATGATACAAGGTATTTCCAAAGGCATCACTGCAACGCCACAGAATACATAATTGTACAGGTAGCAACGCTAACTATATTTCAGGTAACGTTAGTTATTTATAGTATGAAAAATAAACATCACCATTAAAGTAGAAACTTTTAAACATTTAATTGTAAGGTTTTTAACCTACAGAAAAGAAACGGAACAGTGACAATCTTAAGTCATGGTAAGTAATATTGTGGTCGAATGTGGTAAGCACATAAAATAGAACTCTTGTATTTTTCGAACAGTTTTTTTTTTTTTGAAAGGACTAAGTTGGTAGCCTCAGATGGCTGCAACAACCTTACCAGACAAATCGGCGAGCGCAGAGGGCTCTCAGCCGGGGTTTCCGAACAGTAATTTCAAAATAATTGATGTTAGGGTATTTGCACAGCGCCTCTCTCGGAAAACTCATGGAACTAATTTCTTCCATACAAGGCACAGACATTTTTTATACAACAGACGCAATTTGGTAATTAAAAAAAAAAAAATTCGTTTCCCGTTTACCTTGTTTAAACAATGGTGGTTTAATTCTGATTGATGTCCCATGAATATTTAATAGATCTATTCCGGTAACAAACAAGCGAACGTAATTGCTACTTGATACCACGTTTTGAATACATTATCAATCATCTACAAAGGCATATATGCCATAGGGGTGTTAATCTATTTAATAATTCACCAGTGCTGGAAGTACCAATATAACAATATTTACCTAGTAGGTATGATACCAACAATGAAGTCGCGAAAAAAATTAACGTTTCACCCTTGGTCGATCAGCTATGAAAAGTAAGTAATAATTTATTTTCAGAGTTGATCACATAGTAAAAGATTTTGTTACACTCTTTCTACCACCCCTATGCATGCAGTACATATTGGGCGTCGGCCATCTGACAGCAAGGGTCACTGATAGCTGGCTAGCTAGCTAGTTAACTTTGTTTTTCCACATGAAATTTTCAAAATAAGTTCCCAGAAACAAAAGTGTTTAAATGCCGTCACACGGTTGTCCACTATAAAGGGAAATCTATTAAAGCTGTAATATAGTTGCGACGCCCAAGAGGATATACAAAAGCGAAAAGACCCGACATATTAACAGAAACATATGTCACTGTTAAAATATTAGATTTTATCGATCCTTAGGTTCAAAGTTACAAGGGCTTTAGGAGGCCCTGCCATTGCCATGAAGATTCTATCCTGACAGGAACATCTCTATAATTAGACGAACTAAAGCGATGATCTGTTTGCTTCCAGAATTAGTCACTAATTTCGAATTTATCAAATCCTTACAAGATTCGACCTAACGTACACGGCACGCCAATTGTCATCCCAATAATGCAAAAAATATTTCGTCATGTTGGTATTAGAGACGTAACAATTTGTCAATTTCGTCTTACTAATTATAATTAAAACTGATGGACTATTACAAACAATACGAGCGGCCTCCCAAATTGGCGTGGGCCTTCAAAGTTTATATTAATTGGGAGGTACTGGCAAATTGTTGGCATTCCGGTAGATTAGTTTGCGCCTAACCGCAGGGGTTTTGCCAAAGTTTGAGGCACTTTGGGCCACTTATCTGACCTGTTAAAGTCGGTTGATTGTATTGTTTTATTAGATACCTACTAAGCAAATTCTGACCAAGTCATCTTTAGTAATATTATGAACGTGAAAGTGTGTTTTTTTTTGTTTAACCGCGGCGAGTTACTGCTATAAGACGTTGGTGCAATTGGGCCTTATGGAACATAAAGTATTCCATATTTGAATATGTTTTATGGAGCGACCCTAATTTTCTTTCAAACACATTTTGAACGTTTTATAGCGGCCTATTAACTGCTTCTATTAGGCTTTATAGGCTTTGTAAGACCCCTGCAACATCAATAGGCGAGAGATTATTAAAAAAAAGCTATCTAAGTACTACTTTATTTATATTCGAAAACCTCCACTATTATGTCAAACTGTACCACACAAAAATGTCAGCATAAAAATCTCATTAATAACACCGAAAAAATACCTCAAGAATTTCACCACAAATACAAAATTATTCTCATTAACCAAGCCTTAATGACATGGCTTTTTGCTTTAAGTTTAAGCTCGCAAAGAAACGCGTGGGGCTTTTAAGCTGTAATATAAAATGTTAAATTGCAAGCTTAGAATAAACGGGCGTGAATTTATATTTAGTGTTATATAATGTAAGTAGGTACTAAGCCGTTTCCTTCGGTTACACTTGCGTTTCCGGGTTTTTTTTGCGCGGTACCCTAATTAGTTTTCAAAAATAAAAGTAGGTTTTCAAAATTAGGTAGTAAACGATTTCACAAGAGGACAATGAGAGTGTCGCCTACGGTAACCCCTTACCATCAGGCGGTCTGTATGCTAGTTTGCTACCTTAGTGAATAAATCCTATACAATTCATCAAATCTGAACTTGCTGATGAATCCAACATAAAGTTTGTATGTTTGTTACATCATCACGCTCAAATGGCTGAACCAATTGTAATGAAATTTGGTACGGAAGTAGCTGACACCTTGGATTAACACATAGGCTACTTTTCATCTCTCGGGAACGTGGGCAAAAAGTATAAAAATCGAACGCAATCTAAGACTGACAACTTTTGTTCTTTTCTATACAAAAAAAGACGTGTGGCACTCGGAGACTGCCTCGGTAAAGCTATTGCATAGCTGTTTTTATCAATTTATGCAATTATAATTATTTATTTATTTTATTTTTGCAGTAATTTTTTTTCCTTTGTTTTTTTTTTCTTTGATATTAATTCAAGCAAAGAATAAATAATATATAGATTCAAGTTACACTTTTTGAGCGTGGTCCGATACAACCAATGCCACCTAGAGACGAGTTGCTGATCTAAAGAGACAAGCGTGATATTTCAAAAAGTCATTAAAAGTTCTGCTATTCATCGATAGATGGCAAAACTAAAAAGTATCACCGCTGTGCCGGTCGGAGTGGGGGGTGTTAGGTTATTTTCGTTACGGAATTTCTGGATTCGGTCTCCACGCTCAAGGCCCGTGATAGATAAATTTTAATTAAAAAAATTTAGTTCTATTCTCCTTAAACCTATTTAGACCCAAATACAAATGAAATTAAAAATTTAGAAAAAAAATATATTAAATTAACGATAGCAGGCACAAAAATACTTAAAAAAAGTATTAAGTAAGTATTCAAAAAACACTTTCTTCGTACAGGGACAAGGGGCTCAAGTGTGGCACTTTTCAAAGCGATCAGTATTTTCCATTATACATTAAGTAGATACCATTGATTATATATTATTATTGATAGTACCTACTTACACACTAATAATTATCACATAAAATATTAAAATTTTGCATAGCAACCTTGCGAAAATAACTTCTGTTAGATTATTAGAATTATCAATTTGACCACTTTTTTCAAATAACACTCATAAGATACACTACTTAGCATGACAAATACAAATGAGAATTAAAGATAGGTATCTCAAATATATAAAAACATGAGGGTAGTGGAAGAAAGCGGATCCAAATGGGAGTCACAGATAGTAAGCCATACTATCATAGATAATACTATATACTGAGACTTAGGTACTACGCACGCTGCACGAGGCAGTCACAGAGTACGATTGATAGAAAATCCCAACCCCACTAAAACTAATTGTCATTATTTATTTTTTTCTCGTTTCGGCAAAAGTCATAGGTTATGAGGTTATGCGTTAGTTAACATTGCAGTAACCTTGTATTGCTGACCTACATGATGTTAAAATAATATTTGTACAAACCACCAATTTATTTAATATGATTTGGCCAAATAAAGTGTACCTAAGCTACTACGATTTCCCTAGGGGACTTTAAGGTCGCTTCGTGGCCCTACGTTTCGAATATACCATTTTTATGGCCTCCTAAACTTAATAAGTTGATATAAGTGCGTAAGTAACATATTTTATTATCAGTGTGTTTTACCCGGGTTGCCCGGGTAGTGTATTAAATACATACACATTCCCAAAGAGATTTTTTATATGGGTAGGAATAAGTATGGATTCTGTAAAGTTCTGTGTTGTTTTTCCTTGGATCGCGAGTTAATCAAGCTTTGAGAGCTAGGCAGAGGCGTATAGCTAGGTAACCAAAGGCCCTGATGCAAAAATAACTGGGACCTAATTCTTATGTCAAATGAGTTGCCATGACTAAAATTGTGTTGCACCCTACTTTATTTAAATTCGGAAGGTGGGAGAATTTTTTGCTATTCAATATGAGGTTTCCTGGTCAGAGTCCGAGGGCCTTCGGTAGCTACGCCACTGAAGCTAGACCATTATAAAGTGAAGTCTACCTAGGTCACTTTTATTTACTGCAAAAGGGAACTAAAGCCCGGATTGACATTATTACCAATAACGTCCAACGGGAGACCGCAGGGTTAATAGAAAACTTAATACCTTCATTTTCTTTGCTCAAGTTTAGCTGGTTGTCGAGTGACAAGCATTCGTTTTTTGCTATAGGATTTTCTTTTTACTAAATAAACCAGAGTTGAAAGTACAATTTTAAATGCGGGACCAATTTTTTTTTTCTATGCTTGTATTTTACCGTAGGCACAGCTATAAGGCTTGTGTTTGACCACAATCTCACCATGGTTAGTGAGGTCGATCGATAGATAGGCACACAATGTCTGAAAAATTAGAAAGCTATAGATTTTTGGAAAACTTTCAACAGGTAAAAAGAGCAAAATCTGGATGGAGAAAACATATTTTTTTCATGTTATCGAGTAACGAGTATTGACCCTGCGCACCCAACGGTTAACTTAAAACATGTTCCAGAAATGTAGGAATTCTAGATTAAGATTCCTGTTACACAAAAGTTTGGTCACAATACATAGTCGTGCCCGGACGGGATGCACGCGGCTTACGGCTCCGTGTGAGACCATGATAAAGCCGTATATTGACTACGATGTATAAACAAGCTGCTGTGAAGGCAATCCTGTCAACAATCTGATTAGTTTGTCCAAAAATTATTGAACAAACGGTAAAAATCTTATTGCATCACACACACGGTTATCTGTGATACAATCACTTAACTTTCTTCTTTAAATCGTTAGAAATTGAACAAAATGTATCCATGAATAATAAAACACTGTTTGAATATGGAGTTAACATGTCAGTCAAACAGACAATTTCATGTTTGTCATAAATGGGAATCGAACCCACGACCTGCTGTGCTAGGTGGTGTCCAACTGGCCTGTCATTAGCTAGTAATTAAATAAACTAAACAATAAAGCAATGTTGCTTGATGCTTTCAAAGCTTAGTATTCTTGACATACCTTCTCTTGCCCTATCCCTTTTCTTATCTATTATGATAAAAAAAATAGAAGTCAAAATGATATCCATATGATAACATAGGTCATCTTAAATCCGGTTGCCAACACTATTTCATACAAAATAACTGGACGGTCGTACCATTCATTATCTGTGACCTCTTCAACTTCGATACTACATACTGGAGATGCACTTCGATTAGTATCTTGACGAGAGATAAATATTATAATAAAAAAAAAACAAAAAACACGCTCTAAATCCTACCATCCGATTTCATCATCAGATTCTGAAAACCATTTAGGGTTATTTAGGTGTAGCTAAAAATATTAAGGCTCCCTTTCCACTAGAGATGTGCTATGCAGCTATGACCTAAACCTATGACCGTTTCTACAGATGCTAGGCCATGTAGCGGAGCGCACAATCTACCCGCCCGGGGCCACAGACTACTTAGAGATACTACGTATCCCGGGGCCCTGTACGGGAGTCTGGGTAACACTAACACTTGCTGTTTCTTGTTTACAGCCCATAAGTAAAACTTCTAAACGCTTATTAGACTATAATAAAATAAAAAAATAACGCTGCGTTTTAAAATTCACAACAAAATATTATTCGTGCATGAGTCTACCCAGGGGAGGGCAGTATTGTATTTATCATCAAATATAAATAAATAGTAATAAAGCAGGATCTCTGCGGGTTTTTCACCTAGACTTGCCTACGGAACACACTACAGTACATAACGTTTCGTGAAAATATCGTTGCGTAGAGCATTGAATAACAAGCGCGGGAGACCCAGCCTAAATTTCAGATTTGCCCCCCCTTGGGCACCTGGGTCAAAATCTGAATACGCCCTTGCATTCGTGACGTTAATTTTAAATCACGCCACACCATAGATAAGGCCTCATTTTTTTATTCAATAAAACTTATTGCTATCTACAACTACTTATAATAAGAGATAAGTAATTCTAATTGGTTATTACTACAATATGGAATGATTGAAGATCTTCGACGTTCAATCAGTTGATCTTTAGTCACGGTTGGAGACTGTTGTTTATCGTGTAGTTTTTTTATTTAAATTTAAAATGTTGTTCTTTTTTCATTTGTGTGTAGTTACGTTGAACGTGTTCACGTTGTGGTATGATCAGATGTATGTGGACCTGCCGTTTCCTTCGAAAGACTTTGATGTGATGCCGTTTAAAGCGCGCGCCATATTTCTAACGTTTTGGTGTCTAGTAAGTTTTTTTAAACAAAGGCTGTAGTACCTACCTACCTAACTAATTTGCTTGTTAATTCGCATTGATTTATACTTTCACTTATTCTCGTCTGCAATGTAATAGCGTAGCAGTACTCTTGGTAGTATTACCATGCCCATCGATAAAAAGCCTCCGCTCGCTGCGTAAGCGCAAGGCGCATGTAGATTTGTACCTAATCACAGCGTTGGTAGTTTCTGTCATTGTATTTTGTGCCTAGTGTGCTGCACAAAAATTTAATAAACTAGCTGTTTCCCGCGGTATCACTAGCCTATAGCACTTGGGGATAATGTAGCTTCCTATTAGTGAAGGAATTTTTAAAATCGATCGGACCAGTAACTCCAGAGATTATCCTATCCTAAATCCAAACATACAAACTTTTACCTCTTTATAACAAGTAGGTAGACAGTTCAAATATCTTCAATGAAATCTAACGTACAAATCCATAAACCAATAATGTAATTATAGATAACTCACTTGAAATCAGTTTACTAATTCTTGATTCATTGTTTACACAGATGATTGTAATTTTGTAATACGTTTTGACTGATAATAAACATGCCTAAAATAATCTATTTTTAACCGACTTAAAAAAAGAAGGTTCTCAATTCGTCGGATTTTTTTTATAATAATAGTATCTAGTAGTATAAAAACGTTACAAATCAGTCCCAACTCAGCAATCTCAGCATATGCAGGTAGTAAAACCAGCGCTGATCTTCCGTTCTACAATTTTATAAACAATCCAACTCGGAGAGATCCTACGAAAATAATTGGTCCTTCTAGCCGGATAACGAATAGAAATAAAGGTTATTTTTACCTAGAGCTAGGTAAATACCTAATTTTTCATTAATAATGGCCATGTTAACGCTCATTCTCTTGATGGAAATCGTCAGGTTAATCATTAGCAATCACGCAAAATCGTCGACATCCGTTTACAACAATAGGGTTATATAATTTATCTATTCAGGTACATAATAGCGATCACCTTGTGAACTTAGAATAAGATATAAGATTATGTAGTTAGCATTTAGTAAGCGCTTTAATTCAGACCGTACAAAGTGAGCCCTGACCTTAGAACAAAGATGACCGCAAAATGTAACCTTGAGCTGATTAGTCACATTGGCGTAACTGCATAGCGGTTTCATAGACTCGCTATAAATTAAGAAATTCGTCATAGAGTAGGCATATGTTTGAATTTAATTTTTTTTTTTGAGGTTTCTTTTATGGGAAACTCTCTTGGGTATGACGTGTTTTGCAAAAAAGTCAACTATAAAAGCTATAACCCTGTGACAGACAGACGTCGTCGTAGGCCTAGTAATAGGGTCCCTTTGGGTAAGAAACCCTAAAAATAACAAACTTTTATTTTCAGATGCTGCAAACCATCTACTTCAGCATCGCCCTCCTTAATGACGTCATCGGCACCAACGCAACTGCGCCAAAGAAACCGCCAATTATCAGAAAAATAAAAGACACCATATTCAGCCTAGCATTCCCCATAGCTCTATACGTGTCATTGACCTTTTGGGGGATATACGCCGTCGACAAAGATTTGATATTCCCGGAGAAAATTGAGAAAATTTTCCCCGTGTGGTCAAACCACACAATGCACACCCTAATACTGCCATTTATTCTTCTAGAGTTGCTTTTGTCTCAGAGGAATTATCCTTCGAGAACAGTAGGCGTTACGCTTGCTATAACGTTTAACATGTCCTACGTAATTTGGTTGCATATATTATACTTTAGAACTGGAGTTTGGGTGTATCCATTCTTAGCATTCTTAAACTGGCCTTTAAGGTGTTTGTTTTGTGCTGCAAGCACGGTTATGGGATTAGGAGTGTACGTTTTAGGCGAAAAACTGAATTATGTAGTATCTCCTAGTAATGTAAAGTTGTACACGAATGGAGTAATGAAGAAACATTAAATTTTAAAATATATGCTGTGTCGTTTGATTTAAAACTAGGTACTTACCTTTCTAAACTTATATCCCCTTATATCTGAGAGTGAGACTGTATAAAGCAAGTCTTCTTCTTCATTGGAAAGATGGCGTGACTGTAGGCAGGAGCACCACTGTCACGTTGGTTAAAGATATAGATGGACTCTTTATGAAAAAATATTCAAGGAATTGATCCGTGAATTTGTAATCCATACCTAAAAACAAATAGAGGACAACACTGAACAAATACATCGAAAAATAAAAAGTATTAATTGGGAATTCACGAAGCATATATGCATATTATAGCTTTCAATTATAAAGGGAGAATCAATTTCATGTTATTAAACATCAGAAAATAATGGGACTAGGAATTTCGGGAGGAAGATAATCAACAAGTCTTTTCAAACTCAGGTTTTAAATATCGTCACTTTCTAACGTCATATAACAGAAAGAGTCGGAACCATAAACATATTAAAATGGGATTCGTGTGTAGTGAAGGTATCATGTATGCATATGGTAATCACAGGTCCGATTTTAGTTTACTAGTTTGTTTTTTTTTTTATTATTTCTTATATTATGAAAAAAAAAAAAAAATTTACCTATTTCTCTACCAATTTATCTATCTGGGACTATGTATTGAAATTGTTTAAACATTTAATATAAAAAAAAAACATATTTTTGTAAAAAAAAATATATTGAATAGTTTTCATATAACAACTTCAGATTCAAAACCTTTAATAATAAAGCTTATCTCATCATCTTTATCAACCTTTTTCCTCCGTCTTTTCTTCTTTCCCATCCATATTGACGTTTTCAAACACATTTTCTCTGCTAATTTCTCATAAATTGTACATAAACTTCTATAAAACATTAAAACTGTGTTGGCACCTCTTAAATACTGTTCTATAAATGTTTTAGGGTTTACTTGATTCTCCAATTTTACAGCAATATTGTATACAAAGGTGCCATTGAAAGACTTAGAATATTTTGTACCCACAAAAGGATTACAGCAAAGAGTATTCAAACAGTTAAACTGCTGCAAACAACATTGGAACTGAGCAAATGAATGCATCTTCTTTGAATCATAACTTCTAGGTTTCTTCTGAATTTTTTCATCTAATTCAAAGTGTTTTAAAAGAACACTAGCCGCTATGAGACAATCCTCATATTGAACCTTGTTTTTATTTAAAAATAAATCATCAACAGTCTCAACGGTTATGGGATTATTTTTTATTTCGTCAATTTTTTTGGAATATTTATCATTGAAATGTTTGTGCCCGCGAAATGTACCAGTTCTTTCATCAATTACTTCTAACATGATGTAACTTATCAGTAGACTATGGACGTTTCCTAATGCCACTTCACATTTGTCAACCCACCATAGTATGCATATCATGAATAACTGGAAGTTTGGAGGCAGTTGTTCCAACTCTGTAATATCCAATAATGGTAAATTCTCCTTAATAAAATGACTGAAGCAAAATTTCAATTGTTCTTCTGATAATTCTGGTAAAGATATGTCTAAAGGCCTTGATATTGCATATTCTGCTCCCAAAAATATCCTTCGGTAACTACTACAATTTTCTCTGCTTACGTAAATAAAATTTTCGTTAGAAAAATCTGTGAGAATATCAAAGAGATACCGTAATACAGGTAGAGTACATAAGAATGCATCATCTTCTGTATAATCTTCTGCTTGCGGAGAGCAGAAATGCAAATGATGGGTGAAGAGATTCAAAATAGACTGAGGTATGTGATTGTTACGAATCCCTTCAGCAAACCATTCTGGTAGCCCTAACACCATATCATCTTCTACATCAGTATCTTCTTCTACAGAACTATCATTATCATTATCTGATGAATCATCACCATTTGATACTTCTTCTTCAAAACAGTCTTCCTCCAGGGTATCATTATCATCTTCAGGCATAGTTAAGTTGGATTTATGTTCTATAATTTCATCAGAAATGTTAAAGTATTTCAACGATCTACAGTGTTTACTATTATAACCTTCTATGCTCTTTTTGATTATAGCAAAAACTTTGTCTTTACGATTCTTCTTTAATCTTCCCAATATTTTTGCTATTGCCGTATCTAAAGTTTCATTCTGTAGCCATTGGAATAGCCCATGGATACACCTTTGCTGATCATTTTTTTTCTTTTTACTTTTTGGCAATTTTAACTGTGAAAAGAATTTCTTGAATACTTTCTTTTCAACAAAATCATTACCGAGCAAAGTTGCTAGCAACGGCAGCATCTCTTCTTTCAGGCCTCCAAAATGTTTGATTAATTTCTCAACCCTGTAGATTTTACATTCTAGTACATAAAGCCTTTTGCCATCTTCATCAATTGGTTTTGGTTTGAAATCTAAGCTATTGAATGGTATATACAGCACATTGTATATGAAAAAGTCCGAATCATAGCTGAGTACAGGACAGTTTAAGTGTCTTGCCATCGCTGCAATTTCATCATCAGCTTCGAATTCACAAATTGTATATGGTACATTCATATCAACGAGAGCTTCTTTGAAAACATCCCGTAGTAACAAAGGAAATATTTGCAGACAGCCTTGGGTAACAGGATCTAATCTTGATGCCCCATGTATTTTAGATCTGAGTCTATTATAGGCCGTCCTAAGTTTCCTATGTTCATAACTTCCATCGAAAATGACGTATGGGGTTATATTACATTTTCGTAGGTGTTTAAAAAAGTTTCTCGTGTAAGTTGCGAATTTATCATAGTCACCGCCAAACGCTGAGAAACAGTTCAGCAATCTGTATAACTGGGCACACAGACTATGGCCATCAATGACCAAGCTTGAATCATGTAGCAAGTAATTTTGGAGAATTGCGTCTCGATTATAATTTATATAAGATGTCAAACCTCTAACTCCCATTCTTGATTTATTATTTAGTATATAGTAATTTGAGGTTATAAATTTAACACACACATTCCCAAAAAATACAAATGCTTGACTGACTGACTGACATATTGATCTACAGACTGACAGGACAGGCCAGACACTGAAGAGTACTGCCAACTCGATTTGCGAAAGTTAAAACCAAAGAGGATATAATACTACGTATAGTTAAAACGCGATGGCAGCACGTCAAGAACGCACTAGAACGCGCTAAATGCAGGTAATATCAATGTGTAGATCATTTATTTTTTAATCTCTTTTTTCAGACTATTCGCCTCTATGTTCTCACCGTTGTTGTTCGGTACCTAAGTGTTTTATTGATTCTAGCATGGTTCGGAATGCACCTTTGCGATAAAGAAGAAGAAATAGATAGTATTATTGATTGAAATACAAATTATAATTTAATCTTTCCTTTCTGTCAATATCAATACCTATGAGAAACCAAACGCGACCGCGACATTTTCAATTACGTTCAAAAACTATAATTTTTCATTTTCTTCGTATTCTACAAAAAAAATTTTTTTAGAAACTTAGTAGTTATAAATAATGTTATTTAAATTATTTTAAAAATAAAATATATGTTCTGCGTATTAATTACCAACTCTGGGATTACCAAAATGGAATAAAACATATAAAATTATTAATAGAAACGAAACATTAGATGTAATATTTTATAATTTATGAACGAATATGTCATCCTACCGGGCCTGCCCCTGCCCGCCCACCCCGCACCGCCCCACCCTTTCGTTTCATTGCCGGCCGCGCCGCGTGTAAATTAAAAAATCGAAACACGTGTTTTCAAATTTAAAATTACCTTTACGACAGCTAAAATCAGTTTTAATACACTATAAACGTTTAAATTCAGTGAATTACACGTTCTGAAGCATATTTGGTAAGTGTTTTTACTAGAATTGGGCACTTGAATTCGTAGCTCACATGATGTAAAAATAATAGTATTTTTCAGTGAAGTCAAAATGACTGAAAAGGAAGCAGTTACCGAAAGCAATGGTAAAGAGAATGAGGAGAAAGATGCTGCTGACGAAGAGACTGACGTGGACAGAGCCATCATTCGCCAAGTAGAATATTATTTTGGTGAGTAATGTGAATCCTATCCTGTACCTACATACATACATTGTAAATAAATTGTTTCGTTTATTTATAGTTTAAACGATGATGATTGTGCATTCGTCGCATTTTCATTATGATTATATTGAAATGAGAGTAAACTTATTCTTATTCCAACATGTAAATAAGTAAAAATAACCTTGAAGGCAAAAAATAAAATAAAAATGTATGGATTACAATACATTGCATTTTTGCAGTGACTTGCGTTAAGTAATCCTATAATAAGTATAAAATATCCAGATTGTATTTTGTATATTTGTTGTAAAAAATTATTTGTAAATATATAGCTTATGTTACTCAGTGAAATATGTTAGATGTTTTGAAAACACTACAATGTTTTTGATAGTTAATGGATTCTTTACAATGTTAATGGGATTAAAGAAGGCAATGATAGCTCAGTGGTAGTGATGTCGGATACCGCGACAAAGGTCGTGGGTTCGAATCCTACAATGAGGTTGAGCTTTCAGTGAAGGTATACATTGTGAGGAAACCATAGCACGGTGGTAGGGTACTTTGTAGTACCCGTCTGGCTGGCTACCACCCTCAAGTTGAAAATCTGTCGCCAAGCACCTACCGGTGTGTTCCGGCAATTGCACTTGAGAGCCAATTTGTCTTCTCAGTATTGTAACAGATCAGCAACACATTGGCAATATCTCTGGTATTGCAAATGGGGATAGGCTACGGTAACCACTTACCATCAGGTGGGCCGTATGCTATGGCGTGCTACCTTAGTAGTATAAAAAAAAAAAGAAGTATAATACATGTTTTATTTACTTTGCATTATTTCTTGATATTGCTTTGGTCAGAGCCATGTTCTTTTTTAAAAAATATACTTTTGTGTAAAGATATTGTTCATTAAATTTAATCATGTCAAAAAGAAAGTCTTGTGTATGGATTTTTTTTTAACAAATTGGACATTGATATTGAGTTGTTACTTGTTAGGCTCATTATTATTAGTACCTGGTTGACCGGTTTTTTTTTGATGTTTTCTAAATATGAAACCTAACTAGATTGATTTATTTCCCCCCGAAACCCTCTCCATACTAAATTTCATGAAAATCGTTGGAGCTGATTCCGAGATCCTAATTATATATATATATATACAAGAATTGCTTGTTTAAAGGTATTTGCTAGCTAGCTTGCACATCTCTAATAAACACCCAGCTTCATAACAAAGAGACATACATGATCACCAACCACCAGACCCACAACCTGCAATATGATAAGTGGAGTCATAACCAACCATGCCAACTGGCCCATCATTGTATTATTTCATTTTATATAAGACAATGTTGTACACTATTTCTACAGGAGACCTGAACCTCCCCCGAGACAAGTTCCTACGAGAGCAAGTGAAGCTGGACGATGGATGGGTGCCGCTAGAGATCCTCATCAAGTTCAACAGGCTTGCCAAGCTCAGTACGGACTTAGATGTCATTGCTACGGCTCTCAACAAGTCTACTAATGGTCTTTTGGAGGTGCGTCATAAACTTCTGATTGGGGAATTTGATTAATTTCATTTACAATAATGTGATTGTTGACAGTAGTAGGTATATAGTAGTTTTTTTAACCGTCGGAAATATAATCTTCAGAACTTGGTACCTATTAGAGGCAGAATTTGAATAAAATAATTTTGAATTGATTTCAATGCTGTTTGCAACTAATTTAGATTTTAGTTTTGATTCTCAACCATAAATAGCCAAGTAACATTGTTGGTGACTGACATCCTCATGAGAAACTGAGTTAAATTGCAAATTAAATCCACATTCCAATATATAATGTTTAGAATGTTTTCATATTTTTCACATTTATTTTTTATCTTTTCAAAGGTGTCAGAGGACAACAAAAAAGTACGAAGGAGTCCAGAGATGCCAATACCCGAGATGAATGAGGAACGTCGTAAGGAACTGTCAAATCGGACAATATACGCTAAGGGCTTCCCCAAAGATTCATCTCTTGATGACTTACTGAAATTCTTCAAGCAGTTTGAAGAGGTGGAAAATCTTATTCTGAGGAAATATCAGGAGAAATTAACTAAGAAAAGGCTATTTAAAGGATCCGTTTTTGCTACATTCAAAACTAGGGAACAGGTAAGAAATACTTCTTTTCGCTCAACATAAAAAGAAATTATTTAAAAAATTGGTAACTGCAAATAATATCTTCTTTATTGTGCATCTGAATATGCCAAATGTTTTCATCCACAATTTAATTATTACTGTAGTAAAAGGTGGTTAGTTTAAAATGGGGCTCTTAAGGTTATACCTTCAGTGCGAAATTCAAATTTTATCAAGTTTTTTGCTAATTGCAGCTCAGTTGTAGGTCGTAAGTTATCAACATGTTATTTGCGAGAAGAATGGTAGTATATTTACTGATTAATAACAAAAGAAATCATCAACATATTCCTCCAAGGTATATTTTCATGAAATAGTCGTATATGTCAGTAATATACCTTAGAGTTATATGTTCATGATTTCTTTTGTTATTAATCAGTAATTAATAAATCGCCTCCAACCGAACGTTCCCCCTTAAAGCTTTCTGTAGCTTTGTCCAATTATGCTGTCAAATAAATTCAAAAGAAAGATCCACAAAAAAAGAAAGCCTTGCTGAGTTTCATAAAAATACAATACATACCTACATAATGTAATTGTCAATGTAAATACCTAATATAAGCTCTCTCTCTCACTCCTTGTTCATTAGTTCACTGTATGAGTAACATTGTGCATTTTATTAATAAAAATTACTTTGCTACTCTTGTAGCAGTTCACAATGTCAATATCAACTGAACTAACATTGCTAACAATGTAACTACATAATAACTACTTAATTTTTCAGGCAGAAAAGTTTATAAACAACAAAGGATTGAAATACAATGACACAGAGTTACTTATTCATTGGCAAGAAGATTACATCCAACAGAAGCAAGAAGAATATGCCTCAAAGAAAGAAATGAAGGAAAAGAAAATTAAAGAAAAGGAAAAGGTAGGAATTTACAGCTGTTAGGTTTTTATCTGCCCTAAAAAGTAAGCTGCTACAGGCAATGCAAACAGACTGAAAAAAATTACAAACTAGCCTATTGACTTTATCTTAAAAAATAGGGGTTACATTTGTGTTTTTTTTTACAAATGGAAACCCTATTTTTTTCCTACAAAAGGGAGCATTGTATGTGTTCATGGAATAGTACCCAAAAGGCTGTGCTGTTTGTCAGTCAGTTGCAGTACTTCATTTGGTTATTAGGTGTACTTACCAACAAATTTCACTCAGTTACAAATACAAGAGTAACATTAAATTATTCTAATTACTAGCTGTCCCCCGCGGCTGTGGCCGGAAATGATGAGCACAAAACTAATATCTTGCCACAAGAGACGGTTTTAAGGTAACCTGGGCTCTCTCTGTCATATGACATAAGAAATTGATGGATATATTTAATCCTGGGTATTACCATCTTACGTAATAAGTTATCCTTTCAAAGTTTTTCTTTTGTATTTACAGTCAGAGACGGACAAAGAGGAATTCAAACTGCCCACAGGCACAGTGCTACACTTTAGCCAGACCAATGATAAAATGAAGAGAGAGGATGTTAAGGATGCTCTCACTGCTCTAGGTATGATATGCATGTCACCGTATGATAGCGAAAACCGTTAGTTCACAATCCATCTCGCGAGATTGTAAACCATAGTTACATTGTGAACTGTTCCATACTGCTCACAATACAACATATAAATTTTCGTTAGTTCACAATATTATATCCATAGCCAACCGTAAAATTGTGAACGAAGCTGCACTTACCGACAGGGTTGCGATTTTAAAATTGTGAGTCCCTGATGGGTTGGTCTCTGAGTCAATTTTTTTATAGATTTCTGTAAGGTTGTCTTACTGAAAGATCCTTCTTTTATCCCATTTATAAGTTAAAGCAGTATATGAATAACGGTTTATTTTTATAGGTGCTGAAGTAGCCTACATAGACTTCAAAGTGGGCGACACGGAGGGTTGGGTACGTCTCGTCAAAGAGAACACAGCCAAAGAGCTATCAGACAAGATAACTGATGGTAAATTGAAAATAGGAGAAGTTGAGGTCCTATTCAAAGTTCTAGAAGATGACGAAGAAAAGACTTACCTTGCCAAAACAGTAGAAGAGATCGCCAAACGCCGCAAAAATATGAAGAACTTTAAACACAATAAAGGTAAGAGTTTCAAAGGAAAACAGGGAAGGAAAAGGAAGCAAGATCGCCACGATGATGAACCGGCCAGGAAAGTGAAAGCCGACAGTTAGTTATAAGTAACTTATTATAAGTCTAAAATATAAAAACGACTTTGCTAAATGTGTTTTCCATTATAGTAGCATAGCATGATTATGCAAATATTATATTGTTTACATGAGTACATGATGTTTATTGTTGAGAGCAACTACTATCGGAGGAACAGAGTTCCTGTATGTGACACATTCGTAAATGTTGATTAAATTCTATCTTTTAAACTAGTGTATGTAGTTGTTTCATTTCTTGTATTCCCAAAGTTTCGTTTATGTACACTAGATTAGCTGCCTCTCACGGTTTCAGTCGCGTTCCCGTGATTAGAAAAGGTAAGATATTTGTTATTTTTAGGGTTATAATGATAAAAGCTAGAAAGCAACTAGAAAGATTAACATTGCCACCGTAAACAGTAGATTTATTCGTATATAGAAGGTAAATAGTAAGACTGAAGACCATAGATAATACACTATATACTAGAGACTGCAGTCTAACGGCATAGCTATAACTAGGAGGGTAATCTTTCTCGCGCGTGTGTTTGTATGTCCGTTCCTTTGTAACCTCCTGTAGCCTAAAAGTCGGAATCGATTTTGATGCTGCTTGATATGTCGTAAGATTTATATCGTCTTTATTGCGCAAGTCAAGTGTATGTTCGTTCAGCCTAGGTAGGTACCTATATACCTACAAGTAAGCATGTAAAGGTACACCAATGATTGATCCCAAAATGTAGGTATGTTTAAAAAAAACTCGCTAACTTATCAAGTGGGGTGCCAACGGAACCTTATTTATTACTAAGACCCCGCGGTCCGTCCGTATCTTAACAATCGCTGTAGGTATCTCATAATGATCTCATGAACCGTAATAGGTAGACAATTGAAGTATGTGTGTGTATTTCTGTTGTCCAGGGTTCCGTAGAATTTGTAAAGTTGAAGAGTTAGTAAAATTTTTTTAGACATATTTTCCATTTGTCGAAAAATATAATTAAATCAATCAAAATCTGCACTTACCGTGTATCGATGACGGGTTATGTTTTCGTGGTAACAATTACGAAGAATTAATAATAATAAAACAGTGCACTATGATTTTATAGCATTAAACCACCGGGCGCGCAGGCGATGCTGAAAACTTCCGATGCTCTTTCTCTTGCACTTATGTCCAGTAGTATTATGACATCTCATTTCCTCACAATAGGGTAGTTGACTGACACATCAAATCAACTACTTTTTAATAAATGTCAAAACGATAGTTTATAAGGAATTTTGTATGAAATATTAAGGAAATATTACATGATGACGTCATAGTTTCACAGCATCAAATCATCTACTCTTAGTGGTTCCACTGGCAATTAAAAATAATAAAATTCATTAAATGTACAACATATTTGATATTTCCACGTGTTTTTAGATGTTTTATGCATTGTTTAGTGTTTGGTCATTTATTTTTGACACTGTTAACTACCCTATTGGAAAATCTCAATGGAGAAAGAATGAGAAATAGATGTAAAAAAAAACGGATCATTTTATTTTCGATTTTAGTTCATTTTACGATTGAGCACTGGCATCATTGGTATGTTTTGTCAAATGTTTTTTAAATATAGGTCAAGTTGTCATACTTGTCAATCTTGTCATTGTCAGTCAAACAGTAAATTGATTTTGAAACGGGCATTTCGTTGTTTCTTTTAATTTTTATAACTTTGAGAGTAGTCTTCTTCAAAAATGAAGCCAGATCTAAATAGTAAAGAAGAGGAAGCTGGCAACGCGGCTCCTATATCAGGAGACGCAATTGGAGACACCGCATACAGCGAGAGATTTGTACTCAAAATTTTATTAAAACTCGCTAATTTGGACACTTTGAAAGAGGAAGTCAAAGAAAAATCATTCGAAGAAGACCTCTGTACTCTCTGGGACATGACCGCTGAACGAGATGTTGTAACATTTCTACAAAAACATGATATTCTGAACCTCTTTAATTTTACTTTACCGGCCATTGAAACACCCCGAATTGTAGAAATTATAGTCGGTATTATTGGTAATATGTGCTGCCACAAGGATGTGGTGATTGCTCTTTTAAAAATGGAATCCTTTATGTCGTTCCTACTCGAATATATAAAATCTGATGACAGTTTGGTATTAGTCCAGTTATTACGTTTGATAAACTCTTGTTTGTTTCTCGCCGATGATTACGAAATATTAAAACCTTGGATGAACCTGTTTATCAATACTGGATATTCAAATGCACTATATTTTATGCTTCAGAACTCGTCAAATAAAGATTTATTGGTGACTGCATTAGAAAATTTTAATACCATATGTTCATATTGCAACGTAGAGGTAACCCGAACCAACTTCTTTACACATTTTGTTTCTTTAGAAGCTCTTGAATCTTTGTCCGTTGCTTTCACTGAAGTTACAGTCAATAAAAGAGAAGTTTTTCAAGTTGATGAACTTGAAAGGATATTAGTTATAACTTTACAAATAGTTCTCAATTTACTTGGCTTTGATAAGTCACAAGAAATCTACAGCAACAATAAAGAATGTGTAATTAACATGATAAATGTAATATTAACATATTATGAGAACAAACTTGTAACACAAAAAGAGATAGATTCAGATTTATATGATATCATAGAGTCTACAAATGCAATAGTAAAAATACTAGATGTTAGCAAAACCTGTGATATGGACAAATACTTTGTACAAAGCTACAGTATGTGGAAAGCGCTGAGCTTAATTATGAAATCAGATAAAAATGGTCAAAATTTCGAAGAGGATGATAAAGAGGAGTTGGATGAATTTTCTAAAGAAATGAAAACACCATTAAGTACTCTAATATCAATTTACATGGCAAATTGCTCCGATGAGAACTTGCTCAAAGTGTTAGATGAAATTGGAACTAATTATGATGATATTGTGAATTTTCTGAAGGATAAAGAACTGAAAATGGTTGTGTCAAGAAGAACTGAAAACTACAGAACGAGGTTAAAAGAGAATGTGGATTCATAATAGTTTTAGTCCTTTTATATAGACAAAGCCATGAATGTGTTTCACTTTGGTATTTTTTAATACCTTGATTTCAATACTCTTATTTTTAATGAATTGAAATACTTTAATGTAAGTACACCTTATGTAGGCGAAAAGACAAATGATTGTCTACTTCATATGTTGCCTTATTTTTATGCATGTATGTAGTTATTTTATGTACATATAATGTAAATAAATACCTACCTATAAGTTTTTTTTATTTTAAATGTTGTATATAAATTGAACAAGCTCATTGTTATACTGTGTGCCTTGGATTTCTAAATATGTGTGTGTGTCCAATTAAGTTAGGTTCAGATTATTGTGTTGTACAAATTTTAAATTACCATAAGTCTGTTTACTGTATTTTAGGGTCTAAGTATTAGGAAATTAAAATTGTCTGTAAAAAAAATCTAAAAGTTTATTTCTTTAAAAATATATGTAGCATACAAACATTGGTGTATACAGCACTAGATATTCTATTAGGTAGAGAAGATAAAAAGAAACTACAATATGTATATGGGATTATATATTTTTTAGACATTATAAAGCAACACTTACATTACCATAAACGAGTTTTACACCGCCGCGCGGGCGCGGGCGGCGGACTAAAACTATTCGAATGTAACAGTACATTGTAACAAAACAAAGCTCTCTCGATCAGGCCGCACCTGCGCACGCGCCTTACATGTCATTTTACATGATATGCTCATCACATAAAAAAAACGTACATCACAAATACTGAAAAGGAGAATGGAGATTAATAACTGTATATTTTACATTTAAATGTACTTATAAACTAACTAACCACGAGCCTACGTGCCCATCGAGCGGGCAAAATCGCACGAAAAAATTTAAATATCAACTCGTAAATATTTAGATAATAATATTATATCGTTAGAGATAATAAAAACAGGATAAAGACTAGACTTTACACTGATCAACGACAAATTGGCTAACAGCAACATATCGCGAGTGGCGCCTCTGTGCGGACCTTGCACGCAACTTAAAACGTAAATATTAACTCCGTCAAGACACGAATACGTCCAGCTAACAACATAATTATCCATTTCAAATGTTATCAAATATATAAACTAGGAATAATTACATTACAAAGTCAACTCAACATATTCAAACGAATAGAGCGAACATGAAAAACAAAAAACCATGTGACCATTATGAAAATCAAGATCTGCACAGAGGCGTTATACTTTTAACATACATTATAAAACATTACTTGTTACCTACTCAATAAATTACATAAATAATCTGAATTTTAAAACAAGTCTTAGGCTTCCGATAAACATAACTGTATAATGTAGAACCATGACGACTCCCGACTACGTTTATGTACTTACCCACTGCATTTACCGCGATCATGTATAGAAACTGAAATGAAACATTCATTAGCATATTTTGACATACTTTACTATGTCGAAAGCATTTTTTTATGCTAATAATATGTTTTTTTTAATATTTCAGTTTCTACCTTAACAATATTGCGGTGAAAAGTGGGTAAGGGAACTTAAAAAATAAAAATATTTACAAAAAATAAATCGTAGCGAGATAAAGCCGCGGGTGATACGCACGGTGACGCAGTAACCCCTTTGTACCGACAGGGATATGTAAATATATTGTGACAACCGACAATACCTACTGCATTGCACAACAAACTTCATTACATTCATTATAATATACATACATAGTTAAAAGTTAAAACAGAAACACAATTTCGACATTATATTGTAAACATAAAATCCGCCTAACGAAATAAAAACTAACGTAATCCACAAAGTTTCGTCGACATAAAAAAATACACATAACTTGTAAAATACTATACAATAAATGTAATTTTATTGAAAAAAAAATCGTTTTGGACATAATACGTCTTCCTGTAGACCAATCCAGCCATAGTGTTTTTTTACCAAATGGTCCGATTTTGGCACATAAAACTTCGAAAGATACGAATAAAAAATAATACTTGGAAACTGCTAGAGTGGCAGTGTATTTATATCACCGTCATTTTTCAAGTTTGAAACGATTTCAAGGTTATTTAATAGTGACCATCACAATTACCTTTGCTTACCCCAAATAAGTCCCTGGATGAAAATGATGATTCAAGAATGTCACAGAACAAATAAATCTTATTGCCTTATAATTCATCTATCAAATCAATTATATTGTACTATTTAATTCATTATACCTATAACGAATTATCTGATTATTTAATTATCTTTTTTTATTAAATAATATTAATTTAATTATATATATTGTTAGTTGATACAGATGAATCTTATTGCAATGTGTTTAAGTATTTTTTTCTATAACATTCTTAAATTTCATCTGGAACTTAGTATTTGGAATAGGGTTGTAGCTGACTCATTATTTTTCACTATTAAATCTTTGATACGTCCTAAGCTTTTGGGATCCCAGCATTCTTTCACTCTGAAATGTTCATTCCGTAATAAATTTTAAGAGCGATATTTGAGTGATTTCGCGAGACCCTTGTTTATCTGTTTCACGCGATGACGTCTGTTCGTAAATAAATATTATTATAAAATGGACACATGCAAGAACATAGAATCAGTGAATATGTTTTTAATTTAGTTGTATTCCATAAATAACTGTTTCTATGGCCGTGTAGGAAACACGTGAAACAGAAATACATATTTTTTTTTTCTATGATTAAATTCTTTGGTACATTTTTGTGAGCAAACGACAAGTGATTACTGATTGAGTATATAACAATCAAGCCTTATAAGCAATAATGAAGATACTTCATACGATAACGATACCAAAAATACTGAAGTTTGGACCGAATTTATTCATACGTGCCAATTAATGATGACACCCCAATGAGAACTCAGATGCTTTTAGAACCATAGACGCACAAAAAATTTTTGGACGGAGCCTCGCCTCAGCCGATAGTGAAGCACAAAAGTACTGGCACAAGTGACCATGAACCCTATTATCATTGCTTACGTCTCAATGTGGAATGACAACCAATAGGCATACTATCGTGCATATATTATGTGCGTGAGGATTATATTTACAAGATCCGACATACTTGGGTGGCTTCACTCTCATATCAGACGAACTCCATTCAGATTTTATTATGCGTCTATGCTTATTACCGAGTTTTATTGTAAGCCGAGCGCGTAAAAGACTAAAAAGCCTTTGTTTCACTGGAATGTTCACATCGACCACAACTAAACTGTATAAGAACGTTCGCACCGCACGGCTAGGCCCCACAGATACATATTGCTTTCATTTTAAGCGTATTTATAATCCATCAAGAGTAGGTACGATACATACATATTTGTACTTACACCCAGACATCTAAAACACGAGTATATATATCGAAACAACCTACATTCCCCGTCTTCGTTGTCTTGTACGGACAGTCGTTACACATAATTGGATATAGCTACGGGGTAATATTACACACACAGAGATTAACGATTCGTACAATAAATATAGGAATACATCTACACAGTCTGTTACAACGGCAAGGGGTGATCAATACATCGCATTAACGGGACTCACATACAAAATACATTGGAAATATTGTTAAAACTATATTTTAGTTTAAATCTATAATGCATTGCACGTTTTATTATATAATAGAGTGATAGGATCGCTTGTATATTTTCGGATTGAATCCCTTCGATGTAACGAAATGTAATATATTGACGACCTCGTCCGGCACTCGCACTTGCATACGCTTAGGGCTGTCTCGCCGCAAAGCCACGATCACAACACAACATTATCACACGGGGATATGACACCATAGTAATAATATATCGAGATTATTTCACTCCGATGTTCGACACGCGACCGGTCGACACTTGGCCTGCGATCCGAAATACGTTAAAAACGAAAATATCGCTCAAAGATGCGTTCCGAATCAGTGTGTGCGCGCTAATGACAGATGCGCCATATTGGATTTACGGAGATCTTGTTCCTGCGAGCCAACCGTCAAATTGACATTTGCGCCAATCACAACAGCCATTATGTTGTTGTTGCTTGTGATATTAATCCAAACAGAGGTCCGATTGATCACGCTTTCGATTGGAACCAGGTATCGGCTATCGCGTTTCGGACCGCACCTTCGATTGGGTCACTTGGCATGACGTGGTGGTCCTTACGCCCCAGAGAAGCCGTAGACCTCTAGGACCCGGATCTCGAAGTCCCCGCTGGGGCACAACGGCGGGTTGTTGAACGTCGAGCATCGGTCACTCTTCCCGTACCTTATGTTCTCGTCCATCCATATGGCTTGGCCTTCCCTGTAATATTGATTATAATTTTAGGAAACAAAGAATTTTTTTTTTTTTTTACATGCATTTGTAAAAATATAGGTAAGTTAGATAAATTAGTTGGTTCAAAATTGACATGCAGATTATTATTTTGGATAGCAATGGACATTTGCACAGGTCTGGAGGGTTAAAAAGGCCGCGCGAGCCTATTTTCAATTACAACTCATTTTAATAAATCACACATAAAGAAATGGTTTTTCAAGAATCTAAATATATAAAAGGAGAGCTTGACTGACTGACAGCTCAAACCACTAGACGGATCAGGCTGAAATTTGGCATACAGATAGCTACATAATGTCGTTGGCATATACGCCTAAGAAAAGATTTTTGAAAACTCAATCCCTAAAGGGGTAAAATAGGGGATTGCGGGTGGTGGGGTGGAAAGCTAGTCTTGAGAATAAATTGATGAGTTAATAAAAGAAGCAATCCACACAGAACATAAATCATGTAGGTATACATTTGCAAAAACTCGAATATTTTTCTTTTAACGTATATTGATTACATGAATAGAACACGCAAAAACAACCTTTCAAATCTATCAATGTAACAAACGAGAACAAATCCATACCCTCCACCGACAGTGATCATAGTATTATCAGCAGCCATGAACAGCGAGTTGGCATGAGGGGTCCTCGAATCAGACTCCCCTTCCATCTTCAGCTTATCTTCCTGAAGGCACCCCACCCAGGGGTACTTAGCTCGCAGCGGGTACAAGCTGGAAGGTGAAGTTAAAGAGTGGTATGACTGACCCTCCTCCGATGGTGATCATCTTGGAGTCCGCGGCCATGAAGAGCTCGGAGCCGTGCCCGAGGCGGGTGTCGTCTCCCTTGCCATCACCTCCGGACCCCGACCCGACGTTAGTGTTGCATCCCACCCACGGGTATTTGGCGCGCTCCGGGTATAGGCTGCAAGCGCAGTGATTTGGTTGCGGGTTAGTTGTGAATGGGGGGGGGGGGGGGATGCACGATTTTCAAATTTATTGTAGTATTTTATATGATTTAAGTTAGAATGTAAGTATTTTGTAAAAAACTGATGTGTCAAAATAGAAAAAGAAATCGATTTGTGCATTACAAACAACTTACTTATACCATAAGGTCAGCTGTTAAAGTGTCAAAAGAGAGCTGTTCAATTTTAGTTAAGTAAGTAGATTTTATGGAACAGCTGATATTCATTTTCAGCTACAACTGTTAATAGTTGATTTCAAACTCGAATAAAAAAAAAATCGTGAGTTAATAATTGTTTTTTTTTTATTAATCTCGTGCATGTGCCCCCCTTGCGATGATACACACTGTATGATTCAAACTAGGATACCCTGTTCAATGGGTCCATAGACAACACGAAAAAACAACAATCAGACCATATACATTATTTTGCACATTTGATTAGGACGGGAATCGAACCCGAACACTATAGTCAGTAACATATACTATGCAGGAAAACATCATACAATCATTCCTTAGAGATTATATATACAGGTATTCCACTGCTATGCAAAGCAGAGGGAAAGTACTTTAAAAATTTTAGACTAAATAAAATCAAAGTAGGTATTAGCCATAAACACAGAAATATCTGGAAGGATTGACACCTATGCCGATCGGGTGTCTTAGTTACTGACACATACATGTGACATTTTTCTTCACATTCGGGGAAGCCAAAATTCCGTCCACATTTTAGTCAATGCTAGGTGTAAAGTTAGTTAAAATCATGCTCTTTTTTTCAAGGATTTACTAAAATATTACATATCATGCAAAGAGCAAAACAACATTAATACAAATCAATGTAAATGACAGCATTATACCCGGAGAGCCCCAAGTTATTAATAAAAAGTTACAAGAAAAATTACAATAAAAGAATAAATACTGCTTTATTACTTCACGATTAGGATTTATAATTGAATACATTAAATGTAGCATGCCCTTAGAATCTATTAATTGAAACATAGATTAAATTTATTCTGAAATAAATACATCTTATACATAGAATATAAATACATAGACAAAATAAATAAATATCTGATAAAAAATACCATACCTGAAATCATTAAATAAATAATATAATATAAACATAAGGACCAATTTCGAATATAACCAAAAATCTTATCTTTACAAATACAGATGTTATTAAATTACAACCTTAAAATCATGACGGTAAAGTTGAGAATGCAATGTTACCTGAATAGGAAAGTTTCCCCGGTGCCAAAGTACGCCTGTCGGTTGCCTCTCTCATCCTTCTGATTTCGTTCGAACCATCGCGTTGAGCAATACGCTCCGAAAACCTGCAATTAAAAAAAAACAAGATGTAGTTTAAGAATGTCATAGAAAAAATCATCATATCTAAATAGTATAAAAGGAACCGCTTTCCGCGTCTGTCTGTCTGTTTATCCGCACAAACTCCTTCTAAACCCCGCAACGGATTTTGAAACGGTTTTCGCCATCATGTATATATTTTCGGCAGGTTTAATGTATAGTACTAAATAAAATATCGTATATGTATAGCTTGTTGCCGGAGTCTTCTCAGTTTATGTGTATATGGAACCAGTGGTAGAGTCTATACAATACAATACAATACAAAAAATCTTTATTGTATACACAACACAGAAAAATACATCAATAAAAACAAGGAAAGTATAAACAATTTAGGCGGCCTTATCGCTACATCGATTTCTTCCAGGCAACCTAGGGTAATAGGATATAATATATGAAGGCAATGTCAAATACATACATAATAAACATAAATACAATTCTTACTGTCTATTGTAACTATCCCTCGTATCCCTCGTTAGATTTATATAACAATAACTTCAATATATATAAGAGACAAATCTTTAATATCCTCAAAGATTTCGATTTATGATTCACAAAATATTTATTCAAATAAGTAATAATTAATTGAATAAATATTTTATGTAATAGTTATATTTTAATATCATTTTTATTAATAACTAGCTGTTCCCCGCGGTTCCACTCGCGTTCCCGAGATAAAAAATAACCTATGACCTTCGGGGATAATGTAGCTTCCTATTAGTTAAAAAATGTTTCAAATCGCACCAGTAACTCCGGAGATTAGCGCGTTCAAACAAACAAACTCTTCAGCTTTATTATTAGTATAGATAATGTTGTCATTCCGTTTGTATTTTGTATCTTAAACCTCATGAAGTTTAGCATTTTAGAACACATGTTTTGGGTTATATTTTATACACAAGCAATTTTTGTTAATTATATTATATTAAGCAATATAGATTGTAACCTGTTTTGTGTTTAATCAAATAAATAAAATAAAACTATCGACGTTCATAAGTGCCTTATCAGGGTCTAAACTGAATTAATTTGAGTTATAAAAGTACTGACCTCATTATTACACGTCTTGATCATCAAGAGCGTAGGCTCATGGTGTTCTACCCTCACATAGAAGGTGGTAAGTGAACAGCCGTGCTCCTCGGTTGTGTATAACAATACCGGCTGGTACATTGTGATCCTAACTGGCAGCCACGACCACAGGGTGAACAGCTGAAAACGTATTACACTGTGTTACTATTGAGTTTTGTTAAGATAAATCAACCTTACTGCCTTACAATAAGGCTTATCTTGTAACCAAGATGAAACTCCATGTAAAGTTATAAGGTTCATTTTTGTGAGTTCTATAAATGTTTAAAAGTAAATTTCTAAATAGTCTATCAATTGATCGTACCATGAAAGTATGTTTGTCAATAGTTGACTATTCGGGAAGTTCAAGGCTTGGATATGACCACAATCTGAACAAATCTGAATTTCTAATGTTCCAATTTTAGAGAGAGATAGAAAATATTGTCTTTTTTGTCCACCAAAAGACGAAAATGATGAATGAATTTGGGTACTAATTAAAAATGGGTATCAGGAATGGTGTACAAAAAAAAACAAACAATAAGAATTTTATGTGCTGCAATTTTGAGTCCTATACCAATAAGCCAGAGGTTATAATACAGTGCAAACTTCCAAGGCCTTTCACGTAGATTCAGTTACTATCATGGCACGATTTAGTGTAGTTCAATAACTAAGGTAACACTGAGAATAGGCTATTAAAAATAGTTTTTTTTAAGATATAAAATACACAATAATGACGTCACAAAATTAGTGGTGTTCATATTAGTAGACATCTACAAGGTGACAAGTGCATATTGTGCACACCTAAGACGAATCTATACACATAATATACAATAAAATATCTACATATGTACTATTTATAAGTTCTTTACAAACGAAACGACATACATGCAACACTGACAATCGACAGAATAAAACTTTTATTTTTTGTTTTTATTGGGAGCCAAATTCACAAACTTTTAAGTAAGACAAATTATACTTTCCATTAAATGATCTGTTTTATATTTTATACAACGATCTTAACGATAATGTACTTAGAATAATTCGGTTTTAAGTATTTTATCCGGCTCGAAGGACCAAAAAAAAATTTTTTTTTTCAATCATTTAATTGAAGTTAGGTTTTTAAATATTTACAAAAAATTTGTCAAAATGGCCTTATCAACTATACAGCATGTTCTAATAGATCGATATACACAACTACCGTCTAAAAAAAAATCTGACTAGCTCAGCACTCGATTAGCATGAAAACTGTAGAATGATTCATGAAAAAATGTGTATTTATTGTGTGTTTATCTTATTTGTGTATGTACTTTGTATTTTGCTTTACAACTAATTTAAATGTGTCTCTACATGTTGAAAATGATATCGGGGTTTGTTGTGTGAAAACTGATATATTATAAAAATAAAATACATCAACATCTCTCTTCAATAAAACAAAAGAAATCAATAAAAGAATATCACTATGCCTCGTCTCTGCGTATTTCTATGTTTATATTCAAATTCCAGAAGAATCCATGGACTTTGAAGTCAGACAGACCTAAATATAGAATTTAAATCGAAATTAGGTACGCGATTGACCATATTTTTAAAGTGAGAAACTAATATCTAACTGTCTAAACTTTTAATTCGCCTCCGAATGAAATATTTGTGCAATAGCTTTGTTACGAAACGTAGGACTGTGTTTACTTGGAAGGGAAAGAGAGATATAACATGCATTTCTTAAGGTTCCGTAGGTATTTATTTACATACTTTATGTCCTCATTAAAATCTATAATAATATATTGATTACCTTACATTTCTGAGTCTTATAGAGGGGTGGAGTGGAAGAATTGTAAATTAAAGGGAATCAATACGATCTCACTTTGATCCACTAATTATATATTGATGACTTTGATCCATAGGCGAAAACTAAACCTACGGAACCCCAACATTCAGCTGGTTATACAAATACATAATATTTTAGAGTGCCACCACGACAACTACCGCCCCAAATTAGTGGTATTAACTGCAACACTTGGGTTTGTCAAACCTTCTGTCTCAGATCTGATGAGTAGTGATGTTGGTCCCTGAACACCGCGTTAGGGAATGGGAACCACAGGGCCAGGTGGGAGGATCGTGGGCTCTGCAAACACCGGTCTTTGTGATGATGACATTGGGATTGGTGATCAATCGTTGGTTACTTTGATCTATGTTTTATATGAGCTCTACAAAGTCAGTTTTTGACCAAGGGATATTGCTATGATTAAATATGTACAGTCGTTAAATTATCTTTTGTTCATACATCCTACAATTTTGTTAGTTTTAAACCAATTTTAAATTTTTCGTTATTACTTTATCGCGTCGCAGACTGGCACTTCAAAAATATAATAAAAATAACGGATAAAAAAGAAAATGTACAAAAATAGCATTCATGCATAACTCTAGCTTACATATACTTACCATAAAACGCAAATAATAAAAATAAAATTGAAGCCAACGTCTATGGCGACGATTCAATTAAAACGTCGAACGCTTTATGAGATTAAATAAAAAAAAACACCTATGTGGCAAGCGGTGCATCTAAACATCGATATATGTCGCAAGCTCATAAATGGGGCGACACTTATATTTGGTGACGTAATACATTGTATCTTACTTCACTCTGGTCAAGTATCTGCGACTTGAGCGCTTGGATAGGGTAAACGCCCATCGATAGGGCGCGCGGGCCGGGCGAATGTGAGCCCTAACGGGAAAATCGACACACAGTTAGCACTCACACAAAACAATCGATTACATGCGACCGTCACATCACTATCATCGATATACTTTTCACATAATGTTAATAATATCTGAAGCTATGTTCATAGGTTGTTATTGCAATTTTATACACTTGTATAGGTATAGGTTATATAGGTAGGTATATTTTTAACTGTTTTTTTATATCCTGAGATTAACACGCATGCCAAGTCGTAATAACGCAATAGTATAGTAATTTCTTTTTATAAAGGTAAAAGAAATTTTATCTTACAAATAAGAAATAGAAACAACACACTTAAAACATTGAAAAAAAAACATTAATAATAAATCATACATTCAAAGCTAATGAAATGAATGTTGATCCGATTTTCATTTGAGCATATGTTTTTTTTTCCTTCATGGAAGTAGCTCGTGTCGAATGATCACATCGATTTAACACAACATCGTAATAATCATTCACAAATCTCTCGCTACATAGACTGAACATAACATAACTTTGTGGAGTTGACAAACTAAAGGAGAAAAAGATGTAGAGGTATCTTACAAAACAATTAGAGATACAAATGTCTGATTGTATCGAATGTGTATACGTATTCGATATTGAAGTTAGTCGTGTTAGAATCGCAATCGAATGATTGAATGAATATATAAAAGCCAAAGCCACGCCTAATGTCGTCATGTACGATACCATCTGTTTGCACGTTTCCTCAGACATTCTCTGCAAAATCAAGTAAAATAATTTCCGATATACATACATAATAATTATTATTAGATATATCCGTAGTGCAATGTGTTGAGTTAGATATTCATCGTGACTGTTAGAATATAATATATCCGTTATACATAAATAAATAAACAGATATTAATACATTATTATTGCTGCATCAATCAAATTTATGGATCAAATATATCAAATTGATCCAACCTGTAACACCTAAAATTTTGTATGTAATTTCCTCACAGTAATCAAAAGATCATTTTTCCTATACATATTCATAGAGAAAAGATTATAAAGAATTCATCAAATTACGGATCAAATTGTTCAACTCACCTCTCTAATGGTCAAAGTGTGCGACATCATCTGTATATTGACCTGGGACTGGCTAGTGGGGAGGTTGTCTGATGACCTTGATCGTACCAATCGGGAGCCGGTGATCACCTGCTTCGATTTGAGGGTCATCTCTGTCTTGATAAACACCCGGGATATGTACTGTGAACTGTTAACAAAATCAAGTTAATTATGTTTTTTGATCCTGATGATCATACCAAGGAATTTTACCTGTGAATAATGTTATTTATCGACAGAAGTTATTTACCTAAAGAACTTATATCTGGTAACGTTCTGACTACAGATCACTATAGATAAGCATTAGGTAGTGGATCAAATTAATCAAAATTGCTTCTTACCTTAACGCCCTTATACTAAAAGCAGTCCTCAAAAGCTTGGTCGGTGACGCGGGCATATTCCTGCAGAATTTATCGATGGCATGATCTACGCCATTCTTCGTTGCTTCAGCATACCACTCAGAGTTCTGATTCGTTGAATGTTTATGGAAGAGTATCAGGATCGCTAGGGCCACCCTGTAGAAAACCTAAGGATGCAAGATAAAAAGATATTTATAAAATAGTTTAAAGAATCTAGTCATATTTATGTCTGTTCAATATTTGCGTAAAGATTCATCTATTCGACTATTTGAACAAACCTAGCACAAACATCATATTTTATTTCAATAACTCGTTTCATTTCCATCAAACATAAGTTACATCAAAGTCAATAATTAAAAAAAAAACAGATAATTGCAAAGGTCAACGAGAAGTCGAAAAGTACTCTATAGGTTTTGATGAGTGATTTTTAGAGAATCAAAATAATATGTCTTAAATGGCCGTAAGCGTTGATTATGTCGACGTAGAAACTTGAATTAAATACATGTCTACGGAACCGTATTATTATAGCGTCATATTTAATTATTCGATATTTATTTAACTTGATACCTCTCTCTATTCATTCGGACGACAAGTGATCTTAAAAGGGTTCCGTTTTATGTTTTTGAGGTAGATACAATGGGTCGACATAATTATCTCGACACTTGATAGAAATAAATAATAGCTTACATACCTTGATGCCTTCATGAAAGAAGCAGTCAAGCACGCGGACCAGGTGTGGGAAGGGCAGAGCGGCTAGGATCCACCACTGCCAGTCAGCGTAGATCCGTTCAGGGCCAATGGCGCCGGACAGCCTCGACAGATGCTGTGCTGCCGACTTCTGCAAACAATTTGATAGTGTACGGAAACCGGACGGCAGTGTTGAAGAGTGTAATTGTAATGGTTGGCTTCGGAGGTTCCGCATATGGATAGTTGTGGTTGATTCCAATAGGTTTTAGACAAATGAAATGCCGATTTAACAGGCAATACCAATAACAAAAGATGAAGAGAGAGACTAATTGTTGACACTCAAGGTTAAGAATTTGTACCAATTTTTTCTCTTACTTAGCTATTTTCTTGTACAAAACTGCTTGTTGTCATAATAAATATAAATAAATAAAGATTTTGTCTCACTCATATTATAAGTTATTCTGCCGTTTAAAACTTAAATAAAATCTAGAAAAATCCTACTTATCTCAAAATTTCAACACAAAAATTTCACTACAAAATTTGATATTTGTCATACGAACGCGGATTAAATAACTATTGCCTACATAAAAATAATAGTTATTACCGACAAGTACTCATACCTATAATACATTCTAACAACAAAACAGTTAATCAGTCTCATTAAATGTTTTTTTTTCCGAGACTAATCAATGACTCATCCATTGTCTGCTGTAACTCTTACGAAATTATCAAGATGTCGTCGCTAGGACACTTCTATGGATCAACGTAGTCAACTTCTGCAACTATTTACAATAAAGTATATAGCCTTATTGATGACTTATGACTTTTACAAGTCCCTGTTAGTCATACATTATTTTCAGAATCTACTTTCGAGGTTTTGAAAAGATCAAAATGCTCAATTTCATGTTTTACAAGTAAATCTGTCACCGAACACTTTCAGCTGTGTTCCACTAGGCTCTAGTGGCTCTCGAGTGACTAAAAAGCCAGTTACCGTCAAGGCTTTGTAAAGATCGGGAACGCATTGGCAATCCTCTCGTTAATATCCATACATGACCGTAGCCACTTACCCATCATATACCGCCTACTTGTCAGCTTTCTGACATGAAAGTAGTCTCATATTATTAGTTATCTGCATATGTTTGACACTACAGAAATAAACATGAAGCCAATATTTACACTGATCCCCAAGTATCAACTCTTTGATATGAAAGAGCAAATTGATCAAGTTCATTGCCTTTGAAGGATAACCTCGAAAGCTCTGCAGCGAGTCACACTTTCAACGGACACAAATCTGACGCAATCATAAAGAAATAAGCATGAAGTCATCAGAATATTTAAACCGATCCCCAAGTATCAACCCTTGGATATGAAAGAGCAAATAATCAATTCATTGCCTTTGGAGGATAATCTCGAAAGCTCTGCAGCGAGTCACACTTTCAACGGACACAAATCTGACGCAATCATAAAGAAATAAGCATGAAGCCTCAGAATATTTACACCGATCCCCAAGTATCAACCCTTGGATATGAAAGAGCAAATTGATCAAGTTCATTGCCTTTGGAGGATAACCTCGAAAGCTTTGCAGCGAGTCACACCTTAAACGGACACAAATCTGACGCAATCATAAAGAAATAAGCATGAAGCCTCAGAATATTTACAACGATCCCAAAGTATCAACCCTTGGATATGAAAGAGCAAATTAATCAAGTTCATTGCCTTTGGAGGATAATCATGTAAACCCTGCAGCGAGTCACACTTTATACGGATACAAATCTGACGTAATCATTAAGAAATAAGCATGAAGCCATCAGAACATTCACACCGATTCATCATTAAGAAATAAATAAGTAATCAGAACATTTACACCGATTCCAAGTATAAACCCTCCCTTGGCTAATGAAATCGAAGTCATAGAGTTCATTGTCTGCGGAGGATAATCTTGTAAACCCTGCAGTGAGTCACACTTTCTACGGACACAAATCTGACGTAATCATTAAGAAATAAATAAGTAATCAGAACATTTACACCGATCCAAAGTATCAACCCTTGGTTATGAAAGATCTAAGTAATCGAGTTCATTGCCTTTGAAATCTTTGAAGGATAATCTCGTAAGCTCTGCCCTGTGTAGTGAGTCACACTTTCTACGGACACAAATCTGACGTAATCATTAAGAAACAAGCATGAAGCCACCAGACCTTTCAGTTCGGTATCAACAGCCTTTAATGGAATATTAAGTTTATTGTCTTCAAGATATATCTCGTAACCTAGTGCTTACAGCAGTTACTCATGCTTATTATAGGAACAAATGATGATACGTATAACTCGTTCTACATTCGATATTCTCTGGAGTTACTAGTCCGATTTGAAAAATTCTTTGACTAATAGGAAGGTTATAGGCTACTTTTTATACCGAAAATGCGAGTGAAACCGGGGGAACAGCTATTATCTTATAAGCTGTTTTGACATTTAATAAAAAGATGCTTTAATAAAAGGAGACCTTTTTGGCCCTGCATTTAATACAAAGATGCTGATTTAATATGTCAGTAAAATACCCTATTGGCCCTGCTCCCCCAACAATCTCATCCAACCAACAGTTAATTGAGAGCTATCACCTAATTAATTACCAATCAATTCACAAATCACGCCCAGTTACTTTACGTGACCGCACTATAAACTATCGATAGCGATATCTGAAGGGTTCGGGGTTACGGAACTAAGTACTCGGGTTTATCGACTCGATAAATTATAAATGTTGAGGTGAACGACATTGGTGGTGAAAATCGATTCTTCTTTTTCCTTGAGTTTGTTGAAGGGTTTAATGGTCTGGTGGGGTCATTATTATTTCTTTAAACGAGAAGTTTACCAATTAAAGTTCTTACGGTTGATAATATATCTTTGTGATATTTATATATAGGTATACAAGTACTACTTATTTATTAGCTTAAGATATACATACTGCATTGGTAAGAAAAAACATTTAAAATAATAGATTATTTCAGTTCTGTGCCGTCGGCTTGACCTTACGGAGATTACCCCACTGTTCCCTTTCATGTGCGTATGTACATACCTAAGTAGTGAGAGCGAGATAGCCTATCAGGCTGCCCCTCCCGCGAGCGGGGTGCCGGCGAGGCGCGCGCGACGCGGACCGAGCGCGCGCTCCTCTTCAGTACGCTATTGCTTTCCCGTAGTGTGCATGTGTTTACGTACCTTGGATTTTTTGACGAAGTTACATAACGTCAGAACGGTAAGTGTTTTTTTTTTTTACCTTTGGTATGTGAGAGTGAGTTTCATAAAGCCTTAGAACCGTAATTGCACGTTACACGGTCCTGTAAACGATGTTATCGTTGGACTGTAAATAAATAAAGTAAATAATAAACGTGACGAAAAGTTCGAAATTTTGGCTAGAGTGTGACATATTATGTTAATTTTATTGAATCCTAGTTATACTGGAAATGTTTAATACATTTCCAATATAACTAGCTTAAGGTGGTTTATCCATAAACTTCTTTTGTAATATGTGCTAGTTTCTTTCAGCCTTCTGAATTTATTAACCGCAACCTCCTCAGGTTCAGTACTGTTACAGCTTGCCGGTCTTTCGACCGCAACTGTTGGCTTTAATAAGAGCCGACACGGCTTGCCAGTTTAAGCTATGAAGGCTCATTACGGCCATTTGAAGGCTCGCTACACGCAGCCGAGTAGGCTCACTAGCCGCAGCCTTTACGGCTCACCGGCCGCAGCCGTCGAAGGCTCACCGGCCGCAGCCGTCTAAGGCTCGCCAACCGCAGCCGTCTAAGGCTCGCCGGACGCAGCCGTTTATGGCTCACCAGTCGCAGCCGTCTAAGGCCCGCTGGCCGTAGCCGTCTAAGGCTCGCCAGCTGCAGCCATCTTCGGCTCACTTGGTGCGCGGGCTCTGCCAACCGCTACCGTTTATGGTTTATCATTAAGCCCTTTGTAATAAGGTTTTTTGTTTTGTTGGGCAGATGGCGGAGCCGGCCTCATTCTTTAGAATGGAGGAGCTCTTGGAAGAGTCGGCTGAATCCGAAGAAGACGACATGATTTTAGATAAAATTAAGGATTTATCCCGTCAATCCCTTCCAGAAGGTTGGACAAATTGGAAAACTTTAAACCCCACGAAAGAAGATCTTTTTGGTGAAAATGTGGATCCCCAAATCCTTAATAAGATACGATTCGCTTTGCCAACATTGGGGTGCATTAAAATATTTTATCCTGACGTAGAATTTGTGGCAGAGAAGCCTTTTAGAGAAATGAAAGTATCCATGCTGAATTGGGCCTTATGTAGAGCTTTAATAATAAGCCCACCCTCTATCGTAAATAAAGTTAAAGGATCGGCCGCCCAAGCTGAGATATTTATTAACGCTGTACGACCTGTGCGTCCGCTGATTTTGACAAGAAGGGAAGTTTGTCGCCAGTTACGTTCAGATACAGATGAAGAAGAGAATCGGGAAAATCATGAAGAAGAGTTACCTTCTAAGAGAGGACGCTTAGATAGGTTGGAAGAAAAAGTGGATAGTCTGTTTGGGCAATTGTGTAACAAAATCGAGTCGTTAAAGAACTGGAATATAACAAATCAAACAACTACTAGCTACTCGGAGAGTGTAGCCCCTTCAGCTCAAAATAGCTGTGAGTCTGATGATTCAGAGTTTCGTGAGGATACTTCAGATATTGAAGCTTCAAGTACATTCGAAGCCCCAGAATTTAACCTGGAAAAAGTCCCACCTAAGCCAGATCAAACTAAGGACATCAGTTTTGCACCGGAGGTCAAAGAGGACGATCCTTTAATCCCTGCTCCGTCAGAAAATATTAAAAAACAAGGCATCGCTTGCCAGAAACTAGGGTCACCTTCTTGGAATAGAATCAGGTACAAGGAAGTACAGAAAAAATTACGCGCCGCTCCGGTGTTTGACGCGCTTAAGGTCAATGATCAGCTAGGTAATATGGCGTCAAAAAGTTTTAGTAGCAACCTTTTATCTACTGCCGATACCACTCTGGGCACTATTTGCCATGGTCTGCTGAAACAAAGAGAAGCTTTGGCAGAACAAGCTAAAAAACTAACGGCCAAGTATCCAGAAGCATTGAGTGATGTACATGATTTACTTTCGAATGCCAATTCTACTTTTAAGAATGTTTCTGACGACCTTCTTCAGTACACTTGTGCCCGCAGGGCAGAATTATTGGATCTCAGAAGAAAGGCATTTAAGCCGGCTAACGACTTCCTGGCAGCAAAGTTGGCTCAAATCCCGCCATCGGAGACACACCTCTTTGATGAAAACCAACTGGAAACCTTTATAAGCAAACAAGGTGGTTTATTTCGTGTTTTCCGCTCTGCAAAAAGACCACTTCAGACAAGCTCCAGCTTTGCTTACCATCAAAACAAACAAGCAAAATCAAAACCAGATCTCAAGCAAAAAGCTAGACGAGTGGACTGGAAGAAGCCTCAAACATCAACATCTAGGTCAGAATCTCGGACCAACCACTTTAAAGGTTTCAAAGAAAACCTTAAAACACCCAAAAAACGTCACGCTCATAAGAAGGAACGCTCATCTTCCTATTGACCATCCGTTCAAAGGCGGCCAGCTTGCTTACTTTGCTCCCCGTTGGAAGAATCTCGGTGCCCCGGAACCAATACTCAGAATGATAATGGGTTACGGAATACCGTTTGTCAAAATACCTCCTCTCTCTCGTTTGTCAAATCAAATTCTAAAGAAGTTTGCAACACCACAATCAAAAAAGATGAGCGCAGAAATAAGGAAAATGGAGAGAGAGGAGATTATCGAGAGGGTTCCGCAGAAAACGGGTTTCATATCGAGAATGTTTTTAATAGAGAAGGTAAATGGAAGCAAGCGGCAAATTTTCAACCTTCGTCGTCTAAACCTGTATCTCAAGCCAAAGAAATTCCGTCTTATAAATCATTCCAAAATACCAAAGTTTTTGCAGAAAGACGACTTTATGTGCAAGATAGATCTTTCCCAGGCATATCTACACGTACCAGTAAAAAGAAGTCATCGAAGATACCTGTCACTCAGTTATCGCGGGGTTCTATACCAAATGACTTGCCTGCCTATGGGTCTTTCCAGCGCACCTCTAGCGTTTTCGAGAATCACAAACTGGATCGCGAACGTTCTTCGATCAAGAGGAATGAGAGTTTTGGTGTACCTCGACGATTTTTTGTTTGTCCATCAAGACAAAAATGTTCTTCAGGAACAGGTCGGAGTAGCAGTAAGCCTTCTAATGAGTCTAGGATGGAATATAAATTGGAACAAGTCTGTATTAAAGCCAACCAAAGAAATCGAATACCTAGGAATAATATTCAATACCCATTTAAACGTCAAGACCCTTCCCAAAAACAAAGTTATAGATCTCAAACTATTCCTCGGAAAAATTCTAAACTCTCGCCAGTGGAGTTGGACTCAAGGAACATCTTTGCTAGGAAGGCTACAATTCGCATCAGAGGTTGTTCCTCTAGGGCGTCTTTTCTGCAGGCAACTCCAGAGAGCGAGTCGAGCCTTGGAAGAAGACAGGCCAAACAAATTGCAACCCATACCTCAACCGGCATTAATAGAATGCCTCTGGTGGCAGAACCACCTATCGGAATCGAGCCCAATAATCCAAAAAGAACCCAATGTGTTTGTGACGACAGATGCTTCGGATACGGGTTGGGGCATACAGATAGAACACCTCCATTGGTCCGGAGTTTGGAATTCAGTTCAAAAAAATTGGCATATAAATTTGAAAGAACTCTTCGTGGTTTATATAGCACTGAAAAAGTTCGAACCTTGGGTCAAAAACAAAGTGGTAATGGTTCAAGCAGACAATCGGACAGTAATCGCGTATCTTCGCCATCAAGGTGGAACGAAATCACAGAAGTTGTATCTGTTAACGAAGAAAATCCTGTTACTTGCAAAAAAATTCAACACAGTACTAGTCCCTTACTATATACCCGGAAAGTTCAACACAATAGCCGACCGCCTATCACGAAATTCGGCAGCGACCGACTGGCATCTGAGCGATATTTTGACGCAGATAGTTTTCAGCAGATGGGGAACTCCGCAAATAGATCTGTTCGCGACGTCGCAGTCCAAAGTAGTTCCCCTGTATGTAACAATAGATGCAACAGATTTACAGGCTCACTTTGTGAATGCATTCAGCAGAAGATGGGAATACGACTTGGCCTGGGTATTTCCTCCACCCCCATTAATCCCAAAAGTCATTCAGCACTTAACTCATGCGCAAGGAACTTACCTGGTGACAGTTCCCAGATGGACGCGAGCTTTTTGGCGAACAGCTCTGAAAGCCAAGGCGACAGCCGCTCCGGTAGTATTGAGGAATCTTTCCTCTCATCTAATAGACCTAGCGACGAATTGTCCGCCACCGAACGTGTCGTCGATGACTTTGGAGGTTTGGAGGGTACAGGCTGGAATTCGTTAATAAAAAACCTTTCTTCGGAGGACATAGTCTTATTAAAATCAGCCTGGAGGCCTTCAACATGGGTAACCTATGCATCTGCTTGGAAAGATTGGATAAAATGGTGCAAGTCCGAGCGTGTTGTTCCAAATAACCCCACACCTCATCAAGTAGCTAGTTATTTCAGTTATTTATTCAGAGTCAAAAAAGCAGCTTACAGTACAATTTTGGTCAGAAAATCTGTAATTGCTACTTTTTCCAATCCAGAAGGTGGACTTAGTATCAGCTCTCATCCCGTGGTAAAGAATATCCTAAGAGCAATTAGTCTGAAGTCTGTTGAAAATTTATCTCCACGTTCCCAGGTGTGGAACATTCAAGATTTGGTCAATTGGCTGAAGTGTAATTCTCCAGACGCAGCAAGTATTTATCAAGTTTCTAGGTATTGTGCCTTATTACTGCTCCTTGCTTCGGGGAGAAGAATACATGACCTGACTCTGTTACGGGTGGATGACAAGCACTGTTCTATAAAGAACGACTCTATAACTTTCTGGCCAGCCTTTGGCTCTAAAACAGATGGTAACAAGCATAGGCAATCGGGTTGGTTGATACTTAAGCACCAGGATTCAGAATTCGATATTTTAAAATGGATAAATAAATTAATAGAGTTATCTTCCGAAAGGCGTAAAGCAGCTGGTAAATCTGGAGTGGAGTTGATAAGTCTTTTTATAACGACTAGAGGAAAAGTAAAACCTGCCTCCAGAACGGTGATTGCTGGCTGGCTTAAGCCAGTATTTGTTAGCTTAGGATTGGAAGTTGCTCCAGGGTCAATCAGATCGGCTGTGGCTTCTTATAATTATGAAAACAATTTACCTCTAGATGATTTATTGAGAAGAGGAAATTGGCAGGGCGCTAATAATTTTTTCAAGCATTATTATAAATCTGTGTCAGCGCCTTCATTACATTCTAATAATGTTTTGATAAATTCTTTTGTACCTGTTTAACTTTCTTACTGGGATTTGTTTCTTATCAATTTTGAGACTGATTTTATGTTCCTATTAATCATACTTTTAAGAAATATGTTTAATTATTATTACTTAGTAAATGAAAATATTTTTTTTTTATCCTATAAGAAAAGTTTAGAGGGAGTTGAGACTGATTAAAATTCATAATTTTTTGTTTATTTCTACTGATTATTTTTCTACTGAAGAAGGAACATAGTTTTGTTAAACTTGATTTTTCTATGAATAAATTACTGTTGAGAAATGTATCTTGTCAGAATTTATTACATTAAATAGTTTTTTTAGGGAATCTGCGTGGTTGTATTTATTTTTTAATTGAATATAACCTTGTATTATTGTATTTTTGTAGTCACAGTACGCTATATTAGTGCCGGCAGATACCAAAACAAGTCTCCGTAAGGTCAAGCCGACGGCACAGAACTGAAATATAACCGTTTTCTACCCCGAAGGGAGGAAAACGAGTATTTCAGGTCTTGCCTAGGCTTGACCTGGAGTAAGTCCCTTGCCGTCATCAGGGAACTTTATCCAGACCCGGTTAGGTACTGAAGAGGAGCGCGCGCTCGGTCCGCGTCGCGCGCGCCTCGCCGGCACCCCGCTCGCGGGAGGGGCAGCCTGATAGGCTATCTCGCTCTCACTACTTAGGTATGTACATACGCACATGAAAGGGAACAGTGGGGTAATCTCCGTAAGGTCAAGCCTAGGCAAGACCTGAAATACTCGTTTTCCTCCCTTCGGGGTAGAAAACGGTTATATTATTACTAGATGTGTCATAGAGCGGGTAGTGTTTAATAATTTATTTTTCACACTGTTAAATAGCCTATTCTTAAGTGCCTTGCGCATCAATAGCTTATAGCCTTGCTCATCATCCGGATTCATCAAATTACGATCCGGATCATTTTGACATCACAAAATTATACGGAACAAATTAAGATAATTTTAAAACACAAGGCTTTAATAATATACAGGGTAATTTGCACCTTGTGGAACTAATAACACACTACATTTATAATACACTTGCAGTGTTTTAATGGGTGGAAGTATCCATTAATAGGAACAATTATTATGGAACTCTGAACAAAAAAGCGGAAATGAATCCGCAAATCGGACTAAGCAAAGCTTCGACCACATCATCACTGATCACAATGATGTTGTGTTCAAAGACAAGCTTATCAGAACAAATACATAACAATTGTCGTCTTGCTAGACGGACATAAATTCAATAGACATGTCGTGCATTCATTGTTTTTGCTAAGATTAGACAAAGATATTGGAATGTCCATATTGCAAATGCATTTGCAAATGGATGATGTCATTTAAAACGAGCCAATGTTAGCTAATTTAGTTTTAAAATACATTAAACACAAAAAATATTTGTTTAACTCCAAATGTTTTGTATGTTTTAATTGATTATAAGCAAATACAATGCTTATGACTTTGAAATAGAAGTTACGTCTGTTTGCTCGGTGGTAGGGCACTTTATAGTACCTATCAATTCAGCAGCAGTACTTGAGAGTTCCCTCTAGGCTGTATGTATTTATTTATTAAAAACTAGCTGTTACGCGCGGTTTCACTCGCGTTCCCGGGATAAAAAGTAGCCTATAACCTTTGGGTATAATGTAGCTTCCTATTAGAGAAATACTTTTTCAAATCGGTTCAGTAGTTTCGGAGCCTATTCAATGCAAACAAACAAACAATCAAATCTTTCCTCTTTATAATATATAAGTATAGACAAAAGTATGCTTACCACCTTCGGCCACATTATCACTTACCATGGTGAGATTGTGGTGAAACACAAACCTACAACCTACCTATTGTAAAATTTTCATTAATTTATTTACTTACGGGAATGCGACTCAGAATACTTTTTTAAAATTTCCTTTTATTAAAAAACCTAACACATATTGTAATATATAACCCAATAAAATTATAACTAGCTGTCCTCCACGGTTTCATCCACGGTCCCGGGATAAAAAGTAGCCTACATACAAGCTTCGGTAATAAAGCTTCTACCTTTAGTAAAAGATTTTTTTAATCGAAACAGTAACTCCGGCGATCAAACAAACAAACTATTCAGCTTTATTATTAGTATAGATATTGGTAGAGTATATAGATGTATGAAAATGCACACTGCATTATAAAATAAGGGCGCAGAACGGGAGGGGACATTCTAGCACGCAAACACAAAGATAACAAAATTAAACCCTACCTACTATGTACTGTTTACAATGCTATAAATTAAACGACTGCATGTGACGTTACACGTAATGGGGGGGGGGGATTCAATATATCTTCGAGCTTTAGCACGCAACGCCTTCGAATAAAGGCTCCTTAACTTAACAAAGGGAACGGTGCATAATTAGATTTTTTATTTACATATTACGAGCATTTATTACGCCGGCAATCAATATCACCACCTATCACGCGAGAATACTAGCATAACCTGTTACCTTTCCACACCTAAACTTTGGCACGTAGATACCCTACAACATGGAGAAGACACGCTACTATTATCCCGAGGACGTGGGTGAAACCGCGGGAAACAGCTAATATTTAAGTAAATAGCAGACTCAAATAAGCAGCACTTGTTCGCAAGTATGACGCATGCAGACCCGTCCTATCCCTAATTCCTATATCTTACCACTGTAATAAATCTAAAAGTTTTTTAGGCTGTGAAAATATTTCATACTCTTTCACGCAAAAACAACTGAATGGATTTTAAGATCGATCATACCCTAGAATAACATAGGCTCCATTTAATCCCAGGAACTCGGGTGAAACCTCGAGGGACAGGATATTCCTTTTATAAACTAAATATATAAAAGGAAAAGGTGACGTGACCGACTGATCTATCAACGCACAGCTCAAACCAACGAAAGATCTTTCTATGTAATCAGTTAGTGAACTCGAGTACTTACTACTGAACGGATTTTGATACAGTTACACTAATATCTAGGAGGTACCTTGGCGAAGGTTTTAGGTTATGTATTGCACTTGCACCTTGATTAAAAAGCCCTGTTTAGTTTAACAATCACACCTAAATACACATGCAGGTAGTATCGCAGGCCCAAGTTAGTTAAATTTTACTAGCTCTGTCCCGAATCAACCCGCGTTCCAGAGGGCACTAATAGTCTCGGAACGAGATATTCCCTAAATCTGGTGTATGATAAATGATCCACGAGCCAAAATTCAACCAAATCCTTAAAGCCATTAAGGCGTGATTTAGTAAACTAGCGTTTAGAAGCCATATATTAAATTTAGACCCTGTTAGATTCAAAGCAACTGAAGTTACGACCTTCATACTTAAATGCATAAATTCTATCCTCATTACATCCCTGCCCTGTTTCCAATAATCGGCCAAATATGTACTCTTCTTCATTCACCCCTTCACCAAACATCGGTATTCACTCCTTTCTTAATCGTCATATCGCCTCAGTGCTCATATCATCTTTCACACAAACCATCCATCTCATTTTCGATCTTCCTCTTCCCGTTCATCTATCAAGTCAACTATCATATTCGTAACTCTTTTAGTGAGATGGGTCGAATAAAATCGTTGCTATCGATCGGAATGGCAACCGATTAAGTCTCAATAAGGGGGAATATGTTCCAGTCAGTGTGTTATAAAATTCACATGACATTTTAAATCGATTCAAATAGGTGAAAAATCGATATCAACTTTCCCTATCAAAGAACGTAAGTGTTCAAAATTTTTACTGCAGTATAATACATTTTTAACCACTTATTTAGTTAAGACCGATAACGAACTTCCCCTGACACGCAGCTTGATAAATGATAAAATTCAGGGGTGTGGTTCCTACGTCTCGTTTCGTAGGCTTAACACCTAATCTGATTACATGTTATATTTCCTTCAAGATTAAGAATATAAATAGCTGGCAATGCTGTTCTCAAAGGTTTATTCTCAGTTTACACAAATCTATATGGCTTGTTTGTAATTTGGAACCAGTCCACGGTCTCTAGAAGTGGTAACCTCAATTTAATTGGTCGACTAGTGAACCGATTTAGTTTTGCATGATTAGAAATAGGATTTTTTACACGACAGATTCGTGTTTTAAACTATTGAGAATTGTCTGTATAATGCAAGTTTATACTACTAAGTACATACTAAGTAGTCGTCTTTGTCAAAAAAAAAAAATCCAATAAAATATGTTGCATTTAAAAATAATAAAAGATACATGTATTTTTTTACAATTATACTCAAAATCCGGCAAGTATAGATTTTGCCTTTCCTGAAAAATTCACTAAGTACTTACAACACCAACCCATTACAGTACAGTAAATCCCCATAATTTTAGGAGTCTCGTGTCCCAGTGGTATATCATAGCATAGTACAAAAGTCTGACTTACGGCGTGTTTCTTGGCGATCTGCATGACGGTCTTCCAAGTAACTTCGTTTAGCAGCTTCGTCTGGGTGATGAACATCTTCTCTTTGGACGCCACGAGGCTGGCCATGCAATGGTAGCACTCCTCCTCTGTAAACAAATTGTTTAATTGTAAAAAGTTATTATGGAAAATTTCTTTGTTTGCTATTTTGGTAGCTCGACGTCCCTCTATTTTTTAGCCTATAAACATAAGTCGGTGGGTAAAAACACTTAAATTAAACATACATCCTATTTACTATGCTAATTAAATATTCGCATACAAAAGAATCATGACTATGCTTAATCCTAATGGCAAACAAATGGTAAAGTGCAGTACAAAACAAAAAATGCGCACAAAAACGGTCCATTCATTTACCATCACTACCATTTCGTACGTCACGCTTCGCATACCCGAAATTCGATTAAATAGAGACCAATTACCGCAGAGAATTGGCAAAGAACAAATGAAAGGGAGAAAAACGATGATCCAATTTCCCTCCAATAAAAACGGGAGTTATCCCGACCATGACAAATGGGGTCGGTCGGTGGGACTGTGGAAAATATATGCAATTACCGAGGAGACAGGACAGGCACTCTGTTATCGGTTTTCTAATATCCACCAAGCGGTTGAAAACCCTTCATTTAACCCGGCTTCAGACTCGGAAATAATTCATGAATTTGAGGTCGTCAATTGTTATTGTCGAGTGGACAACGATAAAATAATGTAAGAGGAATATTTGACGATAATAATTAAGACGACAACCATACAAAACACATCGGATATAACTATCAATTTTAAGGTGAATTAAGAGATTCCCAAATCTCCCAAGTTGTGAAGAGCTTTTCATACAAAAAATTCAAAGAGACCACTCATTTGTAAATAATCCAAGGAAAGTAAGTCTCACAAACTTTACAAGGGTCTGTAGAACTTTGAAAACTCAGTAATAGCATTATTAGATTTGCAACATTTACAAATTGTCATACAAAGTGTAGCTTAGCATGAAATGGTAATTTGACAGAAATATACTACTTGTACGTAATACAAGAATTCTTTATATCTCATTACAGAAGCAATAAATGTAGTTGAAATCGAACACCACGAAACTATTATACAAAATGCAAGCATCATAATTGGTCGGAATGACAGAAATTCTAATGATGAATGTAAAGAAATTACGGATTTCCATAGTCATGTTACGAAATATCTTGTTATCACAGGTGTCTCTTGCAATCCGTGCCAAGTGCCTGACCTAATTAATCCTAACTGACACTGCTATAGAACCAAACTATACATAGTATGTTCTACTATTGTAAGCGTTACGTAATATTATGTAAACAAGCTATCAAATTGCGGAGCTTATGACAGCTGTTGGGGAAGGTCTTTTTCCAGCAGTGGACGTCTTTAGGCTGACATGATGAAGAAGTGTTTGTTTAAATGTTAACGTAAATTTCTTTTCAAATTTATAGCCATCGTATCTTTTTATCGAAGATGCGAAAAGCGATAATAGACATAGTCATTTATTAACAGTAGAATAAATTTGAATTTTCCAATATTTTATTCCGTCACTAAGTGTGGGTAACAAAGCGTAGGTCACATCATCACTCACCACAAAGAGATTGTGCTATAATTAATAGATTTACGCAAGACTAATTCAACGGAAATCCATGATTAATATTTCAATTGATGGTTGAGATACCGTTACCATACCTTGGTATGGTAATTGGCTGAGACTAAAAACTTGATTGGCCAGTTATAGCCTGATTTCTAGTGCATTATTGGGCAGGCCCTTTAGACCTGTGGTAACGGTGCTTCTAAGCCACGGATAAGTTGGCCTAATAACGCCAGTTTCATCAGCAGTTGCAATGAGAAGGCAATCACTTAAGTAAGAGGGATACAGAGTAAGACAGTAAATCCTGATTGGTGTATTTACAGAATTTAAACTTATTAATTGTCCTGCTATAAGGGGTTTAAGGAGATGTCTTATCGGTGTACGTAGTCATTTATACTTATACTTTTTTTTATTACTTCTTCCCATAGTTTATAAGCTAACAAGGTCGAACCATCAGCAGAAAAATGACAACCATAGAGAAGCAACTACAGCAACCTGGAGTAGTGTTAAAAATTTTGTTTCTATTAAATTATATCAGGATTTGACAGTAAGTATAAGTGGTACAAAAAAGCTTTTACTCCAGCAATAACCAGTCTATGTAATATTATTATCGGCTCCTGCGGGATATCTGCCGGACCGGCGCTAAGTGATTTCACTCTCAGAGGGGGGGATCTGGGATAAGTGTATTAAATGGTCGACCAAGAAAAGAAAGGAAATTTATGATCTTATGGAACCTATTCTTGAGGGCGAAAGAACATTTAGGTTTTATAAAACTATTTCCTTCGCGATAATCACCTCACTGCCAAACCGATTAAATCTATGAAAAAATCGAAGAAACCACGATACCAATAAAGCAGTTTTGAGCAGAAATGGATAGAATTGTAGCCATGTGAATATTGTACGTAGTGGCTAGTGTAAAATCGTCCACAGTCTTTAATGAAACTGATAATTTATTTATTTATATATATAAGGATCGCCAACAAATGATACACACAACTATGACTAAAGATAGTGCTACAGAAATAACAATAAATAATAATGAAGCGACTTATAAGATGAAGCTTTTATTTAAACGTGACAACGTATACCTTGAACTACTATAAAATCCCAAACATCTCAAAATTCTGTGACAAAGGAGCCTTTCTGAAAAGCTTAGATGAATATAAAGATTTCTATTAAAATAATTTCCAAGGTCCCTCCACTACCAATAACATACACAAAACTATTCAAAGCAATCAATAGAACCCGGAAGTAAGCAAGGATTTGGTCTCTTTCATATGAATGGACTTCGCGAAGGACATTTCGGGTTTATTTCTACAACATCATAATATTTGCGATATGTTTACGTTTATTGATTCCTGCTCTTTGTACGTTAATAGAGTAAACATAGGCTTATTGCCAAGAGGAAATGGGTTCGAATATTAAGGAAAATGTTATCGCTAAGCAATGGATTGTATTTAGTAAGTTTAATGTGTACTGTGAAAATGTAAGGTACATATTTCAGTAAATTCGGGAATAGTTACAGATTATGATCCTAGTAATACTATAAATGCGAATGTTTGTGAGTGAGTATATGTGTTACTTCTTCACGCTCAAACGGCTGGACAAATTTTGACGGAGGTAGTTGACAGCCTAGATTAACACATAGGTTAATTTTATACCCTCGGGAACGTGGGTGAAACCACAGAGCAGAAGCTAGTTTTTCAATAAACAGAATGCTGCTACTACAATCACTGCTTGAAGCAACCAAAATTTCAAAAGACTTCTCCTCATAAATGGTTGGAGTTTATGGAGGTTTACCTCATAAATCGAATAACATGTCATACGTGCAAACTTCGATCGGCTCTATGAGGAGCAACAAACTGTCTTCATGAATAAATGAACGACACTGAAATGGAACTATTCGCCTTGGTTTCCGAACGTTAACCCGAAGCCACTTCAGTTTATGTAATCTTTTTCAGAGTTCAACGCGTTGCACCTTGAATAATGGATAAAGTATGTTTTCAAATAAGATTTCTTAAGACTGATAATGACTGCAACATTGTCTAGTGCATTTAATGTCTTATCTTTCTTTACGTTTTCTGAAATAAGCATATTAGATATACATATATGAGAAAGCTAATTGGATCATGGATTTAAGTATTTTAGATTAATATGGGAAAAGAAGACCTAATAATAGATGGATTGATTGTGTGTCTAAAGTAGCAAAATAAGCAGGTACATATTTTGTTCTTCAACATTTTATTGAGCTTTCCCAAAATGGCCCATCAGCTGTGGTTGGAAAACAGCAATAAACATGGCCGTCGCTTTATGCGTGTTTACCGCACGATCTCGTGATTTCGACATTCGTTTTGCCAGGTCGTATATCATCGACAGGTTTAGATTTTAATTAAAATTCCAATTAAAATAAGTATAAAAAATATAATTATTTTAAATCCAGGTAGATTATCTATATTTACCTATCTAAGCGGTCAGCACAGCAGCAATTATCACACATTGTTGTTTTAATCTGCGATTCTATTCGAAAAAAAAGAACAAGTTTTTTGGAGGCCACAAATTTTGCTGATTCGGAACCAAATTGGGACACTAATCATAGTACCTACGATTCTATAAAATATATCTCAGTTAAATAAATACGGATTGAAACATTGTGCAACAAAGAATAAGTCAATGCATTTCCATCTCTTGTTTTATTCTCCACCAACAAACGAGATACAGTCATAAATATTCGATTGATGCCACATAAAATATTACTTATTATATTCATTGCAACACTTATAAAACAGCTGGATGCTTATGGCCGCCTCACCCACATTGACCGAGTGAGATATTCATAAAAGTAAGGCATATTGGCCGTGCCACCTTTTATGGACAGTTAACAGAGTTATGAGAAAAAATGAATGAACACGTCTCGACGTCCGTCCTAGACGAGACGGCCAGTGACGACAGGCACGTACAGCATTAGTATAACGTAATAGTTAGCTGTGTTTTAATTATCGTCGTTTTATACTTGTATAGGGTTGGCTTTTACCTTTTTCACACTGCATCTTATAGGTCGAGTCTTAACGTTTTCCCGATGTCCTATCAAGAATTCCTATAACACTTTGGCACACCTTTGTTCACAGACCTTGTCTACATCAGGTTGGCAGATACTATTACCCTATTACATTACCATGTATTAAATACTCTACTTTTACTAGTTTCTATAAATTCTATTTTATCAATCTGTGTTCATTTTTAAATACTACAAAAATATATTATTCTGCATGCATCATTATTTTCAGCATTGCTCAATCATATATATCAAACTATACCTACTGTTACCAACTCCATACGTATGAAAAACGAAGTAATATATTCACAGACGTCATCCATGTTTTATTCACGCAAAACACTGACCTCTGTATTATAATTAGCTATGTCAACATGTACGTATCACTTATTAGTATCTCATGTTACCTTACAAGCTATTTACCTTAAAATATGGCATTTAAAAGTTTTTCAGCCTATTTTCCTTCTTGCATGCTGAGAAATGATTTGACAAGTTAATCCACGTGCGCGAGTTCGACTCGCACTTGGCCGGTTCTTTTAGGAACACAGGTAAAACTCGAATCAGAGACAAGTAATAGTTAAGTACATTACACTAACAGTAATATTAAACAGTTTCATGAAAGCTTGTTAAAATGTTGTTCATGTGGTTCTTCATGATTAAAATAACAAACATATTTTGTATGCTTTAGCGAATGAATCTTTATGAATGATACGTCTGTAAGTACAAGTGGCAATGGACAGGGCACATCGCTTGAACCCATAACCAATGAGGAAGAAAAGATCTGGAATAGCGACCACGTATAGGAAGCTATTGGAACAGCCTCCCACCGGACACCAATGAAGGAAGAAACATGTCGTGCAATAAACATCTCTAAGCTCATAATCTTAATACACAAGGTCACAAAGAATGTGCTAGTAATTATTAGTATATAGGAACAAGTCCTAGCACACACAAACACATTGGTACAGTTTGATGACACTCGTAAAAAGTTTATGGCGATCGTAAAATATAGGTAAATGTCCGCGGTCTCGCTATTTCTTTCATCATTGAAATAAGGGTAAGGTATCGGGTAGACATAATATAACGATTATTAAAAGTTTCTGAAACAGCCCAAATTAAAGAAGAACGATAAGAGTTGTAATTAATATTTTAAACAAACAGCAACATGAGTTTGATATAAAAAAAAAAACACTCAGACAGGTAAAAGTTTCTGCACATAAAATTAATTAGATTACAGCATAATGTCTGTAGTAGAAATGGCTTCTATATAATAAACGTAGTTTTTTGTGATTGTGCTTCATTACCTCATTAAATTGAAATTAATTCGTTTATTAAAACAGTACTGTGAATTGATGCAAGACAGACGGCATGTAATATTTGTTATTCGTCAACAGACAACGAGGTTTAACACAAATTAATTACACCTTCATTACAAGAATAGAGTACGTTTTAATTTGTTCTTAGGAGTAGGCCAAGCAGAAGCTCAATTGCTATAAAAAAAGTAACAATAGAAATAATCTATTGTAAATATTATTCTTACAAGAGATAAAAAATGTGATAACGAAACTGTTAATACCTTTGTTACATTGTACTACTAAGCTTCAGCTTAAAGATAAAATCTGGATGAGAAGTCATGATCCAATCTTCTATTACTAGAAATCGATGTAAACGTTAAAGGGTGTAAATAAAAGGAATATCTGAAACAGAAGGAATCAATGATGGAAAAAGTGGAACCCCTTAAATTCACCCACTTTAAAAATTAATATTTCCTTCAATAGCGTTGATAAATTCCCTTTAGAAGAAAAGTGATCTAGATTTTCTAACTTGATCGGTGAATTCTGTCCGTTGTAATCCGATCATTTCGTACTTTGAACTCGCGAATGAGTCTCGTACGTCAACATTGACCCGTCTATCGTGAGTGACCTTTATAATGACGAAACGAGATCGCAACGACACACGAGCGACGTAAGATAATCGTTGAATAATTAATCCAGCACGAGACTAGAGCGGAACAGCTGTTTCGGTATCTCCTTTATCGTTAAGGTGAAGGTTACACAAAGCGGTGACAGGCAACATTGTTACTGCTACAAATCCTGAATTGAAGTCATTATAATTAATTAAATTTCACAACGGTTGTTGTTCCGCATATAATAAGGATATGACTATACCCCAAAAAATTTGCGATAGACATCGCACGTTATGCTATCGTTATCATGAAATACTTTGTATTAATAACAACGTGGTTTATTATCTTACACCTTGTTCCTGTGTGACTCTACTAGGTATGATATTACTAAACGCAGCGATGGTTTTTGCACTAAGAGAGGCTACCATTTTATGATTTCCACATTGAGTCATCAAGGTACGTCTAATTGAATGAATGCAGCACATAGCATTGCTATTAACTTCTGTGCAACTAATAAGTTATTTTTTCAAAGATCATCATGACCAGCAAATTTCACCATACTCATAAGAACCATATCATCAGAATCACTATAATCACCATGAACATTGCGCAAAGTGTAGGAGTTGCTTTCTGACGTAATTTTTTAAATTCTTAGAATCTTATACATTATGAAACTAAACGAAGACCGAACAAATTTAAACCGATAATTTTATACCTATGGCAATATTAAACTTATCAAAAAAAGATTATTTGATAAAAACAATACGGACATGTACTACAAAGAAAACAGTTAGATCTTCGTCAGATGAAATATCATTTGGCTTCGCTGAATTGTTATCATTTACTTTAATCTATGCAAGTGACGTAAACGTTGCCATATTTACTTTTATAAATCTGTGACGATGACCCCGATTCTGTTGACAAACTAAACAAATTTAATCTCACTATATCTCTTTCTAACAAAAAAAAGACATAAGAAAGGATAAGATAAATTTATGTCCTGTTAAATTTGTCCGATTGCTTATTTCAACGTGAATTCAAGCGTCATCTTTCTTTATTGGTCATGACTATATCCCCATAAATGCCTATAACAATATTCTGACAGTTTTAAGTACTTATCTCCTATCCCTTATCAATTATGTTTGTAAGAAGAGAGATTTGTAAACAACAGAATCGGAACCGATATCTTCCATGCTTTAGGTTCACTTCAATAGCTACAACTTGGTATTTACCATTGGACATTAGCGTGACATCTTTAATTTCCATTATGTCATGCTCAATAGAGACAGCGTCATTTTTAACATCTTTAGATATTCCAGTCACGACTAATGTCTACGTGATCTTGAGCATGATTTGATTATATTCCTAGTGAATAAGATTTTTCTCTCATTTTTTACCAATGTCATTATTGATGTTGTTACTTTGCTTTAAAATTACTTCTAAGTGATTGATCACACTCAAATTGTCTTCATGTGTCTATAGAAATTTCATAATCAAGACTCCATTTGGTGAGAGAAAATCTTCTATTGTTTTCTCGTAATATTACATAAATGATTTATTATGAACTATGATAATAGCAACATATTGTCGTATTGGTAATGTGTTGGATACTATCCACATGTATGTTTATGAAATTGTTACTGTAATGCCAAATATATTTATTGAACCACTTAAGGACGAGGAAGGAAAATTGACAATGATTAAATTGGATGAAATATTTATTACAAACACTCGCTTTTAAGCAATTCACATTTTTATCACATTGACTTATGTTTTGTCTACTGATACAGGTGTTACAAAGTTTATTTTGTCTTCACGTTTTATTGGCTATAAAAGTCTATGGCATATTATTAAAGAAGCAAATATTTCGTGGGTGTGTTCTTTTTCTGTACATTAACACCTGATACTTATTTTTGTGTCGCGATAAGGTAACGAGTATCTTCTTATTTTAAGTTTACAACATTAAAAATAACTGTACTCTGATTTTTTTACATCTAATACTTAACATTAAAATATGGTTTAAATTGTTGCTTTAGTTATCATTTTACATGATTTATAAAATATAATTGTATATAAAGAGACTACAAAACCATGGCATTTGATTCAATGAAGATTGAACAATTTTCAAAATAGGTAAATTTAAGCTTTCCAGTCTAACTTCATGACTATAAGGATTTTTTTCTCTTTTCAAGAATTCTTCAAATACCACATGTCAAGGATGACACGTGTTTAGATCTAAAGTGGCTTTCACAGCAAGGTGAGTTCGCAAACCCACTCAAATCGCTGAGGACCCCGATAAATATGAATATTTTATGAGGGATGTAATAATTAGAAATAAAATCATATCGGGTTTGACTGACATAATCGCCAGAAATTTGATTATAGATATTATACCAAAGAAGTTAATTACCAAAACCTACAGTCATCCAGGATCAGTGAAAAAATAATTCGTAACAACATGCAAAAGCCCAATGCTATTCTAAAGATGAGACTCTTGATTATGTATATTCATGTTAAGCGAAATTGACGGTGGCGTCTCATTAAGATTAGTCAAGTTAATTCCGAAACTCCCTTCGCAAGAGGCCGAATTAAGCTCGTTGATTGAATTTGGAAGCTGCAAATCTTATTACGCTACAGTTAAGCTGGGTGAAGGTTTACCCGAGAAATTATAAAGTGCCAAATGGTATTCTGCCCTTACGCAAATTACTAAACTAATTCTAGACTTGGTTAAACATAAATTAACATTTGAAACCAGCTTACGCCAGAATCTACATCTGAATTTCTTAGATACAATTTTCTCTCCTGGGACACATCAGAAGACTTTCATAATAAATTAAACGTTGAATAGTTAAAATTCTGAAGTCTTAATCAAACACAATGGGTCTTGTGTTTATAGTTTTGAACGAAGTTAAAATGAACTATCTTTTTCACCGCCTAATCACAGAAAACTTGTTCGACTAACGTTCTTAGTCGAACAAGTGACCGTCGAAAATTTTAATACAACGAATATAACAAATTGAAATCAAATAATAGAAGCATGCACAGCAATAAAAAGAGGAGAAAGCCACGACTGAGGTGTAAATACAAAGACAGCCTTGACCTTGCTAATGTTACATCAACTGATTATATAAATGTCTTCGAAGACGCAATTGAATGATTAGCCATTGTAAACGAATATTATTATATGGTATATGACAGCCGACAGGTGATTCTCAACATAGCATTAATCTTACTATAACAATGTTCACTAAGAATCTTCTAAGAAACGACAAAAAATATATAAATAACTATGGAATTATGTATTTAAGAGGTGAAATGTCACACAGTAATATGAATTGTATTATAGTTGTAAATAAAGGTAAATAAAACGTAGCAACAATTTTTTTTCAATACAATACCTACTCATTTGCTTAGCGTTGTGTGCCCACGAAATGAAATTGTCACGCTATTTCCAAATAAAACCTTTATTATAAAGCTATATGTTCTCGCACAAAATAATTCGTTGAAAATTATTCGATTAGAAAATTCAATTGGTCAAAACTCACGAGCGTGCTCATAAAATATGATTGGGTTACCTAAAATGTATACATAAGGAGTACAAATAGGAATGAGGACACACAAATTATCACCTAACACAAACACGTTCTGTTACATCAACAATATAATACAGAGTTACACGCAAATAAAATCCTGTGAGACTGCACAACTTGAACTTACAACAATAAAAATAATACATAACAGACATAGGTACAGATAATACAAGTGGTTAATTAAACACACGCAATAACATTGACACAATTATATATAGCAATGGTGATATCAATAATAAAGAAACAACGATAGAAATAAAAGTCCTTGCACTATTACCAGTCGAGAGTATTGAGTTAGAGGCCAACCACCTATGTGCATAATTGCGAATAACATGTGAGTTTCTATGATTCATAAAATTATCTAATCCTGGACATAGTTGCTAAAGAAAATCATTAATCTGTTACAAAGACGGAGAATTAGAAAAAAGTGTCCGAGATTAGATCTCTCAGGGTGAAATGCTAAGACGCGATGATAAAATTCCGCTTTATTAAACACGTGAGCTTTTTTTGAAGTTATACCGGTTCTTTTCAATTAAATTATTATGTAAGTTAAAAAGATTAATTTAGATATATTGATTAAAGACCCGACGTACGTGAATGAATCTATAAGCGTAATTGAACGTTTATTTGCGCGCTCCACACAAACAGTAAACATGGCCGCAATTCGTGGTCCGGACGATGATCTTAAAACTGAAGCTTTGATGTATTGCCGTATGCTGCCGTCGCGACGTATATTGTTTATACTACTCAGTTTCTAAAACTTTTTAGTTTTATTATGCGGTTAGGTCACGTACTACAGCCCTTTTTCAGAATTGCATACTTATATCTATTCTACACTCATTAAGGAACTGAAACGACTACTCTCCTCATTTTTTATTTCTATTCAATAATTTTCGACACTCAACAACTTGTGACGGATAAAACTTCAAGCCACACTCAAGCCTTAAAATATTCAAAAGCAGTAAAGTCTTATATGAAGACAATGGCAGCAAACTCTGTAGTTACCGTGAGAGGTCGTGAGTTGACCTAGATTCGTGGTACCAATGGTAACGATGCTCCAAGGGATTGGGGTTATAGCACTCTCAGCTGTAATGCAACGCTTTGCTGGTGTTAGATAGAAATCCTTTGAGGAACATAAATACTTGTAGACGGTCGGGAACGCGACCTTTGAGAATAGCGTCGAGAAAATGAAATTGTTGAAAGGGTATTTTTATTTTCAAGCTTACAGCAAAACATATTTATTTTATTGGGGGTTTAGATACCGTGGAAGATATCGTGCCAAATAAGAAATGTAAAGGATATGTAGGTATTGTATACAAGTTGGTGACTCATATAAATAAAATGTAATATGATAGATAAAAACATATTTACATACAGTTTGGTACAAAATACGCTACAATGAATATCTAAAATTAAAACTCAACCTAACAAAGCCTGGAAGACAATCTTTTTAAAACAGCTGACTGTAAAAATCGTCTGAGTGAAGAGCCTGCTTCGCGGCTACATAATGGATTGACCTAGATTTTGTGAGCAAAGAGAATGAACTGCCTATAATATTCAAGAGTGTTTTCAACTGCGTAGTTAAATACTAGATCATTAGTGCCTTTTCAAAGACTATTCTATCTAACAAATCTGAACTCTAATAACGTATCCTAGAATTCTTAGACAAAATGAAGGCAAAACTTTTATTTAGTTTAGCGAAAGAAAAAGATGGAAAAACCGTCGTGAAACGAACCTGAGATTGCGTTTGGAACTTTGGTTACAAAAGGACTGAGATAAGAATTAATATTCGGATCACGTAGCATGAAGATATCGATCCTTTCAGGTCTTGATATTACCTACTAGCAGTTGCTCAGTGATCTGCTTTGAAACGAAAAAAACATTAGATTTTATGTTTAGGTAGGTTTTGCAGGAGAAAAATAGGGTGAGAAATCGACACGGGAAACGCAGCGATCGTCAATGAACTCCAGAAATAGACGATAAGTTTAGTCAGAGTGGCGTCTGCAGAATTTTAACAACGCTATACACGTCTTGGGCTACGTCTCACGAACACCACTGCAAAAAATGTAACACCGATTGCAAGATTGTAAAAAATAGGTGTGAAGACAAAGTCCTTGAGATTTTGCTGCTAGCAACCGACGGAACGTCTCCATAACAATTTGGACTCACTGGAGACATTTCAAATGGAACTTTTATGTGTTCTAGAGCTTATCGATTTAAAAAAACTTGCGAAATATTTTCTCTTTGTACGCAACAATATAGTTCAATGAAAGACTAATAACGTAGCATAAACAAACATTATTTTGTGTCATTTAATAGCTACTGATGCGTACAGAATTTACTAACCCAAGAACTATTGTCGTGACTTTACGCACGTATTGGTTAGCAAATTAATTAATCGAAGGTCCTCAATCAATCAATCTGAACAACATGTAAACAATAAACAAGTTGTTGTTATGTAAGACAATACCATTTATTGTTATGACTAAATAGAGATAACAAAACAAAATGATACGAAACATGGCCCCAAAATCATTAAGTAGGCAGTAATTCGCGCAAGTGTCCATTAAAAAAAGAATATTTTTCCACACCTTAATATTATGGACCTTATTTTGGAGTAATTTTTAATGTTATTGTGATGATTCACAATATAAAACTACGCTTGCAGTTTTTTTTTAAACTTGTGTACGTGCGTCTGAAATATTTTTTTTTGTTTGACGACTTTACGTGTTAATAAATCAGTTTTTATAACAGAATCAAGACAAAATTAAAAAGGAAGGCCTATAAGCTTAGATTATAATCAGCTAAAGCAATTAACACCAAAATCAAACAGTACGGTGCTAAGCGTGTAACCGATTTTGCCTGAAACGCAAATTTCACCTAAAAATTTACAAATCACACTCACGATGGAACACTCTATGATACAATTAGGATTCCGATTAGTGCGATGTTGATAGAAATATAGTACACAAAGATTACATAGCTATATCACTTGTTTTAGCATGTTTGTGTGTGTTTTATGGCATGACAACAGGCGAACAAAGTTCACACAATAGTGTGACGACATTAAAACTAACGCGACGAAAATTTTACATTATGAATATGCCAAACATAACGTGTGTTAACAAAACACCATATATTATTCCCCATTTTAACCCAAGCAAGAATGTAGAACTCAGGCTACAAATCTTGGCAAGGAATGATGTAAATAAATAGGCACGATACACGAAGAAAAATTACAAGTTCAATTCATGTGATCATCATATTGTGACGGGGCTTGAAATGTATCATTACTGTAATAAGAACTCTATTTGGATGAAAAAAAATATATATGCCAAAGGAATCATGAAGGGCTTAGTTACCCAACATCACCTTTGGGAAAAAAATTCAAACGGCCACTTCAGTTTGGCACTGTGCTTTATGATAGGCGATAAAATACCAAACATACAATTTGGCCGGGTGCAATTGGCTCCGCTTTTTTATTCTAATTATAAACGTAAACAATTTACAATCGCTGCCTTTATTAAAGCTTGCCATGATATCACTGGTCTGACTAACTCGTGATATTATTGTGGACCTCAACTCATATGGAAATAGTTACAGCCTTGGTTACGTTTAGATTAGATCACATAGAATTGTGTAAATTAAACTCATGTCATAGGAAAAAAAGTACTATTTATTATGATACTGATACTAGATATGTCACAAAAAAGGTTTTTGGTAATCAAAAAGCAAGACGTTTTATCGCCACGCTATACGCTTTGAAGGGAGTTCGGGGACCCATAAAATGGGGTGGTCTTGGTCGATACGAATGGAAATAGAACGTTTTCTACTTTAGCTATGTAATTGAAACACGTAGGCACATTATTACATTCAGACACGAGAACAAAATAAAATAAAACTCTAAATTTTCCAGATTGTTTCTGCGCTTCAAAACGTATTTTTTATACAAAAAGAAATTATTGTAGTAGGTACAATTACGACATTTTAATAAAGGAAACAATTCGAGAAAGTCACGACCCCTGAAATTGTAATACCTCTAATGAAAAGTTAGAACAAGAAAATGTTCCCAAAGGGCGGCGACGCGGACGTTTCTACTTGAACTCCTTTGTGAGTCTCAGTAACTTGGAACAGGAAAACTTTATTAAGCCTTATCTGTGTGTTGCTGGTGATATAAAGCATTTGTGTGGTGAGAGAACGGAACAGGAAGCTCTGTCTCGCTTCAATGAGCACAGAGCACGAACAAACAACATGTAATGATGATTTGATCTAAGCTTTTTGTGCGGCCCTTTCGACCTTTGTGACGATTGTGGTGAAGGAAATTCGGCTACAATAATTATTTAATTGAATTAACGTGAATATAAATTATAAATGAAAGATAATTATTCATAATATGTAATACGAGTGATATGGTACGAATCGTTCGTGCGGTCTGCAGAAACAGGCTTATCAGACAATAATCGATAACGCAACACGATAAAGATAAGACAAGTGGCCGATTTAACAACGCGAGATTCCGCAACGGTCACATTGTTCCCTATTCTCGACTCCACTAGAGCTGGTGAAACACTGCCAGTTTTCAGATCAATACCTAAGCTGTAGCGAGAGTACCTACTGGCGGCAAGCCAAACACTATAACACGGCAGGCACCGAGTTTGTGTCGATGTTTTAAGCCAAATTACAAAAGTAGAATTATTTTTTCACAAAAACAACGGCTTGACTGGTGCCGATGACGCAGCGTGAACTCTTGACTGATATCAAGCTGAAACCAGTGTCGGATAGTGATAACGCTCGGTGAGAGCTAGCAGTGTCACGGACGCGCTCGTTCAACGTTACGCACGAAATGTATAATGTGAACGACATTGAAACACGACTAGAGGCAGTCAACAATAAAAACATAGTTGAACACCACGAAGCTGATTCGAATGTTTTGAGCGACACACGTGATCTCATCCAACGTCATGAACAATTTCAGAGCAATAGCACAAACCAGAGTACGTGAAACGTGACCATCGACATGGAATTTGCTGTATATGGTGGTGACCATACTTCCTAGGAGGTACAGAAAACATGTTTGCATAGTAAATGGTCCCAGAGAAACCGCATTGTTATAATACAATCAATTTTAGATATGCATCATCTGATTGTTTGATCGATAGCGTCGATTCATTTAATGATTTTAATGTTTACAACCTGACATAACGCAAGTATCATAAATGCATCAAATGAGTAAAAGATCTATAATATGATACATGCAATATAACCTACACAAATAATGAACATGTATAACAAAACAGTAGCTAGATTGAAGGAAGTAGTCACTTTTAGAGCCATCCGGTAACCAAATTGCCACAACCGACTTGTAGACCGCCTCTTCAAGCGTCAAATGACAATATACCTAGTGTGATAGTGATAAACTGCTGGGCATACTCCGTATTTATAATGCTGTCTAGCGCATATACTGTAGTATTATCATGTTCTTAAATATCTATAATTTGACTGATGATTTGGTAGTAACAAACGAAATCGTATTTCACATTGATAGCAAACACATCTGTTCGCATTCCAACCAATCATACGAATATGTGCGACAGAGGAAGTTAGACGTATGAAATTGACAGCACGACCGACGGACGCGGTGCAAATCTGTGGCGAGTCGGCTACATCCATTTGTCGAGTGATCACGTCAACCCAGCCAGACAGATGTATACCAAAAGCATACAATACTCTGTTACGGTGTATGAGAGTTCAATTTAGATTCTGATAAGATTGATCAGGGATATATTCACAGTTCAAGCGATAACATTCAGTATTACGCGGACATAGAGTTCAATTCTGTTCTTCTAAAGCGATAATCGAGATATGGACGGGAGAGACTACTCCAGCAATTTGCCTATTGCCGAGTTCAATTATCGCCCCCCGCACTCATTACTGAATTAAGGCGAGAACGACTGTAAAGTTTGTGACGCCTCTGCTCTAGAATTGAGAGCATGTTTTATGTAACCGGTTGTTACCTGACATCACTGAAACAAATCGCTTTTGTTGAACTTGAAGATTCATTAAGAAAATCAGCCGTCGTCGGACACGAATTAATTTCTATTCAAAGTCAGGGGAAACAGTACATTATTAATAAAGCCACTTGAAAGTTTCTTAAATGAAAGGAAAAGTGCTATAAATTGTTTAAAAGCTATTTATCGGTCGTATAGTAGATATTATAATAAATGTTTCGTCATAACAGTAGTAATGACAACCAATAAAGCTGTGGCTACGGCTGGGTATTCATAAACCGGGCAGACCGCAGTAATAAAATTAATAGCTTCTATTTGGGCCATCAAAGCGTAAGTTATGTTCTCGATGAACGGAATCGATATTCGCTAAATATACAATATTTACAATTATTTACAACAAATATACAAACTATATATAAAAAATTTCCTCGAGGCGGCCGCTGCTGCCAATCAACGGCAAGGTTCCCAGAAGGCTGGCAGCGTTCCCTCTTTGTATGGCCAAGCTAACGCGTTGGCGGAAAAAGCTCCCCGCCCGCCGGTCCCCTGTGACCTCAATTAATTTTGAAGATAATGTTCGAGAAAATCGGCGAGCCTCGGAAATGTCAAAAAGAAATTGATGGTACAGATTTTATTTTCATAAAATTTTAATAAAGTATAAAGCAAAATTTTCTTTGTATTAAGAGCATGATATCGAAATCTAAAGATAACAAGTTTATTAAGCATCATAACCTCATAAATGAGTAAATTAGCAAAATATGTAGAGTTCATTTATCAACACAACTTTATCACGAAGAACCAAATTCTGATTCACGAATAACTTAGACCAACCACAGAAATATCATATATTAGAAATATTATTATCGATAGGTGGTGTCTTAACCAACTGCGCCAACTGGCCTGTCAAATAATACAATAGTCGTATGTAATGTACCAGTTAAGATGAAAATACTCACCAGGCATGAAGTGCAGGAGCGCAGCAGTGATGGGGTACAAGCTGGGGCTGTACGTGATGTCGGGGCACGCATACCCGAGGACAGAGACAACTCTGTCGGCCACAGCCCGCCCCTTACGGGTCAGATGATACCCAAGGCAGTGGGTCGCCTCCACGAAGGGAGGCAGCATGATTGGCTTGTCTGGCAGCTCAACTGTACCGAACACCTGTAAAAGAAATGCTGATTCAATTGTTTGCTTGATACAAAATCTCTTCAAGATAGCATTTGTTTAAAAGTAGATTTTATTCTTTGCATGGTGCACATATTATAAATAAAGACCATTCAATCCATTGAAAAATACTCTAGCTTTACCGATATCAAATTTGCAAGATTAAATATATGAATCTTGAAGCATAATCTTAAAGATATACTGGCTAGAACTATTCCTGTGACTAATTTAGATTCAATAAAATTACAACATGAAGTGTATTTATGACCAGACAGTTGACTGACACCTAACAGTTAAGATGAAGTAAATTATGATAATTTGACCTAATGCTAACGTCAAAATACGTTTTTATTCAATTAGTACATTCAGAAAGCTAATTCGCTATGGCATATTTATTTTGCAAATTGTTTAAGGATGTTTTTTTTTTAATTCAAGCCATGTCAATTGATTAGGACATACATATGAATTTGTTATCCAATCTCCTGCGGACATATTCACGAGTTGGGGCGTGATTATCCACTTTACAAGCAAGGACGTAGTCTCAATCCGAGCCGCACAAATTACACATTTCGTCTTTGACTTTGGAACTACGATCATGTACTCTGGCATTCATTTTATTATTTATAACTATACCTCTCAAAGAAGCTATAACATCTATTCTGTACCATAAATCTTTGTTACATTATCATGTTTTATCTTATTTCGTGACAACATAATTAAAATGGAAAATAATGACTTAAAAAATTACTCATGTTATTATCGTAGTCACCAGTACAGTACAAACACTTGCTTGCATCAATATTTTCGAGAGTGAAGATAAGAAATTGCTAGTTCATTAAGTCGCCACGCTAATGACTACAGTAGTAGGTACGGTATAATTTGGAGTAAATATATGAGTGTATGATGGTGATTCCGAAATAGCCACGCATAACGGACAAAATACATTTCTGATAAATTCATTGGACGATATAAATCTTTTATAAGATAAGGATAAAGAGTTAAAAAGAATTGCTCCTGAAACACGGCTGGTGTTGCGTAAATTTTGTGGAGCAACGACCGAATCCAGTGTTTGTAAATCGGCCGAATGATAAATAAAATAAATAAAACCAATAAACGTTTGTCAACGAGACAACAGACGAATTGAGCAGAGTTGTTGGCGTACGACACGCATCTAAAATTAGATATCAACACAGCTCTGGGATTCGCAAAGAAAGATAATATTAGGATTAAAAATACAGCCGTGTCAAATCCAGAGCCAGATAATTTTAGTGGAATAATAAACGGAGTCGTACATAAAATTTTTGCGACACTTGAAATTTTGTGTCACACATTATTTCCACTCTAGCGTTCAAAATTTATGCGTCGAAATAAATGTGTATATTATACTTAGCATACAAACAACATAATTAAACTGGACTTAAGACTGTATAAACGAATACGACACTTGTCATATTAATAATGAGTTTCAAGTATAATAATGAAGGAATTGTTTTGTTTTTCAATCATTTTAGTAATGACTATTTCAGTCAAAGCTGTTAAATATATTGAATAGATGTCGATAACAACACTCATTATGTTATGCTGACAAAAGTTTACCATACAAATTGAGATAATATTCAAACACCAAAATAATAAAAAGGTAATCTTCACAAAATATGTCCCTCAAAGGAATATTTAAAATACTAGCTAATATTTTGCTTAACGCTGTCATTTAAGAGTTTTCAAATACCAAGAAGATAAAAATAAGGATTTGAAGTTAGATAAATTACACCTAGAATCATATTGTGACTGTCTAGGCTAGTGTACTAGATTAAGACATTCTGAAAGCAGATATACAAGCCCGCTTACGTATGGATGGATGGTCTATTTATTATTTTTGCCGCGTATCCGGCGTCCGGGCTTCTTGAATAATGGATAAGTACGACAACCTTTGTGGTCTCGTTCTTAATATAAATAAATAAATAAATATCCTGGGACATTTTTTTCACACACGGTTATCTGATCCCAAACTAAGCAGAGCTTGTACTATGGAAACCAGATAACTGATATACTACTTTTTTTTTTTTTTGTAAATACATACTTATATAGATAATTACACCCAGACTCAGGACAAACAGACATGTTCATGCACACAAATGTTAGTCCTGGATGGGAATCGAACCCACGACCTGCGGCGCAATAGGTGGTGTCTTAACCAACTGCGCCAACTGGCCCGTCATGTTAGTAAGTTCTGATAGATAATGTTTCCGAACAAAATTATATCTACTATCTTATAATTTTCTTGTCATTAGAGAATTCTAAAAAACTAACAACATTTAAATCTTCTCTCTTAATATTGTCTTTATCTTGGTTGGTATTCTATTCATTCTCACTTACATTTCCATTACCATGTATATTTAAACGTGCATTTTTATCAATAAACATGATTCCACTTAACGTGAGCAAAAATAAACGAAAAAAAAACCACCATCATCTCTCTACGCAGAGTCGCGTGCAGAGCCACGCCCCCTGCGCTGGCGCACGCTCGCGACTCACCGGTCGTCCTTCGCTCAGTCAAGGCCGCCTACGCGTTTAGAAACAAACGCACCCAAACCTGATCCCAGCCCGTTTTGTTTATAAATGAAGCCTCTAAACCTGTTTGAAGAATTGATAGCACGTGATCTGCCATAAAAAAACAGTAATGTGTTATTTACGCTGAAATGGAATTAATCATTCGACATAATAGAATCGAATAAAAACAAAGAGACATAAATAACATGAGATATTGAATCTTATTCCAATCAATACGAAATATAATATGACGATTAGTACATATTATATAAATTTTGTCACGTATGAATGCGATCTAATATAGCATATCAGACCGGTCTTTGCAATGCAACAAGAATTTTCAGAAAAACAGAACTATTTTAATCGAGCGCGTAACCCAAACAATGACGCTAAGTGGCAAAACAAACCGGCATCAGATAAAATTCAACGAATGTTTATTGGCATTAGTTCGGGGACGAAAAATAAACCGATACAAATCAAGGTATTTTGTATTACCAATGCGTTGGTTAGTACTATCGAGGTCGACACCGCACGTGGGCAGGGCCCGTTTATCCAACCTAGTCTTCCAAGAACGTACGGAATCCATGGATGTAACGTTTCAGCTATATTGGCATTTCAACAGTGCACATTTGCATTCAGCCTTGGTGTCGGACATGAATAATGTAATGCATTACAGAGTGCTTTCAACACGCCCGCTGATTGTAGCCTCAGCTACAGATCTCGAATGACTGAAGATGATACTGTTTCAAAATACATAGACGACATAATAACATGACTAAATACATATAGTAAATCAAAATTAATAAATCTGCAATATTTCATGATATGACCATTATCATAGCCATATCACGTGTCGTGGGTTGTACAGATTATAGGTACAAGAGTGACAATAAGCACGCGCGTGGGCGAAGCGCTAAGGCCCTAATTATTACGAACGGACACATCCTCGACGCGACCTCTTGCCACCGACAATCAACGCTTAATTGAATAAAGTGGACCGACAAAAGCCAAATTGCAAATTTGATGCGCTTTGTTATGTACCACTTGGTAATTTTATTCATAGTTGATTCTAGATTACACACGAGCTGATTATCGCCCTAACTATCATATACGGGTAATATTTTAAATTCATGAGTGCAAAAGATAACAAAAGGGAGTTGAGCGAATTACCACGGCAACATGAATATTTAAATGAACTCCGAAAATAAGGCAAAAGTTTTCCTATATAACGCTGTATAAATAAATACGTTGCCGCTGTTATTCTCTCTTGCGAATAAGATCGATGATACTATTTTCGGCGGAGCAAATCCACAAGGCGGATTCCGTCGGAAATAACTTCGTGTTTTACCATCGCACAGTGAGCCACTGTAAATCTTTCGCGGCCATAAGTCGATTGTGAAAAACACTCCTGTTATCTATGAGGCTACGAGCAGATATTCGTTTCGAGTAGAACGACATTGAGCACTTAGAAACGCTGCTATAATTCAAGATAATGATGCAACAATAAAAGCGAGTAGTGATAAAGAAAATTACTAAAGAAACATACCGAAATCAAAATTGTTTGGAGCTGAAGTTTTTACATCAATATTCATGTCAATGTTTAGTGAACGGCAGGCAAACGAGCCGACGAAGAAGACAGATTTACATAAGAATGATAAAGAAACGTTTGTGTGCAATACAACGAAATGCGTGTGCTGCTCACGTAGCCAGTACCTAAATACTATTTGTAAGATCGGTTAGTTATGAAAATAAATAACGTAGATGATAAAAACCCAAAAGTTGAGATATAATGAAAACAACAAAACGTTAATTTAAACATGCCAGATAAAGGAGTGTGCTGCCGTGAATTATGTTTATTCATTACTTTCACTGACTAGTTACAACATGCTGAACATATTTTGAAATCACTCAAGAGGCATTAAGACCAGAGATAATATAATAGCTATACAAACAAACAGAAGTCTGGTAGATATTCCGGTGAAATTCCACTGTCCTAATTTTGATAGATCACATAACAACAATTAGATATGTCTGTCAAAAGACAATTCCCGTATCATTTTAGTTTGCATTGCCTGTAAACAGTGTTGATCCGATAACCCCTGCGCAAGTCAGGCTTGTTTACTGTACCTAGTTTGATTGATAATGTGATATTAGCATGATAGAGCATGACCCTAAAGGTTATCGGTAGAGCAGCAGTATACATACGTACAGATATACTCTCTACAGATTATTTTCATATGTTTATCGATTTGCGTGTAGGTCATAAATGTTTACTTTACGTATTTTTAGTTTAACAGCTTATCTCGAAAGCGATATTGAGAGTGAATGAGAAAATGCGGTTTCATGAAAGACGAATGCACTTAGTTCAATACGAAAGCATATTATGAAATATTATACAGATCAGATGGAATTGATAGAAATCTCAAGGGATTTAAAGACACCAATTTCAATCTAACCTGAATTAGCTGGTATCATTAGACATATCTTATAGTCAACTGAAGAAAGTCGAGTAATCAGATCCTACGGTCGTCGGCAAACATTTCTCCGTGTCGGCAGCAAATTGAACATAAACTCTGATAGCAGTCTGAGACTATTTACACAGTAGCATTAACCTAAATAAACTGCGTCCGAAACTGAGAGTTACTGTTCCCACGTGCCAAGTTAAGAAATAATTTGCGAAGGGGGAAAATGTTTCGCTGGTTGGAAGTTGGGAGTCGACTGAGCGCGGGGCTTCATCCAATGGTATGAATTTTGTTATTTTTTGCATTCAGAATGATATCATAAATATTGGCAATGCTCACAACGATAACGAACTGAAATAGATCGACCTAATAAATAGGAAACGACGCCGAGGCTCCATTACGCAACGTGCCTCCGACACGGATGTGAATGTGCTCCTACCAAGATTGTTGCACAATAGCGTATGTATTAGAATAAATTTTCACCGTGCACCTGGCTATCGATTGTTTACTAAATACACCCGAGCATTTCCTTATCTGAAAATAAACGAATGAATATATATTTTAATGCTTTGCATTTTAATGTTTACTCATTTATGTACTTTTATTACGCGTCTAATATTATGTGGCCTTTCTGTATCTCGCTGTTTAGGCAATACTTTGGTATGAAGACACAAGAAATGGTGATAAGAATACTATAATTGTTAACAAAGGACTGAATCAACACGTAAGAGTAAATAACATTCTAGAGAGACCTCAGTTGAGTTCGGGGACCTCAGGCGACAATTAATTAATAATTAAATCACCAACCGTAAACAACGAAGTGACAAGACAATGTTGGAAAGGCGATAATGTATTGATATGTCGTAAATATTATATACGTTTACTCAAAGTTCGATACTTGATATACTACGCAGTTTGTAGAAGGCGATAAGTTTATTACAATAATCATTAATATGCATTATCATGAAATACAACACTTGATTCTGTTTTTGTTATGTCACATTAATGCAACTTTTGGAGTGCTCTATATGTACTTATGGACGGAATAATAAAAGTGTGAGGCAAAGTATGTTAAGGGTGCTTCAACTACAAACATCGAAACGAAATCCACACCGTAAATTAATACCATCAAGAAACATTATACTATAATCATCTAAAGAAGTTGTAGAGTTTGCACCATTAGGAAAATTACTTGCTATTTTATCATAGAAAAATGGAAACTTCTATAATGAAATAAAAGATTACTAAATATAAATCCTTTACAAAATAACTTAACTACGCAGGTTCAGCATAATATAATTATGTTTACGCTATACAATCCGGTGATATACAATGTCGTGTGCATAACGGTAGTAAAACATAACTTGAAACGTGAGAGAATGCCTTAAAAAATGCAATTGGGCTAGGTCGGGTATTTGCTGCATTGTAATATGACAAAAAGTTGTAGCAAATATATTTTCTTTGCAATAATTTTTAATCGAGTTTTGCTTACGCCTTCCATCATTTCGTTGAATTTTCTGGATTCTAGGATACATGCTATTACAATCGCCAGTCTTCTAGTTGGTTGCATCCTGTGCAAAATCTAGATTTAATCCAATCAGTCTAGGTAATTTATCTCTGGAAAAAATATGATTCATTTTAAAATTAAGAATAATTCAATTAGCATCAAACGGATAGGAAGTGTTAAGTGTGATAGTTTCTAAATTGATTCAATCAAAATTAATGACAGTCTATTCTGGTCCTCTGAACGCGTCAGTTACACACATGTTATTAATATGAATGCTAATTGAGGAATGCTCAGCTGTTGTTGTTCCAGATTATTCTGATTGTAGGTTTGTTCCTCTTAGTTGAAAGCAGCACAGCTAGCATTAACTTGAAAGAAAAGAATATGATGTTAATCTAAGCGATGTAGGGAATTACGCATGTTTTTGACCACAATCTCACCTGGTCAGTGATGATGTGGCCGAAGGTAAGCACAAAGAGTCTAGAAGGAAATTAACAAGAGCAGCTGTCGGAACACACAGGTAGGTGCTCGGCGACAGATTTTCATCTTGAGGTCGGTAGCAAACCAGGCGGGTACTACAAAGTACCACCTCAAGCTCATTTTAGAATTCGAACCCACGACATTCGTTACGGCATTCGACATCATTGCCACAGAACTATCATCGCCTTCAACAACTGTCTGTGACTTTACATGACAACGATCTTACTTCCAACGATTTTGAGGCTAAAATACATTTTAAACAATGAAACACATTTAACGATCCCTTTGTTAGCCCTATGCAAATATAACTGCATCCATTGAATTCTAAAGGAGGATTAAGCGTGTTACAAACTGACGACACTTTCACACAACCCATTAATTTAAAAAAAATACATTGACACCAGCTTTCGAATTAACTCATCCTGGTACTGCTCAAGCCCCTTAAAAACTTGCTCTTTGATTTCTTCTGTATTTTTAAAGCTATACAATTGGTACAATAAGCACTACTTGAAACATTAATTAAATTAAGCAAGCATCTAGCATTTATAAGCATTCAAATCTATTTAGTTTAAGCGTGACCTTTTCATGTGCTTATTTAGCATCATTTTCTAGAAAATATTTAAGCATTCAACTAAATCTTTTATTCATTCACTAACATCTCATTCTACTGAAGCATCAAAGGAAAAATATTATTTATGAAGGAAAATTTCACTAGTATCTGATCTGGAGATGTAAATGGACAGAGCTGAATTCATACTGACTTTCGGTTGCTAGGCACATAAGGCAATCTAATAATTCACTAGGGCGCTTGTGTATCGCAGAGCACTTACATTTGAACAGGTCTAGCTTTTAATTAGTCTCAATTGCGAAAACTCTATTAGCTAGACCACACGACTCGTAGTTGCAACGCTTGTTGCAAGTTGCCAATTAAGTGGTCTCGTGCACTTTAAAGATTGATCAAAAACCAACAATTATTTCAAGAATATTATGAAATGCTTATGATATCTCCGATGGTTTATCTTTCGGTGAAGATCTGTTCTGAGATTATCATAATAGCAATTTGGCAGACGATAATGACCTACGTAACATTATTTTCATTAAAAAGAGTATACGTTTGACTTAGAAGTAGCGATATCAAATCCGAAGATGTTACACACTTACTCGGAAAATTCACTTTCACTCTAGCCTTGAAGGTGGTCAAATTTAACGGATGTCAAGACAGACACATACTCCTTTGCTGTTCGCATGATAAATTGAGAAGCAAAACATTGGGTCCAAATATGCAGGACGTTGATAATAAGTGGGTGGAACTTCGCCCTGTGCCTTGCGGTTCGATGAAAAAAGGTAATAATATTTTGTACTCAGTAGTAATAAGTAATCTGTGCTCGTATATTTTTGATTTAGGACAATGTTATTACCCAATGATTTCTGTTCTACCAACTTTAGTTCTCAGGCTTATAAATAAACCTGTCCTGAAACACCAAATATCGTGACTTGCTATTGCATAACCAAGTATTTCTACATTTGCTTTTGCTGTACCTTCTTACCAAGATGTAAGTTCAATAAACGAACGAACGCTCCACTAGAACTCAAGGTCTTGGTGAATGTGTGAAGCCTCCTAAATGCAGGAAATGTCTCAGTCTGGCAGTCTGCGCCTTTGTTAACTTCCTGTGATCGATTCAATGGTGATGCTTAGTCATAACCGGTCATAATCCCGATAGCGGCAAGTTTCGGTGTGACTTGATCAGCTGACTCGTTTGCAAGGACGTGATCAGTAGAGCGTATAATAGGTTCATTTCTACAACATGCTTCGTTACGTTAACCGCTTTTTATTTATGATTGTATACGATCATCGTATATTACAACAATAGTATTCAAGAATCCAATGTTTAATCGCATATTTATGTGTGTGCGTCATCTTTCATAATAGTTTCATGTGCAATGTCAAAGGAGCCAGATTTGTTTTCAGATTCTTCACCGTGGTTCATATTATCTTAGCATAAACAGCATGTACATTATAAACTTCCTGATAATGGTGAAAAAGATCAGACTGAAACCAATATAAAAATAAACGGGAACGTTAGTGAATCCCAGTCAAAAGCAAGATTACAAAATGTTGTACTAATTCCCACTCCTCACATGACCACAATGCAAGCGGCAGAAGGTGAGAAAAACAAAGTGGTGCTGACTATTTTAAGATTTGGCTTTCGGCCATCGCTCGTACAGCTTTACCTATGTAAGTATATCAATTATCGAGATATTATGATTTTTATGTCACAGTAAAATAAGTCAGGAATTTTTATTTTCAGTTCAGATGATGATTCAATAACAGACTTATTTGCACCGAAGTCTTTGTTCTGAATCTAGTATTTTCCGCTAAGTGCCAAATATAGTACAATAGACAAACAGATGAATTATAGGACGACATTTTAAGATGACTTTCTTCGTAGCATTGAATTGTTGCCAATTTTTGACATGTCAGGCCTAGTCATTTTTTTAAATTATTAAATAAACTAGCTTCTTTTATAGACTACTGCTAAAGGTTAAGTTTAAATCACACGTACTTTTCTACGCGTTTGCTTTCTAAATTCTTCTCGTATTCCAGTTTCTTGGCATTATAGCTTTATTTTAGGTGCTTTCATTTGCCACTCCTCTTTCACCTTATCAGTAAGCAATCAATCAAGCATACACGCTTCACAAATTTGTCGTGGACGCAGTACTCATTATGTCGTTCAAGGTATTGTTCCCCAGTAACTCATATCAACACTCTTTTATCAACATTGTGATATACTGTATAATGATTAATTGATGTCCTGAGCAGATTTTTTCGACTATCAGTTTCATACAAATTATTTCTTGCAGATATGGATGTCACGATAACATTTAAATCAGAAGCACAAATCCTACTAGAAAGTAGACACTCAAGTATCGTGTAAATCTATACAGCTAACTAATAAACAAGCGAATAAATATCGAATGAAACTAAATCCCTTCCGAAGTGCCGTTAAATGAAGCAATTAACGCACAATCGATATAGATATTGCTCGATTAATCGACACATTTGCTTCTGCTACGATGCACTTCCAAGCAACCCGATATCTGAAACGGGAGACGATGGAAACTTAATTACGACGACACGTGCTTCATTCAATGCACTTCATTGATAAAATCAAGATAATAAAGCTATATAGACATCAGCAAGTCTTTAAATGTAGTTAGGCAGATAAAACAAGTCATCTGTTCACACTTCATTAGTGAACATAGAGTAACACAACGTAATTTTGAATGAATAGACCACAATTAGAGTTTTACAAACTTGTTCATAATGTCGTTGGCATTCTACCCGAATATGTTTAACCCCGCCTAAATTCCCACAAGAGATAAAATGGAAACCGTATTTTAATATGAAACAGAGATGCCGACCGACCGGTTTAATCGGATTTAGCGTAATGAGATTAAAGAATGACGTAGCCAGTTTGATCTCAGTGATGTTTGCTTTTATACCATTATTATTCTGCTGCCTCATTTAAAAATATAGAGGTACAGGAATGTCCTCATTTGCCTCTGGAATCTGACAATAATTCATCATTGCTATTAAGAGTCTTGCTTTTAATAGCAGCGTATCATTTAATTTCTAAATATATTCCAATTTTATTCGTGTTGTAAAGATCAGCGCAAAGTAATGTCTAGGTCACATTCTATAGTATCATCGTAGAAACATCAACTGTTCTTGAGACATTTTCCTTGTATCCATCTCTTTCACTAGCAAAGCATATTCGTTTGATATAGCGTTGGAAATCCACCGTTATCGGTGTGTGACAACGTGTGACGAAGTGCGAGGTCAAGGCGCGCGAGTCGTTGGCACCGCACCACATTTCTGACAGCTACTCCCTTTTATCCCTCAAACAGATTCCATGCATAGCCAATTAATTACGCATGCTCATTGAGAATGTGATGAATCCCTCGACATAGGCAATTGTCTACAATTGTTCTTGTAATTACGAGTCCGTGGTCAAGTAACGTTCGCGGTGTGAACATCTGTAACCGCAAATGTGGAACTTTTGTATATAGTCGACCCACACAATAGTTGTAGAACTATATTTTAGAAAATTATTGAAAAAAAATATAGAAATAAATATCAAGGTGATTAATAAACTTTTAATCTACTCCAGCGAATGCAAAACATATGCAAAAGCTACACATTTCCGTTTCACGTTAGTACTATCAGTTTGATTATATTGCGATGACCAACTCAGCCCAGTGGTGATTAAGGGCATTACTTTCTAAGTGTAAGTGCCTCGCTAACGATATTTCATTTGATACGAATGCAAATACAACTAGAGAATCTTAAGATAAATATAAAGAAAGAAGTAAAGGAAATGTCATATATAATCATAGTTTACATGAAGTGAACAATGTCGGAAGTTAATTTAAGACCGATGAGATCACTGTGGAAGTGAATATTTTGGGATGGTGTTCTTTCCTCCTCAGTTCTAAGAAAACCGGAATATTTGGCTTGTTTGTCGATTTACCCTTGGGGACAGCACGTGGCAAGTATCCCGGTATTTTGACTCATCTGAATTGTAGTGCATTGGAAAAACAATTCAATGAAATGAAAAGATGTATCATTACTTAGACATCTTACTAAGAAGCTGGGAAATTGATATTGATGTTATCTTTTTCGGGAAATTTCGGCACGTTTTGGGAAGTATTTAAAATGTTAGATAGATGTTTTTAATAAAATATTAGAATACCGTAAAAAAGATGTTAAAAAGTGAAATTAATTAAAATCGGCTAAGAAAAACGAACGATATAAGAATTTTAAACCATTAATTAATCAGCGATTAGACAGAGAGATCCTGTGATGTTATAGGACACTACGACCATATTATAATGCGATATGCTAAATTCTATTTTGATATAAAGATAGATATAAATCTTTGATATTTTATAGTTATTCGAAAAATATTTTTTTCTACAGTTTTTTAAATGAATTACCTTTTATTAAAGCAATAAAAAATCAAGCATATTCCCTATTGAAAGGTTTAAAAGCATCGAAGGTTTGCAAAAGAGTTGATTAAATTTGACTGAAACAGAAAGGGAATATTTTTTAAATCCTGTGTACTTTAATTACATTTGTTACACACGTAAGTATGTATGTATTCAATATTGCACATGTACTTGTGTGGTGTGCACAAGCGCGTGCGCAGATGCGAAGGTGATCGAGCCCAGAACAGTTGACGCCGTGCCAATCGCTTACGCAGAAATAACAACACCAAATCTTTTAGCATTTACATGATCATCTATGTGAAAAAAAAAGGTAAATTTCGGCTTTTAAATGTCAAAATACAAGTGTGTCGCAAAGTCAAAAACAATAAACTCATAAATTCACGGTCCTTCTATTTTGTAATTATCCACAGCCACCTGTCGTATAATTAGTCTGCCATTGTTTAATAGACTGGCGGCTAATTGAGATGCGAGAGACGCTTACATTGTGACGTGGATGAGGATGCGCGCGCGCACGTTGATGTCGAACACAAGGACCTGCCAAATGACGGCTACGACCAAGCCCCCTCGTCGGAAAAGTCTTTTTGCTTTACATTGACGCTTTTGGCTACTATTTCGTAAAATTGTACACTACGCCACATCAATGTATTTCTAATACATTTAGGTTGCGTATTTTTTAAACAGAGGGACATACAATATAGATTCTGCTGTACTAGAGTGTGTCCCAAAAGATTTTCCGTGAGCGACAGTCACGTGACATGAATATTTAATCAAACCGGCCTTATTTGAAACGCATTGGCAAGTAAACACTGGTGCTCTTGAATCTAAACAATTAGAAAACAAAACCTTGGCGGGAACGTCACCTTATTATCTGGGGGACGCGATATCTGACAAACATTTGGGCGGCGTTGCGCAAAGTAAATAGACATGACCTTGGAAATGTAAAGTACTCGCCGGTTTCACGAGATAACGCCTCATATGGTCGTCGACCAATTTCTTTATATGCGAGTTAAGCGACTCGCACACCTTGGGAAAAAAACCAATCGCTACTAAGTTGCGTAATTTGAAAGATCACTGACCTGTGTAACCATGTCCCAGTAGAATCCTTCGAGCATAGACTTTCCATGTTGGTGCTGCCGACAGAGTATCGGCCAGAGGGACGCGCGGACGGGGCTATTGATGGGCCAGGAGTTCTCTCGAATGATGAGCTTCAGCTCGCGTTTGCGGCCTTGTTGGAGTAGCGTATGGATCTCTTCGAAGGTTTTGAGGGGCGCTTTTTTGCCTGCGAATAACGGGGAGGGTAAGCACTGCGTCCATATGGCCGTTGGGGGATCGGTAGCGGCAAGGGACTCGGCGCTTGGTGCGCGGAACGCGGCCGGTTCTATGTACATCACACTGTTGGCGCGGGGCACATGCTTTCGGTGCGCGCGCGCCGGCGGCACTGCCGCCCGAGCCCGCAAGCACGCCAGCCTCCGGAAAATGCGATAGCGCGCCCCAACACTGTCACACTTCGATTGTTTATTTGACCGTGTGACGTGATTTGCGGTATAAAAGACCCAAGTGAAAAAAACCACTATTTTCTGAAGATTACTTTTCAAATCTAATATTACTTAATGTACGTAATCAATCATTTAGTTTGAATACAAAGAAATTCTATTGTCAGTAATTTGGATTTTTGTTCGGGAAGAAACTCCCAAAACCACCAATTTTGTTACCTACATGGTTGCAAAATTGACGATGAAAACAACTGGTACAGTACGTACATATCACGCCACGCGATAACATCGTGTACAATCGTATAAATAGTTATCAAATCAAAGCAAAACGCAATATTTTGGAAACTTGCCAGTGGAACGAAATTTTCGTAGTGCATACGTAATCGTAGGTCGAGAGTAGAGCAAAGCAAAGCACAACACAGTAGGTACCTGCTAAACACCATACGCTATAATTTCAGACATATGTAATTTAAAATGTTCTTTACTTTTCCACAACATTAAGCTCAATCAATGGCAAAAGAATCGTCGTAGGGGCAATGACCCAGCAGATTAAATATGTAAGCTATCGATTAGCCATTAGGCCATTCAGCTGGGCGGAGCCTATATAGCCTTTTGCATACAAATTGGGCTTATTTATAGCTAAAATTTATCTATGAACTTTAATACTATTGAAATGCTCTGGTATTTACTAAAAATAAGTATATATAATATTTTCAGTTCAGTAAATTTTTATTACGTAAATAGTATATGGTTAGGGTCTAATAGACCGTCAGTTAGCAATACAGTGTTAAGTAAACAACAATGATAAGGCGAGGTTATCTGCGCCTGCAGTCGCGGCCTGAGTGCTGCGATTGACAGACAAGTCATGTTACTGTACATACTACTTTTGTGAAAATTTTTTTTCTCTTGCTTATATGCATAACACATAATACCTTCTTCAATATTTTGAAAAGCGCAAATGGAAAATTTGTCAACTGTCTAGCTAGGTTTATAATTGGCACATAAATAATAATGTTAATTTTCAAACGAATTAAATTATAATTAATAAAAATTACTAGGGCATCTACGAGGTTTCTAGGTTGATAATGAATCAGTGATAAAACATTTAATTATTGATTGAAATTAATAAAACATCTATTTGTACGTGTGTATAAAGTATCTTGTAGTTTATTCAAAGAGTAAGGATGAGTATGGGCGTACCGAGAGGGGGGCAGGGGAGGGCAGCTGCCCCCTTCCTGGAATTCCCATCCCACGGTAATGTAATACCTGCTGAATTTTTACAGTATTAATATGCCTAGATTATAAATAAAATCCGTACGGTTTTATGAAATAACAAGTTTAATTATGACCTTACGACACTGATTTAGACATAAAATTAGACGTTACTTCATTAATTTTGTTTTTATTTTCTTAAAATACAATTGTTTGTCAATGACTACGATATCTATTTAAAAAAAAACAAGAATAATTGTAACTAAAATAGTATGTGGGCTAAGAATTAATGTAGTGACATTTGTAAAGGTCATCCGTAATGCATAACAATTAAACCCCTCCTTTGTTTACGTCGAGTTGGCAACATCGTGTGAGTATACAGACATGTTACTTATATTTATTACTGTTTTTGCGCACGCGCATTTTTCGTTAATTTAAACGAACGCTTTATTTTCCTTTCCAAGGTTTTGCAATAGTGTAATCATAACGCTTATTTTAAGTACTTGCTTGTTAAAGTAGGTGATATTAAAGACCTTGGAATATACGAAATCTGTCACACCACAAGTTGAGCATAAATATGTTACATTAGACCTGGTTGGATATACAGGAAGAGTAAGACAGAAAAGAGATGGATGGATTGTGTTATGTGAAAGATGATTTGAGTATGAAAGGAGTGAATAGAAGTCCGAATTGTCGTATAGAAGGGCCGAATAGAAGAGAGAATAGAATCGACCAATTAATGAGAGCTCTTGTTACATTGCAATGGATACACATTTTTAGGTCATGAACTCCGTTCTAATAAAAGCATTGAAAAATTACAATATGACTTGAGTATGACTAAGGACACGTCATACTGAATCTTAATAATCGATATCAAATTGTTAAAACTTCGAAGAAAACAAAAGAGGTGATTCGATGACGTTAATCTCGAGTTCCTGAATCTCATCCAAAAGATCAAAACAACAAAACTGAATCATAACCGTTTCAGATAACTATGCCAACGTTCCATTTGAGAACTATTAAGATAATAAATAAACAACTATGACAGCATAAGTGGTACAATTTCTGAGGCTGCTAATATGCGGTTATCGTATAAGTCCTTGAGAATAGGAATAGGGCGTCATAAAGAGCACTTAAACACTTTATTGTCACTAGGTCTATTGTCTATACATAGTAGTTATCAAGCCGTCTGTTAAATTACCAAGACTAGCAATGACCATAAAACCTAGATGATTTTGCTAAACTCGATGTGATTGTGTGTGATCCTCCTTAAATAGGCTAGATGACAGTGTCAAAAATAAATGACCAAACACTAACCAATGCATAAAACATCTAAAAACACGTGGAAACATCAAATATGTTGTACATTTAATGCTTTTTAATTACCAGTAGAACCACTAAGAGTAGATGATTTGATGGTGTGAAACTATGACGTCATCAGGTTAGTATTTCATACAAAATTCCATATAAACTATCGTTTTGACATTTATTAAAAAGTAGCTGATTTGATATGTCAGTAAACTACCCTATTGTTTTTTTATGGTCAGAAGATGATGTGGCCAATCGTGGTAAACACACAAAGCCTAGAAGGGAACTGACTCTCAAGTGCAGCTATCGGAACAGCTAGCCAGCCAAGTACAATAAAATTCCCTAACACGTTGCTATGGTTTTTTACGATGTTTTCCTTCACCGAAAACTCAAGCTCACCCGGATCAGGATTCAAACCCGCGACCTCCGACTCAGCATTCGACATTACTACCACTGAACTATCATCGCCTGGAATAATAACAATTATCAATTTATGGTCTTATCAGCGCCAAGCTCTCAGAAAACCAGTCACAGTCATTATTCAATTTAGGAGGGCACTTTTATATGAGATTTTCCACCAGTCAGAACAGTTGTGGCAGTGTGGACCAAATATGTATCAAAAGATAAATGAGACGTTAAGCTGGGATCACAGCTTCTCATTTCAACTGTCCCCAACTTTCGGAAAATCCAGTTGATTTAGGTGACGTTTTAATAACTATGTCAACTGCCATCAACAGTATTATCCATATCACAAAGACTAATAAGAAGAGACGAAGCAGAAATTATTACATCTTCATTACTTTAATGCAACGGTGATGTTCAAAGTTTTTTTAATTAAACGCTTTATACAGCAATAGTATACGCTTGTACAGCCTCAGAATATAATTAATACTAGGGTAATACTGGGAAAACTTGAGCCAGAAGCCACCCCGAAAACAGCAATTACTATAATATAGATGAACGAATATTTGTTTTTGTAACAGTCAGTAGTATCTTGAATGTTATTTTCGTAATTGGGTATTAAAATAGAACATGACTTGTGATTATTTAACTGCTTTATTATCACTTCTTTGATAATATTTAAAAGCATATCAGGCTGTTCCCACAAAGAAATACGACCAGCGTGATAAAATTATGAATACCTCAGTAAAATATTTAATATCCATGGGAAAGAGACATAGGTTTGCTTTCCTTGCTCTTTTTATGGAGTCTTTAACGATTTTTTATAATTTTCTACAAGTTATTCAAACTTTAGTATGGTAACTGAAAATATGCTTTTTTAAGTAAATTTCCAAAGCACGTTTGGCGATGCTACGAACATAAATAACCTGAAGGTGGAATAGTAAATTGTACAACATATGCCTGATTCGACCGCCGTCCGGGAATCACGGATTCTCAATACCGGAACCTAAGATACTTTACATTCCATCATCAATTTCACCACAAGGTGTAATTTTGTTTATTTATAAATGTATACCTACGTCATTATACGATTGCATTTGCTGCTCTGCTTGCAATTGTATTTTTATGTAGCTTCTTCTCTGTTTACGCTTTATAATCTTCAGAGAGGCTTCGAATTGTATTTGTTCTCAAATCTTGTTTATGTTTTAATCTTGATTAGCTAGCAGTATTATGTCAAACATTGTAAAAGTCATTATACTACCGTATTTTTTTCGGTAAAATGGATTTAACTCAACGAATTTTTTTTCAATTGTCAATTCAAAGACTATTAGCATTTATATGCATTCAGGGTCAATAACGATTCTACGTAGGTATCTGGCTGCTCACGAAAACGTTTCCTGTTAATCTGAGATGATTATAAGGGTTTTCCACGGCTAGTTCGTTGAAATTGTTAGAATTTACTGTTTCAACTGAACTTTTGCTTACATGTTACTCGGAGTTACCTGAAATCAAACGAGATCTTTTTTCGGATTGTTGGAATTCGTTGTCTAATAAATAAATCGATCGATTCTTGGAAAAAGAGGATTTTCTGCAGTGTTTCTCTAGAATCTAGAGTTTAGATAAATTATTGACATTGGTTTGTTGAGCTATAGTTTCTTTGTTATGTTAATTATGTAAATATGATAGTTAACTTATATCTTTTTTTTTTTAATAAAAGGTTAACGTATTTTTGGGGCTTTAGTCATTATATCCCACCACTCCCACCCCACATCCAATGTCCCGCTGCGTATATCTCTCAATATTTTCATTGGCAACATTTCTTTAAAGAGATTAACCCAAACAAGAAACAAATGCTATAACAATTATGGCATCTAAATAAACCCATCCTGAGTAGAAATCCCATAATTAATCATAATTAGAGTGGAGATTGCACACCTTTCGCCAGGTGGCGTGTTATCCCCACCAGAAGCGCATGCGCATGGCATTGGCCCGATGGTATCGAACCATGTTTCCAGCGAAATTAGCGCTAAGCTCATTTCACAATTTAATATTTCATATCTAGGCCGAAATACATGCGTAAAAGGCTGTGATGTTAAAATAATTACATAGGTAATTTGAAGAAAGATGAATCTTTGATAGTTTTGTACAGAGATTTGTAAAAATTGACAACAATTGATAGTTTCATTGTTTGTGCGATTTCTAATTACTAATAATAAATTGCCTTAAAAGGCAATCCTCAATAAGTCATGGTTTTCCAACATTCTCTTACACAGCAATCATATTTCAAACAACGTTCAGATAGAAGAGATTAGAAAGACAAGCGTATATTTCTAACTGAAGGAAACGATTCTTTATCACAAATTGGTACTTAAGATAACTCATTGGTGCCGCATTATCTCTCTTACCGAGATTTCCTGGCTGATAAGCCTCATTAGTCTTGCGAGATGAGAATTGTTTGCTTACATTGATAACGTTGCGCTCCAGCTTGTATAACGCGGTCAACTGTGAAGTACTGCTACTATCTATATCTGATTTTAGTTCTATGCTATTTTGAGATATAAATCATCGATTCAGTTTTTTTACTTTTCTTGTATCAACGAATTTTGATTTTGTTCACGATTATGTTTCATAAGATTTAATATCTTTAGAATGAGCTATGATATGACTAGGGAGCGGAGTAAGGGCTGTTTTAAACAATTCAGAAAAAATGCGACCTAATAATAGGTGCAGAAAAAAGTTAGATGAGCATAAATAATAGCATGTATTTTTAGCTGAAGATTTTTGTTGTTTCGAATACGCTAGCACAGGCAGAATGGGCGTGACGCTTGCAAAATGATTGAAAGTACACTTAGATACTCGAAATTTCGTACATGTTGTAGCCGTGGGGATCCGATGCGGCCCAACTGGTCTATGTATTTGGCGCTTATCATTTATTCACAATCACAACGCGGTAAGTAACTAACGTGCATTTTAAGTAAATCTATCTATAACAATTAAATAACCGACTCTCTTAATCTGCAGCTGTTACATTACGATTATATTTTTAGCTTATCACCACCATTCCCAATATCTCACACAAGTCTTATTCGACAAGAGTTTGTTAAAATGAAAAAAGAATTTGTCGTTGCCAGTTCCTATTAAAGGTAGACGATCAAGACATCACAGATACCAGAGACCAATGAATGAATTAAATAAACGCCTTGACCTAGTTACGGTCACTACTGTAAAGACTTCTTAATGGGCTGAGCAACTATATTGGAACCTTGGCTAGGAATGTCTATCAGTTGTTGATAGACTAATGACTTATAATAAATCATTAAATCTCACCACGCTGAGATTGCCGTTAAACGATTGTTGGCTAACCAGAAAAAAACAAAGGAAATGGTTAAAAAGAATTGGATTAGAAACCAACTGTTTGACCAAATACTCTTAGAGTGAGGACAGGTACGATGGTATGGCAATTGGAATCAATAATCACCTGTAAGCACATCTTATAATAAGTACTATTTTACATTAAATATAAAGCGTTTTATAATGTACTGCAATAATGTAGACATTTAATTTCCTATTGTGAAACGAACAAAGGCTATTTACGCCCGATAATAATATACGAGGCTAATATCTAATTCTATTAAATGTGGGAAATAAACAATTTTAATGCCGGTTTATATCTCATGCCATTTGCAAAATGCCGAGTAGATTATAAGCTTATATTCGGATATACAATATATAGGTATGTATATTTACTCCAAACAGGGCATATGCCAAGGGCGTAATTTTATGTGCATTAAGATTTTTTGCCATGCTGTCTCTGCGCACCGGGCATTTCTCATCTGATTCATTCAGCATTTGCATCGTATTGAATATAACCTAACATTCAGTAGTAAGATCTGTGCAATGGATACCACCAGATTACAAAACATTTTGTGTTTTATCTCTATTAACAAAAGATCGACAACAATATGTGTAACAATAAAGTGAGAAATGGTTTTCAGGTATAACAAAGCAGTGAGAGAAGTCTCAGTAGAGAATCTTACTCGATTTTTCCGCATTCGGGATTATGTCTGGACTTTACATGCGGCTGTCACGTGATTTGTTTTTTCACACGTTCATGTAATTTCTTATACAAAATAACATTCCGCAAACACTCACGTTGACAGAAAGAGGACTAAAAGTTGTCAAGCCCTACAAGTCTGATATTTATTTGTCCAGGGAATAAATTAAGTTGACGCTTGGGTTATACTACCACCTTAGGGTATCAATCACGACTATAGATGAGAAGAAATCAAATACGAATGAAAACCCATTCAAAATCTGACTGCAATCCAATAAGAATATTTTATGAACTAGGTAATCAAAATAACATGAAAATCCTAAGACCAAGATTTAAGGGCCTTCCCGTCAGTAAGCAATGCCTGAATCACTTAGTGACCTAAAGTCCAGGTAATCCCCTATTAGTGGTACTGACACAAAATAATTATTAATATGATGATCGATGCAATATATTCTCCATTTCAGACGCCCTTATTGATTTAGTTTACATCGAATGGAATGCAAATCACATCACACTAATCGAACGAGCGGTATCAGTGATCCAAACGATCATGGCCTATATACCGTCTATTTTCGATCTAAAATACCTATAGTTATTTGAACCAGCATATTATAGATATTATGTATGCTGTTATATCTCCTTCTTCTTTTGAACTATGTAAATTGTATCGTTTAAGAAATAGTTCTGTCGCAAAGGATGGATGCATAGATAGGTGCCGAAATAAATTAATACACACACACATTCACTTTTTGAGACTCCTCTTTGGGCTACGAGTGTGGCCAATAACGTTTAGAACTTACAGAAACAAATCGGATAATCAAACCTAAAATGTGATCTGTAGCCAAAAAAAAAATAAGAACTAACTGCTCTGTAAAAATCAATCAACCTGCATTTTAAATGAGATAGTTAGATTTTTATAAGAATTCTTAACGATATATTTTTCAAAGAACATTTTCCCCTTATTACTCAGCTGCCATTCTGATCGGTAAGAACGATTTAATTTAATAAAATGTATGCTGTGCAAAATAAAATTAAATGCAGTCTTCATTTGCCACGATCGTGTTCCGACCGCCTCATTCCGAATGGAAGTCGGAAATTTGAAAATATGAGCCATTCGACTCGTTAGATAGTCCCCTCAATCAGTTCGTTGTATCTGAATAGGGTCGGGACCTAAACCGAACAGGTTAGGATAGTCCCGATTATTAAACAGGAAAGAAACAGACATGACTATGAAAAATATTATCAGATTATAATCGCTTGGATTTAAAAGTGCCCTGTCTTTGGGGTACAGAAACTTTTGGCACAAAGCCATAAATAAGGAAAGAACTCAATTTCCATCAGCATTTTTTGTTAGATCATGATGAAATAAGCTCAAAAAATCAATCCATCACCTCTACTGTGACATGTTAAGGCACCTATTGTTAAATTGTTTAGACAACGCAATCCACAACACGTGTCTGTTGTCACAAACAATGCTATGCGGCATAAACTGCTTCAGGGAAACGGACGGTTGGTGGACAAGCGTTATGTTAACGCTGACGGCGGAACTGATCGCTGTACTAAGTTTACCGTCTTCAGTGCCGAAATTAGCCTTTAGTGTGCCTAATGCGAGCTCCCTCGATCCACCGTAATCCTTGGTAATTTCTACTTCTTTTATGGGTATCGCTGGTACCACCTTAGATACGGCACTGGAGCCCGATTTAATATTTGAAGAAAAAGATGGCGGATATAATAGAAATTCAATACATTTTGAATTTCGCCAGGTTTTCGCCTCATGGCACTACGGCAGAGACATTTATTTAAGTGTTTTTAGATTGGAATTAGAAGACAAAGTTGGGATTGCTGAGTAGTTTTGTATAAAGAGTTTCCTAACTCTAGATAATTCTAACTCATTCATTCCCTTTGTTGGAATGTAAGTTATTTATTTTGTAGACTGTACTCTGTGGACTGTTGAGTTCATTAAAGATAAGTTAAATCAATATCTAACTCATTTAATATAACTAAAAATAATTTATCACAACCTATGTGTGATAACTTGAATCATTAATTAAATAAAAAAAACTTCAGTTTATTTGTTTGTTTTTTTAACTTTATCTATCAAACAAAACTGGATTTTTTTGTGAACAAATTTTAAGTGTGCTTTAAAGTAATTTAATAGGTACATCTCTAGAAAGAAAATAGCTGTCTATAATAAATAATTAGCAAGTGAAGGATAGGTATATGAGACAATTACTAATGAAATACAAGGTAATTTCATGTTTCATAAATTAACAGTTCTGTGCAAAAAAGGACAAATTTACATACTTTATTTTTCATGTTTATAAGGTTAATTGAATTTTATAGTCAGGAGTATTTGAAAAAAAGGAGAAGATTTTTTTTAGAAGACATTATTATATTTTATTCGAATATAGACAAATATTTTTTGCTATGAGAGATAGATACTCAACTAACTTACAATTAAGTACAATGTGATATATTTTTTTAAGTACAATATGTTCCACTGGCAATTTCTTCTTAAAAATTAAGTTTAAATTAATATTGACTGATACTCATATGATGATAATTAATAATAATTTATTAGATAAAAAGTATTATCATGCGATTATCACACATGTCCAGTATACTATAAATGATTATGTAATTAATATAGAATATATAATTTTATTAAGTACAAGGCACCCAGACCGTAGAAAATAGAAAATATATAGGTAATTGGGATTAAATCAATAAATATTTAATGATGATTAGATTGTTTTACCTGGTGGACTGTCAGTGAGGATAGTGATGCCAGTAGGGTCTACATGAGGTGGGAACGCCTCATAAAGATCAGGCTCCTCTTCAAGCACTGACGACAACATGACGGAGGGCATCCCGGCCGGCTCCACAGACACACACGCACTACCACTATGGTTAGATACCACACAACACTACACTGCAGTCCCCGAGTATCCGTAGCTCGCTCGGAGCTCACACTTGTGAGCCGCCCCGAGCCATTCCCTGAAACTCGACTTGTTCATACGACACCCACCGTCCCAGTCTAAGTCAAATCTTGCTGGACCATCTTTAAATCTGTAAAAGGACAAAGGTGAAATCACTGTATGTGTGTCAAGACTGTCAATATATTGTAGCACTTATCATCCAGATAACACTTTATCAGTTTATGAAATAATCAAGAGATTATAGTTGCGACGATAATGTTGTCTTCATAGCGAAGGAACAATTATAATAAATAAAACCTATGTTATATCAGCTGATCGCGTCGCTGCCAGGGCAGACTTGACATTTTATAGCTATTTTAAGACTTTCGGGCAGCTGATCGCGCAGTCTTCAATGTCAGATGCCAAGTACATAAAGGTGAAGTGGCGAGATCGAAACGTTGGTTCATTCTGTGAGAACGTCGGCGGTCGGAACAAACGGGAAGTGTACTCACCGCAGTCCTGTCGGTGAATGATGCGAAGCAGGATCTGCGCCTCCGTATTTACCGCTTTGGAGTCCCCGCGTCGACTAAACCGAGTGGTCACTTCCCGGCCCGTAATCACGGATAGGATAATAGACTCGGATGGGAGCCGCTACGCTTTTGCTTTGCTTTGTCACTTACTAACCACTCGGTACATCACGCAGATATGTACGACGATGACCTTAAGCACGGATACATTGTTATTTTAATAATTCACTGTTAAATGGGTTTATTCGCGAGGAGCTTTCGATAATCAAATTATCGATGTATCCGGTGAAAGTCGTTTCGGTTTTTATTCGGTAATACGTTTGATGAAAAAAATGGCGTGTAAAACGTTAGATTTTCGTTCTACGAACGACAAATAAAATATTATCCCGTCAGTCGACTGAAATCGCACGTCCGTTCTCTGTTTTATTCACGATTTGCGAGAGAGATGTTGAGCGAGAACGCGAGACTTGTTCGTTCGTTCGTTTCGGTCGGTCGGTAGGTACCCTACGCGCCTGCTGTCCAACAGGAAGAGCATAGAGAAATGAATGATTAATTGGAATAGAAACCAGAGAGGTCTTTCCTCAGTCCCACCTAAGTAAAAGTAAAAACAGCGACAACTTTACCTACTTTGTCTTATGTAGCTTCTGAAAAGCATTTTTAGCTATAGATTTTAGATTGCTTCATTATACCTAAAAAGTGGTGGGTGAATTTAATTTATTGGTAACGTCATCGCATTACAATTTTATGATTCATATAACATAATACGTAAAGTTTAATTGTTAGGAAAGGATTCGCTGGGGTTAATTAACCATTTCGGGTCCCTGATAGATATGTAAGATTCTTGTATAATTCAACTTTTGTGAAGACCTTTCAGGTGACATTTTCACATGGGTGGAATTTGAATATTAATTATTTGGTTTAAATAATTGATTTGTGGAATGTGTGCCATGTATGCCAACAACATGCGCCTCTGTTTATTTACCTATGTATTTTGTTCAAATTCAATATAGACTGCATACGCACCCAACGTTCGAACTGTTGCTAAGATTATTTTGTTTTTGGTCGAATGTTACCGAAATCTAGGTCGGGTAATAAAAGTCGGGCTAATACCTACGAATAAATAATAAGTCTAATACCACAGAGGAGTCTAATACCATTATATTTCTTTGTGAATTCAATAATTTCTAAAGTAGTTTATTTTATTTTTTTATTCAAGTTGGTGCCATTCTTTTACGGTAAATTTGTCGGTGATAGAAACGAATACGCTACGCTTCTGAAAGTAATTTTTACGGGATTTTAAACCTTTTAGTTTTGAATTTGCCCTATTTGACCCATCATGAAAGTTTGTTGTTAGCCTTAGAAGTCATAGACAAATTAACAAATAAAAAGTTACCAATGTAGTAGAATTTTATTTGCCTTAGTTTGCCAGAGATCCCAGGCGAATTTTTGCAACACTAAAGCAATTCCAAAATCAGCATCAAATATTTACACTTATTTTATTATATTTTTGTACACATGTTATTAATATACAGAAAACGTAATTTTGACAGACCTCATAATATTTTTGGAGTAGCATTTTTATTTATTTAAGTAGCAACACAGTTTCCAAATGTCAAAATATAATGCTGCCAACACACGCAGCATTTATTCGGTAGATGAAAGCCAAAGAGATGTAACCCAAAGTAATATCCGTTATAGTGGCCTATGAACCTCTTTTGGTATAATTCCTATACTATTTGAATGGACCCATTTTTTTATACTTTGTTCTTAATATAGATTCATTAAATATATAACCATTTATTTAGTTATTTAATCCGAAGATTAATATAATCACCAGTCACACGTTACACAAAAATATTAAACGTAAACAGTGTTGTAATTTTTTACTCCTATGAAAAATAAAACATGGCCCCGATTCTGTTGGTTACAAACTAAACAAAATAATTCTAAGAAACAATATAAGAAAGGGATGAAAGAATCAGCACCATATTTCTCATAAAATAGTAACAATTTTCCTTATTTAATATAAGTTACAAGAGAGTTTCGAAACCGACTAAAATAAATAGTAAATTCAAAGTAATAGCCTATATATTATTTATTCTTTGGTAATAGCAATATAAACACTATAATAGGTATTTATCTTCGATTTTGTTACTTAGCACTGAATTAATTAAGAAGTATTAAAAAATAAACAATTAGGTTAGCCCGCCCGAACTCTTGTTACGGATTTGGCAGCACTTTAATGACATTTGATATTTCATGTTTTGACAAACGTCAAACGTCAGACGTCAGCTGGCTGGTGATCTGAAAGCGAAACTCAGCTGAACTGAATTTTATCGTGTTCTTGATTGATTTTGTGAAAAACAAGTAAAGTTTGGGAATACATAGGTACATTAAAACATCGGTAAAGAAAAAGTTATGTGAAAGCGTTACGATGTCGACGTCAAATTCCGAATATTTGAAAGGTACTGTTTTAAAGTCCATAGTGGCATGTATATGGCTTCGTGATAACTCCGTTAAAATTTTTATTTATTGTTCATTCGCAGATACGGTGACAGTGTTAATAAACGCTGTTGGAGATAGTGATAATTCTGTGAACAATGTTGTAATAAAATCCCTGGTGAAGATAGCCAACTCACATCCAAACGAAGTTGTAGAAATATTTTGCGAATTCTACAAGAACACTGTGAAAGTGAATTCGTTGCAATTGGGGAATATCGTCAAGTGAGTAATTAATTGTATATTGTCTATTGATCTGCGGTTACAAACTTAGTATGCAAATAATTCAGAACAACCATATTTTATGACAAAGTACCCATTTTATTTTCATTTTAAAATACATTTAACCTGGGATTGAATTATAGTGATGACTCAATAGTTTTTTTGTTGGAAATGTTTAGAATACATACTTATAAAGTGTCATAGCAACCACAACCTTACCAATGATGTACTTATTTTAGATAGTTGAAGTATCTTCTTGTCTACCCTATATATTAATAACAGCACAATACAAATGTGATCCTTTAACCATCTTTAAATATATCAAGGGTGTATGTTTAAAGTAAGCAATCTACTTATTCCTGAATGCATGAAATCCCACTAATATTATAAATGTGAAAGTTTGTTATGTGTAAGGTCTTAAGACCCAATAAGCCCAGGCTTAGAGTGGCCAGATAATAGGGGCGGCTAATCATGACAAATAATTTTTTTTTTTTTTTTTACACGGTTATCTGATCCCAAACTAAGCAGAGCTACTATGGAAACCAAATAACTGATATACTACATATACTACTTTTTTTTTTGTAAATACATACTTATATAGATAATTACACCCAGACACAGGACAAACAGACATGTTCATGCACATAAATGTTTGTCCTGGATGGAAATCAAACCCATGACCAGCGGCATGATAGGTGGTGTCTTAACCAATTGTGCCAACTGGCTTGTCAAAAATCAAAAAATGATTTGAAAATCCAAAAGCGCACATAACAACAATATAAATACTAAAGTAAATATTATTAATTACATTGTATGGTCAAATTAAATGCCTTCCTACCACCAAAATGATAGCTGAAAAGGGGGCGGGTCATACATCAGGGCCTAGGGCGGCCAAAACTGCAAATCCACCACTGAGCTCAACTTTATCATGGCTGAACCGATTTGATTGAAACATAGAACATAGAGATATAGTGTACTCTTGGGTTCCTAGGTGAAAGAGCGGGTAGAGCTAGTTGTTCATATATGCAAATTCAAAGTATGTTAATTTCCAAACATAAATTATGTACATAATTATTCAATATTGTTTAAGATGGATGTATATTACCTACTCATTGACATGTTGTTTTTGTAAAGATAAAGTGTTGGTAAATGTGTGTACTTTGTACTTATATTAACAGCATTATGTGTACTACAAACAAGATGTTTACTTACATTTTACAGTTATATGAAATATGTTTTCCTGTTTGTTATTTGATATATTTTTTTAAACTTGGTACTAAGGTAGCAAACTTATGGCCCTTGTCACTACGGGGTCTTCTGTTTAATTTAGTCAGTACCAATGAAACTTGGACCAAGGATATTATTAAACCATAGAATAAACTGTTGTTTACAAATAAAATCTGTTGTTTACAAATTAAACTAATATTAGTTACGTCAACTCTCTTTCATATAAGCCTTATTGAAAAACGATAGCAACATTTTTAGTGCTGATTAGTCCATGTCATCATAATGTTTAGGTAAATGGTTGTGACCAATATAGAATCTGACAGGACTAAAATATCTTCCATCCCTTTCTTATATTGCTTGTTAGAAAGAGATATAGTGAGATAAAATGGATAAGATGGTTAAGTTTGTAACCAAAAGAATTGGGGCGATTTATTTCCGAAATTCGAATTAATATGAACAAGTTATTTAGCCATATTATTTTATATGAACAAGTGTTTGTTCAATATTATTTATAGGATTTCCCTCAGTTCGTCATGTCTTTTAGCATAGGCTTTCTCCAACTCTCTCTCCGTTGAGGCCTGTCCTCTGGAACTCTAGTCCAGTATAGGGTAGTTTAGTGTTGTTTTTCACTCGAAAATATATGTCCTGTGTACTTCAATGCCCATTCAGCCTACTATACTAAAATCAACCTAAATAAGCGATGTGTGTACAACCTTTCTAGTTTTTAAACCCTTGAGGTTTGAGCTGTGCGTTTCATTGTTTTGAGTCAGTTTTCTTTTATAGACTTGTATATTTATATCCCTACAATTGCTTATCAGATACATTTGATAAATCTCCACAGGGTCCTAGAACTAACATGCGTGAATCAAGTAAAGAAGCTGGATCCTCAAGTGGCGACGTATCTAGTAAACTCGATGCTGCGAGCGATGATCGACAGCATGTCCTACGAGCCGATGGTGCAGATGGGCGCGTCAGCGGTCCTGGTCGCCGTTGGACATGAATACTTAGACCTGGTAAGTATATTCGTTTGTGCTTGATCAAGTTATTAATGGGTAACTTTATAGGGTTACTTATTGTCAGGTAGAGATTCAATTTCAAAATAAAGCAACCATTAAATCGATAGAATTTTTAAATTTTCAGAATCGCAAAATGATTCCATTTACAATGAAAGAAAACTGCTATATTTAACTGGTTTCCATGAAAAACTGATTTGAACTGATCTCTCAAGGTTATATAATTTTTTTTTTTTTTTTTTTTTTTTTTTTTTTTTTATTTAAGATAAGATAAGATTTGATTATTAGAGAAGAAGAAGAAGTGTAGTGTAAGAAGTGTATGTGGAACCGGTGATAGAGTCTAATATAATGATTGTAACTATCGACGTTCATATGTGCCTTACCAGGGCCTAAACTGAATAAATGAGATTTTGATTGGATTTGAGATATCTGATCAAACACACTACATTTATAAGTAAGTATTTTTATGTACTTTCCACTTATCAAACATTTATATATAATATTATCGTTATTTGCGGGTAATACCGGTTTTATTTACATAAATGAGATCACGCGAGAGAAATCGAGCAGACAACTATGATTCATTAAACAATGTATGTTCTGTTATTTTCATATATCAATTACTATTCTTATTTTGCGTTCGTTATCAATCATTACCTTTTTTATAGGTTGTTATGTGTTAAATTTAAAAGAATTTAATTTAATTTAAATATCACCACACAGCCTAAACCGTAATTGGGAAGGTGTTTTGAATCCACTAAGATAAGGTTTTCGAAAATCGATTGACGTTTAAAATACCAAAGGGAAATGAACCTTTTTTGCTTTACGATAAGGTTTATCTCTTAAATTAATAACAATAAGGTTTATTTTCCTTTGGCATTCTTAAACTCAGGTATTGTTAGTTAATCTTTAAAACATATTCGATATTTCTCGTATTGCTAAATAATAGTGGAATTTTTGATGTTAGCTAAAGTTATCATCACGAGAATTCACTTGAGAGCCTATTAGCGCTTCCATCCAGTAGCGGATATAGAAAACCTCTAAGTGGGGGGCGCTGACAGACATCTTGAGCTATGGTTATAATAATAAATCATCAAGATACATGTAAAGTAAGGTTGATGCAGCCATCAGAGGCTACCAACTTTCGTCCTTTAAAAAAATATACTTAATCTACGTCATCGATAACGTAATATCTAGCTGAAGTTATTCATATATTCCACAGGTACTTCGTTCCTTGATCAACCAGTTATCACCAGGATCTATACCTGACTATACAGTAGCACATACCCTGGGTACTCTTGCGGCTGTCAACACTCATGGCGTTGTGCCGCACATCAAGGAGATCCTTGGCAAAATGTTGCCCTTGCTCACTCTAGTCAAACAAGATGTTTTGAAGCAGTCTTTTGCTTATGGTAAGTGGTATAAAAAAAAACAATGTATTATCGCCGAAAATCAATACCCGACCAAAATGTAAGAATAGCAGAAATTTTCTGCAGTTTAGAGTTAGCCCCATTGTGTGTAATACTTCTTCTATTTTGGTCTCCTTTATTTATTTTAGAACAAGCTTTAAAAAGAAGCAGTGACCAGAATAAAAAAAAAAACGATTAGATTTGACTATACACGAATATTTTCCTCTCCACAGCTTTCGGTCACTTCGCAGTCGCCGTTTCGGAACAAATAGGCGATAACGTCGAAAACGACAACATAACATCCATCAAAGAGAATTTTGTCACGGAATTCTCCATTATTTTCGATGTGCTTTACAACCAGTGGCTTGCTTCCCACGAGCCCAAAGTATCCGAGTGTGTGCTTGAAGCACTTGGACCAATCACGAGGCTCATATCTGAAAGGCAGTTCAATGAGACTGTCAATAAATTTGTGCTTTCATTGCTGTCTCTATATCGGAAACCAAACATAAACACCTACAGCATAAGTCAGTGTATATCCTATTTACTGTCCCCATCACCCTTGAATCCAAAATTGAGCTTAAACGACAGTACAATAAATTCCATAAACCATATTTTATTTAACTTGGTACTTCTCGAGCCGGACTATGACCAACCACATACTGTTAAGAATCACTTCGAAGTACTCCGTTGCTTCGATCATATGGCAGGGCAGTTCTCAGATCAAACGATAGAAAGTCTCCTACACCAATGCAAGAACAATCAAGAGAAAGATAGAATGAAAGCCGTCATAATTTTAACACATCTGACAACCTCCTCGCAAGTATTCGTCGATAATTACGCAACAAAGTTTATAAGTATACTAAAAATAATGATAAACATGGAACAAGGACTGAAAATGAAAAAGCTATTGGCCAAAGCGATTGTAGGATTAGTTTATAGAAATTGTATAACGACTACTGATGATTTTACTATGGTGGAGTTTATAATAAAACACTGCGGTTACGAAGGAGCACCGAATGCTTCAAAACATGAAATATCAGATTTACATGACACGTGCAAAAGTTCTCTGATACTCATGTGCAATTCTGTGACAAGCATTAGATCTCAACTACAAAACCTTTTATTGACTGCTCTTACTGTTGAAGAATTTACTCCTTCAATATCAACAGTGAGCCATTGTTTGACGTCGTTACTTCAAAACAATTCTGCAGTTATCGACGAGGAACAGTCACATAAAGATGTAGAAGTAAAATGTTCTCCAGATTTAGTCTTCGTTCGATGTATAACTCATATCATAGAACCCGATCAAATTGAACGGAACAAGAATTTGCTGATCTTTTTGGAGGAATATTCTGGAGATGTGCACAAGAATTTGAAGAATTCGTGGACTGTGGAGATACAAAGGCTATTGAAGTTTGTTGAGAAGACTGAATCCAAAGATCAATGGCACTGCATGTTGCTGGACCTTCTAGTGTCAGCTGTGGAACAAGTGAACAGCAATAAATGGGTAGAAGTTATTGCCACTTTATTATCCCAACAAATTCTAACCAAAAAGCAATCCTCAATGATTAAAGGGGTTTCGCTTCAATATCTAGCTCTTCTTGCTTGCCAAATGTCCAACGCAGCAGTTGTCGAGAAAGTGTTAAAAATCATTCTCTTATCACTAAAATCTATCCCAATGGAAAGTTGCGAATATGTCAGCAAAGCGATAGGTATCGCTTCTAGACAACACGGGGAATTTGTGTTAAATGAATTGGATGCTATTTATAAAGAAAATGAGTCGAAAAGAGGCAGTAAGTTCATGAACTTCTTGTCGTCGAATCGTTCTAAGAATGAGATGGAGTTAAGTGTGGTGAGATATGCAGTTATAACTTGCTACGGCAAAGTGTCCAATGAATGCTTAGATGTACACGTTTTGGCGAGACTGGGCGATAATGTCACTACGATACTATTTGAAATTCTGAAAACTTCACCACCTTTTGATTTATGTAAAGCAAGTGTTACAACGCTATATGAAATAGCTAAAGCGTTGCACCCGGCGTCTCATCACAACGTCGCTTTAAGGAATAGGTGGCAGCTTCTGAATGCTGTGCTCGAACAAATATACAACACTAACTTGGACAAGCGTAATGTCGAATTATATCCAATTATAGTTAAAGCTTCTAATGCTTTGACTAAACTGCAAAAAGGTATACTACCCGAAGAAAGAAATACTATACTACGAGTTTTTTTCAACAGTATATTTGGAGAATTGTCTTCATTCAAACGAAAATACGAAATCGAGGGGAACGGTGAGAAAAATGATTTGTTGGCAAAGACATTGAACGACAGCTTGTCTCTGCTGCACTATTTGATTAAAGAACTGATCATTCAATCGACATGCTTAAGTACAATCGACGATTTAATCGGGTTATTGATCGAATGGTTCCGACATGAAAACGATGAGATCCGAACAGCATCCGTATTGATTTTACAAGTCATATTTGATACATATATTAAAAATGTGAAACTGAACTACGAAACGCCGAGCAAGTTTGGACAGATGGGCTTTTTGCTTGGCCTCGTTATTCCCGGTGTCGCTGACACTAACTTTGCAGTGAGATTAACAACGATTGATTGTATAAAACTAATCATTCAAATCCAGGAATTGTACGAAGGTCATACTGTGGAACCAGACGATGAATGTTTGTCGAGCCTTTCAAATCTGCAGAATAACATTTTGACAAACGATCTGAACATGATCAGTGTATATTGTATCGTATTGTGTGATACTATATCGCCTAAAATTCCTCATCAACACACTATGCAGTTTATTGAGAGTTTATTAGAAGGGTATGATGGCCAAGAGTTCAGAAGTGTTGGAATTAGTTCAGTTTTAGATGCGTTTATAATAAAGAAGGGTCAAGATCTGTTTCAAAATATTGAGAGGATAGTAGAAGTGATGCTGGAGACGATGGGCGAGTTGAATGATGACGCCCGCACGAAGTTAATGAGGCCTCTGACGTCATTGACGCGTCATCACTCCAATGCTGTCACTGCAGTGCTGCTGGGGCAGAGGATTCCTTTGAAACCGTGAGTGAATTATTTAAATTATATGAATTTATTTTTTTACATGTTCATTGTTATTTTGTATATTTGCTGTAAATACTTGCATTTATTGATATGAAAGAATGTTAATCATTTTTTGAAAAAGTTTTTTGACGAAGATAATTTTCCCAGGCTTGATCTAGTATCATTTACATGAACAGAGAACTGGGAAAATTTTCGAAGGAAAATGAAGCTTACGCATACGAACTACAGTTACGGTACATAAGTTAAAATTGTCAGCCGAAAAATCTCTTCAAAAGACTCATTGGAGATATTGTTTGGAAATGGCTCACATTTTAAACTCGTTGGACAAAGTAATCCATTCTAAAATTCAATTTCAGGTGCGTAATAGCTTGTTGGCGTTTCCTTGCCCGTGACGAGGCACTATCTCCCGCCATCACGGACAACTTCCTACGACTGATGACGTCAGTGGAACTGTACGAGGATCCCTACCACCTCACCGATAACCACGTTGCCGCGCTTCAACCGCTCACTGTAAGTTATGGTCTTTTTGGTAACTTTTTTTTAAACATACAGAAAACCTCAATAAAAAAATATTTGATTGAAAAACAACAATCAAAAAGTTTAATAATTTAAGTAAAAGATTTTATCAAATATTTACGATAACTGTCATAACTTCGTAATGGGAGTGCTGAATTATTCTGAATGCGGGTTAGCAAAGACAGGAAGGAAAATTAAGTAATCTCAGATCGACCTGCATTTTTTTTATATTTTTTGGAAAGTTAACATTTGGTTTGTTACCTTACCTGCCATTTGAATTCAATAACTAACGCAAATCCTGATATATGGATTTCAGATAAAGTTCAATTTCAAATAACATACACAATTTGCTTTCATTTGACCTTGTTTCATTGACTAATGACCTAATTTAATCTTCTTCCAGCTAATAAGTGCTCTAGGAGAAATGCTGCAAGAATCCTCGATGAGGCCAACTTGCCTGGCCAAGTTTTCAGACCTATTTTCCGTCCTATACACGACCTTGGCTTGCTACATAGAGGCAGAACCGCCTGCGTACGCGCCGGCCAGTAAGGGACAGGAGAGGTTCGGCTTCGTGCCCAATCGGGAATCCGTTCGGCTATCTCCGGCGAGGATCACGATTGGCACGTTCAACGCGTTTTTGGAACAGGCTGGTTGTCATAAGGTATGAAAACGGATAATGATATTTTAATAATTATTTTAAGTGTTTTTAAAATTGATATGATTCAGATATTCGATCCAATTGTTTATCATAATATTCTATCAGGCTTTTATTATTATAATACTTACTTTTATCTAGAACACCTCGCAATCGCCTAAACATGTAACATCGTCCAGGTTAGGGAAGCCTGCTCTCTCTGCTTGAGCGTAGAGCACGGCGACAGCTCTACGACACTGCTAGAGCTAGCCCCGATACTAAGTGCGGCTATCAGTCGCGAGTGTCCGCAACACCTCGCTAAACTAGTGTCGCGAGTGTCGCTCTACGCTCGCTCGACACTGCCGCCGCAGAGATGTGCCGCTCTAGCTCTGTTGGCTGATTTACTGAACTATAGGTACGTTACATGAAATCGTGTTTTCTTAAGTAAGGCAATACAATGAGGTTGCACACACAGTCTAGAAGGGCAGCTCTCAAGTGCAGCTGTCGGAACACACGGGTACGTCCTTGGCGACAGATTTACAACTTGAGGGTAGTCGCCAACCAGGGGGGTAACTTAAAGCACCGTACTATGATTTCCTCACGATGTTTTCCTTCACAGAAGCTCGAGCTCATTGTAGGATTTGAAACATTGTTTGCTTTAATAAAAACTCATTCATTTATTCATTTGAATAACTATAAAGATAACTGAACATGTCTGTTTGTCCTGTGTCTGGTTGTAATTATCTATATAAGTATGTATTTACAAAAAAAAGTAGTATATCAGTTATCTGGTTTCCATAGTACAAGCTCTGCTTAGTTTGGGATCAGATAACCGTGTGTGAAGAATGTCCGAGGATATTTATTTATTTATTTAACCAAGATAAGCCATCAAATATTTATCTCTATTTCTTTCTAGCAAAACAGAATTTAGCAGTTTATATGGCCGTAGTATGTTGGATTTCTGTGTCTAATCGCTGTTTAATTAGTACATTAAAATTTTACTTTTTGCCATCTTTTTTACGGTATTTTGTTAAGAATTGCGATAAAAAACATGCATTTACCCTATTATGGAACTAATATAAGATTACCATTTCCAAATCGTGTAGGTGCAACGATAACACAGTCCTGATAGAGACAGTGGTGGGGTCTCTGAACACCGGATGGAAGGATACTCACGATCGAGTGCGCGCTTGTTGCCTGCGCGGTGCCGCCAACATTGCGCAGCTCAGGCCCGAGCACAGCAACCAAGCGCTGCCCAATGCACTCGCTGCACTTAGCCAGGGAGTCGATGCGCAGACGCACAAGTGAGTCATCCCTATAGACAAGGGACACATTATGTCTTAACACGCGAGGTGATTTAAAGCAAGTCCTGTAAAATCCAGGTTTTAAGATAGCCCCGACTCTTTCTGTTATATGATCTAAGAGAGAGACGTATATATTTTAAACCTGAGTTTAACAAGACTTGCTTTAAACCGGGGAATAATATCTTGTGTTTTAGCAAATAATTTAGTCGTTATCGGCCATGTTTTTCAAGCGAGAATTGGGAGCAATCTACATCTAAATATTTTTCTATTTACCGACTTCAAAAAAGGAGAGTTTCTGATAAATAAAATATGTATAGGTATACTTAATTTTAAAGTAAAATATAACTGTTTACAGTGAAGTTAAAAAAAACTAGTTACAATTTGTCGATATTACAGTGAATTAAAAAGTATAAGTCAGTTATATACTGATAGATTGTGTATAGAGCATTTTTATTTAAGACGACTTACCACTCCACCAGGTCACCAACAGATAATGTCCCCTTAGCCGCAATCCAAGGCTTAAGCCGTCTCCTAACAGAACTGAACCGCTTAGACAAGGAGTACGACCGGGAGCTCCTCTCGATATCCCAAAAGATCCGTCCGTTCATGAACACGGAGTGTGCTCAACTGCGGGAACACTCTATAAGACTGTTCGGTATAATAGCGGAGAGGGTCAAGTCTGAAGCGTTGGTGGAGCAAGCTGTCAGTTCCCTGCCTTGCTTTCTACTGCATCTGTGTGATAATAACCCCGCTGTTGTTAGGGTAAGTACAATGAGTACGTATCAGGAAGTAATATATTTTTTGGACATATTAATTCCGCCCCGCGGTTTCACCTATTTTACCCCCTTAGGGGTTGAAATTTCAGAAATCCTTTGCGGATGCCTGATGCGGTAAATGCCATTACAATAGCTATCTGTATGCCATATTTCAGTCCGGTCCGTCCAACGCACAGCTAAAATCACTGGACGGATTCGGCTGAAAGTAAGGGGGTAAAAGATTTAGAGCAGCAATTTCTTCGGTGCCAGAAGTGGTCCTTTAAGAGTCTTCTTATCCTTTTACCTTACAGGCGAGCAAATTCACTCTAAAGCAAGTGTTCAAGACGTTCAATGTGAAGAAATCCAACGATTTCGTCCAGACGCACTTAGTGGATGAAGGTAGATTGTACCTGGACGAGTTCCTGTCGGCTCTGCTGCGACTCCTGGCAGATGAGCTGCCCTCCACCGTGACCAAGTGTCTGCAGACTGCGGTCAACTACCTGCACTGTGCCAGCGAACACATGAAACCACACCCGCCTCTCTTGATTGGTAAGGAACATTGACCCAATTTTTTCCCAAAAAGTGTTAGTTTACTCCGATGGTATGTTTCTGAAAAAGACTAGAAGCGACTTTTTACTATTGCAATGATGATATAGCCGATGGTGGTAAGCACACAGGGCTTAGAAGGAAACTCAAGAGCAGCTGTCGGAATACACCGGAAGATGCTTGGCGATAATTTTTCAACTTGTGGGTGGTAGCCTTCCAGCCGGGTACTACAAAGTTCCTTACCACAATGATTTGGTTTCCTCACGATGTTTATCTTCACCGAAAACTTCATGTTGTTGTAAATTTCGACGTCACTACCACTGAGCTATCATCGCCATCTCGGCTCTAGAAATCAAGCAGGGACTGTTATCCTGGGCTAAATGTACTGATCAAATAATCTCTCCCAGGCCTCCTCTACGCTGAACTCTATCGCCTTCGAGAGAAAAGCTTCGAAGACACAGATCTAGACCCTGACATCACCCGAACAGCCCGAACCCGTCTGTTACAGCTGATCAAAGACCCCAACTCACAAGTGCGTCAGAACTCTGCTATGGCTCTTGCAAACATATGTTTAGTGTACGCTTTAGACGCATGACCGAAACCTAAATATGGATTGGTTTATGTTAAATTGGGGGCATAAATTTCCATTTGATGGCAATTACTATTGGCTAGCATCCCATATTAGATTGCTTTTTGAATACGTAATACCACTTGTATGTTTCATAACGGTTGGAATGTTGTTTCTGCTGATTATAACCTGGAAAGATATAGGAAACTTTTATCCCGGGAACATGTCATATAAGATTTCTCGGGAACGGGTTATAGGGCTGACGAAGGCTAGTAATCTATCGACAGCAAGAGTCCGTCTTCGGGTGAGTTTATAGAGTGACTGTGATGTTTATGTATCGAATACCTGAATACGCGGTAACAAATGTTATTGCCTCATTAAATATGGATGAAATGTGAAGGAAATCGAAGCAATGTGACGGATTAAAAGTTATATGGTAGAAAATAACATGTATGTGCTTAATGTCGTTGTGTGACATTGACCAAAATAGAGGCCAAAAGCTTTGCTTAAAGGTAAGTAATTTATTGGAAAACATGAATTATTAATTAAAAAAATATAGCTGATATTTCAGATTATTGCTGTGGCGCATGGCGGTTACTTTCATCAGTCACGGTGACGTCACGACACGTCACAGATCAGTCACGGTGACGTCACGACACGTCACAGATCAGTCACGTGTTGTAACGTGTCGTAACGTTGACTGACGTGTGGAAATAACGTCATTATATTATTACGCTATATCTGTTGGGCGCTGTTGGGCGTCGCCACCAATTAATACAGATTTCCCTTTATAGTGGACAACCGTGTGACGGCATTCAGCCGCTTTTGTTTCTGGGAACTTATTTTAAAAATTTCATGTGGAAAAACAAAATTAACTAGCTAGCTAGCCAGCTATCAGTGACCTCCGCTGTCAGATGGCCGACGCCCAATCGGAATATTATATTGTTATGTGACGAGACTGCGGTGTTAATCCTGAATAAATGTTTTCTCTTCTTAATGCACTTTTAGTATTAGGCCCCCAGATAAGTGTTAAAAAAGCTCAGATTTTTATTCATAAATAAGGTTTCCATTATATCGGAACTAAGAGTAGTTCAGTCAGCGTCAAAAGCTGATCTGTCTAGCTAGAGGATGCCAATAGACTATTATGATATATTATGAAAAGGTTACCAAACCGACAATCTAGTTTTGTCTAGGGAACATTTTGAAAGCTGATATTATATAAGGATGACTCACGCTAGACCGTGTCGGGTCCGAGCCGAGTGCCGGCAGTAGCACGGTGAAATCAATAAATATAATACCATTCTTGTCGCGAATCACATGTTGACACACTTACGACCTATAAACGCGGGCAACTCGAAACATTCACCTTAAGGGTAAACCTTCGTGATAAAATTTGAATTTCGCGCTCCAACCGACGCCTCCACCTTAAGTTGATGATCGGTTATCTAGCGATCACTCGATATGAACTTGTATAAGGTCTATTATGCTTTGCATTGATTTGATAAATTTTAAAGTAAATTGCACACATTTTGTTCATCAATTTAGAATTTAAGCACATAACATTTCCACTTTAATTATAATCTCACTTTTATAATAGGGTAGTTGACAGTGTCAAAAATAAATGACCAAACACTAACCAATGCATAAAACATCTAAAAACACGCGGAAACATCAAATATGTTGTACATTTAATGCTTTTTATGATTTTTAATTACCAGTGGAACCACTAAGAGTAGTTGATTTGATGCTGTAAAACTATGACGTCATAATGTAATATTTCATACAAAATTCCTTTTAAACAATCGTTTTGACATTTATTAAAAAGTAGCTGATTTGATATGTCAGTCAACTACCCTATTACTATCACATAATGTTATTATTTTGTATTTTACTTCGTAACATTTTATGAATATATTTTTAATTCGAAGGTTTTTATGTACCGTTTTTATTTTTAGTCAGTGCTGATAAATGTGATATTACAATTATTATTTTTATTATATTTTGGTCTCAGGATTTTTGATAATAATTTATTAATTAAAGAAAACTAGGAAAAATAATGAAATTAAAGTAGGTAACATTTAATAACAGTTTAATATTAAATGCAAATTATAAAAATACAGGCATTGGAATATAAATTGTAAAACGAATAAAAACCATAAAATGTGAATGTTACATCAAAAATAATTAAATAAATATAAGTAATAATATTGTCTATGAATAGTTATAAGGTGTTTACGTTTGACAATAAAGTTATATGATTTAATTTAGTGTCTTCTCAGTTTTTTCAACCTTTCCCTAGCGGCAGTATTGTCGCATTCTTGACATCTGTGGATTAAATTAACCTTAAAAAAAAGTAACAAAAAAATAACTAAAATACATGCGCGTCACACACGGTGAAGATACGATAATATTTTACAGTATGACACAACTTAGATGTAGCATCGGCAAATCGTATATCTACACTTCACTTCCGATTTACACAACTAATAAAAATCATTCATTATCGCGCCATTTTACGTTCAACAAGATCATTTTCGCCTAAAGTACTAATTTTCGCATAAACATGGGTAATGTTGTAAGCGCAATCTTTTCGGAAATGATCAATTTACTGATAATTTTGCCGATGTTTAATCTAAGTTGTGTCATACTCTTAAGATCACTGAGACAGCTTTATATTAGAGAAAAAGAAGGCAGGTAGTCGTTTCTCTTTGCGTTGTTTCACGTTGTGTATAATCAAAAGTTAGTCAAAGTTAATGTGAGTAGGCTTATAACATTTGGATCGAACAGTTGATCGCAAGCTCTCGAGCTGTACGCACCTCAGTGCTTTGTTTTTGGCATACATCAATGATCTGCCCTATATGGTAAATGAATTGTGCGATATAGTTTTATTTGCTAATGACACTTCTCTAATCTTTAAAGTGGATAGAAAAGACACAGAACTTACGCAACTCAATAACACGTTATCCACTATATCGAAATGGTTTGCGGCCAATAATCTCATGCTTAATTCCTCTAAAACTAAGTGTATAAGGTTTACTCTCCCCAATGTTGCTAGGAATGACAGTCATGTCCTAGTCGATGATGTTAGACTCGAACTAGTTGATAGGACAGTTTTTCTCGGCATAACATTAGATAGTAAAATACAATGGGGTCCTCATATAGAAAGCTTAGCTAGTAAATTGAGTTCCGCCGCTTTTGCACTTAGAAAAATTAGACATATAACAGATGTGGCTACAGCTAGGTTGGTTTACTTTGCGTATTTCCATAGTATAATGTCCTACAGTCTTCTGCTATGGGGCTCGGCTGCGGATTTGGAATCTATCTTTATCTTGCAGAAAAGGGCCATTCGTGCAATCTATTGCTTGGGTCCTCGCGAATCCTTACGAACTCGGTTTAAGGAATTTGACATTTTAACCTTACCGTCGCTATACGTTTTTGAAAATATTATGTTTGTCCGTAAAAATTTAAATCTATTTGACACAAACAGTAGACGCCATAACCTAAATACAAGAAATAAAGATAAAATTGTTACACCTAGATTCAGGCTAGCGAAAGTCAATAAGTCTTTTCTCGGGAACTGCATTCGCTTTTATAATAAAATCCCATATGAAGTAACTAAGATGTCTTATAATAGATTCAAAGAGTATGTTAAACATAAGTTGATTGACAAGGCCTACTATAAGGTGGCTCATTACATAGAAGACAAGAATACATGGTTGTAGTAGCTTCCCTCTGCACTTGCAGCCCCCTGGCCAAGTGATAATTGTATGAAGTTTATGTATATTTAAAACAACAACTGTAATTACATAAATTAAAAAAAAAAGATCCACGAAAAAAGACGCCTTTCTGAGTTTCTTGCCGGAGTCTTCTCAGTTCAAGTGTATTCCGAACCGGTAGTAGAGTCTAAAAATTGTAACTGTTGACATTCATAAGTGCCTTATTAGGGCCTAAACTGAATAAATGAGTTTTTGATTTGATTTGATTTGAGTGCAATCGTTGTTTCAACCGGTCTTAAAGTTTAACGGTCTTATTCATAAAAAAGTTACGAAACATCATTTAGTTAAAATTCCGAAGTCTTTATCTGACACGTGACGTATGGTGATCGAAAGAGTGAGACGGAGGACACAATAACACATTTTATAGAAAAATTACAATATAGTAAAGCTAACGTCCTTTCTTCTTTTCTCTTCAAATTGACCTGGACTCAGAATCCTCGTGACCCTACCAAGTTAAATCACACATAACATAACATACATATGTAAAATATATGGAACATACTTGGTTTTCATTCCCAACCAGAACTTTCTGGTTGGGTTTGAGTAACTTCTCACTTGCTTGCTGTCCCAAGACGCAGAGTCCATCCGCCACTCAGGCGAGACATACGGTGGCGTTATCCTCGGTAACGTTATCTGTTAAAATCAATATTTTATCATTAAAACTCATTGAAATCTGTATTTCAATACTAAAATTATTTTATGAGATATGGCACAGAAATTGCTAGGCTCTCATGGTCTGTCTGAGGCATCATAGTTCCTGTGCGAATGAATCGATTTTGTTTGAAAGGTGTCTTTAGTTCTTAGCTATGTTAAGGTAATCAGTTCTTTTCTAGTATTCGGGGGTGTCTCCCGTAAGGTTGATGCCATCAGAGGCTAGGAAATTTAATCCTTAAAAAAAACTGGTCTGATTTAACAGGAAAGGTGAAACCGCGGAAAACAGCTAGTTATACATGAGATTCTTTACCGGGTTAGCTGGAGCCGGTAGTCCGGTCGAGAACGGAGCCCTGACGGAACGGGAGATGACTTCCTGAACTTTTCCCGAAATCCTACTCGTCTCAGATGTGTAGAAATCGTCGACCAGACGCTGTCGTTCTCTATTTAAATTTAAAAAATGTTAAAGTTTGAAGCTGCAAAAGTGCCAAGCTCAAGATCAGTAATGCAAGTGTGTTTTTGTTCCACTCAACTCCGTAATGGCTGAACGGATTTGATTGAACCATGGAATAGATATACCTTAATCGCCTAGATCATAACTTGGAATCTATATTTTCTAATAATATAGCTGAAGAGTACTGGTCCAATTCGTAAAATTCTTTCACTACTAGTTGTACGTAGTATATTATCTGTGCTAATAGGAAGCTACATTATCCCCGGAGGTTACTTTTTATCCCACGAACGTGGGCTAACGCGCAGAGGACAACTAGTAATTAATAATAATAAATATTAGGACGTTCTTCACTCACGGCCATCTGATATTCTTTCATCATAAATTCTTTATTAAACAAAAGTTCTAAATGCGTAAATGATTGACTTACTCCGGGCCCTCAAAGTCGTCCATGCTTACAAAGGGAGTCATAATGATACGAGGCCGCGTTTTTTGGACATTCTCCCGTTCAATATTTGGAGGCTTATACTGGAATAATATTTATTTTTGCAGGTACGTACTTGAGATAGATTGGTTTTATTGGCATTTATAAACTTACGTAAGGCTCCTGAATTGTCCAAGGATTCTTATGAACGATATCATGAGGTTTAATGAACAAGTTGAACGGCACATTCGGTACTCTCCAATCGGTAAGCGAGTGAAGATCTTTCAGGGAAGGTGGTCTAACTCTTTTACAAACGGATTTCTCTTTAGGGACCGTTTTTGGTATCGGAATTATCTCACCATCACTATAATCCGTTTTGAGCGTCGTTTCAGCGTTAAAAATCATGGATTCATATTTCTGTATGTGATGGAGATGGTTCATTTTGAGAATATAAAGTTGATATAAATTAAATTGGTAAAAAAAATATAAAAGATCATCTGAAAAAAATAATTCAAAATACCTACCTAAAGCTTGCCTAAAGCTCGACTACAAATATTATTTGACGCTGTCATATAATCAAAGAGTATAAAATCACTACAAGTAGGTATTTAAATAATCATGTGAAGTTTATGATATAGTGTAAGGAAGTTTACACATTATAAATACATGACACGGTCAATATTGAAAAGGCGCCAGGTTACAGGAATTAGATAGGTACCTACGTGTGATCCACGGATGCCTCTAAAGCTAAAGGGGAAGATTTATAAGTATGTAAAAAGACCAGTACGGTCCAGAATGTTGGGCAGTAAAAAGGGACGGATGAAAGATTAATCGTATCCAAAATATGGGTATGTACAAAGAAACAGCATCAACAAATTAAATTAATTTATTAAAATTATCTAATAAATAAACTTATTACAAAGAAAAACTTATACAAAATAATGAAAAAGCTTAAAAATTCAAAATTAAAATGTATCTAAATATTCTAATTCATTTTATGATTAATCAGAGTAGTGATTCAATTAGTTAGTGACAATCCACCTTTCTTCTTTTCATTTTTCTATGAGCGTGAACAATAGCAGACTGTTCACACGCTTTGCATCTGTAAATACAAGAATACTCTAAAATTGTGTCTAAGCAAGCTATAAATTGACTCGTCTGGTCCATCTAGCTTTATAATATAAGATTACCAGAAAATTGCATTGCAGTTAAAAAATACAAAGGTCATTACTTCGACGTACAGATTTGATGTCAACCATGTTGGGAAAATATCCTTTCCATAGATCTACATGGTAGACTTCAAATCACATGGATGAGGTCCAAAAGGACATTATGGGAGATGGGACTTACGGAAGATGACGCATAAGACCGAAATAAATGGCTTTGCAATGATATATGGCTCATTTTAATATCTCTTGGCTACACTGACACCCGCCAAGCTACAACGTAAATGGTGTACTTCCTCACTTTTTTTTGATATACCAAGGCAAACTAGCTGATCTAATTTATTTCACTACGAACAACATTCACAAATATTTCAAGCTTACTGCCTGATTTTGATTCAACCTAACTAAACAAAGAAATATTAATAGGAAATGAAAACGAACTTGGATAGAGGGCGTCTCAACCAGAACTCTTCTGTAGGATCGCAATGACTTCTCAACTGCTTATTATCCCATGAGACTGAATCCATTCGCCATTCCGGAGATACGTAAGGTGCTTTCAACTTCGGCAAGTATATCTGTAGATTGTATGATTTATGATACTGATGTAGAAATGGTAGAGTTCGTAGGTTCGAACTATAAGAATAAGTTTTTTATGACAAAAATATCACTATATTTCCAATATATTTTGTAGTGCCCACCACTGCTACCCTAATTTAAATCTTTCGTCGGAAACTGCATTCGAGAGCCAGTTCTTTTCTAGACATTATATGCTTACCACCTTAGTCTACATCCCCACTTACTATGATGAAATTACGGTCAGCCAAAGCCCATTTAACATAAAAAAAAACTTTATATTAAGTACGCCTCTTCATTAAGAAGCCTTTTCCAATTTAATGGTAAAGCTGATTGATGCTTTGATTGTCTTCAGTAAATCAGAAAACTTTTGATTGTTTAATATCAGAATGCTCGATGTGAAAACTGTGACTTACCGAGCTGCCACCAGTAATCCTAATCCGACTGTCCCCAATTAGTCGTAACTCGTACTAAGTTCTCTCTCGGTAACGCCCTGAGCCGAGGTTCGTACCCCATTTGGGGGTGCTCTCAGGCGTAGTTACCTAAATGTTGCCTGGCTGAGAGCACTCTGCGCTCGCCGATTTGTCGCCAAGGTTGATACAGCCATCAGAAGCTACCAATTAACGAACCAAGCTACCTTTAGTCCTTTCAAAAAAAAAAGTGACTTACTGGATTAGCAGGAGCCGGTAGTCCGGTCGAGAACGGAGCCCTAACGGAATGGGGAGTGACTTCAAGTATTTTTCTAGTAAACCTCGTCATCTCAGATGTGTAGAAATCATTCGTCAAACGCTCTCTTGCCCTGTGTCAAAATTTTCATGTGACAAAGAAATGTCGGGATTTCAAAACTTAGTTTTCAATGATATTTTTGTATCAGTACTTAAAAAGTAAAACCTAGTTTCAGGACTCCGGATTAGGGATATAAAGACTAAGATGCAAATGGCAATCTGTATCTGAGCCAAAAAGAGACGCACATAGCGAGACAAGGAGAGACATCTTCATGTAAAACCGGCTATCACAGTAACAAGAGACCATGCTCAATCAAAATGTATAAAAAAAAAACGTTTTTGACACCTACCCTACCCTAGGTTGGGCCCGTGTAAAAGTTGTTCATATAGTTAGGTACTTCTACCCATAAAACGCTTCAAGTGAAATACAAATGACTTACTCTGGGCCCTGAATGTCGTCCATGCTTACAAAGGGAGCCATAATGATACGAGGCCGCGTCTTTTGGACATCTTCCCGCTCAAGATCTAGGGGCTTATGCTGGAAATAAATTTACGATAATTATAATTTTACATTCTTAAGTAAGTATCTATGCTTAAGATGCATTGGTTGCCCTTGAGGATGCTCTTCCCGAATTACTCCATCCCTTTAAACTGATGGGGACAAGCGAGGGCCACTTTTAGTAAAATAGACGTTTATATTTTATTAAAAAAACACTAATCCTTTTTAAAGAAAAGTAAGAAAACTATTTTCCTTTCTATTCGATCTCAGAATGTGTGTTAATATTTTCAAGATTTTTTGAATGGACCAAGAAATTCAAATTTAAAAATAACCTACCTATTCCTCGTCATAGGTATATTCTCTAGGTTAACATTATATTTTTTACAACAAAGACTGCGAATCATCATTTCCCGTAATATCTACCTATCCTCGCCTAAATAGTTTCTAGGTATAAACTTAACTTACGTAGGGCTTCTGAATTTTCCAAGGATCCTTAATAACAAAATCTTTATCATACAAGTTGAACGGCACATTCGGTACTCTCCAATCAGTAAGCGAGCGATGATCTTTCAGGGGAGGGGGTCTTATTCTTAAACAACCAGGTTTCTCCTTATAGATTGTTTTGTCTATCGGTTTTATTTCGCCGTTATCGAAATCTATTCTCAGTGTAGTTTCATTGTTAAAAAGCATGGATTCAAATCTGTGTATGTGATGGGGATAGGCCATTTTGAGAATAAACGATAAATTCGCAAAAGTAAAATAAAAATCATCTGAAAAAAACGACGATAAAATTACAGAATATCCAAAGAGAATTTAATACTACGTTTTAAGAATATCTACAATATTAAAAATTATTTGACAACAGGTATCAAAGAGAATATAATCACAATTTTTTTTAATTATGTCATGACATAATATCAGGCATAATGCTAGCCATTTTGTATAAAAGAGGATTATTGTATTTATTGTATTTATTAGCAGTTCAGTCAAGTTGGCCGTTACGTGGTGTAACACATAAAGTAGTGCCACCATCACGGATTTGAACTCGTTACCTTAAAACGGGCCTTAAATAAGTTCGAATCCGACTGGTGCAGAGATTATCGCGTTCAACCAAACAAACTCTTCAGCTTTATAATATAGTATAGATACAACACAATGTCAATTAAACACATTTATTAAAATTATCTAATAAATAAACTTATTACAAAGGAAATCTTAAAAAATAAATTAAAATTAATAAGCTTAAAATGTATCTAAAATATTCTAATTTATTCTAATGAATATTCAAAATGGAGGTTATGGCCTTATAGGCAACAACAGATCGTATAGGTGCGGCCACCTTATTGTGTCCATCTTCCCGATAGCATTTGTGATATGACCCATTTATCTTCATTTCATTAGGGTTCTTTTTCTATGAGCGCGAACAGTAGCTGTCTCTTCACATGCTCTACATCTGTAAACAGAAGAATACTCTCATTTCTATTCTGATCCTAAAGCAGAGCTTGTAATATGGAAACCAGATAACTGATAACTACTTTTTTTTTTAAAAACCTACTTATATAGATAAAATATCATCGAATGAAAATAAGGGCTCTACTTGTTATGGCTACCAAAGCAACGCTATTGGAATGTAATATTTGAAATATTTTAAACAATTTCATAAACTAAGATAAAGAGGTAAGAATCAAAGTCATAAGCCATTTTGTTCATTGCTTATGCTCTAGGAAGGAACTTATAAAGTACAAAACTATTAATACTATATATACCTACTACACTAACTAATTCACTAACTGAACATCGATGAATATACAGTCTAATTTTGATTCAAATCAATATCCTATACCATAGAATAAATAATAGTATATTATATAATAGTATATTGATTTGAATACTTAGTAAAAAAAAATCCTATCCTACTAAATATATTGCAGGTAAAACCATGAAGCTTTAGTAAATAAATACGAACTTATATAGAGGATGTCTCAACCAGAACTCTTCAGTAGCATCGCAGGAAGTTCTCAAGTTATTAAAATCCCATGAGACTGAATCCATTCGCCATTCCGGAGATACGTAAGGCTCTTTCAACTTCGGCAAGTAAATCTGTTGGGTGGTGGGCGAAGTTTTGTGAATGTGAAGTCAAATGTGTTAGGCTTGTTTTACACGTACCACAACACAACCACACCACACCGTCGCGACAAAATGTGGTAAGCTGTGGTTACGTGTGAATAGTGTCCCTCTGGCTTCTTCCGGCGACGTGGTCGGTATCACACACGCGGTCGGTAACGACGGCAAAACGTGGTCCGAGTGAATTTTTCATACAAGTTAGCGCCCGCCCGTGTTGTGATTATGGTACGTGTGAAACAAGCCTTACGAAGTTCGTAGGCTTTAATCCTACTATGAGATTCAGCTTCAGGAAATAACAGCTTATGCACTGTAGGGGAATACTTTTTGTGCCTGGTTGCAATCCAACGCTGACCAAGCTAGGCTTTATGTGCTTAGTTAAGTACCTTCGGTCAATAAAGCCCAATTTTTTTTTTATTATTAGTACCGGTCTTTATTATAAACACACAACATCTCCAAGTTTCAGTCATTATTGGATAGTTTGGCAAGCTCGACAATATATGAAAATGATTCCTTACTGGGGTAGCGGGAGCCGGTAGTCCGGTCGGGAACGGAGCCCTGACAGATTGGGGAGTGACTTCCTTTATTTTTTTCGTAGTTCTCATTGCCTGAGATGTGTAGAAATCGTTCGTCAAACGCTTTCGGTCCCTGTGTGTCAAAATACGTACATTTCTATTTAATAAAAATATTTTGGTTTTCGAAACTGAGTTTTATTCGAATAGTGTTAGGTAGGTACTTGTCGTTACAGTTAGGCTAGGCGCGCATGGAAGCTTATTACATCGGCTGATCAAACTATCGATTTGATCAATAACGACATGTTGTGTTACGTGTAGAAATGCGCAAAATAGCCAACTGAATAGGCCGATTTAAAAATCTTTGACGAGCTGTGCGAGACACCAAAGTGCCGGCCGATAGAGAGAGAGAGAGAGATACCAACCAATCGTTTTATGCGCGACCAATACACATCGGCAAATGAAATAAGCTTATAATACAGAGTTGGGACTCGAGATTGCAAAAAGGATCAATAGCAGTTTTTTTCTAAGTTCATGGTTGGGCCCGTATACAAGCTGTTCATATAGATGGGTACTTCTACTCTACCTACAAAACGTTACATGTGAAGTAATAAAAATGACTTACTCTGGGCCCTGAAAGTCATCCATGCTTACAAAGGGAGTCATAATGATACGAGGCCTCATCTTTTGGACATCTTCCCGCTCAAGATCTAGGGGCTTATACTGGAATAATATTTATTTTTGCAGGTACGTACTTGAGATAGATTGGTTTTATTGGTATTTATTAAACTTACGTAAGGCTCCTGAATTTTCCAAGGATTCTTATGAACGATATCATGAGGTTTAATAAACAAGTTAAACGGCACATTCGGTACTCTCCAATCAGTAAGCGAGTGAAGATCTTTCAGGGGAGGGGGTCTTACCCTTAAACAACCAGGTTTCTCTTTATAGACCGTTTTTATAATCGGTTTTATTTTACCCTTATTAAAATCGGTATTAAGTGTTGTTTCGTGTACATAAACCATAGATTGATATCTGTCTCTATGTTGGATCATTTTGAGTATAAAAAATAGGTTACCAAAGTAAAATTATATTTCTTTGAAAAAATATGTGTAAAATTATTTCGACATAGAAAATTATTTGACAAATCTGACAAATATTATAACATCATGACATAGAGGAAGCATAGAGGGCATGCTAGTACCTATTTGTCGTTCAAAAAGGACCTACATCCCAAGGTTTTTTTTTGTTAGACGATCAGTTTAATAATGATCCAATAAAACATATTTTATTATACCATGAGTTTAATTAGAGGTTCTGTCAGCCAGATCTATCTGAATTACTTATCTGAAATTAATTGTAGGGAAACCTGAGTAAAATATTTCAGTGTTTGGTTTGGACACAGAGTAAAGGAGTGTTTGGAGCATATTACGGTCTTATAGGGTGTTTAAGGTCGATTTTAAAGTCGATAAACATCGTCCTAAATCCTATAATGAAAACGGAAGTTGGTAATCTCTAGGCAGATCTATACATCAGATTTGTCACTACCTATGCATAAGAAAACTGCTTTGCGTGACAACGTTGCGCGGACTCCTCGATTGACACCCCTGGCAGTAGCTACCTACTGTATTATACCTGTAGTGTACCTATAGTATTTATAAAACACACTGTATAAATAAATCACTCATATAACCACTTTATATTTATTATAAATATTTCTTAAGTAAACTTATAACAAAGAAAAACTTAAAAATTAATAGGCATATAAACTACAGACACTGCAATAACCTTGGCCAATCTCTTATGTAAACATAGTATAAAGAAACTTAAAAATTAATTATAATCAAGTAATTAATTATAGCCATATAAACTACATAAAACAATCATAATCATAAAATATTCTAATTTATACTAACGAATATTTAAAGGAGATTTGCGAAAATACATTGCATTCGTTTTTCTTTTCTTCATTTCATTTTTCTATGAGCGCGTACAGTAGCAGTTTGGTCACATGCTTTGCATCTGTAAAATGAGAATACTTTTTTTAATCTACCTATAAACAATACTTCAATCTAGCCCACATTTCCAAAGAGTAAGTAAGTTTAAAAGATTTTCAGAAAATGTAGATTAAGTACCCCTGTACTGTATTTCGTTGCATGGTATGATGGTGACCACGTAGGCAGTACCATGGGTAATAAAATAATATAACTTTTAACAAAAAGAGAACCGCCTCAATCAAATGACGTTTTTTGCCTTTTCCATGAACAGATCCTGAGACTTGGTAACAATGGGACCACTTCAGGAGTATACTCTTTCGAATAAAAAAAGGATTTTAAAAATCGGTTCACATATAGCGGAGTAAACGCGCAACAAACATACAAAAAAAATACACTTGAATTGAGAACCTCCTCTTTTTTTGAAGTCGCTTAAAAATAGCTCATACCTTACTTATTGCAATCCAGAAATACAAGCTAGAATTTCCTACAAAATATATACCTTCACGGATTTTAATTACAATTCAGAAAAGGTTACACGGACGATAAATACAAGAGATGGGAAGCTTTCGCTTGACTACTTGTGACTACTGGGGTGCTATTCTGTAAGGCGATAGCACAGGCTCGACGACGAATTCAACGCTGTCACTGTACTCTGTCTCTATCGTTTACTAAGCTATCACGTGAGAAGTCCGCTGTACGCGGCAGCGTTGCGCGAGCTCGTCGACGAATGAAACGTTAGAGAATAGCATAGCTGCTACTTGTCAACCTTCTGACATAAAACAAAATGCGAATATTTGTTACCTACTTCTCCATGCTCAAACGGCTGGACCAATTTTGGTATGGAGGTAGCTGACACCCTGGATTAACACATACGTTTTTTTTTTTATCCCTCGGTATCGGGAACATAAGATCCCTCGGGAACGCAGGTTCTACAGGTATTCCACTGACTCAAATGCCATTTACTTAGGCGTTCGGCTATCACATATACCTAGGTATATGTTAAATAATAATAAAAGAATACGAACTTGGATAGAGGTTGTCTCTTCCAGAACTCTTTAGTAGGATCGCAGTAAGTTCTCAACTGATTATTATCCCATGAGATTGAATCCATTCGCCATTCCGGTGATACGTAAGGTTCTTTCAACTTCGGCAAGTAAATCTGTTGATGGTAAGAAATGTATGTGTACGCATTCGGCCTGAAGGCTGGGCTGGTAAAATTTTACTACTTGTTTTCGGCGACGGAATAGGTACATCGCCTTTGAAACATTTTGTCAGGAAACCAGCAACGAACAATCAGAAGAAAATTTTGCTTCCTATTAACAAACTTTCTTATACTGCTACAGTTCTTGCTATGAGTGGCACCGAATGTAGAATAGGTATAATTAACTACCAGCCGTCTCTCGCGGTTTTACTCACGTTCCTTGAGCAGAACCAAATTTATTTTCTAAAAAATAAAAGCAGCCTCTTAACTGGACTTGACAGACAGACAAAAACTAAATTATTTTTTTGTAAGTTTTACCTGTTATTTTGACATTACAAACACTTCATTTTTATTTATTTGTATAGAGTTACCTACTTAATGTCCAGACAGAATTAAGACAAGAGGTAAAAACAAAGTAAATAAAATAAAAAACCACTAACAGGATTAGCTGGTGCCGGCAGAGCAGACAAAGGAGCTGCAATACTAGAATACGACGCCACAGCATCCTGCGAAGCCTTTGCCGACGTGGTGTACATATCGTTGCAAAGAATCGCCCTGGTTGTAGGATCGTCGACGTCGTCCATGCTGACTGCAGGAGTCATGACCAAACGGGGCCGAGTTTTTTGGGCCTGTTCTCGCCCATGGTCATGCTGTTTCTCCTGAATTTATCAATGATTGTAATAAAAAAAAAACCCTATATACCAAATATATACCGTTTCAGGACATAATGTATGACTTGTAACCAATAGGCAATAAGTGTTGGAGAAAGATTTTACTCGTATTGTACTTTCTATCTACCTGCTTAAATTTATTTAGGTACTGTATGTTTATGAAACTTAAACGTACACTCGGTTTCAGTATATTTTTTGGATCGGTGTCAATAATAGCTCGTGGTCTATGCAGCAAATTGAAGGGTATAGTAGTCTTAAACTCAGTCAGTGTGTGAACGTCCTTTAAGGGCGTATATCTGACGTCGAGATTAGCAGTTGGCTTCTCCTTATAAACGGTGGGAATCAAAGGTTTGATATCACCGTCACGAAAATCTGTACTATTAGTTGTTTCGTATACGAAGAGCATGTTTTCCATCTTTGTTTCGAAGTCAGGCATTTTGAGGAATTATTCTTTTTTTATTATTACGATTTGCGACTAATTGCGACAGCTGTATAAAGTTGACAATCTTGACAGTGATTCTGTTATTGTCATAAGTGTTTTTTGGGTCTATTTTTATATAAAAGTGAATGGATGTATGTTTTTTTTTTAATAAAAACTTCTTTACTCATTAAAACACATATATTTTTTAAATCATTGTTCCTTATTGTACGGAAACTTTTTATTGTTTACAAGTATTCTCTGCGGTTTCACCCGTGATGTCAACTATAGCACGTGGGGATAATGTAGTTTTCTAAACAATTTTCAGAATCGAATCAGTAGTTCCAGAGATTACTTCCTATATCCAAACTAAGACCTCTATATTTTGCAACAGTCAAAAAGTTATAACAAAAAATCTACTTCTTTACAATACTGGGGAATCAAACACAAGAAATGATAATTTAAATAATTTATTCACCAATAATTTACACCAAGTAATAATAATAAACATTTAAAAATACAGATTAAATTACAAAAACAAATTGTTTCACAAAAAAATAATATATTTCATTAACTATATCACATAAATGATTGACTTGAAAAAATGGAATCTTTGAGTCAAGACGTTATATTATGGGAGTATCAGTTATCTTATCACATTGTTAAAATATAATATTACTTGAGTCCCTATTTTATTATATTTCCATTACAAATTACCCAAATATATGCAGTTAAAAGTTGATTTATTGAATAAAGACTAAAATAATACGTGAAAAATATATCCCGAATCGATGGTGCATCCTGATAACCATATTTGTGTTAAATTAGATTGTTATAAACTGTAATACTAGCTGCCCTCGCGGTTTTACCCACGTTCCCAGGATAAAATGTAGCCTATAATCTACGGAAATAATGTGGATTTCAACAAATGAAAGAATTTTTGGAATCCGACTGGTAGATCCAGAGATTAGCGCGTTCAAACAAACTCTTCAGCTTTATTATTAGTATATATATAGATTGAGATTAAAAATATATATAGCAGAATTAACGATAGAAAAGACGCGTGCCCATTTTCCAAGGGTTCACAGAAACCGGCTTAGAGAGAGAGCAAATTTTATCGCGATAAAAAAAGAGCTTTAGAAAATTGAAATAAGGTTTATTTTACGTTTCACTTCTCCGAGCCGTTCTGTATGAGCCTAATAGATTTTTTTATCTTGACATTCTTGTAACATTTTTGTATGTAGCATACCTACCTGATAAAAAAGTACTGGGACATTAAATAAACATGAAAAGTATCAATAAATAACGATCGTTATATATCACACGGTGTTCTCTAAAAAAAAACACGTCATTTAGATATTTGGTTTTAAAAAACATTCTTTACTCAATGCCTCAGAAAGTATATATATATAGTCTTTCCATTAAAGGTTCTATTTGACGATAAAGAATACCACAGTAAAAATACTTTTACTGCTCTATGATAAGGTTTATCTGTCAAATCTATGGTTAATTGTATAGAGATACAAATAAACCTTATTGTAACGCAGTAAAGTTCATGTTACAAAGGTGATATTTTTATTTAACACTTTTTCTTTTTATATTTGTTACCATTGATTCGCACTAGTATTTTAATGGCCAAGAAAATATAAGACAGAGTACGCACTTTAAATATGTGTTCGAGTTTTAAAAAGATGAGGGATCCTTAACTTTTCAGTAACCTTCAGTAAAATAGTTTTAAATAACCATTTTGTTATTTTCTGATCACGGTAACCTTTTTTGTCTATTTAAACAAAATTAGACTTAATTACAAAACAGCCAGCGACTTTAATAGCTTATCTACGTAATTTTGATAAAGCCTAGTTTTTTTTCTTACTACGAGATCAAAATTACATCGTATTACAAAAATAGTTAAGTAGATCTTTATTATTATATACATCATGCTTTAGTCCTACATGCTTTCAACATTTACAAATCCTTGCATATCCATACTAGATAACTAAAGGTTTCAGATACTTGACTGACGAGCCATAAGGAAGAAACAAAGAAGGAAGCTAAAAAGATTTCACGCGGACGCAAATACGCCGGGTGTTATAAATTTGACGTGTTTTTCTGTCTGTGTGTGTGTCTGTCTGGCCTCATAGCTCCTAAACGGATGGACCGATATTGATTTAGTTTTTTTTGTTTGAAAGGTGACTCAATCGAGAGTGTGGGTTTGAAAATTATCACCAAATTTCTGGTGAATTTCGGGGGTTTCTTTAATTTTTTAATTTTAGTTAAGTAGGTATATTGGGCAGATTTTAATTAGTATTTACTCGCCGTTTCAGGATTTGACACTTACCTAATTCTAGTTCAAACTTTTTTAATACATGACGGATTTTAGAGCACCGCATATTATATGTTATGCCACTACTCTTAAGGTATTTTTTTTTATTTGACTTTGTTTATGTCTAGCTCTAAGGTAAACCTGATCAGGTACACTATTTAGGTATTTTATTATTTGAATAATATACGACTTAAAGGGGTATTTAATTGATTAATGCGGTATTTTTGGGGCATAATAACATACAGATTGTGATAAATATGAATATTTATAGTTATTAAGGTGATATAAGATTGTTTTAATTCCCATATTACTTAAAAGGACGCAGCTATTGACAAAATCTATTACAATTAATTCATATATTAGAAAAAGCACTCATTCAGTCTATGCCTCGCAAAGACTACCTAGCTAACTTAAATTATATTAATTATAATTTGTGGAGGACGTTAACTCGTTACTACAAATTATTAGCAAGAAAGTCAACAAAAACCATTCAAATATTTATTATTCTACCTACTTAATAATTGATACCTAAAAAAAACATTTGGTTCAAAATGCCCTTGCATTAAAATATAAATTGGAAGAGAAAATATATTAAAAACACATTTGACATTTAAATTCCCGCCAAGATGGCGTCAAGTTTCAAAAACAAAATGGCCGCCGGGTTTAGCAGAAATAAAACTGCAGTAGCAGCAAAATAGTACATTGTATCAATAAAAGAACTGCCGAGTGGGCGTAATTAACTAGATTTTGGTATTTATCGCCTATATTGTCCCGTCTGTGTCAATCGGGGACCTTAATTTCAGCCCAAACGGGACAAAATGGCGACGCTGGTCCACCCCAAGACCAATTTCGCGGTATAGCTAAATGGCTTAGACCAGATTTAATGACGCCAGAACGACCGTTGAAACTGCTTTTGTCTATGGTACCGGGGCATAGTATTGTCGTTCGTCCCATCGTGGTTACATCGACTGTAGTGATGACTTCTTCGTTCAATAACGGCTCACAGGACGTCAGCACTGTAAAAAAAAAAATATATATCATCGATCATAATTTTGTGAACTCAATACTGAATGATAAGAATGATAACATCCAAAGTTGTCGATATCAGTGTAATTTCAAATTGATAAAATTGTTGCCGAGAGATTATAATATTAAATTTTAGAATTTTGAAAGTGTGTTTCCGATGTGATTTTGGCATAGAGATAGCTTATGGGCCAGGGAGTAAGGCTAATCTGTTAAGCCGTTAAGGTGTCATTACATGCATATTTTAACCATTACTCATATGCAAGGTGATACATATGATTTCAGATTAAATATTTTCGGTATGTCTTCATGCTCAACTTCATGGGATCAATTCATAAATAATTTCTAACTTTTTTTAAATAAAATTAACCTGCTCGATTAAAATGTATTTGCGGATACATCGTAAAACATTTTCTAGATGAGCTCAGTCTTAGAATTCTAAAAAAATCAACCATTTTCGCGTGGGTTCAACCTTTAAGGTGGCTGACCTTACTGACCCGTCTCAAATTTCCACCCTATACACAACTTAACATTCGTACTTTGACAAGTATTTTTATATATTTTGAATCCATAGCATGCATCCGTAGCACGCATTCGTCCATATAAAAAACATAGCTTAGTAGAACCTATTTCCACCAGTGCTATCGCACGCATACATAGCGACGTAGCATAGCACATCTCTAGTGGAAAAGCATCCTAATGTCTTCGTATAAGAGAACTCCTTTATCTTCCACGGCAGCCCTACAGTTCAACATTACAATCTTGACCTAGGACTATATCTATTGATAAATAGTACATAATATGTATGTAACAGTTCTTTGTTATATTCTATGGACATTATCTTACGCAATTATACAGCTGCGTTTGATAACGTTGGGACATCTTTATCTGCGGCTTAGGCATTCGCGACCTTGTTATCGTAAATACATGGTACATAATACACCTGCATTATTTTGTAATTATTATGTAGACTGTATACCTAAAACAAGTGAATAGGAGTGATCTAAGTATGTTCGTTCTCTTTTGAGTCTTTTTAATTTGACCGCGTGTGTTGTTTAGGAGTTTAGGCGATGCATATATAAACTCAAAACTCATTTATTCAGTTTAGGCCCTGATAAGGCAGCTATGAACGTCGATAGTTACATTTATTACAATAGACTCTACCACCGGTTCGGAATTCTAGGGCGTCGCCGACCGGATATTTTTTTTTTCATATGACTTTTGTTTACAACAAGTAGATTCTGTTACTTTTTTAGTATTTTTAAATGTTATTTAAATTTCAACCTTGACAGGAAAAAATAAGAATTATAATAATAACGTTTTTATAGTCAATAATGACGAGAATCGCCTGCAAAAGGGAGATGCTTTTCACGACTTTCCATCTTACGTATTTTACATTTTATCTGACAGCGACGCCTGAATGGTAAACTGTTTTGGATCTTTTGAAGTTTTGTGGATCTTTCAGACAGAGAAGGAGATCCAGCGGCACCAGTTACTGAATATTCGTCTCTAGTATAATCATAATAGAAATGAACTTACATTGCACATTATCCCAGCTAATGAACTCTCCCATGAAGACCAGCTGCAGTTTGGAGGAGTCCGCCAGATCAGCCACAGTCTTCAACCGCTTGCTGTCCTCGTCAGTCAAGCGCTGCTTGCAGAGCACGTTGATCACAACTATCGGTCGGCCGCATAGTAGGAACGCTGGAAAGAAGAGTTTTTTTTCAGGAATCTATTGGAAATTTATTGCCGGCTCTTCTCAGCAAAAGCTACCTTCCGAACCGTGCATTAGAGTCTGACTATTCATAAGTGCCTGTGAAGGTCTATTTGAATAATATTTCATTTCATTTCAATTAAAAGAGTCTGATTGAGTCTGTTACTTTATATTAAGTTTTGAGTTTCTTTTTAGTTTCGCCATCGGGGCAAACAATAGTGAATATCCATGACTTTTTTAATAAAATTTTATTTATCTAAGAAACAGTAGATTTTTTTTCTCGTATAACTATAAAAATTTCCTCGAATAACCAAGTTATAAGCCATCAAAGATTTATATCTAGATATCTCATTCTAGCAACACAGAATTTAGCATGGAGTTGTATATGGCCGTAGTGCCTTATGATGTCGGATCTCTTTGTCTAATTACCTAGTAGTTTAATGCTTATATCTTTAGTGTTTCTTAACCGATTTTAATTTCACTTTTTGACTTCTTTGTTACAATATTTTCATATTTTGTTAAGAAACCAAATTTGAACACTATTGAAAATCATCTAATGATCACCACTCCCACAAAATGGTTTTCGTAGCGCGTCATTGGATGAAATCATTAATGGTATTCATTACGAAACCACCAAAAGATAGGCGATAGCCCGGCTGGGCACTAACTTGAAAGTATGTATGAAATTATCCACATCAAAAATCAATTTCAAGAATAAAATCTACTAACCGGCAGTTAATATCGACTGGTAGGCATTCAGGCGTGCATGGTAACACTTGTTATGGGTTTTACAACCTATACACGTGAGTCTAAACGTGATGTGTGTACACCGATTATGAGATTCATTACGCCCCTTATCGCACGTTGATTACACGTATATCACAAAAGTGGACGGATTTGATGGGATGAGTATTTTATTACGATTTTGGTCTACAAAGATTTCCAGAAATTATTTATTTAACTACAAATTTGTACATGACAGTTTCCACCAAAGCGTACAAAATGGTCTTAATTTCTATGACTGCTCTAAGTACCTCACGACACATCTGCGGATTTCAGTCACAGGTGAATGATCATGCATCAAAATATGATTGCTTATTCATCATAAGCAATCATTATTTATTTGCTTGAGAATCTTATTTTAGAGTATGCTTCAATATTTAGTAATTACTGCTGACGCATGCAAATATAAACTATTAACTAATAATCACTACAATAAATAGGAAATTAAATTAAATTGGCAAGATGTAATTTCTTTTTGTTTTAGATATTTTCACTGAAGTTAGTTTAAAATGTATATACTCGTAGAACTAATGTATAGTAATTGGATGCCTCTAGAATCTCTATATAGAGTCTAGATGGACCGATGACCTAAACCGGTGGCGGATATATGCGGAAAGTGGAGGACTGGCAACTGTTGGGAAAGGCCTATGTCCAACAGGGGACGTCTACAGACTGATGATAATGGAAGTAATGTCGAAAAATATCGACATCGGTTTGGCGAAGGTTTATCGACATTGATAATTAAATACAGGTCAATTTAAATTTCGTTAATCCAAACAACTTTTACTATGTCAGGTAACTTTTGTTTGGATTTTTTATTTGCACTTTCGTATACATACATATACTTTCATATACAAAAAAAAAATCATATACCTTGAGCTTCAAAACAGTCAGATTAGAGTTCCCTATATAGTTATTTCATGGTTTTTAGTGCCTCTGAAGACGGTTCTACTTTTTTTTTTTTTTTTTTACTATATATAGGCCTGTGTTTCACCACAATGTCACCGTGGACAGTGATGATGTGGCCGATGATGGTAAAGTCTAGAAAAGAACTGGCTCTCAAGTGCAGCTGTCGGAACACACCGAAAGGTGCTTGGCAACAGATTTTCAACTTGGGGGTGGTAGCCAGCCAGGCGGGTACTACAAATACCCTACCACCATGCTATGGTTTCCTCACGATGTTTTCCTTCACCGAAAGCTCAAGCTCATTGTAGGATTCGAACCCGCGACCTTCGTCTCGGCATTCGACGTCACTACCACTGAGCTATCATCGCCTTACTTGTTGTTAAGTCTTTTTCAATAATGATTGCATGAAAGAGAGATGACGTAACTGTTATTACAGAATCTGCACCAAGTCTGCACTATTATGTTCGAAGGATTTCGTGCGGATTTAATAAGAGAATTATCTAAAATTCTTATAATGTCATGATAGCAATATCTTTACCTATCTCTCTATAACAAGTTAGAACTCATACAATACAAGATTATAACTAATCCTCCAGTGAATCATATTGGTGTTCTAGTACATTGTCCACACTTGAATAAGGTTTAAGAATAATTTGTATCGTACCATCGTGAAGTAGTCCTAACACGAAACGCAGGAACTCCTTTAGTTATGCTGATAACAGATTAATAGGGTTGTCAAAGGCAGGACGATAATGTCCTTTCGGATAAAATAAATATCTGTAAAAACTGGTAAAAAGGTTTGCAACAAAGCCGTATTTTTATCAGTTTTTTTTATCAGGACGCGGTTTATATGCAAATTAAGTATAGTGCAGCAATGTCGAATATTCTATGTGCGACGTGACGATTTGAAAATAGATTGTCATCTAAACTTCAATAACACTTATTTTTTGTTTGTTCGAACAAACAAACAAAAAAATAAGAGTTTGTTTGAACGCGCTAATCTCCGGAGTTACTGGTCCGATTCGAAAAATTCTTTAACTAATTGGAAGCTACATTATCCCCGAAGGTTGCCACATCATAGGCTACTTTTTATCCCGGGAGCCGCGGGGATCAGCTAGTAGATTATAAAGAGGCAAACTGGAGCTACTGATCCGAGTGCTATGCTATACTATAAGGTACTTTTCATCTCTCGAAAAGGGATGAAACCGCAGCAAATAGCTAGTTACCAAAATAATAATTGTTTTGACAACCCTAAAATATTAATATGCATGTTGGCGACCAATGAGCCGTTGCATTGGTGAATATCCATTCACCGAAACGAAGCCGAATATGGCAACACATACTGATTGCGTCTTAGGCAAGCGGAACTGACCTCTATTGTAATAGTAATAAGGCAAATTGTAAGGTTAAGTAAATGTCAGTGTTGTTGTAAAAGGACAAGTAATTAACATTGCTGGTTTATTTAGGACGATGCGATTTTACGGTCGTTTCGTGATAATTAAAATGCAATAAGTACACGTGGTTCTCATTTATAAAATACAAAATGGCCGCCTGAACTATTACAAGGTTATAACCCTGTAAACCTCTTGCGTAAATTAAGTCCATTTTATAATATTTAGGTACTATAAAAAGGGTTTGCGTTTACCACCTTCGGCTATCAATCAGTGATCTTGGTGTGATTGCGGTACTGATTGAGACACAGGCCCTTGCACTTGAGAGTCAGTTGCCTTCTAGCCATTAGCTAATGTCTATAGGCGACGTAGCTACTTACCTATTAGATTAGAAATATTTTATTATTGCTGAAAAACTATAGTACTGCGTACTGTTGACATACAAGACCTGCCATCGTGGAGATCCTCGGGGTAGGCCTTTGTCCAGCAGTGAATGTCTTCCGGCTAATATGATAATGTTGAAAAACTTGAACGCTTCATCCAGCGATCTTCTAACTAAGTACCATAAAAGATTCACTTAATTTAAGAAACCAAAGTCCCCTTCATCGAAATCCATTTTCCAGACAGGCTTAGTAATAACACAGGCACTATATATATATAGTAGGTATATAAAAGAAGAATCTGACTGCCTGATTGACTCACTCACTCACTGACTGATCGATCAACGCACAGCCAGAACCACTGGACGGATCGGGCTGAAATTTGGCATACAGATAGCTATTATCACGTAGGCGTACACTATGAAAGGATTTTTGAAAATTCATTCCCAAAGGGGGTAAAAAAGGGGATCGTGGATGAAACCGCGGGGCGGGAAGCTATTATAAGCATGGAAAATATAATCATAAACACAAAGTCACAAAATCAATATAACATTGACACGGTGAAAGCCAATGGCACGGTTGGCTAAATATCATGTCAGTTGCGTCGTCGTGTGTAAATAGCTTTAAGCCCTGACTGACAGACCTTTTTACTAATATCCGGAACCTGCCCGACCTAGTGCTTATAATAGGGATGATGACTGAATAAAAAATAATTAATTCTATTTAGTCCGTCAGTTAGGTTATCAAATAATATTGGATACGTATTTTTTATTTTATCAAATCAATAAAAACTTACAAAGATAGGTCGCATCAAAGTTCAGGAGTGGGGGTTTGTGACGTCACTTCTCTGTAAAAAGTGTACTAAAACGTGACGTCACGCGATATTTATACGCACTGTATTTTCGTTATTTTTTGTTTTCAGAACTAAAGAAAAAACATGTGTCCAATATTTTTTGGTAATCTAACTGACGGACTAATTTTTTTTTTTTTAGTCATCACCCCTATTAGTACGATATGATACAACCCGTCCATTTTATAAATTTTTTGTTACGCATTTGCTATGTAATTGTATTTAATTACATATAATCATTGATACTTAAATAATTTAATGTAATGGTAATCAAAGGACCCTGACTGTAAACCCGGTCAGGGTTTAAAGTGCTGTCTAATTGAAGGAGTATTCTGAAACTCGCATAAATATAATAATATAATTATGTCTTTATTTTAACCATAAATACCCTATTAAACACACAAATGTATTAAATGACTAAAGTTGGTAGCCTCTGATGGCTGCATCAACCTTACCGACCGGACATATCGGTGAGGGCGGAGGGCTTTCAACCGGGCAAAATTTAGGTAACCACGCCTGGGGCACCCCCAAATGGGGTACGAACCTCGGCTCAGGGTGTTACCAGGGAGGGGGAGGGCTTAGCACGAGTTACGACTAATTGGGGACTAGCTCGGGCCGCTTGAACGGGACGAGACTGAGTGGGACGTCGCTTCGTGACGGTCCTTAGAATGAGGAATAACAACAAAAAAATCTAATTAGTCCGTCAGTTAGATTATCAAAAAATATTGGATATAGACAATAGACAACACTTCATTTGACATCACAAGTAATTTTTACAGTACACAGTACAGAGGGCCTACTCCGAAAAACGATATACGATAGTCCGATCATCGTTGTCAAATTATTAACCAATAGAATGAGGAATACCAACAAAAAAATCTAATTAGTCCGTCAGTAAGATTATCAAAAAATATTGGATACGTATTTTTTATTTTGATCCGAAAACAAAAAATAACGAAGATACAGTGCGTTAAAATTTTCCGGTCTGCAAAAAGTGTACTAAAAAGTAGTTGTACAATGACGTCACACGCCCCAATCCTGCACTTTGATGGGACTTATCTTTGTAATTTCTTATTGATTTGATAAAATAAAAAATACGTATCCAATATTTTTTGATAATCTAACTGACGGACTAATTAGATTTTTTTGTTGGTATTCCTCATTGCAGCAAACCGACGAGATGTAAATTGTGAGCAATTCTATTAGTTAATAATTTGACAACGATGATCGGACTATCGTGTATCGATTTTCGGAGTAGGCCCTCAGGATAAGTATTTTTTATTTTATCAAATCAATAAAATAAAACCGGACAAGGGCTGACTTTAAATACCATAGACTTCTTATAGGTTTTCCTGTAATCTATAGGTATTTTTTTCAAAATTGTTGGCCCAGTATTTTCGGAGATAAGGGGGGGGGGGGGGGGGGGTAAATGGGTCTATCCTCGCCTATTTTCTTAAATAACTTCTAAACGTAAAATTATAAAAAAAAAATATTTGAGATTCTCACAACAAGCCCTTTCATTTGATATGACACACAATATAGTTTGCAAATCTGTTTTTTTTATTATCTAATTTAACCCCCCAAAACTAACCCCCATGTTCGGTTTTATTTATTCCGGAAACGCGGATGGTTTACACTTAGTGCTAAAATGAAGTGAAAAAAAGTTGTTTGCTTCCTTCCTTAGTAGTATAAAGAAGTGTCTGATTAGGAATTTACCTATTTAGACATCACGCATTGTGAGCAATGTTGATGAGTCAAAAATCTCGTGTACACACTCTTGAGCCAGTATATACCAGTACAAGTGCACTTGTACTGTATAAATTATGACTACATCATTGTATACGTAATATCTTTTGTCTCGACAAATCTCTTATCTATACTCTATCTATAATATAAAAATGAATCGCAAAATGAGTTGGTAAGCGCATAACTCAAGAACGGCTGAACTGATTTGGATGAAAATTGGTGGGGAGGTAGCTTAGAACCGGGAGAAGGTCTTAGGATAGGTAGGGGTAGGTAGGTGTAGGTAGAGGTAGGTAGGTCCCAGTTTTATTTTTGTTCTCAGGGCACGACAACATCTGCGGGGTCAGCTAGTACCAATAATAAAGCTGAAGAGTTTGTTTGTTAGAACGCGCTTATCTCCGGAGTTACTGGTCCGATTCGAAAAATTCTTTCACTAATAGGAAGCTACACTATCCCCGAAGGTTATAGGCTACTTTTTATCCCGGGAATGCGAGTGAATCTGTAATATATAGTCTTCTTCTTTACCTATTGTTTCCGGCAGTTTAGATCCCAAGTAAAATCGAGGCGAATGCTAGTCTTTATATAAAATTCTCATACGCTACAAAAGTTTCAGAACATTTGTCATATATGTAAACGTCCATTTACTTTACTCTGTGATTAACTATATCTGCAGTGCGATGACTCAGATTCAACAGACTATGTCGCAGCCAAAAAAAACTGCTTTTATTGCATTTTTATCTTTGATTTTTATACGTACGGTAAAAAACCAGAATATATCTGTAATCTCAAACTGCGAGAACAAACATTAAAAAGAACATACCTACAACCGAATTGAGAACCACCTTTATTAAGGAAGTTAAAATACAGTATTATCCAAGACCGCAGTTATTTGTTGAAAATAACAATGGTTTATCGTGGTCTTAACTTATAATTCATATAAGTAGTTTTTTCCTCTTGACAATGGTCATTTGACAATAATACAACAACATTGTACTTACGATTTTAAATTGTGTAATAATTTTAATTGTGTACCAAAAGTGCCGATAGTGTTACAGACTAAACTCTCTTTCTAAATAAATTGGACAAATGCGAGTTAAACTCGCGTGGAGAGGGTTCCGTACATGTTTAACTAAGTTCCATAAATATTTTTAAACCTGACCCAAATTTGTTGATGGTAACTATAAAAAGTCTTTTCTAAAAATGAAACCTAGCTACATCGATTTATCGCCCTCGAAACCTCCTGCATACCAAATTTCATGAAAATCGTTGGAGCCGTTTCCGAGATTCAGATTATATATATATATCCATGAATTGCAGGTTTAAAGTTATTAGATAGACTTCTCATAGGTTTTCCTGTAATCTTTAGGTATAGAACTATTATCTGATTTTTATTCAAAATGTTTGGCCCAGTAGTTTCGGAAATAAGGGGGGGGGGGGGGTCAATGGTCAAATGGTCAATTTTCGCCAATTTTTCGCCTATTTTCTTAAATAACTTCAAAACTATTTATATTAAAATTCTAAAAAAAAATATATTTGACACCCTGATAAAAAGCCCTTTCATTTGATATGTTACACAATATTGTCTGCAAATTTTTTTTTTTATTTTCTAATTTACCCCCCAAAATTAGCCCCCATGTTTGAAATTCATTTATTTACGTAACACGTCCATCTTTGGGTCATCGACTTACATATGTGTACCAACTTTCAACTCAATCCAGTCCAATATTTTCGGACAGACAGACAGACGCACGAGTGATCCTATAAGGGTTCCGTTTTTTTTTTTCGGATATCTAAAAACAGAAAAGGATAGTCCTATTACTAATTTCAATGTCAAAGTCAGCGGCCTATAATGGTCCGTAGAATAATTTTATTAACGATGAAATACACTAATTCGACAGCCATAGACCTAGATACAACCACGGACATAGCGACTTCGAACATTCGAACGATGCTACCCAAGATGCCAGTTTTCTCTAAAATATACGCCTCACAGACACATACATACCAAAATTTGCCGATTTTTGACATTCGCGTAGTATAAATTTGATTCAAATGGTAGCACGTACACACGGCCACAGATCAAGCTACACATTTTTGTTGCAAAATAGCGCCTATTACAACCGCATAAGGCGCCGTAGTGTGTAGCTTGATCTGTGGCCGTGTGTACAACATATTGTGCATCATTTTTGACAAGGGGCGACTCGATCCAGTCTATTCCTATAGACAGCTTTAAAAATTGACCATCTTTTTTTAAAATAAAACATGCAGGTCAGATAACTAATTAACTCAGGCGTGACCTTGCGGATATCCATTATAAGATTAGACAAAAGACAAATATTTAGTAACTAACGTGTAACACGTGTTTCGCTTCTTCACTGTGTGGGACTTGACAGAGAAGGAGATCCAGCGGAATCGGTACTAAATATTTGTCTTCTGTCTAATCTTATGCAGGATAGAGATGACGTGGCGTGATTAAAAACAGTTTACTTTGTAAACTGCAGAATCGGCACCGACGCAAAAAATACATTGACTAAATCTAAAAACACAGATGTTTTTGTCATCTGTGGACTAAACCGTTCAACAAGGTCACGATGACCTGATGAAGGCCAGTGTTATTATGGCGGGCAGACATGCCTAAATTATATCGATCGAAAACGTACTCATTAGAACAATTTGAACGAACTTAAGCCGATGTTTTCAATAGCCTTTAGTTTTTTTTTTATTATCAGAATATAACATGGTTTAAAAAAGTAATTTATCTACTCTCATATCGTAAAGTTCTAATTATGAAATCAAAAACAGTACTTTAATGACCCACTTTATGCACACCCGTCTATAATGAAATTAAAAATAGTAGTTTATGGTACTGTTGCATAATAGGGGTTATTAAAATACGAGTGTGAGTTTACTGACTTAATCGTATCACACGAGTTTTTAATACCTAATTATGTGCAGTATCATACAGTTCTTTATCTAAACTCATCTAATAATGTAATTTAAAGATAAAAAAATTGTCATAGGTTTTCATGACTAACGGCTATCGATTATTCGTCATTTCCATTGCCGCCTCCACAATTTCAGATCCAAATTTATTTCACCTTAGTATCACTGCTATTTTTCTATCATTTTTGGCCAAAATAAAATATGTATGCAAAAAAATCAATAAAATAAACAAACATTAGTCATCATGGCGCCCAAATCCGTGTGGGGAAAAACTCCTAAGTTGAGATCTCTACCGCATACGCGACCACACATAGAGTAAATTTGCATCTAAAATTATATTTGTTTAGTCCTGATGTCTGGCCACTTATAATGTTTTTTTTATATTATCTCGTTTGACAAGTTGACTGACAGTAATTTTATTGAAGTATTAAAACCCAAAAAACATTGTAAGTGGCCAGACATGTCCAAATACTTGTACTTTAATGAAAAAAAGTTATCTTATAGCATTATCTTGGGAAGAAAACTGTACTATAATATAATTATAATAATATAATTATAATAATATAATTATAATAATATAATTATAGTACAGTAAGTATTACATAAGTATTAAAGGCATAGAAAACATACTGTTGAAGTTTTTTAGGGAAAAAGCATAACCTTTATATAAGATCCTTGGCAGGGAACTTTTTCTTAGAAACGCGTGAAGGTATCATGTTGAAATTAATATCAAATACGTAGGTCTACGGTATCTTGAAGCTGTATAAAAATCAAGCTTCTAAGCCAACGCAGGTGAAAGATACGGCCGGTTATGTGGCATATGTTGATACTCTTGCGAATAGATCAAAACGTATAGGGTACTTCCCGTTGACCTAGCACCATGAAATTTGGCGCAAGCAAGGTCTCACAGCACAAGTATAGGAATAAAACCGAAAATTTAAATTCTTCTCTACATTATACAAAAGGAAGTCGCCCTCCGCGTCTGTCTGTCTGTTTATCCGCTAACTCCCTTCTATTTAGGAATCAAGTCGCCAAAAAAATTACATTTGCTTACAGTTGGAGATTGTCCTTCAATCAAAATTATGTACGGAACCCTCAGTACTCGAATCATACTAGCACCATCTGATGGTAAGGTGGCTACTGTCTATTCTTGCCATACTAATAAAATCTATGAGGCTTGCAATACTAAGTGCTATTGTTTGATGACCTCTATTTAATTCTGGTCATGGTTTATTCCATCTAATTAGGTTATTAAATGGTTACGATTTAATATCACAGTCACAGTTGAAGTAGAATCTCGGGGAAAAGCATCCGTTTCTTTTTAGAAGGTGACAGGTGTTTTTCTTTTTATATGTCTGACACCGTACTATAAATAAACTGTATCAGTGCTAACAAAACGAGTGAAAAGACCTAGCTACGTTTACAGCCGTCTACCGACTGACAACGAGCGACTCGACGTACCATATTTGCATAATTGTTTCAATTCATGTACCATTGTGTGAATTGATTACTTCACCGACTCGCATTGATTTCGTTTAAAACTCTTCATGTTAGTGTGTTAATGTTCTAGTTATTTGAACATTAGGTATTGTTTTTTTCGGTCGTTAAACACTTAGCTGGATACCTCATTCACGTTGGAAATCTATCGCCTAGTGTATTCCAAAAATTCCACTAGAGGCAATTCCTTTTTGGCTAGTGTATATCTGTATCTTCGAAATTGTGTCCAAACACATGTCTACCTTTTGTTAAACATAAAGCATACGCTATTATAGCTTAAAATCAATTTTATTATCTGTTTTAATTAAAGATTAAAAGCTGCTTACATCACTCGACGATAACGTACCTTGTAATTAGTGAAAGAATTTTCAGAATCAGACCAGTAGATCCGAAGATTACCTTCGACACAAACAAAATTTACCTCTTTATAATATTAGTACGGATAATGCAATACAATTTTGAACCATGTTCCCTTGACCTATTGACTTGAAATTTGTAGTACTTACATACTAAATAATTACACCCACAACTGCTTATCACTATCTTTAAAGATTTTTTTTACAATGTAAGTGAATTATGGAGCTGGTAAGTACACAAATGTTTAATCTTGGGTGGGAATCGAAACCCACCACCTCTGAGGTGACAGTCTGGATATCTAATCATCACGCCAAAGAAATAAAAACGTGCGTGAATCTAAACTCAATTCGCAATCACTCAGACCAAGATACGTCGAATAATATACATATCCTCAAAAGAAAAGTCAGCTAACAAATTCTAATGAATCTTGTTAGTGGGCCAGTACGCGATTCCATTCGCAGCAATTGGGGCTTCAAAGTCAATTCATAACCTATTGCTGTCAATCAAGCAGGGCGTCTCGACAATAATGATGATAAATGTCAAAGACGGCATGTTTAATGTTTGCGGAGCGGTCACATATTTAATAATGGTCATTGTTAGCGACTATTCATTGAAAATAAAAAGCGTAGCTAGCATAGTTATTTATAATTTCAAATCAAAAATTATGGTCCCCACAAGGGGACCGACGACCTTATGAGGATATATCTTGTCGCGGGATTCCGCTGGATGAGGGTACCGCAAGACCGGCCATCGTGGAGATCCTTGGGGGAGGCTTTTGTCCAGCAGTGGACGTCTTTCGGCTGACATGATGAATTAATTTGGTACGATACGTTTACAGTTTATTAGAGTAGTAACTTTCTTGAGTACGATTTACAAGTCATCCAAAAATTCTTTCATCCTAAAATAGTGCTAGTCCACTTCCGATCTTTAAAAACATGGCCCTACAAAGTCCGTTTTAATTAATAGTTACGGATGCATACGCCGGAATGTTCACGCAATAATATGGTCATGTAACAGTACGATTATGCATCGGCTATCGCCTTTCCGTTGGCTATCCACGCGTGAATGTTTACACGCATTTATCAAACAATCGCTGGGAATCTTTGGCGTTACCTCGGGAGATGCATTTGGACCGCTTTTGTTTATGTTATACATAAACGAAATTATGATGCAATTATTTTCAAAGAGTTATGCTTTATACATATCTAAAATAGATAATAATACTCATAGAGACAGATAAGAGAACCAAACAGCTAGAAGAGAGACTTATGCAGACATTATCATTTATCTTTAAATTTTGAGGATTTGTGCACATCATGATAATAATAATCATAAGATATTTGATAGGACATAGGATCATAAAGGTGGGAAATAAAATGATCGAATCCTAAAAAACGTTTGATAGACTTACCTTGCGGGGTCGCAATATATCGGTCGGTGCGCAACGTCGACAGTTCATCGATCAATCGCCTCGCGTCGGTCGAGTCGGTCAGCAGGCATATTTTATCCAATTTTATGTCATCCATTGTTATACTTTTGTTACCCGAATCGAAGATGAAGCCTAAGTGTTGGCTGGAACAAAAAAAATTGTATAGGAATAAGAAATCATTCAGATCTCAGAAAATAATAATATGGCCTGTTGGACTTTGACCTCTTTTTATTGGTGAGTGTGTTATGGTCGAAGATGAGAAGCATACAAATCACCACCACAATTTTCTATATTACTGAATCGGTTTTGTGGGGCCATGGCACCCTGGGCCCCCGCCTGGATCCGCCACTGGTCTATACTGGATTGGTCATTTAGGGGTTGACTTAATGTAGATTGTAACTTTTTCTTTGCAGAGACTTGCGTTAAATATCACAAAGATCCCATGAGAAGCATTTAAATGTACAATACGTTCATTTAATGCAATTTCAAAGATTTATATTATTAAATATCAGCGGAAGTCAATGATTGTGCGCTGGACTTTTCCCTCACCAAACAGTAGGTCATCAAGGTTGTTTTATAATAAACATGAGTAATAAAGCATGATATTCAAACAGCTCTCATTTAAATTTATTCACACTGATTTATTTGTAAACTGCGTGACTAACAACAGATAATAAAACTATAATAATATAAACATGCCGCAGTATTTATGCGATTTGATAAATCGCAACTGCTTGCTCGTTGGGTGTCATTTGGTAACTGTAAATAAAAGGACAGACACAACTATTGTGCAATAAACGATTGCTTTATTTCTTTTTAAGTTTGCAGCTAGAATCGACTTTCAGAATTCTCTACTACCTGAGAAATAACAGCTAAATTATTTATATGCTCTTCACACATAGATAATAGGCCCCATACATTTTCAACACATCTATATATATAAAAGAAAGTCGTGTTAGTTACTCCACTTATAACTCAAGAACGGCTGAACCGATTTAGCTGAAAATTGGCAGGGAGGTAGTTTAGAGCCTGGAGAAGGACATAGGATAAGTAGGTAGGGTAGGTAGGTAAGGTAGGTAGGGGTAGGTAGGGTAGGTAGGTAAGGTAGGTAGGGGTAGGTAGAGGTAGGTAGGGTAGGTAGGTAAGGTAGGTAGGGGTAGGTAGTTAGGTAGGGGTAGGTAGTTAGGTAGGGGTAGGTAGAGGTAGGTAGGGTAGGTAGGTAAGGTAGGTAGGGGTAGGTAGTTAGGTAGGGGTAGGTAGATAGGTAGGGGTAGGTAGATAGGTAGGGATAGGTAGGGTAGGTAGGTAAGGTAGGTAGGGGTAGGTAGTTAGGTTAGGGGTAGGTAGTTAGGTAGGGGTAGGTAGTTAGGTAGGGTAGGTAGGTAAGGTAGGTAGGTAGGTCCCAGTTTTATTTTTGTTCTCAGGGCAGGACAACGTCTGCCGGGTCAGCTTGTTTTATGATAAAATTTTCGTTTGAACAATATTTTTATTCTCGTTATCTGTTTCAAAGTAATATTGTCATAAAATTAAAATGATGCTAACTAAAGCTTGAAAAAATGTTGATTACGATATAAAATAGAAAATAAAAATAGATTATAATTAATTTAGTTTTAAAATATTTACTGAAAAACAGGCACGGCAAATTCTAATGCTAGCACAATAAGTTGCAAAGATTTCATTTTGATATAGATTACGAGATATGACAGACAAACACCGGTTAGAAAGTACTTAAAATATAGATGTCATCGACCGTTCGCCCTGACTGGGTCCGTCAACACATAACATGCAGTTTTTTAAATATTTAAATAACCAGTCTAGACCATAGTTCAATATTGTCTTTTGATAACGTTTAATTAGGGATTGGAATCATTTGTGTTTGAAGCGAAAACTTCTTTAGCGGCGTTGTGCACTTTTTGGGATGGGTAAAAAATTACAACACGTGAACTGATCGAAAATTCGTAAGACGGAGGGAGAGTAGACCGCCGCCGGCGCGGCGTATCCCCCTCTCTTTCTACCGCGCGGCGAAAATGTATGCCTGCCCCTGCTGTTTCGTTTTTCACTTCTGCCGGCACTCTCGGAGTGCAACCCGTAGTTTTTTTTTCGGAGGAAAACATGAATATCTTCTATTTATTGTAGAGAATAAGATGTTTTAAACCAATAAAGGGGGATGCTTCGAGGTAGCGGTTGTAATGTTGCGATGTTTATACAGCAGGATAATAGTGTCATATTTACAACGTAAATCGATAACATTTCCTTGTTGTACACACGTTTACTATTAACAAGTTGTTTTTAATGTTTTATCGAGCGAGAACTGTTCGTAATGTGGAGAATTTCAGCGATAATATTTACTCTGGATATTGGTATTTCCAAAATTGTAATAATTATGTTGATGTGCGTTTTAACACAATTAAAATATTTTGTTGGTAGTTAAAGCATTATGGGTAAAGAAATAAATGTCACATTGTTGTATTGAGTTTTTTCTAAAGGTAACTTTGTCAATCACATTATTATACATGCCAGAGCTTGAAAAACACAGATAAATTTTGTATTCGGTTTTGTTTTACCAAGCGACAACAGTTTCATGGAAATAATCGGTTTTGATCTTAAAACCGATCTAAGGTAATTTTTTTGTGTAAACTTGTTTTTTTTTTTTCAAGGTTTTACAGTATAGCGTTTTTCAAAAAGAGTGTGAAGATATTATAGCAGGGTTGGCAACACGCAAGAGATGCCTCTGGTGTTGCAAGCATCTATAGGGTATGGTAACCGCTTACCGTATCAGGCAGGCCACAAGCATTTTTGTACTTTATTAATTTGTCGCTGTAACGGTTTTCAATAAAACCGATTAATTACATATAGCCGGTTATTAAAAACCGGTAACTGCCTGATACTCCAGTAAAGTGATTGCTTACGCATAATACGTTGGGAAATGAAATAGTAAAGATAAGACAAATGATATGAGTTGTGTAATAATAGAAATGCACATGCAAGCTTCACGTGCAGATAAAAGTTATAGAAATATCGATATTATAGTACTCGAAACTCTATCTTATCGATTTAAAGTTGTTATTGATCTAAAACAATGTACCACGTATGTTACATCTATAATTACAAACAATCACATGTTATTAACAACATGAAAGGTAATGCGACGTGATTAATGGTTTTAGCGCACTGAATAGAAGGGTCAAATTCCTATGCATCATAAATTTAGGTACAGATAAGTTAGCATTGAGCTTTTAAATTTGAGTTTTCATTGATTTTGTTTGACATGGATTTATCTGAGATCTTATGTAATATAATTACTTTATTAACTAACATAAGAGGAAAATTAAAATTTAATTTGAATCAATATCAGGTATTTTCTTTTCTACACAAAATCTTCATAAAACACAATTTAGTAACATCACTTGTAGGCTGTATGCTTACCGACTGCGGCCACATTACGGACAATGAAACGGAAGATAAAAAAATAATACATACTTCTCTATTCGTTCCGATATACAGTACTCCCACTTATGACTGTTGCACCTCCATTCCCTGATCCGCCTCAACGCCGGAGAATTCAATTCATCGCACAATATCTTCAAGGCCGCGTCGTCCACCACATCTTGTACGGCTATTAATGATAATCTGTTGGAAATAGAAAACTATGTAAAACTCTTTTCTATATGACGCAATTGTCTTTTATATCATTTAATTGAAGTCGCAGCTTTTTAATTTTTACGGGAAATTTAGTCTCATAATTTGAATATTATGCAGTAATTGTATGCAATTACTACATAACATTCGTGATTTGCTTAAAATGCAGTTTTGCTAACTAGACCTGCTTACGATGCGAAAGTATATTAAAATAGAGTCAATTTTTATCTTTATTGATAAAGAGACAATTATAACATCCTTATAGACAGTGAGTTAAGGAATCGAATATCGAAGATAGCATCATTTTCAGGAGGATAGCTCAGAGGCAAAAGGTGAAGGAAACCATAGCACGGTTGTAGCTACCACTTTCAAGTAAATATTAACAATCATAAAATGAAAAGCCTATACGCTTTAGTTGCAAGAATAAAAATCACAGAATCACAATAAAAATCAAAGTACAAAATAGGTATACAAAAAATGGATGAGTGGAAATAATCCATATCGGAACATATCAAGGATAACATCGTTAATTATGGTTGACAACAGAACTATCGCGTTCATAAGCCGATTAGTTACGTACCATATTGCCTAATGTTATTTGTTATACCTGTCATGTTGAAGGCCTATTTAAAAACACTGAAATATAAGAGCCATAAATTGAGAATCCATAAAATTAAGTTTTTTAAAAGATAGAACGTTTTGTCAACGCAAACCTTGGCATATATGCATTTGGGGACAAAAGAGCGCAGCCAATACATTTTCTGGGTCAAGTTCAGGCTCATATGACCCTTATCTTCTCGGCTAGTAGCATTCTCTTAATTTTAAATATCGTCTGAAAACGCAGTCTCAATTATTTATCATTAAAATACATTGCAAAAAACACTTACTTGTTTTCCAAAATAGTCCTGCAGACCACTTCTCTTACACCAGGATTTGTGATCTTATCTATACTAAGCTGATGAAGATTCCACGATGCGAGCCGACAACATTTCATGCCATCCCTCTCATACTTGAAAACTTCCTCGACAATCGGCCTATGCGAGTAAGCCGAGAGCAAATCAAGGATATCATTAACAGGTGCTGTGGCGAAACCGTTCGGTAGCGTCATCGGGAGTTTAGAAGGCATTGACAAACTCTTTCTATGAGGTGTCCTTGGAGTACTTGAAATACCATTTCGTATCGTCTCATTAAACGATATATCAGTCCAACCATTTACATGACCGTTAAGATGCTGTACGCTCTCGCATTTTCTGGGCTCCAAGCTCAAATGCTGCTTCACCGTGCTCAACCTCACTATATCCATTCCTCGAACTTTAATGAGATCATCTAAGGATTTAAATGGACCTTTCTTATTGCGGTAATCTACTATATTTGCAGCTATCTCCTGGTTAAGACCCGGGACACACTGTAGTTGGAATACGCTCGATGAGTTGACTGAGCACAGTTTACTTTCTATCGCTAATCTAACGCTGTCCAACGATTGTGTGCAGGAACTCGCCCGCGATAACTGTTTCTTTGAGTTCGTGCAAATTTCTGGCCTTAACAATTCCAGTTTTTCAGCACCGATACCTAAAAAGAGTGGCATGCTAAGTTTTGTCGAGAATTTTTTGTAACAGGATGTCAATACATAATATTTTGGGAGAGACGAGGATGTTATGCGGATTCTACTGCTGGCACATTATTTTCTATCCTAGCAGAGACTACAGTGCAAGGAAAAGTATAATCCGAACTAAAAAAATTACAGTTCTTAATCAAGAAAGACATCATGAACAAATTGTAATACAGTACGCCTCACATCTTCGAATTGAAAAGAGATTATCAGATAACCACCTACTTTGTTCCCACTGCCATAAAGCCAGTTCCTTTCTATTCTAGGCTTTGTGCCGATCACCTTCAGCCACATCATCACTTCCCAAGGCCAAATGCAAGCCTATGCAATAATGAATACAACAGATGACTAATAAACAATTGGGCATGTCTTTCTTTCTAAACTAACATTTATATGTATGTGAATAATGAGGTATATTACTAAGTAAAGAGAAGACGCCACACGTAACCACTATGTTCCGTTCACTTAGTTGCATAAACACGAAACGCGTAAGAGCCATGACAATCACGGCGCTTACGACTTTTTGGTCCCGATAAAATTACACCTTAAAAGCGTTCTAGCGCTACGTGTTTAAAACTGTTTCAATGCTGCAGCGAATATTAACATAATGGAGCATGACCTTTGGCTTAGGATAGCTTCTCTATACGTAGTAATGTACCTCAGTGTATATGAAACATTTTTTTTATTTCACTGGGTAACTTGAGTGGTGAGCATTCTATGAATTTTTTAATAGTTCCTACAAACATGTACAAGGCTGCGTGCGTGCGTGTTTATGTTACCCTACCTAATGAATGAACAACTTGCTACCATATGTATGTACAGGTTTATTGTCTTCATGATATTGATTACAGTGACCATAAACAACTATAAATATGATACATTATTGATAGTTTGTAAAAAAATCGTTTATGATACAAATGTATCTATTCTATTCTATTATCATTATGTATTCAATTTTTAGTGTTTCATATGTCGTCCGATGAAAAAAGGAACCCTTACAGGATCACTCCCGTGACTGTCATAGCAATGGGAGAGAATATCTCAGCAACTAATGAAAGAAAATAACTTTGGAACATACAGGTAAAGGTATAGAGTTAGATGACTGACATAAAATGTAAAGTTATTTAGATGTCAGTTAAAAAAAAAACAAAAATACTGACCTTAAAATTTTTGAATAAATTTGTATATATGGAATAGAGGATACATAGCTAATAGGAAATCCCAAATGATAATCCTGAGTCCTAGCTTTCTTATGGAAAACGAAATGGTACAGTACCCTCTCTATGCGAGTATATCTTGCACTTGACCAGTTTTTGTAAGTATAAGGTGACCATGACATTAACTTTATTTACAATACCTACAATAACAATCAGGTGCAAATCTTGTGCAAAATTGAAAGTGAAACAGCCATAATTGGTGTCCTTGTTTAATCAGATATATTAGGTTTGACATAATTAAGCCACAAGACATGAAGTGCGTTTTTTGATTGGCAATAATTACCATCAGTAATGATAAAAAAACTTAAAAAAGAAATAAATATTATGGATGCTTTTGACATGAATCCATTTATCTAGTCTAGCAGATGTCTATTTCGAAACGCAATGTTTTTTTTTCAATTAATAATGCGGCTATTTTTGCCAAATGTACTCCTTTACAATCACAATGACAAAACATTTTTTCAGAGGAAGTCAGACAATGTACACAATTTCTGTTGTAGATAATGCAGTGACATGTATATGTATGATTGATCTTTTTTTTTATACTTTTCAGGAAATTCTCTGTATTCATGCAATGTTTCTGTGAATTTTAGTTATAACTTAAATACTATTTGTAACGGTTTTTATTGGCTTTGCCGCCATGAATTGCTGTTAGATAGGTACTTTTACCCAAGTGTCTCAAATAACAGTGCAAAATATCAACTTATTTGGATGAATGCATAGACAATAAATGAATTAACTTTTTATACCTATGTTTATGGAATGCCCATTTTCTGTAGGCAAAACTTAACTCTAAGACTCTTATTAGGTACATCAAATTGGTAAACTGTTACTTTGACATCTATTAGGAGTAGAGGTATGCTTAGGAATCTTTAATTAGAATGTAAAAAATTACAATTCATTCATAACTAGCATATTAATTACAAGGACAGGTAACCAACTGTCTAGCTCCGATTTGTTTTGATATATGTTAGATAGCAATGCTTCAACAAAACTCTCTGCAAAAATTAAGAGGTTTAGTCACTTTTTAGTACTTTGGAGGACCCAATAGGATGAGATTATGCAGCTAACAAAAAATGTGTATGTTATTTTAGACTACTTTTTAACAAACATCAAAATAAATCAAATTGGAGCCGGAAAGTTAGGTACCTTATAATTTGCTATAAATTTATTAAATAAATTAAACTTTTCAATTACATAGTAAATTGATTTAAAAAACAAAATTGTGTGAATTTAAAGAAGGATGTGTTTCTTATCCTGAGAAAAACACAATTTCAACAACTTTGAGGCAAAAACATGTTTGTGCTTAATTGTGATAATTATTTACAACATAATTATATTGCTATACTACCTAATTAGTTAGTAAGTATTTATCATTACATATAATAGTAATAAACCAGCATAGTAATATCATGACAATGGTAAATATCTCAGTAATGACAATGACAACCAACACCATAAAAACGGTTGAGTGGTACAAATCCTGCAATAAGCTAGTGCTTTCTTTGATTAAAAATATATGGAAACCATGTGGTGGGTACTCTGTAGTACCTATCTGGCTGGCTACCACCTTCAAGATGGAAGTCTATCACCAAGCATGTGTGCTCTAGCAACTGCAATTAAGTCTGAGTGTAAGTATGTATTTACAAAAAAATATTGTAGGTTTCTATAGAACAAGCTATGCTTAATTTAGGATCAATTAACTATGTGTGAATAATGACACAGGATATTTTTATTATTTTATTTATCTTGGTAGGTGGATCCAGTTCATGTCTTACTTCTTTGTTTGTGGATAGACACGCACCTCAAAGAAAAAAAAAACGATGCAGTATATTAACAAAATGGTCTTGTATATTTACCTGACACGAGAGCAAGGTCGTCAACTCGTTTGAATCGACCTATCATCTGGCGGTGTCTTACGATTTCCCGCGCTAATTGCCTGGTCACCCCCGGCAGTGTCATCAGCTGTTCCTCAGTCGCCGTGTTAACATTCATCAGCTCCGGAAACTCTTCCGAAGGCGGCAAACTGAACGTGTGGCTCAAACTAGACTTGTTGAGTTTACTTCGCCTTACGAAGCTGCGGAAAGATCTTTGACGACCCCCCCTGCTCCTAACAGAGCTCGGACTTTGCCCCATGACACCCGCCACTTCAAAATTAATTATCGATCATAACATCACTAATTTCACAAAGAAATTTAACGAAAAAAAAACTAAAAATAGATCCTTACGTCTCACTGGCACTGAGTTATAGCATACACACACATTTGAACAAGAACTCAACTCGTTTACCTGTTGAAGCACTTATCGCGTGAGCAATCACCGCGTACAATAAAATTAATTACGATTTATAAAGGTAAAACAAAGATAATTTTAATAAAATTACAACCTTCCCTCGTCAGCTTATTCGTAATAATGAATGAAATGAATGACTAGTAAATAAATTGATTGACTTGACAGACGACAAAAACAGTGACAGCACTGTACGTTGACTTAACGGACAGATAAAATATAATCATTCAAGTTAATCGATTAGTCGGTAAATCTTATAATCGGTATGTATTAAAGGAATCGTATGTATAGATTAATTTTGTGTTGAGTCAACTCAAATTCAAAAACTGTAAAGGCCGGTTGCTCGTACTGACATTTTATATTGGTCATACAGATTGGTGTTTGTCCTGAGATGTGCGTTCTTATTTGATTTAATTAAGTTGTCAGTTCTGACTGAAGTGTGTAAGGGTGGAAATTTGAGATTAGATATGATCTTAGACCTAAGACCATATTCGCGAGGCTTCAAGACTATATAATAATATCTATCTGACTATTTCTATATTTTTTCCACTAGAATTTGATACCTATTCAAACAGCCTGGAGCAAAACTCCACAATGATCAATTTTGCTAGTGGAAATGAAACACATAATTAATTAAACAATACGCAGTATATTCAATTAATGTTCTTATCATTTGGTGCCCTTAACGAGTCTGTGTCAGTCAGTCTGTGTCTGTGGGAACTTTGAAAAAGATTTTATTTCTTTCTTTTTGTTCGCGGGACACGCTACACGGTACTCTATTTGGACAAGTGTGAATTATACATCCTTCAATCTTTTAACTTGACCATTGAGGTGCTCACTCTCACAATTTATCAGTTCCAAACTCAAATGTTGTTTCACTATGCTCAATCTTACAGTCTCCATTCCACGAACTTTCTTTAGGTCATCTATGGATTTAAATGGACCTTTCTTATTTCGATAATCCACTATGTTTGCAGCTATCTCTTGGTTAAGACCTGGCACGCACTGCAGCTGGAATACGCTGGATGAGTTGATAGATAATAGCTTGCAGTCTATCGGCAATGTCACGTTGTTTAATGAATGTGCACAAGAACTTGATCGCGATAACTGTTGTCTTGATTCTGTGCATATTTCTGGCCTTAATGTTTCTAGTTTTTCAGCACCAATACCTAAAAGAGTAATATTCGAAGTTTCAAAGGATTTTTTTTTTCTGGCTGACGGTCCCCCTAATCGTAAATGGTCATCACCTATGGACATTTCCAATACCAGAGGAATTGCCGATGTGATGCCGACCTTGAAGAGGTCATAAAACCATGTTTAGGATATATGAAGTAATAAAGCAATACACAAAAATACAGTGCTTACTTTGACAAATCGATAATTTAAATCATTTTAAAATATTATAACCTGGAATAAAAATTTATGGTTATTATCCAACCGTCATTGATTGTTTATAGTCAGTAATAAATATCTATCTAGCGTAACTGAACTAAATTCAGTGTTTTAAATAATTTTATGGATTGTAAATAAGATAAGGCAAACTGTTAAAACTAACACAATTTAAATTTCATTTTCCTTGTGGTTGCAGGAATATAAACGTATTTAAAGTATTTATAGATTTGTTGTAATTTGTATCACATTACTGCGTAGTATGTAATATCCCTTCGGTCTATCGGTCTTATCAGTATGACATCAGCGTAGCGTACTTGTTAAACTCGGTACCAATTGAGGACTTACTAAAAACTTACTGGCGCCTGATTTGAATAAGCTTGTTCTGAATGTTGTAAAATACAGGATGACTTTTTCTCGATACGCACTACTCAGAGATCGCTATAATTATAAATAAGTAGTTATTATTGATTTATTGCATGAAGCCAGAAAGTGAACTAACCAGTGACTAGATAACGGTGCGGGCGACCGATACCAAAGGAAAAAATTTTTGATGCAAATTGTGAGTTTTCCAAAAATCTATATCTAAAAGAACCTTAGATATTGGAGTGAAGATGAATTCATCTGTGTGAATACAGTTTGACAAGATATTATAGAATTGCGAAATATGAATTTCAAGTCTATCAATTATTCTTCATTATATATTTTTTTATAAATGTTTCAGTTATTGCCAGAATCCAAGGTTATCTTTTAATTCAAGAGGCATTGTTTAAGTGGAAATTTACCTGATACAAGAGCAAGGTCATCAACTTGTTTGAATTGACCTAAAATCTGGCGATGTCTAATGATTTCCCGCGCTAACTGCCTGTTTACCCCTGGTAGTGTCATCAGCTGTTCTTCAGTGGCCGTGTTCACATTCATCAGCTCAGGAAACGCATCATAAGGCAATATATCAAATGTGTACCCTAATCTTGACTTGTTTAGCTTACTTCGCTTTTTTAAGCTGTATATCGATCTCTGACTACTGCTCCTGCTCAAGTTAACTGAACTTTGATTTTGCCCCATATCGCCCGTCACTTCAAAGTTGGTAATTAACCACAACACCACTAATCACACTAAGCGGTATAAAAACACTATTTAAATCTTCCTTAAACACAGTTACTACATTTATATCGGAAATTCAATTAACCAGTTTAAACAAAGCACTGTTGTGCTAGCAATTATTAAAATATCAATATTTTTCTAGTTTTTTCAGTTTAAGTACATACGACCAACCACCCAAAGCTAAATCGTAACACTGATGGATAAAAAATCAAAATATATAAATAAAATTACGTTTTCATTAAGCACAGATTAATAATTACTAAATAATTGAGTTTTGCCGATAAATCGATATTACGGTAAACCAAAAGGTTTTGACTGACAAGGGTTTAAACGAAATCTGATTTTGTAGTTTGATTCTATAAAATGTCAAAAGAAGATAAAGTGAGAACGATCGGAAGTAGGTATATGACGATATCAAAGTGGACGGTCCCACGATGAAAATTTCCAGCCATTTATTGATTAAAGCTTTTGTTGGCAGTAGAGTTATATTGTTTCTTATCGTGTATACTAGCCCCTCTTCGTCGGGTAACAGGCAAAGAATATATTTTTTTCTATGCTTCTAAGATTATACAACTAAAACATGTTTATCTCTACACTAGCTTTCCACCCCGTGTTTTTAACCGCGACCGCTTATTTTACCCTCTTTTTTAGCGGATGCCTACGTCAAAATAGCTATGTGTAACAAATTTTAGCCTAATCCGTCCAGTGGTTTGAGCTGTGCATTCATAGATCAGTCAGTCAGTTAGTCACCTATTCCTGAGCTGCGCGGGTACTTTATTCATAGATGTACATAGTCTACGGTAGACTTTCCTCCCGCACCATGATGATTCCCACTTCGCATGGTGGCGGCATTCGAGATACATTCAATCTTGATTAGGAAACTATTTTAGTAGGTTAAGGATTAATATTTGATACAAATGAAATCACATTTCAATTTTACCCTTGTTTTGATTGACTAATTAATTTAAACAATTAAATCCGTTCAACCGTTACAGAGCTATGTCGTAACACGTAAATTTTGACATAATAATATGTAACTATAATAGCTAGACATATAACCTCATGGATGTCACGAATTTTTGTGAGTAATGGTTTATAGGTATCATTCTGGACGTGTGCTACTGACTGACCGCTCACCGCTTTTGCTGATATCAAGTCGATGGAAATATGTTCTATTACTGATAGGTACTGAACCACAAAAAAAATACATACTAGAAAAAAAAACCTGTTTATCTAAAATAAAAGTTACGGTTGGAACAAAAGTACGTATGAACCGATACTTTTACGTGGCTGTATCGGTATGACTTTATGTATTCAATCGGTATCTCCGGTACCGAAACAGCCCTGATTTATGACATAAATATATTGTTTATTTGGCGGCAACTTGTAAAGCTTTTGTAAAAATGTAAACTTTGTAAAGTAACGTTGTGTCAACTTTTTTTAAATTTTCACTTTAATAAAACACATCAGACAAGATGCTTAAAATATATCTGGGAATTGTTTATCCTACTAATAATCTTAAATGTGAAAGGCAGTGATGCAAAGAAATTTTAAAGTAGTTTTGCCCGTATATATAGGTAACTCTATGTTGTGATGTTGTTACGACCATAAGTATTTAATCGCTACGCTAGAGTTACAACATAGCTCTGTAACGGCTGTACGGATTTCCACGAGGTGTTATATGTAGGTAGGTTAACCTACCTTATCTACTACCTATTTAATTAATTATTATACATATTTCTAACTGAACGCATTGGGGGATGTTAATAAATATTGCTCTCTGGACACGACAATGGTGCCGATTCTGTTGTTTACGAACTTAACTAATATTAGACAACAACCTCTCTTTCATTTTAACCTTATTGAAAATGTGATCGGACTGAACTGACAGGACTAAAATATCTTGCATCCCTTTCTTATATTTACTATTAGAAAGAGATATAGTGAGATTAAATTTATTTAGTTCGTAAACATCAGAATCGGCACCATTGTGTACCCTAAAAGACTTGGGAGATTTTCAAATACTCTCTGCTCTGTGCTTTCACCATTGGCTAACAAGCCATCCGCCCCGCCCCATCCCGCACTATAGGTACCTACTTTCCTTTACTAAAAACTCTATTTTAATGTACATAATATATAGTGTAATGATTATAGTCGCCTTGAATGCTGATTTCCTAAATGATTTTCATACTTTATAAATATATCGGGTGAAAATTATGTTTTTAATGATGCCCGTGAATTTGGCGACTAGACGTGCTAGTAGAAAGCTAGGCTTAGAAATAAAACACATAATTGATCAGAACAGTTCCAGTGCTAGTTTATTAAATTTATTTTCTGTACAATATCGACGATAAGCTTATAATCAAATCATTAGATATAACCAGGCTAGAGTAATTGAATGTGTCGAGTCACTGCATTACCTCTGTAAAGTAAAATGATTTACAGAGACGAGTGTGGGGGGGGGGGGTGAAGTATTGTATGAAAACGTTAAACTCACACCCAAAATAGTGAAATGGGAAACATAACAAAAATGTCACCAATACATTATGGATGTTCACTGTCTGCTTTTTTTCATAATTCATTTTCTTTAAATTGAATATTAAATATTTTATTACACTCGATACAAGTAAATCGTTCGATTTCGGTCTCGCGACCGTTGCTTAACGGATAATTACTAATATTCATTTTTATTTTTTTCATTAAATAATTATTTAAACAACTAAAACTTTCACTATAAATATTGGAATCTACACTAATGCAAAGCGTAACAAAACTATTACTGATTGAGAATCTAATTATAAATCACTAAGCCTTAACAGCTTCATTATTATAACAACCAAAATGGCATACACGCATTGCAGTTGGTAAACAGTCAACTCTATTAATTTATAGTGTAACAGGTGCTACAAATATACTAAAACATTATATAACTATACTTTTTGTATACATGTGCAAGAATGAACGAGATGCCAAATAATACTGCATATTTATATTATAGAAGTTATCACATATGACGACCGAAACTGTCCACGGATCCTTAAATGATTTATTGTGATTCCTAACTAAACAAGCTATGTGAATTCCTCTTAAACTTGGAAATGAAAAATATGACTTAACATTCATTGTTCTTTCCACTCACACATGTATTTAAAAGTATGTTACAGTACAGAAGCACTAGTGCCTCTAATACGTCATTTTTAATAACTTGAAGTTTATTTCATGAAATTTTATTGATTATAACAAAACAATTTGGTTGTCTTTTGCTAACAGTTGAGCATGAAATAAGAGATTGACATGTTAAATATTTATTTATGCCTATTTGAGGATGTTATGTGGCTAATACATTATACACAGATTATTATAAAGAAAAAAAACATTACTTTGTTCTATATAAAAATATATCACAGAAAAAGATGTAAGGTATTTAAAACGCTAGCAATAAAATGAAACGGATATTTTGACTAGTACATACAATGTTTGTATAAAAGATAAAATTTTAACTGAGCAAAATAAAATTAATAAATTCTGTGATCTATATTTTTGGGATTTATTCAATCTATGCCGATTACTCTCGCCGAACCATTTATAATGTTTTATACCAATCATTAATATGTATACGATTATAATGCAATTATTATATAGAAAAATAATTGATTGTCATTTATAGTGAATATTATACGCATAGTAGGCGACCATATTAACTTGACACTTCAAATACTTTCCCTGTCTCTTATATCCGATCGAACCATTATCCAGGAGCCTCGTCAACATGGTCGAAGAAAGCCCTTACGGTTTACAAATACATCTATATTAATAAATTATGCATTTTAGCCACCTAACATTGTATCCCCGTTATAAAAATAGACAATCAACCAGCCTTCGTTACCTTTGAACCTGGTACTTTCCTTGTACAAATATTACATTATCAAAACCTGCCAAGTCTTCATCCATATTTATACAAATTAGTTATTTATCATAACATCGATGTTGTATTTATTGACAAACTTATTATTTCTTTTAGCCATATGAATAACCATTATAAGGACATAACAATAAGGTTCTCCAAGACAATTAGAAATTACTATTAGATCGTCTAAATATACGTGATCACAAAGTCATACATTCCAAAGTTCATTTCAGTCATTCAGTTGTATTATTTTAGATACACGTAATATAAAGCTCGTTTTATATCTATTGTACATTAATCATAACGGAGGACTTCAGTAACACTTAGCCACTGAAGATATTGCGGTATTTGTTAGCTGCCAATAACCTGACCTCAAGCCAAAGAAATAAGTTTGTCAAAAACACGCGTAATTAATTATTATTGTTAAAATTAATTAATACCTAAACTACTCAAGTTAATAAGTTATTATATGAATCAAAAGATATTTTCCATTATTAATAAATTGATATAAATACTTAGATGTATGAAAAGCTATGCCTTTGTATCAGAAATTTGTAGAAGTAGAAAATTGGGATGAGGAATTTAAGTACTCTCTAAGATATGGTTTAGAATTTTATTATTGTTTTCTATAAATATTAGGTATTTTTTTACTGGAACTTTGTAATAACTTAATAATAGTGACCTTTAATGCTAACTTAAAGTTTATCACTAACCGAAAATTTTTGAATAAGAGAGCAGACAGGCAAGTTATGTTAAATGAAAATGAAACGCAATAAAATGTTATTCAATAGTTTTACTACAATAATAAGCACCAAACCACGTTTGGAATGTTCAGTATTGCACCACATGTGAACAAAAACCAATCTCAGTAATAATAACTTACACTCACAATGTATAAAAAGTATCCGACATCCATTGCATATGGGATGGGAAAGTAAAAAATGTATCTCCAAATATATAGTATATTTCAAATAAATAAATTCGGTTAACACAAAACACAATAAAGGTCACTATTACAATCCAAATCCAATCGGAAAAAAGGCTTTACAAATAAAACGACCATCACACAAATATTATGAGCAAATAAAATTTATGAATATAAACGCATATATCGTAAATAATACCCATAGCATGTAAATGGTTTGTACAAATAGTGACTTCATTGTGCATTATACATGTTTTATCCAATCATTGCACGAGCAGTCTTCATAGAAGATCACATAATTATGGAACTTCTTTTAATCTCAGATGATAATTTAACTTTCACAATATTCAACTTAGGAAATGTTTCCGCATCGTGTTCCAAGTTTCACCTTGACGCTATCTAAATAAATACTTATTTAATATCATAAACAATATTACAAATAAAGTTGTATTTAATTGAATAGGATAGTATGGTACTCGCGTTTCGTTTTTTAGCGTAATGGAAATGTATGAAAAAAAGTTGTTCCTATTCAAAGTTTCGGGGCATTTTTTTTGGCTGAAATTTGTGCAAGTATTTACAAAAGAATCAGTTTTCCGAAGGATTTAATGCATGTTGTTTAAAATTTAGAGGCGTACAAAAGTATACTGTCACTAAGATATTCCATTTTAATAAGTTAGTATCAAATCTAAGCCACTTCACAAAATGCCCCATCGCTTCGAGTGTTAATTTTACAATTAATATAAATCTAATTTCTCATTATATAAACAATACAGAGTTTCGCCACCGGTGTCAACGCCTTTTGTTAACCGTTGCATAATACCTTGGCATGAGAGCCTACCATGTGGTCTCTGAAATACTGACATTACAAAGCTGCCCGCTTGTCTTAATTCTCGCATTACACTATTCAAGGATTTTATTTATCATAGCTCGCGAAACTTATCAGTATTTCAGGAAACCAATGCAAGTTGAAAAATATTTAACCTCTCCAACAAATTAACAATCCGTCGTGTGGTAGAAACACACATGGTAAGCCACGAATCTCAAAGGCCAATCTAAGCGAACAATCGAATCGTCCAGGCGAGTCGATTGAATAAATGAATACGCTTACCATCGACGCGCGTGCGTAACGGGCGCGTAGTTAAAGTACAAGCCAGCAATCTATGTAATAGTGAATGAACGGTCGTGTCGCAAGCGTCCTCGCCCTGACTGTGTGTATGTACGCCCGCCGCACTACTTATGTACCTGAAATACAATTTTTCCATTGATTTGAACCCAACCAACGATAATTTAAATAGAGTAAATTTTTGGAAGTCTCCAATTTCTTAAATACTGGGTGGATAACGAATTCTTTTCGAAACCTATGTTGGTTTTACATATTGTGTAACCATTGAAACGTGAAAATCATTTATATATTTTCATATTAGAGCAGATAGATGGTGCACTGACCGACACACCTACATGAGGCATTCGTGATTGGTCCTTCGAGCCGGATTGTGACCGTCGAGTAGAGGCTACATGAGACTATTCATGATTGGTATTCGCCGTTCATTAGATTAAAAAATAACTAATTACTTAAATTCACAAAAAGCCTTGCTGACTTTCTTGTCAGTAGAGTCGATTGTAACTTTGGACGTTCATAAGTGCCTTATCAGGGCCTAACCTGATTAAATTAGTTTTGATACACAGTTTACATAATCGAGCTGTACAGCAACCGTCTAGTAGGGCAAAGAGCGAACACAGAGAGTTGAACTGACGCCTCTGTTTCATGATTGGTCCTTCGAGCCGGATAGAGAGCGTCTATTAGACTCTAATGGTTGCTCTATAGTGGGTTTCTATGACGATTTCCCCAGGATAGTGGGTTGCACTTACCGACACACCGGCTGTGTAGAGTAGAGTGGTGTGGAGTAGAGGCTAGCACTCGGATGAGGAGTTGAGGTCGATGGGCGGCGGCGCGGGGCGCTTGGCGCGCGTGAGGCGGTCGAGCTCGGCGGCGGCGTCGGAGCGGGCGGCGGCGGCGGCGGCGGCGGGCGCGGCGTCGGCGCGCGCGGGGCTGCCAGTCTTCTTGTACAGCAGCGAGTTGAAGAAGTTCGCCAGGACGCCCTCGTTGCCTGGCGTGCCGGGGCCTATGCCGATCTTCGCGCCGTCCAGCTGTCGCGGGGTCAAAGGGAAGTGTTAATATCCTAGGATATATTTTCAAACACGGTTTTCAGAAACCAGACAACTTATATACTACATAGTGTGGCACTTCCTGGCAGGACCACCATCACGGATTTGAATTACAAGTCTGACGCTATTTTCTCCTCGAATATCAGATTTTATCGCGTCTTGGTTCAAAAGTTATAACATATTTATTTTTTGTATGGACTAGTTATGTAGGTTTTTCTATACACTACATATACACAGACACAAACATTGCATTTATATTAGTGGGAAGTAGGATAGAATGAGATAGAAAGATATTACAGTAAGGAGAATATAATAGTAAGTACTATCCTGATGAATCCTGAAGTTCTTTGGTCATGTTACCCGCAAAGAGGACTCAATGGAACGTTTGGTAGTTCAAGGCAGAATGAATGGCAAAAGACCACGTGGTCGGTCTCCGACTAGATGGTCGGATCTTATAGTGTCTACCACACACTCCACCATGACCGAGTGTTCCCGCAATGCTTGCAACAGGGCCGAATGGAGACGGATTGCAAAAGCCGCCACTCAAGACCTATCATAACCACGACCACTCTGGCAAGAGTGTCCGACTAGGAAGAACTATCCTGATGTTTATGATGTTTATGATGGTAATTAGGATAATTTATGATGGTAAGTAAGATAGGATAATAGTTGATTCGGTAATATTCTCAAGACGAGAATAGACTCTAGAGTTAATTGGAGGTGAATGATAGGATATAATTACCTGTGCAGTGGGTCTCTGTGCCGTCCGGAGCGGGGAATCAGCGCGAGGGGCGGGAGTGCCGGCCTGCAGCGCGGCCAGCTGTCGCTGCAGGAACGCCTGCTCGTCTTCTGCCTGCACTTCTGCTTCACGGTTAGCGCCACTCTGTTATAATATTTGGTTCGGTAAAATACAATAATAATAAGCCATTTATTGATACAATGAAAGCAGTATAATATTCAAATATAAAAAGTTCTATAGTTGAGTGTGCTTTTTAGCATAAGCCTCCTCTAACATTCTCCGCTGCGTTCTGTGAGTTTTAGGTCGTGTTAATATTATCATTTAAATATATAAAAGGAAGACGTGACTGACTGATCTATCAACCCGCCACTGGATGGATCAGGCTGAAATTTGGCATACAGGTAGTTATTATGACATAAATCCGCTAAAATCATACAGCTGTGTATATGATTATACCTAATGATTTACTTCACTATTTTATTAAATTTCGTATTTACTAACAAATAATTATAATAAATAAAAATAATAATAATGAAAGAAGACGATATCTTGATGAAAAGTGTATAAACTGAGTACCATCTCCAAAACCTACGCTAAATTCCGTGAAAATAATAAAATACTACAAAATTACTCACTTATTTACACAAAAAAAAAAACATGTGGCAAAGATAAACACTCACTTTCCGTATGGCCGGCTGCACGATGACGTCCCTGTAGTAGTCATCAGGCTTGCACGACTGCATATTCTCGTATAATATGCTAATTTTCTTCATGCTGTCCCAGCCAGCTGGTCTGTAATTGATATTTTCAACATTTTGAATTATTCGCTTTCGTAAAACTGTAGAACCAGCGCAATATACAGGGTGGAAATTTGAGACGTGTTAGTAAGGGCGGCTACCTTAATGGTTGAAGCCATGGTCTTACGAGACCATCCCCTGTTTTTAGAGTTATTGCTATTGGTATTTACAGACTTTGAAAAAAAATGTACAGTCAGCGAGAAACCGGCTATTTTAAAAAAATAATATTTATTAGCTTAATCAATCCTGTCTCCGACAAGGATCAAAAGGCTCTATGAAGAGATGAAGAATTGTCAAAAATAGAAAAAAACTTTTCCCATACATTTTGTTAGGAATATCTGATCACAGTAATCTCTACCGCACCGGGAGAGAACGAGAGCACAAACACTCACATAAGCACGGCGTCCTTCTCTACAATCAAGGCGGGCGTCCTGAAGGGCAGGCCGTATATCCTGTGCGTGAGGTACTTGTAGAGCAGATCGCAGTTCTTGTCCTCCTTGGCGCTGGTGTAGAATAGCGCGGCTCCGTACTGCAGACAGAAGCGACGCACCCACTGCTGCATGAAGTCGAAGTGCTCGTCGCGGTAGTCGTGCTCCTTCTCTAGTGTGCTCATGTAGTCAGTCTGGGGGGGGGGGGGATGTTATCATCGACACTTTATTATAATACATAGAAGCAGTTTCCTATGGTACCTTTTTTGGCCATATAAAAAGGAAACGCTGCCAGTCTGGGAATCATACTGCTGATCGGCATCGGCCAGCAGCGGCCGCTTCGAGGCAATTTTTAACAAGTATTTGTTATATTTGAATTTCAAACTTTTCATACAAAACTATGCCATAAAAACTCAAAGTAACCTTATCTAAAATTTGGACGATATTTTAATCATGAACCATCTAAATGACACAATATCACAAGCATTAAAGTTATTGTTTTTCAGGTCAGTATTTTCCTTTTTCGTCAAATTGGACACGCGATATTAGTTAAGTATGTATACCTATAAAAAAAAAAACCATAAACACAAAGATATGGCAAGATCGTTATTTCATGGATCGAATTTTCACTTCAAAATGAACTTCAGATTTGTTACCTTAGTGCCGACAACCACAATGTCAAGGCCCAGATTTGTGGTGAGTACAGCCTCAGGCAGGGGGCTGTCATCATCATCACCGTTCTCCAGGTCATCGGACAGGTTCCTGGAGGACCGCTTCATGGGAGACGAGGCCGTCGGTTCCAGCTCGTCGCCCGGCTCCGTATACCTCTGCCATTTCTGTACTTGCTGTTTTTTACTTTGTAACCTTTGTTCTGGAAAAGAAAAAAAACATCAAAAATATTTTTCATTATCTGCAATCCTTATTAAACAAACACTATATGTCCCCCGTGGTTTCACCTGCGTTCTCTGAGTGATCTATAGTAGGTACTATTCCAAGGCCTGAAGAAATTATATACAAAAAATAAACATTAGGTATACCTATCTCTTTCTAGCAAAAAACATAAAAAGGGTATAAGAAATTTAGCCCCTTCAAATTAACGTGAATTTATTGACTGATTTGACAGATTTAAATATTATCTATGCTATTTAATTCATCTGTAAGAAAGTGTAAGCGATATGATTAAAAATCATTAATTAAAACAGTTTGGAAGATACACGTTACGGAGACGCGAGAAATTGTTAGGCATATCGTGTTCACGGAAATTTTCAGATATTTCAGACGGAAAGACAAACGCTTTCATTTACTTTCAGACATACCGCGTGATATTAATTTCTTATCGGTATAACATCAAAGACGGATATTTTGCTCACTCATATCTACTAAAAGGAGATCGTTGATTAATTAATTGATTAAAAGTTACATACATTTCACTACGCGCATACAATTAATTATGATACCAATCAGAAGCAAAAGACGAGGAAATTAAATCATTCAGAGCAATTAAGCGAACGGAATTTGGATTAATTTACTAATTTGAGAGTTTGTGCTCACACAACATTGTCTTCCTGACGATTGTTGAATGTAATCCAATTTCCGATTTCAAATTGAGTATCTTGATGGCATTTCTTTGAAACTCAAGTTAGAATTGTCATGTTTAACAAATTTCACTTTATGACCAACTAGCGACCGCCAGCTTCGCACTGGTGCATCATTTTGTACAAAATATTGTCAAATTATACACACAAACCTAATTTATAGAAACTGAAGACTGTTTTTGAGCATATTTGATCGTTTGTATGAAAAATATGGTTCTAAATATTTGTCATTAATTCAGAACAAGTAGAAGATCTTCAGTATCACAACTAACGCTGAGGTAGGGACCTTTTTTCCCTGCGCAACACTGTATTATTTACTATAATAGATTAGTTAATTATATCTAAATTTATTTTTATTTAAGTTTGTTTCTTATTTGTATGGTGGGACAATAAATACTTTTTCATTCTTTCTAATCTTCTAGAAAATGGAAGCATTGGTCCTAACTCTAATAGAGGCAATTGCTTGCCATAGCCATTTCCCCCACCCCTGGATCCACGCCTTTTTCCTAAGATGCCATCTCTACCTCGGCCTCGTTATAATAAAGTAACATGACAGTTAAATTCGGCTAAAAAGATCGGACACTCACGAACACAACTTATCACATGTCATGTCAGTGAAAGACAGAAACATAGCTGTAGGAATCAAATTTCTCTTTCTAATGACCGATGTCTTTTTGGGATCCTAGTAGACTTCTACTCACGTTCATGAGGGATCTTACGTTTTTCAAGGAATTTATTTTTGCATGATATTATTCTAGGGCACGATCTACTTACCCGACTTACGGGTTTAGATGAAACTGGACACAGGCAATGGCTCAGAACCATACAGCCTTGTCTTGTTTTTATCATTATAGCTTAACTAGCTGTTCCGCGCGGTTTCACTCGCGTTCCCGGGATAAAAAGTAGCCTATAACCTTCGGGAATAATGTAGCTTCCTAATAGTGAAAGAATTTTTCGAATCGGTTCAGTAGTTTCGGAGCCTATTCAATGCAAACAAACAAATCTTTCCTCTTTATAATATTAATTTTAACATAACATTTAAAAATATAAAAACATAAATATTATTATATTATTAGTATAGATGAGACAGACAGACAGGAGTACACTTGCTATTGCACTTGTTCATACTATTCGACTAGTTGTCGCCCCGTTTTACCAGGTTTCCGAAGGATCACAAGCTTTACCGGGATAAAAAGTATCATATTATTCCATATTATGATGAACTAAATGCCAATTTTCTTGATTGACTTATCCTATATCCTAATAATAAAACTGAAGAGATTGTTTGTTTGAACGCGCTAATCTCCGGATTTACTGGTCCGATTCGAAAAAATCTTTCACTAATAGGAAGCTACTTCATGCTACATTATCCCCGAAGGTTATAGACTACTTTTTATAAAGGGAACGCGAGTGAAACCGCGGGGAACAGCTAGTAATTATATTATTATGTGTGTGTATATTTGTCATGATGGCTAGGACGACTATATCCAATGACAAAATTATTACTAAAAATAAATCAGGTATAGGTTTAAGAATCTGGATACCTAACCAAACAAAAGGGTATTTCAATAAAGAATCTGGATACCTAACCTAATAAAAGGGTATTTCAATAAAGAATCTGGATACCTAACCTAACAAAAGGGTATTTCAATAAAGAATCTGGATACCTAACCTAACAAAAAGGTATTTCAATAAAGAATCTGGATACCTAACCTAACGAAAGGGTATTTCAATAAAGAATCTGGATACCTAACCTAACAAAAGTACCTATTTATATTGATGATGTAAATACTAACACAATAAAGTTGAAAACAGATAAATAAATAATGTATTCTAGAGGCGAGGTCAAAGGTAATGAATGAGATAGATTGGTTAAATCGAAAGCCATCGTTGGAAACATTATAATATTTCTTTATTGCGATATCTTACGACCACTAAGGGACATTCTAGCTAGAGCCTTTTATCACCTAACTAGGTGTTCCCCGCGGTTTCAATCGCGTTCCCGGGATAAAAAGGAGCCTATAACCTTCGTGGATAATGTAGCTACCTACCAGTGAAAAAAAAAATACGAATCGGACCTGTAACTCTGGAGCTTTATTATTTGTATAGATATATATAAATGTGAAAGTTTGTATGGATGTGAGGATACTTTTTATGCCGGGAACGCGAGTGAAGCCGCAGGTAACAGCTAGTTTATAATATGAGTAGGATAGGATATGAGGAAAAGTAAGGATTATCACCTTACAATCTGGTCTCTGATAAACATAACAATTAAAATTAAAAATTTAAAGACACCCCCGAAACAAACTAGAAAAGACGTGACGATCTTCAAACGGCTGAGCGGATTGAAATAAAGCTAGGAACACTCGATTTAAGACACCTTCCAAAATCTGTTCAAACGTTCAGGAGCTATGATGGCACAGATAAACACTAAAAACATATATATACAGCCCTCTTTTTCATCGGGGTTAAAATATCGTTATCATTGGTATCTATTTATAAATGTGTTGACTAACACAGCTTAATGAAGTAAACATAAACCAGTTTTCATATCTCAATATTATTGTGAAGCCTGCTCCACCTAATAAATAAAACTATCAGATTTCTACCTGATAATCCACTTGTGTATTCATTGTATGTAGTATGACACAACTTAGATGTAGCATCGGCAAATCGTATATCTACACTTCACTTCCGATTTACACAACTAATAAAAATCATTCATTGGTGCCGATTCTGTTGTTTACGAACTTAACTAATATTAGACAAGTCACCTCTCTTTCATGTTAACGTTATTGAAAAAAGATAGAACATTTTTAATGCTGTCAGTTTAATCCATACCGTCTAATGTACGGGTAAATAGTCGTGACCAATAAAGATCCCGCTTAAATTCACGTTGAAATATGTGATCGGACTAAACTCCTTTCTTATATTTACTATTAGAAAGAGATATAGTGAGATTAAATTTATTTAGTTCGTAAACAACAGAATCGGCACCATTATCGCGCCATTCAACGTTCAACAAGATCATTTTCGCCTGAAGTACTAATAAACATGGGTAATGTTGTAGGCGCACTCTTTTCGGATATGATCGATCTTACGAATTTTGCCGATGCTTCATCTAAGTTGTGTCATACTGTACAAATATTAAGCGACATAACGTCTGACGTAACTGCAAGTGACTCACCATCGACAAATAACACTTTATGGGGACATTATGTGAAACGTTGGTTGGTATGAGGTTAAGGTTAAGATGATGACGTCATATGCCGGGAATAACTCTGGGTATACAGAGAATGCAATTAAGGGGATGCTTGGTTGCGTCAATAACGTGTTCTAAGTTTATTTAACTGGGTACAAATTGATAGTTTTAGATTTCAATCTTTATATCTAAACATATTGACGGGCCCCACCACCTGTCAAGCTCCTTTACCACCCAGGATCAGCATTTGGGTATTTTTTTTTTTTTTTTTTTACTACGTATAGGCCTGTGTTTGACCACAATCTCACCGTGGTCAGTGATGATGTGGCCGATGATGGTAAGCACACAAAGCCTAGAAAGGAACTGGCTCTCAAGTGCAACTGTCGGAACACACCGAAAGGTGCTTGGCGACAGATTTTCAACTTGAGGGTGGTAGCCGTAGGGTATAATTATCTATATTAGTATGAATTTACGAAAAAAAATAGAACAGTTATATTCATTATCATTTATTACCGGTTTTCATAGTACAAGCTTTGCTTAGTGTGAAGAATATCCCAGGATATTTATTTATTTTTTTAGGATTCCGTACCTTAAAAGAAAAAAACGGAACCCTTATAGGATCACTCGTGTACGTCTGTTTGTATGTCCGTCTGTCATTACCAATTTGCTCCGAAACTACTGGACCGCTTGAGTTGAAATTTGGTACACATAATTATATAGTATAACGTAATTAAATTAATTGATTTTTAACAAATTTTTTGGGGTTAAATTAGAATATTTTTGCAAACCATATCGTGTGACATATGAAATGAAAGGGCTCGTTGTGAGTTTTTTTTTTGTCTACCATCAAATTCATTGATAATTAGATTTTCTCAACAACCCCAAGTGTGTCTATATGTCAATCTACTATTTACTTGTTTAATTTTTATTAATTTATTTGTAGTCCTAAACTTGCTTTGATAAGAAATTCAGCAAAAGCAACCTTCCGAACCTGTATTAGAGTTGGGAATAAAACAATGATTTTGGAGTAAAAAACAACATTTTTAACTTTTTTTAATCCTATAATAATTTATACTATCAAAGAGATTCCCGATACTTATAACGATTTTTGCATATCCCTTTCTATTAATTTAAAAGGAGAGATTCCGCCCCGCCGTTTCACCCGCTTTCCCGAGGGATCTTATGTTATCCCGGGATAAGAAGTATCCTACGTGTTAATCTAGGTTATAAACTATCTGTGTTCCAAATTTCATCCAAATCCGTTCAGTAGTTTTTGCGTGAAAGAGTAACAAACATCCATCCATCCATACTCACAAACTTTCGCATTTATAGTATAAGTAGGATAAGTGACTTTGGCAACCTGTGAGTAAGGCTCAATGCATTTAAAACAATTATCTACGTAAGAACAGTCGTAGGCAGTATAAAACGCAATAATAGATATTTCTACATATGCGATGCAGTGAGGAATCTAATAAGGATGCATTTGATGACTCAGTGGTAATGAGAGTTGCATTACCATTGTTTATTTTCACGATACCTGTACTCGTAAGTTTTAAAATAAAAATTTAAATGATTATAATATTACTTTACTACAATTACTACCTAGCGTTTATTGATAATAATGTAAAATAAAGCCTACTAAAACTAGACATTGATCAAATTACATATTATTACATAAATAGTAATCTAATACCTAAAAAAACCGGACAAGTGCCAGTCTGACTCACGCATCGAGGGTTCCGTAATTTCCTATGTTACTCTAAATACACATAGATTTATTATAGGTTTTCCTGTAATCTATAGGTAAAGAAATATTTTCTGTATTTTTTTCAAAATTTATGGTCCAGTAGTTTCGGAGTTAAGGGGGGGAATGGTCACTGGAATACCACTTAAGTGCCAAGCTAAGCATTTACTTTGGTCTAAAGAAACTTGCAAAAACACTTCAAACATTGTTTGGAGATTTCCAGTGTTTTTAGGGTTCCGGGAAAAAACAAACGGAACCCTTATAGTCCTATAACTCCACTCATGCGTCTGTTTGTCTATCTGTCCGAAAACATTGGACTGGATTGCGTTGAAACTTGGTACACATATGTAAGTCGGTGACCCAAACACGGACGTGCTACGTAAATAAATGAATTTCAAATATGGCGGCTTCTATTGGGGGGTAAATTAGTAAATTAAAAAAAAAAGTTTTGCAAACTATATTGTGTGTCAAATGTCATTGTGAGGATCTCAAATATTTTTTTAAATAATTTTAAAGATAAATCGTTTAGAAGTTATTTAAGAAAATAGGCGAAATCTCCGAAAATACAGGGCCAAAAATTTTGAAAAAAATACAGCTGATAGTTCTATACCTATAGATTACAGGAAAACCTATAAGAAGTCTATGATATTTAAAGTACCATAGGAATTTCCGGAACCCTCGGTGCAGACTCGCCCTTGTCCGGATTTACTTTTATAAATTATACTACAAACAAGTGTATGGCTTGCCTAATGATAATTATGTAGTTTATAAAAAAAAATATAAATTTGTATATATGACAATTTTAATACTTACCAGGTGTGAGATCCAATTTATCTATATGGTCGCCGAGCACAGACGCCCAGCTCTGCAATTGGTCTAGTATACCCCATGGCGTTGTCATGGCGATGGTGAGTATCACCAGCGTATGGGGGAATGTTTCCTCACTGAGGGCGAATTTGAGGAGATTTGTGTGGCCTGGATCCCCGTCCAGTACCCATACACTGAGGCGAGTGTGATCTGTGGAAGTTAATTTGTAATCAACCAGCTGTTTCCTGTGTTGGAACCACATTCCCGTGATAAACAGTAGCCTATGTCCTTCTCCTTAACATAGGCAATCTGTGTGCCAAATTTTATTGTGATTGGGTCAGCGGTTTAGCCATGAATAGGTAAATAACAAACAAACAGAGTTACATTTGAATTTATAATATTAGTATGCATGGATCATGTAGGCCTTTATACCCTAAATTTTAAGTCTTTAAAATAATTGTGTTAATTGAAAATAAACCATAATGTTATAAATCCAGGTTATAAATTGGATTGTTTTAATCTAAACTCAAAAGTAGATTTAAGCATTGATTGCCATTCTAAAATACTAACCTTAGTGTTTTTTAATTCAGGTACAAAATACTAATAACAAAAAGGATTCATCAAAAAGTTAAGTTTAGGTTTTTTTGCTTTTTGTTTTAATACAAAACAAAGATCATTATTACTACAAACGCACATGACTTGAAACATAGCTTAAAATCTGCTTCATAGTAGACTTTGTACTACCAAGAATTTAATGTCAGCAGTTTTCTAGAATGTTATTGTAAATACCAAGTATTTAGTATACCTAATAGTAGTTATCATTGAACAGTTAAAAAGGTATAAAGCCGTAATGTATATAGCTCAAAATATGACTCTTCTAAAGTGCAATACTCTTTTTATATTTAGCACTGTGGTTTTTGTTAAAACCAATATTTTTTTATTGATTTCAAAGAAGAAGTGCATTAGAACTTTTATGGGATTCCAATAAGAATCTACGTTTTTAACCTTAATCACTAGCTATCTCAATTACTTAATTTATGTGTGAATTGATCTTAATCTTTATTAGTATAAATTTAGATTTATGTGTAATGGTCAACTGTATAGCCTGGAACTGGTAATATACCTGAAAATTAACGCTTAGTATGTCTTGGGTAGAATTTGGGAGAACTGTAAAAGTATAATAACATTTGCCTAGCTTTTCAGGGTTAAAAGACATGAAGATTTTTTATTTAAATATAAATTTTGTGAAGATGATTTTATTTTAGTAATTGATGCTTTTGGTGAAAATCTAGATATTTTATAAACACATCATATTCAATAATTTGAGTTTAAAAGGCAACAATAGGTTATTAAACTCAATAAGCTTCTCTGACCGCAATATCACTATTGAAAGTGACCGCAATATCACTATTGATAATTTGACAGAAACCTTTGAAGTGTTTAGGTTGTGCTTTTACTGGAAGAGACAAATGTAAATCATTATAGTTTAAGAGAATTATTTTAAATATAACTATAACTTACCATCTCTGTATTCATCCCTAACATCTATATATGCATATTCGAGAGCTGAACCTTTCTTAGGGTCCTCAACACCCTGTAATTTTGCTACTAATGTTGTTTTACCAGTTTCATTATCACCCAAAACTAGAACATTTTTATTTGAAGGTAGTTTTGTATTCCCTTGGTTCTGCACTTCTTCCAAGATCGCCGACCTGAAAAAAAACAACAGATTCGTCATACATAGATCGTGTGAAGATGGCCTATATAAAAGAAAGTTGTCGCGGTCGCTCGGAAACTGAAGGATGAGGTGGGTTTCCACTAATACTTTACATACAAAGGTAAGACGTTGCAGTTAGGTCACATATTTCTCAAGTATACAGCTTGACATCACGTAGGTGTGACACATTGGATCCCCCTATATGGGGAGTGCATGTTAGCCGTAAAATTAACAGTGAACCGTTACCATAGGTTGTCCTTCACGTCTCCGTTTTCTTTCTTTTTAGATCTAAGCCCATTAGCCTGGCCGTTTGTCTCCATTCTTCAGGAACTTAGGAAGATAACAACGGCACAGAAAGGCTTTTATTTCGTTTTCGTTTCTTCTGCCGTTCATACGTCACTCCGCGATGATTTGTGTGCTGCCAAAACAAAATTCATATTACTACCACATTTTAGAAAGGAATCGATGATGTAATGTTCGTATTATTATATTAATTTATTTACTACGAAAAAGTACAGCACTGGTCAGTTAAAATCATTAATATTTGTAATTTTTATTATTTTTTATTCAATTACTAATGAAAGAAGAATAAGACGAATCATTAGAAGGATTCACTGTAATTAAATATTCCTACCATTTATTATATTTATTTTACTTCCGTAAATATTTGGTAGACTAGGTAACACTATTTGATTTTCGTACTATTTCAATCGTAGTTTTGATAAATGGATCCAAGTATTCTGCCTACTTTTGGTTTATTCGATTGTTAGCACATCAAACAATTTTACATACAATTGACCGAATGGTTGACCATTTGGTATCACATAAATAAATATAAAAGCAAACAAGATTTTGTCTATGGTTTAGTCAGATTTTTTTCATTGTTCATCTAGTAGGCAACATTATACTGCTGTCATTTCTCAATGTCAGTCCAGCGTTACCAGAAGAATACGATACCTATGCTAAGAAATTCATACTTTTTGGGTCAAGTTTGTATGTAACCTGTTATTTTCGTACCTTTCCAAAAGACGAATACATTTTCATTGTTTGTATATTTTTTTTACACATCAAGTATCGATAAGACAAATCCATGTTTGATGTCAAAAACAATTTAAAAATCCTGTAATATTATTATATTAGCCATACGATTTTTCATAATTGGTTGATTTGAGTTTTGAATTCCATTTATGTACACAACTTCTATTTTATTTTAATGTCTGGGATTTACAATTGCTTACAATTTTTTGATTATGAACTAGTTATTTTTACCCGTTTCTTCTTACCTATTTATATTTTATAATGTCCTTAGCTGAGCTCTTTGTATGTACCTTTTCAATCTCTTTCGTAGGAATTAGCATATATGATCTGGCAATTCTTTCTTCGTCAATACTCAATGTCATATCATGTCATCACTGTCAGTCACAGATCATATAGAATATGTTGTATACACAACAGATTAGACAGCTACATCGGATTGGTGAGAGTTACCAAGTTTACGAGTATTCAACACGTTTCAGAGTGTGGCGCTACTGACGCTATGTTTAGTGTTGTGCATGCCAGAGATGTTTGTTTGTCGATATCGATACAGCTAGTGCTGTGACTATGTCGGTAGTAGACTACTTATATCCTTGGATTATTTATTTTAAAATAAAACAGATTCGTATGATTTATTTTTTATTTCTGCTCAAAATACAAACTTTTCTATGTTAAAATTGTTCCTTGGTGAGATAGTCAAGTTCAGGGCAAATTGGCAATATAGTACGGTTGAGCCACATATTTCTAATTTTGTCATTCCGAGGAAAATTGAATAATGTACACTCCTTGGCAGCAGCATGACAAACACAATACTTTGTAGGTAAATACCATATTAATAATTTGGCAATCAGAGTCCAGACAACGTAACCTTTCAGGTAGGCTTTTCACGTCAGAGTCCGGTAAAACAGTTCCAAGTCACAAAAGAGATATCCACAACAAGTCCCAAGCAAGCACAGTTCGTTAGAAATAAATTGTAACCAAAATTTCTAAAACCTAAACAAAGTAATTAAAACCACAAACTACCAAGAGAACTAATGTTATCAAAACGGAATAACATAACAAACAAGAACGAATGTATGAGCTGTCTTAGCCCTGCTGTCAGTCAGTCCTCTGTGGTCTATCGTTTTACTTCTACAATAATCTATGGTCGGTGTCAATGATCAAAATAATTCCTACAGGCAGGCAGACGGAAAATTACAAAATAATATTTAAAAACCTAGAGAACAAAGAGAAACAATTAGAACTTTAGGCAAAGAAAAATAAACCGTGAATATTTTTGTAAGGACTAAAAATGTCTAGGAAGCCTACTACTGGTAAAAATAGCAAATTGTCCCAGGTGAGTCATTGTAATCATAATTTTGTTTGTCCTCGGGGCCTATCCGGGTATGGTTTGCTTTGCTAATGGTTTAAAAAGAAATCCGTAATCTTTTTTTAAATGAAATAATATAAATGGATTAATATACAATGTTTCCTTTGGCTATTAGAAACTTTGAATTGCAATCAGCTGATATTGTGGGTAAACAAAGGAGATTCACTCACCCTTTTTTAATGAGCAAATTTTTTATACTTATTTGAAATACAAATGAATTTTATTATGCAGAGATGGGCATACAAGTTTATTATATCCTAGAAGACTTTCATTATATACTTTCATATACAGAAAATATGTGTTGCAACATACATACAAGAAAAATCTGTAACTTAGAAATTGACGCTAATTAAGAATACTTTGATGGCCTCAAAAATAAACACATTTTCTAAAGAAATCTTTATCATAGGACCTAATATAGGATAAGGAAGACAATTTAATATTTATTTTAATTTAATTATGAAGAAAATAAAGAAATTTGAGAGGCTTTATTATTGGGAATGTCTTAAGTTCCAATAAACTGAATTTTCTACTACAATATTACCAGTAAAAGATAGTTAATAAGTCTAGGTCAATACCAAATGCAAGACTTTCAGGTATAGTTTATGTTGCAATCAGTCTTGAAGACTAAGCACGTGAGATGTTGAATCAATAGTAGGTCAACTTCTAGTGAAAGCAGCGCTTTCAATAGTGTAGTTGACTGACATATAAAATCAGCTACTTTTAAATAAAAGTCAAAACAATTGTTTGTAAGGAATTTTGTATGAAATATTACACTATGACGTCATAGTTTCACAGCATCAAATGATCTACTCTTAGTGATTGTACTGGTAATTAAAAATCATAAAAACCATTAAATATACAACATATTTATGTATTTGACGTATCCACATGTTTTTAGATGTTTTATGCATTGGTTAGTGTTCATTTATTTTTGACACTGTCAACTAGCCTATTATTTAGTCAGACTTATTGTGTATTATGTCCTGATCAAAAATATCCAGTTCATTTTAAGATTACTTATGCTTTCATGGTTAGTAAGCTGTTCCATAAATTGTTACGGTTGCATTCAAAATCGGCATTTATAGTCAGCACCATAAAAACTGATTTCTTTTATAACAATCCATTTCACAGTTTGGTCTCCTGGATATCCCAGACGTAGATGACGGAGATGATCCAATGGACTTGTCAGATGATGACTTTGATCTGGAGGCAGAGTTGGCAGCAATAGGAGGCGGTGCCAAGCGGCAAAGGCCGAAGAAACCAGCTCCTGTACCGGCAGCCAATTTGGATGCTATGATTGCAGCCAGCTTGAAGGATATACCGTCTGATGAAGAGGATTCTGGTATGATTGGATCCAGTATTATTTTAGTTGTATGTTGACATATTTCATTGATGTTTTATGAAAAATGTGTATTGTCAGCTACCAGGCAAAAGGAAAAAACCCTTTTGTAGGTCTGTGTAGTCAAACACAGACCTACAAAAGGGTTTTTTCCAATCTCACCTTGGTTAGTGATGATATAGCCAAAAACGGTAAGCACACAATGCCTAGAAGGGAACTGGCTCTCAAATGCAGTTATTGGATTACACCGGTAGGTGCTGGGTTGAACTTGAGTGTAGCCAGCGAGCCAGGAACTACACAGCACCTTAATTCCATAGTTTCCTCATGATGTATTCTATCACAGAAAGCACAAAAGTATTGTAAGATTCCAAGCCGCAACCGTGGTCACGGTATTCAAAGTCACCTTTATTTAAAACATAAGTATGAAACCTTGCTAAGTTTCTTGCTGCAGTCTTCTCAGTTCAAGTGTGGTAGTAAGTCAATTGTAACTTTGGACGTTCATAAGTTCCTTATCAGGGCCTAAACTGAACAAATAAGTTTGAGTTTACTGAGCTATCATAACCTAACCTCTACTGATCTAATGTCCGAGTTCAAATCATCATAATTTATTTGTTATCTGTACATTATAGTGCTGTAGTTAAGCCTAACTCCTCCCTTTAGGAGACGACGACGACCCGGAACTCCTGAATGAGCTGAGAGGGCTATCTTTAGACGAGGAGTCCCCTCCATCCCCCCCGCCGCGCACCACCCGACCTGCGCCGCCGCCTCCGCACGCCGCCCCCAGCGGGGAGGGGAGCATCGTTAGCCTTCTGCAGGATAGAATATCTAACTACACGATAGCTGAGAAGCAAGCTAAGGAGAGCGGGGAGAGCAGTCGGGCTAGAAGGTGCGTTGTAATCAAATTTCTTTGCTATTTCTAGGGTACCTAAAAGAAAAACGGAACCCTTATAGGATCACTTTGTTGTCCGTCTGTCTGTCAAAACCCTTTTTCTCAGAAACGCGTCAATCAAGTTGAAATAAATATCAAATACTCAGTTAATATCAAATATACAATCCCTTGGAGCTGTAGTGAAATAAAATGTTCTCTCGTTTATTTCATTCTGTTTATTTTTAATGGAGATTTGGATTGTAAATTGTCTTTAGTGTCCATTAGTGAACTGTTAACTGAAGTACATACCAGTAACTTAACTCCAAGAATAGGGTAGTTGACTGACTTATCAAATCAGCTACTTTTTAATAAATGTCAAAACGATTGTTTATATAAGAATTTTGTATGAAATAGTACACTATGACGTCATAGTTTCACAGCATCAAATCATCTACTCTTAGTGGTTCCACTGGTAATTAAAAATCATAAAAAGCATTAAATGTACAACATATTTGTTGTTTCCACGTGTTTTTAGATGTTTTATGCATTGGTTAGCATTTGGTCATTTATTTTTGACAGTCAAACCTATAGTACAATCGTTTATTAAATGATTATGCCACCTACATGTATGATGTGAAGTGTTAGCTCATTAATATCAAGGTCCGTGAAATCTGTGAATCTTCGTGTCGCTTTACTTTACTTGCGATATTCTACTTATTTATAAAAACCACAGAATATGTGGTCAAAACACGTCAAAGAATGGTTGCTTGTCTATTGGTGTCTACAGAATATTTTTTGTAGAATGCGCAAGAGTCTTTCACCTTGTTTCTACCAACCTCATTCTTATATCCTTGTGCATAAAAAACACATTCCTCTAAATGCAGCTTAGCTCATCTTTGGTGGATGTGCAGCCTTACATACAGACACCACATTTTGCATCCCCATGTATAATGATTCCTGACTCTTATAATCTTGGGACTTTCAAGGCCAGAGAGAATAGGTTTGTTCTGGGGATGCTCCATCTTAGGCTTCCTTTATGGACAGCACATTAAAAAAAACTTTCGATTTAATCTGAAATCTCTGCAGATTCGGCCGGGCGCTTAAAACACTAAACGACCAGTTAAAGCAAGCGAGAGCAGGTAGACCAATCAGCGACGAGGATATACCCCCGCCCGTGAGCATCGCTAAACCAGCCGGACCTGCGCCTGCGCATGTAGAACAACCCTTAATAGATCTCGGACCCGAAGAGCCTCCGAGTGCTCCCGAACCTAGTGAGCCGCCGCCGAGAGCTCCCGAACCCACTGAGCCGCCGCCGCCACTGCCTGCTGCAGATTTAGGTCCCAGGGAACAAGGGTTGCAGGTTATATTGAGTAAGTTTCCATGGTTTTTGTAATGTATTCCGAACCCGTAGTAGAGTCTAAAAATTGTAACTGTTGACATTCATAAGTGCCTTATAAGGGCCTAAACTTAATAAATGAGTTTTGATTTTGATTGACATACATATAGATAATGGAAGATTGTGTACCGTATATAGTATATCTAAATAAATAATAAAAAGTGTAAGTATGTTTAAACAAAACAGGATGTAAATATCTCAACGTGTTTTCGTGTAGATTCTTTGTTTACTGTTACGCCCTCGTTGTTTTCTTTGAAAATTCTTTGTGGTGAAATTTTTCAAGATACCAACTATCACGCCGCAGGTTGGGTTCGAACATTTGTTTGCATGAACATGTCTTGTCTATTTGTCCATATAAGTATGTATTTACAAGAAAAAAGTATCAGTTATCTGGTTTCCATAGTACAAGCTCTGCTTAGCTTCCGAGATAACTGTGTGTGAAGAATGTCTCAGGAAACTTATGATTAATTCTTCGAGATACAATCTCAAATAACCTTGAATACTAAATCATCTGTTCCTCAGAACGCAAGGAAGAATTCAAAGCATCGGCCCTAGCATCAAAACATGCCGGCGACAAAGCATTGGCACTGGAATACCTAAAAGTGGTGAAGCAGTTCGACATGGTGGTGGAAGCTTACAAATCAGGACAGGAGATGGACTTATCAGAACTGCCGACGCCTGATATGATCGCTACTGCCTTCAGGTCGCAGAAGGTCGAAGAACATACGCAAAAGGCTACAGGTTAGGGACTTCACTATCTATTTTTCAGCATCATCGATTTGACAGGCCAATTGGCGCAGTTGGTCGTGGGTTCGATTCCTTCGACAAACATTTGAGTGTATGAACATATCTGTTTGTCCCGAGTCTGGGTGTAATTATCTATATAAGTATGTATGAAATATACCAATTAACTTTCTACTGTATGTCTGGATTTTAAGGTTAAATTTTCATTACAGAACCTACGCCAGAGCCGGCCCCAACGGCCGATGGCTCGGGCCTCATAACAGCGTCTACTGTTGATGAAGCGTTGAAGCAAAGGCTTGCCGCTTTTCAGGTAAAAGAATTAAAAAAAATAAAAATATTACTATAACTAAACCTCTGAGGGCATACTCCGAAAAACGATACACGATAGTCCGATCATCATTGTCAAATTATTAACCAATAGAAATGCAGCAAACTGACGAGAAGTAAATTTTGTGTAATTCTATTGGTTAATTATTTGACAACGATGATCGGACTATCGTGTATCGTTTTTCGGAGTAGGCCCTCTGGTACGAGAGACTTGAAATTTGGGGGAGTGTGTCCTTTGTGATGTGAAAGCATCCACTATGAAAGGGCTTTCATCTCCTAAGGGGGTAAAATAGGGGTGAAAGGGGGGCGAAAAGCTATTATAAATAATCGGACACTCATCTAAAAGATACTGTATTTAGGATCTAAATTTTAGATGATATTATTTTAGCAACAAGAAGCAAAGGCTAAAGAGGAAGGTAACTCGTCCAAGGCCCGTCGTTTGGGCAGAGTGGTGAAGCAGTACCAGGATGCTATAAAACTGCATGCTGCGGGCAAACCAATAGCTGGTGATGAATTGCCCACTCCACTTGGGTATGCGCCGCTGCCTGTTGATAATGTAAGTATAGTGTTCACACGGACCAGATCAATCTACACCTTTTTGTTGCAAAATAGCTCCTATTACAACCGCATAAGGTGCAGCAGTGTTTACCTTGACTTGTGGTCGTCCGTACCATTCACAAACTTTAAGCATATTTCTTGCCAGCAGTAATCTCGCCTCGCCCTATCTACTGTTGAGAATGAAAACCCATTCTTGTAAAATCATTTGTTTTGATAACTTTTTGAAAAGTAAATATTATGCAACGTTCTGTGCAACTTGGAAAGTGTTTTTTTTTATTTAAATGCAAAGTCGGTTCATTACGTACGAAAATGCATTTTTTGGCAATCTTGATATTTTCTAAAAATCACTGTATAAAACTTGAGAGCCATTGTAACAGGTCGGCGACATTTGGTATTGCAAATGGCAATAGGATACAGTAACCACTTACCATCAGGTGGACCGCCTGCCTGCTTGTCAACCTTCTGACATAAAAAATCTTTGTGATCATTCTGTGTTTTAAATAAAATATTATATCTTGTAACCAGGCGGCCCCCTCGCGACCCGCCGCCCCTGCCCCCACTCCATCCCCCCGCCCCTCCCCGCGCCCCTCGACGACCTCTTCATCCCCCTCCCCACAAACTACTAGAACTGCGAACACCAAATACGACAAGCAGATAGCATTATTGCTTCAACGACAGAAGCAGTTCAAGGAAGCGGCGTTGAAGGCTAAGAAGACTGGTAAGGCTTTGTTAATATTTCTAGAATAATAAGTAAATAAATAAAGAAAGAAAAATATTTTATTTTATGCGCCATCCGATATATATAGCCTAAGAAAACAAAAATCACAATGTTCAAAGTCTTATAGTAAAAATTAAAGGATTTATTTTCTAAAGACTATCAAAATAATGTAATTTGACACTGGCAGAAAATTATGCTCCTTTTCCTTTTTAAAGTACGGTACTCGTTTTTGCCAAAAGATATAGCAATACATGTCCATACGACTTAGGGTGGTGAGCACACAAAGCCTAGAGAGAATGACCTCTGTATTGAATTCGAAAACAGAACGATATAAACTAATTTAATTATTCTATGGCTAAACTGATTGCGCTAAAATTTCTGCATGTCAAATTTTAAGTATGTAGCCAATGATATGCAGTTTTCTAAGACCTTATTCGCGTGGCTTCAGCCCTTTACCTGTAAAATCTAAAATTTTACGGCTTTTTAAGTGCCATATGAGTTATGACTTAATTTTATCTCCTTCAGGTGATATAGACAAGGCTAAAGAATATCTCCGAGCTGCCAAAGGATTCGAATCAATGATAGAGGCTGCTAAAGGCGGTCTCATTGTGGATCTCAAGTCTTTACCTCTACCGCCTAAAGCTAAAACGGAGTTGGAACATACGTAAGTTAAACAATCTTGAAGAACACTAACGCTAAGCTTAGCATCTTTGCGGTTGTCAACAACCTCCAATCAAGGGCATTTGCGCTCTATCAAATAGCGTTGAGTCTATGTCCTTTAGCCCTTGCTTGGTGAACTGTAAAGTAGGTAACTCCCTAAAATTCAGATTGTGCAAAAAAATATAAAGTTTTTTCTATATCTGATTTCTATATAGTCACAGGATTAATATCGTTTAGATTTCAAGATATGGCATTATCTCATCCTATTAGACACTAAAAAATCTTTAACCTAAGTCTTTCTAAAAGCTTTCCACTGAGAATAATCTCTTAACACACAAAATAATTGACAATGGGGTCTCGCAAGGTTGCATATTGGGTCCGAAACTTTTCATTCATGATGTAGATGATATAGCATGCCCGTTGAAATGTTGATTTTGTATCATTATTATGATAAAATTAAAAAGGTACCACCTTGGAGCTATACTGAATCCAACGCCAAAATAATTATTATAATTGATTAATAAACAAAACATACAACGGAATTGAGAACCTCCTCCCATTTTTGAATTCGGTTCAAATGATTATGTATATCCTTACAGTTTCGATGTAGTATCAGCCGAAGACTGCGACCCGGAGGACCCATCTCCCATCACAGGCGACGACGATGATGTCCTATCCAGACTTCAACAGCAACTGAACTCTCAATTAAAGCTGTGCTTAGAGAATAGAGACCATAACAGAACTATGGGCAATATAGCGGAGGCGAACAGGTTTGAACATCTGGCTGTTGGGGTCAAACAGGATTTGGACGTCGTTGTTGTTGCTAAAGGGTACGTTAAATTTTAACTAAAAAAAATGTTTTCACATTTGCCTTTTTTCATCATCATCATCATGTCAGCTGAAAGACGTCCACTGCTGGACAAAGGTCTTCCCCAAGGATCTCGACGATGGCCGGTCTTGCGCTACCCGCATCTAGCGGTTTCCAGCTGGCAAATTGGTAAAATAAAATCTCTCCAAAAAATAATTTACCGATAGACATAACCGTTTATTTTATGCTTGCAAATGATCGGTTATCTCATGTATAATATTTAAATCTTCGTTATTTCACATTTTCAGTTTAGGTCAAAGTCCCCCCAAGTTCCACTACGAATCGCGACAGTTCTCTGTGGTGCAGTGCAATACGGACCTTAACGAGAACGACTTAGAGCTGACTATCGTGCGAGGTATCGCTTACAACGTGCCCAATCCCAAGGAAGTCGATACTTATGTGAAATTCGAGTTTCCTTTTCCACAGGTACATCTTTAAATAATGTCAAAATGTATGACTAAATCAAATAGTACAATATATATTTATTGCACAACTTTTGTAATATGTAATGTGTTTCAAGTTTTATTACGTTTTTTGCTAATTGCAGCTCAGTTATAGGTCGTAAGTTGTCAACATGTGATTCGCGACAAGAATGGTTAGGTAGAATGGGACTTAGATTTGTGATGAAAATCTCTCAAAGAATTTCACTAGAATTAAAATGTCTATATTAATTTGCAGGAGGCGCCAGTATCCGACCGTACGTCTCTAATAAAGGATACCAACACACCGGAGTACAAGGCGGTGTTCCCGCTCGCGATACAGCGCGCCTCCCGACCCTGCCTCAGGGTCTTCAAACGACACGCCATCAAGTTTGAAGTTTACTCACGAGGGTAAGTGTCCTTTTTGGTGACTTCTGTGTAGTGATTTTTTGAGTGAACGATCTTTTTGGTTTGCATATTTGGTTTTTATGGACTTTACCCGCGTTCCCGAGGTATCTCATGTCAAAAGTAGCCTATATGTTATTCCAGGGCGTGATCTATCTATGTGCCAAGTTTCATCCAAATCCGTTCAGTCGTTTTTGCGTGAAAGAGTAACAAACATCCATCCATCCATCCATCCATACTCACAAACTTTCGCATTTAAAATAACTTATATTTTAAAGAATTTCTCGTCATCAATCAATATTGCTATCGACGGACAGAAATCAAATTGATAACTAAATACTGCTTTTCCGGGTGTTTGAAATGGCCACAGGAGCAATATTCCTACATATAACTAGCTGTTCCCGGGATAAAAAGTAGCCTATAACCTTCGGGGATAATGTAGCCAGTCAAATCGGACCAGTAACTCCGGAGATTAGCAAACAAACAAACAAACACTTCAGCTTTATTATTAGGATAGCATATATAGCACCCGTGCGAAGCTGCGAGTCGCTTGTTGCAAATAATCTGCTGGTAATTCGAGAAATTATTTACATGAAGTAATAATGCTCCAGCGGCCATTTTAGACCTCCTGATTATTGAAATATCAGGCCATAATGGTCACTATGGTCAACATCATATTATATGAAAATTAATCAATGGTTATGAAAACTGTCATCTGAACTTCTTTTTATGACAAAACTGTACAGGATTTTATTCAGTTACTAATTGCATTATCAGAATAGTACGTACGTTTTTGCTTTATAATTTTCATTATTCATAGGGTACTTTCATAAATATTTCATCTCGTTTTGTGTTTGCCAGACTTAAATCAGAATGGGGTTTGTTTTATTTTCAACGCGCTAGTCCTAATTATGTTCAAATCACAGATAAACTAATATTAAAACTAATATAATTATATCAATAATTTTATTTTTTATTATAATTTTTAAATGAGGTCAGATATACAATAGTCGCATGATTATAATATTTTCATGGACTGTAATTATAGTTTTAAATCACTACTCCCTTCCATCTGTTGGTATTTACAATCATTTAAGACAGGGTTGCCACATAATATTTGATTAAATATAAAGCTGCGTTATAAGGATAATATTGTCTAAATAGCCTAACTTCCGTAGCCTATAAGCTGCATTCCTATTGGTGAAAGATTTTTTCAAATATTAGCGCATTCAAACAAACTCTTCAGCTTTATTATAAATATTGATTATTCATTTGGCTGAGGATTTCCGCGATATATTAATAAGTCGAGCCTTTTCAGGAAAAACATCGTAAGCGCCTAAAATCTTAAAAATGTTTTTGTATCGTAAACTCCTAATCAGACGATTTAACACCTTATTGCGAAGACAACTAACCATTATTTTTAATTGACAACACTTATAAGACTAAAAGATATCATAAATAACTTTGCATTAGGAATGAAAACACTCTCATGTAAATGTTGCTTTTCCTGAAAAGCCTCGAAGTAATTAACACAATTTCCAGATATCACAAGTACCTACAGAATTAAGAGGGATGTTCCGTAAAGCCCACAAAATTAATATTCTATTACGTTATTTGCTAATTGCAGCTCAGTAATAAGTCGTTTGTTCGTCATATCGTAATATTCTAATAACGAATTCAAAAATGGTACTTTAATTACATACTTGCACTCGCGTGTTACATAATTAATTTAGAAGTTACTACTTCTCGACGGCGAGGACCGCCGCGACGTCCAACTCAGTCTCGTCCCGTTCAAGCGGCCCGAGCTGCCACTAGTAATCCGACCGCCCCCAATTAGTCGTAACTCGTACCAAGTCCTCTCCTCCCCCGGTAACGCCCTGAGCCGAGGTTCTTACCCCATTCGGGTGTGCCCTCCAGCGTTGTTACCTAAATGTTACCCGGCTGAGAGCCCTCAGCGCTCGCCGATTTTCTTGTAAGGTTGGTGCAGCTATCAGAGGCTACCAACTTGTGTACCAAGCGTGTGGCAGTCCTGTAAAGGCCATATTACAGCATGTAACGTAGCGTGTATTGTATCGTAGTGTAGAGTAAGTAAGTAGCGCATGTGTGTGTATATACTACAGCTGCTGTGGTGACGGGTGGTTGTGTTGCAGCGGGTGGTTCCGTAGCGACGCGCTGCTCGGCACTGTCGCCGTCAAGTTGGCGCCACTGGAGGGACAGGTCACCCTGCATGACTCCTTCCCTGTGAGTATCACATTGTTTAGATAGAAATTTCAAATAAAAATATACCTTATTGCGTCGTAATAAAGTTTATCTGTTATATCAGATTGTCCGACGCCATAGTGAATCACAAAGACAGCGATATCAGCGCCTCAAAATCAAAAACTCATTTATTCAGTTTAGGCCCTAATAAGGCACTTATGAACGTCAACAGTTACAATTTTTAGACTCTACTACCGGTTCGGAATACACTTGAACTGAGAATCAGATGAAGTAGCTGTGCGTTGAGCTATTTATATAGCAAACGCTGATTATTCATTGATCTGGCCAGACCATATCATGATGAGGTAGTGGGTATTTTCCATATCATGAAATGATCGGTCACATTATAAAGTGATCTATTCTAAGATCTAGACACGACACATATGTGTTATTTAGTAGAAATGGGCCGACTATGACTTAGGCCGACTAGCCGACTACCGAATAGACGGTTGCAAAAACCGACTAGTCGCCGACAGTAAAATTTAGCCGAATAGTCGGGAACTAGTCTGTACATCTCTATTATTGAAGTATTTTCATTTTGTAAATGATAAATATTTAAATTTAAAGCTAATGGATGGGCGTCGACCGGCGGGGGGATCTTTGGAAGTGAAAATGCGCGTGCGCACCCCGCTACTGCAGCAGCAAGTAGAGAACACTACACACAGGTGGCTCGTCATAGACAACTGATCTTATACTATTGTCAATGGTTTATAGCTTTATTTTGATTGATTGACGTTCAATTCGTTCAAAACCCGAACGGAGATTCCGTTTCGATTAAGCAAAAGTTTCATTAAATTGTCACAATCTTTAATTTACATTGGCTTTTAGACATTGAGTTATGAAAATCACTTCCCTGTGTATGTCTACGTTATACAGGATGAATTTGGTTGGGTATATCAGGCCGAATACTGCGATATATCATCATCAAGAATCTTCCAAAGTTTCAAGACCCTCAGCATTACAAATTGAAGGTTTGCACAAGTCTCTGGTAAAAAATTTACTTGTATTTTAAAACGCAGCGATAGGGTGAGACGGCTATTTTAGTACTCGACCAATATATTTACGTTTAAGCGTATTTTAATGCTAAACTAATTTGTTGATAGTTTTTTTTTTTAATTGTATGAAAATATTTAGTTCGATTTGTCGGTGAACATTGACCTTAGCGTTGTTTTACTAACGAAAAATATATTTTTCATTACCTGTATCCTCTCAAAATCATTCTGTATATACCCCTGTGATTTGGACTGTGCGTTGATCTGTTTGTCAGTTAATCCTCTTATAATATGTATATAAATTGATATGCAAATCTATTTTTAGAGAAGGTTTGTGGTGGTGTTTTAGTCCCATTGTAAAAGCACTGGAGAATTGCAAATAACTCTTATGTATATAGTGTAATTATGTATATGCATTTATTATAGATATTCTGATTACATATTATTTAAAATTATGCAAGTTTCATATTTATTCAATGTAAAATTCAATTTCGAATTACAACCCAAATTGTAAATTGTCTAAAGACGTTTTTTTTTTCATATAAATAATAGTTGAAATTTATTTTAATTATGGACCAAATTAAAATATTTTTTTAAAAGAACTGTGTTTAATAATTTTTGTAAATAATTAAAGACAATATATTTTTATGTCGCGTAACATTACACAAATACACAGAAAACAAATAACTAATTGGCATGAGAAATAAATACATCAATATATTACAAAATTATGTTTAAAATAATAAGTTGAAAAATCCGTTAAAATATTAAAATGTGGATCATCCTATCATACTTTAAGGTGCTTACAAAATCGACACATCTGATGAAATTTTTTGACCTTCCAAAAGCACTGAAAGCAGATGATGAAAAGTGCTATAAGTGTTATAATTCCTTTGACGCGTTAATCTATTTCAAAATTAAATGAGTTTTTAAGCACTTTTACGCCAGTGAGAATTAATAGAATATTATTATTTTTGTATCGTTGTTAATGTAATATTATAAGATCTGTTTTGATATTTTTCATGTGTTATGGTTAACAATATTTTGGAATACGGTCATTTTGGATATGAGTATGTAGACACGCTTGAGTGAAAGTCGCTTTGAAACTGTTGATAAATCTGTCTATAATCGATAAAATCGGTCAAGTTAAGCGACTCGCACGTAAGTCATGGAAAATAAACCTTATTTCATGATGTTAAGGTTCATAAATAAGATTCATGATTGTGGAACCATAGGGATTATCCAATGACATTCCTTAAAAAGGAATATAGTTCACACGAAAAATAATATTGTTTGCCTTCATTTTATACTACTTAAGGTTCATTTTTATTTGTTAGGTTAAATAAGTTTAAGATATTTAAGACATATAAAGGTTGCTTTAAAAGTGCTTTATGCAAAATGTGGTTATTGTATCATAAATTGATTATTACAATTGTCAAATATATATGGTAATAAAGTAAGTTTCAAGCTAATATGGTTTTTGATTTTAATCTTCTAGAGGATCTTGAGAAGAGTAGTACCAGTAGACCTGTCCTTTTCTAACATTGCTTAGATGTTATATTTGCCAAAAATAACGTTTATATTTTCTAGTTATGTCTTCTAACGTTGTGTTCGTTTGCTAAACGCATTTGATACCTATTTCAATCGATTTGAGACTTTCAAAACGTGATGTACAATCTATTTTCCATTAAATAACGTTGAATACTTTGAACTAAAAGTCTTAGATACAATTTTGTGTCCTATTTTAAACTCGTTATGGTATGTTTTATATTGGGTGAAATTATTGGACAATCACGCCTTGAAATCGTGTACCGTTGCGCATAAATTTAAAGGTCGATTATTAAATCTGGTAATAACCAGTTTTGGATCATGATTCCGTGGGTGATTGATTTATGATTAGTTGCTAAGTGAAATTGAGCAAACATTTTTGCACAAGGATGTAGCACAATTTTATGCTAAGATGTAAATTAATATCTGGTTCGAATTGGTTATGTCAATTTAGTTTTAAGACCTTGTTTGAGTTAGAAGTTCCTTTGACATTGAATTTATTTAGAGTATACAAGTTAATTTTTCAAGTGGGCGTGGCGCCAAATCCTAAAGTAAACAATAGCGAAAAATTTTTAAAGGAGCCTCGAGGCCGATTTTGTTAAAAACTAAAACTGATTACTTGGATTTTCAAAAAATAAAATTGTCTAGCCGGGAATCGAACTCATTGATTTGAAAATAAAACACAGTCTGTATTATTGCTCCATCTCATAGTGTGGAAGTAATATTACATGGAAAATTAATGAAAAAATATATTTTTTCAAATATTTTGTTGGTTGCCATAGTAGTATAGCAAAATTTAGAAATTATAAAAGTTTTAAAAGGCAAAAATAAATTATGGCCCATGAGGGGATCGAACCCGCGACCTTCGCGTTATTAGCACGACGCTCTAACCAACTGAGCTAATGGGCCGGTTGAACATGAGGGTGAAAGTAAGGATCATATTTATTTTTGAGATACATACAATATCTAAGTCAAGCAAAAAAGAAAAAAAATATGAGAACCATAATTTTCCTGTATGGTCACTTACTGAAACAGTCAATAGATGGCGTTGCATGTCGATAAGTTTACTAAGGTGTGATTTATAAGTGATGGACCATGAATGAAAGTACCATTTTAGGATCGAAGTATAAAATGACTTTTATGACAATTCGGTTGGTATAAAATTAATTAGGTTTTTTTAAAATATTATGATTATTTTTTAGGTAATATCTATCTATATCGTCTACACTAATAACCTAATAATAAAGCTGAAGAGTTTGTTTGATCGCGCTATCTCCAGAGTCACTGGTCCGATTTGAAAATCTCACTAATGGGAGCTACATCATCCCCGAAGGTTATTAGGCTACTTTATATCCTGGGAACACGAGTCAAACCGAGGGGAACGGCTAGTTTATAATAATTCTTATGAGGTCTATCGTAAGCGACCACGTTTCTGCTCCGTAAGTCATCACTGGCAACACACACTGGTCGAAGACTTTCGACTTGAGACATTGCGGTATTTAGGACGAGAAGATATTAAGTAGCTTCCCGAATGCTGCCCAGCCGAGTTGGATTCGACGATTGACCTCTTTCTCGAAGTTAGACCTACACCTAGCTGGATGCTAGTCGTCTACAACTTCAGATGCAGTCTCAAATTTTTACTTGAGTGGGTGCAACATATTAGACGTTCGACATGATTTTCGTGTTATTCATTAGAGTCTTATACATCGGTGAAAGTTTCAAACATAGAAAAAAATAAAGAGCCATTTTGCCGCATGCAAACTCTAGCTAGTAGTTAGCAATAAAAATAAAATTAATAATCTATTTATGGGATTGATAAGTCCGCTGACGTCATTAGCCCCGACTCACGAGGGGAAGCCACGAACGAGACTACAAATAGCCGTTGTTTGTCGCTGACGGGTGGCACGTGAGTATGTCTTATGCCTGATGAATCTGGCTTTGGAGTCGGACTCGAATATGGAGGGTTTCGCACAATAATAATATTTTTCTTTTTCTTAAGACTCTGTAACTGTAACTCTTGACCGTAATACTTTGCTATGAAATCACTAGTAGGCGTAAGAAAATATTAATATTTTAACTTTGTCAAAGCATTTTTAAATTTCACAAGACTAAAGTTCAAACTCATTTAGCTTGGCCGCCCTAGCCCTTTCTCAGCTCACATCATTTAAGTAGTAGGAAGGCGTTTCAGTGTAATTTTATTTTAATATTTACCTGGGTCGTTTCTTGTTGTGGCGTGCACATTTGGATTTTCCATTTTTTTATTTTGTTGTGTTTGGCCGGCCTTAATATCTGGCCGTCCTAGGCCCAGGCCTATCAGGATTTAGGGTAGAACCGCCTCTGGATAAGGCTCTACTAGATGATAGAAACATAATATTGTTTTTAACATAGAGCCCTAACAAAATACCTACGTTGAAAAATGCATAATGTTTTTGTATTTATTTTGGCAATACACATTCATTACAAAATAAATTACATAAAAGCATTTACACAAACTGAATATAGACGAGTGGAAAAAATAAAACGTTGAAAAACAATTATCTTTTTCAATGTAGTTAATAATCGAACTCTTTGGGCACAGCATAAATAAAAGGTTTATTCAGGGCTGTATGGAACCCTAAAAAGTAAACTGTTTAAGAGTCACGCGTTCTTACAGTTGAGGTAAGAAGTACGGCAAAAAATATTATTATTTGGTAGGTATTTGAGGTCTATGTTTTACGAAAGATGTTTGAACGTCTTACAAATAAGCTATCTGGTTTCCATAGTAGGTACACTACAAGTTCTGCGTAGTTTGGCAGGCTTACTCTTGAAAACAATCACAATAGCAATACAATTCCAATCCAAATCCAAGGTTAATTTTATACTCGTACTCTAGAAACCAATTTCGTTAATAACGCTCAAGAATTGGCTTATGTGAAGAATTTCCCAAGATAATATTATGTTATTATTTAAATGAGACACAATACAGGGCAGGACAACGACTGCCGGGCCAGCTTATTCACCTATCGTTTTGACGTTTAATAAAAAGTTGCTGATTTGTTATATCGTCAAATAACCTATTACAGAGTGTTTTCTTTTGTGTCGAATGACAAGGAGCAAGGTTAAAGAACTTGGCACCTATAGTGTAGGTTTGTATAAATAACCGGAATGAACCGGTTACCGTTGGCACTCTGCCACAACGCGGCGAGCTTCCCTCAACATATTGATTTACATCGGTTCATATTTCAGGAACTATATGAAGGTAAGCTGGGACTTTGATGGGTGATCGTTGAATTGGAATGTGACCTAATCACAGTAAAGAATAATATAATTAACTTTAGTTTCTGGTTATTGTATTTGACCATAAAAAACCAAACAAAGTAACCGACATAGCCCGAGGAATTGCCAAACTGAAGTGGCAGTGGACGAGGCACATCACTCGTAGAACCGACGTCTTCTGGGGCGGAAAGGATGTCGAGTGGCGACCACAAACTTCTTTCGCGAACAGTTTCATCCATAGAGAAGATAATTTAATAGAGAAGCTAAGGGCGGCCCGCTTGGATATCATATAGGATTGGAAGCTCATATCAATCAAAACACGCGCCAATGCACGGAGTAAGTATTACCCGCCAAACTTACTGACAACTTGTAACCGTAAATCCAAGAAAAGACCTATTAACTATTATGTAGGAAATTATGACTTTTTCTACATGATTCCTACGCTATGTGTCAAGTATCAAGGTTTTAGGTCAAAAGACATTTATTTTCTCGTGATAACTATTTATAAAATCTCTAAGTACCTGTTTCGTGTGGTTTCACCCGCGTTCCTAGGATTAAAACCTTATGATATTCGGGGATAATGTAGCTTCCTATTTGTGTTCCTATTATAGTGAAATATTTTTTAGGATCGGACCAGTAACTCCGTAGATTACCTCATAGATCCGAACTTACAATCTTTACATCTTTATAATATTAGAAAGAAAGAAAAATATTTTATTTATTGCGCGCAATCCCACACAAATAGACTAAAAAAAAATTACACACAATACAATATTTGAAAACTTATTAAAAAAAGTAGTTATGTAAGAAAAAATAAATAAAATTAAAGGCTTACTTTTCTATGGAAAAAGGAAATGTGACTTGACACTGGTAGAAATTGATTTAGTGTGTAGATCTGTAATTGCGTCATCGTTGAAAGACCATAATAATATTGAAGAATGAATATTACGACTTAATCTTTCAAGACTGACCCCCGTTCTATTGTTTTGCATTCAGATTGTTGTTGTAAAGGTCACCTGATGACGTCACGGGCTCAATGTGACCCCGGCTAGCGGTAAGGTCGGGGTCGGGAGCAGCAGGAGGGGTGTTAAAGGTAGAGGTCACGCGTTCTGTTGAAATGTTATTGTGGCTAGATTGTTTCTAGGAGTTCAAAGTTGGGTGTTTATGTAATTAAAAGGAAAAGGTAGGTACCTGTTTCTAATAAAGGAATTACGTGGAACGTTTTATATGGTAAAACTACAGGTACGTAATATTAAAACAATTGAATTTGGTGGTTCTAAGAGTGTCTGAGCCAGGTTTGTCATTACATTTATTTTCGATTACTACATAAGACATGAACAATTTACAAAATAATAAGGAAAAATAAACATAGATCTATACCTACTTATAAATAAATCATTTGAAGTGTCTATTATAATGGCAAAATAGTAGTGTTTTTAAATGCATAAAATAAATACGATACTTATAATAAAAACCAATTGTCTGTTTGTTCCGGCTTATCTCAGAAACAGCTGGACCAATTTTGATGGGACTTTAGGGTACTTTGATATTAGTAAAATTATTAAGGGGATCACTAACCTTGACAATTTGTCCATACAACTACTCAAAGCATAGGCAGGCGCCCGTGCTTGGGATCTAGTGGGCAGTATTCAATTCAGTATGGTTTATTTTTTAAATTATTAATATTATCATAACTATAAACTAATTAAAATTTCCATTATTTGGTGTAGGATTTACTTACATTGGATTAGTCCTTTTTTCAATAATTTCCCATTTAGGTTAAAATTGCATGTCATAGGATTCTTTTTCGGAATTCTGGGATGGGATAGGGGATCAAAACATAATGAACTAAATTACTAAGTATTACCATAGAATAAATAATACACTACGGTATTACATATATTTTTCGTAGGCCAACTAAACGAAATAATTCGTCAAACAACTGTCTAAACACAGCGTATTATTGCGATTTGGCCCAGTTCCAGCCTTAAATTAGGCTTCCGCGCAAAAAAAAATATTTATATCCTGAGAATATCGGCCGACCCCGCGGGGGACAGCTGATAAAGAATAAAATGAATATTATTATTCCATGGACACACGATGGGATATACCTACTAGCGGGTGTAAGAGACAGCGTAACGAAAACTTTGGGTAAGGTTACACTGAATGCCTTTATCAACATTATAAAATCAATTACCTGGTCTATGTCAGAAAGAAGTCATGGGTTACAAATATCGTAATTTTTAAGCTCGCATGTACACACGGCCACAGATCAAGCTACACATTTTTGTTGCAAAATAGCGCCTATTATAACCGCATAAGGTGCCGCAGTGTGTAGCTTGATCTGTGGCAGTGTGTACGTTACAAGTGTTACAACGCTATCACACACACACACAACGCGTGCAGTCTTGCATTGAATTTTAATTTACATTGCAGTTTTATGTCTTAATTAGTAGTTACTGTTTATAGAAAAAAAATCGTATAATTCATGAAAAATTCAAAGTCTCCAGAATCGTGAGTTGAATCTATGGTATCAGTTTTCGGTACGATGTCCCTTACATCCGGTATAATTCTATTAACTATGTATTTCAGTTATTTCGCATTTCGCATAAATTTCGTGGGCGTAAGAGATTAAGACTATAACAGTGAGAGCGAGGGTTTCCACCCGGTTCATTTAACTTGAGAAGAGATGTAGGTTAGGAGTAGGTCATACATTAAAAGGAAATAGGAAACCGACATAATTAGGAGCCTTTAAGCGTAGGAGGAAACCTTATATTGGTGCTTTTGTTTGTAGCAACATTGCAAGTAGGTATGAGAAAATTGGGAAAGCAAAAATCTATCGAGTTGCCTCGTTAAAAATACCGTGCTGTATTTTTGTGCCTTGATAATCCGTACCCCAGCTCGTCCGAACGCCTCTGTAATCCGAACGACCCCCCTTACCCCTGCGCAACCGCCATTTCTCACAGTTTCTGTCCCGCAGTGCTAAATACTACTCGTCAGAGCACTATATTGGAATTCTTTAAAAAAGTGTGATTAATAGCATTGTATCTAACATACATCTAACGTACATACTTCAATAAACACATTATAATGTAAAATATTTATGTTTTATTTCGAAAAATCCCTTTCAAAATTTTAACATACTATAATCCGAACGCTTCGTGCATGCGAACAGGGTATAAATTTTCGGTGTTCGGATCATCGAGGCCCTGCTGTACTTGATAAAGTAATTTGTAATGTGTAAGTACTAACTAGGTACTTATTTTGTAATTTTTTAACCTCCTTAAAAAAAGGAGGAGGTTCTCAATTCGTTTGTATGTTTATTTTTGTCTTTGAAGGAAGATTTACCTACTCTTTTGTTAAAAGTTGATTTATTTTAAAAATACTTTTTAAATTTTAGGTTTTAGGTATTTTATTGGCTTCTGTTTGGCCACAATCAATAATTTGTCTTCTGAAAGCATGACAATCTTATCATTGGTAATAATATTAATATTTTTTTTTGCAAGAAACACAAAATAATATTCAAAGTCAGTTAACAATCTTTCTACATATTATGCGCAATTCCTATTACATTTAAATAAAATAGCTTAAGACTATCCATTATGTAATCTACGAGATTACAGTAGGTAGGTATACCTTTATATAGAGTTTAATGTGTCCAAGAAATGAGGCATAAAAATCCTATATTTCTTCATTCAAACGCATAGTAGAAAATACGCAGTATAGGAATTTTCATTCACTATACGTCATCAAATTGTAAACAGAGTCGGCCTCGGCATTGCGGGGCTCGGGGCACGAATCGATACAGCCTCGCGAATGTCAAGTTGAAGTGGGCTGGGGCTCGGCTGGGGCCCGGGTGCCGGGGAGGGACTGACGTCATACGCCCACGCGTCACCCTCTGCGCCACTGCTAGGGGGATTTGCAGGCTGGTTGTCCACGGAGAGCTTGAGGTTATGCTTTTATTTTTAACCTCCGAGCGACGCAAAAACGACAGGGTGTTATAAGTTTGACGTGTATGTCTGTTTGTGTGTGTGTCTGTCTGTGGCCTCATAGTGCCTGAACGGATGGACCGATTTTGATTTAGTTATGTTTCAAGAAAATCCGTTCAGCCGTTTAGAAATAATCACCAATTTTCCAGTGAGAGTACTTAAAACAAACATACAAACAGAGATACATTCGCATTTATAATATTTGTATGGATTGTGTAATGTCTTTCATGACTAGAAAATTGGTTAAGGTGAATCTCAGTAAGGTGGAAAAAGTTCTAAGTACTAATAGAAAAAAAAGGAAAAAACAATAAAGTCTCGCTTTCACTGGAATAACCACCTATAAGCCCCCGATTTGCGAAGTCACGATAATACTGCTTGGCATCCGTATAGCGGAATTATTTTAGAAATTTTCAAAGTTTGTTCATTCCATTTTTATTACATTCGAATATTTTTCTCAATAATATGGATTAGTTTTATTTTAAGAATGTTAATCGCAGATTAATATTTACGAAAAAAATATAGTCGGTAAACTAAAAAAGGTTTTTTTACAGTTTTAGATGATATTCCCTGGACAGCGTTGTTGATGATTAGATATTTAGCAGTAAAAAAAAATACAATTGATTTTGATCACATTTTCACCATGGTTAGAGATAGTGTCCCAAAATGTAGGGACTGTAGCAGGGACTGGCCATTCGCGTAGGTACATCATCCCCCCGGACGACAGTAACGTTCTACAGTATATATGTTCCTTGGTAACGTTACCTATTCTTAACGTTACTGGGAACATCATTCAAACTTAAATAAACATCTTCAAGCGTTATAATTTATCACACTGAATTTGCACCTTATCCATTTTTGGTTGTTGGATTTTGTTCAGATTTTTATAAAAGTATGGCAGTGATAACGAAATATACCTACAGCCTGGATGGTTACCTTAAAGTTGAATAGTCGCCAGGCAGCTGCCGATGGGTTCCAAGAGCTAAATTCAAACTCAAAAATGATATTAACTTTACCACCGAATCGTGTTGGGCTCGCTGCGTGTGTTCACACTGTTTTTTTTTTACTATGTTTGACTATAGGCCTGTTTTGACCACATTCTCACCGTCGTCAGTGATGATGTGGCCGATGATAGTAAGCACACAAAGCCTAGAAAGGAACTGGCTCTCAAGTGCAGCTGTCGGGACACACCGAAAGGTACTTGGCGACAGAATTTCAACTTGAGGGTGGCAGCCAGCCAGGCGGGTACTACAAAGTACCTACCACCGTGCTATGGTTTTCTCACGATGTTTTCCTTCACCGAAAGCTCAAGCTCATTGTAGGTAGCAGTCTGGTTGTATGGAGTACGCAGGGCCTGCCTGGCAACGATATTATGAGAAATTATGTTAAAAAAAAGTTTTCCCTGCATTCCTTATTGCAAGAGATTTAAAAAAATATATATGTTAAACTAGAGAATATACGATAAGGAATCAGTTTTTTTTTAATTAAAATTTTATTAGTAATTTCGGAAAAAAGTTGCGTAAATGCCTCTTTATAGGGTTATGTACCTCAAAAGGTAAAAAAAGGAACCCTTATAAGATCACACTCTTGTCCGTCTGTCAGTGTGTCACCACCGATTTTTAAAATTAAAAACAGTTCTTCTCATATTTGTTCCATCCAAATAATTTGAAAATATTAACTTATATTCTGAGATCTAATAGAAAGGAATTAGTTTTCTTACTTTATAAAACAATCCTTTTTATTCATAAAAGTGCCCCTCGCTTGTCTTGCTTGTTCCTGTCAGTTTAGTAAGGGACGGAGAGCATCCTCTTCGGCAAGGCGTTAGTTTTATTTTATGTAATGGATTCTTACTTAGGTACCATCAACAAAGTTGAAGCATGATCAGTTTTGAGACCTTTTCGCTTGCAGCCAGTAATCTTAGTTCGCCCTGTCCATTGTTGACAATAAAACGGTCTCTTGTAAAATCTTTTGTCTAGACTATTTTATGACAAGCGAATTGTCTGGTTATATTTTGTGAGACACAGGTAGCGGCTGGTCACTGTAAACAAAATACACTCTTAAGGTGATCATGCTTCAACTTTGTCGATAGTACATAGTCTTGTATTAATACTATTTTAAATAACGGAAATAGAAATAGAAAATAAGCTCTTATGAAACCAATCTCAATGTTTTCTTCATTACATTATTTCCCGTTAGGTATTTGGAAATGCTCTCAATTCGCAGTTTTCCCTTTTGCAGTGGATTAATTGTGGTCCAAGTCAAAAGCAAACGGCGATTGTGTTTTTATGAATGGATTACGAACAGCTCATACAGATACCGCTGTAGATTTTTAACTAGATCTATGTAGCTTATTAAAAATAGTAAAGGAGCTCATCTGGTCCCCATAGTTATATCAGATAGCCGTGTATGAAGAATCTCTCAGGATATTATTATAATTATCCCAGTGCTGTTTAGTTTGGGATACAGATGTTCGTTTGTAAAGGACTTTTAAAAGTATGTATGTATTTTATGAAATTCTCTTCAGGTTTTGAGTTCCTCTGCAACTTCATTTAGGTGCTCAGATCGGTATCAATTGGATAATAAAATAATAAAAAAAAAAAACAATAATTAAAACATTACTATCTGTTAAATTTATGTAAGCACTTTCTTTCAGTTCAATCAGTAAACCAAACTCTTATAACTTGTACCAAAAACAGAGGGAGGTTTCTCTATTGAGCGGGTTCTCTCATGAATGGCGTGCTGACGTCACTGGGCAGGGCGGGACGCCGCAGCGGGGCGAGTGGCGCGAGGGGCGGGCGGGGGCTACAGGGTTGGGGGAGCCTTGAACTTGCTGCATTGATTTTCCTAGCCCTGCACTTGAACTGCAGTACCAACGCGGGTGTTTCAGGAAATAACGCTGGCTATTTTAAAGGTTCCACTTTCGCCTTTGAGGTTCTATTTATACCTCAAATTGGTTTATTACAAGCTCTATATTATAGTCTTGTACAAGCTTTGATTTGCAATATTGAACAGTCGCTACCTTTGTCATTGGAATGGAAGAAGCGAAAAAGAAGTGGATAGTGAGAAGTCATCATCATCATCATCATCATGTCAGCTGAAAGACGTCCACTGCTGGACAAAGGCCTCCCCAAGGATCTCCACGATGGCCGGTCTTGCGCTACCCGCATCCAGCGGTTTCCCGCGACCCTCACGAGATTATCGGTCCACCTTGTGCTGCCCACGCTGCATCTTTCGGTTCGTGGTCGCTACTCGGCCGTCGGTTCTACGAGCGATGTGCCCCGCCCACTGCCACTTCAGTTTGCCAATTCTTCGGTTTATATCGCGCTCGCCGATTTGTACAGTGAGGCTCTCAACCGGGGGAGAGAGAGTCCCCCGCGTATGTCTCGTTGCCCAACGCTGTCGCTGGCATATACAGGATGATTTTCAAATGATTTGAAACGCTATGCTCTTAAACGACATTAACATTTTTCTAAAATTATAAAAAAAAAGCTACTGCTACATTGGTCAAATCAAATAGCGCACGATTCCTCGCGGTTTCCTGTTACACATTTCCGTCCCGAAATCACAAAATCACTCCAAGATATTGCTGGAAAGCGAGAGGAAAAATGTTACACACCAAAAACTTTCGCTTCGGTCAGTAGTTTTTAATATATTTAGGTTACGTTGTAATAAGGATAAAGTGATTTTTAATTCCAAGACAAATACTCGGGCGTAGTTCCAAGTTTCAATAGACTAATCTTAATAATTTTCCTTTCTAGCATATTCTCATACACGTATTAAACATTTCAATGACACATTTGTCATCAAATGAATAATAATAACCGGCTACAAATACCAATGTACCGTCACTTTTCGTCAATTTGGTCATCGAATGACGAGGAGCACGTCACGCGTCCAGACGTCATCGGTCGCCGACGCGTGCGCTCGCGCAGCCGCGTCACGCATGGATAAGATAATGTTAAGTAAAACAAAGTCAGTTGGATTTTTATTTGTTTATATTCTTGAATAATATATTTTTTTTCTTTTTTTGGTGGTTGTATTTAGTGTTGGTAATAATTATTAAATTTATGTCAAATATTTTTTGAAAATTATTGATTAAAAAGTATAGTAAAACTTTCCTGTCAGAAAGCTCAGTGTTAATGACATAGACACAGCAAAACTGTAGTCACCTGGCTATCAAATCAATTATTTTTTTAATTTATTTCGGTAGGTATGATATAAAGTGCGAATGATGCATAAAATAGAAGAAGTTCCCAAATTCAACTCACGATTGTAGGTGAATTTACAAACTTTTGAAAGTTTCATATTTTGTATGAAACACTGCGGTACGGATGCAGAAACCAGCAAAAAATATTTGATATTTCTTTTCAGATATAGTGTAGGTAGGTACATCCATATACACAAAACACACAATTAATTTAGGTTCCCTAGTCATAGATTGTGGTAAAGCAAAAAAAAATATCCAGTTGGAAGGTAAGAAAAACTAACAATAATAAACTAGAAATAAAAATCTTCAATTTATTTCCTCGTTAAAAAATATGAAAAACAACACATGTTTCAAGTTTCAAGTAAACACAAACGTAAATCTGTATAACAAAATAAATTATAGTTTTTATGTGTGTTACAGGGCCAGTGACGTCATTCCGTTCTATAGCAAAGGTTGATTCTGTTACCGATAAGAAAAATGATGTAAATCCAAATATTATGATTTAATCTTGAAATGAGTTATTAGGAAAACTTAAATTATTTTGTTACTAAAACTATTTTTGTTACAGCTCATATTTTTTATGAGTTGTTAATTTATTCAAATCATCATTATAAAGAGTTAATCAATGACAATTGGAATATTCCATACAATTTTAAAGTAAACACCTAATCACAATGGTTTTCCGTATACGTTTTTTCGAAGCACGCTTTAAGTTAGTGCGTCTGCGCAGGAAAATAACAGATAAAGTGCGGACGGCAACTGTGTCACGTAGGCGTATCGTGTGGAGGGCAGTACGCGCGCCCTATGATTTTATATACTTATTGTCTTACCTAGAGTTGGTAAGGTGCTTTTAAAGTGACCACATAATGGTATTACAATAATTTCAAACTCCACATGTTCCCGCGGTTTTCTGTTGTTTTTATTTCATCATAGAATGGAGAAAAAAAAAAGTTAACGAATAACATTGTGACTTATATTCTTCATTCTTCATGTATTTTAATTTTTTTTCAAGTAAAGTTGAAGTCAGTTATGTTCAATCATTTTCAAGTCATATTCAATTTACTTTTTGAGACAACTTAATTTCATTTCACTTCATTGGTGCATTTGTCTCATCTTTATTGGACAAAATACCACCGATTATATTCAATAAAACTCAAAATATACGATTTTATACGAAAATAAAACAAAAACGCAAGTTCCCGCCAAAAAGTCCATTCCTGAACAAATTTCCCACGGTGTGGCTGGACTGTTATCACTAGATGGCGTTAGTTGGCGCTAAAGATAAAGTTGTATTTTGAGATACATATTTCAGAGATAACCAGTTGCTACGTCTACGTATAGACGTTTGATCGTGTTTGATGAAAATCTCACCGTAGTCAATGATAATTTGGCCGATGTAATTTCTTTAAAAAATATATTATTAGTATAGGTATTTTAAAATATTTTTCATTCATTATAAAGCCAATTTTTTCAGTCAATGTCATCGTTTACGCAACAAATGATGGCAGAATGATGACTGATTGTAAATCATAAGATAATAGCATAACTAGTTTTTACCTGCGAATGTCGATAAAATGGCTCAAATTGTTCGATAGCATTACAAATCGTTATTTCGAAGTGATTCATTATGCTTATGTTATTTGAATAAAAATGACACATTTGGAGGATTTGCTTGTAGACCGCTTTGTTTTTTTAAAATCATAATATCGATGTCTCAGGTACTTACTATAAATATGAAAAAAAGAGTTGGTGTTTTGATACGAAGACTTTTCGTCTAATAATTATATGATTTAATTTATAAATTAATGTTTTGGTGATCATTAAATTAAATTTATGGTCTTAGACTATTCAGTAGCTTGTTTTTTTTTCTTAACTACAATAATTCAATTCAATTCATGCTATCGCAGTCCACTGCTGGACATAGGCCTCTCCCAGGCTGCGCCACAACACCCTGTCCTTCGCTTTCCGCATCTAGTCTGTCCAAGCCGTCTTCGTCGGTCCACCTAGCTGGGGGGCGCCCCACACTACGCTTGCCGGTGCGTGGTCTCCACTCCAGGACTCGTGTGCTCCAACGGCCATCAGTCCTTCGACAAACATGGGGCTACCATAAGGGGGCAACGATTTTCTTTAGTTTTAATTGAGTTGTTTACAATTTGTTCAGACATGACAAGAGCAATGTTATAGCCAGCCAGATACGTTATTTTTCAACCACCAGTCCGAAGTTCAATTCAAATATCACCTATCACGTGAAAATAACATGTGCTGCTAAGCAAGGTTTTCTGACATTATCAATAGATTGAATGGCCGCTCCCACCTAAGTATTAAACTAATCTCTTGGTTGGAATTATTTACTATCGCCAATATTTATCGCTAGGTTGCCTTATGAACATTTTTGGTATGTGAAAATAATATATCAATATATACTACAATGGTATTTTTTTGAAAGGACTAAGTTGGTAGCCTCAGATGGCTGCAACAACCTTACCGGACAAATCGGCGAGCGCAGAGGGCTCTCAGCCGGGTAATATTTAGGTAACAACGCCTGAGGGCACTCCCGAATGGGGTACGAACCTCGGCTCAGGGCGTTACCGGGGGAGGGGGAGCTACAAGTGACATTGAATGCCGAGACGAAGGTCGCGAGCTCGAATCCTATAATTAATTTACTACGAAGTAAAGCATCGTAGGACGGTGGTAGGGTACTTCATAGTACCTGCCTGGTTGCTTACCCTCAAGTTGAATATCTGTCGCCAAGCTACACTCGAGAGTTAGTTCTCTTCTAGGTCTTGTGGCGGCAACAGAAATACATCACCTGTGAAAATTTCAACTTTCTAACTATCATGGTTCATGAGATACAGCCTGGACAGACAGGGTCCCGTTTTACCCTTTGGGTACGGAACCCTAAAAATAAGATAATGTCTGATGACTATAGGTTGAATATACAAAAAAGAAGCCTTGCTGAGTTTCTTGCCGGAGTCTTCTCAGTTCAAGTGTATTACGAACCGGTAGTAGAGTCTATTGTAAAACTGTAACTGTTGACATTTATAAGTGCCGTAATAGGGCCTAAACTGAATAAATGAGTTTTGATTTCGATTTAATCAGGCCGTGCTCATTATTAGAAAATTATGTTGCAATCATCTTTTTTTTGTACTACCCTCGTGTTTTGATTGTGAGGTCGATAATCGCCTATAGTTCTTTGGAAAGCAGTTAGCCGAGAACACTCACGCGTAAACCGTGAATACAGAGACAGTTGAAGTGCTTTTTTCAAGAACATTTCTTGGACATTTTCTCTTAGGTATATTCCTTGATTTTGTGAAATTGCGCATAAGCTATAACACCTGTAATTCAGCAAGAACGAGATCTGCCGTACTGACTCATGTCTGGACTGGTGGTGGAAATGAAATAGGTTAGTGGTAGCATATTTTCTATCACCATTGATCACGTTTCTTGTGAATTCCTATTTCGTGTGTTAAAAATAGCAACCAACTTAAGGAGACGATATCCGAGAAATGATGATTCTATTCTTTGTTGCAAGTTAAACTAGAGAATATATGACGATGAATAGTTTTTTTTTATTTGAATTTTTCATTAGTAACGTCAGAAAAAAAAATCGTGAATATACATTTTAAATTTAAGACAGATTAAATTTAATACATTTTATTCGGCCAATCCAAATAACTTGAAAATATGAACATACATTCTGAGATTTAATAGAAAGGGAATAGTTTTCTTACTTTAAAAAATGCTAAAGTGCTTATACTACGAAAACCAGTTAACTGATATAATACTTTTTTTTTGTAAATACATACTTAGATGACAGTAGATAATCACACCCAGACTCAGGACAAACAGACATGAGACACACAGGACCAACATTTTCCTAGATGGGGGGGAGCCACGACCAGCGTAATAGGTGGTTTCTTAACCAACTTAACTTGTCAAATGGTCAAAAACAGGACAAAAAAATGCATGAGTACAAAAGTTTTCCATCACAAATATCGAGCGTGATGCGTGATACAAGAGATACTTAGATCCGTTTTAACAACTTACGTCATATGATAACGCCGCGCCGTGTGCCTCTTACATTGATTATTTGATAATAGTACAGCTAAACAAAAATAACATGCGATAAACGTTTATGAATAGATAATGTTGATATGCGATTGGCAACTATGTATCTTGTACTTGATATGTCAGGTGATTCGAGTTTTAGCCGGTAATTATTTGATTTCTTGATGGTACTTGGTAATTTCATACTTAAGCCCTGTCATGTCGTAATATTATCACCATAAATATTGGTAAAATCAAACTAGCTAGTCATAAAAACGTAAATTAAACTCATTTACAAAAAAAAAATTAAAAACGAATTCAATATATGTGGTCTAGAATTTGAAAAATAGAACAAGCTATGCTTAGTTTTGGCACATAACCGTGTAAAAATAATACATAAAAAAAATATTATATAAATAATAATATAAAATGTCAGGATATAAATTTATTTATAACCTTTTTTCCGTCAGGGGTTAAAAGGGTGGTTACAATTAACAAATAAAGGTATTTTTAAATTTGCGTAAAAGTGAAGTTTAAAAATACGAACTTCAAAGGCTAACAGCGTAGTATTTTTTTAAGCAGATTATAAAAGTTAATTTAGCACGTGTTAGCACGTGAGTCAGTGAACTATATTGTAGACCCTTGTGGTCTAATGGGTCCATGGCCTGACTGATGACGTTGAAATATTAAAAACGGCACCTCAAGTTATATTACTGCTGGCAATTAATTTTCGAATTTACAGCAATTTGACAAATTTGGAAATTCTAATGAATTTTTAATAAAAAATATTGGAAATACAGAGACAGTGCTGCATCTCGAAATTGCTCGAGCTACCCCAGATGCTGTTTTTCTGGTATTGATATTTTCTGTACTAATTTTATAAGAGGAAAATTTTTCTCTTGAATCACTCTATCTACTGGAAAACTGCATTAGTAGTTTAAAAGATCTAATCGAACAGACAACGGAAGCGACATCATTTTATACTATGCCTTTTATTATAAGCTTTCAATAACACTTTGTACGTCAAATATAATTATTAGGGAGCTTACCTAAAGAGAGGGAAGAGCCTGCCTAAACTACGCCACTGGGTAAATAAAACCATAACAACGAAAAGTCTGAAATTTTTTGTGAAGATCTTTTTCGTGATACCAACGACCTTATCAATTCTGTCTTTTTCCTTTTACCATTGAACGAAAGAGAGGGCATTGAGAAGTTAATATGAGGGTATTAACTCTCAAGAGTTCACGCCATCCACAACTGGCATATCGAACACGTTCGCATCAAATATTGACACTTTTAGGGTCAGAGGCCGTTGCCCTGAGTCCTTTCGTGCGACCCCTTTAGCCTAATTCGAATGTTTACTTGATTTATTTTTATCCTCTTGTTCTTATATTTTGCGGCCAGTTTCATTCAAGTGCTGGGTGTGTCTCCATAATGTAAATAAATTGCTTGTGATTCTATTTCCAATTTTGTGTGGTTATTTTTTGTTGGCTTCATTTTTTAAGGTTCATGTTTGATCACCTTCTATTATTTCATCATCATATTCATAGGATAATGTAATCAATGGATTTTTATTACATACGAATATTTTATGTGTATGTTTATTACCACACAGCTCCATCAACGGATTTGAATAAACACTCACACTCTTGGAACATTAATAGATCGTAGCTTGGATTACCTAAAATTTGATTTATTTTATCCATGAAAAATATAAGATTCCTCGGGAATGGAGGAAGAAAATCTGACTAATTATATAACTTATTACTTCAACTAAACTTTCTCAAAGGCCGTTTAGTTAACAACCTACTGGCCCATTCTCCGTGTCCCGGAGGATATTAGCCTTTGTCCCCCAGAATCTAGGACAGGCTAGACGGCAGCTTGATGCAATTAATCGTAAACACTATATCACTGCGTATCGCTTATCAGATTCAATCGAATGCCATTGGCCAATCGTAACACTTGTAAAGTGTTAAGAGTAAAAACTCTTTATAAGGCAATCGCCTTTGTATGATTATTTAAATTAGGATTCGAATAATAAAACAAAAATGGTCAGTCGTCTATCGTACTTGTCTAAAGCATTTTTATTTCTCCTAACTATAACAGGGTTATGGGCCCAGTTGCGTTGTAAAACTGAAAATTTCGTTACCGAAAAATGAGTAGGAGCGATAAATTTGTGGCCGAAGCGTCAAACTCGACAGGGAGTGGGCTTCACATTGAGAAATTGAAAGGGCGTGAAAATTTCATGATCTGGAAATTTAATGTGAAGAATCTACTGATTCATGATGACCTGTGGTGTTCTATTGTTGGATATCCAGCAGATGACAAGTCTAGCGTGGAGAACAAGCGACGAAAGAACGAGAAGGCATTGGCAAAAATATGTCTGTTGGTTGATGCGACTTGCGTTTCGCATGTAATGACTGCTAAAACGAGCAAGGAGGCCTGGATGAGCCTTGAAAAGGCTTATGAAGACAAGGGCATAGGTAGAAGATTGAAGCTTCTACGGGATCTGTGTGCGGTAAAGCTGGATGATTTTGGTGGAGACATGGAGCAATATGTCAGCCAATGTATATCATTGTCACAACAGCTAGCAGCAGTTAACAAACCGATTGATGATGAATTCTTAGCCGCGGTGATTCTTCAAGGACTACCATCCAAGTATGATCCAATGATTATGGCCATGGAAACCAGTGTTAGTGACTTGACTAGTTATTTCGTAAAGGCGAAGTTACTTCAGGAGACTAAGTGGTCGGATAAAAGCGGTGAATGCTTGATCACTAAAAAGCCTGTGAAAACAGTCGAGAAACGTCAAGTGAAGAAACCAAAGTGCTGGAATTGTGGAAAGTTTGGTCACGTGAAAAGAGAGTGTACCCAGAAAGGGGCAGCTATGATGGCTTCTCAGATCTTGGCTGACACTTGGTACCAGGAATGACGTGGCAGCTAAGCGGTTGGATTTGGTGCATACTGACTTGTGTTTGATTCCAGTCGCATCTCACTCGGGTAAGCGGTATATTTTAACATTTTTAGATGATCACTCCAGGAAGGTGTTTGTTTATTTCTTGAAAAATAAGAGTGAAGTCACAGAGGTCACTAAAAACTTTGTTAAGTTCGTAGAAACTCAATGTGAATCCAAAGTAAAGTCGATACGAAGTGATAACGGCACTGAGTACGTAAATAGAGAGTTAAGTTCATTCTTTACGAAGAAAGGGATCGTGCATCAAGTAACCGTTCCATATTCTCCTCAGATGAACGGGGCGGCTGAACGATTAAATAGAACTCTTTTAGAACGTGTACGTTGTATGTTATTTCACGCGGGTTTGGATCAAAAACTATGGGCTGAGGCAGCAAATACTGCTGCGTACCTTATTAATCGGTCTCCGTCTAGTAGATTAGGTGGGAAGACTCCCGAGGAAATTTGGTCGGGGAATGAGGTTAAATATGACCACTTGAGGATTTTTGGTTGTGCAGCATATGCACATGTAAATAATTTCAAGCGTCATAAACTTGAACCAAAAAGTAAACGCTATATTCTAGTTGGATATGAAGGCGGTAAAGTGTACAGGTTATATGATGCAGTAAGTCATAATATAACGCGAAGTCGTGATGTCATATTCGATGAAACTGTGTTCCCGGCAAAAGAGATGGGAACTGTACAGAAGCACTCTACTGTAAGAATATTTCTTTCAGGGGAAGAGGGTGAGACTCATAAAAATGCAGTTCTGGGTGACACTGCTGAACAACATGCTAATATTGAAGTTGTGGGTGATACTGCTGAACGACAGGCGGGTGCAGAAGAGCCAACCTTGACTGGAGAGGTGGTTGCATCGAGCGCTGGTTGTGGTGGTGACGGCGACAACACTTCACTTTATGAAGACACTTTGGAAGATATACCGGAACCTGAACCAAGGTACAATCTAAGGTCTAGACAGCCTAAAGGTATGTCTGCATTTTATACGATGCCACCAGAACCACTAACTGTGACAGAAGCTTTAAATTCGGAACAGAGTGATTTGTGGATGCAAGCAATGCAGGACGAAATCGACTCGTTTATTCAACATGATGCTTGGGAGTTGGTGAATAGGCCGTTAGATAAAAATGTAGTCAAGAATAAGTGGATCTTCAAAATAAAGTGTGACGCCGAGGGGAAGATAGCTCGATATAAAGCAAGGCTAGTCGCAAAGGGTTATACACAAAAGTATGGTGAAGACTATAATGAGACTTTTTCCCCAGTGGTACGATACAGCTCTATGAGGCTTTTGTTAGCAATTGCTGTAGAGATGGACCTGGACATAGAACATCTAGACGTGCAGACAGCGTTTCTTAATGGAAGTCTAAATGAAGAGATATACATGTGTCAACCAGAGGGTTTTGTTTCATCAGGTAATGAAAATAAGGTTTACAGATTGAAAAAGGCGGTCTATGGTTTGAAACAAGCGTCGCGTGCTTGGTATCAAAGAGTCAAAGACTTGCTAGTGTCAACTGGTTTTGTTCAATGTAAACTAGAACAATGTATTTTCTACAAACGAGAAGGTAAATCGGTCATATATATTGCTTTGTACGTAGATGATTTTATAATTTGTTTTAACGATATGCGTTTGGCTGAAGAGCTGAAAAAAAGTCTGGAGAAACCGTTTAAAATTAAAGATTTAGGTGCGGTACGGCATGTTCTTGGAGTTGCAGTAAAACGTAACAGAACAAACAAAACTCTAGAGCTTTGTCAAGCGCGTTATATTGAACACTTGCTTAGTAGGTTTAATATGTCGGAATGCAAACCAGTCAAGACTCCTTTGGAACCTAACGTTAAAATTACTGACACGAAAGTATTGGATATTGATGCAGTCCCATATAGACAATTGATAGGTTCTCTAATGTATTTGAGTGTGTTTACACGGCCGGATATAACATATGCAGTTTCATATCTAAGTCAATTTAATACGTGTTATACTATGGAACACTGGAAGGCTGCGAAACGTTTATTGCGGTATCTGCAAGGCACTAAAAATGTTAGCCTAGTGTTTAGTAGGTCAGCTAGTACGAAGGTGGAGGGGTTTGTAGACGCGGACTGGGGCGGTGACATAAAAGACCGGAAATCATTTTCAGGATTTGTTTTTAAATATGCGGGAAAGTTAATTTCGTGGGAGTGTCGAAAACAAACATGCGTAAGTTTGTCTAGTACTGAAGCTGAGTACGTTGCTCTCAGTGAGGCAGCTAAAGAAGCAAATTATTTAAAAAATCTTGTATCTGAGTTGACTATGGACTGTGGTTCCAGGTTAATAATTAGTTTATTTAATGACAATCAGTCAGCTCAAAAACTTGCAGTTAATCCAGTGTTTCACAGAAAATCTAAACATATAGACATCAGGTATCACTATGTTAGGGAGGCTCTGGATAATAATGTAATAACATTGAATTATTTGCCTACTCAGGAAATGGTGGCTGATGTACTGACAAAGCCTTTGAATACTTTCAAACATATGTATTGTTTTGAGAAGCTAGGTTTAGTTTTTGTTAAAGATCTATTGTAAATAAATAAAGGTGATTGAGGGGAAGTGTTAAGAGTAAAAACTCTTTATAAGGCAATCGCCTTTGTATGATTATTTAAATTAGGATTCGAATAATAAAACAAAAATGGTCAGTCGTCTATCGTACTTGTCTAAAGCATTTTTATTTCTCCTAACTATAACATAAAGTGATAGTACCATAAGTGGAACACTGTTCAAATCGCGAAAAAACGTTGTGTTTAGACAGTTTTTTTGACGAATCCTTTCGTCTATTAGTCATACGAAAAATATATGTTATAGTTTAGTTCATCATGTTTCAATTGTATTGATTAAAATTGACGTAAACATCCCTGAATTTGGAAAAACAATATTCTACCACATGCAAAATAGGTTTCGAAAAGGGAAAATTTTGATAAAACGGCTTATCTGATCTGAATATTACACCAAAAAAAAAAATAATTTTATAGTACTTATCTATACTAATATTATAAAGAGGAAAGATTTGATTGTTTGTTTGTATGTTTGCATTGAATAGGCTCCAAAACTACTGAACCGATTTGAAAAATTCTTTCACTAATAGGAAGCTACATTATTCCCGAAGGTTATAGGCCACTTTTTATCCCGGGAACGCGAGTGAAACCGCGCGGAACAGCTAGTAATAAATAAAAATCAAGCATAAGTCTAAGTTTTGAGTACTTATTTGTAGGTCATTGGCGTTAGTGATCCTCATAATAAATTAGGTAAAGTGGATCGATAGTGAAATCCTTGTTCTTCTTTTCATGAGTTGTTTGTTATTAATAGGCGTGATGACTAAAAAAAAAAAAATTGTCCATCAGTTAGATTACTAAAAAATATTGGACACATGTTTTTTCTTTAGTTCTGAAAACAAAAAATAACGAAGATACAGTGCGTATAAATATCGCGTGTCGTCACGTTTTAGTACACTTTTTACAGAGAAGTGACGTCACAAACCCCCACTCCTGAACTTTGATGCGACCTATCTTTGTAGGTTTTTATTGATTTGATAAAATAAAAAATACGTATCCAATATTTTTTGATAACCTAACTGACGGACTAAATAGAATTAATTATTTTTTACCCAGTTATCATCCCTATTGTAAGATTGTAGTGTAAAATGCTTGGTAGTTTAATTAAAATCGTCTTGTGTTTTTACAAGAGCATAAAGCTTCTTCCATGATGCCTTAGGAATAAATTGAGGCGTTTAATATATTTTTAGGACCACTGAAAATTTATACTCGGTGATTTTGCGGAATAGTAGTTCGAAAGGGCATTGAAGTGCCTTTAAGTTATAAAAAAATATTTTTGAGTGGAAAAAAACACTAAAATATTACCATACAAATTGAAAAAATATATCTATACAAATTAATAATTCTAACTTAGTCAAAATCAAAATCAAAAACTCATTTATTCAGTTTAGGCCCTAATAAGGCACTTATGAACGTCAACAGTTACAGTTTTACAATAGACACTACTACCGGTTCGGAATACACTTGAAGTGAGAAGACTCCGGCAAAAAACTCATGTCTCACTAGTATGTACCATACAGCAATAAAGTAGCTATAGTCCGTTCAGAAAGAGAGATACTTATGCGCTTATGCTAAACTTCAAATTGACATAACTTTCATGGATAAGTATGTATTGAGATATACAGATTGATATGTATTATGCCGTCATTTTTGTATCATAATACAAAAATACACTTTTTTTCTTCATGAAGTTCGAATATGTTTTGTTGTGCGGCTGTTTTTTTTTCCATTCCAAATGAGGAAAAATATTAAATAGTTTCGATGTTTTAGGTAGGTAGATGACAGTATAGTATGACACAACTTAGATGAAGCATCGGCAAACTTCGTAAAATCGATCGTTCTCGAAAAGAGTGCGCCTACAACATTACTCATGTGTTAAAAAATGATCGGCGAAAATGATCTTGTTGAACGTTGAATGGCGCGATACTGAATTATTTTTATTTGTTGTGTAAATCGGAAGTGAAGTGTACGAAAACGATTCGCCGATGCTACATCTAAGTTGTGTCATACTGTACCTACAGTGTCATCAGCATTTTTTTCAATATTATCAGGAATGGTTCGCAGAGCTTACTTATTTGAGAGTTTGTATTATGTTATTAAAAGTTATCCGTCCAGTATCGCAGTGTCAGTGGGTCAGTGAGGTCCTATACCACAGAGGTCACTCCGTATCGTAAATAATATTACTATGATGATTTTATATTCATTTTACATAATTTTATGAGATAATTTATTACCTCTCATTACTATTGGTTCACAATAGATGAATTTAGAAATAGTTTAGTAATGGCTCCATAAGAGGATGCTCTCCGCGAATGACCCCTTCCCTTACTATACTGTCGGGGACAAGCGGAATAGGCGAAGCGCTCTTTTAGCAAAAAAAGGCCGTTTTATGTAATTTAAAAAAAATCTAAGGCCTTTTTTAACAAGTAAGAAATCTATTCCCTTTCTATTAGATATCATCATATCACGTATGTTAATATTTTCATGTTATTTGGATGGATCAAATAAGAGAAAAATCATTCTTAGTTTTAAAAAGGTGCATCTTCTCGATTTTTTTCAGACGTTACTGATGAAAAAAAAATGTATATTAATTATTATATTCTCTAGTTTAACATATATTTTTTACAAGTACAACCATATTTTTATAGCTTAATAAAAAAAAATACGTATATTGGCTGATACATATTGAGATACGAATCTGCGCAGTCATGGGTTACCATTCAGGTCATTGAATAATCAATTCCTATTTGACTGTGACTGAATTGGCATTAGGAAGTAGGTAGGTATACCTTAAAAAGGTCATAAAAATTATAATCTAGAATAGTAACACAAAATTATTTCCAAACTTTAAGAAAATATCAACCAAAAGTTTAGCACTAAAATACTTTTACACGTAGGCTTGAGTACCTATTAGATTACTCGAGTAATTAATTTCTAGGTTTCTGATTGCCGCTAAGTGTTTTTACCAGAGGTTTTACGCTAAACTTGTAATTGTTATTATTTCGTAATGGTAGTGCTTACATTACTGAAATTGCGTACTATTCTTTGATAACTAGCTTTCCGCCTCTATTTTACCCCCTTAGTAATTGAATTTTCAAAAATCCTTTCTTAGCGAATGTCAAAGTCAAAGCCATTTTTCAGGTGAGCACTTATGAAGGTCAAATTTACTGAATTTACCACCGGTTATGTCATAATAGATATCTGTATGCCAAATTTCAGACCGATCCGTCCAGTGGTTTGAGCTGTGCGTTGATAGATCAGTCAGTCAATAAGTCACTTTCTCCTATTATATATCCGGCCTAATATACCCAACCAAAATAAACCTCCATCCATCATTCATATCAATCGATATTTCTTATTTTAAAAGTGTTACCAACAGTCAAATACTTAATCTGTTATTTTGCGCACACGTGACTAAGCTAAAAATGTAACTAAATTATAATTATCTAACGTGCCACGTGTGTGGACACTCTTGCTCCATCGCATCTCCATGGTACATCGACCGAAGCTGGCGCAGCAGCCAACAGTGCAGAGAACCTTAAACGGCACAAATATAGCGGAATATCAAGTACGTATATATTTGAGCCGTTTGGGGTTGAAACCTTAGGACACTGGGGTCATCGAGCTCACCACCTCTTTAGAGAAATCTCTAAGCGGTTGGTGGAAGCTACGCGGGATCCCAGAGCTGGCGGCTACTTAGGCCAAAGAATAAGCCTCGCAATACAGCGAGGCAATGCCGCCAGTATTCTTGGTACTCTGCCACCAGGGGAGGAGTTAGGGGAAGTTTTTTATTTATAATTAATTTATTTTTAGTTACATTTATAAGTAGTTAGTTTGTTTAGTAGTTAGGTTAGTATTAAATTATTATTTAAAAATGTAAATAGTCAGATATTATTATATAATAAATTTATTATCTAACGCAATATTTTTAATTGTCATATCAGTTTGTTTGCACCAGAGCGAGGCGGGAGGCGCGTGAGTGGAGGGCCTGACCCTCGATAACCCACCGGTACCAGCCGGTTTGCCTTTATTATGCGTCTGCGCAGCCGTTTCAAGTCCTTTGAAGCTGATTATATTGACAACCAAGTAATTTTGCAATAATAATCGCGAGCTTTTTTTATTAGCTTTTCGTATTATAGTTTCAGTCGGGATCCGAGTGATGTGATAATTTTATTGGTCATTTTTTAATCCCTGACAAAAAATAGGGGTATTATAAGTTTGTAGTGTGTATCTGTGCACCTATCTATTCTCTGTGTCTGAGTATCTGCGGAATAAATCTTTGATGGCTTAGATATATCTTGGTTATTTTTATAGTTATCCGAAATATATTTTTTTCCTGAGCTCTTTTTTTTTTAAAGGACTAAGTTGGTAGCCTCAGATGGCTGCAACAACCTTACCGGACAAAACCTCCTGAGCTCTAACTCATCGCAAAAAAAACATATTTTTTGATTTATTATGTACTAGATAGGTATACAGGTACATTACAGACATAAATTACAAATCTTAGTGTAGATATAGATGGCGTTAAGTGAACTTATAATGATATTTTGTTATATTATATATGAAGATTATTCTAATACTCCTACAATTAAAATTAATATACCTAAATTAATTAAAATAATATCATTTATTAAAATGTAACAATTACCAAAAAGGAAATGTGGCCCATGAGGGGATCGAACCCGCGACCTTCGCGTTATTAGCACGACGCTCTAACCAACTGAGCTAATGGGCCGATGAATATTGGGTCGAAAATGTTGTTCAGATGCATTTCATTCAAGTGACAATCCAATAAAAAATTCGAGATCAAAATAAAAAAACATGGGTTACAATTTTCATTTCTGTCAATGTCAATTCAGTCAATAGCAACGAAATCTTTAAAAATATAATTATTTTCTTTTAGCAGTGTCGAGGTCAGCATTCATCACTTCATTTGAATTGCTAGTTATTGAAATAAATGCCACCGTTAAATATTCAATGAAATGGAAAACACACAATTTTGTATCTTCATGAAAAAATCTAACAAAAAACCATAAACAAACATCATAATACTAACACTACACTCAATTTAACAATATTAACACGCATTTACATTATTATACTCACATGTTAATTGATAAAACCGAACATAAGGTTATCAGAAAAAACAAATATTTCGCATTGTTTTATTTTTTTTAATTGCACTACGTTGACAAAGGTCAATAGTTAATTTAATTCCTGTTAAATCAGGGTTGAACACTTGGTAACAAACAATTTTTTAGAATATTTGAAATGAGAATTTGTCTTTGGCATCTATTTACGTACGAGTACAAGTAGGTACTTTCTAATTGATTAAAATAAATATTTTAAATTTCGAATAATATTAGGTATGTTTGTCATAAATATTGATGCTTATACAGTAGGTTCACTTTTATATTACAGTAAAAATGGTTTCTCGAAACCTTTTTCGGAGGTTGGTACTCAAATGGCAACTTATTCTACTTCCTACTAATATTATAAATGCGAAAGTTTGTTACTTGATCACGCTCAAACGGCTGGACCAATTTTGATGAAATTTGGCATAGAGGTAGTTGACATCCTGGTTTCACACATTAGCTACTTTTTAAGCTTCGGGAACATAAGATCCCTCGGGAACTGTATTGTAGATCTCTGCTTTAGGTATAAAACATATAACCTAAACAAAATTAATCTTAATTGGTTAACTTGTATATTTGTCACCGGAAATGTATGAAACATAGGAATTGTACACAATTCCTGTGTATTTCCTCTAGGAAATTATAATTCAATAATGATATTAGGAAATATCATTATTGAAACCTATTGAAAAAAATAGGTTGGGGTTATTTTTTTTATTTTGCATAAATTAGAAAGTATTCGCACAAAAGTACCTTTCACTTACAACCCCCCAAATACCGCTATCCTTACAAATATCCCGAATGTAATACTCCGATAGATATTTAGGAAATGTATGGATTTCCTAGAAAATGTATACAATGAAGGATTAGATACTTTTCCGTTAACATATCTACAAAGTACCAAATTAAGTAGGTATTTACGAGTACAACATACAAATAGTGCCGTGACCCCGTCGCAGGCGCAGACACGATATCAATGTTGATATTTGCCAATCTCGCTATGGTAGGAGCCATTTGCGTAAGCGAATTATCTTGCCCATAAACCAATGTAAATTGAACCCTGATGAAATTCTATACAACCACTCTTATTAAATGTTTTATGTAAGAAGTGGGGAGAGGGGAAGGTCAATATGATTGGTAGCTGTTATCAATTGAGTAGTTAACGTGGGGGCTTAGTAATTCACACGATGTCAGTCGGTGGTGGATCGTCGCCGACTGAACACTGCCCAGAGAGTTGATGATTTTTTTTCTGGTGAATTGGAAAATCTAGGAAAAGTACTTACTGACAATGTAATGGAATGGTATAAATACTAAATTTGACATACAAAAGTATGTAAAAATGTAGGTACTCAATGCTGATAATTTGTAAGTTTTGACATTCTTCATTATTACAAAAAGAAAGTTACGATAGACTAGCAATTTGCTTCAATTTTTCAGGCATGTTGCTAGGAATCTTACCTGTTATACCAATAATTACAGCCCTGACTTAATATTATGTATGTATTTTTATGAAGAGACTAATTCACGGTCCAACGAATGACCTCTTAGTGAACAAGAATGTAGGCAGGTTACTGTCGATAACGACAAATACCTAAAAAAAGTGTTATCTGTACCTATTATTCTAATTAACATATTTATCAGCTAGATACTTTAATTAGCTTACAGCTCAACGATAAAACGGAAAGCGTTTACAACATTCTCTTATATACATAGTTACAGCAACTGATAATAACAGAAAACAATAAAATGTACACGACGTAAATATGTGGGAATTGTAATTCAACATGGCCGGCTTTATCTGAGCAAAACAATGCCACGCGGCGAGCGCGTGGCCGCGCGACTCGGCCTAAAAATAGAGCGCACTGCGCTGAAATCCACCACCATCATAACTTGACCCTCCCTTCTCCTTTTACTCTCCGTATTACTGATGACGAAGAGGTGTTCATTCCAAGAGCAACAGATCATTCTCAAACTGGCCAGTTAAAAGTTCTTTAGCGCCTTGCCTCCGTTCGAGAAGGACCACGCCCTGTAGATGCGTCTCGCGTTCCAAATTCGAAATTCTTGGCAGTGTTTCTCGTTTGTTTTTTTTAAGGTTAATTAATGTTAATTGCAAAAAGATTATTCTGCCAATCATTTTATCACTATGTAGGAGGTACTTTATCTCTTTTTGCCTGTATGGAGATATTGGGTAAACAGTTGTTTCTAGAACATCAAATGTTGATTGTATTATATGGAGCTCTGAAGTTATCTAAAATTACTAAAATAAATAGTTAGGTACCAATATCATGAAAAGTACCTACCTACTTACAATCGAATTGAAATCGCAATTATTACCAACATAATAAACTAATAATTAACTAATTTCCATTGATTTAATCTTTCGTGTAATATATTTTATTTGATTTATTAACTTCTATTGTTGTAGAAGTAAAGTGATTTATCAATACTCGACTGGTATGAGTAAATCTGCTTCGAGTTATTATTAACTGCTTATAAGCCGATTACGCACGACATAATAGTTAAATTCAAGGTTCTAACACGACTCTCTGAAAGTCACACAATAATGTGGTATTTACGATAAAATTATCGGTTTCATAAAATTTGCTGAACGAATTTACAGTAGTGATAGTCATGAGTAGCTGCGACACTTAGTCGCAATCTGTCGCAATCGCAAGTTGCCGGCCTCTTTAGAGGATGCTCTCCGCGAATGACTCCTTACTAAACTGATGGAGACAAGCGAGACAGGCGAAGCTCATCATGTCAGCCGAAGACTTCCTTAAGGATCTCCACGTTCCTCAGGCGAAGCTCACTTTTAGTAAAAAATACAGTTTTATGTTCTAAAAAAAACTAAGCCTTTTTTTAAGTAAGAAAACTATGTATGTAGTAGGTATGTTAGATCTCAGAATGTATGTTATTATTAATTTTAATATATTATATCTTAAAGTCATTTGGGTGGATAAAATAAGATAAAAAAATATTCATAATTTTAATCAGGGGCATTTTTTTCTGACTTTAGGTACTAACGACAATATATTCGTCATTTCTTGGATACCGTCGCCTTAAATAAGAGTAGGCTTTTATAATTTAGGAAGCCAAAAAATGGAGTCAAACCAAACACTTTGAAAAAATAGGAATGACTCTTTTGATTTGAAGGGAGTTCTCAAGTGTAACCAATACAAGCGACGTTTTTCAACTTGAAATTGGTAGCCTAGCAAGCCAGACAGGTCGTAGAAAGCACCTTGCGACTGTACTATGGTTTCCTTCATAGAAACCATAACTGTCGCGAAAGGCGATACTTGCGCGATTTATGAGTAGATGAAATTAAAAATAATATGATGAATATGTGAGTTGATGAAGTTGGTAAGACTGATTAGGTTGGGGGGAAAAAAGGAGGTAAAAAGAGATGGAGTTTTGAGAGTGGTAAAAAGAGTGAATTATACCCAATAGAAAATCTTGGGTGAGTTACAACCATGATTGTTATTATTTAGAGACATAATGTGCTGATAGTAATGCTGGTGGACTGGGAATGGCTAGAGAAGGGGAGGTTTGGAGGCCATCCTTTGGGACAAATAGAGGTCCTATAAATAATCTATCATCACTATAGTAGTGATGATACTAAGAGATAACAAGTTGTAAATAATAAGTAAAAGTAAAAGATTGTGAGTATTAAAACTTATATTCGATTAATATTTATTGTAAAGAAATATTCAGACAGAGAAGGAATTTCTTCCTTCATTATGCGAAGCAGTAAGTACATAGTTTCTACCCGGCACCATATTTAATTCGCGTTCAGGTGAACTTGGCGACATGGTGGAGATGCTGGGATTGTTTTAATATATTTTCCAAAATTTTAAACACCGTGATCTGTCTGTGTGTTTTATGATTACAATAAAATTTATTACAAAGTTGTTGTTTTGATTACATCCGTAATTATTGCAAGAAAAGCAAACTTGTTTTTTTTTTCATGCCATAGAGAGAGTTATTAGAGATGCACCATACCGGACAGAGTCGGTATCGATAGAAATATGTATCAGTGCATAACAGGTATTGAGCCAGAGAGAGAGAGAGAGACGTATTTTATAAAAAATACACTAGAGAATATTAAGAGTAAATTTAAATCATTATATAGGAAGGCACAAAATTATAAAGCAATACAAGTATGTATTGTCTAGTATTCCGCAGAGATAGTATCTTTATCAAAGAGGATAAAGGTTCTAAATTATTCACTTCGACATTTGCAAAATAAGAGGCATCTGTTGAACATAGAGCTTAAAGAGTAGAAATGTACATATGTATAGAGTATAATTATGTATGTAAACGGTGAAACCAGAGATTTGATCATCGAGAGAGAATCTTGGATGAATCAAGAGAGTAAGAGTTCGCATTTGGTTGCTTAGAGAAACTAAATGTGACGTAAGAGTATTGTTCTTAGCATTTAGTTGCTTAGAGAAACTAAATGTTATTTACAAAGAGTTGAGAATATTTGATGAATCAAGAGAATAAGAAAGAGTAAAAAATTGTGCTAACTCACACAATTTTTTCTTCGCATTTAGTTGCCTAGAGAAACTAAATGTATGTCGAGTATTGTTCTTGGCATTTGGTTGCTTAGAGAAACTGAATGTTATTAACAAAGAGTTGTATTAAAATGTTATGTCTTAAGATTATTGTTTTTAGCATTTAGTTGCTTAGAGAAACTAAATGTTATTTACAAAAAGTTATATTAAAATGTTATGTCATAAGATTATTGTTTTTAGCATTTAGTTGCTTAGAGAAACTAAATGTTATTTATAAAGAGTTGTATTAAAATGATATGTCGTAAGAGTATAATTAAGTTTACATCGACATACCTAATAATATTAAGGACAACACTAATTGTTTGTCTTTACAGAGACACCAATATAATAACGTTAAAATTATTGCCAGATTAAACGTAAAACAGCTAAATAACTGACCTTAAATTTTTGCGTCTTAAGCTTTATGACTATAGTTCACAAAAATATACTGATAAATCTACATAATATTTATGACCTAAAATGTGTTTATGTAATATTAAATAAAAGAGTGATTAAGTTGTGATTTCATAAACAATATTTATGAGATGAAGGTAAGCTTCACAGAAAGTTATGTTTTGTGATGGGCAACACTGGTGTTCGTTTCCCACCAAAAATGTTTGATCCAAATAAAATTTTCTTAACATACCTAGTTTGATAAAATTGGATTAAAAGTTAGTTGAAAACAGTGTTGTTTATAGTGAAAACATTGCACATTCATTATGGAAAACGGGTAAGTGAGAAACTTGATGTCCTTTTGCATTTAAATAAAAACAATGAAAGGAAACATAATCGTGTCCGTGCTTAAGAGCTTCGTAAATTTTTTAATGAAATATTCACGAAAGGGAAATTCTGTTAAAACTGCGTGACTAAATTACCTATTTAATGTCCATAATAAATGAAACAGTACCTAGATATATAGAACTTTTGCATGAAATCAGTGTGGTCAACACAAACGAAATTTCTCGAAAAATGAAATTGAAACCATAATAATTATTGTAGGTACTTACATACTCAATATTCCTTCGACGATGAATCTTAATTTCAAATACCTATCAAATTATAATATTCATATGGGTATGGTTACCTACATATGAATAGAATTTAATCTCCATGGTTAATTGAGTTCAATAAAGTTTTACTTGAACATCTAAGTCTAACACTGTTAATGAATGAAAAATAAATTAACAATTACAGTGCTGATGAAAGAATGGATACAACAAGAGAAGCTTGGCGGGCCAGACTTGAAATACTTAAGGAAAAAATACTAAAAAATATTAATTCAACATCAAGCATTGATATAACAAGTCTCAAGACAAGTAACAATTTATTTATTAAGGAAATGCATTTATATATGGAAAAACTTACAGAAGAGGATGTATGTGAGTATACTGACATTCAATTGAGGGCATTACAACTATCTGAAAATGTTATTACCCATAGCAACAAATCAGAAAAGACTGTTGTCACTTCAAAACTTCCTAAATTAGAACTTCCTAAGTTCAATGGTGATGTACTGAAATGGAATGAATTTTGGGACCGTTTTACATCAAGCATAGATAATCAAAATCTTTCTAAGAGTGATAAGCTAGCGTATCTCATTGCTTCGTTAGAACAAGAAGCCTTGGCAGCAGTAGAGGGTTTAGATATCACAACCGAGAACTACCAAATTGCTATAGACATACTTAAGGAAAGATTTGGGAAACCTGGCATTGTAATAGATGCTCATTATGTGTATATGTATTTTTTAATTTAAAGTGAGCTGAGACATCCATGAATTGCATGAACACATTCAATGAAATGGAAAAACATTTAAGAATAGGTACTTAAAGTACTTAGAGATGAAACAAACCATAATAATATAAGAAAAATTATAAATTATAATTATCCAGAGGATTTAATCTAATATTTACGAAATAAAGTTAAAGACAATAAGAGAAGAGCAGTCAGTTGATAATTTAAGAAAGTTGATAGAACACTATTGTTCAGCCTGAATGTCCACTTACAAACAACAGTTTATCAGCACATCAATTTTTATATACAAAGAGCCGATAAAAGAAACACATGTTTTCCAATGCCCATATATGACAAACCAAAAGAGTAACGAAGATTGTCATGTATTTTCTGTGGTGGTGAACACTACAATGACAATTGTAAACAATGTCTACAATTGAAGACTGTAAGAAAAAATATAATGGACGTTGCTACTTATGTTTTAAAGAAAACCATGCCATGAAGAACTGTCCAGAGAATAAAAAATAAAATGTTTTCACTGTAAAGGAAAACATAACCGAGCACTGTGTGGTGCACGCAAACAGCTGATTCAGAAAGGTTTGGTGAGTCTTGGGCTACTAATGGCAGGACATCTATGAAAGGTATTTGCAAACTGCTATAACTCAAGTTAAAGACAATAAGAGACATTTACATAAATGCAGACTCTTGTTAGATAGCGGTAGCCAAAACTCATACATTTCAAAGAATTTTGTTAGCATTCTATTATAGAAAAAGACCACCTTCTTGTCTATTTGGGCAAGACAGGACCATGGAAATGAAAGCAATAGAGTTTATGTAGAATTTATTTGTAAATCAGGATCTAATAGAGAGATTACTGTAAATGTTGTACCATTTATTGCTCATGAAATATCTTGTATGAATTACAGATTGTCCAATAATAAATAAATCTGAAACTAGCTGATGACAGATCCATGGGCAGCACAGTCAACATCCTTATTGGCAATGATTACTATTTTTCATTTATGAAGCATGAGAAGATTCATGAAGATGATGGATTATACTTCATGAATACAGAGTTTAGATGGGTGTGCAGTGGTGAGTTGTCTATTAATACAGAACATGTTTTAAGTATTGGTATATACATGTAGCACACAAACATTCCTGACAACCTTGGCTTTTCATCTCCTGATTTGCCACTGGCCATGGTATCAATATCCTCCTCATTTACCGACAAATTACGGCTTAGCTATAGGCAGACTAGCAAGCCTTCTTAAAAGATTAGATGAAGATATTTTGAAGACTTATAATGACACAATTAAAGAACAAGAAATGTTTAGAGTAATTGAAGTGGTTACCGATTTTAAACAAAAGGTATCTCATACTGTCCATTACCTTCCACATCACTGCATTGTCAAAAGAGATAGTACAACAAGGCTGCGTATAGTATATGATGGTTCTTAAAAAGGAAAAGATGAATTATTCGGTTTTGAAGGAAAGCATTATAGGTAAAAGATTTGCATGTTAATATATATAATTACTTTAATATGTTACCGATTCTGCAGAATTACATGGAGTTGTATCTAGTCCATTCTAATTAAATGCAACATTGAGATATCATGTAATGAAATGTGATGACCCTGTACTAAGTCGTGTAGCGAAAAATATATATGTTGACAATTTTAAACTTAACACAGATAATAATAAAGAATCTATCATAATATACTGTAAGATAAATTAATCTCTACAAACACTTTCTATGAAGGTAAGACAATGGAATTCTAACAATATCGAATTTTTTTTAATCATATATCTGTTAACCAGCGTGAAAATAAAGAGAGAAAAAAAAAAAAAAAAAATATATTAGGATTGATATGTGACACGACAAGAGACACATTAGAAATTAATACACATGCAAAAGATGAAGAAACAAAAATTTATACCAAAAGGAAAGTACTAAAAGAGATATTTTCTATTTATGGTCCTTGTGGATTAATTACGCCATTAATGTTGCGTGCAAAAATCTTTCTACAGAAGCTGTGGAAAATAATGCTAAAATGGGATGCCAAATTACCAGATAATTTAAAGAAGAATGGTTAAAAATCAGAGATCAAATGAGTGAAATAGAAAAGTGTTGTATTGAACGACATGCCACACTAAATAAGAAAGACACATATTTTGAATTGCATTGTTTCTCAGATGCAACAGCAATCTACCTACGATCACAGTCACAGAATGAAAGTAAAATTATGTTACTGATGTCTAAAGTTAAAGTAACTCCAGTAAAGAATATAGAAAACCTACACATTCCTGGACTGAAACTCCTAGGTGTACTAATAAGCTGTTGACTATTGATGTATGTAAGACAAAACATGGAAATTCCTATAAGCAAGAATTACTTAAAGAGTGACAGTCAAATTGTGATTACAAGTATATTCACCTTAACTAGAAGAGTTCAATAAATAAAAAACACACCAGATGTACAAATACTGTATGTCAGTTCAGCACAAAATCCAGCAGACATTGCTACCAGAGTTGACAAATTTACACCTGAAAAGAATTAGTGTAGTTTAATGGCCCAACATTTTGAAAGAAGAATTAAATAAGGAGAATAACTGGGCATTAACACAAAACTTTTGTGCTCCGGAGGGTCTTTCAGATTCAGATACAAATTCAAACCAAGTAAAACTCATAAGTAATGCCTAAGAATTACCAATTGATATGTCAGTTTCTGAAACACAAGATATAAATGAAAAGATAAAGAGAGATCAAGAGTTAAACTATTCTCAGGAGTGTGCTGGTAAAGTCACAGACTTGTCTAGAAGCTTAAGAGTGTTCAGAGATCAAAATGGCATCCTGAGATGTAGAGGAAGGCTAACAATGTCACATTTATCATTTGAAAGAAAATACCATATATTACTTTCCAAATATTCTGAATTTACCACAGATATAATAATGAGAACTCATAATGATAATTACCATGTAGAACCAAGTCACACATTATCCATTATCAGAGAAAAATACTGGATTCCACAAGGAAGGTGTAAAGTACAGAAAATACTACAAAAGTGCATGGAATGTAAGCGACATGGAGGGGGACCATACTGTCTATCCCAGATGCCTGATTTAGCGGAGGAAAGAGTGAATTATTCATCACCCTTTTCATTTATTGGTCTTGATTACCTAGGACCATTATTGGTTAGCAATGACAAGGGTCAATCAGAGAAGTGTTGGATTTGTCTTTACACTTGCTTTACATTCAGAGCCATTCACTTGGAAATTGTCAATGGTCTCTCCGCCGAAGAGTGTACATTAGCACTAAAAATATTGATTGCACAAAGAGGTTTACCAGAGCTGTTGTTATCCGATAATGCAACTCAATTTTAAACTGACAGCAGAAGTTATGCAAGGATAATTTTGCATTAATAACAAAGTACGATGGAAATTCATTCCAGAACTAGCTCCTTGACATAGAGAACTACGAGAGACTTGTGATATTGGTAAAACATTGCCTTATATCTGAAGAACCATACTTGTGTCAAGGAGACACATTTACTAAACATTTGCTAATAGACGGCTGGAAAAGAGGTCAACGAATGATTGATGAATTTAAAAAAATGTTTGTTAACCAATATCTGATGACATTAAGAGAAAGAAAAATAAGTAAGCATAAACAGTCACGGATTGTTTGCAACAGGGTGCCAAAGGTAGGCGATGTAGTACAAATAAAAGGTGACACCAGTAATAGGTCTTTATGGAGAGTTGGTACCATCACATCATTACTGAAAGGAAAAGATAATGAGATTCGCGTGGCTACAGTCAGAGTAAAAGATAAAGAGTATACAAGGTCAATAGGACACCTATATCCACTAGAAATTGAAGAACGAGAGCAAGACGATATACAAGATCGAGAACTCATTAATAATAGACAAAATACCATCTGCATACCCACCAGTTATGATTGCCAAGCTAGTAGTAGTGCTAGAGAGAGCTACAGAGTTGGTCGTGCTGCTGCCCAAAAGGCTAGAGAGAAAATAAGTAATTGGACAAAAGAACTTATAAATTTAATATTCGAATGTGCAATATAATAGCTACGTAAAAATAAGTCATAATAATATAAAAATAAAAAAAAAAAAAAAAAAAAAATATAATTGTTAATTAAATACTTTATATGATTTAAAATGATATACGTTATTATTAATAACATTAGTTTTGCAACATAGATTTGAATTCATGGTTAATAAAAACAAAATTAATAAAAGCAATGAATTTTACTTTTTTTAGTTGTTGGGAGTGTCGCGAAAGGCGATACTTGCGCGATTTATGAGTAGATGAAATTAAAAATAATATGATGAATATGTGAGTTGATGAAGTTGGTAAGACTGATTAGGTTGGGGGGAAAAAAGGAGGTAAAAAGAGATGGAGTTTTGAGAGTGGTAAAAAGAGTGAATTATACCCAATAGAAAATCTTGGGTGAGTTACAACCATGATTGTTATTATTTAGAGACATAATGTGCTGATAGTAATGCTGGTGGACTGGGAATGGCTAGAGAAGGGGAGGTTTGGAGGCCATCCTTTGGGACAAATAGAGGTCCTATAAATAATCTATCATCACTATAGTAGTGATGATACTAAGAGATAACAAGTTGTAAATAATAAGTAAAAGTAAAAGATTGTGAGTATTAAAACTTATATTCGATTAATATTTATTGTAAAGAAATATTCAGACAGAGAAGGAATTTCTTCCTTCATTATGCGAAGCAGTAAGTACATAGTTTCTACCCGGCACCATATTTAATTCGCGTTCAGGTGAACTTGGCGACAATAACCTTTAAACTTCGATACAAGATTACATAGCGACATACATGCGAATGGAGGTTTGTTGGCAAGTCCTGTTTTCACGCAGCACGTGATTTTTACCCGACTGACCCAGAAGGAGGGTAAAGTTTTTCGACAGCTGAACCGATTTTGATGCTTTATTGTCGTTAGACTCGTATTTATTACGCGAGTATCACTAGGTATATTAAAATTATCATAAATCTAAATGGAGGACTTTTGAAATGTATGTTTTTTTTTCCAAACATATCGAGTGGTCAAAACGAAAAGGTGATTAAGGAGTGAGAAGTTATAAAAAAAACTATCCCCAATTTTTTTCGTACGCGCAGTCTGGTTTTTTAGTTTTTTCTAATTAGGTACACGACTTGTTTGCATAGCAATTCTGTAGAGTGTCATAGGTTTTTTTTTTTTTGAAAGGACTAAAGTTGGTAGCCTCTGATGGCTGCAGCAACCTTACCGGACAAATCGGCGAGCGCAGAGGGCTCTCAGCCGGGTAATATTTAGGTAACAACGCCTGAGGGCACCCCCGAATGGGGTACGAGGGCACCCCCGAATGGGGTACGAGGGCACCCCCGAATGGGGTACGAAGGCACCCCCGAATGGGGTACGAAGGCACCCCCGAATGGGGTACGAAAATGTCATAGGTTAGGTATACTTTTTATTCGGGTAAAACCACGGGGATAACCAGTACTATTTTGTCTTGTTAGTACTTACAAAAGCTCTGACTCAAAGCTTTAAAACAATCATGCATACATAAAAATACAATCACACCTTCTTTGGTCGGTTTTGTTTTGTATGTGCGATTGTTTGTTAATATGTTTCAACACCTTAAGGGTAAACCTTCGGTTGGAGCGTGAAATTCAAATTTTATCACGTTTTTTGCTAATTGCAGCTCAGTTATAGGTCGTAAGTTATCAACATGTTATTTGCGAGAAGAATGGTAGTATATTTACTGATTAATAACAAAAGAAATCATCAACATATTCCTCCACGGTATATTACTGACATATACGACTATTTCATGAAATGTTACTAATATATAGGTACTTTGGAGGAATATGTTGATGATTTCTTTTGTTATTAATCAGTAAATATACTACCATTATTCTTGTCGCAAATAAGATGTTGATGACTTACGACCTATAACTGAGCTGCAATTTGCAAAAACGTGATAAAATTTGAATTTCGCGCTCCAACCGAAGGTTTACCCTTAATACGATGAATACAAATTACTTAGAAAACATACTTATACATGTACTTATACATGTACTTATATTATGGGCATCTTGCTTAGTTAAATTAATTAATGATTTAGAACAAATTATCTAACTGAAATAAATCAGGAAATATCTAATTTAACTTCGTAGAGACTCGTAGCCTCTTCGTTGCGAAATTACGTCAAACTTTTTTCAGGTGGCTTAATAAAGGAAATAACCTTCCAAGTGCGTGTAGGGTTCCGTAGTTTTGTTACCTGTTTTACTTAAATTAACAACTTCATATAGAGTAATTTTGTAAAGCCTACTTAGCTGTTTATAGTTTAACTAACTTTTATCTTAAAACCTTTTAAAGCTTTTTGTGTATTCATTTTGAATCAGAAAAATAATGACTTCAAAAAAAATTTACGCTGCACTTGTTGTTAGAATTGTGTTTGCAGTTAGAGACATTACTGTGACGTATATCGATGTATGAGAGAATATTTCAAAGTTTTTACGGAATCCTCGGTGCGCAAGTCAGATTCGCACTTGACCTGTTATATTTTTACTTAGAAATTCACCTCTGACAATGAAAATTTAAGAATATCTAAATCTGTACTTGTGTAGATATTATGGTAGATAGGTAGGTACTATAGGTATCTTTTTAATCTATTTATGTATTGTATTTTTCTGTATATTTATAATGAGCTTGAGGTTTCGGTGAAGGAAAACATCGTGAGGAAACCATAGCACGGTGGTAGGTTACTTTGTAGTATCCGTCTGGCTGGCTACCACCCTCAAGTTGAAAATTTGTCGCCCAGCACCTACCTGTGTGTTCCGGCAATTGCACTTGAGAGCCAGTTTGCCTTCTCGGCATTGTAACAGGTCAGCAGCACATTGGCAATATCTCTGGTATTGCAAATGGCGATAGACGACGGTAACCACTTTCCATCAGGTGGGCCGTATGCTTGCGTGCTACCTTAGTAGTATAAAAAAAAATCTCTTAGATAAAACTAAAACATGTAATTCTCATTTGTATCTTCATATATTTTTTTACAAGATAATAAACAAATAATGATAAACTTAAAACTTCCAATGAGGTTGTATTCGAATGAAATACTTATTTAAACTTGCATTTTCCTCAAGAAACAGAGACAAAAATTCCAAGTATCGTCAGTATCTTCCAAATTGGGATGGTAGAAATTTATTTGTACCTACATAATTATCAATAGTTAAACCATATTAATGTCTCAGTTTTCGTATGTAGATTGCGAAACGATTAACCTGTATTTAGTTTTAATTTTACCCGTTAAAAAAAACTTCTTTTTAAAAAAATAATGATATCAAATCGAAAAGTTTTGAGAGCAAAGTCGTAGTCAGCCTCTATCAGACTGCTAAATATACTCGTATCTTGCCAACGGATCAAGGAATAAAATGAAATCTTTTCATTGTAATCTAAACCTTTTGACTCTATAAATAAGGTTACATCAACAAATAATGTTCTAAGATTTCATTAAACTAAATTAACTATGTAATCAATCACAAAGTAAGTCATCAATACCTATCAACTAGAACATTTCAAAATATTAAATCATTATTGCATTAAAATAGTGTTGCCATACAAAAGTGTTCGGTCATTAATTTAGTTAAAATAACACGGTATCGGCTACTGAGTGCGCCCGCGCCGCGCCGCTCATAGACTCACGAGTGGGGTGGGCGCGTCATGCTGCGATCATGCGCCGGTCGCGTGCTGCGCGTGACGTCACCCGCGTCACACAACACCGTCAAAACAACACTCGTAATCCCAACACAAACGATTATCAACTCTATCACCGACACATAAAGAAACCAACATAATTTCATTGTGCAAGACGCTGCCGTAGTTTTCCGTTCGCTTTGCGTAAGTGCAATATTTTAGACAATTGTACTGTAATTTCGTTATATATGAATACGTGGCCGTGATCAGCCGTGATTTAGCGTCACTTCAAATCATACAAAGCGGAAAACTCTAGATGTATTAGATTTTTTTATTCGTATGAAGTAGCTATTGTGTATTCATTCATACAGGAGTTTAAACTAATGTTGGTATGACTACGAACATGTTTATCAGTGGAACAATGTAAATATTCCGCGTTATCGCATGTACCGAGACCATGCCGAGACTATAAAAAGGCTCGCGTTCAGTGCACGACGCCCAGTGCGGATCGCGCGGGCACACTGAAAACATGCACCTAATACAAACAATATCCAATAGAACATTAGATGCATATTAGATGACATGTTATTCAATTGGTTTAATTTGTAAAATGAATTTAAAAGTTTATGAATCAATTGAAAGCGGATATCCCGAAGAATGCAATGACAAACCAAAAGATAACAATGTAAACAAACTAATTTTAATTAGACAATTAGGAAATAGCAAGGTCCAAAACGACCTTTGACTTATAATGTAACCTTAAATAGTAATTATAAATCAATATAAAGCAATTAACACGATACATAGTAGCTGTTTCATATTATAATGTAAAAGAACAATGCAATGGAAATTGGCTTGAATGTAAATAGGTCATGGTTGGCTGAGTCATTGGACTGAAATAATACATTTCCATCAGTACAACCGACTTCAGCAATACTTAGTCTAAAATGGACATGAATAATTCAGGAAATTAGGTTAGGATGACGTGATGAGCCAAAAAGCTCCTATGAAAATTCTCAGAATATGAGTTGATGTAATCATATTAAAGATTTTGAGAATATTTATATTGTTGTTGATACTGAAGAGGAAGGCTTGTCCAAAAGAGAAAGACTTTTTTCGAAAGAAGATATGATAGGCAATGATACAGAATTTTGAAGATGCACATTCAAATTAGAACTTTATGAGCTAGATTATATAGGTAAAATACGCTAGTCGAAGATTTACATCAAAATAACAGCTCCAGAATAATAAATCATGTCACACCAATTTATAATGTAGAAATAACTGAAGTAAATAATATGAATAAATATTGAGGAGTTTCAACCAGAATGCACGATAACATAATAATAGCTACAGGAAAAAGCAGGTTTAGTGATAATGAGAGTCAACTTCAGTCATTAGTAGGTACTTATCGCTCAATTCTGATCGAGCCACATCTTTTTGTTGCGCAAGATTGGCATGTTAATACACTTACATATGAGTCGTAATTACATGATAATCACAAAGGTGACACACAAAGGTTCATTGTTTAATGGTGGGAAAGAAATTGTGGCTGAGTTTAAACAAAAATAAAGAATTTTGGAGAAGTTATAACGTCGTTATATTTGGAGCCACAAATGCCCACAGATGAAGCTACTTGCCATCCAGTAGACTGTCTACTTGTCAGCCTTCTGACGTAAAAAAAGCATCTAAAAATCTGTAACTTTAAATGTGGATGTTTCTGGTTATGTAATTTCATAATTTGATATTCAAACCCCTCTACTTTCTTTGCTAACATTTTCTAGTGTTTTATTTCTATCGATGATTGTTCCCTTGTCTCTGTTTTCTTGATTGCATTAAAATTAATATCAACGTCATTGAAAGTTTGCAGTGAGACTGCATAAACAAACACGAAGAGTGCACCGAAAAGTAGTACTTAAGACAATTTTGTGGAAATTTACAATTGATCTTATCTTTTTGCCTATTTACTTTGAGCCTATTTGTGATATTTATTTACATCGAAGCTATAATTCAGTTATTATGTTTCGTTCTGGTTTGGTTCTGGTGATGATTCGATTGATGGGTGACCTCACCATGGAACAGGTGTTATAATTGTCACGTATAGTTAGTTAGCTAGTTACTTTTTTATGAATGTCATATTAAAAATGATGATTATATGAACACGGTCTTGTTCTTCTTTGTTGGGTAAGTATAGCTTACTTCAGAATTTCTACGAATAGGGAAGGGGATAATAATTTCCAAGAAGAGATAACCTTTTCACTAGAACTCTAGTACGGGCACTTGGAGTGTACTATCTCTACAGAGATCGAAACGGTTAGGTAACCCAACTGATAAATTCAATGTCACTACAGAAAAGCCAATGAATAGATTGTTTCACTAAAGCCAAACGTAACAAATACATCGAAGGAAGCATTACAAAATTAGTGATACGCGAGCTGCACGCAGTTTGTGTGTCAATGTTCTCTGGCAAGCGCAGGCGCAGGTGGGAGCGGGCGCGCCCGGTGACGTCACGCGACAACACGGCCAGAGCACGCGGCGGCCGCGTGTACGCTCACGCCCACCGCCGAGCCGGCGCCCGCGCAGCTACGCAATTAAAATGCTAAGGAGATCCGTGCCATCAGCCTGAGCGTGCCAGAGACACGCACCTATGTAATGTGTTTGGCGATACTTGTTTGGATAGTTACTTACTGCAGTTTTTGTGTTGGTCAATGTTTGAATTTTCAGTGTGTTTCCGGTACTCTACTTTATTCGGATCAATTAGGTCATCTAGTAGGTACTTAGAGTTCACACTTGAATCACTAGTTATCATATCACATTAGGTACTAAGTAAATTCGTAAGTTTGAAGCAGTTTTATTCAAAATTAGCACCTGGGAATACACTGAATTTGGCCTTGTACCTAAATATAGCAAAGTGCTATTTAATATAGATTTAAGTATCAGAAAGACCAGAAGTATGTGGAATATTTATTTTGTAGTCTCCAACGCATCTGCATTTTTCTACCCACGGACTATCGACGTAGAATAAAAATCTTCGAACATTAGAAGACACGTAAAGTCAGACGTAAAGTCTAGATGTTAGTATAGAAACATTAGTACTAGTACTTGTATAATAAATGTATACAAACGTGCTACGCTACGCCCACAATTTGATACGTAGTTTGACTCATAACTTGTAGAGAATTGAATAAACAGTTGCTTGAAGTTGGATCGATGTATTTTATACAAAACAAGTTTCTATTTAACTGATGATTAAATGAATTCTGGAATCTTTAAGATACTATCAAAGAATCAAAGTGTATGGATTTCTACTGAATTTAAATATATAAAAGGAAAACGTGACTGACTGACTGATCTATCAACGCATAGCTCAAACCATTGGACAGATCATACAGATATCTATTGACGTAGGCATCCGCTAAGAAAGGATTTTTGAAAATTCATCGCGTGTAACCGTGGCTCTTGGATAAAATCATGAAGTTGGTTGAAGATTACCAAAAAAGGAACGTCAAAAGTTATCCTTAAAAATATTGACCTGTTTTAGATCACTTTCTACAAGAAAGAGAAGTTATGTAGTCTCTTGAATATAAATCCAGTGTCGCCAATCCACGCCGTTTGAAAATTGCGTTGCGAATTATGTTAATACATATACCTACAAGTAGGTAGGTTGTTGGGTTTTGCGTCGTTTAATTTTGTGTCCTTGGAGACCAATGCACATTGGATAATTCGTTCCTCCGAGGTTTGATTGCATTCGACTTATTTTTGAAAACGAATCAAGTACAATGGTTGCATAGGTTTAATTAATGTCTTTGTGAAATTTACTAAATCCAAAAGTAAGGGAACATAATTTTAGAATGTAAAGATGCTAAATTCTATCATCATCATCAGGCATTTTGAGTCCACTGCTGGACATAGGCCTCTCCGAGAGCACGCCAAAAACTACTGAATGGATTTGAATGAGACTTGGCACATAAATGGATCATCCCTGGAATAACATAAAGGCTAAAATATACAAGGCGGAGACCTAAGAATAAGTTCAAGCAAGTCTACAATAAAAATAACTAGTAAGTGGAGATCCTTGGGGGAGGCCTTTCTCCAGCAGGACATCTTTTGGCTAACATTGATGAAGACAACAAATTTTAGACAAGTTTAAAATCAAAAGTAATAATATTCTGCGTCTCTACATTATTATTATTTTTTAAAGCTTCATGTTCTCTCACTCATATTGTTATAACTGACACTATTATTAATACAAGCAATACAATCAATAAATTGCAATTCTTTGTTCTAACACAGTTTCTATGTGTATATTTAATTTATCACATCCTGTCTGCCAATAAGTACCGAGTTGTAGGATAGCACAGCGCGGGCGCAGCGCAGTGAGTAATTGGTATTGTCGTATATTCTGTCCAGTGTTTTGATTTACGATTCTTGTCATTAGGTTCTGTTGCATTACTGATGTCATCATGGTATCAGAGTCATCGCCGAAGATAGATCACCCTTCGAATTCCACTTGTAATATTCACCAAAGATTGTAAATAAATCGCTTAAGGCACCGAAAGCTGCAGTATCACGCTATATTACGGACGTCAACTCGCCTTCGAGTTCCTAGATCAAGTGACCACATATTAATCTATGAAGTGACCATTCACAACGCGGCACAGCAATAGGTAGGTACGCAAAGCTGACAAAACAATTCTTGGATGAAAAATTTCGAAAAGATTCAGTGGAATATTCCCATATTAGAATTTAGAATAAACTGTAGTTTTCCATCAGAGGGTCATTCATCAATTCATTCATCATACCTATAGGGTTTTTTAAAAATTAATTATAAAGCGCTCTTCGAGATCTGAAATACATTGACGTCTCTAGTATTGCAAATGTTCATAGGCGGCGCCTACTTACCATCTACTTGCATTTGGTTATAAAAAAAGAATCACACAATGTTTGGAATCTTGTCAATTGGCTGATTGTTGAAAATATTGGCTTAAATTACCTACGAATGGGTGTGATTGTTGAATGTTGGCTCTTGTTTTAAATATTTCAGATTGTGACAGGTGCCAATTCCAACTCACGCGCATGTCTTCACTCAAATTTTATATTTAACTCTAAACAATACCGTGGCATATAAAAAGGTAAAAGAAAACGTTCAATATAACCACCAAGGTATAGAACGGCGTAACGTGGTTTGAAGTAAATCTTATACATTAATTATACCTACTGTGTATAGAATATAGAAAATATATGAATGATTTTTGAACAAAGACAATAGCTAGTAATCTATATTGTCATTTTGACACCGGGATTCCCCCGAACGAAGATTCCGAAATAGAAATAACCGAAATTACAGTCATTGTAATTACCTATGACTCATGCGTTTCAAAGTGTAAGCGCAATTTTGACTCTTTGTATAGCTTATAAAGTAATCTGACACAGCGTAGTGTCAGATTACTGATCTGATTTCAAAATAGCGGATTTTTGGCTTCAAAATGTATGTTTAAAAAATAATCTCTCAAACTTATTGAGTGGGGTATCAAAATGAAGAAAAAGGTGATTTCAAAAATATATACAAATAAATTATGCTCATTTAAATAAGAATGAGAAATTATGTGTATGATGCACTGACGCCAGGGTTTCAACCCCCAAACGGCTGAAAAACTTACTCGATACCGCTATATTTGCGCCGTTTGAGGTTCTCTTTCGCAACTAAATCTCTGTTCAGAATCTGTTCAGCTCGATAGTCGACAAACTGGCTTGTTTATAGTGTAGCGAGTGAGAATAGCTGGTCGTTGCGTCATGTTGGTGTTGCCGACTGCGGCTGGGCTGGGCTGGGGGGCGCGGCACGCGACGGATGCGTGACATACTCTCGTGCGAGCAGCTGCCGCGCGGAGATGCCCGACTGAGATTTGTCCGCGTCATTGACATTTCACATTTTATCAGACCCTAAAATAGGGATGATGACTGGGTAAAAAATAATTAATTCTGTTTAGTCCGTCAGTTAGGTTATCAAAAAATAATATTATAGTATTTTTTATTTTATTAAATCAATAAAAAATTACAAAGATAAGGCGCATCAAAGTTGGAGTGGGGGTTTGTCACGTCTCTGTAAAAAGTGCACCGTCACGCGAAATTTTAACGCACTGTATCTTCGTTATTTTTTGTTTTCGGAACTAAAGAAAAAATATTTCTAATATTTTTTATTACCCCTATAATAAAAAAAAGGTTTCACTCGTACAAAAAGACAAATAGAAAATGGTGTCTAAAATAATTAAAAAATATAAACAATAGTATGGGCTCAATTTGCTTCATTAGTTTATTATGTATATTGTCTGGTCATGTAGATTGTACAGTTTTAAGGATAACTAATATGCCTACATCAAAATTCGTCATTATACAAAAATACGTCACCAATGAGGCAAGTTCCGAATATCCTCGTTTGATTTCGTCCGGACATGACTTCATGACACGGAAATACATACTTCAAGATTGATTCCCATGATTATTGTCTATGACTGGAAAAATATAATTAAGGGGGAACGTTCGGTTGGAGCGCGAAATTCAAATTTTATCACGTTTTTTGCAAATTACAGCTCAGTTATAGGTCGTATGTTATCAAGATGTTATTTGCGAGAAGAATGGGAGTATATTTACTGATTAATAACAAAAGAAATCATCAATATATTCTTCCTAGGTATATTAGTAACATTTTCATGAAATAGTCCTAAATGTCAGTCATATATACCTTGGAGGAATATGTTGATGATTTCTTTTGTTATTAATCAGTAAATATACTTCCATTCTTCTCGCAATTAACATCTTGATAACATACGACCTATAACTGAGCTGCAATTTGCAAAATACGTGAAAAAATTTGAATTTCGCGCTCCAACCGAACGTTTACCCTTAAGGCAATGCTTCAGTAACATTTAAAAATATATTTGAATAAAATAATTTTGTCAGTATAATATTCATAGTTTACAACATTTACATGTGCTACGAATTTCTGCACTGCTACGAAAACTAGTTCAATTGAATCGTAGCGGGCCTACGAGTAAGATGAGTTTAGCTGATGCCAAGAGACGTCAAATTATATGATTGATAGTTTATTAATAAACAAAGATCAATATAAGTATTCTAATCAGCCTTTGTTTTTGCCATGATTTAGGTCGAAACTGGCAAAGCAATTTTAACTTACTTCCCGGTGCTCAATTGATCTGAAATTTGGTACACATAATATGTAATTCTGATGTCTACAATAATATGGAGTCATTGACCTGGTTTAAAAAAAAAACTTGTGTCAACAAACTTTTATTTAACTTCACATGTTAGTATGTTTAGGTCGAAACTGGCAAAGCCATTTTAACACACTTTTTGATGTCTGAAATTTGGTATGACTAGTGCGTAGTATATTATTTATTCTTTGGTATTACACTATAACATGGTGTCATGGTCTGAAAAGCTGTCCTTAAAAAATAACTTAAATATTAAATTATTCATAGAGAATTCTGGAACATAAACCTACGGTATTAAGGTATATATTTTACCAGTTAAGCTGCTATGATCACCTTCTGACCTAAGTAAGTAAGACTGTAGAGATAAATTAACGTGATGCGTCACAGACCTTGGGATAAACAGGTTCCGCAATCACTACGAATCTTAGAAACATTCCTAGTTAATTATTTCCTTTTGAATGATTCAAGTAATGAAGCTCATGTACTCATGTAGAAATATAATAATACGGAGAGTAGTCGCTGGATTATTACAAAATTATAAAAAATACTAGCTAGCCCCCGCGGTTCCTAGGATAACAAAGTAGCATATTTTCCATATGTTTTTTTTCGTGGAGATCCTTGGGGGAGGTCTTTGTCCAGCGTGGACGTCTTCGGCTGACATGATGATAATTATATTTTCCATGCCATAAGTTGTCGATGTACCATCAACAAAGTTGAAGCATGATCGGTTTTGAGACTTTTTGCTTGCAGCCAGTTATCATAGTTCGCCCTGTCCATTGTTGACAATAAAACCCGCCTATTGTAAAATCATTTGTTTAGACTATTTTCATAGGTAGCCGCTGGTGCCGCACACAAAATACACCCTTCAGGTGACCATGCTTCAACTTTGTTGATAGTACTTTTCATCATAAGTTAACTACTTAACATAAGTATGTTTGTTACCAGCCAACTAGCTACCAAACTAAAATCGTGGTATATGTTTTTTATAACTACGCCATGACATTCAATCTCATTGACCATGACCTTTTTTCACTACACAAATATAAGTACTAAGTGAGTTATGCAATTAAAATTGAAACAGCAGTTTCTGTGAAATGTAACTCCACAATATTATTTGTTATTGTAACATGAGTGTATGTTTGGAATGTCAATTAGCATGAACAAAAATAAAAAATTAAAGAAACTCTCGAATCTCACTAGAAAATTGGTGATAATTTTCAAACTGCTGAGTGGATTTTTTTAAACATAGCTAAGATCACTCTCGATTAAGTCACCTTGCAAACAAAAAAAACTAAATCAAACACGGTCCATCCGTTTAAGAGTTATGAGGCCACAGACAGTCAGACACGTCAAACTTATAACACCCCGTCGTTTTTGCGTCGGGGGTTAAAAATAATTATTAGTTTTTTTAAGGACTAAAAATTGGTAGCCTTTGATGGCTTCATCAATCTGCGAGCGCAGAATGCTATCAAGTATCAACCGAGTAAGAATAGGTAGGATACCTACATTCCTGTCTAAGCTTAGCATAACTTCGGTCATGTGGAGATTTATAAAAGGCCTAGGACTACGTTATATGTTTATAATATATCAAATCAAATCAAATCAAAAATCATTTATTCAGTTTAGGCCCTAATAAGGCACTTATGAATGTCAAAAGTTACAGTTTTACAATAGACTCTACTACCGGTTCGGAATACACTTGAACTGAGAAGACTCCGGCAAGAAACTCAGCAAGGCTTCTTTTTTGGTGGATCTTTTTTTTTAAATTTATGTAATAATATAAATAACATATTAGCTGTAAATGTTCCTAAGAGAAAATAAATAAATAAATAAAATGTCACCTCATAGATAATGTCACAGAGAAAATCTAATTACTGATAAATGCGAAAGTTTGTGAGTATGGATGGATGGATGTATGGATGTTTGTTACTCTTTCACCGAAAAACTACTGAACGGATTTGGACGAATCTTGGCACATTGATAGATCATACCCTGGAATAACATATAGGGTACTTCTTATCCCGGGAAAACATAAGACACCACGGGAACGCGGATGAAATCGCGGGCCGGAAGCAAGTAATTAGTATAAAAGTAAAAAAAAAAAGGACAAGCTTTTTATTCAGTTCATCATCAGAGCAGTTCTATGTCTCCATATTCTTGTATTATCATCGGACTTACTAAGTTTGTGTGCCTTTCAGATCAATTGAATACCGGGGAGTGAGTCAAAATCTATATACTAATAATAAAGAGCGGAAGAGTTTGTTTATTTGAACGTGCTAATCTTTGGAAATACGTCGGATTCGAAAAATTCTTTCACTAATAGGAAGCTACATTATTCCCGAGTGAATACTATTTATCCCGGAAACGTGAGTGAAACCGCGAGAGACAGCTAATTGAATTATAAGATTTGACCCAAACATTATTATTACACTAGCTTCCGTCTCGCAGTTTCACCCGCGTTTCCAAGGTATCCCGGGATAAAAAGTCCATCCTATGTGTTAATTCAGGTTATAAACTATCTGTGTTTCAAATTTCATCTAAATCCGTTCACCAGTTATTGCGTGAAAGAGTAAGATATTTAGTAAGACTAACTCGAACGTACGTAAATCTCGACTTGATTGAAAACAATTTAATATCATTGTTTGGATCTCTTTCGCTCTACTGTCTTCATACGTTTGCTATAAGTATGTACATCTGTTATGATTTCTTGTCTCATCAGTCATCACATAGCTGAATCCTCGGCGAGACCACGCCCTAATGAACTTTGTACTGATGGAGCCCGACTTATAATCCGATGCGAGATTAGTACAGGGGATTTATAAATAGCCTCTCGGTCCCGTTATAGCATTGAGTCGATTACTTGTGGACTATGGACGTCAGCTATTTCAATTTAATCGCAAGGCGTTGCAGTAGCCATGTTTGTTTATAGTCTGATGTGATTTTCGGGAGCTGCTCTTCGGTCCGTTCTAGTGTTTTGAAAAACTTCTTAATTATCTTTATATGTGGGAGTTCGATTTAGTATTTAGTTTACTGTCCTAATAATATTTTTAATTTGAAAGTTTTTTTTTATTTCAGAATGTTGACAAGCAGGCAAGCGGTGGTTACCGTCGCCTATCGCCATTTGCAATACCAGAGGTATTCCTCCATAATCAGACATTCGTTCACCATTCCGAGCGATTATTTAAAATCGGATATAAGTAATTTATGCTGAACATATTACTTAAATCTCTTTAATACAATTATTGAAAAATAATAGAAAATATAAACTTGTGAAATTAAAATTAGTTTATGTAATTGTCATTTACGAGAAAATAGTCGTCACCAATTTCGATTACGACTAAATTCAACATCATTCTCCTCACCATATTCAGTGATTATATGGCCGAAGGTAAAAAATGCCTATAAGGGAACTTGCTCTCAAATGCAGCTGTCGGAACATACTGGTAGGTACTTGAAGGGCTACCTTACCTAGCTAGTCGGGTACTACAAAGTACTCTACCACTGTGCTACGGTTTCCTTATTATGTTTCAAAGTTCAAGTTCACTACAGGATTCATACCTGCGGCCTTCATCACAGCATTCGACGTGACGTCACTGCCACTGAGCTATCATCGCCTTGAAACTGGAACTTTAGGGTTTTATCTTAATTTTCCTCTCCTATACTGTACCTACATGAGTATCATGAATCAAAACTGCGCTTTATGGATTTATTATCCTCATAAAGCGCAGTTTTGATTTGCGCAGTTTTGTTAGTTTTTTGTCCTGCGATACAAAATGACAGATAAAAAGAGAAACAATAATTGAGTCAATAATTATAATGAAGGTTATTTTTATTATAATAATATTCACAAACTAAAAATAACCTACTTAAACAAGACATAAATAATTAAAAACTAAACTAAATAACTACAAATTCCAAAAATAACCTACTACAAAATTTGGCATGGTACTCATGAAAAAATTGCGGCGTTGCCTCGCTGAATGATCAGACTTAGCCTCTGGGCAAAAAAGTGCCTGGCTCTCAGATCCCCAGAGGCCAAGATCAAACGCTTGCCTATGTCTTGAACGATTAGTTTCGAGTCAGATGACCAAGGTTCATTTACTAAGTATGATTCCAAAAAAAAAGTTGTGTCATTATTGTCACGTCAAAGAAATGCAAAAATATATTTTAAAAATCTGAATCAATTCAGTGTAAGCCCAAGTCTTTTAAAGGCAGGCACTGACGGTACCACCCTACCACCGAAAGAAAGCGTCAAAAATAAAATAACATCATTAGAGCCGCTTTGCGTCATCGAGTCTCGTTTCGATGAGTTGCAATATAGTCTGTCGAGTTGAGAAACCGCGGTACTGAGGCCGAAATGAAACTGTTTCCGCACAGTTTTTGTACAATTTTCTTAGTGATCTTGAGATTTACTTGTTTATCTTACACATTTTACGACTTCTTGAATAAACATTTTGTCTGCGTGTTGTGATATTATTAAGGATTGACCTTCGAACACACCCTTCACACATTCGTGTTCCGTAAAACAGATAAATATATTTTTATAACGTGAATCTCGATTCGGATTCTGAATTGACTTCAGCACGGTGGTAGGGAGGTTTTTTGTAGTACGCTGGCTGGCTAACACCCTCGAGTTAAAAAATCTGTCGCCAAGCACCTACCACCGGTGTGTTCTGACAGCTGCACGTGATGGCTAGTTGCCTTCAAGGCATTGTGTGCTTAAGGGTGAACCTTTATCACGTTTTTTGCAAATTGCAGCTCAGTTATATACGACTATTTCATGAAAATGTTACTAATATACCTTGGAGGAATATGTTGATGATTTGTTTTGTTATTAATCAGTAAATATACTACCATTCTTGTCGCAAATACCATGTTGATAACTTACGACCTATAACTGAGCTGCAATTTGCAAAAAACGTGATAAAATATGAATTTAGCGCTCTAACCGACGCCTCCACCTTAACGGCTTCGGGCATGTCAAAATAATCTTCAATAGTACCGGCAGTATCCGCTAGGTTTATTGTAATTTGTAATGCAAATATGTATGGTCAAGGTAAGTAGGTATATCACGTAGAGGTTGGATTTGTTAATGTTCCCACCCAGGTCTTCGGGCCGGTCCTCGGGCTTTGAAATCCAAAAGAAAAGATACAAATAATAATAAATTTATTTCACCTAAAAATCCATTCCCAAATAAAAAGTAAAAAATGTTGAGTAGCTTATCTGTGCATTCTAAAACTGAAGAGTAAAATTTAATTACTATTTTGTTTAAAAAAATACTGAAAATTAATATTATTTAAAAGGTAAAATATAAATAAATGGTTTATTAAAATAAATATTCTTATCAGAAAACTTATATTAAGACTCAAAAATCATTTACCACGCCCACTTTTTGTTCAAATACGAGCACTGTGACTATAAACGTAATAAACTCGTTTTTAAAAAAAATCCAATTCGTTTGTTAACGTGGCGGAGTTTAGCTCTAACCCCTTTTAAGTGGAACTTAAGCTCGAGTAATTATCATCTAACTAAAAGCTGACAGTGATGATGTAACCTGTATTATGCTCGAACTAGTGCACATTGTCAAGAGCACCTCGAGCCTGTTATCAATAGCAAGAGGTATTTTTCAGCAATGACGTCATAATGCCACGATTCGCAGGCGTGGTTGTGGCGTGTCTGGCGCATGGTGACCCAGTGTGCGTGCTAGAGTTAGGCACACTGTTACAGTACTAAATTTTTTGGCTTAACGCCGATGACGTCAATGATACGATTGTTATAGTCGAGAATTATAGTGTGCTTTCTTTTTGAAACTAAATAAATGACGTAGAATTGCGTAGATTCTGGTTTTGAGTTGAATTATATATTTGTTTAAAAATTTTAAGGTCAATGACAAGCCAGCCCATAATGTAAAAGATTGTATGTTTTTTAACTTATTTTTGTATGATACAATAAAAATAAGTTTATTTGTGTGTACCATGGTATATTTTATTATAAATAACAACTAAGAGCTCCACTTTGAGATAACGTGAAACTTTCTAGAAATATGTAAAGGTCAGTTCGAAATAACCTTTTGGTTTGGTAACTTTCCTTGACTGTCTTGTTTGAGGAATTTATGATTTGAGTTAATATTATTGCAATTGCAGAAGCAGCTTAGCAGCTTAATGTTTACCTATTTAATTATATTCTATAAAAATGCTCTTCACTTCAATGATATGAAGACAAATATTAAGTGAGATTAAAATAATTGGCTTTAAAGTTAGGTACTTATTTATAATTTTTTAATTAGGTTATTTTGCGATATCACCAAGAGAGATAAGCGAATTCGCCGTTGGTGTGTTATCAGTTGGAGCGTGCGTCTGGGGTGGCGGCGCGGCTCGCCGACAGTCGCCCGCCGGCCTTCCACGCCGGGGACCCGCGGTCCATTCCTAGCCTTTTGTCCATGAACCGGATCAAGTTCAGGAAGTCCCTACATAGGGATGGATTACAAGTTACGTGCCAGTGCTCGTCGCAAAGTATCACATGATATGTGTAAAGAATAGTGTTTTTGAAAGTGAATTTAAGTGTCTCTGTGCAGTGTCTCGATGAGGACAGTAAAAATCAACCACGGATTTATATAAAACATTCATTTTAATTTGCTTGGAAGCTTCACCAGATATACAATAACATATTTTCTTACAAACTAGAAACTACTTAAGTAGTTAGATAGGACAGTCTTAAAGATGAGTTCAACTACAACTAGGTAACGATCATGAGATCTGGATCACAGTCATGTTGCGAGGCGGCTCACAGCGCCGTCGCAACGGTGGGCTGCACCGGGACCGGCACAGCTAGAGGAGGCGATGGAAGAAGCCTCAGAACTGGCGCTGGTGGTGCTCTCTCTTTTGCGTGTCTTTTAACGTGTTTTGCGAGGTGGTCCGAGCGCATAAAGCGACGGTTGCATACACGACACCCGAATTTCTTCTCTCCAGTATGTGTACGTTTATGTCTAGATAGCTCATCGGATCGTGAAAATCTTCGCTCGCAGCCGGGCCAGGCGCACCTGAATGGTCGCTCGCCAGTATGGGTGCGGGCGTGCGCTTTTAGGTGAGATGATTTGAAATAGTTTTTCCCGCAGCCCGGGTATGAGCACTCGTAGAGACGTCGACGTGCTGCGGGCGCAGGGGCGACGAACCAAAGTGCTGTAGTTGGTACTAAAGCACCCGGAACGATCACCGCCGGTGCTGGTCTAGGTGCTAACGGCACCCAGCCGGGTGTAGCGGCAGGTGAAGGAGCCTGGGGAACCCTTTGTTCGTCCCTCGACTCATGTTTAGGTTGGCACTGGGAGTGAGGGGATGGCACGCGAGCCTCTTCCACTTTGACCGGCGGGCTTACGGGCTCCACTACCGGTGTATTTTGAACTTGACTCGCGATATATTTAACTTGTGAATAACTATGACCGCGATTCATTTTAAATTTGAGCGTTTTCAGGATATTCATGTCTTTGGGTGGCGGTGGCAGGAGGGGCTCCGGGCTGCAGGTGCCGTCTTTATGCGCGCGCATAATAACGGATGGCCTGCAGCAAGGCTCCGGGGGCGGCGTAGTGAGGAGCAAGCGCGCCAGCTCGCACCGGGACCGCTTGCTGAAGTCATCTTCACCTTCGGAGTCAGATGGCTGGGGTGTGACCAGGCCAGTCGGTGGAGATGACTCTCTGGCGCGTTTCACTGCTGCCTTTTTCAAAGGCAATTCAACCTGCGAGACAAAGACAAACAAACATAAGTGAACGGTCGCTAGCTTGCTTGGCGGAACACGCGCGCACTGCGTGATCGCGCCGTGCGCTCCTACCATACTTTCGATTGCACAAATGGCACATAAAATATTTTTTTTTTAACAATTTATTTTAATACCAAAATTTTTTATAGTTTTTATTAAATTAAAGTTTATCATAAACTCAAAATTTCGAGAACACTCACTTTGTTTTCCATCAACGGCGGCGTTGACGGCGGTGAGAGGGGTCCGCAAACTTCGAGCAGAGTGGACATTCTGATTAGAATAGTAACATTCAATGTAACAAAACTTTCTTTTTTAATTCACAAAACTTGTGTTATTGCCGCGCGCTTCTGCTTTCGAGAGCCGTGTAGTTTAGTTGGCGGGCAGCAGACGAATAAACCGCTTCGCGAGCGGTTGTGGCACGAAGCGTGGGAGCCAGCGGGGTACGGGGTACGTACGGCCAATGGGAGCGGGCGGCGCGGCTGCGTCAGCCAATGAGAGAGCGGTGATCACGCAGCGAGCGCGTGCCGGCGCGTGTTGTTCACGTGCACACCGAGTGACGGCGATCGAGGTCGCGGCGTGACGTCATCGGCGCGCCCCCGCATGACGTCGAGCGCGCGAGGGGCGCGGGCGCGACAAGGTCACCGCTTGCCGCTTGCACTGTATACAATCAATGACATTCGTCTGCATCTAGCTTTACTATTTTGACAGTTGGGGGTTGACGACCTCGACGCGGAGGGACAGCAGGTCCGCCCGCATTAGCCAACTTTCCAGTTTGGAGAACGTAAGTACGTACGTGAAACAAACAGTGCTTACGACAACATAAAGAAACTCCGTTATATCCTTACGGAGTAACAGACGGTAATGAAATAATAATTAGTCACAAAGATAGCGTATCATAATTCATTGTAATCGAGAATATGTAAAGTGTTTCTCATGGTTGTTTGTATTATTGATGTTGTTGTATGATAAGATAATTTCTATAAACAAAACAACTGTAAAAGATCGGATAAAAACAGTAGAGTAAATTTTGAAATTTTTTTTGGTTATGACATTTTATTGCGGGGGTGTCGCTTGCACATTTCATTTTGCAACACGATGGGCTGGGTGTGTCCGTGAGTGAAACAGTGATTCAAGTTGCCTAATTAAAGAGTTTACTTTCTACTTCAGTATGTGGTTATTTGAATAATAAGGTTGTTGAACTACTTGATTTGCAAATTCAATAACAACGGAACAATTTGAAATAAGAAAAAGTAAGAAACTCCGATATTATTTCAATTATGTCTTTAGTATTTTTTTTATTGTGGAGATATTAGCTTAGGGTCGATTGCATAAAGCGCGGTCATAGTTAGGTTACGGTTATAGTTAACTTTAACCGCCGAAAGAAAGTAAACTGGGTTGCTCGTGTCACTTCAATTAAAATTTTAACCGTCACCATAACCGACCGAGGGATATCGGTCATCGTCAAAGTGACTCTACCTACGGTGAAAGCATGGTAATAGTTAAGTTAACTTTAACTAAAATGTACGGACGACGATAATTCAAGGTAAACATTGCGGCATCTTATGCGGTTGTAATAGGAGCTATTTTGCAACAAAAAGGTGTAGTCTGATGTGTTGGCGACTGTACGAGGAACCGGCCCTTAGTCAGTCAGTTCAGTTAGTGTAGTAAAGATGATGTATTCAAATGTTATTATTTTAAAACCGGAACTTAAAAATCGACCTTAATTAATATGACCTTAAAACTATTTTTGTGTACGTAGCTGTGTTACTTGTTGATTTTCAAGTTCATGATTTTTTTGATATAACGACAGATTTTTTTTATTGAAAAAAAAAAAAAAAACTATTGTGTGTACCTAAATGTAACCAAGTTTAAATATAATAATAATTCTTTGAAATTCTATTTTCGTTTAAACACGAATAAATTAATTTAAATTATAAAAAGAGTTTCATTTCACACACCCTTTAGAAATTAATATTGTAAATGAGATCCCCAGATTTCAATTATCTACAAAATAATGTATAATAATTACATTCCGTATTAAACTTTTTTTTTTTACTATTTATAGGCCTGTGTTTGACCTAAATCTCTCCATGGTCAGTGATGATGTGGCCGATGGTGGTAAGTACACAACACCTAGAAGGGAACTGGCTCTCAAGTGCAGCTGTTGGAACACACCAGAAGGAGCTTGGCGACAGATTTTCAACTTGAGGGTGGTAGCCAGCCAGGCGGGTAATACAAAGTACCCTACCACTGTACTATGGTTTCCTTACGATGTTTTCCTTCACCGAAAGCGTAGGATTCGAACCCATGACCTACGTCTCGGCATTCGGCATCACTCACTGCCACTGAGCTATCGCCTAGGGACACTAAATATAAACCTAGTCTTGGTTAAAAACTAGTAGCCTCTATCAAATCATTTCAATGAAGATCAAAGTCGTCATATCGAATCGTCAAAGTGACAAAAAATTTAATAAGAAGAGACTCTATTGTCAAAACGTTATAAAATCAAACGTTAACGGTATAGCAACACCGTTAAATAAATGAAAACATAGTTACATTCGCTCGGTGCGTGTATACGTAATGCGGCAGCGTGTGTTGATGCGCTGCGCGGGCGCATCGAGCGGGGCGCGCCGTGTTGTGAAAGCGACGAGCACGCGGTCTGCGAGTGACCGACTGATGAGCTGCTCTAATACACAAGCTGAAGCTTACGCGGCAGCGGGAGCGGGCAGGTTAAGCAACACTTCTGTGTCGGTATTTAGGATTATGTTGATTTTACTATGTTTAGGCGTATAGAGTGATGATGTAGTCGAAAATGGCCCAGAGGAAAACCGAAACCTTTCTTTGTAATAAGAAATATGTACCATTAATTCCAGAATGAAATCGCATTTAAAATAATGTGTTTAATTAATGATTTTTTTACAGTTTGTAGAGAGTTTCTTTATAGTGGTAAATGGTTCCAGTTATTGTCCGGTAAGGTTGGAGCAGCCATCAGAGGCTACCATCTTTAGTCAAAAAAATGGTTCCAGTAACGTATAATTTTGGTGATTTTTATTTATGTATTCAATTAGCGTATCTGTACTTTATAATTATGGCACTACTTAACAGACGAGGTGATTTATTTTTATTGTTTAACATAACAATATCATTTATTTTCGATGTACTGTTTTAGATACTTAGTTGTCCTTGAAGAAACTGAACTAAGAAAAAACGAATACAAAAATACAATATTATTTTAATAATAGAAGAGTATTTTTTTTAAAGAAGAGAATACAAGACAAAATTGTATCATATTACAGCAAGCAAATTATGTCCTTTAAGTAATTTTCAATTATTTAACGTAAATCGCTCCGCTTATCTCACTTGCACCGCACTAAACCATACAAAACACGTTTGCGTATGTGTCTGTATGTTTGGGAAAACACGATGTGTGGAAACGGTACGGATGACGTGTGCGCAGATAACAGCGCGTTATTAGTCACTATCACCCAATGATGATATGGAAACTGAGCTCGTACCTACTAGCTTACCGCCCCTTGGCTTTACCTGCGATCCCCTATTTACCCCTGTATAATAAAATACTCTCCCTTTTTGGATGACTACGTTGATTAAAGAACCTGTGTGTAAAATCTGGGGGCACGGAAGTGTCCCCGCTAAGTCGAGTAAAAAAGGCACGGGTAAGGCCGTACGCTTGGCCGTTTCGCTACCTCGCATGGGGGTAAGGTGAAAAATGTTTTCACTGTTCATTACTTTTCTGTTATACTGTTCTTGTAGTAACGAAACAGCCAAGCTACATATTTTGACTAAGGTGTAGTTTGTGAAATTTGGTTTGGTAGAGTTAGGGCGTGTAGTGTTAGTTGCTTGGCTCTACATGAGATCTGATAATTTTTGATAGTGCGAGCCATATGGTCTCGGTCTCGGCTTGGCAACATTTTATATGAAAATGTTGAAATAAAGATAGCTCTCAAAATTCAATTGCGTTGATATTTAATTTTAGGTATTGGTACAGCGCCTCTCGCGGAATAATTACGGAACTAATTTCTCCAATTTTCATATGCAGATAAAGATTTTATTATCATTATAATTATTGTTTCTATATATGTCGACTAACCTACCGTACCTACCCTCTGTATAAAATCTATTAACTTAAGATTATATAATGTGATTCAATTTTGGCTTTGCTGTGAATTTTATGAAATAAATAAAAATAAAATTAAGATATTAAGGTACCTTAGAGTCTTTCGTAAGGATGTGACTATACACATTGATACAGTAATTTGGAAGGGCGCGCCATGCTATTGTAGTTTATCTGTACTTCAGGTAATAAAACTTCAGGAACTGAATATTATGTTAAAGTCTAATTAATAAAAACAAAATGAAATCTTAGTAGGTACCTACTTATTTTTTATATACGTTGCCAAACAGGCAGATGGTCTACCTAATAATCCTTTATATTATCTATCTGCCTATCAAATCTCATTGAAATCCGTATAGCAAATGTATGCATAGGCCTACCATTATTATAAATGCGAAAATATGTTTGGATGTTTGTTACTCTTTCACGTAAAAACTACTGAACGGATTTGGATGAAAATTTGCACATATATAGATCATACCCTCGAATAATATATAGGCTACTATTAATCCCGGGAAAATATAAGATACCCCGGGAACGCGGGCGAAACCGCGGGGAGGAAGCTAGTAATTTTAATATAAATATAACTCTACAAGTTCAATAATTGAATGGACAAGGATAATAAGATACGTTTATGTATGCATGAATGCATAAGGATGCATATTTTAAGTTCTGGAGGTTATTTTAGCATGCAAAACGTGAATACTTCGAGGTTATACGCAGTATTTTTTTAATATATATATCTATATAGGTATACTGCAGTTTTAATGATATCTACCACGGTGAAATTGTAAACTGTGTTGTGAACTGAAGATGTAAAGTTTGTCTGCGATTTTGGACGTAGGAAGTAATCTCCGGAAATACTGCTCTGGCTCTAACAAAAAGCTACAATAACGCTACATGCAGCGTAATAGGGCAGTTGAAATTTTCACAATAAAATTAATGAAAATAAAATAATGTACGATGGTGTGGAATCCTTCGTGTGCGTGCGACAGACCTGCACTTAGACAATTTTTATCCCAGATATGAGGGCGAATCCGCGGGGGCAGTTAGTCATAGAAGTATTTATGTTTTCAATAAAGTCCAGTTAGGTCTAACATTCTTAATTTCATGAAAATCTCTACAAATAGAACAGCGTAGTTTAGTAGTAGAATAAATGTAGTAATAATCAATTTATATAAGTAATATTTCAAAGAAAGTTAATTCATAAATAAGGAACGTAAGCAGAAACGAAAAAATTAAGTGCTACCATAGAATAAATATGTGCTACAGAAAAATATGAAAATGTGTCTTATAGCGCCATCTGTTGACATTTTCATGTATTACTTACTGCACTACAGCATCTAGATAGACAGCCGCTATGTTGTTAACATTATAAACATAGCTGTGTTCAAGTCACGTTAGTTTCGCGAAAATAAAATAGATGGCGCTACTTAACGGTTTTTTTAATAAATCGCTATATGGCTATGGAAAGCTTAAAATTATATATTTATTTTATAATTATTTAAATTAATAATAAATTGAGACATTTGAAAGACTAGCTGTCCCCATCGGTTACACCCACATTCCGGGGATGAAAAGTAGCATGTATGTTATTCCAGGGTATGATCTATCTATGTGCCAAGTTTCATCAAAATCCGTTCAGTATTTTTTGCTTGAAAGAAACATCACATCTATTTCCATCCAAAACTTTCACATTTTTAATCAGTCTGATAATTCGGTAGCATAATCATACCGCAACCTGAAAACAAAATTCTACTGGTGCTGAGATGTTACTAGACATTCGCAAGGGTTTCCCCCTTGCTATTTTCGCTCTACACGAGTGATATGCCAAAGACCGACAAGGTGCAGTTAGCACTTTTTGCGGACGACACCGCGGTCTACTGCTCTAGTAAGTCCCCCTCAGTCATTGTTAAGAACCTCCAAACCGCGGCTAACGCCCTAGGCGCCTGGTTTCGGAAATGGAGGATCGAGATCAACCCTGTCAAAAGCCAGGCGGTCCTATTCTACAGACCCTACCATCGAGGTACCCCCTCCCCTCCAAAGGCAGTTACTCTATTCGGTGAACCAATCCCCTGGGAAAGGCAAGCCAAATATCTCGGAGTAACTCTCGATGATCGTTTGACCTTTGATGCCCACATTAAAGCGGTCCGCGCGCGCGCCGCCTTTGTTTTAGGGCGCCTCCACTTTTTATTAAATCGTAAATCTAAACTTGCACTTAAAAGCAAGGTTAGACTTTATACCACGTGTATCCGCCCCATCATGACCTATGCTAGTACTGTGTTCGCACATGCAGCTCCATCACGGATCCATAGCCTTCAGGTGATTCAAAATCGCTTCATGCGCAAGGCCACGGGCGCCCCGTGGTACATGCGTAATGAAAATCTCCACATTGACTTAGGTCTCCCCACGATAAAACAATTTATAAAACGCACCTCACGCAGATTTTTCAATACCGCCGTTAATCACCGCAACCCTCTTATAGTGAAAGCCGCAACTTACACGCCCTCCCGTATACTCCGTATCCATAGACCAAGGCAAGCCCTCAGCGAGCCGGATGACCCTATTACATTAGCTCAGATCGAAGCTGACGAAGCTCGTAAAAGTACACAACACACTACACACAACCGATCACGCTACCGTCCTCGACGGCGAGGACCGCCGCGACGTCCCACTCAGTCTCGTCCCGTTCAAGCGGCCCGAGCTGCCTACAGTAATCCGACCGCCCCCAATTAGTCGTAACTCGTACAAAGTCCTCCCCCTCCCCCGGTAACGCCCTGAGCCGAGGTTCGTACCCCATTCGGGGGTGCCCTCAGGCGTTGTTACCTAAATATTACCTGAGAGCCCTCAAAAAAAAAAAAAAAAAAAAAAAAAAAAAAAAAAAAAAAAAAAAAAAAAAAAAAAAAAAAAAAAAATCGCAAGGGTTGCAGCGCCTCTAGTGGCCGATACAAACAGCTTTAGTTTTTTGAGATATAAAACTTGAGAGTGAAGTATTTTGGTCGAGAGGTTTTCACATTGGCAATACCTCTGTCTGGCATTGCAATGGCAATAGGCGACGGTAACCACTTACCATCAGGTGGAACGCCTGCCTGTTTGTTTACCTTCTGACATAAATAAAAATGCATTTCGCAAATAGAAAATACGTCTCGAAAAGTATTTCAGATAATTTTTTTTTTTTTTTAAAAAGCTATTTTTAATAGAAAATATGTTTTACATTTTATATTTGTATTTTAAATATAAGTATTTCAAATAAGTTACACTCTCTTAAGATAATGTCTCAGGATCAAAATCAAATAATTGCAATAATTTGATTAATCAGTTTTATGTTGCTCGTTGAAGTCTTTTCTTCTGAGATTTTATTGTTTTTTATTTCATTTTACTATGTTTTTTAACCGACTTAATTTTCTATTTGAATTATTTATTGGTTTAGTCAAATATATGAATTAAACGTTCACAATTTAATTAAGATTATATCTAAATAATACCAATGTATAAATTACGGTTTAAGTCTGTTTAAATATATTAATGTTAATATTAAAATGTACTCTGTGATAATTATACCAGAATTTAAATTCAATTAATTGCAATCTCGTCTCAAGAGAGAATTTATGATTAATATTTGAATCATGATGGATGAAGATACTCAGTAGTCAGTATAAAGTGTTAATGAGTGTTACGAAATCGTAGCATGTAGCCAGTTACCAATTTAGGGTTTCATCGAATGAAAATTAAAATATACGCTTCATAACTTCTAACCTTTTAACTGAGTGTCTATACGACTCAGAACTATGCTCAAACATCTCTAAAATTAATCTATACTTCCTACTTAATTAATCTCGACGTGTCAGTTTAGTAAGGGATGAGGCATTCGCGGAGAGCATCCTCTAAAATAGCAATCAAGGTTAGAAATAGGGTCTCTTCTTCCTAGTCGGACACTCTTGCCAGAGTGGTCGTGGTTATGATAGGTCTTGAGTGGCGGCTTTTGCAATCCGTCTCCATTCGGACCTGTTGCAAGCATTTGTTGCGGGAACACTCGTTCATGGTAGACACTAAAAGATCCGACCATCTAGTCGGAGACCGACCACGTGCTCTTTTGCCATTCATTCTGCCTTGAACTACCAAACGTTCCATTGAGTCCTCTTTGCGGGTAACATGATCAAAGAACTTCAGGATTCGTATCTGTACAGTTGATGACAGTCTTTCCCTTATCCTGAGCTCATCCAAAATCGACACATTGGTGCGGTGCGCTGTCCACGGGTTCCTCAGTAGTCGCCGCCAGCACCACATCTCCAGTGCATCGATTTTCCTAGAGAGAGATAGGGAAATTAATCTAAATAGGATCTGCCAGTTGGCGTAGTTGGTTAAGACGCCACCTATCACGCCGCTGGTCGTGGGTTCGATTTCCATCCAGGACAAACATTTGTGTGCATGAACATGTCTGTTTGTCCTGAGTCTGGGTGTAATTATCTATATAAGTATATTTTATTATAGTTATATTTACAAAAAAAAAAGTAGTATATGTAGTATATCAGTTATCTGGTTGTCCATAGTACAAGCTCTGCTTAGTTTGGGATCAGATAACCGTGTGTGAAGAATGTCCAAGGATATTATTATTAATATATATTACAGAAAAATGAGACTGACTGACTGATCTATCGACGCACAGCACACCAATGGACGGATCGATCTGAAATGTATGCCATATACAGCTATTATGACGAAGGCGTAGTAGTTTCTTAGGGTTCTGTAACCAATGGGTGCCAACAGAACCCTATTACTGAGACTCCGTTGTCCGTCCATCCTTCCTAATCATAACAATCGCTGTATCTCATAAACCGTTAAAGGTTAAACAAAAAAATATTTTTTTAATATTTTTAGGGTTCCGTACCTCAAAATGCAAAAACGGAACCCTTATAGGATCACCTGGTTGTCCGTCTATCTATCTGTCAAGACCCTTTTTTATCATGAACGCATGGAGGTATCAAGCTGAAATTCATATCAAATACTCTAGTCTCCTGTCCCTTAGAGCTCTGATAAAATCAAACTTCTAAGCCAACGCAATCAAAAGATAGAGTCGTTTATCCTGAAAATGTTCGACACTCGCAAGAGAATCAAAACCTACAGGGTACTTCCCGTGAACTCTGATTCTTGAAATTGGGTACAAAGCAACGTACATGAAATATTGCGAAAAGCATATTTAATTTAAATTAATTAAATTAAAAGTTAAATGAATTTTGTTACAAGTTAAGTTTGTACGGAACCCTCGGTGCGCGAGTCAGACCGTAAATAAAATAATGTTAAAAACCAGTTGGTAGTTCCCATACAATATACCTACCTTCTTTTATTTTGTTATTTTTAATGAAATATTTATTCAATTCTATAAAATACAATATTTACAATTATTTACAACAAATATACAAACTATATATAAAAAAAAATCCTCGAGGCGGCCGCTGCTGCCAATTAACGGCAAGGTTCCCAGAAGGCTGGCAGCGTTCCCTCTTTGTATGGCCAAGCTAACGCGTTGGCGGAAAAAGCTCCCCGCCCGCTGGTCCCCTGTGACCCCAATTAATTTTGAAGATAATGTTCGAGAAAATCGGCGAGCCTCGGACCCCCAAGGACCCATGGTCAAGTGAGATTTTGTTATTTATTTCGGTTGTTCCTATTTTGCGGTGCAAGTGTTACGAATAAATAATTTTCTTTCATTTCGGTTTTTTTTTGCTAGTAAGTAAAAATAAAAACTTTTTTTAAAGTAAAAACGTTATTAATGTAAAGAAAATCGATAAAATTTGCTATATAAAACGATTTTAATTTCAAAACTCTGACTTCTGTAATTTAGGAGAAATTTCAATTTTATTTGAGTACTAGCTGTTTCCCGCGGTTTAACTCGCGTTCCCGGGATAAAAAGTAGCCTATAACCTTTGGAGATAATGTAACTTCCTATTAGCGAAAGATTTTTTCAAATCGGACTTGTGACTCCGGAGATACAAACAAACAAACTCTTCAGCTTTATTATTTGTATAGATTTCAAATTAAATTGAAAATTAAGGGAAACTCTGGCTTCCAAAGGGGATCAAGCGATACGTTTAAAGTTTATTTATTTAACTAAACATTTTATCTTTCATATGAAAAGCATTTTTCTTCAGGTATTCAATACAAAGAGTTGATGAGTGCTACGAAATCGTAGCATGTAGCCCATTCACAATTTAGGGGTTTATTAAATCAAAATTATACTTTTTAATTTCACAGATTTATACCTAATAAACCCCAAACTATTATAATTTCGTTATGTATGGTAAAGCTGTGGTTCCTGAATTTTGTAGGATTATTAATAATATTGTAACTTCACTATTTGCAATCTTTGGTATTTGTATTACCCAACCAAAATTATAACATTCCAAAATTAAAATTATAGGATACTCCATCACCCACATGGATATTGGAGAGCTTTTTCTAAGACCACGATCACCCCATATTTTTTTTTAAATCCGGCTTAGTCAATATGGTCTATGAAATGTCAAAAAATATTAGTTCATCACATTTACATAATGTATTACATCACGCAGATCGCGGATGACACTGAAATGAGGAAAGCTAGTGAATTACAAAATGATGTATCAACATCACATAAAACTAAAAAAAAAAACTGAAAAAAGCACAAGAAGTTACGACAACATCTACGCCGTTACGGGTCTACGGGCTACGGGCTACAGCGGGAGGGGCGGAGGGGGCGCAAAGGGGCGTCGCCAGACCCAGCCCTCATGAAGCAACTCTCGCGAATTGGCACCATCAGACTTGAGAATACGCCTTCACCGCGTCGCGTTCGCGTACCGCACAGCCAGTCGCGTACCGAATGTGACACGGGGCGCACGTCGCGCGTGCCACGTAATCGCGTAACTAAAGTTTGTAAATCGTGATTCTTCAGTGAGGTTCTGTGTGTGCTATGGTGGGAGACACGGGTGCACCGTAACAGGTCATGTCGCGAAGGAAGCAGAGCAATCCGAAGCCTTTAAAACGTAAGTTTAGCAACAAGTTTGGTTTTTGGATTTTTTGAGTTGTTGCGTTTCAGTTTTGAAGTTTACTGTATCTGTTGTTAAAAGGGTCCAAAATATGTTATTTTTGTATACTAGGTATTATATTATAATTGACAGACGTACATTATATTTGTATATAGTTTCGAGTAACAAGCGACGCCACAGAAGTATTGTTTAATTACCTACAATCGTCAATGAAGCATGACTATAACCATGTAGTATATTTAATATATGGTTATAGTATGTTTATTATATGGCTGCTAACACATTTATCGTTTGGTTTTAACTATAAATATTTCCTCATGATAAACAGAAACAATGTTATGCTTTAGTAAATATTATATTTACTGCGAAAATTCATGTAAAGTTCACATATTTTTCAGGTTTGATTTGAAATCGGTTTTCATTAGATTTTCAGTTATCGTAGGTTATAATAATCATTTTTATCATTTGTACTTTGGGTATACCTACATACATATGTAGATGAGGTAAAACAAAATTGAAAATTATTCTAATAAGAAACCGCAAACAATAAATAATAATATTATGTCATCCGTTATGTATGCTATCAAAAATAGTAGAGGATAAAAACTAGCTTTGTTTTTTTCTTTTATATCAATTATGTACTTGACTTCAATAAAGTCTTTTTTTTTTTTAATTTTGGCATCACACTTCGTGTATTTTGCCAGTGTCAAGTTGAGCAATGTAGGTATTTTTATATTCTTCATGTATTAAATTCTCGTCAATCGTCAAGTTTCAAAGTTCAAGTCATGTTAAATCTTCTTCGAGTCATAGTCAGTCAGTTTAGTTAGGTTTTAGTACAATGGTAGCCGTTCTACTAAAACTTTTCATGGACTTCTTGAGACAACTTGAAAAGCCACTATACACGTAATCATTTCATTTCACTTCACTGGTGCACTTGTATTGATCTTTATTGGACAAAATACCACCGATAATTTAAAAAAAACCTCAAAAAATACACTATTTTATGAAAATAAAATGAAAACGCAACGTCACTTCGCAAGTTCCCGCCAAAAAGTCCCAATAAAGTCTATAATATGTCTTCTCAGTTTAAATTGTTGTATTCCGAACAAGTGGTACGAGTCATAATAGGGTAGTTGACTGACAGTGTCAAAAATAAATGACCTAACACTAACCAATGCATAAAACATCTAAAAACACGTAGAAACATCAAATATGTTGTACATTTAATGCATTTTATGATTTTTAATTACCGGTAGAACCACAATGAGTAGATCATTTGATGCTGTGAAACTATGACGTCATAGTGTAATATTTCATACAAAATTCCTTGTACACTATCGTTTTGACATTTATTAAAAAGTAGCTGATTTGATATATCAGTCAACTACCCTATTGTGTTTTGATTTTGAGTATAAACCTTCTTAAATTACAATAGTCAAGATGTAATATCACACATCTCATAATTTAATATACATACATACAATCTAAAAACCTTTGCGTGGCTTTAATCTTAGTTTGCGACTTTGCAGTTGTATACATTACATATATTTGAAATGTATTTCAAAAAAGGAACAAATGCGCCTACGCACACATCAACTAACTTAGTTGAATGATCTGTATGTTTCTTTCTAGAAATTCAAATTTAGAACTCTGTGTTCAGTTTCGACCCTTATACACTCTACTACCGGTTCGTAATACACTTGTACTGAGAAGACACCGGCAAGAAACTCAGCTCGGCTTCTTTCTTTTGAGGATTTGTGGAAAAATTTTGTAGGTAATTACAGTTTTTGTCTTAAATATCTATACTAATATTATTAAGAGGAAAGATTTGATTGTTTGTTTATTTGTTTGCATTGAATAGGCTCTGAAACTACTGAACCGATTTGAAAATCGCAGGTTTGTAGCAAAATATTATATATACTCGTAATAGATGAGGACTTAGAAAGTATGAAATCATGAAAAAAAAACCATTCAGAGTGGACAAGTCCGCTTTAGTTCTCCAGCTCTTCATGGGGGTAAATTAGTATGCTCATTTTCTTAATGCGGTTATTTTTCGAAAAGACATTAGCAAATGATGTCATGATTACAAATGCCCCATTTTCAAGGTTCAATATCGAGATAAAATGTAAGCTATAAATAATGTAGTTTTTTTTTTCGTTAGCACTCGACCAATCAAAGTGCGGGTTCACTAAACTGTTATCAACGTATTAATGTATTCTTTGATTGTTTAGTTATCAACGGTGAGTGATAGTGGCTCTGATGTTAATTGTTGTGGAATTGTCCTGGGTATGTAGGGACACTGATACCGATGATCTTTGATCTGGTGTTTCATTTTAACAAACTTTTATATTGATGTGTTTATCCTTACTTGTTTTTTGCTTATGGATGTATAACGCGGTCCCTTTTCTGATCCACTGGGGATTAAGTTTTTTTTTCATACAACAACTGCGGCCTTATGCGGTTGTAATAGGCGCTATTTTGCAACAAAAATATGCAGCTTGATCTGTGGCCGTGTGTACAAGGATACGGCCCGCCTGATGGTAAGCGTTTACCGTAGCCTATGGACGCTAACCACACCCGGGACAGAGACCATATACAAAACATTGCCGACCCTCATCCTCATGAGCTCTGGCGACCTTACTCACGCGCAGGAACACAACAAAGTTATTTGGCTGCGGTATTCTGTAAGGTGGAAGTACTTCCCCAGTCGAGCTGCTTTTCAAGCGAAAAATCGCTATGTTCTTTCTTTTTTCTTTTAATGTTGTCATCACACATTGTGTATTTTGCCAGTGTCAAGTGGAGTAAGTCGTGTTTTTGATATTCTTCATGTATTTAAGTCTCATCTGAACTTGAATCAGCCAATCAAACTGCTACCGGCCGTATCAAGGTGTAGCCGGCTAGAACTAGGTGTAGCCGTAATTAGCCGTAACATACCATATTACAATTACCTGTCATGATGCAACTATAACATGTAGAAAGTTGTGCAACTATCCTAGAGAGTGAAAATACATTATCTTAGAAGGTTAATGATATTATATCTCGTATGACCCGTTATCATTAAGTAAAAGTAAACACTTATAATTTGATCATCATTGTTTTTCTTATTATGTACTTATACTTACTTATCATCACAATACTTATATCGATGTTTAAGTATAAGTAGATATATGTATAACTTAAATTATAAAGTACAGATTTTGTACTCATTTCTTTTAGTACCTATTGTTATTATAAACTAAAAGGTTTTTAATTGGATCATTTATTGGTAAGCGCTGAGTGAGACGACCTCATTGAATCTATAGAGCAAAAGACAAACTCTATATTTTCCATTTTTTTTTTTAATTTTGTACACGACACTAACAAGGTGCTTACGGGGTACTTACCGTACCTTGGAGAATCAACACGTGGCGGTGGCTCAGCCAATAGGGATGATAACTGGGTAAAAAATAATTAATTATGTTTAGTCTGTCAGCTAGGTTAGATTTATTTTATCAAATCAATAAAAAAATACAAAGTTAAGGCGCATCAATGTTCAGGAGTCAGGCTTGATACGTCACTTCTCTGTAAAAAGTAACGTGACGTCACGCGAAATTTTAACGCACTGTATCTTTGTTTTTCTAACTGACGGACTAATAAATTTTTTTAGTCATTATTCCTATTAGAGCGCGTTATCTCTGTACAAAAATTGGTGGAACCACAAACCACAGGGTCATCGTCTTGGGGTTCCTATAGTATTTTACATGAAACAAGTAACTTATTCTCAGCATATGTCATTTTCCTTACAATATTTTCCGCAAACAGTCACGCTGGCAGAAAATGCCTCCTGTTTACTAGTTCTACAAGCCAAAACTGTTTGGTATGGAAATCTTTGGGGGAGACCTATATTCAGCAGAGGACATCTTTGTTTAGGCTGAATGTGATGATGATATTAAAAATCATAAATGTTTCATAAAAAATTCAGATTCTTTTTTTTAATAACGTTGGATATTTTTTTCATCTCACCATTGTACCTAAGTGATGATGGGACCAAAGGTGGTACCACAAAGTCAAACTCAAAACTCATTTATTCAGTTCCCTGATGAACGTCGACAGTTACAAATGACTCTACCACCGGTTCGTAATACACTTGAACTGAGATGATTCTGGCAAGAAAATCAGCAAGGGTTCTTTTTTTTTATTATTTTTTAGTCTATTACTGGCTCTCAAGTTCATCTACATAACATATGGTTGGGAGCTAGGCGATCGATTTTCAGCTTGACGATTGTAGTCACACAGGTGGGTACTACAAAGTACCCTACCACAGTGATATGATGTCCTCACAAGGTTTTTATACTAAGGCTTCTTGTACACAAGGCCACAGATCAAGCTACACACTGCGGCACCTTATGCGGTTGTAATAGGACCTATTTGCAACAAAAATGTGTAGCTTGATCTGTGGCCGTGTGTACTACTATTTATTACTAGTCTGTTTCGCGTAAGATGGTTTATTTTATAGACCTAAACCGGCAAACGACTGACGATGGCGACAAAAATGTCAGAAACCATAACCTTGAACTTCATAAAAGAGATAATTCAACTATAGATAATGCATCAATAACAACATATGTCTGGAGGTGAATAGACATTAGAGGTGCGTTGACACTCGCGTTGCGTTCAACGCGTGACGATAAGGAAATCTAATGATGTATTTCGTTAACTCATTACTCAAGCTTTGTGACTTGTAATTTTGTAATTAGTAGGTGTTTAGTTGATACTTGAGATTAATTGAGAGTATATGATTAATCAAGAGGAAAAGATTAAACTGATAATGTAGGTTTTAAAAGCTCTGTACAGAGGAAGGCTGTGTAAGAAACTTCAATGAATTTTATTTTATTATATCAAAAATATGAACTAATCTAATAAATATTTCAAAATGAATTGAACATACAGAGTGATTATTAAAACCATAAAAAATAAATTATTTTGAGAATAATAACCTTAACATAAATACTAGAAATAAAAATCTGACAAAGGATAAGCCTTGCGCAACGATGCACCTTCTGGGCACTCTACCAGTGGGCAGCAACTTGGATCTATTATTTTATTTATAATATTGTATTTAGTTAGTTATATTATTTATTTTTTTAATTCTATAAATATACAATATTTACAACAAATATACAAACTATATATAAAAAATTTCCTCGAGGCGGCCGCTGCTGCCAATCAACGGCAAGGTTCCCAGAAGGCTGGCAGCGTTCCCTCTTTGTATGGCCAAGCTAACGCGTTGGCGGAAAAACCTCCCCGCCCGCCGGTCCCCTGTGACCTTATTTATTATATTTTTTTAATATTACTTGTAAATAACTAGATTTAGATTTTGTAATTATTGTAAATTTAAATATTAATAAAATTGTGAAACCTAGATTTCGGGTAGCTACAGTTAAAGACTGTAACTAAAATCAAAAGCAGTGAGAAAATCTCAAAAACGAATCAATAGTACCTAAATAACTTTAGTGATGTCAACATACAGTCGATACAAACGAAGTTATAAATGGTCACGGCCTCCCAATCTTACATACCGAAGTAGAAACAGATAAACAGATGTAATTGGATGGTGTATTACAGATTTTATTCAATTTACCGATAGTGTTGAGTGGTTGGCATGCCACTTCACTATAATGGATCCGTTGATAACAGCCGCTTGGAGTTATTCAGGGTTCACATCTGATACAGGCTCTGTATTAAATAATGTGTCAGTGTTGTCCGTTAGCTTGATTCTTCTTTTGTATTTTTGAATGCTTAGTTGAGGAGTTTAAGTGAATATTAAAACTAGAAAGTCTAAAGTGCTTAATGTCTGATATCTTTTGTTTCTACTCATAACTCATAATTTGTGATCTTAAACTTTATTTAATTTATTTATCAGTGCTCTGAGCGCGAAGAATTTTCACAATATGTACAACAGTTGTTTAAATTTAAAATGTAAATTAAACCAACAAATAAATTATTTAATTAATTATGATCAAATAATAGACACATTAAAACTAAATTAAAATTACTACACTAAATTAAAAAAATACATACGTGTAGAAAAACCATCAAATTATAATAGGTAATTAGTATCAAAAACTAGCAACACCATCTAAAATGTATAAGGAATTTCTAGTAAACATATGCAATGAGTCGGCTAAAGAACAATAAAATGATGTCCAATTAAACCCTTTAAAAATCCAAGTTATGAAGTCATTAATTAAATACCTAATTATTCTACATAGAATTTTTTTTTCGTAATCGTTAAGGAGATTCTTTAATCTATGTAGTTGTGTGTGCGACCATTTCAATGTTCATACCCTCAATGGATTCTATATTTAAAATGCAAATTCCCTTCATTATAATGCAATACCATACCAAATTGGTACGAAAACGAAACCCATTAACCAATCAAATGTTAAAAATACTTAGTCATTCATATGAGCCGTTTACATGCCAGCATTGGCATCGGACAGTGTCCCTGATCATCGAGAATTATGCCAAGCGGCGCCATCAAAGGTTTATTGTAAGGTTTGTACGCAAATGACGCCGCAGCGTGCGCAGGCGCAGCTCTGCGACTATTGTGGGGGAAATTATGCTCCTCTGGATACAGTGGGGAGATTGTATGCTTCCTGCTTCTTTGTTTTGATGGTGTTTAGCTGAATCTTTTGGCAATATCTTGTGAATGTTTAAAATGATAGGTTTATGTGTAATTTATGCTATTTTTGGAATAGAATTGATTAATTTCCTAAAGTGCCGATTCTGTTGTTTACGAACTTAACTAATATTAGACAAGTCACCTCTCTTTCATTTTAACCTTATTGAAAAAAGATAACATTTTTAATGCTGTCAGTTTAATCCATACCGTCGTAATGTACGGATAAATAGTCGTGACCAATAAAGATCGCGCTTAAATTCACGTTGAAATGTGAGATCGGAAACTGACAGGACTAAAATATCTCGCATCCCTTTCTTATATTTTCTATTAGAAAGAGATATAGTGAGATTTATTTTAGTTCGTAAACAACAGAATCGGCACCATTTATTCATTTTTATCGATAGTTTTCCTGAAATGTCTACTAGCTATGTGACATCACTCATTAATAGATGACAAATTTAATAATGGTCGCTACTACGGCTATTTATTTTTGACAAATAATAAAACTAAAAATGTTGTAAATATAATAATGATCCTAACTGTATTGCTATCTTCCCTGGTTCCTCTCGCGTTCCTTGAATAAAAATTTTAAGATATGAACTATAGTTATCACCGTGTAGGGTTGCCAGATGATTTTTTCGTGAGGCCGGAGATTGGCATTCAATAAGCCGGACTAGGGCAACAGTCTAAGCATGAGGCCAGCTTCTAAATGCGACTAAATCACGACTGGCTCAGGCATTTCTTTTTAACCTCCTTCAAAAATAGGAGGAGGTTGTCAATTCGGCTTTATGATTTTTTTAAGAATATTTATTTGCTCGCGCATAACTTTTTTGCAAATGAAGCGATTTTAATAATTATATTTGCGTTGGGTTCTATAGCTCTAAGGTGGTCCCATATTATTATGTTTGAAAGGAGGTTTTACTATTTTTTTTAAAGTTAATTATTTGCTTGAGCTGGCTAAGCTAGTCAAAAAACCGGAAAATTCCCCAAAATTCGGCCAGACAAATAGGTAGTTAACATGTCCGGCTCCCTCATGACAAATATTACAGGTAGGAGGAGGAAAAAATAAATAATTCTAGAATGACCCATCAATTTACTAGTAGTTAGGTACTGTCAGCCACATAAATAGTTAGTAATCCTGTAAAGTCGAGGAAAGAATTGCGCGTAGTGTTGCCTTTTTGGACCCCAAATCGTTTTGTAAATTTAAGGATTTTTATGGTACTCATTGGCCTCGATTCTGTTGGCTACAAACTAAACAAATTTAATCTCACTATATCTCTTTCTAACATACAATATAAGAAAGGGATGAAATATATTTTAGTTTAGTCAGATTGGTTCGATTACTTATTTCAACGTGAATTTAAGCGCGATCTATATTGGTCACGACCATTTACCCATACATTACGATGACATGGACTAATCTGACAGCACTAAAACTGTTGCTATCTTTTTTCAATAAGGCTTATATGAAAGAGAGGTGACGTGACTAATATTAGTTTAATTCGTAATTCAAGGCGATGATAGGTCAGTGGTAGTGACGTCGAATGCTGAGACGAAGGTCGCGGGTTCGAATCCTACAATGAGCTTGAGCTTTCGGTGAAGGAAAACATCGTGAGGAAACCATAGCACTGTGGTAGGGTATTTTGTAGTACCCGCCTGGCTGGCTACCACCCTCAAGTTGAAAATCTGTCGCCAATCACCTTTTGGTGTGTTTCGACAGCTGCACTTGAGAGCCAGTTCCTGTATAAAGATGAGTTCTTGTGGTCACAGGTTCTACCCCAGTAGAGTTATCTTTATTCAACAGTTGAATGACTGTTGTTTGACGTCATTTCTGCTTTGCAAAATGATAATGTAGTTTGTGTTTATTTTCCTATAGGAAAAATAATGATTTGTATTCTAGGAATACCGTCTGGAATGTTCTTGAAGGATTAGTGCAGTTTTCCGTTGTTTTCAGTCGAATTGAATGAAAAACTAAAGTTAAAAAAACATTCGACCAATCCGAAAATCGCGAATATTTTATTTTTCTCAAAAAGAACACAATAACGTAATACGCTTGGCATAATTTAAAAAAAATATTAGTAAAGTTTAGCTAAACTCTACGTCATGAAAAAAAAATCTTTTGAAAAAGGAACACAATAACGTAATACGCTTGGCATAAATTAAAAATTATAATAGGGTAAATGGATCAAATGATCTACTCTTAGTGGTTCTACTGGTAATTAAAAATCATAGAAAGCATTAAATGTACAACATATTTGATGTTTCCACGTGTTTTCAGATGTTTTATGCATTGGTTAGGTTTAAAGAGAACAAATTTATTTCTCATAAAGAATTTTACATAATTCACTTACTGAGAAACAATGTTTTAAGTAACAATAATATTAATTAGAGCGCACAAAGTTCGTACATATAACAGAATTATACAAAACAAAAAATAAAAATATGTGGGTAAACAAATATAAGTCAAATAACATAAACGGTAAGATACTCGATTGTGAGTTAACCAAGCAGAACACGGATGTATGGTTTTATTTATACTAAATAAATTTAGTGTTTGGTCATTTATTTTTGACACTGTCAACTAGCTTAACTAGTTAAGGTTTTGTTAAACTCTGACTCAATATTATTAACACATATTAATCAAATGAAATGAATACATTTATCTAGTTTGCTAATGCAATCCGGTTGCATATGAGTATTTCTTTTTTTTTATCTCCATTAAGTGGCAATAACTCGTATATTGACATTACATACATACATCTGATAGAGATTATGTTATCTGTGTTTCAGTAACTGTTGGGCCATGAAATTAGCGGTTGTTTTAAGCGGCAGCGATAACTGTCTTTATCATGATAGGAGCTAATGAAATGTAAAACATGAAGTAATGATAATTCTTACAAAGTAATTATCAATTAAAAACTTGAAATGTAAGGTTTATATTTGTTAATCAAATATGCCGGTTGAGAGCCTTCTGCGGTCGCCTATTTGTACGGTAAGGTTGATGAGGCCAATTTTTCCTTTCCAAAAAAAAAAATATCAAATATGCCGTACCTAATGACTGAAATGATAAAACTTGGCATATACACAGTTCTATGCTGAAAAAATAAATATAAAAAGAAGTCTGTTAGAGATAACTATAAGTCCTACTTAATAAGATCCCATAAACTTTGACAGAGATTTTAAAACAAGAAATGTTTATTTATCTTGAAATATCAAGAGAATTTCTTACCTAGTGGTTGTCTGTGTCAGGCAATATTTGTATTCTATTATTTATTTCAATATCTCTTTTAATTAAAAAACACGCATTTCACCAGTCGCCTCAGCTTAAGTATGTATATTCCAAACCTTATCTTAAGTGCCATAGCAGGCCCTAAACTGAATAGTAGTTTCGCTTAGTTCATGGCCGCATCCCAACTACGAAGTGTTCTAAAACTGATTGCAATAAATTGTTATCAGTATTCTTTATCAGCATGTTTCGTAACTTAACAGTTGTTACTAGTAATTACTTACGCATTTATTCATTCTTCTATTTTTTTTAAATAGGGTAGTTGACACTGTCAAAAATAAATATCCAAACACTTACCAATGCATAAAACATCTAAATACACGTGGAAACAACAAATATGTTGTACATTTAATGCTTTTTATGATTTTTAATTACCAGTGGAACCACTAAGAGTAGATGATTTGATGCTGTGAAACTATGACGTCATAATGTAATATTTCATACAAAATTCCTAATAAACTATCGTTTTGACATTTATTAAAAAGTAGCTGATTTGATGTGTCAGTCAACTACCCTATTAAATATCAGTCGCTTATTCCTAATTTTTGAAAGTATAAAATAAAAAAAAAACAAATAGGTATCATAGAACCGAATTGAGAACCTCCTCCTTTTTTTGAAGTACACACGGCCACAGATCAAGCTACACATTTTTGTTGCGAAATAGCGCATATTACAACCGCATAAGGTGCCGCAGGTTAAAAAAAGGAGTAGGTTCTCAATTCGGTTGTATGTTGTTTTTTTTTATGTTTGTTCACGCATATATTTTTTGCTTATGAACCGATTTTAATAATTCTTCTTGCGCTGGGTTCAGTTTAGCTCCACACAGGACAGGTGGTCCCATATTAATTTTATTGTCTTTGAAGGTTTTCTTTTTTTAAAGAAAATTATTCATGTTATATATGCCAGGAGTTCTATTTAATTCAAAAGTTAAATCAAAATGTATGGAATATTTCATGCTTTTATAATTAGTCACATAGCGTGACTGATTGATCTATCAACGCTCAGCTCAAACCACTGGACGGATCAGGCTGAAATTTGGCATACAGATATTAAGATGTAAGCATACGCTAAGAAAGGAGTTTTTTTAATTCAACCCCTAAGGGGGTAAAATAGGGGATCGCGGGTGAAACCGCGGGATGAGCTAGTTTTTTTTTACTATTTTAGGCCTGTTGTGTTTGACCACAGTCTCACCGTGGTCAATGATAATGTGGCCGATGGTGGTAAACACACAAAGTCTAGAAGGGAACTGGCTTTCAAGTGCAGCTGTCGGAACACACCGGAAGGTGCTTGGCGACAGATTTTCAACTTGAGGGTTGTAGCCAGCCAGGCCGGTCGGTACTACATGGCTATGGTTTCCTCACGAAAAAAATAAAGTGCTGGGTTTATTCAAACCTGTTTTTTGTTCAGTTAATAAAATAAGTCTGTAGGTATATATCACAACACTATTACGCGTATATAATTAAGATCTCCTGTGTCCATACTCAACTTCATAACCCTTGTAAGCGGAGGGTCTTTTTGACCATATTGCCAGCGGGGTGTTAACCCTCCGTGATTTTTCCCGACATACACCCCGTGTTCCCACGGACGCGTGCTGGTTGACTTTTAGGGTGAATGGTGTTACATTTAAGTGATGGGTCCAAGTAACCGCGTTTAGGGTTAATGTCATCCAAATTTATTGTAGTACAAACGTGCATTTTTTAAACTCTTCAATTGTTTATTTGTTTTTTTTTCTATTCTACTTTAAAAAACCTTACTTTAGTCAATATATTTTGCATGTACGTTTATGAATACGTACGTTAGACAGACGTACAATCTAATTGAAATGTTGATACAGGTAAACCTTAGTATTTTCTTTTAATGTATTTTCATAAACATCAAAAATAGACTATAACAATGGATATACTTAAAAGGAACTGATGTTGTCGTCCTTTCCTGTTTCAGAGGAAGTAATATTTTTCCTTGTATAAAATATTGTTTAAAAATTGACATTATTTAGGTATTTGGAAAAAAACATAGGTGAGTATCATAATGAATGAATATACAAATAATGATCTATTTTAATTATGATAAGATTTGAAGTATGTTTTACATAACTATACCTACCTATGTTATTACTAGTCCTGATTGACTGATATATCAACGCACAGCTCAAACTATTAGACTGATCAGCTAAGAAAGGATTTTTGAAAATTTTACCCCTAATAGGGTAAAATAGCTAGGGAGGGCAAGCTAGTTGTCTAGATAAAATCTCAATCTAATACTCTTACTTAACTAATTTGTGCCCTAAACTAGTAGCACGCACTGCCCGCAATGTCGCCACTTTACGACGTGACGGATTTGCAGAAACATCGCCTAAAATAGTACTTTATTCCGAAACTCCATACAAATATGTCAAATTAGATGAAATGAAAGATATATTCACTTAAGGTATGAAACATAAATAGGAAGCTGCAAAGTAACCCCCCAGGGCGTGGGATTAATTTATACCCGAGCCTTATACAGGCATAGCGAGACAAGAAGACACAACATGTCAAAAAAGACATCATAACGTGCTGCTATAGTATGACATAACTTAGATGAAGCATCGGCAACATTCGTAAAATCGATCGTTCCCGAAAAGAGTGCGCCTACAACATTACTCATGAGTTAAAAAATGATCGGCGAAAATGATCTTGTTGAACGTTAAATGGCGCGACAATGAATGATTTTTATTAGTTGTGTAAATCGGAAGTGAAGTGTACGAAAACGACTTGCCGATGCTACATATATGTTGTGTCATACTGTACCATATTTCCACAAAACTATCAATAACTTCAAAAAAATTCCTGGTAATTCCCATTTAGCAAAAAGGGTTAACGGTCAATTAAATTACAACAAAATGCACCATCTATCCTTGTTTACAATAGATTCGTTGATAAACCTTACATTACTCATATTATTAGCATTTGTTACACATAATTTAATAAGGAAACACTCGTGTAATGTTCGGTCGTTATTTAGTTAAATGGTTAAATTATTTTGAAATTGATTGTGACTTTTGGAAATATTAATTCAAATAAATATGATTAATGTGGTTGCAGGAAATGGCTTGCAATTAGGTCACTAAAGGTGTCAAATACACTATAGTAAACACGTTACAGTATGACACAACTTAGATGTAGCATCGGCGAATCGTTTTCGTACACTTCACTTCCGATTTACACAACAAATAAAAATAATTCAGTATCGCGCCATTCAACGTTCAACAAAATCATGTTCGCCGATCATTTTTTAACACATGAGCAATATTGTAGGCGCACTCTTTTCGAGAACGATCGATTTTACGAAGTTTGCCGATGCTTCATCTAAGTTGTGTCATACTATACCTACGTGTTTACTATAGTGTACCTACTACGTACCTACAGAACACAGATTTATTTTAGTACGTATTATAAGGCACATAAGGCATGGGGTATTTATGTCTAATACTGTCTATAGAACATTAGTTATGTATAACTAGTTTAGGCATCAATGAACAAATTTTAATAGCACTATCATCTTGTGTTTATTTAGTAAGACCAAAATTTGTACCTTTAAAAAAAAACACTTGAGAGTCTGTGTGCGTACCACTTTCGGCCCTATCTTCACTAACCATGGCAATAGGGTAGTTGACTGACACATCAAATCAGCTACTTTTTAATAAATGTCAAAACGATAGTTTATATAAGAATTTTGTATGAAATATTACATTATGACGTCATAGTTTGACAGCATCAAATCATCTACTCTTAGTGGTTCCACTGGTAATTAAAAATCATAAAAAGCGTAAATGTACAACATATTTGATATTTTCACGTGTTTTTAGATGTTTTATGCATTGGTTAGTGTTTGGTCATTTATTTGACAGTGTCAACTACCCTATTGTGGTCAAACATAGCCTTATTAAACCTACATCATAGTATTTTCTAGTTTCAAGATCATTAAAGTATTTTCTTTTTCAAGCTTGGTATAGCTCCAAGGTGGTCCAATTATATTGAAGTAGTCTTTGAAGGGGATTTAATCTTTTTTAAAAGTTTATTATTTTTTTATTAATAGTCACACTGTCTATGATTCCAAGTTCCCAGATTAAATAAGTTCGGTAAACAACAGAATCGGGGCCATTGTCCCTAACAATTTTTTTTTTTTTTTTTTTTTTTTTTTTTTTTTTTTTTTTTTTGTATCCTGCTCAACACAGCGATCTGTTTCTCACATTTAGCTGCTCTTTTCATAGACAAAAGTCGGTAAATGTGATTAAATTATGAGTAGAGTCCATTGACTTCGCTCATTGTATTTTGGAGAAATCGGTTTTGGAGGTTTGGAACACTATTCCTCCTCAGTCTTGAGTAAGTTACACTACCAGTTCCTTTAAGGTTTGTCGCTAGTGCATTGACATGTTTTGATAACTTATTCTGGTATTTGAGACTTCTCAATGATATTTCTTGCTTGACAGATGTTATCTCTAGGTCTTGTAAGATGTATTTGTTGCTGATACATTTAGGGATATTGAACATGAGCCTTATGGTTTTGGTCTGAAATCTTTCCAATATTTCAATATTGCTATTTGATGCTGTGCCCCAAAGTTCGATTCCATATGTCCATACTGGTTTTAGTATTGTCTTGTAAATTGCCATTTTGCTTTCATTGGATAGCTGTGATCTACTTCCGACTAGCCAATACAAACTTCTTAACTTTGTATCCAGTTGTTTCCGCTTATTCCAAATGTGTCTGTGCCACGTTAGTCTCCTGTCGAGGTGCATACCCAGGTATTTGGCAGAGTCTGACTGTGGTATTTGGTTGCCGTTTAGAGTGACAGGTGGGCAATCGCCTTTTCTAAGGGTAAATGTGACGTGGACGGATTTACTGTTGTTCGCTTTTATTCTCCACTTATCGAGCCACGATTCAATTTCTGTGAGGTGTTTTTGAAGTGTCGCAGATGCGGACGGTGCGTCACAATTGGTCGACATTATTGCAGTATCATCTGCATACGTGGCTATTACTGTGTCGTCGTTTTTTGGGATGTCAGCAGTGAAGATGAGATACAACAATGGACCCAAAATGCTGCCTTGTGGTACACCTGATCGGATTTCAAAGAGTTTTGAAGTTTCCTCGTTTAGTTTGACTTCAAAACATCTTTTGTTCAAGTAACTCTTTAGAATGGAGTAAAATGAGTGCGGTAGTAGCTTTTTTATTTTAAATAAGAGACCTGTGTGCCAGACTTTATCAAAAGCCTGACTTATGTCCAAAAAGACAGCTGAACAATACTGTTTATTTTCCAGCGTTTGACTTATAATGTTTGACAATCTATGTACTTGTTCTGTGGTGCCATGTTTTTGCCTGAAGCCAAATTGGTGTTCAGGAAGTATGTCATTCAGATGAAACTGCATTCTGTTGAGTATTATTTTCTCAAATATTTTACCAAGTAGAGGTAGGAGACTTATAGGTCTGTACGATGAAGGCTCCTCTGGAACTTTGCCCGGTTTCAAGATCATTACAACTTGTGCAATCTTCCACTGGCATGGGTAATAGCCGAGTCTTAGACAGGCATTGTATAGTGTTACTAAGTACAGAATTCCTTTTTTTGGTAGATTTTGTACTAGAATCGAGTCTATTCGGTCATAACCGGGTGCTTTTTTAGATGGAAGAGCTTTAATCTCTCTTAAAATCTCTCTGGGGCTTACCGCCTTCAGTGGTAGGCATAATTGGATTGCTGAGTCTATAAATTCCATTAATTCATTGTCGTTTTCTGGATTAGTGCAAGGCAGAGGTGTGAAGACATCTTGGAGGTATTCAGCAAATGCGGTAGACTTTTCTTTTTCTGATCTGGCCCAGCTACGGTCTTGTTTACGTATTGGTGGAATATGCCCTTTAGGTCGTTTAAGATGTTTAGTTGCGCGCCAAAGTGAGTAGTTTGTATCCTTGTGAGGAGTAAGATGAGCCAAGTAACTTTGGAAGTAGAGATTTTCGTGTTCATTAATCATCTCTTTTAGCTCTACTGTCGCTAGGTTAAGGTTTGTTTTATCAGAGGGGTATCTGGTCCTATGCCATTCTTTTCTAAGTCGGCGTCTTTCCCGGACTTTTTCCATGATGTTCTTTGGGTACTTCTTTAGTTTTATCTGTGCGGTTTTGCATGTGTTAGTTGATTCATTTGCTGCGGAGTGGATAATAGAGTTAAATTTTTCTATGGCTTTATCTATGTCATCTTCTGTTTTCAATTTGATGTTTAAGTTTGTGTTGGAGGTGATACTATTCTTATATGTATCCCAGTTGGTATTATTATTGTATATTCTAAGGGGTGTTTCTGATAGGATGGCTAGTTTAGTTAGATTTAGAATGACTGGTGAATGATCTGATGATAAATCTTCGCACTTTTCTATTTCAATAAAGTTTCGGCTGATGTTCTTTGTGATATAAAAATCCAACAGGTCTGGTATTTTATTTTGATCCGTTGGCCAATATGTTGGTTCCCCATGGGATAAGCATTCAAGGTTGAGATCTAGTATGGCTCTATTAAGTTGTCTTCCCCTTGGATTGATCAGTCTTGATCCCCACCGGGTGTGTTTGGAATTCCAGTCGCCTCCACAGATAAACGTAGGACCAAGCTCTTCAAAGAATTGTTTAAATTCATCAGCACTGACTGTCCCTAACAATTAAAAACTAAAAATCACTTGTCAGTTCAGAAAATTGTTAAGTAACACTTGAAAATAACCTCTGGGCTATAAATACGAGTATACAAAGTATTATGTAGCCGTTTCTATGTTTGTTTCTATTATATATAACCATTCTCAGATGTTTATCGGTCGATATTAAAAGTGAGGCCGTTATTAATAGCTTGTTACACAGATAATAACTATGCTACGTGATAGTTTATTTGTATTTCTTTTCATTTTTAATTACGTATTTTTTATGTATTTTGTATTTTTATTTAAATATTTAAGCATAATGGGTATTGAAGTATACCTGTTAGGGCCGGTTGCTCGTACATTTTAGTTAAAGTTAACTTAACTATTACCATGCTTTGACCATAGAGTCAACAGTAGACAAGCCAGTTGGCGCAGTTGGTTAAGACACCACCTATCACGCCGCTGGTCATGGGTTCGATTCCCATACAGGACAAACATTTGTGTGCATGAACATGGATGTAATTATCTATATAAGTATGTCTTTACAAAAAAAAATAGTATATCAGTTATCTGGTTTCCATAGTACAAGGTTTGCTTAGTTTGGGATCAGATAACCGTGTGTGAAGAATGTCCCAGGATATTTATTTAGTTCATATTTAATTTAGTCACTTCGACGATGACCGATCTCCCTCGGTCGGTTATGGTTACGGGTAAAATTTTAGTTAAAGTGACACGAGCAGCCCACTTTGCTTTCTTTCGGCGGTTAAATATAGTTAACTTTGACTATAACTTTAACTAAAATGTACGAGCAACCGACCCTTAGTCGAATGGAAATATTATAATTATGTAGCTGCACTACCTATGTGCTGAAAATTTTCAATTATTATATATACTCGTATTAGTGTAATGCGAAATATCTTGATAAAAAAAACATTATCATATTTTTAAATAATTTTTTCGATATTTTTTATCCATGGATGGATTAAAATCGCCTCGCCTCGATAGCGATCTAGAGATAAACTCATATTTATCGATAAGAAAGTACACGAGTCAAGTGTACGTCGCGGCTACCGTACCTGGTACACGCGCAGGTGATAATGGATCGAGATTACAACTGTGGCATTTTTTTGGTTGTTTGATTGATTGGTATTATCTTTTTACCATTAATTAACATCTCTTATATTATGAATTTTGAAGTTCAAAACTGCAATTTTGTTAAACTGATATTTATAAATTGATATTTCGTTACGGTATTTTTTGAAGATTTTCTATTGCGCTACATTTTTTTTTGCTACAAAATAATTTGTCGATAATTTTTTTTTAAATTGTTTTTGTCCAATATTTTTTTAACTACAACTTTTCTTAAAAAAATATGAATCTTTATACTAATAGGCGTGACATAGCCGATACCTTTCAGTCTCTCTTCTCTTACAATGGTACTTTACAAACCTCCCTCTAAATAAGAATTTTTATCCTTAGCAAACTTTTTTTTTTTTCATTAGACTTCCTTGTTTTATATTTAAGAGTATATTGTAACATAAAGTCGATAGTCTTCCAAAAAATAAACAATTTCTTGAACATGTAGGTACCTAGGTATCTAATCAGATAGGTATGATCGTGTAGATTTGAGTAATTCTCACTAATCCCATTTTAATCTAAATCTGATATATTTTGTTATACTAATCGCAGTTGTCAGCTCTATTTTCTTCAAATATACCTATACCTAATAAAATATCTTTGTTTTCGTGATTATAGTACTATATCTTTTGCCAAAAGTTAGTGATAAATTTATATTATATTCTATTTTAGCCATGACACAATTAATTAATTGACAGTTCAGGAAAGAGTGCCATGTCTTTGACCAAGAACCGGAAGACGCATCATTGGCAGGCCCCCCACAAAGTGGACCGATGATCTTGTGTGGATCGCGGGAAACTGCTGGATGCGGATGGCGCAAGACCGGCCAGTGGACGTCTTTCGGCTGACATGAAGATGTTGATTATGGTCACTTTGTCGTTCCCCTGTACGTTAATACGTAATCCATCGAAAACATTCTACATCCATGTAATTTGATCTATATCGAGTTCCGTAATCGCGCTCTGAGCCGGGGATTTATCGATAAACGGCTTGATCGATGATTCCTAGATATTATATTTAGATAGCGATTCTTATCGACCGGGAGATTTATAATTTTTACCTTCACGACTCGCCTTAGAAATTCCTAACGTTTAAATTCTATTTGGAGAATGATTTAGTGCTTGCTGGATTCTGATGGACTTGATTGCGTTTGAATTTGTAGCTTTTTGACTAGTTGTTTACTAAAAGTAGGCTATGTCAATAATCTCTAATGAGATACCTTTTTCAGAGTTTTTGGGTAACCTTAAGTGACAGGGGGTAGCAAAATTGTTAAAAGAAATATAATTTTTAAAGACAAATCTTAAAAAGTTTAATAATAATATATATGAAGTAAGGAAAGAGGTACATTTTTTGTACAGATTGGTGCCTCTTCTCGTAACTTAGCTATAAAGATAAAGCGCCAATTCGTCCTAAAAATTAAATAAGACTCAAAGCTGAAGAAAGCAGTAGACTTGATTTTTAACAGCTGCCACTTTAAATCATCGACAGGTACACACCTCTACAGATCAAGCTACACATTTTTGTTGCAAAATAGCTCCTATTACAACCGCATAAGGTGCCGCAGTGTATAGCTTGATCTGTGTGTACATAATAATAAGTTAAAAATTGTTCTCAAAATCAACTAATCAAGCCATTACCAATTAAACAGCCATGTTACTCATCGGGTCAGATCGCCAATATAGATTATATTAAATTTATTGTGTTGCGGATTGATAAACAGTTTGATGGTATCGTGTGTGGGTGGATTTATGCGTGTGCAGCTACATGTGCCCCTGACGTGGGATGAACTTGTGCATTGCGCCGATTTGGGCGTTATTTTTAGGGTTCAGTACTCAAAGGGTAAAAAGGGACCCTATTATTAAGACTCAGCTGTCTTATCCGAACCGGTAGTAGAGTCTATTGTAAAACTGTAACTGTTGACGTTCATAAGTGCTTTATTAGGGCCTAAACTGAATAAATGAGTTTTTGATTTTGATTTTATCTTTCCGTCTATGACCAGGCTGTATCTCATTACCCGTTATAGTTAGACAGTTGAAATTTTCACAGATGATGTATTTCTGTTGCCGCTACAACAACAAATATTAAAAACAGAATAAAATAAATATTTGAGGGGGTTCTCATACAACAAACGTGTTCATTTTGCCGTTTTTATAGATAATCGTACGGAACCCTTTGTGCGCTAGTCCGACTCGCATTTGGCCGGTTTTTTTTTATTTCACGACACTTCCATGAAGGATGTATAAAGACTTTCGAAAAGTAACAATACATAAGGTTGGAGAAAGAGTGGGATTTTTCCCAAAATTTAGTACAGACATAATTTATTGCGAGAACTTCTCCACTTTGTTACTAATGAAAAATTCCAATTTAAAAAAAACTATTCCTCGTCACATATTCTCTAGTTTAACATATATTTTTACAAATCTCTTGCAACAAATAATACCGAGAAAAACTTAATCTAGAATCATAATTTATCGGATATTCTTGATGTTTTAAACACGGCATTTTCACTCTCATTCGAATGAGACAGTTCTAAATAATTAAAAGGAAAATGTGACCTATCAACGCACAACTCAAACAACTGAACAAATTTTCAGTTGCAACGGAGCCATTTCACGATAACATGAAAAATGTGTATACATTTATTTGATAGCACGCAACTACCTACAAGTTTAATGAGCAAGTTTCCGATGTATATCAGACCCATCGTGATAACAGTGATAACGTACCTTATCGTCTGTAGATCGCTTGCTACCGATGTCGCGATTAACATTTACACTATTTTTGTTGATAATTATTATATTTTATTATCGGTTTTACAAATAATTGATATAACATCAAGGCTTTCTATGAAATCCAAATGCAATTTTTGCATGTTATACGCATTACGACTTCGAATGATAAAAACACAGGTATTTATTGCTATATATTTGCTTTTTTTAACAGACTTAAGAAAAAGAGAAGGTTCTCAATTTGACTATAGGATAGGTATGTTTTTTTTGTATGTTTGTTACGAGATTACTGAACCGATTGAGGTGGTCCCATTATCACCAAGTCTCAAGATTTGTTGATGTAAATGGAGAAAAACGTCAAAATACTAAAAATATAAAGAAAGTGTAGCTCGTGTTCCATGGAAAATATCATGCTACCGCAGTTTTTTTTCGTAATTACCGTAGCCTATAGACGCTTAGGGGTATCACTCGCGCGTTGCCAACCCTGTAAAAACCTCTTCACGCTCTTCTTAAAAACCCCTCACTTGTCTCACCTTTCCTTGTCAGTTTAGTAAGGGACAGAGTCATCGGAGAGCATCGATTTAAAATCATAGCAAATCCGTCCAAAATAGTATCTATGTACTACCACAAACAACAGATGTCCCTAGTGGGCAGTATCATGAGATCAGCATCAGATTTCACCTACAACTAATATTCGTGCTTTATCATTGAGTAATGGGCGGCAGGATGCGCAAGCGCGATAACGACCTTCTCACGTCTCTTCGCTGGCGATCCACTGATTATTTGGTTTCGCTAATTCGATGGTGGCCATCTTAGATCTAGCTAAAGTATAACTTATTTGTTTTGTAAAGTTTGCTGTTATCGTTTATTTTCCATCTTACTGTAGGAATCAGATCTTCCTAGTATTTGGTCCCGGACCTTGCGACTGATTCTCCTAAAAGTGTTCATCTTTTGGTAGGTATCATCATTGTCTGGAGTTCTGTTTCAATCAGTTGATGTTTATCTACAATCTCACTACTGTCAGTGATTATGTGGCTGAACGTGGTGAGTACACAATTGAAGGATCATTATCTTCTAGCCCTGTTCCCAATCATTAGGCGCATTTTTGTACTCTTCTTCTATTCAGCCCTTCTATCCTGGCTTGCTTAAATCAAAGCTGGGTACAGCTCAGTTTTCTAGAAATAATTATATACTTTGATTATTATTGATACCATAGACATTTATTGATTAGCTTTACTTATAGATTTACTTGTTTAGACTATTTTTATTTATATTTGAGAAGTCATAAAAATCCCAAGAAATACGGAAAGGTCAAAGAATAATTCAGTTACAACTTTCCAACATTAATAATTGAGCATCGATAATCGTACACAATGATATCATCCCACCATGCGTCCATCACGCTTCACCCTTCTCCCTCACACCGGTAGATAGGCATCAGTCTATCTCTCTCGCTTATCAGCTAGCGACGAAATTAAAAAAATAAAATAATGAGCGATATCTCGCGCTATCGGCGGTCGCGTATCGGCCAGCATCCGCCAGCGTATCGCCTCTGATAAAGAAACATCTGCTGTGTCAATGGTCGCCGATTTGATGTGTTCTATTTATGATTATTTTATAATTGCTTGTGTTTGCGACGTTTTTCAGGAAAATAGGTTTTATCAATTTATAGACTTGAAGATTTACGACAGTCCTATCACTAGGCGTCAGCTGAAAATCGCCGCTGACTACTGTCAATAGCATTATGCGAAGCTGAACGTCTTGTTTGGCGGCACAGACCACTCATTAGTATTGTTTTTTGTTTTTCATTGCTATTTTCTTGTATGTTGTTTCATAAGTCAAATAAATATACAGTGCAAAGATGTTTTGGCACGTGGCCTAAATCGGAACTAACGCAGCTATCCTGCGAAGAGTCACTTTTTGAGAGTTCGCTCTGTCCGCTTATCATTGTTGTACTTTGTGTTGTTTTTGCTTGATAATTAATCAAATAATATGCCGAAGGTAACAAGAAGTGGTGTCAGAGAGATAGTGTTAAAAGTTAAAGAGCCGCCCTCCTGCCGAAGTCATTCAACTGCCAAAAGATCCTTGACGCACTGTTTTTTTTGGAAGTTTTTCTGAACGCTACACTGAGTTGATCTAAACATTTCGCTTTGGAATTCTATAAATTTCTGGTTTTCTATCATTATTTATTGAATGAATGGACCGCCCCCTTGTCAACTATTGCATACTGGACATTATGCAATTGAGAATAATCAAAGGAAGGCTGAGTACCTATAAGTATTCCTATGGCAGTATTGTTAATTTGGGCTCCAACCCTTTCGGAGAACTCCTTGCTGTACTTCCTTGAGTGAAATTTCGCTCAGTCGTCTACAGCATATGCAGAGGTTAATTGGACCCAAACTTGTAGTAACCATGTCTCTGTTTATTGTACTGTTTTAGATTAGAAATTGTGTTTATCAATTGTAGTGTTTTCTATGTATGTTGCGATTTGGTTGTGTCTTCTTTCTTTCTTTTCTGTTGACATTACCACGGCGTTTTCAATCATAATCGTTGGAAGTTCGTAACTGTTTGGACTATCCCAGGATATTTGTAGTTCGTTGCGGGTTTCATCAACCTATCGACTCTTTAGCTAACTTTTTATCGAGTACTAGCTTCCGCCCCGCGGTTTCACCCGCGTTCCTGAGGTATCTTATGTTTTCCAGGATAAAAAGTAGCCTATATGTTATTCGAGGGTATGATCTATCTATGTTCCAAGTTTTATCCAAATCCATTCAGTAGTTTTTCCGTGAAAGAGTAACAAACATTCATGTATGTTTACCTATGTATATTTTTTTTCTAACTTCATAGATATTTTTAAATCGACAAAGACATCATATATGACCGTTCCTTTTCGACAACACTGATAACGTTTGAACCGAGATAAACTGTTGTACTGATAATCTGATAGCGCATTCCGTTACACGTAACCTATCATTATGTAGTAGGCTGTCCAATATACATTGTTGAATTATGTATTATACTACAAAATAACGAGAATTTTTATCTCTAGTGTAATACAGTGTAAGTATCAAATATGAATAAATTAAATTATTAGGTGGATGGGCTGCTTTTTAATTTGCTTCAGAATCTATACTAATAAAGCTGAAGAGTTTGTTTGACCGCGCTAGTCTCTGGTGTTACTGGTCCGATTCCAAAAAATCTTTCACTAATAGGAAGCTACATTATCCCCGAAGGTTATAGGCTACTTTTTATCCCGGGAACGCGAGTGTATACGTTAATAACATTGGATACACACTCATGTTAAGAGCCTTTAGCTACTCATAGCTTATGATTAGCAATTGTGGTGAAACACAAGCCAATTCAAAATTCTAAGGCGATGATAGCTCAGTGGTAGTGACGTCGGATCCCGAGTCGAAAGTCCCGGGTTCGAATCCTACAATGAGCTTGAGCTTTCAGTGAAGGAAAACATCGTGAGGAAACCATAGCACTGTGGTAGGGTTTGTAGTACCCGCCTGGCTGGCTACCACCCTCAAATTGAAAATCTGTCGCCAAGCACCTTTCGGTGTGTTCCGACAGTTGCACTTGAGAGCCAGTTCCTTTCTAGGCTTTGTGTGCTTACCATAATCGGCCACATCATCACTGACCACGGTGAGATTGTGGTCAAACAAAGACCTATACATAGTAAAAAAAAAAATAAGCTAAAACTAGAACAAGGTGAGTATCTTAAAATCATTTTTTATCAGTTATATAAATAGGTCGCTAGTAATCTAATCATCAATCGAATCAACGTCTATACTTATCAAGAATATTGATCAATATTACTTTTTGATTATCGAATCAGATTCCTATTTAAGATCTCTGGATAGGCGCCGTTTGATCTTAGACAGAAGGCCTTTTAGATCTGCCCGATCGCGAATATTACATTTATATTTTCGTCATTAAGATCTTGGGGATAAGGTTTATCTTGATATGAATCTTTTGGCTGACGCAGTTACATTCGTTGTTTTTTAAAATAGTATATTAATAAGTAGGTATAAACAGATACTATTATTTAGATTACTATTAATAGATAATGTTTTTAATTATTTATTACAAAATACAGGTCTTTAAAAAAATATAAAATTTCTTATCTACTTCTTGGACCAATGCGGCAGATAATTTGTTAAAAATATTTGTTGAAACCCGAATTCTTATGACGTGAAAAACATGAAATTTTAGTATGAATATGGAATGTAGTTAAGTCTTAGTAATCAATATTTAACACCTGTTACATGATAATGGCAACAAAGTAATTCGAACACGAACTAATCTGATATGAATGTTCTAAGAACATTTGTTACAGTCCGCGCGTGTCGTATCACACTATACAGTATCGAGACAAAGCTATATATGATGTAAACATTGCACTGACTGTACATTATCGCGAGTGTTATCGCTAAAAATATATTAGTAATCGTTAGGGTACAGCTAGGGTCCGGGTCAACGTGTTTAAATTAATATTGCTGTATACTCAAAAAGTATACAAGTCTTACTTTGCTATTTTATGATCCAAAAAAAACTAGGTACAATCGATTCGTATTTAATGCTTCTAGTACTGCCTAAAATACAGGCTTGTCCAATATTTTCAAAACGAAAACCGCTAAGAGCTGTCTCCTACGTTCTTGGAATAAAAAGTAACCTATGTTTTTCTCCACGCCTTTAGCTATCTGTACACCATTTTCATAACGATTGGTTGTGTCGTTGAGGGTTGAAAGGTAACAAACAAACTATATTTTCGCATTTAGAATTAGTTAGGATGGGCTTAATTCGAGAAAAGAATTTGCTGATTTTCATGGGATTTCCACGAATTATTTATATATTTTCTTGGCATAGTAGTCTACCTATTTAAAGACCTATATAAAACTGTTTGTCCTATCTAAAATTGGCCGTATCCATTTAAGGCGATGATTGTATGAGAAATGATGATTCTAAATGAAGGCTTTCTCTGTATTCTTTGTTGCATGCAAGTGATTGGTAAATAATATACTTACCTAGCCCTAGTCGAGTAACTCTTGCTCTTAATTCTAAAACTCCGTTTCCTACTCTTGTAATTTTCCAACCAGTATAAAATATTTAATTAAATACAAATTTACAGGTCACGTCACAACCTATAGTTAACTGTTGGACCGATTTGGCCATGGAGCTCTCATCTCTTAGATAAGCCACTGATAACGCACAGATAGGTTCCTTAATGTTCTGGTTGTGTGACAGATAAGATAATTCTTGTAATGAATCTCCGTTTCAAATGATCTTTGTTTTGTATTGGTTAGGTACGTATCATATTTTCTTAGAATATTTATTGCGTTGCTGTTGTTCTGTTTAATTTATTAGTATCTCATCTATTAATTTTTTTTTTTTATACTACTAAGGTAGCAAGCAAGCATACGGCCCACCTGATGGTAAGTGGTAACCGTCGCCTATCGCCATTTGCAATACCAGAGATATTGCCAATGTGTTGCTGACCTGTTACAATGCCGAGAAAGCAAACTGGCTCTCAAGTGCAATTGCCGGAACACACCGGTAGGTGCTTGGCGACAAATTTTCAACTTGAGGGTGGTAGCCAGCCAGGCGGGTACTACAAACCCTACCACCGTGCTATGGTTTCCTCACGATGTTTTCCTTCACCGAAAGCTCAAGCTCATTGTAGGATTCGAACCCACGACCTTCGTCGCGGCATCCGACGTCACTACCACTGAGCTATCATCGCCTTAATTAGTACCTGGATGACCGAGCTTTTCTCGTTTTTTGCTTTTGGTTATTCGTGTTTTCCTAAATGAAACCTAGCTAGATCGATTTCCCCTGCATACTAAATTTCATGAAGATCGTTGGAGCCGTTTCCGAGATTCAGATTAGGTATATTTTGCTCGTTGTTAAATTACTCGTTTAAAGGTATTAGATGTAGTTTTTGAGTTTACTACGAACAGAGACAGACAGACGCGGCGTTGGACTTTCTTTTACAAAATGTAGTGATTAAATATGTGGTAATACGTACACATAAACTGAAATGACTGCGGTAAAATGCTCAGCATACCATTTTTTTTAAATCTTTTGAATTAATGACGTAGATGACCTATGCAGCCTAGAATTAACAAAAAAGCAGTTATTATTTTACACATATACACAGTTTAACTATTCCTATGTAACTACTACGTAGGTTTTTTTATGTCAGAAGGTCGACATGGTGATGGTAAGTGGTTACCGTCGCCTATATCGTCATTTGCAATACCAGAGGTGTTGTCGACCTGTTACAATGCTGAGAAGGAAACTGGCTCTCAAGTGCAATTGCCGGAACACACCGGTAGGTGCTTGGCGACAGATTATCAACTTGAGGGTGGTAGCCAGCCAGACGGGTACTACAATGTACTCTACCACCGTGCTGTTTTCCTTTACCGAAAGCTCAAGCTCATTCTAGGATTCGAACCCACGACCTTCGTCGCGGCATCCGACGTCACTACCACTGAGTTATCATCTTGTTTACAAAAATAAAGCTCGAAAGTATTCGTTCGTGAAACAATTTGAATTTTAAAGCGAGGCCTGGTTCCACTGGACTCGATTATTAACCCTCATAAATCCACGTGAAATTCCCGGATACGAGTAGATGACGCCGTTTGTGTGCGTCTCCATTGTTTAAGTAACGATATTGTGAAAAAGACTTAACTTAAATATTATAAAAGACAATTTTAATTAGGTAATTTTTAAGACGTTTAATTTTATGTAAAAACTAGTGTTCCGGCCGCGGTGTCACCGGGGATCCCCTATTTTACCCGCATCAAGGTTGAATTTTAAAAAATCCTTACGGATGTCTACGTCATAATAGCCATCTGTATAATTTTAGCCCGATCCTTCCAGTCAGTGGTTTGAGCTGTGCGTTGATAGATCAGTAAGTCGCGTCAATCGCTTTCCTTTATTTTTAATTTAGAATAATCTTTATGAAAGCTAAGATAGGGTACCTTTAGAATTGAATTTCTTAATGTTAAATACATAATTGAATGTCAACATTTAATATTTCCATGAAATAGTTAATCTAAAATATGAAAATAAAATCACATTTCTTTCGCACTTTAACTGTATTTTTACATGCATACTTGTTAATTTTAAAATATAGAGCAATATTAGTATCTAACAGTGTGGTAACATAGATTTAATTTTGAACAACGTCACCATTGTGGTCAAAACCATATGCCATGCAATGTTAAAAAATAATAATAATAACTATAAAAAGTAAAATACCAACGTATCGTACGAAACAATGAAAACACGCGCCGAAACTCAACTTTCTGATGTTATCGCGTCTCCTATTAACCGACCGTGATTAAACAATGGTTCTGTAATCGAAAAAATAATTCGCTCAATTTGTCCAACGGACACCCTGAGTGATGGCCGAACAATTTATCTACCAGATAGAGATGGCTCGATTGTTAACTGAGCTTATAACGTAATTAGTACTATTTGTTTTTACAGTGTTATCGCTGTGTCGGATCGGTGCTAGAACAATGGAAACGGTTACGATTTTTGAAATCATTCGATTTATTTGTGACTCTGATTTGTGTGGTAAATTAATTTAAATGTTTATTTACTCTTTCGTAAGTTTTGTTTTTGTGGTTGTTAAATGACTTTTTATTAGATTCTTTTTTACTTTTTTTTAAATTGATGACGATTGTTGTTTACAAGCTAAAACAATTTTATTCACGGCATCTCTTTCATACAAATATTATTGAAAGAGGATAGGAAATATTTTCATTAGTCTTTGCCAATGTCATTTACAGGTTCCAATCTTACAATGAGCTTGAGCTTTTGGTGAAGGAAAACATCGTGAGGAAACCATAGCACGGTGGTAGGGTACTTTGTAGTACCCGCCTGGCTGGCTACCACCCTCAAGTTGAATATCTGTCGCCAAGAACCGTTGTGTGTTCCGACATCTGCACTTGAGAGCCAGTTCCCGTCTAGGCTTTGTGTAGGCCACCATCGGCCACATCATCACTGACCACGTTGAGATTATGGTTAAACACTGGCCTATACATAGTAAAAAATAATAATAGATCAACAATTTAGATGGAAATCAAATTAATTTGATTTTTTGACGATTTTTCCGGTAGTATAAAACGTTTCTGTTTTAGTAATTCGTCTAAAAAAGAAATAAGTTCTTATGTTTTGCATAAAATAGTCCATAACCTGGTAGATTGTATTAAGCGAAAATAAACCTTATTTTCTAGGTCCATTGTTTCAGTCTCGTATCAAAGTAACGGACCTAAGGGTATCAACCAAAGTTCTCAGAAGCATCTGCATCATGTATCACTAATAATTGTAATTCAATACTTACCGTTTATATATCACCACGTGTGGTAGCATGTGGTAGGTATCAGTTCCAAGTAGCTCACGGGTGGTAACTGGTAATGCAGGTTTCGCGTCATTTCGATTTAATACTGCTTTAGTGATTTTGAATGATAAGTAAGTAACATCTGATGGAATTGTTGATGACAGGTGTTTACTGACTTATGACGTCATACGTGTAGCTTACTGTTTTTAGTGGTACGTACTAGATCAGATGGTATACAGCCTTAAAAATGTTGTCGAAGCCGTAAAAAACAAGAATAAAATAAATAAATTAAACTTCACTGTTAGTTTTATAAATTAATTTTTGAATACTATCTATCGATGGAAGATTGTCTTGTAAACTGTACTAATCCTTATTAGGCTATTTTACAGTAAGTATGACAAATAAATTATCAAAGGCTAACCAGTGTATAAAATATCTAAAAGCACGAAAAAACATCAGGTATGATGTACATTTAATGGTTTTAATTATTTTTAATTACCAGTTGAACCACTAAGAGTAGCTGAATTGATGCTGTCATATTATGACGTCACGCGCAAGTATAAACAAAACTATCGTTAAGACGTTTAATAAAAAGTAGCAAATTGTATATGTCAACAAATACTATGATACGACTAGCAGATAAATTTAAAATAAAGGGCTGAAAATCAAGGCGAAGGTTAGACGAATCAATATCATTTTGTATCAAACAACTGCATCAATATTAAATACAATTCATAATAAATCAGTAATGGCCGTAATTTTTGATGCACAACTTAAGTCTTGGTCAGCCACAGTAAGGTATCACCTGTCTCATCTCATTTTCACCATCAAACAAACAAAATTAGCCTCTGTAGATTCGCAATAGAGTTTGATTTGGGTAATTTTCCATCCGTTCTACGGCCCCACGATCCATTTCATCTCCTCCATGCATAAAGTATAAAGCAGGCGTCAATTGTTAACAACCTCTCGATTCTCGTGAATCGATACAATCGATTATGTCGTTTATTTTCTCTCACTAGAGTCTCGATTGTTTTATTCGATTCGATTCGCTCCCCCCGCGGCGTTTAGATAATACGTTAGTCCAAATACGATCTGACAGAACGTTCGAATTTATTCTCTAAAACATTGTGAACTTGAGATGAATTTTGAGGTTAGAATTTTGACACATCGATTTTTGATATCGATTATGACGGATGCAGTCGCAATTGATTTTAAATAGTTTTGTGCTTTTTCGTTGTGTTAATAAGGTGTGTTGTAGATTGGTGTGTGTTTATCGTTTAAGGACAGTGTTTCGTTTGTTTTGACAGGCAGTGTACGGTTACGGGTGACTACGATTATGTGATTGTGTGTGGAACGTTTTAGATCGACAGATAACTGATGTTTACACACGGACGTGGAGTTAGGGCAACATTTACTAATGGACGCTTTCATTGTCTACAAATGCCAAGGTACTCAATATGGTGCGGTTATTTTTAAGTTATTATGGTTTTGTTTGTGTACCTATTTAAATAAGTACAATAAGAATAAAAGGGTTCACTTTTTTAAATTTTAAATTAAGTCAAATTATTAAACTAATTATTTTTACGGTTATATTGTAACTCCTTTGTGTAACTATTCAAATTACAAACATTACCAAATTATTGAATTTTTTTTTTTGTATTTAGGACAATATTCTTAGGCAGGTCACGTAACGCAATTTGTTTTCAACAATATGTCTACGAATACCTTTATTACTAAGATTGATACTAAACACATTCTAATCCACTCATTCCCTAAATTAAACTAATCAGAGTTTAAACAAACATTAATAAGTGATAACAACTTTTATCAAGTCATTTTAGTAATTAGATGCTCTAACTTAAAACTCATTTAAGTTTATGCTCTGATAATGTACATAAGAAAATACAATTGACTACACCAGTTCGGAATACACTTATGGATCGCTTAGACCGAGTTAACTTCGCGAACCGCGGGACATTTGGTGGAATTTGACATTGTAATCTAAGATTTATGCAAGGCAGCATAAGGTTGTAATCTTATCGCGATCCGGTTACGCTGTCCCACTGTTTCCGGGAACTCATAAAGTCTGAGCGAAGCTTTAGGCTGAGAAGACTTCGGCGAAGAATGCTCGCATTTATACTCGTCAAACTAAAAAGCAGTATGTCGCGTCATTTAACCATTTCACATTGTTCGCCAGGGTTACTGTGTGTGTGTGTTTGTATGTTTTTTGTAGAGCTCCGTTAATGGCCCGATGTGTAGATAAGATATCTCCACAACACAATGTTTTAGTTTAATTATATACATGTTTGTGCTATAGGTTTGTTAATGATTATTATTTATTGCCGATGCTATGTTATTGTTGGCTACCGAATTGTTACGTTATCGGTACATTTTTAAATATCATTTAATCGGTTTTTTACATTCAATAGGTATGTTGTAAAAGAAAATATATTATACTATTGTCGTGTAGTGGGTTCGATTGCCATCCAGGGGGGCTAAAACGGCCGCTCGAGCAATGTCTGTTTGTCCTGAGTCTGGGTGTAATTATCTATATAAGTATGTATTTATATTTTTTTTAAAGTAGTATATTATGTAGTGTATGAGCTATCTGGTTTCCATAGTACAAGCTCTGCTTAGTTTGGGATCAGATAACCGTGTGTGAAGAATGTCCCAGGATATTTATTTATATTTATTGATAAAATTTTCTTTGTTATAAAACTTTTTCTTCATGAGAAAATTTGTCAGTTGAATTTGGCTTCCATTATCTTACTTCCATACTAATATTATAAATGTGAAAGTGTGTGTTGTTTTTAGTCCTTCTTACGCAGCAACGGAACAACATGGAGGTACCTACTTTTTTTCTAGAAATCATAAGTGAAGCCGCGAGATTAAAGGTAGATTTATAATATTTAAAACTGACGCCGGGCACTGGGCGAGACATATTTTTTTCACCTAACTTAAATAAGGTTTTGAAATTAGGTGTCCTTCTAAAGCTTAATTTAAACTTTTTGGTTTTCACTTTTATAATTCTAGCTTTAAAAATAATAAGCCTAAGTCCGTTCAAGTGTGACATATTCAAGTATGGCCTGAGCGAGATCTAGCCGATAGTTCGCGTTAATCTGCGCCCACGCACTATTGTTTTATACGTGGAATACTCGTTTTGTATACCCTGATTATATCTGCTAGCTTGTAACAAAAACCGATAGGTAGTTTACACTGGTCACTCTATATGGTCTGTTACTTTACCTACTTGAATGTACCTTGGAGATTTAATCAAAGATACAGGGTCGTTATTTGAACAGTGTTGTAGCCTTACTGTTTTTATGGTCAGGTTTTTGTCGATTGCTTTTTGGTAATTGTCAAATGTGATAGTTCGTGGCCAATTATATAACGTTTATTGATATGGATGGTTGCGGATTTATAAAATACAGATAGTTTATAACCTGGATGAACACATAGGATACTTTTTATCCCGAGAAAACATATTATCGGGAACGCGGGTGAAACCGCGGGGTGGAAGCCACTGCGGAAGCTAGTTAAAATATAAAAAGATAAATATACTATTTGGAATTTATTTTAGTTTTCATATTATTGTTAGGATTGTACTTATTGCATATAATATTATCTAATATGATTGTGATATATTTTGGTATTTAGAAAAACAACAGTCTAGTTATGAAGGAGGTAGGTACCTAATTAAATTATTAACGGAAGTAACGTCCATTTCTATAATTTCTAAAATCGATGACGGAACTAGGAATAGGTTAAATATACCTTGAATACAATTTCTATTCACATTTCCGATTATATTATTACACGTGACTATCATTAAATATGTTATTATATACCCATTAATAAACACGTACGTTTGTATGTTACGCTGTCCCAATGTCATGTAACCAATTCAGAAATATAGTGTTGTCAAAAACCGATTGTAATCTTTGAAAATTATCGAATAATCGACGTTACGGTTGCGCTCGCGCCGGATGTCAAACCAAAGCTTTATGACAGCACAAACATAATTTTCCATAATTTTTCTATTTTGTGATGCTTATTAAGATTGTAATAAGGTTTGTTTTCTATTTGAATGTTAGTCAAAGCTATGTTTGTTCGTCTTTGCGTCATAATAACAGTAACCTGTCATAGTGTGACATTTTTAAAGATTATAATCGCGCCATTAAATGGCCGCCCGATGGAATTGTTGATAGAGAAAATATGTTTTATTTTAATGTTAGGTATGTGTGTTTGTTTTTATGTGTTTTAAGGTGTGGACGAGTAGTTACAACTTTGTCTTGAGCATTCTTATTTTGTATGTCAAATCATATCAATTGTAATTTAAAAATGGTTCATAGTAAGAGTTATTAATATTAATGAATACTCCATAAATATGTAGGTACCACTCCATAGCAGCACTCTTGGTAAATTCAAAATAATCTGTAAGCAATATAATGAATTATGTATGAATGTAATATGATATTTTTTTATCCAAAATATGAAAAAACAGTAAAAAAGATGTCAAAAAGTGAAGAAAATCGGCCAATACGAACGATTTAGGAAGTAAGGTTATTAATGACACAGTGATTGGTCAGAGATCCGATATGCTCTATGTGTAACATCATAGGGCACTACTAAACTCTGTTTTGCTAGAAAGAGATAGATATAAATCTTTGATGGCTTATTTTTATGTTATTCGAAAAATATTTTTTTTTATACTGTTTCATAAATTAATGAGCTTTTATTAAAGCCATAAAAACATGCATATTCCTTATTGGTAAGGTAGATGCTAAGAAATTCTACAGATTAATATTCCAGGATATTTAGATATTATTTCTAGTTAGATTATTCAGGTAAGATAGCAAAACAACAAATGAATCGAACCAATGTATAAAGGCTTGTTTACACAATCCTACCATTTTCCTCACAAGGCGTGCGCCTGCGCATGGTTTATTTATTCCTTCGACCCACGCGCTGTTACAAATACAATCCATTTATGAATAATTAGTATAATTACCGATTAGGATATTTGGGTTATACAGTTATTTGATCGGAAGTATTGATTTTAATTTTCTTCAAGGTAGCCCGCGAGATATAAATTTTATTACGTTTTTTGCTAATTGCAGCTCAGTTATATGTTGTAAGTTTCTCAACATGTGTAATGCGACAAGAATGGCAGTATATTTACTAATTAATAACAAAAGAAATTAGAGTAACACAAACGCGGGGATCCAGCCTAAGTTTTTGATTTGCCCCATCCTGGGTCAAAAGCTGTGTTCGCCCCTGATCCTTTGCATCCTCATTTCTAAAGTGGAAACATCGGACAGTACCCCATCAACTACAGAGATTTCTCAATAGTGGCTACCGATACCAACCTTGCGGCTATAAAGGGCAGCACACTATTCCTGACAACCCCTTTACGACACGCCAGGGATCATCAGCTACTAGGTCTTACCACCAAAGCACTCTAGTACTCTTATGTGAGTGGTCCGAAACTCACTGCCTTTTCACATCGACACATTGGACTTTAAATGAGTGAACTTGCTTCCAGCCTTTGTATTTTCTGACTCCTAATATTGATTCTAGAGTGAGCCCTATAAAGGCTATTATAAAAAAGCATTTCTTTTGAGGAGTAATCAAAAGAAGTGTGCTTTTCGTCCGTCCGTCAGATCATTATCACACATAAGATGTAATCAAAGTAAAAGAAAACTTATGCACGTGAGAACTAATATTCATTTCTTTAGCCAGCTTTCAAAGCAATCATAGACTCAGTTTTAACAAAGCAAATATTTACACAAACGTTTCCCAAGCTTGCACAATACTGAATCATGTAATTCCTCGCTTACGAACAGTTCGATCGATCAATTTGCGAGGCGTTCTTATGATTTAAGGGCTGGCGAAGGGTCGTGTCGATCCTTGGATAGGACACATTGCACTCTAGCTTGTAATTAATATTTGTTCTTGTTGTCTATGCTTTTTGTTACTGGGGCATAGTTTCAAGTTGTGTTCCTATTTGGTTGTTAGAAAAAAAGTTTTTTGTCCAGTTTGTCATGTTCCTTTTTTGAATTTAATTAATGTAGAAAATGCCCAAATGCTTTAAAAATTTAAGAAGAATGTAAGCAACCAAAAATATTTATATACGATTTCGGAATCAGTTGTTTTTATGTATAGTTTAATACAAGACTTATTAAAAGATGATAGTCTGATAAATACAAGCAAGCAACAGGTGCACACCATATTAATCCAAAGGCCTAAGTGTGGAATTCCTGAACGGAACAAAAATAAGTAATAAGACAATTACTTGTTGGCAAATGTTCCAGATAGGGGCCGCCACAATCGGCTCTCCAGCCACAATCTCACCATCGGTAATTTGGTAATAAAATGAAAATACGTTCGCTTCTTATCTATAATCCGCTCTATATAAATACCCTTTACTATATAAACATTATTCACACACATAAAGAACGTCTTAAGCACTTGCCAATTGCCAGAGTAATATAACATTTGAAAGCAGAACAGCAATCTCTTGCAACTATGGTAAACCGCTTTGAGTTATAGAAGGTCGGTACCGAGTCATAAAGATCAACATCCAATGGCATAAACAGCCTCCAGTGCTTTGCTTTCGCGGATTCGTTTCGATTTCGCATGGCTGCAAATTTAATTTTCTTTAATAAGCTCTTTGGTTTACGCACGATGGAATATGGACTGTGAGTGTGTTGTGTTGTGGTGGTTTTCTGGATGGGAGGTTGTCGGTGTTTGAAGGCATGTATCTCGATAGCGAGAATGTTTCATCGAGCGCGATGCAAGGCTCGATAGGCGCCCCGCCCATGGTTTTTTCGTGGTTTCTCCTAAGTAACAATGGGGGTGATCTGCTAACTAAATAATGTGCGATACATCGGTTGGGAACGATGGCCGATGTGCAAGAACGATGTTTGCTCGTTTATTTTGTTCGTACTGACGAGACTTTCTTGTTTGATGGGATATTTTGAATAAAGATGCTTTCGAACAGTTTAAGTTTACAGTTTTAAGTTTGTAGTCGGCTTTTCGATTATTCCTATTGATATTTTCGCCCGCATTTCCAAGGGATTTAAAATTTTTGCGGATGAAACTAAGTCATTTTTTACTGATGACCATTTAGTCTCATACTAAGCAGAGCTTGTAGTATTTAAACCAGCTAGCTGACTTATTTCACAAAGAAAAAGCAGGAATTTTGTGCGTCTACTAGGTGTAATAATATTTAAGTGTGTACTTTTTACAAAAAAGAGAACCGCCTTCAAAACCACTAAAAAGTATAAAATAACTATGTAGGAACTCTAATCTGACACTGTTTTGAAGTGTTTCATTCAGCCCATATATCCGTTATATCAGCATTTACTCCGTTCTTACTTATAGTAGTGCGTATCAATAATCTGATTTGTATAGTAAAATGAAAATCAAAATTAAAACTCATTTATTGAGTTTAGGCCATAATAAGGCACTTATGAATGTCAACAGTTACAATTTTTAGACTCTACTACCGGTTCGGAATACACTTGAACTGAGAAGACTCCGACAAGAAACTCAGCAAGGCTTCTTTTTTTGGTGGATCTTTTTTTTTAATTTATGTAATTACAGTTTTTGTTTTAAATATATATAAACTTCATACAATTATCACTTGGCCAGGGGACTGCAAGTGCAGAGAGAAGCTACTACAACCATGTATTCTTGTCTTCTATGTAATGAGCCACCTTATAGTAGGCCTTGTCAATCAACTTATGTTTAACATACTCTTTGAATTTATTATAAGACATCTTAGTTACTTCATATGGGATTTTATTATAAAAGCGAATGTTCCCGATTATTTTATCACTAGTTGCACACTCATGAGGAAAAACAGATAGAGCACGGTTAAATTTATCGATACTTATAATAATGCATGAAACAGTTTAACGTTAAATAATTCTTTCATTAAAACTACTGTGATTTTACTATGTATAGGCCTGTGTTTGACCACAATCTCACCGTGGTCAGTGATGTGTCCGATGATGGTAAGCACACAAAGCCTACAAGGGAACTGGCTCTCAAGTGCAGCTGTCGGAACACACCGAAAGGTGCTTGACGACAGATTTTCAACGTGAGGGTGGTAGCCAGCCAGGCGGGTACAACAAAGTACCCGACCACCGTGTTATGGTTTCCTCACGATGTTTTCCTTCACCGAAAGCTCAAGCTCATTGTACCTACATAGAACGTTACAAAACGCCAGTTTTCCTGAATTTATCAACTGCTGTTATAAACTTGTTAGTGTGTTCTAACGTCTGATTAGAACGTTTGATTCACTGAAATCGTTTGTTAAAAAGGAAAACCGCGAACAAACCCACTGATAGGTAGTGTTAGTTGTCATATTTGAGATGTTTCGTCATTTTATAATTATAAAACAAATGGTACATTTTTGTAATTAAACCTATCGTACCAAAACATCCTGATCGGTTCAATGGTTCAAGTGTGAAATGGTAACAGACAGACAGTCATTTAAAATAACAGTATATCCACAGACCCAACCGAAATCACCTACGAACCTTTTTATCCGATGCCAAAGTAAGGTTACATATTTAAAACTAAAAGTTCACATATATTTAATAGTTATAAATGACTAGCTGTTCCCCGCGGTTTCACCCGCGTTCAGTCTATAACCTTTGTGGATAATGTAGCTTCCTATTAGTCAAAGATCTTTTCAAATCGGATCAGTAACTCCGGAGATTAGCACGTTCAAAACAAACAATCTCTTCAGCTTTATTATTTGTATTATAATATATAACTACTAGTTAACAGTTTTTTGTCAGGTGGGTTCCTTGGGATTTTTTTCAATAACGAACGTCAAAATTAAACTAATGGTTTTACTATTTCTAATTCGTTGCAATTGGACCTAAAACTTTTACTCCATTAAAAGTAAAAAAAAGTATTTACCAATGTAAAACTAAAACACCTTTTTTAAATCTCGCGTGTTTAGATCCCATGAACGTAGTTCGCGTTTGGATGAGCCTAATTAATCGCCTCATCGTGCGCGTGAGCATATTCGCGTTCGATTTTAGGAACATTATCTACAATCTCGAACTGTTTTGGTGGTTTTAGTGACTTTTTGTAGAGATCCAAGTGAGATTATGGAAATTTACAGAGGGTTGTATCTACAGACATTTCGTTCCGTGATTTTAGTTGCGTTTGAGCAAGTTGCTTCAGTTACTTGGTTTTTAACTGTTTTTACTATTGATTGGGATCAGGGGTGGCGGGCAACCGCTGCAGGGGCTCTCGCATTCGCGTCAACCCAAGTAGAAAAATATTAAAACGATATTAGTCTTAGAAAAAGCAGTAAACATCATTTCTGAATCTCTGAATGTGTTATCTTTGTGTTTATTATTTTTTGTTAATTTCCATTAAAAAAAAAAAAACAAATTTGCATATTTAGTATTGCAACATCATTAAAACTAATTCTACAAAAACAAGGATCTTCCCGCCCATAGCTTTGTAATAGCTAAGGCCGGCCCTGATTGCGATACTATGTGAAACCTAAAAGTCAATTAGATACCTAAAAGTCTACTAGGGCTCTATTTTATTTAGTGCAGTTTATGAAGGTCCGTCTGTCCGTCTTCCTTGCATTATCTGTATTGATAAATCACTTACTGACACATCAACACAGCCTAAATAAACACCTGCTTTACCCCCTGAGTGACCATATTTACCTATATTATTTACGTGACAGTAGCCAGAGGGATATGAAAATGAACCGTATAACATTGCAACACGGTTCATCGGTTCACGGTACATATACATGTACTGAATCATAGATTAAACAGATGTTATTGCAATAACATACGGTTTGTTTTATATCTCCTTGATTACTGTCATCCGCACCAAGCTACAACGTAAATAGTGTAAGGGATTGAATTTTGAAAAAAGTTTCAAGTTTGAAGCAAGTTTGTAGAACCTTGCCCTTCAGTCAGTCAGTCCTTCACTATTTCTGTAAACTACTATTTGAAACTTTTATAAAACTACATTCAGCCGTAATAGTCTATATCATCCGAAGACCATGATAGAGCAAATAGCTCCTTTGACAATTCAAAACTTTTTTTATAGTTTGTCGTATCAATCTCAGTTCAGTGTAATAAACTGGTAGGAGTACCTGTGGGCCTCAGCATCTGTGGGGGCGGGGCGTGCCCCTCCCTGGTAAGCCAGCATGGCTCTTGGAAACTGGTTTAGCAGGTTCTAGTGCACAAGAGTTGCTACTTCAATCAGACGTAGCGACATCTCTGTTTTGTTTTGCACAACTCGAAAACTATCTTGCAGTCAAAACGGTATTTAATTACAGTTAGATTTTAGCTTCTACTTTTAACTAGACTCGATTAGGTTTTAGCTGCGATCTCCTGCCTGTGCTAAAAATTTGGTACGTCGCCGTTGCTACATTGCTATGTGAAAGACAAATGAACAAACGTACGATAAATTAGTAAGGAAAACCCGTTTCCCTACTAATTTTGTCAATTACCTAGGATATGTTGGTACAAATTAAACTAATATTAGTCACGTTACCTGTCTTTCATATTAACCTTATTGAAAAAGGATAGAAAGATTTTGAATGCTCACAGATTAATTAGTCCATGCCGCATGCCGTCGTAATTTACGGGTAAATAGTTGTGACCAATATAGATCGCGCTTATTCAATTTTTTTTTTTTTTTTTTTTTTACTTTTATATACCTTTTTATTTTAATAAACTAACTAACTATTCAATTCACGTTGAAATAAGTGATCGGACTTATCTGACAGGACTAAAATATCTTTCATCCCTTTCTTATACTTTTAGTTAGAAAGATATAGAACAAAATATTTTAATCGCCCCAATTCTATTGATTACAAACTAAAAAAAAATTATCTCTCTATATCTCTTTCTAAAAAGGAATGCCACTATTTTTGAAAGTTCGTTTGAAAGTTCTAATACAAATTAGGAGAGTACAAAAGCTTTCTTAATTTAATCAACATTAAACAGTGCGATGATGTCATTCATTCAAATTGGACTTCTATATTTTTGCTTGAAGTTATTGATGACGATGACTCTAAGTCATTGACCTAATAAATACCTACTATGAAATGACAAATACATTTGTAGAGAACAAGAGTTGTAGACTTCTTTCTTGTGTATTATTTGTTGTTTTTCTTTAATCAACTAATTATTAAAATTTATATAAAATGTTAACTGCTGTGGGTTTCCTAAATATTTATCAAGGACTTTATGGAACCATTTTTTTAATTATAGGGTTATTTAGTGATGTTTTTCATTAGATTTTTTTTATTAGGTACCTGTATAAAGTATACTTCAATGCCATATGGGCGTATTGTGTTTACAAGCCACGATCCGTGAAGACTTTTACTATGGGAAAAACTCTGAAATTTAAATCTTTTGTTTGTGTTATTTTAAAGTTGGATAGGACCAAAAATGTTTCATTATGATGAACCCAACATTGCCTTCATAGTCTCTTACGTTATATATTACAAAGAACCATGCTATGAATTCCTCACAATATTTTCCTAGTCCCCAATTAGTCGTAACTCGTACAAAGTCCTCCCCCTCCCCCGGTAACGCCCTGAGCCGAGGTTCGTACCCCATTCGGGGGTGCCCTCAGGCGTTGTTACCTAAATATTACCCGGCTGAGAGCCCTCTGCGCTCGCCGATTTGTCCGGTAAGTTTGTTGCAGCCATCTGAGGCTACCAACTTAGTCCTTTAAAAAAAAAAAAATTCCTAGTCATTTTTATGCTTCTTTCAAGGAAGCCTTATAATATATTAAAAGTTATTTTTCAAAAGCACGTCCCCCTCTGTCCCCTTTTCCATGTTTCATTCATCAATGGGTGCCTTCGATTTGTTGTTCAAACAAATTAGCGTCTGCCCCGTCGCGTCGCGTCGCTTCACAGGCGCTAAGAAGTTATTAAGAAATAAATTGGGCGGCACTTGTAGGGTTGGCACTTTGTTCAAATTTTAATGAAACAGGTTTTTTGTAAGTACAGTAGATTTGTGTAAAGAAAAAGTTATATTGGATGGAAAAGACTGCGATCACTATAATTTTTGTAAACTAAATTCCTAGAATACAAGCTATTTTGCAAATAGAGTTTAATAGGTATTATTTTTAAATTCATGTGCATTAATATTTTTCTAGTAATTTATTGATATTTTTTAATTTTTTATAGCTTTTGGAATTCATGTAATATTTAAAATTAATTAAATGTTAATTTAAGTTATGATTTTGGATCTTTACGAAAGAAGTAATGAAATCCCACAAAAAATAAATTGCTATCTGAATAATTATATAATTTTAGTAAATTACTAATATATGTATATATGTTATCTTAAAGATAGGCATAATATTTTAGAATTCACTTAAGATACTTAATAAAAATACCAAACCAATATATTTTAATCTATTATTATAATTATATTCAACTTAATATAAATAAATTGGCCGAGTGCGAAGCGGATTCGCACACGAAGGGTTCTGTATCATCGTACGACAACAGAAATACAAATCTTTCAATTCCCTACCCATTACATTAAAAAAAATACAGTATTTAATAAGATGAAGATACCATAAAAAAAGATTATTGTATACCTGGGTACCTTTAATTTATAACAGATTTTTTTTTTCAATATATTGTTGATATAGTGCCAACAGATATAAATATTCTGTGAAAATTTCAACTGTCTACCGACGGACAGACAGTGGTGACTCAATAATAGGGTTCTGTTATTACCCTTTGGGTACGGAACCCTAAAAACAAGAAAATTATGTAATTAATATTTTTATCTCTAACTTAAAATTAAATTTTACCATATATAAAGAGTTTTTTCAATGTATAGACAGGTCTACTGGTACAGTCAGGCGTTTGATCACAATTTCATCATGGTCAGGTCAGTAATATGGCCAATGGTGGTAAGCACACAAAGCTTAAAACAGAACTGGCTCTCAAGTACATCTGTCGGAACCAGTAAGTGGTCAGGTATTACCTTTATATTTACCTTTTAAATTGTGGGGCGTAAAGCTACTTATAAATAACATAATTATATTCAATAAATAAAATAGGTAAAAATATATCACTAACATATCAAATCAATCAATCAAATAAATAATTTGATTTTATTTTGTAAAATTTAATAATATCTCTCACTAGGCATCATATTTTTTTCTCAAAAGTGGCAGCCCTACAAATCGCGTTGCAGGGCGCCCGCCGCCCGCGGCATCGCATATAAATTACGGATTTACACATAATGTTTCATTTTTCACAGTCGGTTAATGCCGATTGACTTCGTGTCGGTAAACGATGACACTTCGAATTAGAGCGAATTCAATTACGGTACATAATTGAGGAAGTACATAATACCTATAGTGTTTTTAGCCGACGGTTATTCCCCTCGTCGGTTATTCACCTATTCGATATTTTAGTGTTTTTCAGAAGATTTCCTTAATTTTAATGTTTTGTTATCCTTTTCCTTAGTCTTTATCTAATACTAGCTTCCGCCCCGCGGTTTCACCTGCGTTCCCGAGGAATAAAAAGTAGACTATATGTTAATCTAGGGTGTCAGCTACCTCCATACCAAATTTTGACAAATTTGGTTCCACCGTTTGAGCGTGAAGAAGCAACAAACATACAAACTCACAAACTCACAAACTTTCGCATAATATCAGTAGGATGCGAGGAAATAATAAGGACGCCAATTTGTCACTACTTGTATTTTGGCGGGTGAAACCGCGGGTGACAGCTACTCACTTACTGGGGTGAGATTGTGGTCAAAGACAAAAACATTTTAAGGCTTTTTTAGCTCAGTGGTAGTGACGTCGAATGCCGAAACGAAGGTCGCTGGTTTCGTTGAAGGAAAACATCGTGAGGAAACCTAGTACCCGCCTGGCTGGCTACCACTCCAAGTTGAAAGCCGGACCGCTCTATAGCCACATTAAAAAAAAAAGATATTTGGTATTTCTCTGATCTAAATCACAAGTTGTTGTCCTCTCCGAGGCGTGTATAATCCCTCTCCCTCTGTACCCTTCTGTGCCTTCCTCGGAAAGATGGGAGGTCGAATTTCCGCCGCGGCCTCGCCGGAAGTGACGCCATGTTTACAAATCGCGCGGGAAACGTCATTGAGAATTTTAAGCAGTTTGTATGATGATGTTCCAAAAAGACGACGTTGATATTTTGAAGTAGTTGATTTTGATGGAAAGCCATAGTATACAGAATGATTATTTTAAATGGGCGTGGTAGACCAAATCCTTAAATATTAGGAATAGCGAAAAAATGCTGAAAGGAGTCTCGGGGCCGATTTTGATAAAAACATACTTGGTTTTCAAAAAATTATTTGCCTTGCTGGGAATCGAACTCATTCATGTTGCAAAAAAAAAACTGAATGACAATTTGAAGTTTAGCCTGTATAAAGTATAGTTCAATGCTGTATTATATCCTTCCAAAATCCTGTATACGGTAGGTACATTTGAGTAATGAGTATCCCAAATAATCATATATGTACCTACGTATTAGAGTGATATTTTTATATCAATTTATAAAAAAAAACTCTAGCCAAAACGCAGAAGCATAAAAATAAAAATAATTTATTTTCCCGAAACGAGTAGTTAAGGTATACTCAAGGAAAATGTCGTAAGAAAAAAATATAATTAACTTAATTGGAAAAAACGTTCCTGAAAACGTTATATTTCATAGCATAATGTCCTAGCATTTTTGTTAATGGTACATTGGATTATGGGATAAAGTAGGTTGTAATTAAAAACAGATTTCTTGTTAATTACAGAGAAATGTAAGGAAAAATTGTTGAAGGCTGGATTTTTTCTACAAAAAGCTATCAATTACAAGCACTCTATGTTATGGAAATTATAGGCGATTATTGTATGTTAGAGATTGTTTATTGTAGATATTTTCGTTTCGAAATTCTTTAGATAAAAATAAAGATTATTTTCTCGATGTTTATGACAATGGAATAGCTTGAAAAAATTTTAGTCGTTTAAAAATTACACATATTTTTGATGTTATTAGTCACATTTTTTAATAATAGAAATTGGTATGTTTTTTTTTAAATAACAAGTAATTTGTTAATAACTGTGCTTTTATTATTCTGTCTTTTTTTTAAGGTAAGTCATGATCCAAAAATAAGGAATTCCCAGACACAAAACGTCTCTCCGTAAGTAAAATTAAATTGTGTATTACTGAAAAATATTATTATTTGTTTTTCATTTGAAATACATAATTTAAAAAGTATACCATATTTCTTAGTTAAAACGAAATAATTTTATGAATTCGATTTTTTCTTCTTTTTTACTATCGCACACACAGCAACAAATACTTCCACAGGCCTATTCCTTGAAACAAGATCCAGCAACTTTCGTCCCCGCATGTACTTTACAATCAATAGTCGACAATGAGCATACATGTACACAAACTTTTTAATCTGTTCAGACAATTGAAGCGCGCCACATAATGTGCGAATGCAGACTGCGGCTTAAACAATGGTTAAGCTCGGGCTTAAACAGGCGAAGTGGGGTATCTCGGTGTTTGTTAAGCTATTGTACAGCTCATATGGTTAATGGAAACTTTCAGGGAAACGCTGGCGTGTGCACTGCGTTTTTTCAGTGTCGTTTGCGCTTTTTTTTATTTTCATAAATCATTAGTATTTGCAAGTTTATCGATGCATCGTGCATGTGCTGCTGATCGATGAGAGTTATGGATTATTAGATACTTTGTATTTATACTATAAATATCCTGGGACATTTGATTATTTTTTAAACGGCCTTAATGATCCTTGTTCTTTGTATATCTTCTGTCTTTGTATATTATTTATTCCAGAAACTTAGAATACAAATTACAAAACAAAATCCAATACCCACCTGTCACTTTATACCATTTATCTGAAGTTCGTCCGAGCGCGCTGTCCCGCGCCCGCTTCGGGAAATTAACGCGTCGCGGGACGCATACGAAGCTTGTCGCGCCGTGTGTAGACAGCCTTATGTCTTTATCTTCTTTACGAAGGTTAATATTTTTGGTCAAAAATATGGCACCTACGAATAAAATTAGTATGGAGTTAGGTAAATTAAAACCTATTACTATGCATTAGGTACCATAATACTACGTATTGTCACGTACCATTACCAAGCAAAAATAAACCAAAAAAAAAAACACCGCTGTTCATCAGTTACATTGGAAAAGGAAAGCGTGACTGACTGACGACTATCCTATCAACGAACAGGCAACAGCTCGAACTACTGGACGGATCGGACAGTAATTTTGCCAATTGATAGCTATTATATGTAGAAAGGAAGGATTTTTTGAAAATTCAACTGCCAAGGAGGTAAAAAAAAATATATTCCATTTTAATCTTGTTCATTAAAGACAAGAAAATGAGAAGTGTTTGAATTTATCATCTGCTGATACAAATTCTTTGAATGGATTCTTGTATAAGTCATTAATTAGTTTTGATAATTACATAGCTATGTCAGGACTAATTTATCCGCCTAAATATGGCTGCTAATTAAAAGAAGTTTACTATATTTTTGTATGTAATTTATTTACATTTTTCATGTCTTTTTATGGAAAAATATATCGCCTGAAGAACTATCGAGGTTCATAGGTTTTATTTATAATGACTGTTCAGGCATCCGCTTAAAAATATTTTTTATGAAAATTCAATCCCTATGGGGGTAAAATAGGGGATCGTGGGTGAAACCGCGGGGCGGAAAGCTAGTATCATCAGCATGTTCGAATCATCCTAAAATTAAGCAGAAGAAATCAGATACTTTTTTTTAAATAATTATGTAATTTAGTAAGATTAGTAAATTTGAAATAAATACTGAAATAAGGTTATCTATATATAAATGATTTCAAACAGAAATAATACCTATAGATTTTCCTAAAAACGACTCAATTTAACATAAATTTAAACACTCTATTTAAATTCAATAATTAAACAAAAACACAGAGTAACAATGCACATGCATTTTTAATAATGTCGCAGTAGTGTCGTAGTTGTATAGAACAAAACAAGAAGGCGCCGGTATCTAGCGGTTGTGTCGCTGCGATAACGCTGCGATCACGTTACGCTATCGTCCGTGTCACATTGTTCGATATCGAGACGTGCACTTTCACTCGATACGTAGGGTTGTCAAATATATATTTATCTTGTTGTTTTATTTTTATTTATTTTTAGAGGTCAAAGTTGAAAAATACAAATTAATTATTCCTTTGCATTAATTATGTAATGTATTTCATTATTATAGTACATAACTTTATATACTATTATGTATATTAATTTACAATTCATATACTGCTGAGATAGCCAATAATGGAGGTAACATTTAGAATGTATATTTTGGAATATTTATGTTACACCTCGTCCAACCATTTATTTTACTTTGACGTTTAAGAATGCCAAAGGAAAATGAACTTTATTGGTTTGCGATAAAGTATATACTTAGAGGTAAGTGTAGATATTTAATTTTATTTTATTTATTTGGGTATTCCATCAATAATACACATTACATTAACACACAAGTAGTAAGTATAAGACTGTGCAATACTTAACTACAATGTATAAGCTTCCTATTAGTGAAAGAATTTTCAGAATCGGACCAGTAACTCCGTAGATTACCTGCTATATCCTAAATTACAAACATTACCTTTTTATATCATTATTATTTCTATACTATAATAATATATTATAATAATATATTATAATAATATATATATTTATAGTATAATAATATATATTAACCATTAGTATATAGTTTGCCCATTGACAACTAAACCAAACTATTGCCCTAAATTATATATTTTATTGAAAATAGTTCAAGTTTGTGGCAGCCCTATTGTACCGCAGTCTCCGATGCAACTTACACCCGATAGTGCATTGTCCGCGATAAACTTGTTATTCGATGATAAAGAGAAAGTACCAATCACCAGTGCACTTATTTGTAAATATCACAGTTTTAATTAGTCAGATATCGCTGAGGTGACATGTCTACACCACCTTTTATTTTTATATACCCTTTTGTTTATTCTTACTGTGTCAACCCTTGATGTAAAACTAAGTGGTACTCTTATTTCGTTGTTTACTCACTCACTTTAACTTAAATAAAAAAAACATAAAATAGGGATAAAATAAATTTTGTACTGTCAAATTAGTCTGATTTATTGATTCAACGTGAATTTTGTCGCCAATTTTTATTGACCGCTAATTAATAATAGTAATATCCTGGGACATTGTTCACACACGGTTATCTGATCCCAAACTAAGCAGACCTTGTACTATGGAAACCAGATAACTGATATACTACTCAGGACAAACAGACATGTTCATGCACAAAAATGTTTGTCCTGGATGGGAATCGAACCCACAACCAGCGGCGTGATAGGTGGCGTCTTAACCAACTGCGCCAACTGGCCTGTCAAATTGGCCCCGCAGAGCCCTAAGAATAAAAGAAACAGGACCTACACCTACCCCTACCTACCTCTACCTCCTTCCACCTTTACATTGATAAATAGGTTTAAACAACGCGATCCCTTATTTTTTACTATGTATATGCTTGTGTTAGTCCACAATCTTACCGTGGTCAGTGATGATATGGCCAAAGCATAGAAGGACTCTCAAGTGCCCATTTTCCTACTCTACATCTATGCCAAATTTCAGCCAGATCCGTCCAGTGCTTTGAGTTGTGCGTTGTTTTTTTTTTTTTTTATACTACTTTGGTAGTAAGTAAGCATACGGCCCACCTGATGGTAAGTGGTTACCGTCGCTTATCGCCATTGGGCGTTGCTTGACCTGTTACAATGCTGAGAAGGCAAATTGGCTCTCAAGTGCAATTGCCGGAACACACCGGTAGGTGCTTGGCGACAAATTTTCAACTTGAGGGTGGTAGCCAGCCAGGCGGGTACTACAAAGTACCGTACCACCGTGCTATGGTTTCCTCACGATGTTTTCCTTCACCGAAAGCTCAAGCTCATTGTAGGATTCGAACCCACGACCTTCGTCGCGGCATCCGACGTCACTACCACTGAGCTATCATTGCTTTTATTTTTAATATATCTAGATATAAAAAATCATAACTTGTTTTGATATAATTCTCGCAACTTATAATATAATTTATTGCTACGATACTAATTTATAGATTCAATGATTCCGAGAGCCGGAGTGTTGCAGAGATAACGATATTCTTGGCTATTTCTATCACCTATATCTATTTAATGACTATACCTACCTATACTTAATGGATATTTTATCTAATTTTATGCTTACCGTTCTCATTATCTGTTACTATGAGAAATGAAGCACCTAATATTTTATTTAAAAAATATGTTAGAAAATAAATCTTTAAAATTTATTTTACAATTTTTAACAATTCAATAAATGTCCTGGGACATTCTTCACTCAAGGTTTGATCCCAAACTAAGCAGAGCTTGTACTATGTAAACCAGACAACTGATATACTACTTTATTTCGGAAATACATACCTATGTATATGTAGTGTAGTATGTATACCTAGGTATATAGATAATTACACCCAGTCTCGGGACAAACAGACATGTTCATGCTCACAAACGTTTGTCCTGGATGGGAATCGAATCCACGACCAGCGGTATGATAAGTGGTGTCTTAACCAATAGGGTAGTTGACAGACTTATCAAATCAGCTACTTTTTAATAAATGTCAAAACGATAGTTTATATGGAATTTTGTATGAAATATTACACTATGACGTCATAGTTTCACAGCATCAAATGATGTACTCTTTGTGGTTCTACTGGTAATTAAAAATTATAAAATGCATTAAATGTACAACATATTTGATATTTCCACGTGTATTTAGATGTTTTATGCATTGGTTAGTGGTTGGTAATTTATTTTTGACACTGTCAACTACCCAAATGCGTCGACTGGCCTGTCAAATAGTATAAGTAGGTCTATGGTAAAAAAATGTTCTGTTTTATTTTTAATTTTGTGACGCTTTTATAAATCAGACTGAGGGTACACTTGTATGAAGTAATTTCCTACCCTATTTTTTGTAATCTTGCGTGCGATGTGTCAAATAAGATATAGAGACGTCACTTACCGAAGGAGCTCAAAAGGCAGAGGTCGTTGTCGCGCGTGCACTCGCCAGGTATATTTAATAATCTGTTAAGATCCTGCTAATCCTTCAGTGTTAAAAGGTGGATACGTACTATTTGTGTGTGTTACATATAGACAGATAGTTTGTTTATATTTTTTGGAAAAGTTGGAAGAAGCGTGGATACACGGAAGACAACCAAGGAGACCCTGTGAGTATCGCATGCTTCTTTCCATTTAATATGGCTACGTCTTTCGAAATCCATTAAAATTGTACATTTTTACTTCTTGAATGAATGAATGATATGAAAACAGTCTTACAAGTGTTTTGTTATATATCAGCGTTATAGATTATTTATATATAAGTAGAATATCACATCATTCAGGTTTTTAACAAATTAGAATCAGCCGAAAATACAGTCCACTTCCGCGCCCATCCAAATGGTTAGGTAATTCAAACGTCTAGAATTTATCCACCAAATGAAAACTAGATACTTAATAAATAATATACTCTATCATCCTACAATATCCTACTAATATAGAAAATGCGAAAGTTTGTAAGTATGGATGAATGTTTGTTACTCTTTCACGTAAAAACTACTGAACGGATTTGGATGAAACTTAGCACATACCCTGGAATAACATATAGGCTACTTTTTATCCCAGGAAAACATAAGATACCTCAGGAATGCGGGCGAAACTGCGGGGCGGAAGCTAGTCTAAAATAAAGCAATTTTCTAACTACAAAATTAAATCAAACAGTCTATAAAATTAAATCAAATGATCCCGACACGATAACTTGGATATCGCAATCTTCCGGATATTTGGGAGGTCGTTACGGATTAAAAAAATTGTAATATCGCACGATGATCGGTTAAGGTACGGTAAGTGTAATGGACTATAAATCAGTCTGTATCAATGGAATGGCGACTCTGTCAATAGCTCTGAGGTAGGCTGGGACGTTGGAAAAGTGTTGATACGCCATCGCCATAGACAGCTACAGCTTTGTTTCTGCCAATATAAGAGGGCGCCACTAGGAAACATTTTTGATTAGTTTGAAGAATAGCGAAGTCATTTTAAAAATCCCCAATTAAACATTTTACAAATTTAATAAATCAAATAAAAAATTATAATGAGAGTCTTCATTTTATCTATTTATCCCCTTGATTTGTTGTTTATAATATTAATGACATGATTATTTTAAAATTAAATATTCTAAGCTAGGTACATTTCAACTTTTACCTATATGTATTTTTAAGTCCCAATATTACTGTCTCTCTGAGACATTCCTGAGAATATATTCTTATCCTGAAAATATTATAAATACAAAAGTTTGTTACTTCTTCACGCTCAAATGGCTGGACCAATTTTTAAGAAATTTGGTGTGGAGGTAGCTGACACCCTGGATCCATAGTGATCCATCGGGAACGTGGGTGAAACCGCAGGACGGAAGCTGGTATATTCTAATTCAATATCCGATCGTCGTATCCACGTTATCCCATACGTCGTATGGAGTCCATTATCGAGAGCTGGAGATGGATCAGATAAGAGCCATAATTTGCAATAAATATAAGGGTGGAGGTGTCGACGGCCGACGGCGATGCCTTTTGTGCTCGGAGCTCGATAGCCGATGACTTTGTACCTACTGTGCTAATGTGCTACGTTATTTTGGATAACGTTAGTTAATGATCTTAGGATTAATTTAGGGAATCAATTCTTTTCTAAAATAAAAGTAGCATATATTATATATATATAGCATATAGCATTTACTGCTAATAAAATCCCATGTCTGGGCCAGTATGTAAGCCAAAGTCCCGTAAAAAAATTATCTAACTATAGCTACCAAACTGTGGTTGAAAATCTGCTCAGGCATCGACCAACCAGTTCCCTTCTAGGCTTTATGTGCTTACCTCTTTTGGATACGCGCTGTGACGTCATTACATACGCTGGAACGGTGGAGCTCTCCTTATAGAAATTACTATGGCGGCGTAAATTTTGACGTCACGGGTCACTCCATATAAAACTATAACACTTCTATTTCTAGCAAAGCAGACTTATGATCAATCCAAGCAAACTTTTTTGCAAAAGTTTGACAATATTAAATTGATGAAAAGTGGACATTATTCATTTGATATTCAGGCATAAAATCTTAAAATGAAATAACTTTAGGGATGTGTCTCCAAGCTTTTTAAGTGATTTCGCTTTCACGATACAAACATGGTACCATCTTAGTAACACTGTAGTGCTTTGTATCGATACACCACTAACTTATCGATGTATTAGCATTAACATCGATAAAGCGTAAATTTGCATTCACTAGATAAATGTTTAGTGCACTCTGTAGAATCTTGGATGTGTCAGAGATTAAATAATGCAGATGGGAAACAACATTTTCTCCAAGTTTAAATAATACCTATAAACATTTTAACGAGGTGGAAAATAAAAAATCTTCATTGAAATTATTTTATATATTATCATAGTTTTACCCAAAAAGTGAACGAACAAAATGCTAACAAAGTCTAAAAATCTATATAGATTAAATTCTTATTATAGACGTAGGATAAGTACCTACATCGAACTTCCCAAATAGACGGAATAAGCATTTAAATGTTCATACCAAATTCACGAGAAAACAGCAGCTGTCTGGTTTCTTACACCCTGTGGTGGGTATTACAAGCCGTCCTGTGACGTTAAGCTTCAGCCAGTCACTTCTATAACTTAAAATTAATGCACGTTGTAACCAACAGATTAATGATGTCTGACGCTAAGGGAAGAGAGCACTAACACAATTCAAAATGACAGCATTTACTTTTCAAATTGACGTTTGTTAGAAGTTGCTTAAAAGTTGGCCAAATTTTAGCCCGATCCGTCTAGTAGTAGATCAGTCAGTCAGGCTTTCTTTTTATAGGTATATTTAGATAGTAAAGAAGTAAGGATTTATCATTCCTTGGAGTAAACCCTCTGATTATATTTAGTCTATGTACCTTCATCTGAACATCAATAACAATATTATTTATCTTCATATGCATATTGTAACATCCACAAAATGAGGACTAAGTACATGCATCTTAGCATTACACACCTGTTCACCTCGTAGTTATGATAACGTATATCTAGATTTATCCGGAACGCACTGGATTTTCTGTTATAGGTCCTATATTATTTTCAACTAAGCAATACGCTATGGGATGGTATTCCAGGATAAAATAGCTGCTTAGAATCTTAGTTAAGGATAAGGGAACAGTGGACTTCCTAACTGTAAAATACGCTTCAACGTAAATCTATTAGATTACTCGAGTACTGAAATATCGAACGATTTTGACCTAATATAGGTATCCCAACCATAATCATCCAGTAATATGATAATTCTAGCGGACCCGGTAGGTGGCGCTGCTTCGGTATACACGTGTTTTCATATTACTGGATGATTGATTGATGCCAAATTGTTAAGGATTATTGTACTCAGCATTATAAAACACCTTTTACCTACTATGAGAACAACTCTGAAATCTCGAGACCTTTTATGTCGAAATTTATGAGAAGTTTAAATATTTCTTTTAATTATTATTAGTTCCTATTGAGATCAGGTACACTGTTTACATCTTTTATTTTTATTAATCTTTTTTAACCCCTGACGAAAATAGGGGTGTTTCAAGTTTGTAGTATGTCTTTGACATCATAGCTGAACGGATGAACTTTTGATTCTGTTATTTTCATTTGAACTATTCTTGGCTGTTTTAAGAAAATCCGCTCAGCCGTTTGAAGATCATCACCTGTTTTATCATTTAATTTAAGTTATTATTCTGTTTCTTGTAAATATTTTAGTAAATATGTATATTAATATAATCCGTTCCGGACTATCCTCCTTTGACAACCCTGCAAAACTATCTTCATTAAAAACCCCAAGCTATACTGGAAGTACTGGAGAAATAATATTACCAACGACACACATTTGAAGCCTGTTTTATCTCAAGTAAATGGATTCTATATTTACCACCCAACTATCAACTTCATCTCAAGTTACTCACACCGTTGTGTCAGTTAAGGTAACGTACGCGTGCCTTATCACCCGGTCATCATATTACATTGGAGATTACATTGTAAGTAATCTTAGCTGTGAAATGTTGCTATATTGATATAAGTTATGTTCTTAGGGCTGCTTAGCCTTTTCAATCTAGACACCTCTATGACCAATCAAAACTAAAGAAGGCTGTTATGAATTTTCGGACTCACGCACGGTTCGGAAGGTTACTTTTGCCGAGAAGATCATTTGCATTAAATATGTCCTGCAAGAGCGAGCTACATCCAAGCCTTTTTGTCATTTAAGTATTCGTTAATATTAAGATCGTCTAGTACAGGAGGTTACTGTACTAAAACGATCTTAATATGTTCCATAAATTATTGTTGAGGCCATTATGGAGGCTTTCTTAATATAGGTAATACCTAAAAGCGAACCATGCATTTTTTGGAGTCTTTTAGCTTAATTTATAAGTTTATGCTTATTTCTAGTATTAACACAGTGCACGTCACTATTTTGTTTTTTCTACAACTTCAACTGAAAATCGGAAAACAAAATTAATTTCAATAATCCTAAAAAGTATGTTAACCTAATTTTGAATAACCTCGTATTATCAAAGGCGTTATCTGACGTTTTCAATTCTAAAAATAAGAGCACATAACGCCCCACCGTACCCAAAACCCCAAACTTAAGACCCACTTAAGTATGAACCCACACCTGTACTTTATTTATCAATTACATCAAAACTTGCGTAGCCCTCTGCATGAAGTGTCGACTGTATCGCAAGGGTTAATGGTGCGAGAATCGCTGATAACAGCGCCCCGCCGCCCCATCACACACTAACTAAATATGTGCAGAAGAACCACAAGCTTCAAGCGTATTTGCGTCTTATTCGCATTCGAAAATGGCAGAGAGCTAGCTGTCTGGAATTATATAATATAAAGACCCCATGCGAGTCAATTGATGGTTGAATTGACTTTGCATTGCTCTTGGTGCGAGTATAGAATGTTTTTTAATGAGAAAAAGCTTCAATATAGCCTCCTGAAAAAATATCCTTAAAAACGTAGGCATTTGAGAAAAATGACAAGTTTTACCCTGAGGTTTGAGCTTTACGTAGATTTAATATATCAGTTTATAATTGTAAATAACTACTATATAAAATACTAGCTATTCTCTGCGGTTTCACTCGCGTACCCAGGATAAAAAGTAGCCTATAACCTTCGGGGATAATGTAGCTTCCTATTAGTGAAATAATTTTTGGAATCGGACCAGTAACTCCGGAGATTAGCGCGTTAAAACAAACAAAATCTTCAGCTTTATTATTAGTATAGATTATAATTTTAAGTGGATATATCGTAGACATTTTCCCATGCTAAAATTTTAGTGGATCTTCTGTGTTTACATATTTAGTGGCTCTCCTCCCTTACACCCTTGCCCCTCCCTGCACCTAGGTAGGGGGCAAACGGGCTAGTATATCAGAGTGTCGGAGATCTGCGATCGGGGTAATTGTCTGGTAATAGATAATGATACTTGTTTGGATGTTCAGGTTTCTTCTCCTATATTGTAGATAGTTCTAGGTTCAAACTAAATAATATTTATAATAAATAAAATGTATATATAAAAAATCCTTGCGGCCGCTGCTACAGATCAACGGCAAGGTTCTCAAATTAAATTAAATTGTAAATCTGGTATCTATCTTATTTTAAATTAATGTACTAGTAACAAAAAGGTTCATTTAAACAAGTATTTTTGCATCGTTACCTACCTACTAGATCTGTAGTATTACCTATGTATATCAGTTGCCTAAATTACTTTCAAAGTGATTTGTACCACCTCTATTATGTATAAAATCATCGCTTAGCATCATAATAGTATAATAAAAAAAAATATAAGTACTTACCTAATCTTTTTCCAAACACTTTTTATTTAGAAGAAATATAATCAAATTTAGACGAATCCACGAATTATCTCGAATGTTTTATTTTTTTAACAATAATATTTACCTTCATAATATATTTTAATAACAATTTAACGACTCCCCAATTTCGCTGGTGTTTCATAAACACAATCGTGTAGGTACGTTCTCGTCTGGCCGCTCCATCATCTGAGCTATCACATTTCGCTATCAGTAATACATTGTATCACATTTTCATAAGAGATTCATTTAGCTCGCATTGCGCTCGCCCCCGGAGTGGCGGCACTGTTTCCATTACTGCCACGTCATTTATTGGTTTTGAAAAATGAATTTTGTCCATTTTTAAATATAGCTTTTTATTGTCTTCCTTCGACCTGAGATAGAAAGTACCCCGTGTTATATTTCATTACATAAGTTGTATACCCTTACCGTTCATGTAAGTCTGTTCAGTCATTATAGAGCTGATTGGTAACAAACACACATACATACTTTCGTAATTGTAATATTTATTAGGATATAAAATTTGAATAATCTCTGTAACATTAGAAAGAAGCTTTAAAAGTGAGAAAACGTAACTGACGGATCTATCACAGCAAACTCAAAACACTCAATTGACGGAAATAAAATAAATATCCTCGGAAATTCTTCACACACGGTTATCTGATCCCAAACTAAGCAGAGCTTGTACTATGGAAACCAGATAACTGATATACTACATATACTATTTTTTTTTTTGTAAATACATACTTATATAGATAATTACACCCAGACTCAGGACAAACAGACATGTTCATGCACACAAATGTTTGTCCTGGATGGGAATCGAACCCACGACCAGCGGCGTGATAGGTGGTGTCTTAACCAACTGCGCCAACTGGCTTGTCAAATACAAATGTCATGTCAAATACATACAAATAGCTATTATGACGTAGGCATCCGATAACAAATTATTTATGAAAATTTAACCCCTAAGGGCGAATCGAGGGTGAAACCGCAGGCGTAAAGCTAGTTTTTATTATAAAGGTGCTAAGTCATAGCAAGAGTTTCTTGCCGGTGTCTTTTCAGTTTTAACTTTCGACGTTCTTAAGTGCCTTATCATTATATCATTTGAAATCAATGTCGCATTATACATTTGTCGAAAACAAGGCAGACTTCTGTCTTATATAGAATTAAACTGCGTTTTTCATGTGATGAATTATGAAGACACGAGAATCGGGGCTAGTGTTGTCGTGCCGTCCATGACATTGGGCGCTCTTGGGCGGGCGGCGGTGGGCGCAGTACAGCGGGGCGGCTGCTCGCCCTGATACCAGCTCACGTGCCTTTGTTCTCCGATCGGATATCGCGCTTCGGCGGATCATCCCAAATTATTTATCCTTTTTCCCCCCGGACTCAGGTGAGAGGAGAGATGACGATCGTTTAGTTGCGACAGAGCCGGAATGAAGGCAAAATATTAAAGGTTCGAACTTCAATAGCGAACTTAAAAGGCAAATAGTATTTGATATTTTGCCTTGAAGCAAAATTAGTTAAGTTTATTTTGGAGTGGATTTTAAATTGTGATCAAATGTGGACATACGTTAAATGTGCAATATAAACGAATGGTAGAACTTGAAGTATTTTTTTGGGTAAAGATTTAAAATCCATGATAGTAAATTATTTAATATTTAAATTATTTAATTATTTAATACATTTATTTTAAAAATATATTTCTATATTTTATACTTATTTAATTCGGAGTTTGTTTCAATAATAAAATATATTATCAATATATTATTTTACAAACAATTTTTTTATATACAATTAACATCCTTATTTTAATTATTATTTTTAACTTTCATCAATACTTTTTAACCATTCGTCCGTCTGAGTCCGTCACTGTCCAGTCCTCTATCACGTAGTACCTGGTGAATACGATATATTTCATAGGAGATTACGTGTGAAAAGGGCCTACAGATTGATCATGCGAGCGTGGACGTTATCGGGGCCTTTCAGACCAGAGCTGCGGTGAGCGAGCGGTCCGCGAACCGATCCGCGATCCAGATATTGTGGACCGATCGGGAATCGATTGTGGTTTGTTTTTGGAGAGAGTTTACGTCAATCTTATTATTAATTTTCGTTATTTATACAATACAATAATACCTTTTAACAAAAAAAAGTAGAAGAACACTTTCAAAAACACAAAATAGTATAAAATAATAACTACGTAGGAACTCTAATCTGTCAATGTCGTCGGAAGCAATTTAAAATTATAAAACCAAAGAACATAACATAGCATAATATACAAATAGATAAGTATTAAAAAATTTGATTATTAAAAAATAAAATGGAAATTTAATATTATTTACTCGTAGCAACACATCAAAAGTAAATACTCCACAATATAACCGCGTATATAAACGTAAATTTACGCGGAAAATGGATTTACAAATACAAGTTTTCAGTGGAAAAAACCAACAGTTTACAGTCGCAAAGCATCGGTATCAGTGATGTAGATGGCGCTCGTTAGTTCCAACGAGGCTGGGCGAGTGCTCGCCAAATTGCGCGTGATGCGATAACCGAGACGGTATCTCGCGACACCTTTACAGAATACGTCGTTTTTAAATACACTCCACTGATTTTTGTATAGGCTTAGGCTGCGGACTTATGGAAACTAATAGCAGACTTTTTTTTGTATTCCTATATTTAGCTTCTGCGGTTTCATCCGCATTCTTGAGGGATCTTATGTTTTTAGAATATGATCTATGTGACAAGTTTCATTCAAATCCGTCCATCCATAGATCTTTACAAACTTTCGCATTAATTCATTCTGCGACTGGAAAGATGGAAAGAAATGTAGTGTAATGACACACAGTAAGGGAAATAAGTACCTATATCAGATAACCAAAACAACAATTATGTACTGTACACCTTCAGTTGCCTACGTCATCACTTACTATGATCATAGACTGATTAAATACAGGACTATCCCAAGTAAGAAAAATGCCAAATGCATGTAGGACCATGTGATGCATAACATACGGTTGCGTAATCAAAATCATATCGTATAATTCAAAATCAATTTTCTAGAATTAAATACGCAATAACATAACTATATGTAGGTACAATTATTTACTTCAATCTTATGCTGTATTTTTTAAATGACAGCAAAATAGAAAATTCGAATTCTCTACATTTTATTCAGTCTCAAAAACATAAAGAGCTATGCTCACTCTCCTAGCACGCAATATACTAAAGCTAAACGCTCCATGCGTAAGATTGTGAAGATTCCTTTCATAAAATCTTAAGCACTTGAAGAGCCATTGAACGGCAAAACGACAATTACTTTAACGAGATAAAAAACCGTAAAAACCGGTAAAGGTATGACGCGAACCTGGAGCGTTGGAGGTGTTTCATTAGAGACTCAATTGGGTGTGAATTGGGATAAGCTAACGGATGACTCTACTCGTATATAATAATATATACGGTGTATGTGTGTTAGTGTACGCATGGGAATACATATAATGTTTTTTAAATATTTATACATGTCACCGTGTGATTGTGAGCGCCGTTGTTTTGTGATCTATCTCGTGAGTTTGTAGACTGTACCATATTGTTTGTAATGTGGCGAGATAATTTTCGTTAGTTCATGGTCCAACCATGTCAAACCATAAAATAGTTTATTAAAAATGATATTGATAGTCAATCAATATCCTTAATCTTAAATGTCAAAACATTTGTTTGGCCTGGACTCGGAGACCGACCAATCAGGGACAGTTCACAATTTTGTTACCTAGTCATACAATTGGAACCCTGTCGGTAAGTCCAGGTCTGTTCACAATTTAACGGTTTGATATGGATATATTATGAACTGTACCATATTGCTCACTACGTTGTATTGTGAGCAATATGGTACAGTTCACAATATACCGACGGTTCACAAACTCAATTCAAAATAATGTGATATCATTCATTTTAATCACATTTTTTGAGTTGCTTAGCAACTTAGCAAGACACAACATGGGTTTCCAAAACATGTCATCTCAAAATATCCATCCTGTATAATAATAATATAACATACATCAACATTTATATCTTGTTATCGCATTGTGACAATCTAGGGAGGGCGTCAGGGTGGCAGGAGAGGGGGTGAGGGGGAGGGGGGCTCCTTGCAAGGCGAAGATAACGTTTAAAAGTGAAAATGATATGTTACCACGAGAATGTTTATTATATGACATGTTATTTTAAATTTTCAAGCTTATTATAATGAAACTAGGCTTTTAAAAAGTAATTTTCGAAATTAATTAAAAGTATAAGAATTGTATACAGGTTGCTTAAACTTTTTAATTCACTTCCACAAGTGATTGAGAACAAAAAGTATTTCACTTGTTCACATAAATAATTAAACGTTTCTACATAAATTAATTTTAAAAAAATATTGTAGCTCCTAAAAAAAATATTATTATTATGTAGTAAGTTTCGAACTTAGTTATAATTTTATATACTGGAAAATGGTTTCGAATTCTTCCTTCCACTGTCTTAAAGAACAAAACCAATAGCAAACATAAACAGAAAGATATGTATCCACAAATTGCTCTACAATACTTTACTTTAACCTCAACAAAACATTTTGAGCTTTATTCTTTTGCCTCCTAAGTGTACATTCTGTTGTATTTGTACAGAAATGCCTGTTGCTCTCCCGGATATTGCCACGCTCTATCGGCTCCCGGCGCCCTCTGGCGGGAATTACCTTGTAATTCACCAAATTACCCACAGGTCTTTATGTAATTAAATACTTTTTTGGTTTACTTGTAAAGAATTGACTGTAGAGATTTGAATTTGGAATTCCTGATAAATGTTGCTGGCAATATGTAAATATATTATTCATAGTCCAATTTGTCATTTGATACCTATACTTTATACAAAAATGTTCTAATTTCAAATTAACACTCGTTTCTATTTTTTCAATGGCCAGATACCGCTTATTGAAAAATAATCTATAGCTGGCTAGCTAGCTAGTTAACTTTGTTTTTCCACATGAAATTTTCAAAATAATTTCCCAGAAACAAAAGCGTTTAAATGCCGTCACACGGTTGTCCACTATAAAGGGAAATCTATTAAGCTGTATTAAATGGTGGCGACGCCAGACTGGATAAATGAAACGTTAAGAATATTGTAAAAAAAGTGAAAATTTTCTCTAATATTAGGAAGCTGAATATATACTTTTCATCTAGAATGCGGGTAATACCCGCATTATTTATATTTATATGTATAAAGTATTTAATAAAAAATAACATTTAATGTGATAGAGCATTATATCACCATCCTGTATAAAGTGATTTTATATCGCGATATTATCATTTAAATAGAATACTTACAGCATTTCTTGATTATCTAACACAAATCAGAAAACAAACTAAAAAAATTGATTCGGAAACAGTTTGATAGCATGTTCACAATCTCCGCAGTAAATAAAGTACAGCCTACCCGACATATTCAATCTAAAGTTCGAAGTATCCTTTGTTGTGACGTATTACGCTGGCGACTGTACAGTGTACAGTCCACACGTAAACAGTCTTCCGGCCGTTATCGCGGACGTCCAGGCGCACCTTGGACGATACCATCTTTTTAATTAATTTCCACAAACAATATGGAGTTAAAAATGTTGTGTGCGTTTCATAATACCCATGTCATTCAGTCAGACACACCTACGTCAAATGTAATTTATGTATATATGTGTGTATTAAAAGTTTTTACCTCATTATTCTGTGGCAACTTTTTAGGAATATTGTACGTCAAAAATTTAAACGATATTTATTGTAAAATGCTTGTAAAATTAGGAATTAATGGAAAAACGACTGCTTTAGTTGAATATATATTTTTAAGTGAAGTATAGTACAATTGACACAAATTAAAAAAATGAAAAAAGGTATTTATAAAAGGAATAACCAGTTTTGATTATAATATAAACATACAAAGGCTGTATACCTCAGCGAGCCGGATGACCCCATAACATTAGCTCAGATCGAAGCTGCAAAAGCCCGTAAAAGTATACAACACACTACACAAAACCGATTACGCTACCGTCCTCGACGGCGAGTACCGCCGCGACGTCCCACTCAGTCTCGTCCCGTTCAAGCGGCCCGAGCTGCCATTAGTAATCCGACCGCCCCCAATTAGTCGTAACTCGTACTAAGTCCTCCCCTTCCCCCGGTAACGCCCTGAGCCGAGGTTCGTACCCCACTCGGGGGTGCCCTCAGGCGTGGTTACCTAAATGTTACCCGGCTGAGAGCCCTCTGCGCTCGCCGATTGTTCGGTAAGGTTGGAGCAGCCATCAGAGGCTACCAACTTTAGTCCTTTAAAAAAAAAAAAAAGGCTGTATAACACAACAATATTACATTTATGTAGGTGTAAAAATTTCTACGGAATTCTATTTTTTACTAGCTTCTGCCCGGCGATTTCGCCCTCGTTCTAAAGGATCTTATGTTTTCCTAGGATAAAATGTAGATATATTATTCCTGGGTATTATCTATGTATATGCCAAGTTTCATCCAAATCCTCGTAAACTTTCGCATTTATAATAATAAGATGTTTTCGTAGGAAAAAGTAGGACTATTATATAATACTATATTATTAGTATTATTTTCACACGGTTAAAGTGTCTTCTAGCTTATTGGTACATATTTGTTATAGGTTATTAAAAAAAATATATTGGTTCATTCATTTTAATAATAGTTGGTAGTAAAATTCATGAAAAGAGTTGGTACTCGTTTCTTAAATTTTGACAATCACTAGTTATTATCTCAAATGAGATTTTCGTGTCACATAATACAAAAATTTACAAAGCGTATGTTAAAACGAGAATCAACATTTGTGTCAAGTATCAAGAATACCATTAAGTTAATCAAAAACAAACCTAATATCACTGGGCCAGGTTCCAAATACAAATAGTTTTCATATCGACTCAAACTTTAATTTCATGTTAAAAATTGATTTCTTTTTATAATTTAAAATTAGAATTTTCTGTACTTTTTTTCGTATAATAAATTATCCGTAGCACGATCTTGCACAGTGGGTCAAAACCAGAGGCTAAATACACGGAAATAATTAAACGACTGATACCGAATTCGAAGTATACTCGTACCTACCTATATCTGTTTTCGAAGGCTGTTTTAGACTTCCTGATTTGATAGCATAGCCTTGGTAGGTGCGTGCAATTGACTTTATTGTTGTGCACTTTCAATTTCCATTTTTTTAATCTAATGTTATGAAGGTAGTAACGTCAACTGCAGTGGCTACAATAAAATTAACCTTAAGCGTATACTATGGAGGTAGAGTTTGCAGTGTCTGCATAAGCCTTGCTATCACCCTCAAATTAAAAAAACTGACCCGCCGTTACCGTAACCGTATGAATCAGTCAATTTTACGCAAACAATGAAAAATAACACAAATAAAAAAATTAAAGAAACCCCCAAAAACAACAACCCCTCAAGGCGATGATCTTTAAACAGCTCAGCGGATTTTTTTGAAATTAAGGTGCTTTTCAAACGAGAAATTCTTAATCAAAATCGGTTCATCAGTTCAGGAAACACACAGACAGAACAGACAGACAGATACACACTACAAACTTATAACACCCCTCTTTTCGTCGGGGATTAAATACTACTTCATCGAGTCAACTTTATCAAATAAACAAAAATCGACATAAAAATCTCTCAAATTAAAAATTCTGACGTTTCCCCATTGACTAGACGTCTATGTTGTGAAAATATTTATATGTGTGTGTGTATGCGAATGGCGGGCGTCGCGACCGATAAGGATGTATTAGCACATTCCACCCGGGCGAGAGCCACTGTATTTATTCTTATCCGGAATAAGTCAGGTTACACCCCTAGTGACGGGCTAAGATATCGATACTTGTTAGAATAACTTATTTGTTCCAACGCAAAAAGATGTTGACAAACTCTATTCGAATAGGAACGTACGTGTGACTTATGGTGTTTTATATGATATCGCAATAGGGTAGTTGACTGACATGTCAAATCAGCTACTTTTTAATAAATGTCAAAACGATCGTTTATATGGAATTTTGTATGAAATATTACACTATGACGTCATAGTTTCACAGCATCAAATCATCTACTCTTAGTGGTTCCACTGGTAATTAAAAATCATTAAAAGCATTAAATGTACAACATATTTGATGTTTCCACGTGTTTTTAGATGTTTTATGCATTGGTTAGTGTTTGGTCATTTATTTTTGACAGTGTCAACTACCCTATTGTAAATTTATATGTTACATAGGAATATAACAGAAGGATAAATGAAATATTTTGTGAGGTATCTCAAAGTAATTGAGTGAAATTTTACAATATAGATACATAAATAAACCTTGCTTACTTACTACGTACACACGGCCACAGTTCAAGCTACACATTTTTGTTGCAAAATAGCGCCTATTACAACCGCATAAGGTGCCGCAGTGTGTAGCTTGATCTGTGGCCGTGTGTACATTCTTATTTGAAGTGTTGCAACATTTTTATGACAGTGTTCTTATAATGTGGCAGTTTTTAATTTAAAATTGCAATGTAATGCAAATTAATATTTATTTATACTGAACTGGCCACAAACAGATAAAATATGTGGTTTTAATGAGTCCATATATTTTTATTAGCAGATACTTTATACGGAAAATTATTTTCCGTTTAATCACATACTGCGTACATACACAAATCATATTACTTAATACATAAATATACATAAATTTTATGTGTTATTTAAGTTTGTTTAAAAACAGTGGTAGCTAGCTACCTACTACCCAAGTATGCTTATTATACGCAAAGATAGTAAGCTGTTCACAGTTTTGATTTTATAATGTTTTCTAACCTATAGTTATAGTTTTAAAACATGAAATTAACCATTATTATTGTACGAACAGCGTGAAAGTCAACAAACCATAATCTCGTAGCAAAATATGCCATCGATATTTTGACATCGACTCACACCCCACCCCTACTCCTTTCAGAAGGGGGTGAAGCGACGCTTGGCGCTGCGAGATAGCGTGCGATAACATCGCCGGGTGGCAGCCCTGATAGTACGAATAATAATAATTTTATTATCGCGATCTAGGGCTGCTACCTCATTGTTATCGGCGAATGTTCTACGTTATTTATTACTGTGTGCGTCGAGGAATGGGGTTTGAGGGTTCTTGATGACTTTTTGAGATTTATCACGTATTACAATCACGAAACTTTCTCATTATCACGTGTTTTAAAATTCCAAGTTTTCACTTTGAAAGAGCTTTTAAATAAGCAAACATAAGTAAATAACTAAATAACTTCTGCAGTAATTTTTTGAAAATTCTGATGATACGGTTTGTTCAAAATCTATTATCTAAGTTTATATAGGACCTAGAAGTGAATTTGTAAAGGACAATGTTACTATACCCTACTAACGTGGTCAGGTAAGCCTTCTAACGAGAAGAACTGTCAAGAAGAATACATTTTTAAATAGATTTAACGTCCTTAATAAAAAAGAGTTGGTGTTTTTCTGTTCACGCATATATTTTTGGCATTTGAACCGATATTAATAATTATTTTTGCGCTGGGTTCTGTATAGCTCCAAGGTGTTCCTGTATTAATTTTATTGTCTTTGAAGAAGGTTTTACTCTTTTGTTAGAAATTGGTGCCGATTCTGTTGTTTACGAATTAAAATAAATTTAATCTCACTATATCTCTTTCTAATAGTAAATATAAGAAAGGGATGCAAGATATTTTAGTCCTGTCAGTTTAATCCGATCACACATTTCAACGTGAATTTAAGCGCGATCTTTATTGGTCACGACTATTTACCCGTACATTACGACGGTATGGATTAAACTGACAGCATTAAAAATGTTCTATCTTTTTTCAATAAGGTTAAAATGAAAGAGAGGTGACTTGTCTAATATTAGTTAAGTTCGTAAACAACAGAATCGGCACCATTAAATTATTATTAGATATATTTTCAAACTGGCTTTCCGCCCCGAATTTTCTGTAAAGGGGTTGAATTTTTCAAATCCATTCTTAGCGGATGACCATTTCTTAATACCCTTCAATTTAAAAAAAACAGGACAAGTGACGGTCAAAAATGATTCGCGTACCCAACTTAGCGCAGAGGGGGCCTCTCTATAGGGCCGGGTTGGGGACTAGTGGGGGGAGGGGGGCCTTATCTCAAACTCGCAGATTGAATATATTTCATGTGTGAGTTCATACGATCCTACGTAACACTTACGAGATTTTACACTGTTTTGCAAGTTTATGTAACTTTCATTGTATAAATGTAGAATGTGAATCTTGGTATTTGAAAATCACTCTCAAATTGAAAATCTGTTGCCAGGGAACTACCGGTGTGTCTTGACAGCTGCACTTTAAAAAAGAAAAGAAAGAAAGAAAAATATTTTATTTTTTGCGCGCCGACATCCGACACAAATAGCCTAAAAAAACAAAATTACAATATTTGAAAACTTATAGAAAAAAAAGTATGTAAGAAACAATAAATTAAATGAAACGTTTACTTTTCTAAGGAAAAAAACAACGTGACTTGACACTGGCAGAAATATCATAAGTATTTAACTAATTTACTTTAGTACTATTTAAAAATCTGTGGTGATAATTATTTTAGTGACAGCTCCCTTCTAGGCCCACATCATCACTGGCAAGGTCAAACGATACGATGATAGTAAGAATGATAGATAGTTAGAATTAAGGAGTCTCTTTGAACTTTTGTATCTGTTTATTTTTTACTTATGTGTGTCTCACTCGCACATAAGTAAATAAATATCCTGGCTATAAATAAATAATAATCACCTGTCTATTGATAAATATTATCACGTATTTTTCAAAGGTATTTTTCTAGAGACCATAACGGGTTCTGTACGAGATCAAATTAATAATCATACTTTGCCGATGAACTATAATTAACAACGATGTGAAACAACGAAGTAATTGAATCTTATCTCGGTCCGATCTATAGTAGACATCGTTTCGATGATATTTACTATTAACTAATTAAAGGTTAGTTGTATCATAGAATAATTAATATACGTTGTATTAAGGTGATGTCACTTCATGAAGAGTTTTTTAAAACAGTTTATCTTCTATACCAGGTGTAAATGTTAGTTTCATCGTATTAAATTGAAACTATGGATTCAGTACATGATTCTGGACCCCAATAATTTTTGTTCATGTAAAAAAATCTAAAATATTTTTTCTTCGCTTAAAAGTGCAATATAAAAAAAAATAAGAAAGAATAAAACGGACTTTATCAGCAGTATTTGTAAAATTTCGCAAAAATTGTGCATTCAAAAAATATTGAATATTAGTCAAATTTATGAAAAGTGACACTAAATCCAAACGCTGAGGGATCCAGAATAATTTATTTATTTGTTACTTACAGCTACTTTTATAGGGTAAATTCCCTTATACATCAATATACACCTACTTACTTTTTCCGCCAACGCGTTAGCTTGGCCATACAAAGAGGGAACGCTGCCAGCCTTCTGGGAACCTTGCCGTTGATTGGCAGCAGCGGCCGCCTCGAGGATTTTTTTTATATATAGTTTGTATATTTGTTGTAAATATTGTATATTATAGAATTAAAAATACCTCAGTTGATTACAAACTATTAAATAATGTACTGAATCCATCAGTTTTTGTTAAATTACTCCATGCCATCGTAATTTACGGTCGGAATAAAATTGGCAATTAAATTCACGTAAAACAAGCAATCTGACTAATTTGACACTATGTTTTTTATCCCTTCCTTATGATTTTTCGTCAATGATTCTATTTATGCCCCAGAAGGGCACTTCTGCAGGTCAAATTTACTGAAGTTACCACCGGTTCGGAACTCGACCTTCCCGGACACGGAGTTTGTAAACAACACAATCGCCTTTCGCGCTAAAACTATGTCCATATTTTTAATAATAATAATAAAATGATCTTACTGCCATTTTAAATGTGTTCCGGCAATGAGGAATAACAACAAAAAAATCTAATTAGTCAGTCAGTCACATTATCAAAAAATATTGGATACATATTTTTTATTTTATCAAATCAATAAGAAATTACAAAGATAAGTCCCATCAAAGTGCAGGATTGGGGCTTGTGACGTCATTGTACAACTACTTTTTAGTACACTTTTTGCAGACCGTAAAATTTTAACGCACTGTATCTTCGTTATTTTTTGTTTTCGGATCAAAATAAAAAATACGTATCCAATATTTTTTGATAATCTAACTGACGGACTAATTAGATTTTTTTGTTGTTATTCCTCGAGTTCCCTTCTAAGCTTTGTATGATTCACTGACCACACTGAGATTGTGGTCAAATACCAGGCGCAGATTCAGCCCTCAAAAAAGTTTTGGTCACAGCCACCTGAAAATCGGCCAAGTGCGAGTCGGAGAGTGAATTTGCTCATTATCGTTAAAGTTAGTGCATTGCAAAAAAGGAGATTTTTACAATATATAGGTATGTCGCACTGACCAAGATTTTGTATACTTAGGCCCGTAAGATCAATCGTAGTTTAAACCACGACAGAGAGTTTAATCTCCCGTTTCTGATTATTTCATAAGATCAACGGCAGTTGATCGATGAATGATAGTTTAAACTATCGATTCATTTAAACTATCCTTTTTGAGGGTTTAAACTGCCGATAATGGATTAAACTGTCATAATTTGACATTTCCCTCAAGATGTATGACCCTGACACTGACAGAATTGTGTAAAAAACGTGTCTAATGCCATATAATCTAGAAGTGAAATAAAGTGATCACTTGATCTTAGAACAATAGTTTATTAAACCATGGATTAAATTTTATCTTAGATTTCATCAACGATAGTTTAAACGTCGATCGATCTTACGGCCCTTAGTGTACCACGTAGGTTTGTATAGGTGTCTAGTAAATTATGAAGTCTATAAAATGTTAGTTTGTTCGTTGCTTTCCGAATCACGCATGATTAATTGTTTTTATTTTATTAAGGCATTGGATATAGTATCATTAAAAGAGTGACGTCACAGGTCACAGGCATGTGGATCCGCGCTTGTCAAAAAACTCAATACAGGAAGAAAACCACCAAGGTCTAGCCATCAAAGCCTTACATTAATTACGGCAGCTACCTACGTTTATCGCGACGACATTGGTTCGATCCCGGTCGCGGCGCGTATCGTACTCATTAAACGATAGTTATTCATTCAGTTAACAATGCCGAATAAGTGATAACTGCCTGACAATGAGGTTGATAACGAGTGTGATGGTATTTTTTGTAAATTTTTGAAATAATACGTTTTTGTTTTTCTCAATTTATCGAAAATATTTTTTTACTAATATGTTTAATGGGAACAATAGAGAAGACTAATAAAATCATATTTTTTATTTAGTTCCGATAACAAAAAATAACGAAGATACAGTGCATTAAAATTTCGCTTTATTCTTGGAAATTTACTCTAAATCAGTCATATGTAAGTACTCGTATCTATTGGTATAGTTATGTATTGCAAAGTTAATAAAAATATACGGAATAATTACTACTACTCTTTCCAATAGTAAAAAAAAGTCACCAAGCTTACAGTTTTCCATTAAAATTCACCTAGCTAGAGTATTGGCATCTAATGTTTTTGTCATAACAATTAAAATGTGACCAACTCTTTTTCTTTAATTCCCCGAAAAAAAAAGATAAATCTGATGCCTTTCTTTGCCCTAACCACCTAGTGTGAAACGAGATGATAACTATAACATGCAATCAGCATCGGAGAAACACATTAAACCCCTTTTAAAACGCTTCAATAAAGCTCATATCGCTGTATCTGGCCGGCGTCCTATTCTGGGGTGAGGGGGGGTGCGGGTGGATCGGTGAAAAACGTGAAAAGTGACCAAGATAAGGGAGTTTTGGCCGCGTGGCCGACGCGATAGCGGCCCGCCTCGCCTAGGCACCGATTCCGATGTGGCTATGCACTGGTCTTGTTTTTTTAATGCCCATGGCTAATATTGCGTGTTGCATTTCAGTGAAGATTTCAGGATTTTCTCCATATACGGAAATGGAACTATGGAAACCAAATAAAGCATTAAACTAGCTTACAAAAATAAATACTTAAAAAAAGTTACCCCCATGACAAGCAGATGTGAATCGAACCCACGACCTATGTAGAGTGTAGAGTAGCGTGATAAGTAGAGTCTTACCAAGTACGCTTACACGTCAAAACAATAATAAATCCCGTAAATTTTATTTTGATAACACTTTACTATCTATGGAATATAGCTCCTTAACGATTTTTTTTTCGTTTGAAAGGTGTTTTAATCGAGACGTTCTTAGCTCTTTTCAAAATAATCTGTTCAGCCGTTTGAAGATCATCTCTATTAATTTATGTTATGAATGCTAGTTACATAGCAAACAAACAACCGCTCTGATGGTAAGCGGTTATCGTAGCCTATAGAAGCTTGCGTTGCCTACGAATTTAACAATAACATTGATTTCCACGTATTTATTTAAATAGCATTCTAAAAGCAAATCTAAGTATAAATTTTATTTAATTCAAATATAACATTTATGTAAATTAAAGGAATTCAGAAAAACTTAAACTTTTATATGTGTGTATGTATGTATGTGTGTGTGTGTAATTTCCTCGGAACTCAATAAGTGGTCTCTGCTGCGGCGCGTGTATACACCACAAGTCTAGATTTCCCGATAACAACCCACTTTGCATAATACTGCAGATTTTTTTTTTATACAAAACATACATATAATCTTAGTAACGCTAATGTGGGCTTGTGTGGTACAAGTTAAGAGAGGAAGCTGTATAAAAATATGTGTGTCCTGTTATCATAAAGCACATAATATTGTATACCGGGCCCTGCCAGCAAAAAAATATGTAAAGAAAATATATAATTTAATCTACCCTGTTTCATCTAAAACTGTACATACAGTATAAATTACGATATTGGTTAATAATATATATAAAATCAATTTTAATTATACAGAAATCTGTCGCGTACCACCTTCCGGTGTGTTCCGATAGGTGTACTTGAGGGCCAGCTCCCTTATAGGCTTTGTGTGCTTACCACCATCGACCACATCATCAATGACCATTGTGAGATTGTGATCAAATAAATCTATATATGTGTAGTAAAAAAAACGTGTATTTGTTTGTATTAAACATTTATACGCCTCAAATTCCATAAGAGTTGTTTGCAGGTAATTTGGAAAATCGCTACCGCTTATGACTTTCGCCACATTTTTAGGTCAATTGCAGGTCATGACCTAACTTTATGATTGTAATGATATTATAATGTAATTTAATTTCGCTTTTTTTTTTCTTGCAGGTAAGTAGGTCATCACATCACATATCGTGCGACGTCTTTGTAAGTTAACTTTTTGCATTAGAGTTATATTTTCGTTACTTAAATTATATAAGTTATACTTTGTATAGAGAATAATATAAAGTTACCCTTTGCTTACCTTGGGAACCTATTTATATTTTATTTTATTTTTATTATTTGGAAAATTTACAGCTAGTATATATGTTAACGGAAAAGTATCTAATCCGTCATTGTATACATTTCCTAGGAAATCCATACATTTTCTAAATATCTATCGGAGTATTACATTCGGGATATTTGTAAGGATAGCGGTATTTGGGGGGTTGTAAGTGAAATTTATTTTTGTGCGAATACTTTCAATTTTATGCAAAATAAAAAAAATAACCCCAACCTATTTTTTTCAATACAATTTATATATTTCCTAGTATCATTATTGAAATAAAATTTCCTAGGAGAAATACACAGGAATTGTGTACATTTCCTATGTTTCATACATTTCTGGTGACATATACAAAAGAAGTAAAGGATAAATATCATTACTTACCTATGAATATCGAATCCTAATTATTTTATAAGTGTTCGAAAATTATGAGTGTATGTTTGTTGCCTTAACTTAGCATACCTATAGAATACCTACTGAATTGTAATCTTAGGAAAAAATAAAATATCTCGGGTTGCCAATTTAAGTTAAATATAAAACTGAATTTTCTCTGTAAGTCCTAAGTAATACGAGCATGAAACTTAGATTTAACTTTCAATAAACTTGTGTTAATCTTGAAAAATGTGTATAATATTTTTAATGATTATTAATTACATGATAACAGATATCAAGTTATTAGTTTTTACTCGTAGACATTAAGTAAGCACTTCACATAGCACCAAAATCCAGTTTTAAAAGATCCAGTCCTTCAGATTTAGATACGTATGTACTTATCACACACACATTCCAAAATGTATGTAAGTGTAACGGGGGACAGTGGGGGTCACAGGGGGTCACAAGAGGCGGAGGGGGTGGGGGTACGTACAAACACAGCAAAAGTTCACGTCCGTGTTATCTCATCTGTTTGACGGATTCCTACCGACAACGCTGCGTATTCATATTTCATGTAGAAAACTGTCAGATAACAGAGGTGGCAATAATATTCACTTTAATTTTCGAATCGGTATTGATTTTTAGTTATAAATGCGTAAGTTTATATGTGTTTGTTACCACTCAGCTCTATAATGGCGAATGGATGTATGAAACTTGGCGCATAGGTAGATGATTCCCTGAAATAGTATACAAGAATTATCCCGAGAAAACGTAAGATCGAAAATTGCAGAGTAGAAGCTCAATTCAATCAAATTAAATTTTTGCTGTAGTGTAAAAAACAAGTAATATGACATGTTCGCCAGCTCCTCAATTTGCGTAGGTACTTAATTCATCGAGGTAAAATATTTCCACAAATTCTCTGATCGTACACTACTCTGTGCCGCCTAAGATCCTCTCGGCTCGCTACTGATAAGGCGAGCTATTTAATCACAGATAACATCTGCAGGGCGGGCGGCGCGTTATCGGCGCCCGCGGGCGGCTTATCACTCCCGCCCGCCCTGCCTTATCGTGCCCCGTATATAAATTCTGAACGAGATGCTTATCCAGTTCCAATGTTTCAAGGGCGTTTTGTATTTGTTTTATTATTGAGTTGAAATAAAAATATTGCTTTTAATATTTTGAGGTTGACTTGAGTCGTTCTTGAGAATAAGTGCTGTGTATTCTGTAACCTTTTTTTTAATTTAATTTTATGTTACTAAGGCTGCACGATGTCACCCTTATTTTATCTCCTTGGAGGTTGAATTTTCAAAAATCCTTTCTTAGCGGATGCCTACGTTAAATTGCAGCCCGATCCGTCCAGTGGTTTGAGTGTATGAATGTAGATCAGACAGTCAATCACGTTTTCCTTTTATATATTTAGATTACAAATGTGACATTGTGCTTGGTTTGTCAGTCGTCACACAACAAATAAGCAATAGATCAACGTAATTTTTGACGTACTTTTTATCCTGGAATACCGGGGGCAGAAGCTAGTTTATAACAAAATACTCTTTATATACTCGGTTCCTAACTTACCCACTATCAGTAGCAAAGTTAAAGTGAGGAGAACGTATCTCACACGCTCACATAAATTCACAAGAGATCTATATCAAGTTTTCAAATTATCTTCAACAGTTTTATAGCTGTGTTACGTAGAATTATGTTGAGTACGAGAAGTTATGTTTTTCTGTATGTAATTTTAGTGTGCCACAAATGTCACATTATATTTAGGCTATTTACTTTTCAATAGGGTAGTTTCCTGACATATCAAATCAGATACTTTTTAATAAATGTCAAAACCATCGTTTATATGGAATTTTGTATGACATACTACAATATGATGTCATAGTTTCACAGCATCAAATGATCTACTCTTTGTGGTTCTACTGGTAATTAAAAATCATAAAAAGCATTAAATGTACAACATATTTTATATATCCGCGTGTTTTTAGATGTTTTATGCATTGGTTAGTGTTTGGTCATTTATTTTTGACACTGTCAACTAGCCTATTACAAAGTTTTAATGCCTTCAAAAATTTCGCTTAAAAATATACCAACGTTATCCACATCTATATTTTATAGTAACTACGAATCTATAGTTACTTACAAACATTATCTATCTAACTATACTAATAATAAAGCTGAAGAGTTTGTTTGTTTGAACGCGCTAATCTCCGGAGTTACGATTCTAAACATTCTTTCACTAATAGGAAGCTACATTATCCCCGAAGGTTAAAGGCTAATTTTTATACCAGAACACGAGTTAAATAGCTAGTTTATAATAAACTGTGATTTTGAGTAGCGAAATATTTAGGGACTATTGTACTCATCATTATGATCAACTTTTCGCATTTCAATACTCATTTAAAAGAAATCGTGTAAAGGTAATGTTTGTAAGTTTAAAATGTTTGTAAGTATACAATGGTGTCGATTCTGTTGTTTACGAACTTAACTAATATTAGACAAGTCACCTCTCTTTCATGTTAACCTTATTGAAAAAAGACAGAACATTTTTAATGCTGTCAGTTTAATCCATGCCGTCGTAATGTACGGGTAAATAGTCGTGACCAATAAAGATCGCGCTTAAATTCACGTTGAAATATGTGATCGGATTAAACTGACAGGACTAAAATATCTTGCATCCCTTTCTTATATTTACTATTAGAAAGAGATATAGTGAGATTAAATTTATTTAGTTCGTAAACAACAGAATCGGCACCAATGTTTGTAAGTTCGGATGTAGCAGGATCTAGGGAGTTAGATCTAAAAATTATTTCACTAATAGGAAGCTACATTATCCCCGAGAGGTATATGCGACAGTTAGTAATTACATAATATAAGGCACTATGTTGTTTAACCTTCACGACACTATCTGTATGTTTGTTCGTTGCATGGAAGCTATAAAACACTAACTTACATATCTCAGTCCAACTCCGATAGTCCCCTATAAATACTTTTATCTTTTATGCAGAGCTTTTGAAAGCTTTTGTGCGAGTATCTCAACTGAATGTGCTTTGGCTTTTTATTGCAGCGGTCATAATTTTTACATGGTGATAAGATAACATATCGATACCTACTTTTAACTATTATTTTCAAGAGAAGAAACGGCAAGAAACAGCAAGATTTCAATTTTTCAATATTTTTTTAAAGTATAATAAATTATAATGTAGGCATAAATACAAACGAAAAAAGTACAAAAATATCAATAAGAAAAAATACATAAGTATTTAATAAACAAGCCTTTTATTACCAAAACCAAGATACAAAATGTAGTTAAGTATAGCAGGTTAATTAAAATCACATCATTCCTCTGATCGGCGTGTAACTTTGACACAAATGCTTCTTCCATAGCCTTCCACCTCGTCTTGTCTCTCGCCAGTCTTTGCCATTGTGGGCCAGTAACTTTCTTAAGTCCTTAGAACACCTCTCAGTATGCCCCTATTTCTTTTCGTGTTGTATAGAAGTGTCCATACGGTTACAGTCCACTTTTCTTAGCATAATATGCAGGCGTCAACGACAGCCAAGCGATACAGCATAATTACTGTTCGGTGGTAGCAGGAATTGATGGGCGCAGTGATGCAGGCAATGAAACAACGTTATACCATCGCTTCGGAAAAGTCCCGTATGAGGAGAAGAAGCGACGCAAGAAACTCGTCATGGGCCCCGTTAGATTTATTCTTGTAACTTATAAGAAGCCTCTTTTTTCGTCACAAGTTAAATTAGTTAACAGTCGGATGGACGGAGTCGCGCTTATAGTTTTTTTTGCCTATTTGTATAGATACCCTAAAAATGATGCAAAACATAAAAAATAAAGAAAACTGTATTACAACATGAAAATATCAAACATGTCACAGGACACACGTGCCGCTCGGCAGGTCAACAAGTAATATAAAATAAGAATCAATTATTTGCCACGCCATTATCAAACCTATTTCCTGTTGGTTACGTCTGGCGTGAGATACGCGGTGCGATTACATCGACCGGGGCTAATTAGACTTATCGTAGACCAATTATTTATAAGCAGAGCTTATCGTGAGCCCGCACCATTGTTTTATAAAGTTTGCTCCGGTGGGTGACACACGGGTGGAATGTTAGGTACACTAACTAGGAATGTAACTAAAAATACATATTTCCCTAATCTAAATATGTATAAAAGGAAAACGTGACTGACTGATTGATCTATCAACGCACAGCTCAAACCACTGGTCGGATCGGGCTTAAATTTGGGATATATGAGAGAAAGTGCGAGAATCGGGGACTAGTGCGAAACTGTTATAAAAAGCCGATACGATACCAGTAAATTTGTTTTTTTTTTTAAAAAGCCTGCAGTACTGGCAGGCCTCCATCCCTATACATACTTACGTTACCACCTTTCTGAAAAATTGTCGCTAATTTTCCGTTTTAATTTTTTAACATATTTTTGGAACGGTAACCACTTCCTTTAATCTGGATTATTTTCTAAACTAAAAATGTATACAAGTTATTTAACATTTTGTGTTACACAGCAAAGTTTTGACTTTGCCGCACGTGATGCTCGCTCGACGTCCGCCATAACCGTATGTGACACACCCATGTTTGATACTTACCTATAAAATGTTGTGACGATATCACACGTTTTCCTTGACATACTACAGTTACTTGAGTTTTAATATCATATTATTATTAAAAGTAAATAATCGATATAGTACTCTATTGCAGGGATTGTGTTTTTTTTCTACACGACTGAGAAAAAAGTTTTGTGATGGTGGCAAATGTTTATGAAATTTTGCAACTATGGGGCAACTATGTATGTGACACATTTTTTTTTTATTAATTAAAAATAATGAAAATATATCTTACTTTGTTTTAAAACCTTCTTTAGTTAATGTTAGTATATAGAGTTATTATTTTGATTTTTTAAATTGTATTTGTTAATAATATATTTAATTTAAAAATAACATCCAGATACCGCTTAACTGCCCACTTAAATGGCAACCCCAAGTTTACACGTCATAAATTCCGTTATTTTATCATTAAGTGAGAAAAAGCATGCTTTTCTCAATTATCGTCTAATGTGTGAAATAATACAGGTTGTAAATTCAAGCGTTCAATTAAACACCAGAACGTTGTAGAAAAAGTCCTCTAATCACCGGTTTAACGTATTCTATAGAAGCTAGATACATTAAATTCGCATTCTCGCCACCCATCAATTGTTCGTAGCAACGTTTTAACGTAATATATTGGGCCATAAAAATGTTAATAATGTAATGCAACTGCACATTTTCTTGTGTCTGTAATTTGCCACGTTGGAAAAAATACGCAGCGTTTATGTTATAGGAGGGTAGCGGAAAATTTTAATAAATGCCCACATAGTCAAAATGTATATTATTTTGTGATGTCAATAAAATAAATAAACGATTAATCCTAAAAATTCTTCCGATTTTATTGATTGATCTATATGAACACAAATTATTTCTTTAATTGAAATTTTATCATTATTTAATTTATTAAAATTATGGCCAGTATTTTCGAAAAAATGTTAGTTGGTTCCCGAAATAATTCGTAATTTTCGTTTATTTTTTAACGCCCGATGAAAAAAAAATTGTAATGTGTATCTGTGTGCCTCATAGCTCCTGAACCGATGGAGCGATTTTGTTTTTTTATTTTTGTTTGAAAGGTGTCGTAATTGAGAGGGTTCATAGCCTTAGCTATGTTTCAAGAAAATCCACTCAGCCGTTTGGAAATTATCACCAATTTTCTAGTGATTTTCGGGGGTTTCCATAATTTTAGTTATCATTAATGATACTTTAATGCATCTTGAGTTCATTTAGCATATTTAATTTTAAACATTTTGCATTACAAATAGTCTTTATTTTATCTACAGGACGCATATGTTTACTTTTATCGATATACTATGTATTAATTAGCATGCCGTATTCATAGAACAGATAGCATTATATGGTATGTGGCGATTGTACCAAACTAAATACTTGCTGATTAAACACGTTGTATATAACTAGTAGGTATATGATAACGTTAATTTACTTTCAAAGTAGCTTAGTATTTTTTTTATCGTTTAGTAATTGAATTCTCAAACAGGAATCGCTTAAGATAAAAGCATTGAGAAACTACTTTGTTGACATCTGTCGGCACATACATAGAAATATTATGATAGATTCAACATGGCGTCAGAAACCTACATTGCGCTATCAAAGTTTTCTCAGCACGTGGCATTTAGGTTTACGAGCTTTTCGACATGAATCGTTGAACCAAGCTTGGTGGCAGATCTTTTCTTGTCTAATAGAGGAGACCACTATCTCGCTCTTTCATACTACGTACACCATCTTCAACTCTACCGTCAAAGTATTTACTGGCAAACATGCACACGAAAGCCTTTTTTTGTCATTAATCGTGAAGTCAAGTAGTAGTAAAGAAAATATTTTTTTCTGAATGCGTTCACTCGCTGGCGCTTGTAATTTAAGCCGCGCAGTAAACAGTCAAATGCAGTATTCTCGAAAATGGCTATTAAATAAATGGAACATGTAAATGAAACTTTGATCGAGCTTACTTACGATACGGTCACGATACGACACCTAATACTTTCCCTATTACCATAAAGTAAATAATTATTACCGTAAAAGAATAAAAGTGTAAAACAATTCGCAAAACACTGTTTTATTAATGTTCTGATTTCAAAATGGTAGGACAAGAAAAATAATTAAGAATAAAGAATTACATCTCAATGATAAATACAAAATAAAAGGTTTTTTTATTTATCGTTTATAATATTTTTAACATACACGATAGCCATTCGGTTCCGAGACGTTTACGATAATCGCTGCGTATAAATCTCAGTTATAAACTATCGCTTTGAGGCTTGCAGTAGGTTTACTACATCGAAGGCAGACTGTTGCCAAAACGAACGCGGGTAATGTACGGGGGCAATCATTTACTTGTGCCAAAAAATCCGACGAAAACATACTGTTTTGCATAAATTTTCAATACAATTCTCTATGATTTAAGTTTTAAAATGTCAACCCAAAGGTTTTAATTATGATCGAACAAAAAATATCTTGAAACCTATATAAGAGTTATTTATAATAGCCATAAATTTTAGTGTTTCCAAGGTTGTTGGAAACCCTTTTTTCATGTATTTTACCACTCGTCAAGTAGACTATTTGCCTACGTGACATAAAAGATAGCTAAAATTAAAAAAAATAAGAAAGCTCCGTAAAGAAATGCTGATGATCTTCAAACGGCTGAGTGGATTGAAACACAGGCAAGAACGCTCTCGATTAAAACACCTTAAAAACAAAAACAAAATCGGTTAATTCTTTCAGGAGCTATGATACCACAGACAGATAAACAGATACACACTACAAACTAGCGACCACTCTTAAACTAGGTACTTTAAAAGATCCAAGCAATAAAATCGATGCACTTCTGAGTGAACTATATAAAATCAGCTATTATTAAACAGATAATGCATTTCTAATCTCTGATGATAGCAACTGATAACATTGGCGCCGATGGAGTTAATGGAAACGATAATCGGGAGTTTTCGGCCAATTCCGGCAGCTTTCGGTTACCGGGCGTAGGCGCCGGTATTATCGCTTCATATCCGCTAGATTCGGATAAAACCTTTTGCATGTAACTTATCTTCTATTGATAGACTTTGAGAGGTTCTTAATTTATTAGGCTTAGCGAATAATGTAGGTGTTTTCTGTTTTGTAGTTACAGGCGAGCTCATAGAAGAAACAATACAACTTTCATTTACATTTTAGGTTAGTAAGATAATTTGAAGCAAAAGAATAATTAGGAATACTTAGTAGAAAAGGTTTTTGACGGGTTAGGCCGCAGGGTGTGAGTTCGATTCCCATGCAGGAGAGTCATTTGTATGAGTCTGTATGTAATTATCCTTTGCCTATATTTCGGCTTTCTGATATCAATTAATCAATGAATGTTCATAGTTATACTGAGCTTAATCTCCAAGTCTAAGCTTCAATGAGCTTTTATTCTCTATTCTGAAGCTTCCATAATATTTTTAATCCACAAAAAAGCTCAAAAGCACGTTCCGTGATAAGGCGGGACGTCGTTAACGCTGATAACTCCAGACAGATAGTAGATCTTGCCCTGATATGGTGTAGTCAGCAGATTAATGCCCTCGCTATGTTTACTTAAGCCTGATAAATTATAAAAATACTGGTCACAAAAAGGAATTGAGTTATAATAACCACGGGGAAATAAAAAACTGGAAGTAGATAAATACTGGAAAATAATGAAAGTGGTTGTTTGAAATTAAAACATAAATTACGCGTTTTTTGAAAAGGATATTGTAATGTGATAAGTCTATTTTTATGTATTGCGAGTATTATGTAGTGATGTCACGTCGCAGTAGGTCAGGTTTTTTGTGTGGATTACCTACTAATAGCTATTCCATACTTAGGGCCATGTACCTGCTAGTAAATATTAAAAAATACTAAAGTTGGTAGCTTATGATGGCTGCAACAACCTTACCGGACAAAGAATTCCGCGTTGTTTCACGTATTGTCGGTTCTTTTTTCTCTGTCAATCTTCTTTATGTGATGAAACTTTAACGGTAGGTATGTCATTTTCAAAATTTAACGAATGTATTTCGATATCTCGATAAAGCAATCCACCCATAACTTGTGTAAATAAGTTACTCCCAACCCACTGCTTGTTCCATTTCGAAGACAAGATGGTATGACAGTTCACAAATCTCGATTTAAATCTAATAAAATTCCAAAGAACAATATTATCGATCGACAAAAAGGACAGAAACACGAGAACTACGAATGTTTTACAAGGAGCGAAAGGGTAAGAAAGGGATGAAAGATCAATAAGAAAAAATATGTTGTGACTACCGGCGCGAACGCATGTACCACGAATATCTGTCTATTTGGAATATAAAAGTATTTGTAATACATTGATGGTTACAAATCGAGTAGAATCAGAATATGGGATACGTTGTAGGTAATGAATGTCAATTTTTTCGATAAGATTGTGACTATTAAAGGTTTTTTGTGTGGTCCATTGGTGTGTTTGTCCTTACAAATAGCTCATTGTTTACCATTTGAAACAGAAAGAATGCCGTATTACCATGCTCCATCTGGTCGATTGTCATTGTCACCACTATATTTATGTTTGACAATATTTATGGTACTACTTTAATCTTCGATTTTTTTGTAAATATTTGAGGAATCTCTGTAGTTACTATGAAAATCAATGGAGTTATGTCTAATGCGAATTTGCAACTGAAAAATCCTTATCAATAACCTGGATGATATTATTTTTTCAATTTGATGCTTGAAATGATACATTCCGTGAGACAAAAAATACTACATCAAAGATTTAATTATAATCAAGTCTTATTCAAACAAGAACCATTATGATAGCGATTTCATAAAAAAATATTACAATTTATAGAATTAAACGCATTGATAAAATCAGTGTCATACACACCACTCCGATCACGAAGCATGAATCATATCAGAAAAAAGTTTCGTTCGTAACCCGATCCCAACTAAAGCCTTGACCACAGTATGTCGAATAACAAATGTGTTAAACAATTTAAACATATAAACACTAGAGGGCATTGTTGCTTAGATCCCTATCGGTCGTGAAACACAAAGGGCTGGGGCGTATCGTGGTAGCGGGTCGCGGTTGACAAATGAGCTGAGCGCGAGCCCACCCAACGTGCGACCTGTATTATGAGACGCTAGATTTACTCATGATTGTCAATTACCCGGTGTTTACCCTAGATATTTTTAGTATAGTAATATTTATTGTATTATCTTTTACCATTACAAACAAATGATCAAAAGTGGCAAAAACTAAAGTACTATTAAAGTGATTGACCTCATCCTACTCATTCATGTTTAGTCATTCATTCATATCTGTGAGCTTCTTGAGTCATCAATCAATCTCTCCCAAGTACGGTTAGGTATGAGTATTATGTTCGTATGAAAACGCAATTGTATTTTTTTTTTCTGTTTTGTTAACTGAACTACGATACAAATGACTGATCTGACTATTAGCCGTTCACTTCGTGTTGGCCGTTACCTCACTTTTCACCGTCACCTCACGTTACCGCGTTTTCTCATACTGAAGTTAACGGCTAATACCATCTGCAAAATATTTTATTTCATATTTAAATAAACAATCATATAACACACTATAAACATTAATTGGAACGAAAAATTTAAATACAAATTACTCGAATATAGAAAGAGCGAACTGGTGAAAAAGAAAACATTGCGATAAAAAAGAAACTATTTCAAATAAAGAATGGTTGCAAGATTAAAAAAAAATATTGTAGCATAATATTACCAGCGTGGTTTCTTGCTTTCTTGCATCCACGCTACTTCTCTGGTATCTACAGTCACGAATCTTGTTTTAAGTAATAGTATCGCGGCACGATAGTGTTTGGCCATTTTTCTTCCGTACAACAAAGGATGTAATCGGCCGTGTGTGTTACCCGTATTGTGTGGTCCAAGTGAGAAGATCTGGCGCATTTAAGGTGGCAAAATGGTGGCGTCTTGTTAGTTTTGAAGTAAAATAATCTCATAGTGAGTAGTTCTATCTCATGCCACGGATTACTAAGTTATTTCTAAATAAAGATTATACTACTTTTAGGTTTTTTTTAAACCTATCTATTCATCAACCTTACCGCACAAATCGGCAAGCGCGAAGGCTCTCAACCAGGGAATTAGGTAATTTGACCTCTAATACACCAGTCAAAAACTATTTTTATCCATATTGAGTTGACGCACCCTACGTATAGCTTCATACATGTTCCTTATTTATAATTATTTGGTTTTATAGGAACATAGTTTACTGGAAAACCGCTCATGTGTCATTTAAAAACTTCCCCCGTCTACTACTAGTACCCTCGACAATAATACAATTCAACAATGTTACCTAAGTCTTATCTGCCTAGGTACTAGTCATGTCATCATCAACTTCTAAATTAGATTTATGAAGTAAAAACATCAATAAATTCTTCCCCTCTATCGCATTATCTAACCTACCTACATTAAAAATAGACTATACGCTATCTGCTCATAACTTGCACCACCCACCAACACGGCCGCAGTGGGCGACGCGTCACCTCCGCCCTCTATCGGGTGTTTAATGATTCACTCCGCGATCCTGCGCACGATTGCGATACCGCGCATTATTTCAACTAATATTGAGACAATATAAGTGTTGTACGAATCATCCAGTTGTTTTAGTTCTTTGTTTGTAAACTGTGAAATCATACTTCTTTTTATAGTTTTGTACTTTGACACAGCCGTGACTAGCAGCTAAGTGATAAGTTAGGTGTTATGACGTCATATTGCAACCGGTTCAGTGGCGTGGCGACTTCAAAATATTTGTCTGAGGAAAAAAACGTGCAAAGTTAGGACACAATTTGAGTGCAAACATTCAATAGAAGCTGGTAATCACTTCAGATGATTGAAAGTCTAGAGACAAGCGCAGCCTGGCTTTTTCAAATGATAAAAGACATAGTCCTATACACTGAGGTATATTATTACTACGTATAGAGAAGACACCAGCACCATACATAACCACTATGTTCCGTTCAAGTGCAGCCATCCGGCCGCACTTCTCTTACGACGACTCTTGCGACATTTTGGTCGCGGAACAACTAGTCCTACACCTTATAACCTGTCTGGTTAGACGACTGATAATTGTTTCAGCACTCCAGTGAAAATTAACAAAATGGATGCCCTCTGTTTAGGATAGCTTCTCTATAAGTATAATATACCTCAGTGGACCTATATGTTATTTTATAAGGAAACATTTGTTTTGTAAACTTACAACTGACAAAGACACCTACAAAGCATCTCTAGGTACGTGTAAATAGTAAATTATGATAACTATTTAATTAATTGCGCGATTTAATCAAATTAATATGGCGTCGTGACTGTAAACGTAAGAGATAACAATCATTTATGGCAAAAAGGTGCATAAAGTTAATTAGAGAATCGAGATCCAGCCATCAGATAAGATGGCATATCTTTTCCCAGTTACCTACTTCGTACTTGAAATGTACTTGTTTGAATGAGCTGTTCTTAGTGGCTTCGTTCAATTTAAATTCAGCTTTCTTTTGTTTAGAAGAGAGTTTTGAATGAACTACTGTATGTAGGTACTTCTTGAAGGTGTTACAAATATTACTAGCTGTTCTCCACGGTTTCACCCACGTTCCCGGGATAAAAAGTACCCTATGTCCTTTTTCATAGACTATCTATATGGCAAATTTCATCGTAGCAAATACGATAGACACAGTTACTTACCTTTCACATCAATATCTATACTAAAAATAAAGCTGAAGAGTTTGTTTGTTTGTAGCGCGACCTCGTCGACTAGTTTTGTGGTAGACATTGCAAGGATTTTCCTGATAGTAACAAAAATTTTACTACTGTATAAGGATCAATGATTGAAGGTGAATGAAGAGGACAAGGGCAATATTTAGTTATAAGCTCTTGAAGAGGCCTTTATTTGGTGATGTACAGGAGCCAAATGAATCTGCCCTTTCATCTATTTGCTAAATTATAGCCTTAGGGTATATGCATGAATTTTCCTATAGCATTTATTAGCAAAATATGAAAATCCTTTAAAAAAGATGTCAAAAAGTGAAATTAAAATTAAAATCGCCCAACCAATACGGAAGATATAAGCATTTTAAAGTACTAATTAGACAGCGATTAGACAGATCCGACATGCCCTGTGACGTCATAGGGCACTACGGCTATTTATACTCCATGCAAAATTATGTTTCGCTAGAAAGAGATCGATTATTAGATTATTTTTATAGTTATGCCAAAAATATTTTCTTTCTACAGTAGAAATTAGTTAAGTTCTTATATGAATGAGCAATAAAAAACATGCATATTGGTTATTCAGAGGATTACCAACAAATTTATCACGCAACTTTCCAATAACGTGTAATTCAATATAATATAACCTCTCGATATGTCAATATAGAGCTCAAAGTCTAAAGTGGTCAAGGTGACCGCCCCAGATTGATTTTTTCGATGCTTCCACCATTTTCAGGGAATCCACGATGGAGTGAATAAAACCCGATCGGCACCGACCAATTTCGCAAAAACTACACAACGCGATTCGTTGTTCAGATCGGCGATAGGGTTGATGTACAGTCAGCAAAATACGCAAATAAATACATGACGTGGAAAAAAGTGGGAAAAGTTTCGTTGAATGTAAAATTTTGTTGATGTTGTATTGTGTAAATGTTTATTAGTATAAGGGTGATGTTAAAACTACCTAAGGTGCTGTCACCTCACGAAGTCTATAAAAAAGGGCTTTTTTAAACCATTATATCTCCTATATAGATACCTAACTATTTTCAATAAAAAAATATATGGATGACATTCCCAAGACTTTTCTGCAGCTTTTGACGGAAATCAAAACATGTTTGGATATACTTAGATAGATAAAAAAAAACTTTAAGTATACCGTTTGATTCACTTTGAAATTTTCTATTTAATTTGAAATTAAAAGCATATGTCACAAGATTTCAAATTCTAGACCACATAGATTGACGGATTCATTTTTAATAAATAGTAACTATTTTTTTTGTAAATGAGTTTCTTTTACGGTTTTAAGTGTTGCGCTAGCTTGATTTCAACTCTAATATGTATGGGGATAATTTTACGACATGACAGGGCCTTTCAGCGATTGATTTGATTGTTACCTAATTGTTTTCATTACATTAGGTACACCTAAGATTCTATCCCCTTTTAGACTTTTCGCCACACCATGACTATATTTCGCAGTAATACTGTGATTAAAGATTACAACAAAATACAAATAATCTTGATGCCTTTTTATTTTATCCTAAATCTCATTATGAAATGAGACAGTGTTTTTTTTTCATGCGGCAACGGATCGATGTAATTTTTGACAAAGGGATAGATTATAGGCCGGAGAGTAACATAGGCTACTTTTTAACCTCCTTCAAAAAAGGAGGACGTTGTCAATTCCGCTGTATGTTTTTATAATGTTTGTTCACGCATAAACTTTTTTGCTTACGAACCGATTTTAATAATTCTTTTTGCGTTGTCTTTGTAGGGGGATTTACTCTTTTTAAAACTTGTAAAAATAGTATAAATTAGTTTAGTGAATATTTTTCTGCCATCGGTACCCACACACGGCCTGCGCGGCCGCGTATCGTACGATCTAATATTATTCTGGGAACGGCCTTAATAAGTCACTACAGAATGTTATCTATTCCATTTTATCGGCTCCCCTGATAAGCATCTCTATCCAATTAGCTTTACAATGCAATATGGGCCGTCTCAGACACTGTTATGATGGGATCCCGACTTTATACACAATTGACACATGTTTGTACACTACGTTTAGGTTGTTTTTTGTGTAATGTTATTAATATGTTTAGGTAGTTTAATTATAGTTGTAATTTATTTTGTGACGAGGAATTTTCGACTGTGTTGTCTTTTGAGGTTTATTGACGGGGTTTATTCTTTTTATGAATACGATTTTAGGTTTTATTTGGTGTACACACGGCTACAGTACAAGCTACACATTTATTGCAAAATAGCGCCTATTACAACCGCATAAGGTGCTGGAGTGTGTAGCTTGAACTGTGGCCGTTTGTACCATAGAAAACTTTTTAGGGTGTGTGTGTTTTAGATATGCATAGTATTCTTGCAACGTCGACTTACAAACATTTGTGTGGTGCATGAAATATGTCTGTTCGTCCTGACTCTGGGTGTAAGTATGTTTAAAAAGTAGGTGTAAGTAGTACTTAAGTATAACAGTTATCTAATTTCCATAGTACAAACTCTGCCCGAGTGTGAAGAATGTCCCAGAATGTCCCAGTATTTAATTTTCATCAACATAAATAATAAATAGAATATTCTCATCACAAAATAAAACTGACATCCCTAATATTTATACAGCATGTGTGTATTCATGCAAACACCTGTGCCACAGCAAATTGCAATTAAATATTGTCCATAAGTTATCAAGAGGCACCTGCTGAGTGGAGTGACCAGGAGTCAGGAAGGCAAGGCACCAACGGATCGGTGACCCGTTTTGTGGCGATACCACCGCGAGCGGTATTTTGATCGCACGATTATCGCGCCCACCATCTCACCATCGCCCAAATGTAACGTAGCGTTTGCAAAAAAACACCATGTACAATTAAATAAGGTTGTGTCATGAACTAGCTATATTTGGAACTAGCTTTCCACCCCGATGTTTCACCCACGATCACCTATTTTCCCCCGTTAGGGATTCCCCCGATACGTCCAGTGGTTTGAGCTGTGCGCTGTGCGTTGATAGATCAGTTAGTCACCTTTTCTTTTATATTATTCACTGATATTTAAAAAAAATACTAGTTACTTGTGAGACAATAGGGTAATAATCAAACAAAAATGACCTTTCTTTTAAAGTAAAAGGTACCTATGAAAATATTTTTCAGTAAATGTTTTTATACCTCAAAGTAAGCGGTTGGCCTTACAATACTCTGAGTTACTACGTACTTCTGATTTACTCGAATGTCTAGTTCAAAGGGTCTAAAAAGGTCGCTCAAGCAATATTGCTACATTCATTTACAGCATATTAAATGCAATATCTCAAATATGTCATTGCTAATGTAATTAATAGATTAGAATCAGTTACATTTTCACCAAAAAATATTAAAACTACATAGGCTCTGTTGTAAATTCGAAAAATGAATTATAGGTAGCAATATTGCTCGAACAGCCTTTTTAGACCACCCTAGACTAATGTGGCTGCGGTATTCTATAAGGTACTATAGGGCCTATCAGTCAGATTACACCTTACAGAATACAGCTTATAGAATTATACCTATTTGGTACAATACTAGTGGAGCTGGTCTTTGAGCGAAAATCTCTATGCTCTGCCTCTCTTTCTTGAGTTTCGAATATTTGTAAGGTTTATATGTATAATACATGCATATTATAGTACAGAAAAGCCGTGCGAAAATGGGACGAGTCACTAGTGTTCAATAATTCACAAAAAAGCTCTGCAAATGTTAGTTAGTTTTTACAGTTGTTTCGTCTGTCGGTACTACAGGTACACCTGTGGGGGGTCGCGGGTGGAAGGGGGGGTCGGTACTGATAACGTATCGATTGACCGTATATCTTTTGATCACGAATGAAATGAAATGAAACGTATCAAATAGAATATCATTCAGTTTTATGCTTGTGTTTAGTTTATATCATTAAAATGACTTAATAAATTAATGATTATTATCTGTTAGGTTTTTGAAAAAATACATATTTTTTTGTTTCTGTTTGTTAGTTTTACGTTAGGAATTCATATTCAATAAATAATCTAATATAAATGTGAAAGTTTGAGTGTGTATGTTTGTTACTTGTTCACGCTCAAACGGCTGGACCAATTTTGATTAAAATTGATACGGATGTAACCGACACCCTGGATTAACCCATACGTCACCAAAATTTATGTTTTGATTTTTTTTTCCTAAACCTATCGAGTGGGGTATCAAAGTGAAGGGTTTTAAAATGTGATTATAAAACGTTATTATACAAGTTATTTGGTTTTTATTAAGTAAGAAATTAATTATTATTATATTTAACAAAATTAAAAATAAAAACAAAACTACCTAACTATAAATAGAAAATTTGTGTCAAATCGCTGTCCCGCGGAAGTGTGCCAAGAAGACTGGCAGCATTGCCACGCTGGATGGCAATGGCAATTCTTTGAGCAAAGTATGTGCCAGCCTTCCTGTCACAAGAGGCCTCAATAAGACGAGCGGAGACCTCTTTGAATAACCGACGAGCCTCTGGTCCCCAGGGCCGTAGAGTTTTATTTTATTTTTTATTAATAGTAATATAGATGAGACGTCCTCCTAGTTGTATTTAGTAGCGGGTATTAGTAGGTAGTGTTATCTTACAACATTCATTATCTACTCCTCTGTCAACTAATTTGAATTACAAAGTTATAAAGATTCACATTAACGACTTTTTAATGACTTGTCGCACATCTTTTAAATCAACTAATCAAAAAATTGTGTTAATTAACTCGTAAAATAATATATTCTTTGTGACATTTTATTAAAAAAAAAATATATTTACTTATTAAAAAAAAACAGTATTACCAAAGTTGTTTCTAATTATTCCTTGATGTCATAAAATAACGTATTTATTTTTAGATATTTTACTTTAAAATATTGTTTTTATACACCATTCCTACCGGCCAGTAGGTATCTTAATTTTTAGTAGCAAAATGTTCCTATAAGAGGATACTCTCCGCAAATGACTCCTTCCATTACTAATCTGACGGACACTGTTATTTAAAAAAAAACTAAGCCTTTTTTTTAGAAAGTAATAAAACTATTCCCTTTATGTCCAAATACCAAGACCAAATAATTTTTCCGACGTTACTAATGAAATATTCAATTTTACTAGGTATTTCTCGTCATATATTCTCTGGTTTAATATATATTTTTACAAATTTCTTGCGACACCGAGAAAAATTGAATCTAGAATCATCATTTCTCGGATCACTTTGTAAAAAGTAGGTACATAATATAAATCCTTAGAATGTCATTAATTGGCCCTCAAGTCAGTTAACACACTATTCGGTGCTTGATAGATTGTCAACTTGTGGGTTGGTTGCCAAGCAGTTAACCTAACAATAATTTCTAAGACCAAACAATCATCCGTAAACCAACATTCTTGACCAGTTTTTCAACCAAAATGACGAGTGTTTCGTCGCATTAAGAATCCATTAGCTCGAAAAGAAATCGTACTGATTAATACATGTTATCTTGTCCAGGGCCGTATTATCGAGGCTCACTTGATTTATATAGTTTTATCTCAAGATGGCGCCGTCCCTTCATATCTCTTGGGACATTATACGGAGCTTTCTTTGAGATTTAGAGCACATGCGTATAAGTGCACAGATATGACGGGCTGTATTTTAGGTATGTCGGCTCCCGTTTGATTTTAATAATCTAATGGAAGTCATATATCGAGGAATTCTTTTGTTTATGAATGTTACATGTAGAGTTTCACTAATAATTTTGTAAAGGATATCAAACCTCTGAACTGATTGCGATGAAATTTGGCACGCTGATAGCCTTTGATATCGAGATGGATATGGGCTATTTTTTATCCCAGCAACGTGAAATCGTAAGCAAAAGCTAGATATATTCTTTCGTGTATTTATAATATTTCGAAGTAAAAAATGTCTGATAGACAACTGGTACAAGTAAGATTTTTGTGTTTTTAATTTATTATCATTGTAGTTATAGCTAAAAATTAAAATCAAGTCAAAATATTAAACAGCAACAAAGCAGAACTAAGATAGCACAAAAAAAATGTTAATCGATCATAAAAGATAACTACACGGTCGAAAAATAATAGTTTTTATGTAAATGAGCGTTGCATATGAGATGTAACGATAAAATATAATCGCGTACAATCTCACATAGCCTGTACAGAGAACAGCAAAAGCATAAGACATCTGTCTTATAGTAGCACGCTCTTTTAACCCTTAGCCACTCGTAATAACACTCAAATTTGTATGGTATTTAAATGGTCTGTTACCATCGTAGATGGTATGCCGTTGTATCTGGTAAATCACAACCTTGGAAGCTATCATAGCATCAGAGCCAAATTTTACTCTGTTATTAACAGCACTGTATTATGTTAATGCTATTATTCTATTTATAATATAACTAGCAATTTGAAGTAAATACCACATAACGCAAGAACAGTTACTTGTAAGAAATTATATCAGTAGATCTATAGCTCAGGAGATAAGGCTGGGCTATGTAGCACAGCTCTAAACAAAAGAGATTGAGCTAGATAGCCGATGAGATGGGAGCTGATGATAAATTCAATGATTAAGTCATGAAAGAAACTTACAATTGTACGCTTCTGCAATGGGTCTTGTTTTAAATCAGATAGGTGGACGGGGAAATTAAAAAATGTATTTTTTACTTGATTATACGTGTTATTTTTTAATATTATCTAATGTCATAAATTTTCTTTTTCAGGTAAGTGTAAACATTTTAAGACGAAGCTAAGAGTTCTACAATAGCGGTAATGTATTTTGTGCTCCTAAAATATAACCTCAAAATTTTCTGTACAATGGACACAAAAATGAACAAAAATTGATTTGTCAGAGTTATATTCTTACTTCAAAGCCAAAATGTTATACATTAAAGTCTAATTTAGCACGTCACTATTAAATATAATATCTTGACCACTTCCCGGACACGACATAGTTTTCGTCTGGAAAACTCAACAAAGCATCTAGCGAACCGTGTTTACTATCAACAAAAAAATCGCCCCACCAGATACGACTTTTATGGCGTGCAGCTTTTTTATTTGACATTTTATACAAGTTTATTCAAACATAACGATAGGATCTGCGACGTTATCTTTCAATGCAACGTTACCGCGAGCTCGACGTTGATACCATCTGGGGCCAGCCATTGCTAGTTAAACCAACCTGATAAGGGATCGTGTGCCTCTGTGTGCCGTCGTACTTACATGTGCGCCTGTGTGCGGAGAGGGGCGCCCGACCGACGACCAGCCAGTCACTCAGTTTACGCGGCAAAAGTATGACGGCCCAAACGAATGCCGTATGTGTGTTGATGACAGAAAAATAGGAAAATAATACACTAGTGCCGTTTTTAAGTGTTTACATGGATACTGTGATGTTACTGTGGTTGAGGTACCTGAAACAGCTGGAGCTAGCGTGCGCTAGTGCCGTTGATCTGCCGCCAGGTGGCGTACGAGACGTCAAAACAATGTGTAAGTTCTATTGTTTACATGCCTATTTTAGTGTTCTTATTTTTAATTTAAAACGATGAGGTTAGATTTTTAAATTCATAAGTTGTATCTCTTGTTCACTGAGGTCACATTTATTTCTGATGTCATTATTTTTTGTTTTATTTTTCTTTGTGTTATTAAATATGGTTTTTATGGACTTCCTTCACCATTAATTTTATTGTTATGATATTTTTAAGGTTACGTAGTTAAAATAAATTATCGAGAGTGGGTACGAAGTAAGAATCTTCTTTGAGACGAGTTTTCTCCGAAATTGCGATAAGGACGTCGTTAAGATTGCTTGTTTTTTATCTTGTTTGTGTGTCTGATAGCCGTAACAGTGGTACTAATGTAAATACTGGATTTTTATTGCAATGATATTTTATCTTTACAAGTTGTATGAAATTATATAAATCGTCGATAAATGTACTTTAAAGTAGATAGGCCTACAGATATACATTATCATATTTTTTTTATATTTTTTCGTATAAAAAGTCTATTCACCTATTTTTAAAGAATTTTGGTTCCACAGACCTCATGGCTTCATTATGAGAAATACTACATTATTTCAAGAGACATAAGATACGAATCTTAAATTACACTATAGATTTGAGATAACGACATACTTTGAAATGAGATACAATGTCAAAATGATTCCTATTCTAAATAACGCGCGCGTGTGGCACGTTCTTGTTTTGACAGCGGCTGTCAATGTCACGAAGACATTGACATAGCTCGTGTGTACTGGTTCTATATGTCAGATCTAGTGACTGCATCTTTTGACGAGCTAATATGGGATGTGCGTTCTTTATTTAAATTCTGTTATGGTATTTATTTTGGAGAAACCTAATTGTTGACCCATTTTTAAAATAGAAACTATTTTGACGTGCCTATTTATTTTTTTCTGTCTCAAATTAGATTCACTGATATTTTCATAGTAACCAATGAGTAGGCGTTCCTTATCGGTATTTACGTTAAAATATAATCAAATGTGTACAACTGCCATCAAAGATCAAATATTTGCTCTAGATAAGATCATAATGTACCTATCAGTATCAGTAGCTAGCTGAACGATTTACCTACTTCTCAAATGTTGATTTCGATTTCATTGGCTTTTTAAATTTTTGAACGAATATCGAATCATAATAGTAGTGCTGCGGTTAGTATGCAACAGTATTATACATATACATAGGTACAAATGTCATATTATACGCAAACGTATGAGGTAGAAACGCGCACTCGACCGACTCAGATCCAACTGATAAGAGGGGGAGAAAAAACGCGTTATCTCTCCACAGATTTCATGTTCATTATCAAGTGATGCCTCTGTGTGTGTTCAGTGTTTGCGTTTTAGAGGGAGTGTTATGTTTTTATATTTTAAATGTGGTTTAACTATATGATGATTTTTATTTGTTTTTAAATAAGGAGATACAACGGCATTCTAATTATTTTTGAAAATAGAAATAAGTTAATAAATTGAATCCGCAAAAAATATCTGTAAAAAGTAATCTCCATTTTTATAAAAACGATTGAATGCAGAATCATCCTGCATCTATGAGTCTGATAAAAAATCTCTATATTGCGAGGAAAATCCTGTGTTGAATGTCTTACTTTACAAAAAATTTAATCATTTTCTCTCAATGACTTATAATTTTTTTTTCATACCACCTGCTCAACAATGTCAAATATGTAATGTAAACCTAACCCAAAGTATATAACCCAAGACAATAATATTGGCTGGTGCACAATGTGATTTGAATATGGAATGTTTTTTGAAAAAAATGTATGAAAGCTCTTATATTACGAACATTGCTTGTGAAGACAGTTTATTCGAAAATCGAACTGGCCACCAGTACTGCAGAGCACAAAGTGCGATAGGGTAGTTGAAAGTGTCAAAAATAAATGACCAAACACTAACCAATGCATAAAACATTTAAAAACACGTGGAAACATCAAATATGTTGTACATTTAATGCTTTTTATGATTTTTAATTACCAGTGGAAACACTAAGAGTAGATGATTTGATGCTGTTAAACTATGACGTCATAGTGTAATGTTTCATACAAAATTGCATATAAACTATCGTTTTGTCATTTATTAAAAAGTAGCTGATTTGATGTGTCAGTCAACTACCCTATTGTAAATAGTACGAAACAAAAGACAGAGTTTGGTGTTAGTTTGATAGTTCCGTATTTTACTACAGTGTAAAGTAGAGTATGAACCTCGATGATAAAGCTGTCTTCGTCTTGGGCGGCTTGAACCCCTCGCTTCACTCAGGATTCTAGAATCCCTCTTAGCGCTCAGGATCCAATATGCCGCCCGTGACATAAGACACTGCTTTATCCTCATAATCTACTATTACTTACCCCAAAAGCATATCAACATTTTTTTTCTTAATAACAGAAACACGTTCTTCAAAATATATAGATATACAAAAACTAAGGAGGCCACAATGTATATAAATAGCAAAAACAAAACCGGTTCAAGGGCCTACTTCGACGCCATTTTGGATCTTTTTATTAAGCATATCAATTAGGCAAAATTCGTTATCGCAACGTTAGTGGAAGTACATATTATTTCCTCTGAGATAAGTATTCTGGAATTGATAAGCATTACTTTGTTGACTTTTAATTAACCGAATACCTACTTAACTTACTACATTTGTTTTATCGCTGGGGGATGATACGCTTCCATTTTTGGTAAACATGTTTTTAATTTTGATGTTGACTTTACAATTTCTAAATAGTATTTTGGTTATTGTTTTTATAGTGATTACCTTCAATTTGCCTTTAGTTTAGTGGCAAATTTTATCGCAATCGGTTCAGAGGTTTAGGCGTGAAAAGGTAACAAACAAACATAGTTAATTTCGCATTTATAATATTAGTATGGATACCTACTCTATATTATTTTTTTCATTAAATTCAATTTTGAAAAAAAATGAGATAGAATTCTTTATCACACGGCCTCTACAATTACCCAAACAAAAATACACATAATACAACATTACTAACGTTCGTTTAAAATAAAGAATAACTTTTTCCCAAAACACAATATTATCTAAAGGAAACATCGGCCAGCCGGGGAATCGAACCAGTTATCGCTAGTTCATATCAACTGTGTGGTGCTTAGCTTATCAAAAATGATCTCGACGGATTTTTTATAAGTACCTTAGCTCCGGATGGTGGTAAAAATATTACAAGACAGTTTTAATACTTAATTTCTTTTATAGATATTTATTAGACAAAGTTGAATTTATCTATCGGCAAAATCTAGCGGTGGGTTCCGGTAGCTGAACTTGAGAGCCGATTCCCTCAGTCTCTTTATTTATAAAGAACCTACTATCATTCCGACCCGTGGTTCCACTTCCGATAGGAATAACTTTCGGATATTTGAGATTTCAAATAAATTTATATTTTCACTAGCTTTGCTTTGTATAACGCTTTATTGTATGATTTAATTTATGTCTCTAGTTTAATCTTAGTCTAGGTGTTAGACGTTCGTACAAACTAGTGTAATATCTTTTAATACAATAAATTTAATTTCATTTAATTTCGCCCCACGATATTATTATTTCCCGGGCTAAAAAGTAATCTATATGTTATTCCACGGTATGATCTATGTATGTGCCAAGTTTCATCTAAATCCGTTCTGTAGTTTTTACGTGGAAGAGTAACAAACATCCATACATCCTCACACATTTTCGCATTAGTGTTAGTGTAGGATTTACAATGTCAATTTGTTTGCCAGAAACCTATTGCAGATAATATTATAACCTAACTAGCTGTTGCCCGCGGTTTCACTCGCGTTCCCGGGATAAAAAGTAGCCTATAACCTTCAGGGACAATGTAGCTAACTATTAATTAAAGATTTTTTCGAATCGGACCAGTAACTCCGGAGATAAGCGCGTTCGAACAAACAAACTCTTCAGCTTTATTATTAATATACTATAGATATGATTGGCACGCTCAATAATGATTCATAGTAGATAATTCATATCATATAAACATAAATAATAATTTATTTACAATGTAACTACAATATTTTAATATTTTTGCTGTTTTCTGGACATAGTTATGTATAGCAATGTTCTATTTAATTTCCGAGTATGAGAGAGATAAAATGTTTATAATAAATAGTAAAGAACAGATTATAAATATGTATTAATTACTATTAGCTGCAACAAAGAATATTATGTTTACTTTATCTTAGCAAGGTTAATAATTACTGATCACGGTAGAATATAATAATACTAGAAGAAAACCCGGCTTCGCTCGGGTGAAATATGACTCTTAATATACATGTAGGTACAAAATGTTGATAGATAGTTCTCAAGGAATATTAAAGGCAAAGCAAGGCATAGATTGGTATAGCATCGTTCATTGTGTTTAATAAATACTATTTTCCGTATATAAAAAGTACTTACTCTGTGATCACTATTCAAAACTAAATGAACACTGAAAAATTTACATTTCTTTCAACTTTCGTTTTGGCATCACACTTTGTGTATTTTGCCAGTGTCAAGTTGTGCATTGTATTTTATATACTTCATGTATTTTTATTTCTTGTCAAGTTGAATTAATGCTAATAAATCATTTTCAAGTCATAGTCAGTCACGTAGTTAGTCAGTTTATGTTAGGTCTCATTAGGTGTTAGGGTTTTAGTACAATGGTGGTCGCTCTACTAAAAAATTTCACGGACTTTTTGAGACAACTTGAAAAGCCTAGGCTAGCCTAGCCTAGGTACGTAACTATTTCATTTCACTTCACTGGTGCACTTGTATTGATTTTTATTTATTTATTTGACGAACACAAGAATTTACAACAACAATGAAAAGCAATACAAATAAATGGTCGTACGGCCAAACAAGACGTTCAGATCAGAATACTGGTACCACACACTACTGACTACTGTCAGCTTTGGTATTCAGCTGAAGCTTTGAGTTGTCATAGTAACAATCAAACTTTGTCATAAAATCTTTCCAATGACACAAGATCGCTATCGGTGGCCAGTACCATTTTTCCGGGTCTCCTTTGACAAGTAAACACCATGACGTCATAAGTCAACAAAAATGTTACTCTCATTCTTATACCTACTTACTTAAAGTAGTTGCTGTAATACTTTTGAAATCAAAATCTGTCCTGTTTATAAAAAAATTCGTGTAAAGTAAGTCTTCCAGAAACGATGTGTCGAAACACAGTACTTACTTGAGTTTATCCGTCATCTTCATGATAATGCAGACTCGACCGCTATATTCACTATATGATTAACTTACGTGCGTGTTTTTTTAAAAATAATTAAAAATAAAAATGCTAAATTAATCAAATAAGTGACATTAGTGCTAATTGTGCTGATTACAAATTAGAGTGATTTGGTCATAATATTCTCTTTTTGATAAAAGGATTTAATTCTGTTAAATTGGTCCAATTAAGTCTTATTATCTCTATTTAGTGATTGATATTATTTATAATATATTTCTTCTGTTTTTTTATTCCACATTATTTTTTTACAAATATCTATTATTTGAATCAACAAGTGATTAAATTATTCACATACTGATAAATAAGGGGCTCTATTTTCTTTTTGTAAAATGAAAACACAACACACAAAATTTTTGTAGACTGCTACGAGAATCGTAGCCATTTAAAATGCGTACTTTTTACATCTTTTTAAATACGCACCTAATTTTTCCATTCATATTTTAACCCTCAATTTTGGGTCATCCTCATTTCTCTATAGATTTATGCCAGCGTTGGGAGTGGGCCGGTCGACTCACGCGCACACTAATTGATTCGAGATCAGCGAGAGGCGTGGTCGATATAAAGGTCGTGGGTTCGATGCCGGTCTGACGTTGATGTCGACGTAAAGTTGCAACGAGACGATTAATAGTTAAATTTACCATAACTATCATCTAGAGGTTTTGCATATTTTATACAATCTTACGGTAAAATCTTGATTCTGATGGTAAAGCGTTTTTGAACTGGAAACTGGCAAGCAAGTGAACTTACCTACCGATAGGTTGAAGTAGCTATTTTCACCTCAAATTATTGACATTTATACTAGTTTTCCCCCACGGTTTTGCCCGCGTTTCCTGGATTAAGCCTATGTTCTTCTCCGTATCATAGGCTATCTGCGTGCCAAATTTTATTATGATCGGTTTAGCGGTTGATGCGTGAAAAGATAAAACAAAAAAGTGTAAATTAAAAATAGAAACTGAAGTTATCAATAAATCTTTGTTCTTATTATATGTAGGTCTATTATGTTATGTATATGTATCTACATTGAGATGTGATAAAACTTATATATTTTTTAGATCAAGTAACTATACCTACTAGCTTTCCTGATATAAAAAGTAGCTCAGCGGTTTCGGAGATTACCTTCTACCTTACATACAGACTCACAAGCCCGGCTGAGAGCCCTCTGCGCTCGCCGATTTGTCTGGTAAGGTTGCTGCAGCCATCAGAGCCTAGGCTACCAACTTTAGTTCTCGCAAAATTCGCAAAATTCACACTCTCTCTTTGTATCTGTATAAATATACAATTAATTAATGAAATACTTAAAGGTGTAATAATTATACATCTAAAATAATTTCGCTCATCACCCGACGCGTCCGCGCATCACACCGTCACGCCCGAACCTACCTTCCATTTATTTCTGTGGATCGTAATCTAAGATGGAGAGCGGGCGTCTGATATCGAATACCGCGACGCCACCATCTCGATAACTCGGGGTGTGTTGTAGAAGCGAAGCGAACACGCTCGCTTCGGTGTGAGGGGGGGGAGGCGAGAAAATTATCACATTAATCTATAAGATACGCGTAGAAAAATATTAAGTCTTAGAAGGCTAATCCCGGCATTTACTATCAGAACCACTTAAGTTCATTTAAATAATAAATAATTAATATTCTCATTCGGATAATGACCTTATCTCGATTATATTCCATTAGAATTTATTATCAGTTCTAGAAAAAAATAATTGATTTCGCTATTAGTTGCCTAAAATGTATATTACGTTTTAGTAAAACCCTATGTCCTCGGTATAATGTAAAAAATATTTTTAAAAAATGCAAAATATTTTTGTCAGAAATGTTCAAAAAATGAAAATTATCATATTATTTTATGGGTTCCTACGTGATTAGATGATAACAAGTTTGACGTTTATGGTTTTTTTATCACGTTATTTATTTAAAAATGTAAAATATTATAATCTTATTGAATTTTAAGAATCTGGCAGGGTTATTTATCAACTGCAATCTATTTATACTAGTGAGATTGAATTACTTTAAGATCCAAAAAACTGTCTCCAAAATATGGAATGAAAATCAAAACGTAAAGAATTCCACTGTACGCCTGTTCAAAAGGCGTCTACGAGGGGGTTCTACGGGCGTAGGGGGCGTTATCGCCCAAAATGCTCCCGATCGCGAGAGATCCCTGTGCCGATAGCGATCGCTCGTAGCGATAACGTTCCGTCAGAGTACATGCCAGTATCTTTTGAAAAGGTTTTTGTCTCTAATCGCCTGTAAGAATCTAGTTTTAATGACTTTTTATAATAGGTTTACGCGGTTGGAATATTTGAAGGTGTTTACTTTTTTTCATCGTGCAGGCAAAGAATGTTGTATCGGTCGAGGTTATTAGTTAGGTATTTTTTTTTTAGTTTATGCCAAAAATATGTTTGCTCCACTAGAGAGAATTTATAGCCAGAAACTAAATGAGAGTAAATATGTATGTATAAAATGTGAATATATTTATTTGTATGATTTACAGCAAAGCCAAAACGAATCGTATTATAATAGGCATACGTTTTTACATAATGTATAGATTAATAAATATACTTAAATTTAAAATAATGAATTTAATCTTTGATATTTTAAACGTATTTTTCACTTTCTTTGTTCAATTTTCATTACAATTTGATAGATAGGACGGGTAGGACCTACATTAACTAACTATACTAATAATGAGTTTGTTTGTTTGTATCTACGCGCAAATTTATGGTTCTACCAGTCTAATTCAAAAAAATATTTTCACTAATAAATAGGAAGCTACATTAACCCCCAGTGCTATAGGCTACTTTTTATCCCGGGATCACGAGTGAAACCGCGGGGGATAGCATTTCGACTGGTAGTGCCATACATTTGTACGTTCAAACAAACAAACTCACTTTAGTTTTATTATTTGTATGGATATCGAAGACCTACTTTACTACATGTAGGTACTATATAACAAACAATTAGACAATCAAACTTTCGTTCCTTATCGTTTTTTAATTACAGTTGAAACACGTTAAATTGTCAGTCCATAACAACGGCTGATAAAGTTCCACAGATAAAAAATCAGCTAACCTACATTGCTTGTAATTGTTTTTTTTTTATCTAAACACGACATAGGGGCCATATCAGTATTGGTGATGGTACGATACGGTACCCCTATGTGTGTTCATAACTTATCAAATACTAAAATTAAATATCAGGGATTTAGGTTCTGGCTCGCTATAAATATAGCCCTGGGACATTCCTCACATACCTACCACCATCTGATTATAACAGCACCTAGTTCAAGTAAAATTACAGACTTAAAACATTTTTTTTTCTAAATTGAACCCACAATCTGACCCCTGCAGCACTGTAGACAAAAACATGGCGGACATGAAGATATCAGAGTCGCGGGAATAGGGCGCCTTGTGCCATGCATGACCATTGATAAAAAAAAATATGCCGTGACGTCAAACTAGGTTGCTAGAGATAAACTATGATAACATGGCGCGCCCCTCCTATTTACTGTTTCAATTTGTAAATGTAAATACTTTCAGAAATTCATTTCAAACGTTTTGAGCTTTGGAGGGACGCGCCATGTTATCGTAGTTAATCTCTACAGTGCGACAAGGATCTCTTGGCACGTGGCCAAAATCAGAACTGACGCTTGTGAAGAGTCACTTTTTAAGTTCGCTCTGTCCGCTTATCATTGTTGTATGTTGTGTTGTTTTTGCTTGATTAATCAAATAATATGCCAAAAGTAATAAGAAGTGGTGTCAGAGAGATAGTGTTAATAGTTAAAAGTCCTGACGATGTCATTAAACTGCCAAAAGATCTTGAGCATCTCGTCGCCAACTAGTCTAAATACCTAAATTATACCTAATAATAAAAAAGATCTTTAATTTGTAACGAAATTGTGCGTGAAACTTTATCATTATTATGATTTTTTAATGTATGTCAAAAAGCTGACAAGCAGGCAAGCGCTCTACCTCATGGTAAGCGGATGACGTCGTCATTAGCAATACCAAAGAAATTGTCAATAAATGCCGACCTGCAATGCTTAGAAGGAAACAATTTAAATGAAGACAGCCAAGATGAAGATATTTACCCTTTCAATTCTGTGAAGTTTAAAAGAAAATAAAGGTACAGTTAAACTAGCATAATCGCCGGCACGGATGTAGCGCGCAGCCTCCCAGATAGTACCTACTCGTTAATCACTCGAAATAAGTCGTGCAGGTGAGAGAAACACGCTTCGACATTAGCTTGTGGAGTCGACATACATCGAACACTGCTACTAGCGAGTGAATAGAGTCGGTATGTTTTTTTTTGCTTGTGTTTGACCAGTAATTCACAATGGTGGTAAGTATAAAAAGGCTAGGTGGGAAAGCTCTCAAGTGCCGGAATATACCGTTAGGAATAAATGATCAGTAAGGTTGAATAATAAATCATGGTTTCACCTGTGTCATCCTCTACTTAGGGATTTAATTTATACGTATGTTAAAGAAGCCTGTGTCCATAGGCTACGGTAACCACTTACCATATGAGCTGTATGCTTGTTTGCTGCCTTAGTGGTATGAAAAAAAAAACATTTTAGGTTTTCTTGCTCTGTGGTTTGAGCTGTAGGTACGTTGATATATCAATCAGTTTCTATAGGTTACTTTCTATTGAGATTTTTTTATTATGAGTCAACTGCAATAAAACCTAATCAAGGACACTTAAGGACTGTGACACATTTGCGATGAGTCGTATCGCACATGGAAGCGCACATCATTCGATGCTTACCCTTATCGCTGCAACTATATCGTTACTTCCTACTGACTACCTAATGATTACAACTTACATTAAACATCGAATAGGGTCCCGGAAATGAATAAGTCAGTCACTACGTAAATGGGTCTTGATTTTTTTAATATTTTATTTATTTTTATGATCTATTCATACTGAAATAATTATTAAAAGTAAAACAAATTAAAGACAAGCTTTCTTTTTATTCAGCTCAATGACACCATATTATTGTATAGTCATCAAATTTAGGTACATTATGTGTCAAATCAATTTAACACCGGGAACTAAGTCAAAATTGCCTAACATGATTCAACCTAAACACGGGAAGTAAGTAAAAGATTTTTAAAATGGCAATGAATGTTGAATTTATTGATAAACTATAGATACCTATAGTATGTCGTACCATAGATAAAATTATATTCGTATAAAGATTTCCCATGCAACATGAACAAACTCTAGCAATATATTAATTTCGCATTTCACCTAAAACAAAACGTGGGCGTACTCACGACGCGACGCGACGACAGGACATTGCGACAATAAAATCGCATGCGATCTCTCACAAAAGCGTTAACAAGGGAACCGAGGCGCAGACAAGCGCGTCGCGGTGATAGAATCGCGCGCCAATTTGTACGCACGTCCGCGCAACGATTTATTAGCCACGCGAGAAGTGGTTATTGCTAGATAGTACGCGCATAGGTGGGCCTGTCGGGATAGCCCACAGTTGGTTTAGGGTGGGCCGTATTCCATTTCGACGGGAAATTCCGTTGGGCGTATTTAAAATTCAGAATTCTTATTGCTTCAATTAAAAAAAGGTGTCATTATTGTTTTGAAATTCGAATCTAAAAAAAAATATTCTATGACATTGATTCCTTTTTAAATTCAAATAGGAAGTAAATGTGTTACATACGCCAATGTTACAACAATTTCTTTAAAGGTAAGAATAAATTAGGCCACTTAGAGAATGCGGCTCGGGGTGGCCGTTAGTGCAAAAAGAACTTGATATAGACGTATTAGGCATTGGTCCGCTATGAAGAATAAATTATAAAGTACTTATGGACACGTTAGGAGTTGACACTATACAGGTTGATAAAGTTCTGTTGACAGTTATGTTAGTTGCTGTTGGGTGGTCTGTATATATTTACCTATACGTCATTGTGTTTATTGAAATATCTTTTTTTTTACTTAAAAGAGCTTTTTTCACAAGATAGCGGTTAGTCCATAATATCATAACTGGCATATCTTTACAGGCTATGGGATAAAAATACGAAAATCAGAAACATAAAAAAAATCACATTGAGCTATGAAATGTAACGCGACAAATATAAATAAAAATGTTGCAAATCACTGAAATTGATAAAAGATCTCAAATAAATCCCAACAATGACAATGTACACAATTATCTAACACAAAAGCGTATAGAAACTCCGATAGTTAAACAAAAACATATAACTCAAAAACAATACTTCTAAAACCACGCCAATTAAATCCGCCAAGTTTACAAGCGCAACACTCACGCCTTCCAACAAAAGAGTGAAATATAAACGTTAAAACTGCGCGAGAGTCGATCTATCGACACACGGCCGCGCCTATCGGAGGTTGCAATCGCGCCGCGCGCAATATCATTATTGCACCCCCCACCCTACCTTAGTCCTGCCTCTAGTACACTCGCGAACAATGCTTGGAGCATTAGTCGTTCGTGTGAACTCACTTTTAATGAAAAAAAAAAACATATTTTTAGAACACAGTTATTATTTTTAGTTTTCCCGTTAATAAAACTTTTGACTTTCTTTGTTCTGCTGATATTTTTCTTAATTAAAAACAAATTAAATTATTTTTTTATGAAAACTATAAACAAGTATTCCACTTATACGACACAAGCCATAACATATACTTTCTCGCGTCGGACGACCTAACCTATAATAAAAACTTGGCATGTCCGCATAGAAAATTACACTCTCGTGTGGACATTAGAAAGTCCAAACTGGTATTGAATGGCCATTTTCTTGACCTTGCCTTGATCAAAATCTAAACTTGATTTTAAACATTGAAAAATATATTTATAAATATATTTTTTTTTTACAAAGAAGCATGCCTTAATTGTGGCAAGTAGTTAATAAATCATTAATATACAGTACCTGTACACATTAAAATGTCGACGAATGTACATCCAAAGATAAAGGTTGGAAATGTAAATGAGACTTGGCTAAAAAGAATAAGATTATCTCGCTATTAGGTATAAATTAAGGGAGGCGGAATGAGGTATGCGCCACAATTATAATGTCACGAAACTTAGCGATCGAGGTAGCACCTGCGCGAGCGCAATCGCGCGACGATCGGCGCACGCTAGCATGACTGAGCTGGAGAGCTGGCCACCAAGTACAGCAAAAATTAATATGTCTCTATAATGGGTATTTAATTCTTAAATAACGGTTCATATAATGTATTTCTTATATTACAAAAAAAAAACAAAACAATGTAAATTTATGTTTTTGCATGCTTCAGTTTCACTGTTTGTCAATTTAGTTCAAATTTAAATAAAAAAGAAATGAATACAAATTTAAAAAGAAAAGAGTAATGTTAGCCTGTCTTTAATGAACAATTTTGAGCTGTCAGTCTAGCAAATATTATCATACGATGTAAATAATTGCTTGTATGGAAGGAAATGTCGTTCCTTGTAGGTCGATTGCATCAATTATTTAAATGCCAATATACATGACTCACACTTACTAGATATAATATTTCTGACACTTAGTTGCAACGCATAAATTAATAAGTAGGACTTCATAACCAGTCAGGCGGCGATGACAAATAAAAAAAAAATGAAAATCTAGGAAAGTCGTGAAAGGCAACTCTTTTGCTGGCGAATCTTGTCCTTATTGACTTTAAAAACGTTATTAAGTATTATAATTCTTATATATTCCTGTCAAGGTTGAAATTTAAATAATATTTAAAAATAATAAAAGCGTAACGGAAACTACTTGTTATAAACAAAAGCCATATGCCAACAAAATTGTTGGGCCAAATACGGACAGCGACGCCTGACTGGAAGGAGTAAGCAAAATTCTCAATACCTTACTAACGTGAAAGGAATATAAAGTTATAAAAGGTAAAATAAAAATGTGTTCAAATTCAATATTTTTATGTTTAGATTTTAGACGCGCGTCCCATCCGTGGGCCACAGCTCGACACACCGCCATCACTAGCAACAAAGTATCGACACGCTCGCCTCACTACCGCCGTGTAATCGATGCGGACTCCACAGACGGACAAACTCACATATTTTATTGTGCGCCAATTAAAATTATTCCTTCCTTATTGATTGTGTGAGAGTTTCGAAGTTCCAGTCTAGTGCAAATAAGCTGTTTTGAATTATGAGCGTTGTAACCAGAGCTGTTTGAAATAGGCCTATAGCTTATTATTATTAGTAACTTTATTCTTTATTTTGATTCTGTTATTTACTAACTAGATTATTTTGAGACTAAAATAATCTAGTTAGTAAATAATAGAGTCCTGTCAAATTAGTCCATTTGGTCACTGGCGTAAGTAGACTGATTTGGCAGCTTTAAATATTTTCTATTCTTTTTCAGTAATGTTTGTAAGAAAGACACGTGGGTGACGTAATTAAAATTAGTTTAGAGCGTTTTGTAAAAAAAACAACACCAACGTAATGATTTCCGCAGATTTACGGTTTATAGGGTTTTTCTTACAGAGCTTTTGTATTGAAATGCCTATTGAAGACAGCAGTATGTCGGTTATAAAAATAAGAGATACGAATATTGCTTTTTTTGACGTCGTCGCGTCGGTTAATAAAATTAATTTCTGTTTCTACACTTAGTTCTCTGAAATTAGAGCCATAGATTTTGCTAATTTTCTTCATATAATAAATGTATTATTATTGAAAAAAATATCTTATTTTTTAATGTACAACGTTTTTTGAATAAGCAAATATATGTAAATTATGGAAAAAAATCGACTGAGACCTATTTATAATTTTTCACTTGGGTATTGATAAAATTTAATCAAAATCAAAATCAAAAACTCATTTATTCAGTTTAGGCCCTAATAAGGCACTTATGAACGTCAACAGTTACAGTTTTACAATAGACTCTACTACCGGTTCGGAATACACTTGAACTGAGAAGACTCCGGCAAGAAACTCAGCAAGGCGTTTTTTTTGGTGGATCTTTTTTTTTAAATTTATGTAGTTAATTACAGTTTTTGTCTTACATATACATAAACTTCATACAATTATCACTTGGCCAGGGGGCCGCAAGTGCAGAGAGAAGCTACTACAACCATGTATTCTTGTCTTCTATGTAATGAGCCACCTTATAGTAGGCCTTGTCGATCAACTTATGTTTAACATGCTCTTTGAATTTATTATAAGACATCTTAGTTACTTCAAATTGAATATTTTACAGGTTCAATAATAACTAAGTTAGTCATAAGTAGTAGGTACACGTTATTATTGACGGGCCATTTGGCGCAGTTGGTTAAGACACCACCTATTGCGCCACAGGTCGTGGGTTCGATTCCCATCTAGGACAAACATATGTGTGTGTTAGATTATTACCAAAACTATACAATTTAAGCAACATAAAGTTTAAATATTATCCCTGTATTTGTATGGTAAAATAATAGTTATGATTTATTGGAACACTGAACAGGTTTATTGAAAACATTTATCTTTTTGATTACATTTTATTGATCGTCAAAATACACATTTCCGGTTTACAACAAATAAATACAAGATAAGTTTAGATTCTTACTGTTTGTGTGCCATCGATAATTATACATTTTATAATGTACAAATAATATGGTTTACGATTTCTTGCTTTGTTTGCTTTAGGAATTTCATAATGCTCTAAACGAATAAATTGAAAACCTCGTTAAAGATAAAGAATATGAAGTATTGATATACCATAAATCATGATTTGAATTATAATGTATGAATTATATATAAATAATATTGTTGATGACTTGTTACTTAATTTGGATTTTGTAACGGTATAAAGAAAATAGTTTAAACGTTGTAAAAATATCAAGATATTACCACCACAAATCTTAACGTGAATTATAATGCTTAACTAATATTCCTTAAAACTATTTTCTTGTACTTTTGTAAGATGATGCAATTTTGTACAAAATGTCGTCATACTTTGCGGCGTCTGAGGTTGCCTATATAAAGCCGCATCATTTTGAGCTAAGATGACTTTTCATTCGACTGTTATACGGAGCAGACATCTCTCATAGTTTGTCTTGGCCGTAAGAATTAAGTTGAGAAAAGTAATCTTCAAGTAAATAGCGAAAGCTATGCCAAATTACTCATCGACCGTTTAAATCGGCTGTTATGCGGTTCGGACATATAAACTGTGTCTATGTCCGTGAGAATTAAGCTGGATGTAAAACGGTCGATTAATCAGCTGTTATACGGTTCGGATATTAGTATCCTATGTCCGTAAGAATTAAGCTGAATGTAAACTTGGCAAATAGCACTACACCGTAGTACCTAACGATTACTGTAAGATATATTACTTTGCTGAAGTATTCGAGTTATAACCGAAAATTACAAGATGAGTATATTATTATGTTATTATTATTTCTTCTCTTTTTTTTAATTGTGAAAGACCCTGTTAATCTTTATTATATTCAGTAAATAGTTAAATAATTAATAAATGACTCTTATTAAGGTGATTTGTTTGTGTGAGAATGAGTAAAATAAATTACTATGGTTTTGAACAATGATTTTATTTATTACATAATGTAAACTTGCATTTAACATAGTCCGGCTATAAGAAAGAAAAAGATCTGAACATTCCCTTTAGTCTAGAATTAGGTTATCTGTTATCAGAAGTGGGATAACCCAAACCACATATATTAATATACTTATTCTTTTGAAGGTTCATTATAATGGATTCCGAAGTTCTGGTGTCTCTATGGCGCCCTACCTACGAGTCGCTAGTTTCATCGAAACTAAAGACTTGACTCTTGCTGCTACCTAATTATGACTGATCTCAAACTGGAGCAGAGTCCTGGTGCAAAAGCATCGACGCCCTTTCAACTGAAGCGCAAAACTGTCAAGGATCTGCTGTATCTTGGTTTGAATCTTAGGAGCAAGCGGCTGTTTATCATCAATCAAATTAGACATCACATAACCAGAGACTTTTGGGAAAGATTAACAAAGACAATATTATTCGATCTAAATCAGCAGAAAGTTATCGTAGATATATGTACTATCATGTTAACGTTGCAACCACCTCTTAATTAATAGTATCACTATCATCTTGGTCCCAGCAATTAAACTACCAATTGACCGTAACAGACTACCCTCAAACTGATAGTATAAATTCTAGTAGCCCCAGTGATGATAAACATCTCTGATTGTTGCAACCTTTGTAATAAGGTAAGATACTTTAAAGCCGTGTTTTCTTTCTAGAGATGAGATTTTATCCAGTGTATTTTTAAGTATTGCAAGAAAGGTAGGTTATCAAAATGAACATTGTTGAAATGTTCTTGTCTTGCTTAGCCTCCCAATTTACCAATTTATTCCTGAGATAATGTGTCCAATATTTATTTCCGTGATTGAAATTAACTCATTAAGTTTAGGCCCTAATAAGGCACTTATGAATGTCAATACATTTGAACTGAGAAGACTCCCGGCTACCCTTGGCCAAAATTTTATTTCGGAAAATTCTTTCTTAATAGGAATAGTCACATACACATTACCCATAGTGTATTATCATTAAATTTAGAGGCAATTAGTCTGAATAATTTTGTTTTCCGTTACAATCATTGCCTTCTCACTTCCACCCACTTGGAGGTCAATTATAATAAAATGCAAATCTATCATTTGCTTCGAACAATACGTAGGTACATTTCACTATGCATTTAGGAGTTTAGTACAAACGTGTGTTTCAACCTTGCACCAGTCCTACATCTACGTAAAGTCTCCTCCACAACCTGCCATATTTGTAGCTTTCTTGCTTCATAGGTAAAGTAATTTTTGAGATTTCGTGATTAGACAGTGAGTGGTATTTTGATTTTAGAATTGCAAAAGTATGTATTAGAATTACCTACGTCGCGTCGTCGTGATTTATACAACATCTTATTAGTTAATCAAATTATCATGATTTTTCTAGTGCAAATTGGCTTGCCTACCAATAAATAGATATAGGATAAAAAAAAAAAAAAAATTATATCGGTGCTACCCTCTCCAAATTAAGTACAAAAAAGGCTCCCCTATACCTCCCTATACTCTAACAAACGGTAACAAATAGGTTGTCCTATTAATATCCGTAAGAGTATAAGATTTAGTACCTATAAAGACTCTGTCGAATTGTTTATAACCCCTGAGTTGGTAAACACAGGATTCGTTGTAAATTCATTTTGTAAAACCTTTGAATTATTTACACTAGTCGATTGATATTGAATCAATTGTTTTTTTTTGTTTAAAAGAAAAACATATACACTTGTATCCATAGCAGTTACAGTTTTAGTTTAATAGAATACTACATTCACCTCCGACCTTTCATAATTTGTTTTGATATTAGACCAATCATGGGGGATCGGCTGAGTTACATAATGATGAAGGTGCAGTAGGGTACCTACGCAGTTTGTGCACTAATAGCAATAGAACTGTAGTTATCCTAACCGCTGTGCTACGTCTTACCCACATTAAATATCGTAACCCAACATTATAAAAAAAAAAATATTGTAACGTTATTGTAAGTATTGCTTATTAGTTTCTTTTATAATGACTGAGTTAATTTGACGTTGATTTTTGTATAATAAATCAGGATCATGAATAATTAGTATTAGGTCAACATATAGTAGTGAAAATCTGTTTCTGAACTTATTTGCGGGATTTCAGTTTTGATGTTGTATTTTGGAAAATCTCTCTCCATTTCCTTCAAAAAACACCTAATTACCTACCATTGCCTTAGAACCCCAAACTTCTTGGTCAGAAATAGTAAACCAAAAAATAAATGGAACTTATCCCACGGAAAATATATGTAGTATATCGCTTCTCTGGTTTCCGTAGTGCAAGTTCTGATCAGATTATTGGTATCTGATACCCGTGTGAGAATAATGTTTTAAAATATAATTGTTGAGCTGAAAGATACATAATAACAAAAAAAAAAAGAATCATATACCCAATGCAAAATAATGAAGTACGTCAGACTGGCCGAACAATTTGTAGTATGTTTGGCGATCAATGGATGCCTACTATAATTGGCTCGATTAAATGAGTAGGTACTCTGTAAAGCCGCCAAGAAACTTAAGTTGTAGATATCTTATCATACTTGCGAGTGGGTTGATCAAAACATTCTGTTGAAAATGACATGATAACTATGATAACCGTGTTAGACTACTAAATAAATGATATATATTGATACTAATAAAGATGATTACAAATTTAATATAGATTTGTGGAAATGGGATAAAAGTGAATACAGAATTGTGTAAAATTGACTATGACTTTGACATGAGACTTGTGTAAAATTGACTATGACTTTGACATGAGACTTGTGTAAAATTGACTATGACTTTGACATGAGACTTGTGTAAAATTGACTATGACTTTGACATGAGACTTGATTAAATTGACTATGACTTTGACATGAGACTTGTATAAAATTGACCATGACCATTACTTTGACATGACTTGATAAAAAGAGAAATAAAATTGATTCTGGTATCACGTATGGTGATATTCGGAATTGTAGAATAAAATTGATTCTGGTATCACATACGATGATATTCAGGATTGGATGATAAGATTGATTCTGGTATCACATACGATGATATTCAGGATTGGATAATAAGATTGATTCTGGTATCACATACGATGGTATTCAGGATTGGATAATAAGATTGATTGACTTGACTTTTACTGTGACTCGTTGACTTTGACTTTGACTCTTTGACTGTGACTCGTGACTTTGACTTTGACGATTGTGGAAAGATAATTCTGGTATCACTAAATTGGTATTGAAAGTGACACTATTTACTCCGTGTACTTTGAGAGCAAAGTATACGTCAGTTTGGCCGTGTTAGATTATTACCAAAACTATACAATTTAAGCAACATAAAGTTTAAATATTATCCCTGTATTTGTATGGTAAAATAATAGTTATGATTTATTGGAACACTGAACAGGTTTATTGAAAACATTTATCTTTTTGATTACATTTTATTGATCGTCAAAATACACATTTCCGGTTTACAACAAATAAATACAAGATAAGTTTAGATTCTTACTGTTTGTGTGCCATCGATAATTATACATTTTATAATGTACAAATAATATGGTTTACGATTTCTTGCTTTGTTTGCTTTAGGAATTTCATAATGCTCTAAACGAATAAATTGAAAACCTCGTTAAAGATAAAGAATATGAAGTATTGATATACCATAAATCATGATTTGAATTATAATGTATGAATTATATATAAATAATATTGTTGATGACTTGTTACTTAATTTGGATTTTGTAACGGTATAAAGAAAATAGTTTAAACGTTGTAAAAATATCAAGATATTACCACCACAAATCTTAACGTGAATTATAATGCTTAACTAATATTCCTTAAAACTATTTTCTTGTACTTTTGTAAGATGATGCAATTTTGTACAAAATGTCGTCATACTTTGCGGCGTCTGAGGTTGCCTATATAAAGCCGCATCATTTTGAGCTAAGATGACTTTTCATTCGACTGTTATACGGAGCAGACATCTCTCATAGTTTGTCTTGGCCGTAAGAATTAAGTTGAGAAAAGTAATCTTCAAGTAAATAGCGAAAGCTATGCCAAATTACTCATCGACCGTTTAAATCGGCTGTTATGCGGTTCGGACATATAAACTGTGTCTATGTCCGTGAGAATTAAGCTGGATGTAAAACGGTCGATTAATCAGCTGTTATACGGTTCGGATATTAGTATCCTATGTCCGTAAGAATTAAGCTGAATGTAAACTTGGCAAATAGCACTACACCGTAGTACCTAACGATTACTGTAAGATATATTACTTTGCTGAAGTATTCGAGTTATAACCGAAAATTACAAGATGAGTATATTATTATGTTATTATTATTTCTTCTCTTTTTTTTAATTGTGAAAGACCCTGTTAATCTTTATTATATTCAGTAAATAGTTAAATAATTAATAAATGACTCTTATTAAGGTGATTTGTTTGTGTGAGAATGAGTAAAATAAATTACTATGGTTTTGAACAATGATTTTATTTATTACATAATGTAAACTTGCATTTAACATAGTCCGGCTATAAGAAAGAAAAAGATCTGAACATTCCCTTTAGTCTAGAATTAGGTTATCTGTTATGTGCATGAACATGTCTGTTTGTCCTGAGTCTGGGTGTAATTATCTATTTATGTATGTATTTACAAAAAAAAGTAGTATATGTAGTATATCAGTTATCTGGTTTCCATAGTACAAGGTCTGCTTAGTTTGGGATCAGATAACCGTGTGTGAAGAATGTCCCAGGATATTATTATTATAAACTTTTCCTTCTACAAACATATTTTGTCGAACGCCTCCAATTTCACGGTAGGTGCTTTAAAGTTAATGAATGTAGAGCGATAATGTACCGATAACGAACCGATAATGCGCCGATAGTAACGTTACGAATGGAATTATTCAAAATAAGTTTTTGTTCAAATGCAACTAAGTATGTAGAAAAGTTAAGTTATTCAAGGCTCATAAAATCAGACAGACCAAACAGACTGTTCACCTGATGGTATGTGACTACTGCCGCTTGTAGACTTTTGCACTATACCTTTACAAAGCATAGAAGGCAACAGGAGGTCCTTTTGCTCTCAAGTACAACTCCCGGAAAACACCGGTAGGCTCTTCACAGAGTACCGAAAGCTGATTGTTATCGGAGAATTATTTCACAGAACCTTCATCACGGCTCTCGACGTCTCTGAAAAAAAAATCTTCATATTCTACCATTATGTAAAACTTATGACAGTTTAAAAGCAACATAAAATTAACAATTACGAATTCGTCCAAGTAGCATACCCTTCGAAGCCTAAAGCATTTTATGAATCACGTTTCCATGTAAAAAAGTCGACTCACACGCATCTGGTTCCGTTAGCGATCATCGATCAGATCGATCGTTCGAATTGGTCAGTCGATACACGTGTGCACTACCTTTTGCAATGCAACCTTATGCGACACTAGAACGACTTATACACAATTTATAACGAGCAAATTGCAACCTTATAAGTACAACTAAAGAGTTGAAAATTCAAATTTACTTAACTGAAAACTGCATGCGTACGAATTGCATTGGATTTTCAGCTCCATTTCCATTGAGGTTACGTGTAAAATGCTATGCAGCGTTTCTAGTAGCTACCATTCTAATTTCAACTCTATGATTGAGTGATATGGTTTAATTTTGATTTGAAGTTGTCATGCTATGTGGCTTTTTAGTGATGTAGAAGTAAGTCGGCGCAAAAGCAGACTGCGTACGCGCAGATAGAGCGCGTATGGCGGCTAGACGTTTTACAGACGTTGCTGTCGTGTCAGAATGCGTCGGAATAAGTTTTCTTCACATGAAACTAATTGTTGATGACATTTTCGATTTAATTAATAAAGATTTTTACTGATAACGGTATATTATGATGACCACCACCCTGGTTTAAGAGGATTCCTTTCATTATACCAGTAATTTCGTCATTCTTTTTGGTGATATCGGTTCCGTACTTTATGTGAATTCACGGCATTTATGATTACCATTTTTCTCAGTGTAGGCAGTCACAGGTAGTAAGTCATAATACGCACGTGACACGAGGCAGTCACTGACAGAGTACGATTTTTAGAATGATTAATAGAAATCCCCACAAAATTATTATATTTTTTTTGGAGGTTGGTATTACGTTTCGGCAAAAGTCATACAAAGAATGTTGTTGGACTTTTTGGCGGGAACTTGCGAAGCGACTTGCGTTTTCGTTTTATTTTCATAAAATCGTGTATTTTGAGTTTTATTGAATATTATCGATGGTAATATATGGTAATAAACCTAACTAAACTGACTGACTATGACTCGAAGAAGAATGACAAGTGACGAGAATTTAATACATGAAGAATATTAAAATACCTACATTGCTCAACTTGACAATGGCAAAATACACGAAGTGTGATGCCATAATAAAAAAAAAAAAAAAAAGAATGTTGTTACTTTTGATGTACCTAAGTCACCTTTAAGAGGTTATGTGTTAATTACCAATAAACCTGTAATGTATGTATTTACAAAAAAGTAGTATATATAGTATACTACCAGTTATCTGGTTTCCATAGTTTATTTGCTTGGTATGGGATCTGAAATTCCAGGATATTTTACTATCATAAAATTTACACAATGCACATAACACAGCTTTATTTGTATGTACCTATGAGTTTATTATGTGTAGGTTGCATTATCTAACCATCGCTGACGCATAGTTGAGTCACATAAGTTATCACTTACATGCACAAGTTATCTGTTAATAACTTATGCATATTTATACCTACTGACTATGCGCATGCGTAATGATTATTGTTTACTTTTGAGATGCGTGGCTGAGTCACATACAATAAGTTTTGACAAGCCAGTTGGCGCAGTACCTATCACGCCGCTGGTCATGGGTTCGATTCCCATCCAGGACAAACATTTGTGTGCATGAACATGTCTGTTTGTCCTGAGTCTGGGTGTAATTATCTATATAAGTATGTATTTACAAAAAAAAAAAAGTAGTATATCAGTTACAGTTTGGGATCAGATAACCGTGTGTGAAGAATGTCCGAGGATATTTATTTATTTAAACATACAAACATCCAATAGGAAGGATTAGGCAGGTTAAGATAGCGAGGTCTTAATCGGAATGTCTTGTAAATGCAGGCTCAAGGCGAAATGTCTGTGTAACCTTCATCATGTCAGTCGAAAGACAGATTGAGGCCTTAGTCCAGCAGTGGACGCTGGACTAAGCCCTCAACCAAGGATCTCCACGATGGCCGGTCTTGCGCTCGCATCCAGAGGCTTCCCGCAACCCTCACAAGATCATTGGTCCACCTTGGGAGACCTGCCCACGCTGCGTCTTCCGCTTCATGGTCGCCAATCGAGAACCCTTCTGCCCCAGCGGCCGTCGGTTCTGTATAACCTTAGAACAAACCATTTAGTAAATTTTGAGATTCTATTTCACGTTTAAATAAATCTATCTACAGAGTGTGTTAAAAATATCATATAACCCTTTCAAAAAATCCTAATTCCACTCATAACACATGGATATCACATTCGAAACTCCACGAAGTCGAACATTTGGGTACGGGATGGCTTCGGTCGGGGCGGGGATAGGTCAGATATTTCAATTCTGTGTCGGATATTGGCGGGTGGCGTGACGGCGCATACATCTCGAGATCGCCTGTCCGCCGCCTTATCTTTATATTGAAATCTTGTGTGTGCTGTGCACTATGAGTTATGCGGGAGAGGTTTTATGGACGGATGTTGTGTGCGAATCCAGAAATATGTTGATAAGAGGGAAAAATTGGGTTTGATTATGTTTGTTTATGGTTGTCTATAGTCAGATCTGTATTATGTGCAGTCCAATAAACTAGACGCTGTGTATAGTTACAGTGAGCGCTACAGAATCATTGTAAATAGATTCTTGACATATTCTTGAAAATGGATTAAATAAATTTAAGATCTATTTGAACTGGTGCTTAGAATTAATTTTCATGAGATAATTTTATGTACCTACATAAATACTAAGTTTATCCATAGTATAAAGAAGAGGGAGTAGGCTATCTCCGGCCCAATTCGCGATATAATTGCCTACTGTCTTAGGGTTGTCACTTTTAGCTAAATATTAGGCGCGGCTGTTCGCGCTTCGCTAGCAACCGCAAAAGATGAATAAAGTGAATGAAATATTATCATTAAAAGAAATAAAAACAACATTAAAAACTAACGACTGTCTCTTAGACTATAATCGAATTTGTTGTTATGATTCGAACTTTGTTTTATATGTATTTGATTTACTATTAGTCAATTAGGTACTCGTACATACTTATTTTGAATTACGATTTTCTGTAAGTAGGTAGGTACTTAGTTACTATACCTACAATACTGAGAAATCGGCATAACTAAACATAAACAAAGAAATAGCGGCAAACCAATTGCCAGATCAAAAGTACCTAATACATTCTAGTAAGAAATTAGGCCTACCTACCTACTTCCTGTGTGATAGAAAACTAATACAAACAAAAAATATGTAAGTACGTAGGTATCTCATCATCAAGTAAAATTATATTATGCTAGAATAGGTGACTAACTTACCTTTCCTGTTCAATAGGTAATCTGAACAGAGACAGGTCTGGAATCGATGAATTATTAAGACACCCAAACACACAGCAATACGTTCTTCTGCGATTATCAGACATTTTGATGATGATATAGATGAATAAATCATTTAGCGGTGCCGAAAAGCCGTGACGCGCGCGCGAACCTTGTGCAGTGTTAGCCCCGACTGGCGCACTGAGAAACGGGTCGAGATTTTGTTAAAGTGTGAGTGCGTCGACACATAGATACAATAGCGCACACATACAAGCCGAGCGCGGTGCGTTTGTATGAAGATAACCTACTTCCCCTCTCTTTATACTATGGTTTATCTTTTAGTGTAGGTAATAAAGTAAATTTATGAATGAAATTAATTTACAGTTGACCGGTAGTTAATCTATAGGCTGATTATTTTTGAACTTATAACCAAACTAAAAAAATGTTGTAACATTAGAATATTTTCAATATCACACAGTGGGTTGACAAGAGCGATCTCGGGTGCGGTGCCGCAATTTCCTATTCCGTCCGTCACCAAGTGTCACCATGTTTATTTCGTTGTAACATTTTATTTTATGTTCGCGCTTGACATAATAGATCTGTATCTCCACTTTTTATTGTTAAATCATAGTGATTTATTTAAATAAAATTATTACATATCTTACTTTAATCCAAAAATATAATATACGTAATTTATCTATAATGAATACTGGTACACACTGCGGCACCTTATGCGGTTGCAATAGGCGCTATTTTGCAACAAAAAAGTGTAGCTTGATCTGTGGCCGTGTGTACCTAGCAAATTTAGTGTTATTAAAAAAAACAGACATTTTATTGCATTAAAATAATATAGAAGATTTAGGTAATCCTAAAATTTCAATGTAATAATAAAATTACGGTGATCAGGTACGAATAATTACTAAAACATATTGATATAACCTCCCGCACGAAACTTTAAAACACAATCAAATAATTAAAGCCGTATCTACATTCATTGTTAGGCGACGACAAACACACGGCAACTAAGCAGATAAATACAAATTGAAATAAACCCTCTTTAACAACTATCTAATAACGGATCGCAGCCAGTTTTCGCTTCGAATAATTCGAATTTCAAATCGACGAAACAAAGGAGCATCATTCAAACGAATGAAGTGAACGAATGAACGAATAGATTGAGTAAACAATATCTTATTTTGCAATAATCCCGCGGGAAGCGTTGCTAATTTCCTGAAAGAGATGGAAATTCAGCTTTAACCGGTCGCTATTTTAAACTTCTGTTTACATTAAACGATTGTTTTGAATGTAAAATAGGAGTAGGTATCTATTCGTTGTCTTCCGTTTAGATTTATAATAGTCACTTTGCTATTTGATATTTTCTCTTTTCTCGTTCCTAATATAAATGTTGAGGCTCATGTTGAGAAAATAAAGAAAAATTGTTGTATAATTAATAATTATTTAAAAAGCTTCAGAAGAGTAAAAGTTTCATAAATTGCCCAGTGTATGGAATTCCACGTGTATTTTGGTAAACTTTTTTGTTTTTTTCTCTGTTTTAATAGTAGGTAATGTGAAGGCAATACGAGAATTATTATTATAACCTTCTTACCCAACTATCCAAATATTATAATGTATGTACTATCGACAAAGTTGAAGCATGATCACCTTAAGAGTGTATTTTGTGTACAGTGACCAGCCGCTACCTGTGTCTCACACAATATAACCAGACAATTCGTTTGTCATAAAATAGTAGATTACCATTGTCAGTAAATAGTCTAGACAAAAGATTTTACAAGAGACCGTTTTATTGTCAACAATAGACAGGGCGAACTATGATTACTGGCTGCAAGCGAAAAGATCTCAAAACTGATCATGCTTCAACTTTGTTGATGGTACCTACCTATGATTTCGTAAAAGTTAATTTTTATTTAATTGTACCTACACTAGCAAACAGTATACATAAAATAAAAAATTTTTTTAAACATATAGCAGAAAAATGAGATCATAAAATTTATAGCATTTTAATCTTCATTCTATAGATAAAGTGAAACTAGTTCTATTTGATTAAAGATAAAATAAATGTTTTCTTATCTGTTGGAACAATAAATTATTATTTTTAAATTTGCAATTCGATCAAGAATTCGTGTTCCATACATTAAAAACATTCTCAAAACAAATTGTAACCTTTTGTAATAAAGTCGAGAATCTGTTGCCAACGCCAAGCTCCTGTCGGTGTTGAGGCCACATCATCATTAGGTATAGGTACTGTGGTGAGTGATACCTATTAGTTAAATAAGTTAAAATTTAGAAGAACATTTTTTGAGGGAAACCTTTTTTGTTCAGTGATTAGCAAGTTTCGACCTAAACATACTAACATGTGAAGTTTAATACAAGCTTGTAATAATTAGTAGTGATAATTCTAAACAGAATTGAACTCCTTCCACTATAGTGGAAAAAATCAATACTTAAATAACTTTAAACAATTATAATCGAAAAACATATGCATGACAACACTCAGGCACCAATTTGTCACTCGCCATAAGTTAATAAAGCTGCAAGAAGTGGCAAGTTCTTTGTTTGAGCGCGGTTGGATTTATCGGAGACTCCTCCCGGGGCTGCTTCATTTCCTGAGCTCGCCTCTTGTCGAACTTTGAAAACGGCTCAAGGAGTAGCTTGTAGCGGGGAGGGACATAGCTCTTCCAGAAATCGTAAATTCACTTGCAAAGTCTTGTTATTGAATTTTAATTTTAATTAACACGAATTTTAATTAAGAACATTTTAATCATTCATGTCAATTTGCATATTACGAACATTAAACATTAAAAATGTTGCATGTTCAAAGTATTTCATGTTTTACATAAAGCTGTAAAGTTTTTATAATTTTTCAAAAAATAAATACTACCTAGTTTGAGGTGCAAAAAATCATACATCATTTTTTTTTTTTTTTTTTATACTGTTAAGGTAGCAAGCAAGCATACGGCCCACCTGGTGGTAAGTGGTTACCGTCGCCTATCGCCATTGGCAATACCAGAGATATTGCCAATGTGTTGCTGACCTGTTACAATGCCGAGAAGGCAAATTGACTCTCAAGTGCAATTGCCGGAACACACCGGTAGGTGCTTGGCGACAAATTTTCAACTTGAGGGTGGTAGCCAGCCAGGCGAGTACTACAAAGTACCCTACCACCGTGCTATGGTTTCCTCACGATGTTTTCCTTCACCGAAAGCTCAAGCTCATTGTAGGATTCGAACCCACGACCTTCGTCGCGGCATCCGACGTCCCTACCACTGAGCTATCATCGCCTTAAAACGTAAATATCATATACGTACCTATATATTTTAATGAATAATTATGTATCGCTATCGTTCGAAGATCAAGATGGCACCAAAATAAAAATACCAGTCTATAAAATATCAATAAAACTGATTTTAAATGTATTCTTAAACCTTTTTTTTATTAGGAAATGATTATGGTCGTCAGTTATTGACCTTTTCGATAGTAAGGACCATTTTATTACCTACATAAATATTATTTTTGCATAATGATCATTGGCAATCGATACCTTATCTCCTGCGCAACTCAGTTCTTATCTCAATCGCATTTGAATGTATAATTCACTGATTCGAAAATCGTTCCAAGCGATGACAGTTCTAAACTATCAAAACTACACCTACTACTACCGGTGGTAACTGAAACTGGGGCCTAAATTGAATAAATGGCTGTGACTTTGAAACCTATTTGCCTTATTAAATAGGACATATCCAAAGCGTATGACTTGTACCACACTCTAACACCAGAATGCAAGGATAATCACATTGTTTTGTTTATGATTCATTGCACTTTGTTGTCGTAAAGTTTGTATTTATAACATTTCTTGGCAGAATCGGATATTTGCGTATTAATATCTATTCAAATCTATAGACAGAGTTGTTAGGTATATCCGACTTTATTTGGGTGGGTCATAATATATTTTCGTTATTAATATTTTATTCTAATTAAACGGGCCTCAGATTTAGATATTTCTAAATCTGAGGCCCGTTTTGACAATTGGACTGTTCTCTCTTTTTGGCACATGAAGGCAATGATAGCTCAGTGGTTGTGACGTCGAATGCCGAGATGAAGTTCGTGGGTTCGAATCCTACAATAAGCTTGAGATTTCCGTGAAGGAAAACATTATGAGGAAACCATATCCTGGTGGTAGGGTACTTCGTAGTACCCGCCTGGCTGGCTACCGCTCTCAAGTCGAAAATCTGTCGCCAAGCACCTTCCGGTGTGTTTCCACAGCTGCACTTGAGTGTCAGTTCCTTTAAAAGGTTTTTTGTGCTTACTACCATCGGCTATATCATCACTGACCACGGTGAGATTGTGGTCAAACAAAGGCACACAAAAAAACCTTTATATTATACCTAGATATGGATCTACCTACGACCTTATCCTAAATTAGATTTATTACAGCTAATTAATTTTCTTTTTAATTTTTTCAGGTAAGTGCGAAGGATTAAACTAGCATCAACCAACATCAACTTTTCGGTAAATTGGTATGTTTTATACATGTATTGTAGTATTTCATCATGCTTAATGATGATGTGGCCGAAGGTGGTACACATGAAGCCTAAAGGAGTCAGCACACTCATCAACTCGGAAAGAGATCGTCAACATATCGCCTTTCGCCGCGCCGCGCGCCGTGCGCTGTCAACCAGGCGTCAACCTAACGTAAGAACGTAACAAAAGCGCATCAGCTACGCGAAGCTAGGTGACGACGGCGACGGCGCGCTTGTTGACGCCTAGCCGTAAGCTCGCCGAAGCCGTTCGTGAGCTTGTCCCGAGGAGTGGCGATTAGTGTGCGTTGCAGTAGAAAGTTTCATACAAAGAATACTAAAAGGCTCGAGTTGATACGTGTGCTATAACTTTAAAGCGTGACTGAATCTCAAGTGTGACCGATTCGTAGTCACCTGGCTGACAACGGTACAAAGAAACCTGAAAGAGTCTAATATTAACGCAAACGAATAGAAATAAAGGACAGGGAAGACCGACCCCAAATAAAAATGGGAATAAGGTCTGGGAAGAAGAAAAATAAAGATGGCGATTAAATTCACGTTGAAAAAAACAACTAGTTTGACAGGACCACATTTTTTATCTCTTTCTTATGTGTTTTGTTAGTAAAAGGTATAGTGAGATTAAATTAGTAATTATAGGTAGTTTGTATGGAATGGAATCAGGGTTATTGTCATACCTTTTCATGACTGAAAGTGATCAACAGATAGTAGGATAGTTCGAAGGTACAGATTATTAATTGCCAACATAACCCTATTAGTTCTGCTCAGTTACAGCTACTAGTACTAAAAGATAATGCCAAAACGGTGTTTCGTGGGAATATCCTAACATTTGTGTTATCCGCGTATCGGTTGCGCAAACGCCGCGTGCAGCAATCTAATCGAGATATTGCTTGTATTAGAGTTAGCACTCGATTGTAAGTTATTACCGAATAATGCGGTTTTTATTGCCTACTTTATATCATCTTGACTTATTTGGTTACCATTAAAATTAAAAAAAAATGTTATTGTACATTACCATTATCATGTTAACGAAAAAAAATATATCATCAATTTTCAAAATTCAAAAAGCGAACAATAAATTCTACAAGCACGCCATCTGCTTACGAATCCAAATCCGTCGACAATCACGTTAATTGTCCAATGGGCACTTATGCCAGGAGGGCATGTGGCGATCGGCTCGCGGAGGCAGATTAGCCGCGCTCAGCCTCTTAACGTTGCCGCGTGATGGTACTCCGCAATACTCCAAGTGATCATATCTTGCTGCTCTTTCCACTACCGCTGCGCTGGCCCTTTGAGGGGTTATTGATACGGCGCCAAGAGGAAGGAATCTTTTGCGTTTTTAGATGTCTTGCTGTTTTTTTATTGCGAGTTCGTTCATTGATGTTTTTACGGTATTTCCATTCCATGTTTGAGAACGTATAGGGTAGGTGCTAATCAAAGGTGCTCATATTCCAATTGTATTGACGGAGCCTGCAAAACTGGACTGCGTGTGAACGGGTAGAGACAAAAAGATTCTATAGGTACTTAAAACTTAACTTAAAACATTACACTCACTTATCGGATCTCGAACCAAGTAGAGCTTTTATATATTATTTTAAATAACTAAATTATGCTTAAACTTGTTATTTTAAAAGTAAATATAAATTCTTGTAAATATTTATAGACAACCATGTAGATGTTCATACATATATTTTGAGCCCGCAATATGTAGCGATAGTACCAAAGGGTATCTTTTCTCTACATAAACCAGTCGATTATATACTATACGATTTTCATAAGGTTTTAAATGGAATAGATATAGTACTGCATATATCTACTTACTATATAAGTAATATAAGACTACCGAATCTGAATATCCAGATATGTGAGTAGGTAAAGGAGCACAGCTCTATCGATTAGTAACAACAATATCTCTTACGTCTACAATCTCAGTATTATCTATGCTACTGGGAGGCTACAACCAGTTGACAAAGTGCACTACGTGATATTGCAGCCATTACTCCCGGTGATTCATATCGACCCCCCACCCGGGCCCCCTCGGGCCTGCTCTACCCCCAAGCTTTCTCAGATAACCGCCTGCACGTTGCCCGATATACCTATTAAGGCTGCCAACCTAAACAACAGTGCCCAATCGAGCGGACAGAAAAAAATCGAGATGTCAAAGTGACAGTTCGAAAAAGTGCGGCGAAACTACCGCGCGTAAAAGCACCAGTGGGCCGAAACAATCAACAAATTCACATCGTACAAACGGATCGGACATTTATTGTTCGCTATCGGTGTGTTCCACCTCTGTTGTTTACAACAGAGACGCCCAATTTGCAGAGAGTCTTTTTTAACTTATTTTTTCGATTTTTTTCAGTGCACGCCAAACAAAGAGTCGATATGACAGCTCTCAATGTGCACGAACGATATCGGCGGTCGGGCACGACGAAAAACGAGAATCGAGTAATCGAGCAATCGAGTAAAAACAGAAGGAGCGGCCCACCGGCGCGTGACAATTGCATCTGCAGTCGAATTGCAGACGCCATGTTGGATTATTGCGCCTCTCTATTTCGATTAAGTGTCTCGAGGCGGCTTTGTTTTAGTCTGCTATCGTGTTGCTGCGCGCAACTTCATTAATTAGTTTATTAAATTAATTTGTCCATGATTATAGCTTCGTGTTAAAACATTTTAGCTGGCAATCAAGTTCTTCCCTCTCACTGGGCTCTTATCTATATCAAAAACCAATAGGTACATAAAACATTAAGCCAACCACAAAATACATGCAAGTTTACAGTTTTGGAGCAGAACCACCTTCCAACCATTCTCAGAAGACCCGCACACAATAGTGTTGTGCTTTAAAATATTCTTATTTTAATCGAGTTGGTGTATCGAGGAAACGAGTATCGGACCCGCTCGTGTGGAACACAGATAGTGATGGACGGTGGACGGTCTTAGTCGATACGAGACGAGGCGGGCGCAAATATCTATTCATATTTTTCAATTTTTCACCAAACTCTTCAGTGGACTTGCATCTTTTTAGGACTATATAGTTACTCAACTGTTTGCTTTGATATATTGAAACGTTAACAATGAAATCAGAATATTTTCTGTTGGTTTTGATGTACATAGATGAATCAAAAAAGCAGTTACTACGAGTTAACTTGTAAATATTATATTTTCCTAAAGATTTATTATAACATTGTCAGATTTAAGATAGGTTAAAGCGCGAAAACGAGCTGTCTGAAGTTGAAATTGGAATCAATCAATCCACAATTTAATTCGCAAGTGAAAACCTATTCTAGCCAGAAGCCCGAGTCGCGATCTCCCGTCAATCATAGCTGTGAACTTTGACAATTTAAAAAAGTTTTCGTTCTTTCCCGCGCGAGGAATTGAGATCTCGATTTGACGTTTGGAACAAAGCGCGCGAGAGGCGACGCGTCAGCCTCGAAAATTAAAATCTCGTGTTAGTTGGCAATGTTGGCAGCAGTGACGGCTGTCGCATGCCACACGTTGCCGGCTGTATTGCCAGTTCGATTTCAGGCTTGTTCTAAATATGTCAACACTTCTTTGTTATCGAGCGACGTGTGCGCGGAAATGAAAGTCCATCGAGTAGACCACTCCATTATCGACGCATCGCATATAATATTGCAGTACTCTTTCAGCCCAGCGAATTAACAGCCAATTTTATTCATATCATAAACATAAAATCCTCAATAAATGGTCAATAGAAATTGAATCACATTTTCTGAGTGTCCTCTAAAGGCTGGATTTACTCAAAAGTCAAAACGTAAAACAAACTCAAAACTCATTTATTCAGTTTAGGCCCTCATAGGGCTTATGAACTTACGACGTTACAATTGACTCTTCCACTGGTTCGGAATTCACTTGAACTTGAGAAGAATCCGATAAAAACTCTTTTGTGAATCCCAAATAAATTCACTTATTTACGTCCATGTAAAAATATAAAAAAGTTAACTATCCAAAATTTACCCCTTTCAGTTCCTGTGGTTGTGTGTGCTATGTTTATAACTTTTTCTATTCTATTCAAAATCAAAAATCCAAAGTCGAAAATACCAGCGGTTCAACCTCTAACCACTGCGTGTCAAAAAAAAAATATCTCACAAAATTCCATTTTCAAACTTCCGCACGATAATTCGCGGAAATGTGAAGAAAACTTACATGAGTGACGTATCAGAGTGCGGCAGGCGGCTGCTAGATATCCGCGTATTTACCTGGTGCGTCGCTCACTCGTCAGCCAAGCTAAGCCGTTCCCGCTGCCTCTATTCTATGTACAGTTGGAAAAAGTTTTCGACTGTTGTGTGTGATAGCGGTGCCATTTGAACTGGAGTTTGTGCCATCGGCTGTCTCTTGTTGGAGCTTATGAAAAACCGGCGTGAAAGTTCGTGGAATTGTTAACTGATTGCATGTTGTATTTTTTCAGTTTAATTGTCGTAAACTGAAAAAAATACAACATACGATATTGAAAATTACTCAATTATCAATATATATATATATAATTATAAATATAAAGAATGCGTAAGTACCTAATTTTTAAATCACATCAAGAATAGGTCTTTAGTTACGAAAATATAAAAATAACGGAGATACAGTTTTAATTTCACGGAAGTCACGCCCCCCACTCCTGAACTGTGATGCGACTTATCTTTGTAATTTTCTATTGATTTGATAAAATAAAAAATACATAATCAATATTTTTTGATAACCTAACTGACGGACTAAACAGAAATATGAATTTTTTACAGCAATTTTTCAACATCCACACAATTTCACTTGTACATAAATCACGGTACCTATTTACTTGTATAGATTTTTCGCAAATTCTAAGTTATAAAATATGGCTTGACTCCTCGGCAGTGTATCGTCACACGTCACCTGTCCGCCGTGATTGTGATCTCCGTCCGCGACGACATTATGTTTGCTCAATCGTCAAAAATTCTTTTGTCCCCGAAAGATAACACTCGCACCACTGGGGATCATTTTCGACGTTACGTGACATTTTTAAAACTTATATCTTAGTTGTGGAGCTAGATACCTTTTTTCCTATTACATTTAGGATTTAGCACACCTGTAACTTCTTAGCCAATAAAGAATTTAACCTGTCTAGATAGAGAGTGCGCGTCTAAACGGCAAAAAAAAAGCCAATTGATAAGTTTGTTCCGCCCGCTCAGTGGTGACACTGTCGTTATGCTATAAACACGTAGATCCTGTCAAATTCTGTGCTGAATATGCTAGAGAATACATTTTCCCCTACTTTTATGGGAAATATTCAAGAACGAGGTATCATTCAGCATGCCTGAGTGCGATGAGGGCCTGTTTTTTTGAGGGCCTAGATAGAGTGTTGCGCTGCGATTGCAGCGCAACACTCTATCTAGACTTCTTATTTAATGAACTTTTAACAAAAAGAGTAATAAACCTTGTTCAAAGACATTTAAGGTGAAACCTTCGGTTGGAGCGCGAAATTCAAATTTTATCACGTTTTTTGCTAATTAATAAAAAAGCAAAAAACCTGGTAAAATTCGAATTTGACGCTCCAACCGAAGGTATACCCTTAATGTATGACATGATGTTTTATGCATTGGTTAGTGTTTGGTCATTTATTTTGACACTGTCAACTAGCTTATTTATTACCAAAAAAGAATCGAAGATAAAGTAAATTACAGATTAAAATGTAAATGTATTTTTTATACACTACATTACATGTACCGAGGTAGGTACGTTATCAGAAACTTCTTTTAGTTCAACAATTTTAGCACTCTGTATATCTATTTGACTAAACTAGAATTACTCGTTTTTTTAAGATAAGCTAATGCAGCCTACTTACAAACTATTAACTGACGAATTTAATCATCTACATAAATAAACCTGCCGATTAATTTCCTTTTTTTCTCCTTTTTTCTCTTTGCTTATGAAATACTAGCTGTTCCCCGCTAAGTCCATGATTAAAATAAATAATATTTTATAATGTAATTTTATAGTTTATCCTCCAATCCGATTTATCTGTACGGAACCCGATACGCGAGACTCGCACAGTTTGGACGGTGGTAGGACTTTCTAGTACTTGCCGTGCCGATTACCCTTCAGTCGAAAATTTCTCACCAAGGACGTACCTACCTATCCTCTAAGTTACTCTCCATGCTTTCTAAAGGTTGGTCCGTAAATGGACCGTTTGCCTCCATGTGATATAAAAATCAATATAAATAAAATTATGAAGATTTATAAGATAAAGCCAATAAAATTAAGCGAACGCCTAATGCATAGATAGATTCGTCTAAAACAAGATTTTAGTCCATGTGAATTAGCGGACGTGGCTTTTACCCCGCTTGACAGGTTTTTTTATTTATAGTTAGTTTATTTTAAACAATGATGCAATATTACAATAATATTACATAATTCTAATGAACCACTATACTAATTGTGTTGACACTTTATATTTTTTTGTTATTATTGGCAGTTAAAAAATAATAAATTATTGTAATAGGGTAGTTGACTGACATATCAAATCAGCTACTTTTTAATAAATGCCAAAATGATAGTTTATATGGAATTTTGTATGAAATATTACACTATGACGTCATAGTTTAACAGCATCAAATCATCTACTCTTAGTGGTTCCACTGGTAATTAAAAATCATAAAAAGGATTAAATGTACAACATATTTGTTTTTTCCACGTGTTTTTAGATGTTTTATGCAATGGTTAGTGTTTGGTCATTTATTTTTGACACTGTCAACTACCCTATTGTAATTAGTATCAACATACTAAAATTAACTATGAATTTAGGTCTGCTTACAGGTTCAAAATGTTTTAGATAGCTTACATGACAGATATTTTTCAAAACGTCTCATGCTTATCATTTCGAATGAAAGTATTTTTTTAAAATAACATGAAAATACTTTTTTTAAATTACTTGAAAGTTATTGATGACGGGCCAGTTGGCGCAGTTGGTTAAGACACTACCTATTGTGCCGCAGGACGTGGGTTCGATTGCGATCCAGGACAAACATTTGTGTGCATGAACATGTCTGTTTGTCCTGTGTCTGGGTGTAATTATCTATATAAGTATGTATTTACAAAAAAGTAATATATGTAGTATATCAGTTATCTGGTTTCCATAGTACAAGCTCTGCTTAGTTTGAGATCAGATAGCCGTGTGTGAAAAAATGTCCCAGGATATTATTTATTTTTATTTATTAATTTTTTCTTCGTTCCTGGCAATCGTACTTAAACTTTTCTGACTGTTTGCAAGTTGCCACGAAAAAAACGTTACACATTAAATACCTAATAATAGCTTAATTAACCAAACAGCCCCTTTATTTATAACTAACTATTCCCCGCGGTTGCACTCGCGTTCTCGGGATAAAAAGTAGCCTGTAACCTTCGGGAATAATGTAGCTTCCTATTAGTGAAAGAATTTTTCAAATCGGACCAGTAACTCCGGAGATTGGCGCGTTCAAACAAACTTCAGCTTTATTATTAGTCTAGATTAGACAATAAATAAATCGTCATAATTTTCATCATCTTATTTCATTATATATTGAGAAAGAAAAAGTATAAAAGAGACCGTCTAAAGTATCCATATTTTTGATCGTTATCATAGTGTGTAATCCGGCGTGTCGACCGATAATGTGAATCGTAAAAATCGCGCTTGATTAAACCTTTATCGGTTTTTTACCGATAACAGTTGCGGTTGGTCGCCGGCCGTTAGTGCTTGCCCGATTGTAGTTGGCGTACCTACGTGCTTCACGTGTTTTTGTTATGAATTAGTTTTTCGTGTTTAAATGTGAACGATTATTTAAATTGGGTGTGTATTTTTTGTATTAAAATTTTATTGGTGTTTTTATTTAAATTTTCCCGTGATTTCTGTTTCGGATGGTATTATGAAGTATTTTTTATGAACATTTCGATTAAAACAAATTACCTATAGAATGATCTATGAAAAAAACATCTTGTGTTTTGCCAGAAGGTAATGTTTAAGAAAAAAAAAAAGATTTTCAAGATTTAATGTTTTTTCTATCCTATTAATTATACTTACATGTAATAAAGTTTTTTAATAAAAAAAATACTAGTTAATACATTTTTTTACAATAAAAAATATTTTTAAATTAGGTAAGCAGTAAGTTCATGTAGGCACACATTATATTTTTTAATTGTGAATTTTATTAAAACTCATTTGATACACTTTTACTCAAGCCTTTAAGCAAGTCTCTGTTGTTTCACAGAATTTTAATAAAAGAAAATTCAGCCATTAGTTAATAGGGTAGTTGACTGACATATCAAATCAGCTACTTTTTAATAAATGTCAAAACGATAGTTTATAAGGAATTTTGTATGAAATATTACACTATGACGTCATAGTTTCATAGCATCAAATCATATACTCTTAGTGGTTCCACTGGTAATTAAAAATCATAAAAAGCATTAAATGTACAACATATTTGTTATTTCCACGTGTTTTTAGATGTTTTATGCATTGGTTAGTGTTTGGTCATTTATTTTTGACACTGTCAACTACCCAATTAATCGCAATTGTCATATCTACGAGTACTTACAATAAAGATGTTTGTGTTTATCAATGCGTTGTTAAATTGTTTCAGTAGTTACTGATAACTCACACATGCTATCTGTTATCTATCAGACAAATCTTGCAATGTTTGATCAAATGATTTGACAAGTTGGCATAGCCGTATTAGATTACAATTTGTTTTACATAAAGCTAATCGCAAAGAAAAAAAAATTATATAAAAGGAAAACGTGACTGACTGATCTATCAGCCTTAATTTTTTATTATTATTTTTATTCTATTCTTTGCTATTCATCTAATTTAATTATTTTAGTACATAGCTAGTGTTAGTTAAGTTTAGATTATATATAGTTTTAATTCCTGTAAATAAATATATAATTACCAAAAAAAAAAAAATTACCAGATGCAATAAATAAAAAATGAATAATTATTATATTAACATTTTTTGTTCATTTTGAAACTTAATGGTTTAAATAGAAAATTTCCGCAAAGCCTACAAAAGTATACTAGATTCGCGCTATCCAATATTGGCTCAAACATTTGTTCCAATGGCGCCCGCACGTTGCATTTTTCCGATTTGGCATGTTGCTGCGCGATAAGGTTGATTTCTTTCTTATCTCTAACACCCCCCGCCCCCGCCCCTGCACCTCGACCCCTCCCCGCTTTATCGGTAACCGTCGCGTTAAGTTACGGCATGTTTTGTTTTTCAATCAATAACTACCTGCCATTAGGTATTTTTTTAAACTTAATGTGGCGATGTTTGGTATAGGATACCTACGAGCGCTGGATTAGTCTAGCTAGTTAAATAATGATAAATATACCTACTTTTTCCACAACTAGTTAGTCATTTTAGGAAAAAAAAACACTATAGGATAGGCGATCTTCTCAATCGCCATACACTTCTAAACTAAACGATTCGTGTCGTTTTTGAATGGATTATTTTTTATTAAATTATGAACGGTTTTATTTAATTATTATCCCTAGGGATATAATTATATCACGGTTATAACTATCTCACTGCGGCATATATACCTTATTCATTATTTACAACAAATAAACAAACTACATATACCAAAATTCCTCGAGGCGGCCGCTGCTGTCGATCAACGGCAACGTTCCCAGAAGGCTGGCAGTGTTCACTCTTTCATATATACCCTATTATATAAATCGGATTATTTTTATTCAAGGAAAACAGTCTCCTCAGGAAGGTGGCTAAATTGCGGGGAGGAAGCTAGTGAACTTATACATTGCAAATTTATTATTTTTAAATTGTAATCTATTATCATTATTATATGTAACGTGCTATCTCATCCTGTCTATATTTTTTGGGTTTCTGATCAGATTATCGTAATACGGTAGCCGTTGATTACTATCGCATATCATCGATCAAACCGATTAAAACATTATCATCACTAAGAACCTTCGATTTTATCTGCAATGACCTTGGAGAAAGTTTGTACGCAAATAAATTATTTATTAATTAAAAAAAAATACAATACTAGGTTGTCTTGTCAGTCATTAAATAACAAGAGTGGTGGGCGTTACGAAAATTGTACTAAAAAGTACAAAATGTTTGCTTACATTTTTAACGTATTATTTTGACAAAACTGTCACCTAAACAGGTGTTCTGTCATTCGAAATGACATAAGAATTCTAATAAGACCGAACACACTTCTAAATCGGTTCGAGCATTTACATGGTTTTCAAAAGATGTTTTTCTTCAAGGAAAGAAACAATTTCCCACAAAATAGAAGATTATAATGTATACCTAAAAAAATATGTAAATAATGTAATGAATATTTTGACTGTTTCTTTTTCTGAAGTGTGTTACTGCTAAAATTCCCATAATATATAATCCTGGGTGTTTAGGTACCTAAATTGCAAATTGCATATTTTATTGTCTTTTTTATTAAAGTGACAGACTTTAATAAAAAAGACAATAAAATATGCAAATTTGTAGTAAAGGTAAACTGTAGCTTCAACTTTTTAGTACACTTTTTGTAACGGCGGCAGTAGGTGTATATTTAATCCAACTTGTTGACTTATTAGTTAACTATTGCTTACTGCAATTTAGTCACAACCATGATGTAATGATAACAATACTTATCTTCAATAAAAGCACATTACATCTTGTAATCTACTGATACGAAGTAGTGTAATAAAAATGTAATTTAAGTAATCAAATTAATTTTATCTGTGATTAGGTATATCATATCTTTGATAAAAAAATTCATACTAAGTAATACATGATTTTCGAAAATCTCTGATCGTCGATAAAATTTATAAATTAGAGGAAAATTAAGAGGTTTTCTTGACGTATCCTTTCATCTATTTGACCAACGAAAAATATATTATGTTCATCTTGTTTCAATTGTATTGATTGATGTAAACATCCTTTAATTTCAAAAACAATCCTATCACATGTAATTTTAATATAAATGGGAAATTATTGACGAAACGGCGAATCTTACATAAAAAAAGGAGAAATATTTTATAACAATTTATTTCAGTAATTAATTATGATTATACCTACCTATTACGTTATAAAATAAATAAAAATCAAGCATAAATTCATGGCTCTCCTCTATATCTCACCCGCTCATATGCTTTGAGTAGGTATTTGCTTGTCTGGACAAATCCTGAAGGTTTGGCCTTAGAGATCCCCATAATAATTATAGTCCTTAGGATTAGCTTGTGTTTCCCATGTTAGGTTTTAGTATATCATGTTAGTAAATAAAATAAAGTTGGTATATTTTGGTCTTTCGCAACAACTATAGTATTTTATCAATATAATAGTATCCTTTTTTTTTTTACTATGTATAGGCCTGTGTTTGACCACAATCTCACCGTGGTCAGTGATGATGTGGCTGATGATGGTAAGCACACAAAGCCTAGAAGGGAACTGGCTCTCAAGTGCAGCTGTCGGAACACACCGAAAGGTGATGGCGACAGAATTTCAACTTGAGGGTGGTAGCCAGCCAGGCGGGTACTACAAAGTACCCTACCACCGTGCTATGGTTTCCTCACGATGTTTTCCTTCATCGAAAGCTCAAGCTCATTGTAGGATTCGAACCCGGGACCTTCGTCTCGGTATCCGACGTCACTACCACTGAGCTACAAATACAATCCCAAAACAAAATAATCTGTAAATAAATCTAACAAAATGGCAACGTATCATATTATACGCTTGTATAACACTATTTTTAATAATATTATGACCGTAACACAAGCTGTTATTTCGACACCTAATACAAATAACCCCTTGATTATCAAAGACTATCAAATGTCTATGATCAGAAACCGATAATGATATTAGGAAATATTCACATACAATAATGAACACTTATGACATGTGATACGGCACTTTTTCGCTAAACGGTTACGGTATGTTTTTAACTTTTTTTTTGTCAAGACCCATCATAATGAAAGTATAGATCGGTACTATAAGGTTTTTTAAAGGTTGTACACACAAGACATAATAACATATTTTTTTAATATTTTATTTTTTATTAGGTATATTGAATACTTAGTAAATAGGTAGGTACTCAGAAAAAAGACCTCTCTTGGTTGTTCCTTTTTATTTTTGTTAACATAATGTACCTATGATTATTCAAATTCTAAGTATACATTAGGTATATCAGTCGATTGACTGCTGTGACGTAAGTTACAATTATTAAATATTATATTGAAGTCATAAAATAAATAAAAACTTACATAATATTCCATAAATTTTACTTACCACTTTGTTTCTATATAAATAACTAATAAGTATGTTGAGCATTTTAAGAGCAATTTAAAAAATAAACTGTAAGAAAATCTCTGTCACTTATTAAATAAATTATTTGAAACGTTATTTTGATTCGATTGTCAGATAACAACCCTATTACGTATGTTTGTAATAATGCAATAAAATATTCGATAAACAATCTATATAATTATTTATAATCGATAACCGAAAAGAATTTAAACGGTAACCGTAAGAAGCTTTCTAACCGATATTATGCGTCGGCTAAGTTGTGAGAACACGACCCAAGCCGAATATTTTAATCGTAGTCGATTTTATTAAACCGATAATTCGAATAAGAAATTCAAAAAATACTTGGTGTAATCGCATCGATCTACTCTCGTTAAACGTTATTAATGTCGCCGACTCGATTTATTGTTAATGGATAAAATCGATGTATTCAAAGTTATTTGTTTTCGAACGTTTTATTTTTTCGAACTAATTTCAAATATTTAATTCCATTAGAACATTTTTTTTATCTTGCTTTTTTTAGCTTCCTTCTCATTACACCCATAATCTCTTTAGTCTATGCTCTTGGATGGTATCTGTGGTCGTCAATCTGGTCGATTGCTTCATGTCCTCAATACAAGTAGGAAGCTATGTAGTGGCGACGCGTGCGCCTGTTTAACCCTCATACCATTTAAGGGCCCTATTGTGATGTAACGTAGGTACATCCTGGATACAAAACCTTTTTAGAGATTTAACACGTGTCTATTAAAAAAAATGATATAACAATAGTACAGTCAGCTTCAAAAATAAATTATCACTTTAGTCCTATTATAATTATTGACATTCTCTTGACAGTTTGTATAAAATGTTATGACACGATACTAAAATGTTCTGATTTTGACGCTGATTTTTTTTACTTATCTTGCATTTTTACTTATTATGCAGTTACTTAACTATTTCTAGATCGCAATTTAACCCGAATTCAAGGATTAATATTTTCCAGGGTATGATCTTTACATATGCCATTTTTCGTCCAAATCCGTTCAGTAATTACTACGTGATTGATTGGTTAGCATACGTTAATAAAAAAAACAATTCGATTCCTATTTCAAATATAAATTTTCTTCACATGATATATCTTTTTATTGATGGCCAGCTTTACTGAAAGAATCTTGAAAGAACAATGTCTTGCTAGTATGTAATAATATGTTTTTTTTTTACTCCGTAATGATGTAGACTATATTAACATTTATTTTTTCATTTCAGGTAAGTTCGCCCAAAACGAGAGCATTCATCAAAATTATCTGTATGAAAGGGTACGTAAATGCTTGAAAACGTAAAGACTTGTATTCTAACATACTGCCATTAGCACACGATGTGTCAAACGTGATTTAATGTAGGAAAGCATTATGCAACATAACTCATCGAGATATTTACGTAAAATTATTTTATTTTGGATATTTTTGAAAATTATTTGCAGGATTTGCTACGTTACAAATAGAAATGTAATTTCGGTAAAAATATTAAATATTGTTAAATGTTCGGTACCTACGTATGTGTATGAAATTTGAATTTTATATATTGAGTGTTAATTACATTATAACATTACAACATTATACTTCATATCATAACTAATATTAGAAAATATGCGTAATTAAAAAAAAGAACATTGGTGCCGATTCTGTTGTTTACGAACTAAATAAATTTAATCTCACTATATCTCTTTCTAATAGTAAATATAAGAAAGGGATGCAAGATATTTTAGTCCTGTCAGTTTAGTCCCATCACACATTTCAACGTGAATTTAAGCGCGATCTTTATTGGTCACGACTATTTAACCGTACATTACGACGGCATGGATTAAACTGACAGCATTAAAAATGTTTTATCTTTTTTCAATAAGGTTAACATGAAAGAGAGGTGACTTATCTAATATTGGTTAAGTTCGTAAACAACAGAATCGGCACCATTGTATTACTATTACTTTTTATCTCGGGAAAACAAAAGATCCTCCTAAAATGCAGATAAAACTCGGAGCGGAAACGAGTACTTATTACATAAGAAATATAATATTCATAATGTAACTATATTACTTTAGCCACTTTATTTTCTTAATTTCCATCAAATTGACGCGAACAAAAGTTAATCCAGGCAGATCAGAAAGACAGCGATAACGTGAGCGAGCCAGTAATCTCACGACATCGCACGTTAGTCGGTTAACGTGCTAATCCGTTTTTACAGCTGGACCTAGGTCAAGAAATCGGGAAATGTAACGTTAATCGACATTCTCAATGTCCTGGTTATTTGTAATTTAAAAGATCAGTTTCTCATCCATCGTACTCTTAACTTTTCTTGATTTTTTTCTGCACACAAATATATTAAGTTCCTGTTTTATTATTGTTTGATGTATTTTTCGGTTACTTCACTAAAGCCTGTCATGACGTAAAATCATCGGAATGGGTTTAGGTACCTATGTTGTTACTTGAAACTTTTTAACGTTTTTTTTTTCAGTATAGATGTAAAAAAAAATATTTTTCCTTATTTAAATTTTCTAAAAAGTTGGTGCTCTTTGGTTTAGCAAAATACTCAGACAAGACAATTGAGTACAAAATTTGCGTCCTTGATATTATCTTGTTTAACGAAAGGACCCGATATAGGTAGGTAATATGTAAAATTAAACAAAAAAAAAACAGTGATAGTCATTAACCTAAGTAGCTGTTCAACATTATCTAGGTACGTTCTTAATTGGATATAGGACATCTGCCTTCAGTCAAGATTACAAAATAACATGTAATCTACAGAATCCGCCCACATCTCGTCAAAAAGTTCTTGATAAAGTCACCCCACCCACGGGCCGACCGCGTCCGCGCCAGAGACAAATCTTCACAATTACTTTCAGCGCTAATGACGCGGCGATACCGGGCGATGTCGCACGATTTATTGTCGGGACATCGGTGGACGGCTTTACATATATTTTCATATTTAGAGATAGCGCGCGAAAGGATTTCGCACTTCTTCTCAGTTTTATTATTGGTATTTTTTGTGGTATTAAATAGAGATATTTTGACTTAGTCTTGAAATTAAAAATACGTTTTGTGAGTTTCATTTTTAGGTATTCTATTGGTATGCAGATTTATTTCGATTATTTTTTTATTGATAACGTTGTAATTTTTTTTAGGTGAATATCTATAATTTATAAAAAGGTATTTTATTATTTAAGTTGATTAGCTGTTTGAATATTTTTTTTTTAATGTTTTTATGTATTTGAATTTTTTAACGAAATCTATAAAGGTTATATTTAATATTTAATTATACATATTCTAGAAATGGATTTGCTAAGCATTATTTATAGAATTGATCCTCATGGTTTTACTTCATCTTACGCTAAAAGTGATCAGAATTAATTATACCTACATATTTTTGCATCTTGTAAATTCCCATAAGCTTTTTTTGATACACTATAACGTTATAAATTATTCACGTCGTTATAAAAACGTATTCAACATGTTTGTAGTAAGTTTTTCTAACAATGATAAAGGCAGTCCGTCACCCGCACAGCTAAACGCCCGAAGGCACCACCAAGTTAAAGTAAACTGTGCTTAAACTCTGTTTAATGTATTAACCTCGTTTAGACTCTCCTGACTTATCGCCCGACAATTTATCCACGGTCTGTACTCGGAACTCGAAAAAAAGTAATGCTAAAAAGTTTAATAAAGTCACTTTGTCGAAACACGCGCTCAAATAAGATAAGGACAGTTTTTTCACGTGTTTTTATTGAGTTTTAAATATGCGGGCATTTTGGAACTTATTTAATTATAATGAAAATGATTGGATTATTATAATATCTGTTTTTATCTGAGAACTGATTGATATTTTATGTTGATTATTATCATTTTAAAAAAAACATGCCATATGTATTCATTTATTGCTGTATTCATGTCTTGTACTAGCCACTTAAAGAACAACTATGATCTATGTTGAAACTCACTTAGGTCATGGTTACTTATTTACTGAAAAAAAAAAACATATAAATTAATCATAAATCTCATATTTTATTATTGATTTTAAGTAATTTATCGTAATGATAAAAACTAATCTTGCATGAAATTGCATAAATTTTATTGACTACACTCATGTCAAAAAGTAACAAACAAAACATCAGTCAACATATTTTTCACTCAACGATATACTTACTTCATATTATAATGCTAATATAAAATAAAGCCGCGTTTACACAGTAGATCCCCAGTCAACTTCCCAGAGAGCAATTACGAAAGTTAGCGCAACGCCCGTGACAAATATCTAGTCTACTTTAACAAATACGGTGGCCGCGATTTTTTTGCTTTATCGCCTCGCCGCAGGGCGGGGGCGACCCTTGATACACAATTTTTCAGAACGATATAAACGCTGTACCAAGTTGAGTCTTTAAAAGTTTATCACTGAAAGTTCGCGCACCTCTCCGTGCCGCGAATGATATATCGGCTAGCATTAATCTTCGTGCCGTTGTTAAGCGTAAGTTAACCGTTGATTGTGTCACTCGGCTTTTTTACATATTTTTTTTTCGAATTTTAAATAATGTTCCATTACTACTGACATTTATTTTATTTTATACCAGTTATATCGTTACAATATTGTCAATTTATGATAAAAAAGAATTGAGATAAAAAGTTTAGCATAATGCCGTCCTTGAACACTGAGTCTATATTTCTACTAATAATATTAATTAACTTTTCCCAAAAATAATAAAACCTTCTTAAACAATACAATTAAAATGGGACCACCTTGGAGCTATACTGAACCCAACGAAAAAGAAGAATCAAAATCGGGTCATAAACAAAGAAGTAATGCGTGAACAAACGTATGAAAAAAAATACAACCGAATTACCACCTCTTTTATTTTTAAGTCATTTAAAAAAGAGGTAAAGTTACATGAGACAAAGGAATTAAACTTGTGCCATAGACTACTTTTCGTCCCAGGCACGCGGGAAACAGCTTGTTACTCCACATACTAGGTCCCTACAATTATAAAGGCAATGAATGGAACAACCAATATATCGATATCCTCCATTAAAAAGGTTGATAAAACCATTAAGAACTATCGGAGGGTGATCACCGGACCGAACAGGTGATTCATCGGTGATAAGCTCACAATAACCGTTGAAAGGTACCCATGGTCCTATCGCACAGATCTTTGTTTATAATAATGTTTTATATTCGATATCCTATACATACGACAGATGTGTGAAAATACTTTTTTTATAATAAAAAGTATAAAATAAAAAAGTTTAAAATTCTTATCAACCTGTGTAATAGGGTAGTTGACTGACATATAAAATCAGATACTTTTTAATAAATGTCAAAACGATAGTTTATAAGGAATTTTGTATGAAATATTACACTACGACGTCATAGTTTCATAGCATCAAATCATATACTCTTAGTGGTTCCACTGGTAATTAAAAATCATAAAAAGCATTAAATGTACAACATATTTGTTATTTCCACGTGTTTTTAGATGTTTTATGCATTTGTTAGTGTTTGATCATTTATTTTTGACAGTGTCAACTACCCTATTAATAAATATGTAGGTATGTAGCGATTTAGTAGCACCATAAAAAACTCTAATCCTACCAAAATGGTCGGTCAGTATTATATGTAACTGACAGATACCAATATTCAAAATACCTTTAGGTATTTAACTTATACTTTTTGATTGGCATGAAGAATTTTATAGACATATTTACAAAAAAAATTGTTTACTTTATTACCATTATTTATTTGTTATTATTATTTAGTTATACTGTACTTTACAAGTGTTTTGTAATTTTGGATGTGTTCAGGTACTTATGTTGCTAGGTATACTATACCTATATCAATCTGCCAAAACAAACTTTTCTTTTTTTTATGTATAATAATAACAAATAAAAATTTTGGAGCAGCCATCAGAGGCTACCAACTTTAGTCCTTTAAAAAAAAAAGCAATTTTAATTACCTGTCTATATTATATTTATCATACGTATACATACATATTTGCCTCTATATATACAGACACATATATATACAGTCATCTATCCTTATTCTTGCAAGCCTTTATCCAATGAAGTCGAAAGTAAGTACTAACCTCTTCCTACATTCTCAATGAAGAAAATCTAGCTAGAAAACAACATTTTGCTTATCACCGTATCTAGTAAGGAAGCCTACAACCCAAGCTGGCTGGAACTGGCCAACACAGAAACGGGCGCAACCAATTTCGGCATTCAGAGTCTCGGAGCCGATAAGCATCTGTCTTGGTTTTTATTTATGATCCCGTATAATATTCACTATCTAGTTTCGTATAAATAATGTGAATCTATATGGTTTATCTCGCGTATCTGCAGATCGTGCGATACGCGGTTTTATTTATACGCCGAGTGAACCCTGTCCGCCCACGTCACGGGTACGGAATTCGTTTGGAATTTATGTCTATGGATTTTTGATTGATATTGATCAATAAGAAATTCTTTATGATACCGAATTTAAATTTAGAACGTAGTATTTTTAAATAATAATTGGAAACTAGCGGTCTTCTCCTCGGTTTTACCCGCGTTCCTGGGATAAAAAGTAGCACATTTCCTTTTCCATATCATAGGCTATCTGCTTTCAATTTCATCGCGATCGGCTTAGTGGTTTAGGCGTCAAAAGATTACAAACATACTTACTTTGCAATTAGAGTTTATAGCTTAAATTTTTATTAAGAGATTCTTTTTTTAAACCTAAAAAGTGTAATTTACTCCAAAAGGTCAAATCATCAATTAACACTACAAGATTGCGATGCGACAAACAAAAAACAAGTGAATTTCCTGAGTGACCTACACCATAATGACGCGACACCGCATTCTTGCCTCCTTACGACATAGACAAGAAAGTATCAAAATATTAAGCATCGAACACACCTGAAACCAGACAGCACGGCATGCATGTGAAGAGGGCCGATACCATAACACCAACATACCTTTACACTTCAAACAACCTTCACTATAAAATTATAAGGTTGAAAATCCAAAGCGCAACAGCAATATAAAATTTGCAAATGTGCGAGAGATAATATCAATTCGTACGTTAGCAAGAAACACATTTCAAGCGAAACATGGCCGATGTTGGGACCGAATCGAAACAAAGCGTTGTGACATCGAGATAAACATCGATTGGCTCGCGAAATGTCCGCGCCAAAACGCACCGAACAAATAATCGATTCATAAAAACATCGATTTTAAAATATTGCCGCGCGTTTATCGCGTCATTGTTCCGCCGCGATAGGGTGGCCAGTTCAGGATTATTGGTACCATAAAATTAATAATAAGTAATTGACAGTGTAGAATTTAAAAAAAACACATAAAACGTTTGCACTTTTATACTATTTATTGCGCAAAAACAGAAAATTCAGTCATAGCGATTACGTGTTACATGAAATGTACCTATATTCAAAGCGACCCTAATACACGCCCACCCGTATACTCCGTATCCTTAGACCAAGGCAAGCCCTCAGTGAGCCGGGTGACCCTATTACTTTAGCTCAGATCTAAGCTGACGAAGCTCGTAAAAGTACACAACACACTACACAAAACCTGAATAATTTCTTAAATGCCATTTATAATTTTCGGAAATTTATAAATTTTAATGAGTTATATTTTCTATTATATTGAGTTATAGTATAAAATTGGAACTACAAAAGCTGTACTGTAAATTCAAGAAATGAAGCGACCTTTTTAGTTTCTAGTAACCATGGCCACCCTGCGCTTGAGCAGCGCCCGCGCAACTATCTCGCCCGTCCGTCACGTGGTATCGCGCGATCGCGTCCCGACCCGCGCCTAGTCTTTTGTTGTCCGTCATTATTTTACATTTTGTTGTCTTTTGTTGTTTTTAATTAGTTATACTTACTTCTAGAATTAACTCTACTCGTGAGGTTTCATTTCCATGTGAGTATTTTAGTTCTTCAGATATTCTTCAACCGAAACAGTGAAAGTTAGGTTTGATCATTCTGTTGTGGAATGAGGTCACCATTAAAGTTGTCCTTCAGCGCTATGATATGGGGTTCTTCAAAAGGGCATAAAAGGAGCTCTTCAAGGACGGAAAGTCGGCAACACATCGGCAATCCCTGGTATTGCAAATGACTATACCTTCTTAGGCGGCGGTGACCTCATAATTACCATCAGGTGGACCGTCTGCCTGTTTGTCAACCTATTGCCAAAAAAAAAGTATAATGATAGCCGTTCTACTAAAACTTTTCACGGACTTTTTGAGAAAAACTTGAAAAGCCAACTAATGCGAAAGTTTGTGAGTATAGATGAATGTTTGTTACTCTTTCACGTAAAAACTACTGAAACGGATTTGGATGAAACTTGGCACGTAGATAGATTATACCCTGGAATAACATATAGGCTACTATTTATCCCAGGAAAACATGAGATACTTCGGGAACGCCGCGGTTTCACCCGCATTCAATAAAACTCAAAATACGCGATTTTATGAAAATATTAACGAAACGCAACGTCACTGCGCAAGTTCCCAAAAAGCCGAGCTAACTTGTTGCTCATTACGTAGGTAGTTGTATAAATAATGTAGACGTACATCGCTCGGTATCTTCGCTCGTTACCGTCCCGACCTCTGACCGAGGAGTAATGAACACAATGTTATGTGCAACGCAATTTGCCGACGTTACTTGCCCGATGACGTTTCTAGCCTATATTCTTTTTGAAGTTAATTGTCATTGTAATTTGACAGAAAGTTTGCTAATTAACGAAACCCTACTATCCCTACTATCTCTACTTCCCTACTAATATAATAAATGCGAAAATAAATCTGTCTGTCTGCCTGTTACGCTTTCCCGCTTAAACCTCTCAACGGATCGCGATGAAATTTGGCACGCAGATAGTATATGTTATGGAGAAGAACATAGGCTACTTTTTATCCCGGGAAATCATAACCTGGAACCGGGAACGCGGGGGACAGCTAGTAATATTATAAATGTGAAAGTTTGTGAGTATGGATGGATGTTTGTTACTATTTTACGTAAAAACTACCGAACGGTTTTGGATGAAACTTGGCACATAGATAGATCATACCCTGGAATAACATATAAGCTACTTTTTATCCCGGGAAAACAAAAGATACCTCGAGAACGCGGGTGAAACCGCGGGCCGGAAGCTAGTTCATATATAAAAATATTCTGAATTTTCATGTCATTGTCATGAAACTGAAGTATACTCTTAAACCATTTAAATAAGAATATATGTATTGATTGTTGAGATATTTCATAGTTCTTGTAATTATTTTCATGTATTCAGTTATTTCAGATGTACCCTTTAAGGTCGTGTGTTGAGTGAAACCCTAATTCTTAGAATGCAGACAAATCTGTAGTTTGCTATACCAATTTATTCATTTGTTCACAACATGGAAGTCAACCTTATCATCTCAAAAATAGGGGTCATATAAACTGCAATAAAATTTTACGGTGTATGAAATGGCCGCTGATCACACAGTTGCGGAATACATCCTTAAAATAGAAATGGATGTAAAATTATGAATGGAAGGAAACTCAATAATGTTGATCCTCATAAAAACATAAAAAATAAATTTCTAGTTTATTTCAATTACTGACATTTAAGATTTTATAAAAATAATAACATTTTCATAATAGGTAAATTAAAAAAGATAGGTTGGTATTCCCATAAAAAAGACATCAACGACCATGATTTTATACAATTCTACTAACAAAAAAACCGAATTAAAGCATTCTCTATATTTTATTTATCTTGATTTCTGGAAGAAGTTTCTGAAATAAAAAAAACAATGTCCACACCTTTTATCTAGGTCATAAACATGTCAAAATATTAAATCTCCGTACTTCAAAATACGTACCAATTTAGTATTTTGTAAAACAAAATCAAAATCAATGAAATTAACAAAATAATTCGTATTATGATAAGTACTAAACTAAAAACCGTATTCATAAACTAAAATTCGCTTCGGTGCAAAAGGTGTCCACTATCGCGATATCGCCGCGCGGGGTGGCCGAGCGTCGCGCGATTCTGCGACGCGATTGTCGGCAACGCGCGCGATATTTCGCCAAATGACACGACCATGTCGCGTCGCATCGCGTCGTGGGTAGCTGTTTATTATATGGATACAAACCTTATATTGATAATGTTCCTTTATGAATAATTTCTCTGAAGTAAGGTTTAGTTTTAATAATGGTTTTTGAACATTTTCAACTTTCCAGTAGTAGGGCTGCTGGAAGAAATTGCAGTCCCTTTGTGCCTTTGTATCTGTTTTGTCTTTTCTCTTTACTTGTCTGTGTGTGTGTACATAAATAAATATATTTTGAAGTCAACTGCATTAAGAAAAAGTGTTGTTGTACTGTCCTGTTTTTTACAAGTAGTTAAAAGGTTTGGGTTATGTGAAAGATACTTTTTCGGCTGTTTTTTGAGTAGCCCTTCCTTTCTAGGCTTTTTGTGCTTACAACCATTGGCCACATCATCACCACGATGAGATTATGATAAAATAATAGCCGTTATAAGGTTGGATGTAAACAGAAATAATTTATATATTATTGCTATGTAAGATTTTTGCCGGTATTTCAGCAATCAATTCAGCATTGGAGATATGACTATTCATAAATGCTAATATACAGTTCTAAAATCTTAGCTCATACGTAGGTAACTAGACTAGACACTGAACATCCTAAATACCACGCATAATTGAACCCCAAAGCCAGGAGTTCCAAACCTCGGGTCTAATGAGACGTGGTATCTATAGCGGGCCGCGCTTGGTTGCACCTGCTATCGGCAAATTGTTGGTTAGCCCACCTTTGTTTCGGACGACCTTGCTTACTTCCGAATTTGATGAACACGGTGTGGAAGGTTAAATTTAATTAGTCTTATGCTTGACATTTGGTGCCGATTCTGTTGTTTACGAACTAAATAAATTTTATCTCACTATATCTCTTTCTAATAGTAAATATAAGAAAGGGATGCAAGATATTTTAGTCCTGTCAGTTTAATCCGATCACACATTTCAACGTGAATTTAAGCGCGATCTTTATTGGTCACGACTGTTTACCCGTACATTACAACGGTATGGATTGAACTGACAGCATTAAAATAAAATAAATATCCCTAAAGACAAAATAAACAAATAAATTTCAATGGAAAAATAATCGCTGATCCCTTAAAGATTGCTCAACATTTTAATAACTTTTTCATTGAACAAATAGAATCATTAACTTTTAATTGCAAATCGATTGTGAATACTATGACATTAAATAATAAATTAGCTTATAATAAATATACTATACTATATTTATAGAATAAAGTGAATAAATAATATACTACATGCTTATAATAATGACTTGACATGTAAGAATCACAATTCAATTTTCATAAATCCTATTTCACCATGTGACATTGACAGAATAATTAAATCACTTAAGAACACAAATAGCACCGGATATGATGAAATTACAACTAAAGCCATGAAATATGTTAGTAAAGTTATATCACCTGTTCTTTGCCATGTTTTTAATCTGTGTATATTGAACGGTGTATTTCCTACAAAACTAAAGACAACAATTATAAAACCTCTGTTTAAAAAACAAAATCGTGAAGATATGTCATTTTACAGACCAATAGCACTTATACCTGTATTATCTAAGGTACTAGAAAAAGTTATACATGAGAGCCTATATAATTACTTGGAAAAATATAAAATCATCACAGAGGCTCAAACAGGATTTAGGAAAAATATGACAATAGACAAAGCAATCTATAAATTTCTCAGTGAAATTATGACCAATCTTGATCATAGTATACCAGTTTGTGCACTTTTTATGGATCTAACTAAGGCGTTTGATTGTGTAGACCACGATATTCTCAAAAATAAGCTCCATGCAAATGGCATCAGAGGTAATATTCTGAGTCTTATAATGTCATATTTAAGCAATAGAAAACAAGCTACTCCTATTGCTAAGGTGTGCAATTTAAAGAAAAAAGAGCTAAACTACTTATCTGAATACAGACAAGTAAAATATGGTGTACCTCAAGGTAGTGTTCTGGGTCCTCTATTGTTTTTGATATATCTAAACGATTTTCCCAAGACTGTTGCCTTATCTATGATTCTCTTTGCGGATGACAGTACAGTCATATTCTCGAACAAAAATCACGAATGCCTTAAAAGTGATATAAATAGTGCACTTACCAATGTAGTCAATTGGCTAGCGGTCAATAACTTAGTAATAAATTTGGAAAAGACAAATATAATGGTATTTAGAAACCGAACTAGACCTTCCCTTAATCTAGGTAGAAGTTGTAAAATTTCTAGGATTGAGTGTTGACTGCAAGCTCAATTGGAAATTGCATATAGAAAATATATGCAAAAAGTTACATAAGAGCTCTTATGCTCTATACATGCTATCTAGGACTGTAAACGTTTCTACGGTAATGACAGCATATCATGCTTATGTAGAATCAACACTCCGGTATGGTGTAATATTCTGGGGAAATTCTACTGATTGGGAGACTGTATTTAAAGCTCAGAAACAGTGTGTAAGAGCAATATATAGACTGAAAAGAACCGATAGCTGTAAACCTCATTTTAAACAACTAAAATTACTTACACTCCCAAGCATTTACATCCTAGAAATAGCAATCTTTGTAAAAAAATACATGCATCTATTTGAAAAATTACATGGCAGTCGACACCAACATAAAATAAAAACGGTACCAAATAAAACATCGTTACTAAATAAAAGTATTTTCTCCATGACATCAAGAATTTATAATAAGTTACCAGATGAATTATGTAAAATAAAGAATCTTCATGAATTTAAACATAAATTAAAAAATATATTAATACAAAAGGTATATTATAGTGTCAAAGAGTATCTGGAAGATAAGCATCTGTACTTTAGTAACTAATGTAACATAATTTCACACTCTTGTTTTATTTTGTTTTCTCCCTTTTCTGTGTAATGTTGTGTCCTTAGCAAAATGCTTGTTGAATTTAGATGTTATTTGATTTTTTGTTTGAGCTCCTGACATTATATTATAATTACTCGTAGGACACATTAAATAATAATTTTAATTAAATTAAATTTTGACATGTACCTACCTTTTATTTTAAATTTTGTATGCCCGTGTGGCTGGATGTAGAGGATTATTTTATAAGTTTAATTTTATAACATCTATATGTAACCTACAGTCCACAAATAAAGAATCTTATCTTATCTAAAAATGTTCTATCTTTTTTCAATAAGGTTAAAATGAAAGAGAGGTGACATGGCTATTATTAGTTAAGTTCGTAAACAACAGAATCGGCACCATTGCATAACTTGAATCTCTTAAAAATTGGTTTAAATCATCATCAATCTTTTTAAGAAATTTCCTAATTGACCTTTTTGACTTTATTTTACACATAACTTTTATTTTTTCGAGAATTATCCGTATAAATAAGCTGAAATTATTTCATTATTTTTATACAATACCATGCTTGGTTAAAATGTAAGTAAGTACCTACTAAGTAAGTATTATCAAAATCAAAATCAAAAGGCACTTATTAGGGCCTAAACTGAATAATTGAGTTAATTAACAGCAAAATTAACAGTTACATTTTTAGACTACTACCGGTTCGGAATACACTTACGGTCTTATTCAAAAAAAAGTTACGAAACGTCATTTAGTTAAAATTCCGAAGTCTTTATCTGACACGTGACGTATGGTGATCGAAAGAGTGAGACGGAGGACACTATAACACTGATCTAGTTAAAAAGTGTTTATGTATAAGAGGGTTATTTTATAGTACAGAAAAGCCGTGCGAAGCCGGGGTGGGTCGCTAGTAAGCTCTAAATTTAAAATAAGATCAAATCATCGTGAAAAATCCCATACTATAAATAATAGCACAAAATTTTTAACCGTGTCACATCACACAATAAACATAACCGCATTTGTGAAAAGTGTAACAAACACGTTATATACAGGCGGTAGTGGTTATCAGGGGCAAGTCAGCGCGAGATAGGGCGGCGTGCTCGCTGGTGATAACGGCAGCCGCCCGCCTCTGCTATATATCACACCACGCTGTATAATGGGTGCAAAACGTGAGAGAATGGCGGCTTGATAGAACAGAGTAAATGCAGTTCTATAAGACGGGCCTGTTGGCGTGATTGGTAAGATACTTTGTCAGGCCTTTATATGAAACTTGACATATCATCATGATATGATGATATCAGCCGAAAGGCGTCCACTGCTGGACCAAGGCCGCCCCCAAGGTTGTTCGGTCTTACGATGGCCAGTTTCCCGCGACCCTCTTTGTCTTCCAGTTTGTAACACATAGATGGAATAACATGTAGGATACTTTTAATCTCGAAAAAACAAGAAAAAAATTACGCTTATTATTGGAATAAGTGTATATAGCTGTGTATTCTAGCAGAAGCTATTAAATCAATGTTCCTTAAGAAAATATTTTAAATTTTCAAGTTACTTCTAAAAAAACTTGAAAAAAGTTAATGTCAAAGTAGAATCACTTTTCTAAATAGCTTTCTATCGATAAACGTAATCAAGGTTTCCCGCTCTACGCTCATCAATTAAATCACAAAACGTGCCAGCGACGACTAATAAAACGATTTAATATCCACTTCCGAACTGCTCTGTGCAATGGAACCAGTAATGCTAACTAGTGACGCCCCTACATGTCATTTAGAACCTAATTTAGACTGCCCAGAATTGTAATTTGATTGGGTACTCGAATTGCATAAATATTACTGCTTAAAGGATGATTGGCTTTTAGGCGACAAAAGGACGATGCTGTTAAAGTTTATCTATAAACTTCTAATCACTTTGGTATTTACCCAAAAAATCTATTGTGATTGTAAAAATAAATTACATTTGTTTATCGCGTCGCTAAACGTTTTAAAAAATTATTGCAAACAGCGATGCATTTCACCTCGCCCCTAAAATCGGGTCGTGCAAAACCATTGTTGGTTTCCGATGTAAAAACAAAATTTTTATAACAAAAAGCGTCCAAAACAAAACTTAGGTGCCTAGATAGCGCACACAGAGACAATGTGTGGGTGCCGAACCGGGCGATAGAGCCCGCTCGCTTATAAAACGTTGGGCGGACGATATCGGGAGTGCCGCGCGGCGATAACGGTAACCGCCCTGCCGTGCCTTGCCGCCTGCCGCATTGCCTGCCGACAGTTGCCGCTGCAGCGCTGCGGCGCGACACTGCACGATTCATAACGATAAAAGGTATAATATGCTGTAAAATTGAATCGGATCGTTTGAAGGAAATTGATATGATATAATACGTTATGTTTTATTGGTTGTTAACGCTTTATACTCTTTACCAATGAATTGTTTTTTAAGGCTGAGTTTCCACCAGATATGAGTTAAGCTGCGTTGCGAAGAATTTGTTTTTCAGCCACTAATAGAACCACTTCATTGAGTGAGACTAGGTAAATGAAGTGATTCGATTATTTGATGCTAATTCATTGGTAAAGCAGCATTAGGTTGTAGCATTGAACATAACAAATATAAAGTTTAATCAAAAATTAGAATCTTTATGTACATTAAACAAACTCGCACATAACATAACCCAGACAAAACTATTGAAAACAACCTTATCAAAATTCATATATAGAGTGAACACTCGACAAAACCCGAGAGATAGAGTCTCTCTCGATATGGCGGGTGTTCGCGAGCGATAACAGCGTCCCATGCGTCTCTGGGCGCTCACGCTCAGTGCAGTGTCTGGGCGGCTGCCGTTATCGCGCCCGCCCAGCCCGGTATCGCGTTATCAATCCGCCCCAGACAACCGTTTTAAGTTTTATAACACGATGTGTGCTTCAATTTATGTTTTGTTGAGATTTTTAATATTATATTGAAGTTAGTCTTGTCTTGTTTAGTTTAAGATTTTTATAATAGGGATGATGACTGGGTAAAAAATAATTAATTCTATTTAGTCCGTCAGTTAGGTTATCAAAAAATATTGGATACGTATTTTTTATTTTATCAAATCAATAAAAACTTACAAAGATAGGTCGCATCAAAGTTCAGGAGTGGGGGTTTGTGACGTCACTTCTCTGTAAAAAGTGTACTAAAACGTGACTTCACGCGATATTTATACGCACTGTATCTTCGTTATTTTTTGTTTTCAGAACTAAAGAAAAAACATGTGTCCAATATTTTTTGGTAATCTAACTGACGGACTAATTTTTTTTTAAGTCATCACCACTATTATGTTTACTAAAAATTTAAGAATAGTAATAGATTACTTCTGATACTATTTGAAAAAATCATTTAAATTAAAAATATTTCAGATTAACTTCGAGCTACCATAACATAAATCCCGTACCATAATTCTATCCTACTATCATTGTATTATTTTATGTGATAAAAATGGTATAGCTTTCTGTTTGTTACTACTTTTCACCTCAACGACATTACTAAGTGTATATATATCTATCACTAATGAAAATAATTTGGGTCCTAAATACAGGTCCCTAGTTTAGGAGCTAGTGTTTGTAAGAATTAAACACAAATATCTTGTAAATTAAACTTTCAAATATAATTATAAAAATACATTTAAAAATATAAAAATAACAGTACTCTACCGGCATCGGGAACAGAGTTTAAGTTACCGATGGTCGAAGTTCCAGAGAGGTGAACCTCCTCACAATACGAGCCGTCTCCAAGACCACTGCCTCATGAATCTAGCCCTTGACTCAACTACCTAACGCGAGCCTCATAAGATGTTTATTGAGGCTCTTATTATTATTATTAGAGTCAGATTAATCAGATTATTCATAAATAGGTATGCGAAGTTCTATTTCATCGTGTCAGCCGAAAGACGTCCACTGCTGAAAAGGTCTATGTATACTAACTTCTATAAAAAAGTATAGAGCGATCGAAGCAAGTCGTGAAATGCTTATTACCAACACCAGAGATCTCCACTTGCATCTCAATTGTGAAACAATGTTATCAATTGCAAAACTTACTCTAACAAACAACAAACTAAAATCAACCCAATTTTAGCATCAATAAAAAGCAAAATCAATTGCAATTACCAATGCTTCACATTGTAACTGAAAGATTTTAACGCGCATTTTCGTGGAAAGCAAAATGCAGCTTTGTTGTTTGGTTGGTAGGGTTGGATATTGTTTTGGAAGGGGTGTAAAAGGTTATTTATCATGTAAAGGGAGAAGAACGCCCCCACAATGCCTCGAAAGCTTTGAATGCATAGTTCTATAAGATAATATCGATACTAACTAAATAAAGTGCAAATGTTGGCGTTGAGAATAGGCTTTGTGTAGCCGTACTTTCTCATTTTCTTATAATAGTTATCTCAATCTTTATTGTAGAATAATCTTGTAAGTTCTAACGTTTAATATTTTTTTTTCATTATAAATTACTTACAAACTCAAACCCAAACTCAAAAATCATTTAGTTTAGGGACATATGAACGTCGAAATTTACAATTTACTCTACCGCGCAACTCGTAAAAACGTAAAAAATACACATTTACAAAAAGTGTATTAAATTACTATTCATTCAAAATGAATCTGTCAATCTATGTGGTCTAGAATTTGAAATCTTTTGATATATTTTTAATATCAAATTAAATAGAAAATTAACAGAAACACTGGCTTTTCAAGTGAATCAAGCGGTATGTTTAAAGTTTTTTTTATCTATCTCGGTATGTTTTGAGTTCCGTCAAAAGCTGCAGAAAGGTTTTGAGAATGTCATACATATAATTTTTCATTGAAAATAAGTATCTATGTAGGTGATATTATGGTTTAAAAAACCCCTTTATAGCCTTCGAGAAGTGACAGCACCTGCAAGAACCTCATTCAAGGCTTCATTCTTTTGTGGATTTGATTTGATGAAAAGATAGTCAGATTTAAATAAGTCTATGTCAACACAATACAACTCTGTGTTACATAACAAGAGATCTGTAGCAATACGAAAAACACTAATAATTCTGAGTTTTAGTTTGTTTGGCCAGCCGAGACGGTTTTAGGTGAAACAAGGACATAGGTTTACTAGAAATTATGGTTACAAAGCAACTACGCACGCTTCGCCATTTATTTTAGGTTTTGGGTAATTTTTTCTTACAAATTATAATTACTTACTTTATTTGTTTTTCGGCAATGTTCATCCGTCAATTTTCAACCATTATTTCGTCCGTTTAAAATACAAATAAATGGTTAAGTTCGTTTGGATGTTGGAGGTAATCTTTGGAACTACTGAACCAATTCTGAAATTTCTTTCTCTATAATCCTAATGTCATAAGTGCCTTTGAGTTTTCATCCCAGAAACGTGGGTGAATCCTCAGAAAACAGCTAATAGTTTTTACTTTAATTTGATACTCACATTGCATATCTTTTTTTCTTGTGTATGTGTTGTGTGTGTGTCAAACGTCCATCTAACATATCGTTTAAATTAAAAAAAAATCTCTTACAAACGCACTAAAAAATATTTTAGAAAAGATAGATAATATTTAAATTTCTATATGCCATCAGCATTAGTCACGATCAATTTTGATGCGGATTTTTTGCGAATCTTTATTTTTTTACGGCAACACTAACGGCAAATGTCCCACAAGCAAGCCACATCCAGTAGCTCTACACATGTGCCTTTACGTGCCGTATCTCGCGCGGTGCTCACGCGGCGCTAACGATTTATTTAGTAACGTTGTAACGACGTTTGCACAGCCGACGGCAGCGCCACACGTCAACGCGGTAGTTGCGTGTTTTTATCGCCACGATAACAGACCCTTTTGCCATGTTTAGCTTTCAACTAATATTGTGTTTATTGGCTCAATGCTTAGGATTTAGATGTTAGAAAGAATAACTACGTTCCTATAGTTATTCTTAGCACCGAAATCGCGAAAAACCATCACAATAACGTCATAATATTGCTGGACCGGCCATCGTGGAAGCCTTTGTTCAGCAGGGGACGTCTTTCGGCTGATATGATAATGATGATGATGTTTGTATAACTAGAAAAGTTATAGTAAAGATACATACAAAATAAAATACATTACACAGTATAATGTGTTGTAATAGATTGTACGTATGAGTAACATGGTAACTTGAATTAAATGTATTTTATTTTGTATGTATTTTTACTATAACTTTTCTAGCAAATAGGTTTAAGAATATAGCAGATTTATATATAGATGATTTGTAAACACAATACAATTTATTGATTAAAATAAAATGAATTACAATAATAAATAAATTAAGTTACAGAAGTATGAATAAATTACATAATAATGAGTTTAATAATAGTTGCTCGGTTATTAATTTCTTATTTGATGAAATGATGATAATGAGTTTCATTTTATTAGTGATAGTTCATACCATCAATGCAATATTTTCGACAGAATAATTAATGAAAATTAAATTATCGTTACACTGCAACACTGTATTAAGATCATTAAACAGTGCCATATGCAAATTTATTTAGTATGCAGATGCCGATGTCCGTTTGTTCGTTCGACGTCTCAATGTGTAAAGTACCCATTTTATATGTAGTTTTTATTATTATTTTCATTGGATATTTAAATATGTATGAGTGTGCTGACTGACTTATTGACTGAAGTTAATTGATATGGAATAGTAAATTAACAAAAACAGTAATTTAATGGGCTTTTAAGTACTGTATTTCTTGTTTTTTAACTGGAAGTTGTTTCTATATGAACTTAAATTAAAAAAATATTTTATACGTTGAAGTAGAATATAATTTATCATACATTAATCAATATACAACCTACTGCCTAAAATAATACTTACTAAAATTAACTTAATCCTATCCTACTTCCTACTAACATACTAATTTTATAAATGCCAAAGTTTGTGAATGTAATGGATGTATGTTTGTTACACTTTCACGTAAAAACTAATGAACGGATTTGGACCAAAACATGATCTGTCTATATATGCAAAATTTTATTAATATCGTTGAGCCATTAAAGCTTGCCGGAAAAACAAACAACCACACTGTAACAAATTAATAACCCTATATTTTAAAATCTTTAACTAACACCAAATTTTCACTAAATAGAAACAAACTAAGCATTGTTAACACAAAATTAAAAGGTGTAGAACTATCGCCGCCCGCCCTTCCTGAGATGGTATCGCCACCCGCCCGTACCAGTGTCGCCCGGCGATTAGGACCTGCCACACCACAGACTAGTAGCTAACGGAGCTATGCTACTACTTTTCCTTTGGAGATACAAGACAAGACAAATTTGTCCCTTTTCATTCTTCAATCTAAATATAAAAAGGGTAAGGGTGACTGACTGACTGATCTATCAAAGAACAACTAAAAGCACTGCAATTTGGCATACAGATAGGTATTATGACGTAGACTAGGAAAGGTTTTTTAAAAATACAACACCCAAGGGGGTAAAATAGAGGATCGCAGGTAACCTCGAGGCGGTATTAAGAAAAACTTTTAAAGCAACCAGAAATACTCGAGGTGCAGAGTGAAAACATGCATGTTTTTTATCGCATTTCCTATCAAAATATGAAAATATCGTAAAAAAATTATTTTTAGTGTCTAATTATTTATAATAATATTTACAATTATTTACAAAAAATATACAAACTACGTATAAAAAAAATCATCGAGGCGTGTGCTGCTGCCAATCAACGGCAAGGTTCCCAGAAGGCTGGCAGCGTTCCCCCTTTGGATGGCCTAACGCGTTGACGGAAAAAGCTGCCCGCCCGCCGGTCCCCTGTATTAGTTATCTTGAGCGAATAACGTAGCTCGTTCGCTCTCAGTGTGACAAGTGCGGGTGTAATTGAATATATATCGACTGAGCCCACGTGCCGCTAATGGCGTGAGATAACGAAACGTTTGTACTTTTGTTGATTTTTCTTTGCAAATGAAAATGTTTTGAATTTTGTAACGTAGACCTTTTGGAGCGGCGATTTGGCTCTGAGTATACTTAAGTATTAGGTACATACATTAATTACTTAGCAATGTTCTAGTCTTTTAATACTCTTGTATTGTTTATGATTTAGAATAATGTATATTTAAAACAAATTATATAAATTCAAAAGAAAGATCCACAAAAAAAGAAGCCTTGCTGAGTTTGCCGGAGTGTTCTCAGTTTATGTGTAGGTATGTGGAACTGGTGGTAGAGTCTATTGCGACTATAATTGTAACTATTGACATTCATAAGTGCCTTATTAGGGCCTAAACTGAATAAATGAGTTTTGAGTTTGAAATGAAGTATAAGTCACACCTTTCTTCTAAACTTTATTGAAAAAAGATTTTAAATCTACTAGACTACTCTTAGTAGTAGGTAGGGCAAGGCGGAAACTAACTAACTACGGTTTCGATTAATTTGTCACAAAATAATATAAAAATCGTGGAAACTTATTCTACTGATTGTACTGATTTCTGGGATACAATATTAATTGAATAATCCTGTACGGACGACCACAATTCAAGGTAAACACAGCGGCACCTTATGCGGTTGTAACAGGAGCTATTTTGCAACAAAAAGGAGTAGCCTGATATGTTGCCGTGTGTACCCTATATAAGAGCATAATAAAGATCAAACTCATTCATTCAGTTTAGGTCCTGTTAAGGCACCATCTACATAAGATCTATCCCAAGAACTAATAGTACAGATCGGCAAGCAAATTTACGATAGCGTCTACAGGGGGGGGGGCATTTTAGAAAGTTAGCCCAAACTCGTATCGGTACACAATACCAAAGGAAGCGGCCGCGTCTAACGGCGTCGTTACGGCCGCTAACGCCCGTTAACGGCTGTTAACGTACGTTATCAACGATACAGGGCGGGCGGAAGAACACCTGCGGCTAACTCCCCGCCCGCCTTAATGCATCCGCACTTTATTTATTCAGAGAACCTCCGATATACTTCCTGAGATGATTATCTGAGAAGGGTTAATGTTAGCTTTTTCACAAATTTAATAGCCTTCTAAATTGTTATTGTCATGTTAAATGTTATCCGGTGTTTTATTTTTTTATGTTTCTGAAGTATAATAACACTTGAGATTTATTTTTCAGGTGAGAGATTAATATTTAATTACAATAACAAACAAAAAAAGTCACTTGGCAATGATTGTTTATTAAAATAAAGATTCTGTATCTGTTGTGATAAAAAAAAGTATTGGCTTTGTTTGTCTACGTTCTGAGTAACATAACGATCGAACGAAAAAAAACAAATTAGTACTTTAAAAGTTAAATGTAATTCGCTTGCAGTACATTATATGAAGAAAATACTCAAAAAAATAAGAGACCAACCTAAAATAGCGAGATTTTTAGAAGTAAACTAGGATCATAAAATGACCTCCAAAAAAAGAAAAGATAAATCAGTCTACATTTTAAAAACAATCACAATAACTTACGTATGTATCAAAATAATAATATACAGCAAAATAACAACCCATTGTGTTCCCTTTGATATCAGGAGAAGATATCTAAATAAATAGCAGCAATGTATCTCTCGTATTAGCTTTCAAGTGTAGTTATCTCGAGCTGGTTTATTATACAAACGCTATGAAGACAACAATCTCTACCCTAACTTGAATGCTAAGTGGAATATCTCTAGAGTTTCTTCCCGTGATTTCGCTAGAATTCAACATGAAAATAATATGAAAAACTTACAGCCTAACTCAGACTAAGAAAAAAGATTTACCAACCAAAGTAAAGCCACCATTTTATTTATGTGTTTATACATACTACCTCAAGTTATGCTTGGAGTTTCCCTGCGAGATCGAATCAGAAATGATGAGATCCGCAGGCGAAGCAAAGTAACCGACATAGCCCGAAGAATTGCCAAACTGAAGTGCCAGTGGGCGGGGCACATCGCTCGTAGAACCGACGGCCTCTGGGGCAGATAGGTTCGAGTGGCGACTACTAACCGAAAGACGCAGCGCTGGGCTGGCCCCCCACAAGGTGAACTGACGATCTTGTGAGGGTCGCAGGAAACTGCTGGATGCGGGTAGCGCAAGACCGGCAATCGTGGAGATCCTTGGGGGAGGCCTATGTCCAGCAGTCTGTCTTATAATAATATACCGGTGTTTTCCGACAGCTGCATTTGAGAACCTGTTCCTTTCTAGGCTGTATGTGCTCACCACCATCGACATCGTCACCGACCACAGTGAGATTGTGCTCAAATACCTACTACATTAGCTCTCGTTTTCTGATAGCCCTTGTTTTCACCAATAAATATAGTCTTTATGGACACATATAAATCAAGTTTTTAATGCACTATTGCAGTTAATATTAATAACTTGCGTCCAAGCAGGTCGTAAAGAGAAGGTTTACGCTTTATGACGCATGGTCGGTGAAATATGTCCCATTTACACATCCCGTGATATGTTAATAGGTCTCAACGAAACAAAATGATGTCTTGCTTTAAAAAAATACAGTACTTTCCGCACCGCGGTTTCTTCCTTTTGCATCCAGCAAAATCCACTCAGCGCTTTCCACAAATCAGCCGCATACTCTCATAAATCATTATCAAAACTCAATACCCAATTACAATCGGTAATTAATAATGCAATACAGGAGACAACCAACAAAACAATCCAAATCGAGATAAGCAAAGTTTATTTACATTATACACAACAACTCACCGAAATCTGAAGTTAGTTCGCAACTTGCTATCGTATCTCTGTGCGCAGTATCTTTCGGGAGCTAGTGTAAAAGTTCAGCGCAGTTGCATCGCATCGCGATAGGGCCGGGCGTCTGGAGATCGCGAACGTATAAAATTTTAAACTTAAACTAACTCCTAGACTAAACTGTTCAACATTTTTCATGTGATGCAAGATACCCTGGTCGAGTAACGGTGTGGACGATAAAGGCCGCCTGTGATACATGAGCGGGTATTAAACTGATTCGCATCAGTTATTTAGAGGCTGTCTTTGCCTATAGCTAGCCGTGTCCGGGTACAGCACTTTAAAGGTCCTTAGAGTTATGAAAATTAAGAATACTTTTTTTACTAAGCGAGTATTTGATAAGCAAGCGAAACCTTGTCAAGGAAACCGTCTTAAAATTGCAGATGTCGGAATATACCTATATATGCTGGTGAGGGTTTTTGGACTTGAGGAAGATAGTTAGAAAGGCAAGTACAAAATACTGCTATAGTTTTCTCAAAGTTTTCCTTTACTAAAAGCTCAAGCTTATTAAAGGATTGAATTACCACAGATGTATAATGATAATAAATTTCGAAATAAAAGAGAATAGGAAATTAAAACAAGACCTATTCCACAGGACTTTCCCTGGGCCCGAGTATAGAAACTAACCTAGATATTAATTTACATAAATGTAGTTATAAAAAGAAAACAACACTTTTAAATACCATTGTTTAAATTTGATTGTACCGATTTTGAAATGGTATACTTGTAGTAGGCCGAAAGGACATTGATTACATACAGGTCATGAAACATATATTTTAGAGTGGAAAACAACACTGAAATATTTCAAATTAATAATTTTAAAAAAATAGCATTAAAAATACGGGTCAACGTAAGTTTAACTGAGTACCTATTACGAATAGATTGCTCGCTTGTTAAAATCCCCCACTACGGCCCCATCACTACGTTTCAGAGGAAAGGCTTTTACCAGAGATTTATTTGTAACGCTGAGGCGCCTGAAAATTTGTAGGATTATTAATAATTATGTAAACCTACTATTCGCCATAATATACCTATTCAAAATCACCCTGTATACTAATAATTGATACAACCAAAGGGCTTATCAAAACACGTACTTAATATCATAACCTATATAATAACTAGGTATATATTATGTTATATTTGGGAGTGCATAGTGTATTCAGAGACATCGGCGGCGATACGTTTGTAGATACGCCCAAACTTCGTAAGATCCAATACGAACAACCGAAAGTTGTTCTAACTTCGTATGGTACAAGTGACGAGAAATACGCGGGATGTTTGAACGTGACAATGAAAATTATTCGTGTATTAACCACTGCATGGATTTATTGTCGCTGTTTTTGTTAGTTATAATTTTATTGTGAAACTAAAAGGTGGTTATGATTAGTATTCAAATTAAAACGACCCTTCTTAGAACTTTGTATGTAATGATTTTATTATATTATTATTTATTTATTTATTATGTACCTATAGACAGCGGGATTATAATGTTTGGCCACCTTATACGTCACAACGAACTAATAAAAAACATCATAGAAGGAAAGATAGAAGGAACGAGAGGAAGACCCAGACTGAACTATATAGACCAAGTGAAGGCAAAAGTGGACGTCGTGTCGTATAGGGAGGTTCAGGAAGCAGCGGTCAACAGGAAGAAGTGGAGGAAGCTACACCGACAAGAGCCAGGCTCTTAAATATAGAAGAAGAAGACAGCGGGAGTGAATTTGTTTTATAATATGTAAAAAAAATATATTTTTGTAGTATACAAAGTGCTCATGATGCATAAAATTAAATTATAGTGTACCTAATTAATTTGAAACTTCAACATCATTTTTGCTTAACCTACAGTACTAGTAAGGAATAGTGCCACAGACACCAGCGCCTGAGGTTACTTTTTTATGAGAGAAATCCTCATGGGATACCCAGCTGCCCCAAGGTAAGAGGCTAGGTTATGCTGGACTCGTACCGGCTAAAACCTTATGTTACCTCAAAAACTCATTTTTTCAGTTTAGGTCCTAATAAGGCCCTTATGAATGTCAACATTTACAATAGACTCTATGACATTTCGAATGCATCAAATCCGCTTTCAGCGTATAACTTGTAACCTTCCAATTCGCCCACAAGCGTTGCAAGTAATACGCTTTAGATGCACTTGTAATTAAACTGTTATGTTAGTTTGTGTGTCTAATGTCGCGAATGTCTCGCTAATGTAGCGCTAATGTTGCTACGTGAGAGATAACATTGTTGCTTACGTCGCGTTTGTTGTGCCATGATGCGATTTGATATTTTACTATTCGACCTTTAATTTAAGTAGGTAATTGAGTTAATTTTTTTTTTATCATACAGGTAACATGTAGGTAGGTTTGCGTTCTTTGCTTCATTCATTTTTTTTTTATTCATATGGTTGCATCTACACCCTTTTGACTAGTTTGCGCAACTTCCTTTAGTCGCGAATGAATTAAATATTATCCTAAAAGCTTTTACAAAGAATCGTGGTATTATAACACGGGTATAAAAAGTACAAAATTTGTTTTGTAATTGTCATGTAAGACTGTAGGTCGTAATATAAGTTTTTGACATTGTAGGAGACAAGGACGCACTTGAATGAAGTATTATAGTAATATTTTTAACTTAGAAAACGATAAGGAAACAAATATAAATACCCATTTGAAAATACATTTAGATCCACTTAAAAAAAATGCGAATTTCAATAGAGACGGACTCTAAACTGAATAAATGAGTTTGAAGTTTTAATTTCAGCTAAGGATATTACTAAATATCTCTAAGATTCCAAAAGACTAACCCATCTTTTAACTGACCGATTACACTTGACCCATTAGCTATAACCCTTTTAAATATTCAACATCAAACCTCCCAGGTTATAGTATAACCAAGTTAATTACTCGCATTCTTCAATAACACCTAATGGCATTTTATATCTATTGAGATAGGTTGGTCTAACAGTAAAACATTAATTTTGTGCCCCATCCGCCGTTATCTGCGGGATAAGCTTAAAACATTCGGATAGCTGAGACAAATGAATCACTTTGCCATTATGGAGTTAGTACGTGGCGTACGACGCGGGGAAATATGTCGGGTGCGTGTCGTTGACGTGTCGTTAGGATATAGATTATACAATGTATTGTAGTAGAATTTTTGGTGGGAACTTGCGAAGTGACATTGCGTTTTGTGTATTTCTTAAGTTTTATTGAATATTATTTGCGATATTTTGTCCAATATAGATCAAAATACAAGTGCACCAGTGGGGTGAAATGAAACGATTACGTGGCTTTTCAAGTTGTCTCAAGAAGTCCGTGAAAAGTTTTAGTATATTATAACGACTACCATTGTAAAACCTAACTTAAACTGACTGATTAAGACTTGAAGATGATTTAACATGACTTGAACTTTACTAGAACTTTGAAACTTGAGAATTTAATGAAGAATATAAAAAGAACTACATTGCTCAACTTGACACTGGCAAAATACACAAAGTGTGACGCCAAAAAAAAGCTCTACTTACAATTAGTTAGGTGCTTGGGATCGGGTAATCGTGTGTAATAATGTCTTAGGATAGGTAAGTATTAACATAGCTTAGCTGCTGTATTTCACTCACTCGCAAAAACTGTAGGTATTTCTAAAAGTAGGATGTTCTAAAAGTAAAAGAACTCTATGTCGAATAGATAATCTTAGCATACAATTGTTTTAAAATTACATATTTGTCTCAATAGACTTTGATTATTATTTTATAAAGTAGGTAGTGTCTTCACCTTGAAAAATGTAGATCAAGATTATACCTATTATTATTCTGTAGGTAAATACATGATTTGCTATCTATACTATATTTATCAGTCGTAACGTTTCCAGTTATTTCAATAATAGTTCCAAATTAGTTTTTTTTCTTATTTTAATACTTTAAATTTATCATATATTTGCAATTAAGATTTTTACATTGATAGGATTAAATCTCTAAAAAAATATTGAATAAATATAATGGATTTTCATAGTCTATTTAAGTATTATTTTAAAGATGGGAATCAAGCCACAAGAAAAAAAACATTATTTGGCGAGTTTATCACAGTGGGTCATTAAACATCGTAGCCATGACGTAGTCGTCACAAACAGTGTAAATCGTCCTCCGCGAGGGCTAAAGGTACATAATATGTGAGATTGCGCCCGCGCAGATAAGTGGGAGTGCTTTTAGAGATAAGGCCGGTCGTGCGCGAACGAAAAACCGTATATGATTTAAGCAAGCAATCTGTGATGCGAATTTATCTCGTGTTAAATGTCAGCAGATGGGGTTTTTTTTAAAAGTGATATATAAATATTATGATAAGTGATCAAGTCGATGCGGATTGTAAAAGGGTCTATAAGTCCCGTTTCATGGTTAGATTTGTTTCTACTGGCTTTTATGTAAAAATTGATATAGATAACGTGTTCCATCTATAAATTATTATTAGAAGGTTGGTACTTATTTAAAAATATAATTCATAACACTTGTAGCGAAATACTGAAACGCTATTCACATTTAAGTTTTTCTTATGACGTCATTTGACAGTGCAACCACAATAGAACTGTGAAATGACGACATATGCACAACAAGCTATAATTAATCTAATAATATGCCGAACAAGCCAAACAACACACCATACAACAATCATAAACGGACAGAGCGAACTCAAAAAGTGACTCTTCACAAGATCGCGGCGTTAGTTCCAATTTTGGCCACGTGCCAAAACATCCTTGTCGCACTGTAGCTGAAGTACAAGTCGCAAAACTGTCAGAAAAAAACAATTGTCAAATAGTAATCAATTCGTTGGAGTGACCGTCAGGGCAGGTGTTATCTGGCCGCCCAGCGCCAGGCAAAGGGCAGGTATCACTCCATACATCGCCGCTGGGCGGGCGGGTGCTATCGTCACCGCTCACTCGCACTCGTTTATTCATCAGCACATGTGCACATGTTATGAATTTACAGTTTTTCATAATTATGATTCTAAAGTTAGAATAATCGTGGCTTACTCCTGACACGACATATTCGAGTACGAATTGACACTAATTCGTTTTTTTTTCGACTTACGTCTTACTATGTAAATCAAATAAAAATAGCTGGTACCTGCTGGCCGCAAATAGCTCAAGATAGAGACACATATTCTTTAGAGGAGGCCTTCACCTTCACTTGAGGAGGGGTTCATGCAAACAAACTTCTATACCATAATTTAAACTTTTTTTTTTAGTTTTTATAATACAAAGTGCGCTTGATGATATCTAGATTTAAACTTTTTTTTGTATTAAGTGAAATACGTGTAAAAAACATAATTATTTCTTTTTTCTTTTTCTTTATCTTTAAACATTGTATGTAAACCTACTGTTGCATGGAATAAAAGGCTTATTATATTATTATGTAATTCAAATAGCTGATATACTAATATAATAAAGAGATAATGTTTGTAAGGTCGGAGTTAATCTCCGATTCTAAATATTCTTTCACTAATAGCATAGAATAAATAATAGGAAGCTACATTAAACAAATGCTATACTACTTTTTTTATCCCAGTAAAGCTTATCGTTCTGAAAACATTGACAATACATCTTCCATCGAGGTATTTCATGAACCCACCTGACCGGCCACATAAACGCTAAGTATTAATGGCCAATTTTCACTTATCCGCGCATCTATTTACCTTTTAACCGCGTGTCTAAGTCAAAAGAGCGTTATCAGTTGGATGCATCCATCAAGGGCGAGCGCCGCCCGCGTTATCACCCCGCCGCACCCGACCCGGTGTCGCGTTTTATTCACACATAGTTAGGGTTGCTGATGCTGGAAAATCAAACACCAATAAAGGTCGTTATATGGTACTTAATTTCAGGTCGACTAGCTTAGAAATACATCATAATAATGCAGAAAAGTTAAAACTATACTACTCAACATTTCTAATTAAAATTTTCAAACGACTAGGTTCACTTTGACGTCTACCACAGAATACTTAAATATGTTAGTACAAGCATCTACTTTTAAATGAAAACTACCGTGTAGTGACAATTTTATAATTTTATAGATAATTTTGGATAAGAAACATCTAATGCTATTAATGTGGCGGAACTATCCTCCATGAAGAAAAAAGATTAATATATTTATTTTATCTCTACAAAATACAAGTTTATTAGTTGTGTCAGTGTCAGTCACAGAGGGCCTACTCCGAAAATCGGTACACGATAGTCCGATCATCGTTGTTCGTTCGCTCACAATTTACATCTCGTCGGTTTGCTGCAATTCTATTGGTTAATAATTTGACAACGATGATCGGACTATCGTTTTTCGGAGTAGGCCCTCAGAAACTTAAAAATGCTGTATGCTTGTTTACCGACATCTATCTTCTAATCATTTCTATTAACGTCTAAGTAAAATATTGCTTAGATTAAAAATTTACATTTTCAGATAGAAAATAATCTGGTGCGTGGCAACCCTACACACACTGACACAAAGGCTGCCTATTGCCTGTTTAAGCTCAACACTTTGAAGCGTTTTTAATGTACCGACACTAAGCCAACAGAGTATTAAAAGTTTTTCCGAAACTGTTTTTGTGACTCGAGGCGTTTTTTCTCAAAAAGTGTTTATGTATCAAATGATGTTAGTTTTATTTTATATTAAAAGTTTGGTACTTGTTTTGTGAATGTAATCATATGTAAGTAGGTAACTTAGTAGAAGAATAGAAAATACACCATATGACATTGCAATAAGGTTCATCTGAATCTACATACCTATACTGAATCATAGATTAAACAGATAAATTTTATTGCAAAGATATAAGACTCATTTTCATATCTTTCTGGCTACTGCCACTGCACCAAGCTAGAACGTAAATAGTGTAAAGTCTTGTGATGTATTTGGGAGCAATATAAATCATTTACATCTTCTAAATAGACCATAATGAGCCTGTCAAAAATTTATTTATCTATGGTACCTACTATATACAGACTTCGCCATTTCCAATCCCATATAGTACTTCCAGTCCATAAAATAACAGTTATATTACAAATCTTCATTTTTGAATTTTATTTTCGACTAGCAACCCACCCCGGCTTCCCACAGCTTTTCTAAACTATAATATGCTTGTATTATATATATAAACCTTCCTCTTGAATCACTTGAGTTGAGTAGTTTAAAAGATCTAAGCGAACAGACAGCGGAAGCGACTTCATTGTATACTATGTAAAGGTCCCCCTATGTTTTCAATTGACACAATTTAAAAAATAAACAAGTACAAGTTACATCTCGTCTCGCACGTACGGCTTGGGCGGGCGCGCGGGCGGTATCTGCGGGCTGCAGATCACCGCCGCCCGCCCTCGGACCGCGCTAATAACTTGTGATATAGCCACCCGTTGCACTTTGACACTACATTCACTTATAATAAGATACAGATTATAGTGTGCGTTAAGTATTATTAGTAAAAAAGAAGATTAGATTAGTCGATACTAATATTATGAAAAGGTAATGTTTGTAAGTTCGGATGTAGGATAATATTCAGTTTCAGGAGGCCTATATAATACCTATTCGTTTTTACCCTTGGTAACAGAAACAGTGTTGTCATTGTAATGAATTAGTGGAATTGCCGCCCAGGTTCGATTAAAAAAAAAAATCACTAATAGGAAGCTACATCATTCCCGATTTGTCCAGTAAGGTTAATGAAGATTCCAGGCTATCAATTACTAACCATTCCAAAATAAAACAACATTCCTAGTTTATAAAATAAATAATAACCTAATTAGTACACAAAATAAACATTACTCATCACAAAACATACGAACAATCATATCGCAGATCTCCATTAAAATCATTAAAAACAGGGGACAGAAAAAAAACATAATCACTGATTTGAAAACCGACTTCATCCCATTTGCATGTGTCCATTAGCATTAAAATCGTAAGATTATCTCGCAGTCAATAAAAACCGGGTCCGGTCCGATAAATATAGGAACAATAACCTTAAGGTAATTAGGCAATAAATTCATCAAGCAGATATGGAAGATATAAGAGGGAAATGGTTTGATTTGTTTTGCGACGGACGGACTATGCGTTGTGTTTCCATAGTTGGTGGTGGTACGTTATTTTGTCTACAGTAATATAAAAAGAAAAATTGTAATAAATAAACTCTTGATATCTTACACCACTAGAATCCTCCATTCACTGAGTAACTATAGACTATATTTTATTAAAAAAAAATACAGATTCCACAGAAAACTCAAATAATGTAAGACAAGGTGTATCCTTACATCACGCGAATCGCGGGTGAAACTGCAATGCGCAAAGCTAGTCTAAATACCTATATAAAAGAAAAACGTGAAGACTGACTCACTCAGTCAGTCTTCACTGATCTAAATCTAATAAAAATTCTTACCTTGATTTATTTACGTGATCCATAAGAATGAGAGAAAGAAAAATAAAATTTCTTATATAAGACCCCAAGGAGGGGTATGAAAAGCCTATTCACTGGCCTTGAAGACATCAAAGTTATATGTGTCAGGAAACACAGACCCCGGGAGTGAGTTCCACTTCTTTGCAGCATACACAAAACAAAAAAACCAACTACATACAAAAAAAATAAAAAATTTACATTAAATAGCATCCTAAGTTAACTGAATAGCGCCACTCTTTTCTCTGATTGTTGACGTTTTTAATTCTCGTAACGTATGCAAAAGTGAAAACGCGAGCCCTCGAAACCTCTGATAAGACCACATTCAGTTTTATATTTACCCGCGCGATAAGGCGATGCCTGCAAATCGATTAGCCTCTCTAATAAACGATATCTATCTGTACGTCTGTTTATCCGCTTAGGAGTGGACCGCTTCACTGCGAGTCTGGTTTTGTTTGATCATAGTTATGTTTGACCTTTAATATGAGTTCAATGACCAAGGTTTTATGATTTATGTCTTTTCAGAGGTCATGTATGTGAGTTTCTTTATTCTACCATAACTTTTAAATGCATGAACAGAAATCTGTTCATGTATGAGGTATCCTTAGAATCCTTACATCATCCAGAGTGACACTAGCTATAATTCATCCTGGAACATCCTGTCAAATCTCGGAAATAATCGGATCTAGGAACACATATAATATTATAAGAGAGGTAGAGCATAGCGATTTTTCGCTTGAAGAGCAGCTCGACTGGGGAAGTACCTCCACCTTACAGATTATCGCAGCCAAATAACTTTGTTGTGTTCCTGCGCGTGAGTAAGGTCGCCAGAGCTCATCGGGGTGGAGGGTAGGGTCGGCAATGCGCGAGTGGTACCCGGGGCGCGGATTAGTATATGGTATCTGTCCCGGGTGTCGCTAGCGTACCATCAGGCGGGACGTATGCTGGTTTGCCGACTTTGTTGTATAAAAAAAAACATTAAAAAAACTATGAATGAGTATACAATATGTAATGCCGACGATTTCAAACCGAAATTGGTATAGGGACAAATATTAAAATAATATTACATGTTTGCTTTGCTGTGGGTATGGGTCTGGCTGGCTACCATCGTCAAGTTAAACTATCACCAAGCACTTATCAGTGAGTTCCAGCAGCATCACTTGTGAGCTAGTTCCATTGTTGGGTAATCTGCATAACACCTTCTGTCACATCATCACTTGTCATCGTGAAAAAATCTCACAATCTAAAGGTTTTTTTTTGAAAGGACTAAAGTTGGTAGCGTCTGATGGCTGCTCCAACCTTACCGGACAATCGGCGAGCGCAGAGAGCTCTTAGCCGGGTAACATTTAGGTAACCACGCCTGAGGGCACCCCCGAGTGGGGTACGAACCTCAGCTCAGGGCGTTACCGGGGGAAGGGGAGGACTTTGTACGAGTTACGACTAATTGGGGGCGGTCGGATTACTAATGGCAGCTCGGGCCGCTTGAACGGGACGAGACTGAGTGGCTGAATCTAAAGGTAAAGAAAGCAATGAAAAAAAAGGTACGACGACAAAATTTAAATCTGAAAACAATCTGTTATTACCCTTGGCTACAGGGCGAAGGTGAAACACACATAAATAGTTACTAAAATGTATAAGTAGGTAGGTACTTAAATATCACACGCAAAACGGATTATAAATAGCAAACAGAGAACCAAACGTTAAGGCTGTAAGTAGACACTATCACCTCCGCCATGGTGCCGTCAAATTCACATTGTCCGTATAAGTTGGCATTTAAGATAGATCGCCCACCCACGTCACTCAGATAGCATAGGACATACCTTGGAGATAGGTTCGGGCTGGCTCGGGTCGTGTCGGGCGGCTTCGGGCCCGCTCGCTGCTCGCTCGTAGATGCTCGTGATTGTGCCCACGCGCAGAGATTGAGGTGTGGAAATTTGTTCCATTGTCATATTTCAGATTTAGATATTTGATACTAGAAAATTATTGGAGAGGATTTTCGTAGGCTTTTTATAGGATTTTAGAGAGGTTTTGTTTGAAATATTGTAGTACTCATTATAAATAATTTTAATTCAGAAAATGGGGAAAGAAAATCGTGTGTACATTTTTTATTTTACTTTACTATATGGCCTGTGTTTGACCACAATATCTCCATGTCAATGATGATATGGCCAAAGGTGGTAGCCTAAAAGAAAACCTAGCTCTTAAGTGCAACTATCAGACAGAACACACAGGTAAGTGGGTGGCTATAATTTTTCCCATCAGTAATGTTACATGCTTAAATTAAAACCTAAAAAACACAAATTTATTAAAACATCCTCAATTCAAATCAATTTATTCAAAACAAAACTTCCCAAACACCATTCCTTATCGTATTCCGATGCAACATCAAATCGGGAAAACGAAAGTTCACCGATGCACTGCGGATGGAGGGGTGGGGGTGGTGGGGGTGCGATTCCGATCGGCTATTGGCTGATAGAACAGATTTATGGACCTGCTATCTGAACACTGTCTTAATTTACAACGCTACGTTGTACAGACTTTGCAATTGCGATCGAGGTGCGGTCCAAAACTCTTTGTACTAATTTGTGATTAAACTATTAATTTGGCAGTAGTATAGGTACCTAAGAATACAGTTTTGTAGTGTGGCAGTCTGTAGAGAATTTATGTTATGTGGATATTACTATTAGGTATATCTCACCCATATTACCTACAGGTTCTATTTTCTTTTTATTATTACATTTCAATTACATGCTCAAGTTGTCCTATAGACGGAAAAGCGCATGAAAAGTCACAGTAGGTATTCTAGACAGTTCTATCTCTTTTTTTGTCAACAAAACCTGATAAAACAATCAGTACAATCTGAATTCCAACAATTTCAAGACACTATAAACAATTATAAGCTAACATTTAGCACCCTACAGACAAAGTCTATCGGATCTGAAGGCGCGGCGTCTGCGCATATCGCTTATCGACAACACGTGTTGAGCGCTGCGCGGTTCAACGTTCACGCTCGCTCCAGATGCTTGAGATACTAGCGCTTTTAGCCACGCTAAGATAACGGCAGTCTATAGATACTTTAGTCTATGGTGGCTCTATTTTGTATCTGAAACGGGTTAAGTGGTTTTTTTTAACGAAGCTTCCCAAGCAAAATGAACGTAGTAGGTTATGAGTTCGATTTTTTGGGTTCCATAGTAATAACCTCTGCTGAGTTTGGGATCAGGGGCTCTACCGCGTATCTTTGATGGGAATCGTAATGAACATCATTATTGAAAATCGTCTAATGAGGGCTCAACACGCCCACAAAATGGTATTCGTCGTCATTAGATGAAATCATTAATGGTATTTACGTTTACCACCAAAAGATACGCAATAACCCGGCAGTGCTCTGAGCATGAACCAGTTTGACGTTTCGAATCGATAACGTAAGCAGTTTTTGAATCGAAAATAAGTATAATATTTTTATTACATTTTGATTAAATTTTATGCACTTAATGTTATACAAAGATATAATATATATAAGATAAAAGGTAATCAGATAAAAAGTTAATTTACTTACGTTTCGATTGATACGTCAAAATATTTCGTGCTCTAATCACAGTTAGCCGTGTGGCGTATGTAAAGACAGGTCAGTTTATCATTTTCTGTAACGTTTTCTACGTCAAGAAACTGCAAACTGTCGAAGTACAGTAACATGCAAAATTCATTTAGCACCACTGGCTAAACACAAGGAGAGTTGGCAGTCCTCAGAGCTTCTCTAACAAAGGTACGGTCGTGGGTGCCACTGATACGGATCGAGGCATTGTCGGGCACTGCAAGACTTGGCTCTAATAGATTTGAGTATCACTCCCTTGTACAGAGGAAGTACATGTTAGTTGGCCTTTGATAACTATCTCGGTAGGTGATTGGTTTTGGAAACGAGGAGTTCAAAGTAATAATAATATCCTGGGATATCCTTCACACGGTTATGTGATCCAAAACTAAGCAAAGCTTGTATCTACTATGGAAACCAATATAAGAATTATGATTGCAATTTTTTTGGAAAAAAAGAATGAAAAGACAAACAGACATGTTCACACAAATGTTTGTCTTGGATGGGAATCGCACCTACGACCTGCAGCGTCATAGGTGGTGTCTCAACCGCGCCAACTGGCCTGTTTGTACTACGATAATGTATAGATTAAGAAAATACTTATGCGTTTGATTGCAATTTTCTTTTTATTTAGAATACCTACCATAATTACCTCTTACCGGTAGGTATAACTAGGCTAGCAAGGTAAGGTAGGTGCGGGTGACAGTAGCCAGAGGGATATGAAAATTAACCCTATGACATAGCAATAAGGATCATCGGAATCTACATCATCATCAATCATAGATTAAACAAATGAATTTTATTTCAAAGACTTAAGGCTCATTTTCATCTCTCTGGCTAATGCCACCCAAACAACATCGTAAAGAGTGTAATAGGGTAGTTAACTGACATATCAAATCAGCTACTTTTTAACAAATGTCAAAACGATAGTTTATATGGAATTGTGTATTAAATATTTACTCTTTGACGTCATAGTTTCACAGCATCAAATCATCTCTTAGTGGTTCCACTGGTAATTAAAAATCATAAAAAGCATTAAATGTACAACATATTTGATATTTCCACGTGTTTTTAGATGTTTTACGCAGTGGTTAGTGTTTGGTTATTTATTTTTGACACTGTCAACTACACTATTACTTAAAAAAAAAAAACAAGCAAAAACGATAGCATTCTTTTCCTAAAGTCAACTCTACAGTGGTAAAATATGAGGTAAGCGCATGATTAAGTAGGTAATACAACAATATTATTATCACAGGCATCATAACACGATATTAACGGGCGAGGCCGGGCGCACCCACTAGTGGCCACTTATCTACGTAAATAATTAACTAAGTTATATAATCTGCATAATTAGAGCTTAATGAAAACTGCCATGTCATCTTTAGATTAGAAAATCAAAGTTTTCAATCAATTTAGATGGTGCATGTAAACATCGAGTATTAATAAAGCATCATTTGAATAGAAAAGTTTACAGTAAATTGTTGTACCTAAGTATATGGTGCCAATTCCACACAAACTAATTTAATTACATTTACCAGTGGTGAGTGGTGAAATTATGGCGAGGGTAAGCCGTTCAAAAAACACCTGTAATTTTATAATTACATTGTATTTTAAGCATGATAGAAGTGGCTTTGATATGATGAAAATGTGGGACTGGGATTCCTAAAAGGTAAGCCGATGGGAATCGGCTTTTGTATGGACCCTTCGCCACTATTTACTCCGATTGCTTGTTTCAACACTTTCAACGGGAATTTGTCTGATCTTTATTGGTCACGATTATTTATCCGCAAATAACTCTCAAACTCAAAAAACATTTATTCAGTTTAGGCCCTAATAAGGCACTTAAGTACGTCGAAAGTGAGATTGTAGTCAAAATCCTGGCCAAAATCAATGTCCTACATTATTTACGTTTAATAATTAATTAAAAGATTTAGGTCGAGGGCTTACTCCGAAAAACGATTGCAGCAAACTGATGAGACGTCATTTAGTGCAATTCTATTGGTTCATAATTCGAAAACATGATCGAACTATTGTGTACCTATCGTTTTTCGTAGTTGATCCTCTGATTCTCCAATCCAATGTTCCACTTACCCTTTAATAAACATATCAATTAACCTCTAAAATGCAATCTTTGAGGGACTGCGTGCGTGTTGATTTTGAGTCGTAAATAATCGGAAATTGTCTGCGCTTCGCTTTAGTGAACTTGACGCCCCCGGCTCTCCCTCTGCTGTTAACGATTACTAATGAAACATTATTAAAACATCATTGGCCCTATTTACAAGCTTTTATTTAACTTGCCATGGGCGACGATATCCGAGAAATGATTATTCTAGATTTAGTTTTCCTCGTTCGTTCGTTTTTCTCATTATTTGTTGTAAGAGATTTGTAAAAAATATATTGTTAAACTAGAGAATATTTGACGAGGAATAGTTTTCATTAGTAATGTCAGAAAGAAACATAAATTTGCCCCTTTTTAAAACTAATATTTGGGCCATCCAATAGAAAGGGAATGGTATTCTTCCTTGTTTTAAAAAGGTTAGTTTTTTCTAAATGACATAAAACCGTATTTTTTATTAAAATTGCGCCTCTCCTGTCTCGCTTGTCTCCGTCAGTTTAGTAAGGGACGGTGTCATTCGTTATCTTGTAAGTGAATTTTAACTCACTTCCCAGTGGTCGATTAATCTGATAATGTAGGTCCGATGACAATACAATAATTATGATGTCATTGAGCTAGCCTTAGGTTTATGTACCTTCACATAAGACTTTCTTAGTCAACTATAGGTATGGTTAAATGGACCTAGCAATCTTGACTCGTAAGAATTCATACGTTGTCGATATGCTACATATAGATGTAGGAACACCAACTAACTGGAACATGCTTCCGGCATCTTATATGACACTTGAAGTCAAAAAGCATATTTTTGGCAAGCGTGCTACATATTTAACCTACTCCCAAGAGAGACAAATACGCTGTAGCATAGACAATATAGCACTTAGGGATAATGTAGCTTCCTATTAGTGAAAAAAATTTCGACCGGAACAGTAAAAGCTCCGGTGATTATTTCATTATAATATTAATAGATAATTTCTGAACCGATTTCGAAGTTAGTAGTATTATTAGAATTCTTCATTCTTATACTTAATCCAGATCTAAGTGAAGGAAAACATCGTGAGGAAACCATAGCACGGGGGTAGGGTACTTTGTAGTCCCGCTTGGCTGGCTACCACTCTCAAGTTGAAAATCTGTCGCCAAGCACTTGTCGGTGTGTACCGACAGCTGCACTTGAGAGCCAGTTCCCTTCTAGGCTATGTGTGCTTACCATCATCGTACACATCATCACTGACCACGGTGAGCTTGTAGTCAAACACAGTCAACAAAATTGTCAAAATGACGAAAAGATCATCACAAATTTAAATAATTTATATTTGCTGTCATGTACTTTTTAATTTGTTTTAGTACACTTTAGGTATTAATTTCTCAAAATGACCGACAAACAAAACCATATCTCACCAAAATATGAGTATTAAACATAAACAAATGATAAGGGAGGAACACATAGGTGCGTTGACACGGGCCATATTCGCGCACGCACGTGACGATCGCGTGACATGACGTGATGTCACGATAGTGAGGATAACACTTTACTGTCAGTGGCACGCGACGTAATGTCGCGTAGAGAAGCGTACGGTAGCGTAGAGTATCTACACGTGCGAAGAAAAGTGAGAAGTTTTGTGGGTGGCCGTTTGTGGTGCATGTTTGGAGATGTAGCGATTTTTTCACTAGTTACCTACTGTAGGTTAGTACAGTTACAGTTACATATAATTCGAAATGGAATATTTTCTAAACCATGTTGGGTCCTAAGCAAAAATTTTAAAATAGATTGAATAATTAATGTTTTTCCAAACTGTGTGCGCAAATAGAGAATAATACCAGAAACAGAAATTAAATAATTGCTCGAGCAAAATGTATGAAACATTTTTTTCCGCTTTTATAGAGTAGGTCGTAAAATAAGTTGTAGAGAAATCTACCCGGAACCCATTTCAAGATTCCATACGGTATAATATTGTCTTCGTAGACACTATACTGAATAAGCTTTAAAGAAGTGTTACAAAATATTGTTAAATTAGAATTAAACGAACCTTGTTTTTGGGCATTTCCTCCCGTTTCAAACTAATTGATATTATTACCCTACCCTCAGCGTAATCAAGCCCCTCCCAAATCAAAATCCTGAATCCGCTACTACCCCGTGACCTATTGACTCATGAAATTCTCCTTATACATTGTACCACACACAGAACCATACGTCCCTGTCATCGATGTAGGAAACAGAGCCTTAAATAGATTATACACGATAATATTATTCGCATAGTTCTATTTGGTGACGCCGCACGCCATCATATAACTTATCTATTTAAATTACCATAAAGTGTATAAGCTTCACATTGTAACAAGTTCATTTATTAGCTCGAATTTGAGCTTAAAAGCTTATTTAGCCTTTCGCCTGGTAGATACTAACAGCGTCTTGACGTCACTAGTCCTGATTCTATTGTTTACATACTAAACTGATTTAATCTTTTTTGCTTTCAACAAACTTGAAAGGGATAAAATCAATTTATTTCTGTCAAAGGCAATTGTAGCTGGTCCAACTGCATTAACGTCGACCGCACACCGACTGCAATTGAGAATCCTTCTGACACATATTCATAACTCAAAATTACGATATATGTCATTTTCTAATGACAACAAATATTTTGAAGTTTTAGTAATTTTTTGTACTAATGGCAGTGTTTTTTTTTTAAATATACATTTATGTGTTTTATTATCTTATCCTAGATGGCATTTTATCCTAGGGTGTGTTGTCAAAACTCAGTGGTTTTTTATTGATAAGCGCGTCAGGGCGCGGTGTGCGTGCGTGATAACAATCGCTTCCGGGCCCTCAGGCCTCCAGGCCTCCTGGCCTCCCTCGATCCTCATACAACATACATACGTAATGCGACAATAATAAAATATGAGACATTTTGAAACTATGCCAGCTTTGGAAAATTAGGCCGTGCCTGTTGAAAAGTTTACAAGGTCGTGGGGTAATTTTCTATTATAAAGAAAAGGTATTAAGGCTACTTTAAATATTACGAGCTCATGAATACTTAGAGGCTCATAGGTAAGCATTCATATAATGCGACAAGGATGTTTTGGCACGTGCCCAAAAATCAGAACTAACGCCGATATCTTGTGAAGAGTCACTTTTTGAGAGTTCACTCTGTCCGCTTATCATTGTTGTATGTTGTGTTGTTTTTGCTTGTTTATTTAATCAAATAAACTGAAAGTAATGAGAATTAGTGTCCGATATTTAAAAGTTAAAACGCGCCCTCCTGCTGATGTCTTTCAACTGCCAAAAGATCCTTGTCGCACTGTACCCACTTGTTGTATACACTTTTGGTAAAGAAGGTCTAGAAATAGGTAGTAGGGAAAAGTAATAAAAAAAATACAAATTATTCTATTTTTTCGCTTCTATAAAATCGAAAGTCTTTGAGACTACCTGAATTATGAAACATACAACTAATTCGAACGTATTTTATTTTCAGGTAAGTGCCCCCGCACACGAAGTCGCCGATAAATACTCCGAACAAGGTAATGCGCTTCGCATCCCGCGCTGACATACACTGGAACACGCATTTGCAAGCCGGACTAACATAACGTCCACTAACGACAACAAAATGCATTTTAAATCCCCACTCAATAACACCCGTCTAGAATGCAAGCATCCTTTACAAAGTGGCCATTCAATTTTTTAAACATAAAACTTAATGCGAATAAAAACCAAGATACAAGACAAGCCGAAATAAAATATCGATTTATAACACAATACAATCTATAATCGAGTAAAAAGTAAGGGTGGCCACACATCGAGTATCGTCGCGAACATCGGGCCGGCTGTCCGGTTATTGTCATTCTCGGCGTATCGAGAGCGGCGATCGCGAATTTCGTTTCGATTCGAAAGCGAGGACAGGTCAGTGGACACTATAATGATTGCATCTGTCAAAATTGCATGTTCTTAAAGACGGGCGGGGCGTATTGAAATAAGGACGAGATTTGCATGTCTGATTGGGTACTTTACGACAGATTCAAGAGATACCGATTCTTTATAATAATAAAACAACAAACTATTCCAATCTTGATATAGATCTACGTAGCTATCAGCAAAGCATAGTTATTTTAAACTGTGTATAAAATAATGCAGTTTTTAATCTACAAAACAAACGGGTGACATTATTGTACGACAGTCGTAGCGACCTCGACGCGTTGATGTATTCGTTTTCGATAGCTATTCGCGCCGATGGACGCGTTCCTAATTGCCCCCGCGAAATATCGTTGACATTTCAACCACATATTTTACAACTCTATTTTCCCAATTTAAACTCTATCGTTAAAGTAATAAAGATGAATTGTGGCGTAGAAATAAATTGGCAAGTTGTTTAAGCGGCGTCCGTTCAGATTTATAAGCCAAGCCGCTGTACGCGCTAAGATATTTATTGTGAAAGAACACACGCTTTTGTAGAGAATTTGTAGTCGATTTGTTAACGTGTGGCTTGTCGATGTAGTTTTCTACGCGTTTATTTATCTTGCTAGTAGATAGGTACAGGTAGGAAATTAAGTTTGTGTGAAGCTTTAAGTTTCTTTATTAGCACTTTATTTTTGTTTCTTTTTTTTACATAAAAAGCTTTCTTGGCTAAGAGACTTTTCATACTGCATAGAATTATAGTGAAGTACATCTTAGGTTTTCTACTGGAAGTAAACTCTTAAGCATCTATTCCTATATCTATATCTTAATTTTGATTTCTATTCAATAAAAAAAAATAACTAAACACTTCGCACCTAACTAATACCCACTGCAGTAGTTTATAAAATCCACTTAATCCCAACAAGACACTTCTCGTTTAAAACAACCCTCGCAACAATCGATTCGATTACAAATCACTTGAATCGATTCACTCGATTCATTCGATAAACGCGGGAATTGCACAATTTCCCGCGTATCTCCACAAGGCTGGTTAATGAGAGCGTGGATACCCGTGCCATTGTTTACAGATGCGATCGCGAGTTGTTATCTCAGCTATTTTTGCCCGGTAGCCATGTTTCAACTTATCTCTGTGCATTCGTATGCGATTGTCGATTGTTCCCCCTTTGTCGACCGTTTTCGTCATCTTATTATTGTTGTGCGGTGCAAGAGATGTAGCGTGTACCTATTAATGATGTGGACAATTTAAATTTTGTGCTCTATAAAATAAAACGTGTTTTTTTGCACTTGAATCGATATATACTTTATATATCGAATAAACAGGTTTGTGATACTGATCGGTAGGAACAATTTTATTTTTATGCTGATGCTGTGTGTACCGATTAATCTATGCGATAAAGTAGTACCTATCGATTCGGTACATGACCCTATCACCAAGCATTTTTATCTATGTCAAACCTCCAAAGTATATTTTTAGCATAAAGTTGGTATCACTAGTTCTCCTACAAACTAATCCCTTTCTATATTCCCTCGTACACTAGGCTCATTTTGTTTACCAACTGTATAACGTGCGTGATGTTCCGAACTCCTGATAGAGATCACAGTATGTTGGTACGATTGCACTGATAGTGTTGCTATTGTAATTATTTAGAATTGTTTTTAAAACACACGTAATGTAGATCTCTTTGATTCGTCAGTCATTACCAAAATTGCTAAGCGTGACGGTATTAAGTATTTTGGGAATTCATTTAAGACAAGCGAATAGGATATTATTAACTATGTGTTGTTTAGATTATATTATGCTTACTTCACCTTCGGCTACATAAACCTGTGTAAGTACCTTTAGTAAAAAAAAGTTTTCTAATAAAATATTACGTATACACGGCCACAGATCAAGCTACACATTTTTGTTGCAAAATAGCGCCTATTACAACCTCATAAGGTGCCGCAGTGTGTAGCTTGATCTGTGGCCGTGTGTACATATTTTTTTTCTGAACTAACACAAAATCAAAGCTTATTTATTCGCGTAAGGCACTTTTAATTAGGGAACTTTTAAATCGACTCTACCAACAAGGGTTCGTACACAATGGATTCTTGATCAAAACTCACCAATTTATAAAACTTTAACAAAGCTTACCATTAAAAGCAAAGGTTAAGACCCTTAAAGCACTACAAACGGAAACAAATAGCCGACGCGCACGGACAATAAGAAAACAGGTGCTGAATAAAGCACCAAGCAAATTAGGGCGGGCGAGATCCCGGGATAGTGTGACGCGCATCACGGCGCGGGCGCGACACAAATCGCGCGTTGATCGCGCGTCAATCGCGACGCGTCCCGTCGTAACGAACCCCGCATTGTATGCAGAGTGACCACTGGCATTTGTTTGACTGTTCTAAAGTTAGGTGAAGGTTTCTTTCATACGTATTTGATAATAATGGCATGGTTTTTAAGTGAAATTTTAACTGTAATGTATAACAAAGTTTTATTTATAAAATCCTAATTTTATGCTCTATTATTCAATTAATATTATAATATAAAATAACAATACAAAAGATGTACAATCTTTTATAACCTCAAAACAACTAAAAACCTTAAACAAACTGCCCTGTTTGCGTACAAAATTCCTTATTACCAATTTTTCCGCAATCACCCATATTATAAGTTCCATTGTATGGCCGCGATAGCCCCGGGCTTCGGCTCAAACTGATCCTTTCCTAAACCGTCCCCGCAGCCCTGTAATACCAATACAAACATTTGAAATCAACCTTGCAACTCACATTTTTGTGCTCATAATCGTTCGCCATATCCTAACTTATATGACGTTCTGACATTACGCGCGGAAAGCCTTTCCCGCGTAAGCGCCATCTTGGATTTTTTCAAACTGGATTTTACTGGTATACATTTTAAGGATGTTTTTCGTTTGTATGTTTGAAGTAGCATAGGTCATTTATTTGGTATCCAGGCTGGCGCTATCGGCATCACCTTAATGATGTCTCGATGGTGGATAGCCATTGTGTAGGATGTAAATTTGTAGCCGTCGGCGCGGGTAATGATGTGAGAACAAACTGAGATCCCGATAGCCAGATCTGGATCGCTTTCGGCCCACTGTGCAAGGGATTGTATTCAGCTTTCGGCATTCGGCCTCGACTCGTGCGATCACATTGTTATATTTTTATTTTTCTGCTGAATGTTGAATAGTATGAGGTTTTTTTTTTAATGTTGCCTGTCTTGTAAATCATAAACGTTATCGATGTTTGTGGGTTTATGCTAGCAAAGAAATATGGTAACTTTTTTTTTGTCTCAAGAAAAGTTAAAGCGATGAAGGCTGGGACTCGCGTAATCCAACTGATGCTGTTATGTTATGCGGTTATTTCCACATAATTATACCTATTGCCCATAGTAATTAATTTAATTATTAAAGTTTGCGATCCATTAACGTTATAGAAAAGGCTTAACTAACAAAAACTAAACGCCATTTTCAGACTATTATGCAGAAAACCCTAAACCTTTTTGGTTACACACGAGCTGACAAACAAAACCTTATAGATACAAAATGTCGACCGGCAAATGGCCGCCATGATGGCGTCATTAGCACACCAGTTATCGCACTATTTTGTCGAATAGACAAAATTTTCAGTCTTTCAACGTGCGTCGGCGTTATGAAAGCGATGTAAATGATGTTTTGAGGAAAACACGATAAATAATAAACCCACTAAAATGAGCTTGATGAAAAACGACGCGGTCTATGCGGGCTGTTAATTTTGGAGGGAAATTAGCCCGCCATTATGTGCGGTAGTGATGGCGCTTAATCTTATAAAGAGTCTACTTTACTCAAACATTTGGTACCTACTTTTAGGAACACACCTTTCTTAATTTTCTTGTTTTTCCATCGCATATAGTAATTCTTTATTAAAAGAATTCTTTATTATGAGCTACATGACAGTTAAAGGCTGCTCACTACTATATCAATCCGAATCATTCTATTAAAAACCTACAGCACGTAATTTTTTAAATTAGTAAGAACACGATGGCTGAACATATCATTTACAATCCAACAAAATTTATTGCTGCACATAAATGTAGGTACATAGCAGTGGAATCTACAATTAAGTCACTTAGCTACGACAACAAGCAAGCCATAACATCTTTATCGCTGTGGAATCGATTCTTTTTCTTTTAAATCGAGTGACTACAATCTGAATCGAGCGTGGCGCCGGCCGATCTGTTTTTATCGTTGTATTATCGAAGACTAATGCACTGGCTAAGATAACGCGGACATAAGAGCGGGAGCAGATAAACTCGGTGTGGTCATGTTAAAAATAGTTTACACGCATAGTTTGTTGTCTGTTGCAGGGTTATGGAATTATTAATTTTAAACTTCGAAGAATAAATACTATGTAAGTACCTAATTTTTATAATTAGGTAATTGGATATCTCTCTATTTATTTACTTTCTATGCAAAGTACCTACTTTGAAAACTTTTACAAAATACAATCACTAAAATTAACGCTTGAAGAGTAAGGTTTTTTTTATCAATTACTCAAAGTAAATAGTACACTAACACCCTCTTGGTATAATGATTACAATTTAAATAACTTACCTACTATTTAACAATCTATCGATCGACTAAAACCTGTAGGACGCATGACGCATCTATTTTTAAAAAAGTTTAAAAATTCCTCTAACGAATTCCTTCCAAATTCAAATTCAAACTTATCGAAAGCCGAAAGGAATACATCTTCCTTATTTAAATTGTCATTACGAACTCTTTCGTTCGGCGGTTATCGTTGGCGGTCGGCGCCGGAGAGATGGCAATAATAAAAATTATCTATACAAATGGGCCGGGATTACTCGACGACATAAATTCGGCTCTCGCCCAATGAGTGCGAGCTGGAACAGAAAAGATAAAGGGTCAATGATTTTTTAGAACTTAACGATTTTGGTGTTCTGCTAACTTTTTGATGGCGCGAGATTTCTTCTACAAAAGCTACCAAGAAAAATATAACTTGAGAATTTCTAAACATTAGTAACGAAAGTCTCTCTTGTACATAAATACCTAAATGTTAACATGCAGATCAGCATGGTATTCATAAATAGTACCGACTTCGAAAATATGTTATACAGGGTGGAATTTTGTAATGCCACCTGGAGGCAAGCGAATTTTTAAAAATCTTTAATGCCGTTTTTTTTCTTTTCAAAAATAAAGGAATGTTTCCTTTGAGCAAAATTTTCTATCTAAAGTATTAAGAGTACTTCCCCTCCAGGTGGCATTACAAAATTCCACCCTGTATAAAAAACTCACTTCTGAATATTTTTTATCTTTAAGTATCTAATATTTAATTATATCTAAGTTGAATTTGACACTTTGTGGCTCAATTACCAATAATATGATATCTAATTACATACATTAGTAAATTAGCATTCGATTCGCTAAATCATAATTTGATAAATATTTTAAAATAGATATATTAAAACATTTCGCTCGGGGAATAGACCAATCTTTTTGAGTCCGATCCAGTTAAAAAACGTAACAAAAATCTCAGGTTCGGCCAGCTCGTCGGTATCGGGCGCTCAGCGAGACACCGCCGCAGAGTTATTCGACAAAAATGCTAATTTTCAAATCTCCAACTCTCTGCTTGCCCGCCACAATCGAAACGACACCGAAGGTTTTTTTTATTTTCAAGTAGGTAACATCCCGATTTTTATCCCACACTCGCACATCACTATCGCTGTTATTATTTTCCATTGGCAATTTGACTTCATCGACAAACGCCTTAATCGATTAACATCGTATAAATCGATTGCAATCAGAACAGTTTTCTTTAATTATATAATTTACATTGTGTGGGTTCTGGTATCGATACCATCTCCCGGCCCACGCTAGTAATTTCAAAGATAACGTACAACGATTGCTGGTTAAATGTGAATTTATTAAAAAAAAAACTTCGCGTCGCCTTCATACGTGCTTCATACATTGCATTGAGCATTCGCGCAATAACATTTATAAAACCGTTGTAAAAAATATCATGTCGCCTTGATAACAACAACCGACAAGTTTACGAGATTTATTCATGAATTCAATTGATTTCTTTAGGTTTATCGTGACGATCTGTTATTGTCGTCGCCGTCGGTGCGAGCACCGGCCTAGCCGCGACACTTGAGTCACTCGAGTCGATCGCATGTAATGAAGGGTGTCGAGCTCAAGCAATAATGTTCAATAAAAACTATTTGTGCTTCATGAAAATTGTAATGGTAAAAGAACATCGTATTAGATTGTGAGCTCGATCCATCAAAGGCTCGTTAACACGTTCACATGGCGGCGCGCGGTTGACTGCCTTTTTTTTCCAAACCAGTCCGAACTAGTGTTGCGCCCGTTTTTGTGAGTCGATCGATTGTCGGTAGTAATTGGTATGGGAGTAGCCGATGTTAAACACGATGTTTGACGGTGAACCGAGTTAATTATTTTCGTGTCGTAGGCGTGCTGCGACCGTTTGAGATGCTATCTTGCATCGAGATTGTGCTGTAATACAAAAAGGAAATGGATCATTTTCGACGTGACCGTCTGATAACAATGCTTTGTTAGTTTATACGAGAATATGATCGGTTTAGTTTCAATAAATGATAATTTACTCTACAGCTCCGTACACACTATTATCTTTTACTAAGAATTCGGTTCTCAGCTCGGTGAATACAACCTATTAAATAAAAAGTATCAAGTGAAAATGCGCGGAATGCAAATATATCTAAAGTGAAATCAAGATACTGGCCGCATTGATTCTACAAGTAGTTGTAATAAATGTGCGTTTATTTTTCTCAGTTGAAAACAACTATCGGCGATCTTTTACGGAAGACCGTTATCGGTTTCGCGGAATGTCGCGGGTTCCGCAAATCAAATTACGCATTCCGAATTTCGAACGGCGGACGAATCAAAGACACGACGACTGTCGCTATCTGTGCATTCGCAATCAACATATTAATATTCGATCTATAGCCGAGTCGATGTTCTCGATTCGTATAATTAAAATTGAGATCGATTCGATTGGACGTCGGATTCCGTCACGTTATTCATCATAAGTACCGCCTTCTTTTGACGCCTCCAGCGATGCGTGTACGCAACTTTTAAGCTGTTTATTTATTATATAAGATATTTATCACTTTATCGACGATTTCGCGCCATATTGTGTCGGCCATCTTAACAGAACTGTAAGTGAAGGCGTATTATACTTGCAACAAATATAGGTACTCGTATCATATTATTGAATCAATTACGTTTAGATCAATCTGTTTGCGGAACTGATGGACATACGACTAGGGTTGCCAGGCGCGCATGCCTTTAGCCCGATATTTTAGACTTTCCGTTTGTTTGTCCGGCCAAAACAGGAGTCAGGCTTTTTAATTAGCATATCCAGCTCAATTAGGGATGAAATACCCCACAGTTGCGGAAAACTAACCTAACAGTAGGTAGGTACCTACTTATTAACATCATGCAAAGGTTGCCTTTATATTTGAATAAAATGAAATACTGTCGGACCCAAATGTCTATCCAAATGGCAAAGCCCGGTCTAACGAATGAATCATAAGGCAACCCTAAACAACCAACGATCGATAGCCAAAGAAATGTTCAGAATTATCTGAATGCGAAGAAGAGAATACAGATCTCGACATGATTTAGAGAAACCTTGAAATGTCAAAACCTTATAGGGACAGATTAAAAAGTCGTATTCAAATAACATTTTAATCAAAGTCTCTGTAATCCGGGGGTTATTAATCAAAAGCGGCATACACGAGTCGAGTTATGGGGGGACATATTATGAAATCGCATGTGTTTTTACTGAAGTCGTAGTGGGGGGGGGGGGACTCGTGAGCCCGTGCAACGTATCGTCGCGTTTTGCATAGATTTAAAAACTCGATAGTTATGCAAATACGCCGGTTGCCGTGTTTACTTGTTTCTGAGTTACGGCGTGCCTCAGTAATAGACCCACACGCCTATCAGAATTAGACTTTTTTTGAGAATTGTACCTTTTTTCGCGGTACCGTCGCACGTTTCTGCGATTGGAGATTGCATGTTAACGTACCTATATGTGAGCGAGGGATAGGAAAATTGTTAATTTGCGAAGTGGAAAGCTTTTAAAAAAATCATCCTAAAAAAATAATTTCAAGTGATATCTTTCCTAGATTTTTTATGAAATGCAAACATAATCTTATACGTTTAAACGAGCAATTCTTGTACATATATATAATCTGAATCTCGGAAACGGGTCCAACGATTTTCATGAAATTTAGTGTGCAGGAGGTTTCGGGGGTGATAAATCGATCTAGCTAGGTTTTATTTCTAAAAAACACGATTTACAAAAGAAAATACCGAGTTTGCTCGGTCATCCAGGTAGGTACTGTATATTTAATTAATGGATTGAATTGAGTTATTCCACAGATTCTACATATTTATTATTACAATATTAGTATTTTGTAATTTTTTATTGTAACATTTTTTATATCTAAATATTTTGACGTTTAAAACGTCCTAGCAATGAGTTCATAATCATATAATAAAGACACTTGATTTTTAATACGTTCAAAACAGTGAGTTGGGAAGTCTGAAATGAAAATATAATGTCATGGCAGTAGGTGGCATGGTGTTCACGACATAGGCGTGTATAATTTGCATACCTAGCCAACAAATAATTACTCTACACAAATCATGCCGCCCAGCTATTTCGCGCTAATGCGTGTGCTGACTGGGCACTTGGATTATTCTTTTAATCATGCAGTTATAATTCCTTTGAGTTCCTTTCCTTACCTAATGCAGGATCAGCAGGTCTATTCTAAAACACTCGGATTCGACATCGGAATCGGAAAAAAAAATCGAAAAAAATGTCGATTCCGTTCCCGACGAGCTGTCAAAGTCAAAAATAGCAGTCAGATGACAGATCGAATAGATTCGATAGCGGAAAGATGGAGTGCGTTTACGAAAAAATTAAAATAGCAGTTGCAGGAATTCGAATCTGTTTCCGTTGTTCAAATTGATATTATGTCTTTAAAAGTATATCTGTATTTTCTTTTAGTATCACTCAGCACCTACCTACATATATAGATATATGTAGTATAACCAAGTTGTGTAAAAAGGTTACATTTATGGACTGTATCTTACTTTTCAGCCATTATTCCATGTTTTTTTCTTGTACTAGCACGAAAATAACAATAACAAATGGCGTAACAGGAAAAGTTCTAATAAACGTATTATACGAATGTAGCTCGGTAATAACACGAAAAACTGTTTAATTTCCTTTCGTTCCTTATCGAGAGCCGATCACACGTACTACTTGTGTTTTTTTAATTATAAGTACGTACAAATACGCACTTGGGTTAATGAATGGCGATACGTGGACGAAGGTACGCAAATATTTGGATGTGGTATTTTATTTTTAGTCTGTCGCAAATTGGTAAAAATTGATTCGTTACGTTTTTTGCAAATTGCAGCTCAGTAATAGGTCGTAAGTTCGTCAACATGTGATTTGCGACGAGAACGGTAGTATATTTACTGATAAATAACAAAAGAAATCATCAACATAATTCACTGAGTTAAATTTGTGGTAAAATTTCACGTTTTCAAATAGTCGTATGTACCACAAATATACTTACCTTGGAGAAATACGTTGATCATCATCATATCAGCCGGAAGACGTCCACTGCTAGGGTGCTATTCTGTTAGGCAATATGACAAGCTCGACGACGAATTCGTTCGACGCTGTCACTGTACTCTGTGTCTGTCGTTCACTAAGCTATCACGTGAGAAGTCCGTTGTATGCGGCATCGTTAGAGAATAGCATAGCTGGACAAAGCCCCCAAGTGTTGGAGAGATGAGACTAAAAGGCGATGAACACAGCTCCAATTCGTATAAGTTTCTTCCAAACTCCACGTATCAAACATGCAGTAACACCTTATGAATATTAACTGTTGCCCACATCAATCATACTCGTATAGGCTGAGATTTTAGTATGCGATTACCCCACTCGTTTGTTAAGCAAAGGGTTGCTTTGATATTTAGTTGGCGACCGCAGTTAAAGTGGGTTAATGAAATACTTTAAGAGGAGGCTCTCCGCGTATGACTCCGTCCCTTACTAAACTGGCGGAGACAGGAGAGAGGCAATTTTAGTAAAAAAAGACTAAGCCTATTGTAGCGACCCCTGTCAGCTACATAGTTCATACGACGAATGAATAGATGGCGCTGCAATAGATCAACACTACATTCAGACCTATCCACATACAAATCTACATCGCGCTAGTGGAGTTTGTTCTCAGATTCACATATATACAAGATTCCAACATCAACAGTCGGACCGCGGTCCCCAGGCACGATGACCCAGCCTGGCGGAAGATCTTCCCTTTTCAATGGAGGAATCATCCACCTTGTTCCTCCATACTATTTTTAAAAAAGTAAGAAAACTATTCCCTTTCTATTGTATTTCAGAATGTATGTTAAATATTTTCAAGTTATTTGGATGGCCCAAACACGATTTTTTTCTGACGTTACTAATGAAAAATTCCAATTTAAAAGAAAACTATTCCCCGTCACATAGTAGTGTAGTTTAATATATATTTTTTACAAATCTCTTGCAATAAACAATGCCGTGCAAAACTTAATCTAGAATTATCATTTCTCGGATATCGTCGCCTTTATGTACTGTATATACCCACTACAGTCAAGTACCGGTACTCTTCTTTAGGTGCCATCTCCTACCGGAGGTCAGCTATCATTAGGGCTATTTTAATTATGGACGCAGCTGCGCGGAATAAGGATCTGGAGCTCAAGTGAAACCATGTTCGGAGATTTTTGAGCCACGAGGTATGTGGCGTACCTAAGTTCTTCCGGGTGATCGCTTTTCCTGGATTTTCCTCTGTATAACAACAAAAGGTACCGGAACTATTTTACCAATATGCTATCGGCATCTAATCATGGAATGGATAAAATATTTTCTTTCTCTTTCTTCCTTTCACGCTTTCCTTTTATATATTCAGCCTAGCTTTCCGCCCCGCGGTTTCACCCGAGGGCGAGGGGTTTCACCCCTATTTTACCCCAGAGGTCCAATTCTAAGCTTACTTAGGTAATGGCGGAAAAAATATTGAGGTATAAAATTTTTGATTGATGATATGGAAAAAAAAGCTAAAATTATTTCTCTTTTTAAAAACCTTAAAAATAAATTCAACTGTACTTAAAATGAGTCGACTATAAAGCCTATCAACAAAACGAGGTTAGCTAACAAACTTTCCATTTCCCACCGCATTAAATTATATTTTTTACACTGGCAACCCCATCAAAGCTTAGATAACAAACTATGGTAGAGGGCGCATTATCGCGGACGTCTCATACCAACATCGCACTGTATGTTACTAGTGTTATCGCGGTGCGCGAAGACATCAAGATTTATTCGTCATGAGGCAGGACGTGGCCTCTATAAGGAAATGTTTATCTAGTACTTCGCTTACCAAGGTTTTTGCTGGGGTTTAAGTCCGTTCTTGGAGACGGTACGTCGTTTAATGACATTGTGAAAGGACTTTTCCATTTCATATTTCAAATGTAGCTTAATTTGGGTAGATACTTATTGTTTCTCAAAGATATATAATATGATGGTCCTATGCTCTATGCTTTTAATCTATAAGTTCCCTACCGTCCTTACATTCGTGTAAAATATTTTTTGGTACTAGCGTAGTATATTATTTATTCTTTGGTACTAGTATTAGCTAGGTACATAAAATCAAAATTATTGTATTCAAATAGATCTTCACTGTAGGTCACTCACAGTAGGTCATTATGAATAGTCTCTAAATACCGTTTCGGAAGGTTGGATTTGCTGAGAAAACCGAGCAATAAACTCAGCAAATTACTCTTTACATTCTATTTATCTTTCTTCTCAAGCATTCATTCTGTTTCTAATTATACCTACTTAATTGAATTACATAGTTAAAAGTAGCCCCCAGCCAAAAACCGTGCAGTAACGGACACGCGCAAAGAATCCGCAGCGACACAGGGCGTAACTCGATAGCGGAATCGAATTCGCGATATGTTAATGCGCGTCCGATCGTGACGCACGACGTTCATCCTGCCTCGGACACTTGCTGAAGATTACAGGGTGATAACTTGGGAAATATGCTTCTTTTTATGTTGAAGCCAGATGCCATAAACAGCGGGGTGACCGTTAACACTTTTTAAATGGGAGACGCTGCACATGTTTGATTGAAAATCAAGCGATGTTTTTTGTACAGGCAACTTTGCTAAGCTTTCGATGAGGAAACCATTAGCATGTAAACCTTTGTAATATGGTTCTGACTCACTATTCACCCTTGACCTGAAGCACCCAGCTGCATTTTCTGAGCACCTGGCTCCTTTTAGACTTTGTGTCGAAACTCAAGAAAAAAAAACTAACTAACCAAAATAACAATGCATGTAACAGACCAAACAATACATTGAAACATACCAAAACAGACCTATTAAACACCTATGATTTTGTCGCGGATATGCCCCCAGTTCTCACATGATAGATGAACCAAACTCACTCACAGAACAAACTCGTATAAATCAAGATGTGAACTACGATAATCAGAGTAGACTTTGTCACTCAGCTCTTTGTATTCGTGTACATAATATTTTTTTCTCGGTAGCATTTTTTTTCACTGGCAACACTACACTAATGGCGCCCGTGATATTCGTAGTGACGCTAAGTCGACAGCCAAGATAGTTTTGTCTATATTAAGATAAATATTTAGATAGTTTTAGTTGTATACGGTTATGTTTATGATCGTTTATCGAAAGCTTTTAGGAGTTTCTACTTTTTTGGTACACTATGTTTACTATAAACTATTTGTTTAACAACTTTTTTAACTCTATTAGTAAGTATTGATGGTAATGTCGAAAAACTAGCCCCTCAAGTGCAGCTAGTAAAACTACAAATGCTTCGCCTCTCGACCGTAATATATTGGGAGGATTTAGGGGTCCCTTAGCCTACGCTAAAGTGGAAACATTCGCCAAATATCTATCTACCTTCTACCTCACATGCGTGTGAATGATATTAGTTTTATGTAATTTGATTGAATGTTAAAAAATCTGGTATCATGTCGTGAAGTCTTCCATGCTACGCCCGTGCTTGACCTAGTCCATAACATGAGTGGTATATTTGTATATCGGCTTAAATAGTTGATTAACTATAAGAATGTCAAGGAATACCTAGCGTATGAAATTACTCGCAACTAACAGGATATGTGACATACGTATAACTTACAGGATATGTGACATCATTGACGAATAACAGATCTTTTTAATTGGCAACCCTTCCGAGTCGAATTTACACTTGAACGGTTTTTTAATTGAGAATTAATCGCAAGGCTATCAATATCATGGCTGTAGGTATATCGTACATTTCGTACCTACCCACACATTAGTTAATACAAAAGGTGCATATTAATATTCAATGAATCTGTTTATCTCGATGGTGGGTATCAGACAATCAGTTCAGTTCAAGGTGCCTTGTTCACCTGACATTTAGAACCCAGTACTAAGTTTAATCGATTATTATTCGCTGTTGGATCTTTCTTTTCATATTTAGAGTAAGGACTATAATAATAATCTCTCTATGGTCCCCTATAACCCAAATATTATCAATAACACAACAAATATTTAAAATCTTTAAGTAACTACATACGATTTGTCGCAAAGGCGATCTTATTTATTTTGACGAATACCTAATTAATTGTAATTCCATTGTGACAAGATGGCGGACCGCAGCGCTATCGACACTATCGAGTTGTAAGCGATAACAAAGTCCGTAGTAGTGGCATGGAGTCCAACCTAGGTGATCGCTCATTGGCGTCACCGTCACAGATGGATATCGGCCAGATTGTGACGCGCCCGATGCACGACTATTTTAATTGGGCCCCGATCTTCAATCTGATAACCGTAAAACAAGATGGCGGCTTTGTTCTTTTTTATTTGTTATGTAGGCACGTGTTTGACGCTCGTCGGTCTTGTTACCATTTGCTTGAATGGCATTTTAATAGAATATAATCCTACCGTATTACATTACATTAAATAATGTAACAAGCTTTGTTTGAAACGTTTTGAGCAGGTTTAGTCAAAGGATAAAATAAACTTGTTTCTAACTATGGCACCCTTTTGTTAAAGCATGCGGGCAGTGTTTGCTTTCAACGACTGTATGAATCACATGGTTCTTCTCATGTGCAAATGCAATGACATGTTTATAAAGACAAAAGGGTGCTGATGAATATCATTTAACGAATCGACATTCAGTTTCGCAAAAGCTGCATAAACGACACCGAGTCACGCCATCTATCTGATTGAACTTACAACATTTCGCCAAGCCAACAATCACAAGCTTATAACTTATTTAGCGAAAAACAGAAGCTGTACCGGACTAACGAACGGCGATAAGCTCGCGTTTGGTATGACGCTGAACATTAAGCTGCCAGATAAAGCGAGCATTAGCCTGGCCAATCGCGCGTCACCGACGAATCGTAATGACCAATCGGAACGCGCGCACACTAGGATAGCGTGACCCGAACGCAATCCGATTCGAGTGGTATTCGTTACCGCGAGATGGCGGTCGGTGCGCGGCCGCACCAATCGTCGCGTCCATCTCGCTGTCGTGCCCATATAATGATCTTCACAGGGGCAGGAGAATGAAGTTGAGCCTCTCATTAATTGGCGTTTTGAGTCGAGATCGCTGCGCGAAAGATAGGTTAATTCCTCGCTCGGTAGAGATCCTTGTCGCTCAAAAAGGAAGGTGAGCGAGCGTTTTCTGGAAATCAGATCCAATTACAACGGGGCCCGTTAAGTTTTTGTTCTGTTTGGCCGCGGGCCGGTTCACGTTCGCGATATTGATGGACAAGTATTGTTAGCTGAAGAATGACGGATCAACTGTCCGAATTCCGAGTTAATCTCAAGGCGCATTTGCGAGGACGAGTGTCGGGTGCCCCACCCACGCGGAGACATTTACATAGCACGAGCACGTCTCAATTAGGAGCGCTAATGTATGCCTCGACTCGCGAGGGCTGCATCTGACTGACGTCTACAGATAGGGGACGAAACGTGACGAGTGACGACTATCGCGAGAAAACCGCTGCCAACTTAGCATCTCCCAGCTATTAACAACACTAATAGGGACCGATACGGGCTTTATTCTTTTTGGTGGATCACTTTGCATAGTTGCATTTACGTCTGTTTGATTAGGTGCTGAATAAATTTAAAGTATTGTACCTAGTAGGTTTTAGTGTATAGCTAGCGATAAAAGCATTATCCTCTTTTAGAAGGATGTTCTGTGGTTAAGTATCTTATATGTTTTTTTTAATTTCCAGGTGAGGACGAGGAATGGGGAAACGAGAGCGAAGCGATGCCAGGAGAACCTCGTACGCCGAGCTCGGGGGGCGAGCGAGTGGCTTCCAGCGGTGGCGCCACGCCTACCTCGGGAGGCTCCCCCGCAGCCTCACCGCCACGCCTGCGCCTCAACACCAGCCTCGCCACAGACCCCGCGCTGGCTCCACAAGCTACATCCTTGAAACGTGAACCACCTTCACCCTCGCCACCACCTCCACCCGTCAGCACGACGCCACAAGCGAGAGACTACCTCGCTTTAACCGCCGCCGCATTTCCCGGACTGTTTCCGGCGACCGGCCCACCCGGCTACATGTGCAAACCATGCGGCATCCGCTACTCCTCACTTAGCACGCTTCAAGCTCATCAGGAACATTACTGTTCGAACAGAAGACCTAAACCGACGGAGGGAACCGACACGCCAGTCGATGGAGCAGCGGACGAATCCAGTAGTGATGCTAAAACCCCACGACCGCCAGGCAAGCAGTATGCCTGCACGTTCTGTTCGTACAGCGCTGACAAGAAAGTCAGTCTGAATCGACACATGAGGATGCATTCTTCGTCCCCCGTAAGCAGTGGCACTCCAGCCCCGACTCCGACGTCCAATGGCGAAGTTTCAACCGAAGGTCCTCCAGTGCAGGATCGCTACTGTGCCGACTGCGACATACGCTTCAGTTCAATAAAGACATACCGAGCGCATAAGACTCATTATTGCAGCACTCGTCAAGTCGTAAAACAGACTTTGGCTGCCGTCAGAAGCGGCTCAGCGACATCTGGATCGGCTCCACCATCGCCAGGAGCTACGCCTCCAGCTCAAAACCAATATGCTCTAGCGTTACCGACTAATCCAATTCTAATCGTGCCGTATTCATTACTGCGAGGTGCGAGCACTCTCCCGGGTACGACCCTGCCTGATCCTGATACACCGTGCTTTTTGTTACCGAATGGAACGTTCCAACCTTTGAGCCGCGCTTTACCAAATATTAATAATGCAGATGGGAAGGAAACGGACGTTCTTAAATCAGCGAATCGGCCTCGGGAACAGTCACGAGACGGTGCCACACCGCTCGACCTGAGCGTGCGTCGTTCACCCGAATCGGTAACGACGGATGAACACGAAAAAGAAAACAGAATACGATCGGCCACACCGGAGCAGATCGTTTGTGCTCCTTCATTGCCAGGATCTCCAGGAACGCCATCTCCCTCGCGACGGTCCTCATCCCCAAGCGGAGAGAATTCGCCTAAACGACGGCGGCGGAACTCAAGAGGACCTACACCCAAAGCATCCAGCCCTTCATTGCCCGACGACAAATTTACTGCAGTGGTTCCACCCGCGATCCTACCGCCATCGATAGCGTTACGACTCGCATCTGAATTGCCGGTAACTGCCGCTTCTCCACAAGTCCTAGTCAAACAAGGTGTGTCGAAATGCAAAGAATGCAATATAGTGTTCTGCAAGTATGAGAATTATCGTATACACAAACGGCATTATTGTTCCGCTGGTGGCGGTGAGGAGCGGGCGAGTCCGGCGCCTCCGGAACCGGGTCCGCCGCCTCAATATCGACAACTGATCTGTTTAGCTTGTGGGATACACTTCAGTTCTCTGGATAACTTGACAACGCATCAATCTTATTACTGCACTAAGAGGGAGACTAGGTCTCCGCGAAGCGTGCCTGAAGCTCCTAGACCGTCGTCGGGGTCCGAAGGCGGCTGGAAGTGTCCGTGCTGCGACGTGGTGTCGCCTACAGCTGCGGCCGCCCAGCGTCACATGGAGGCTCACGCTGGCGTAAAGGCGTTCCGCTGCACGATCTGTCGGTACCGAGGCAACACTCTACGGGGCATGCGCACTCATATACGCATGCATTTCAACAATAAGAAGCCTGCTGATTTACAAGTGAGTTAACAAAAATATTTAAACATAGTAGGGTACAATAGTCTCATAAAATATAACAACACAATAAGCTAACAAATTCTTAAAAAATCATATTGAGAAACAACAGAATCATAATCGATCAAATACCACCTCAAACAATACGTTCAATAATATCCTTATCAATTTCAGGAAGAGAGCTACATAGCCTGCGTGCTCGAGGAGGACCACCGCGAAGCGACGTCTCCAAGCCCAGCAGTGGCCGGTGAACGCGTCCACCGCTGCAGCAACTGTGCCTACACGTCCACGTACAGGGGCAACGTCGTCCGCCACGCGCGACTCGTCCACGCCACCGACGAGCCCGACGAGGAACAAACCTCGCCCGTGCCAACAGTCGACATCAAGAAAGAACCAGACGCAGAAGTCGTTGAAACACCCAACTACTGCAAATCATGTGACATATCCTTCAAATATGTCAACACATACAAGGCCCATAAACAATTCTACTGCATAGCCAATAACCAAGACGCAGCAGCCAATAATAACGTTCCCCCCCCTCCGGCAAGGGTCAATGACACGCCAGTACTATGAACGTTGAACAGTCGGACGAAAGTGACTAAATTGAATCTAAAAATTGCGAACTTTTAATACTTTGAGACTATTGCTAGCGAAACAAACGCTTGTTTGCTTGACGGGCATTTTTCTTGTAATTGTAGTTTAAGGATGTATCCTAAAATTTTTGGATTTATATTTCAAATCGTGTGCAATAAATTAATGATTATTAAATTCTATAACTCGTACTGCATATCAAGCCACGTGGCTTTTTCGATTCATAAATGATTCTATCATCGGCAATTGTAAATAATTACTGACCCTCGATTTTTGTTATACTATAAACATTGTTATGTAAATTAAACTAGTTGTAAAAGTTAACTTCCTTCGTCTTTGTATTAGTATACGTTATAAAATTTACCAAAATTTGTAAATAATTGTAAAGATATTATTACATTGTAACTAAATTTTATTACCATTCGTTCTAAGTGATTGTTCTTAGTTTTTTGTTAATTTTGTTTTATAATAATTATTATTATTAGATGAAATAATCTTCTTGTATATCATAGAATTGGGAATCCATTGATATAATTTATGGTGAACAATTTTCAACAATACCTTGACATGAGTAGGTAATTTCCAAAATTAAATTTTCTGTATACTTACTACAAATCGTAAAAGTTTTTACTTTATGTCTCAGTAGGGATTAAAATTATAAAGTACATACCCTTCAAATGCTAATTTGGCTTAAATTATAAATTAAAATCAGTACCGTATATAAACTTTTACTTACGCGTTCTGAAAACTTGTAGGTTAACAGCGCCCCTAGCGGAAATATTATACAACTGATAACTTTCATTTAAATGTCAAGGCATGTTAATGTTTTATCTCGACGATAGATGGCATTACAATTGATTTTGAAAGTTTTGAACATAACTGTACTTACGGATATGTCTTGTAAAAGCGTGACTAAGTTGAAAACGTCGAGGTAAAGTTGACAAAGTAAATACGAACGCGGAATATGTACCATGTTTTGTCTATGCCAAAGCATCGCTAGAATTATCGTAATTTGCATTTATAGGTATCTCACTAATTATAAATTATAGAATTAAGTGAATAAAAGACTTGTTCCGTAGTAACGCCTACGTATATGTAAACATTGTATATTCATTTTGTGTTTGTCTATCTGTATGTAAGGAATGAGTCTCGAATTTCCGTGTTGCAATATTATTAATGTACAAAAATTATTTGTATTTACGATCTTCCATTTTGTTTGTGACGTCGATTCTTTGGAATTTTGCAGGATTGTTGGTGAAAAGTTTGTTTGATTTTTTATCAAACTCTGTAAATAACTTGCAGCAAAAATATTCATTCTGACTTTCAATTGAAAAAATCCAAACAAACTTTTATTGGCGACTGTACTTACATCATAGAATAGACGTAAATCATCATGACATTGTGTGAAAAAAATATAAACCATTATTATGTTCGTAAAACACGGCATCTGATCGTACGTGCCATACTTCTGAGTTCTCAAAAGTAAAATAGTTATAAAAACAATTAATAAATTAAAAATTATCTCGAATAATATCGCTACATTTCAAAATAGAATTTTTTTTTAATTGTAAGGATGCCTTAAATCTTTCGTGGATATTATATTTTGTTATTTAAGTTTACAGTATATTTATGAAGCGAACATTTACTAATCAATTTATTACTTAGTGACGTCAACAGAATTTTGCTGCACGGTGCAATACACTAATCTATTATGAAATTGAAGTATTTAATGCCAATTATATTATTCTAGTAGCTTCAAAATGTCCAACAAAATTTAAGGCATCATTTTTATCAACACTATTTAAACTACAAAAATTAAAATGTAATCATAAGATGTTAAAGTGATAATACACGTAATGGAAAAATAAACTGATGTAGGCAAACAATGATATTGTAAAAATACGCCAGACAATAAATTATTTATCACATATTAAGAAATATTATGGTTTTTTTTTAACTTTTCCTCATAAAATTTAAACATCCTAACACTTTTGTACGTAATTGTACACTTAGCAAAGTTGGAATCCCGATTTGAATTAAGCATAAACTAAAATCTTATCAAAAAATCTATTTTACCTAAAGGTTTAGAAGGTAATCAAAGATCAGATTAAAAAAATAGACAATTATATTTCCAAATTGGACACAACAAGTAATAACCAGATCATACTCACAAAATTTTACTTAAAACTAGAATTAAAACTGTGATAGTTGCTTATTAATAGCTCCCAATAGGCCCACAGCAAAATATTGATATCTCAGAAAATATATAAATATTGTAATAATTTTTACTGAATATTTAAAAGTCCTATTGTGGGAACTAGGCTTTAGTAACATTGAAACATTTCATACAAAAGCTACATCAGATTATCTCACTTTATCTTAAATGCTTTAATCAGGACTATATTCATCTGAGCTATTGCTCGCATACTGCTCCCTAAACTGCTCGCTATCCATTTCCTCTCCATAGTAAAACCCATCATCGCTATCCTCCTTATACCCTGTATCTTCTAATTCCTTAACCTGTGAACTATGTATGAGGCTCTTACTTGTAGCGGGGTCTTCGGAGAGCACCCGAGCTTTGTACTGGGCATACGCTGTGCCATACCGTTTAACATCTTCATTGAAAAGATCTGATGGCTCATCATAGATTTTGTCTTCATCTACATCACTGGATAGGTCATCTTCTGAAAATGGAGATATTTCACCATTATTAATCGGGTTAGGTGGATGTCTTCACAGACCTTGAATCAATGGGACACTACTATATCTATTGTGATTGCTATATAAATTAGATTTAACTGCCAAGACATACAGCTATAACCTGCACAACATTAGCAGTAACTTCATTTATAAATAGGGTTGCCATTACATAAAATCGATATTCAAAATAGCTTTGATGACATCTTTTTTCGTCCGACCATTGGGTTGTCATTAGGGAAAATATATATAATCACGCTTAAAATCCTAGTCTTACCAATATCACATTTTTGCATAGCTCGAATCATATCCTCTTCATCTATACTACTTGGTTCTGAATCTGGGTATTCATTCCTCCAGTTATTCTCATCATTGGAATCATCATCATCGTCTGCTTCATCACCCGATGCTGCCTGACCATTTTCCCGGTATGTTCCAAATATTAGATCTGTTTCATAGTTTTCTATACTGAAAAATAAAACAAGAACAGAATAATTAACAGGGATGGGAAGGAAAGAAAAGAAATAAACATTACTTGGTCATAAGCGTAAATATGTAAATCGGGATTTGAATCTAAGAACAGTGAAGGAAGAAATTGAAACATACAGCAAGAATTACCAAACACGACTTGACCAACACATTAATCAGCTAGCTGCAGAACTGCATGGGGAGGGCAGTCTAAGATACTCTCGCCTAAAAAAGAATAGTATACCGGACCTAGCAATAAGATTTGCAGATAGGAGATGAGAATGGTACCACTGGGGACACAACTCAGCTAACTCAACATTTCCTGATGAACATCTGACATCAAATTAGATTATTGTTTTGAAGAAACAGATTGCTAAGTTGCAGGATAGAAAAAAAAAAAAAAAAAAAAAACTTGGTCATAAGCTGCATTTAAAAAAATATTTATTATGTAGTGTACCTGTCCTAGCAGGCTCACCAAATCCAGTATATTTGAATTCTGTGTCTATTGTTATTGCATATGTCCTAAATTGTCACCATAAACTCTATTAATTCAGTTTAGCCCCTGTTAAGGCACTTATGAATGTTGATAGTTACAATTATTAGTGTGTGAAGAATGTCCCAGGATATTTATTTATTACAATAGACTACCACCAGTTCGTTATACACCTGAACAAGACAAAATAGTGAGTCTCAGAATTCAAATATATAATGGTGGCCCTGCCATGAAGTGGCGCACTGTGAACTCTTGACTATTTAATACTTGACATACATACCTAACAAGATTATCCAACATTGATACATCAAAGTCCTGTTTAGCAGATGTGTATAAATCATATGCATACTGAACATCCTTCTCTAAATCATTCGACTTTTGTAAATCTACCAAATCAAAAAGGTCATCTCCTTCTTCATTACTAGTATCTTTTAACCCCCTACTGCAGTTGACCACCTCATACCGACTGTCAGCAGAATTATCTTTTCGTTCCTTCCTTATTTTGTGTATAATTTCATTGACACTTGATGGTGATTGTATCTTGGTGTCAGGTTTTGGTACTAGTTTTGTTACATTTGGTGTGTCCTGTAATGAAATAATAATACATAAAGTACCTACTTCAATAGTGTTCAAATGCTAAATATGTTTCATTCAACAAATTGTCTTTTTCGGTCACTTAGCAAAAATAAATTCAATTCTTATTTTCTAAATGGTCACTGTACTCTGTATGCCCAATCATGGCCTAAAAAGATCTTGTGTGTACATGAATTTCAAGCTACTATGAAATTCGCAATAAATTAAATAATGTAATATTATTCCGAAGAACAACAAATACAATATTATACCTATATCAGTGAGTTATTCCTGACAAGTTCAGTTTAGAGGTTACCTAGTTGTCATTTTTTTGTTATCTTGTTATTAAAACATACATTCAAAATAATATTTAAAGAACTTACTTGACTGTCAACCGTTCCTCTAAATACAAACAAAGACGGCGATACTTCTTCTTCGTCCGTTTTCTTACGCTTACACATGAGCACCAGTGCATCCTGAGGATTATCCTCGAGTCTTCTTTTAACTCGCAATATAGTAGCCATTCTAAAATAATAAATAGGAACAACAACAGTACTTAATTCTAACCCTTTGTCATTATAAACAATTTTTAATTATTTTCAAACAACCTACAAATCGGTCAATTTTTGACTTGTTTTTGACACAACCAAAAGTATTTTTTTTCCATATTCGCCTCAATCACTCATCTCACTTTTGAGTATTTTGCCAGTGTCAAGTAGAAACCTAGGCCCTGGTTGGTACAGTTGGCAGCACTGGTGCTTCCTCCTTCAGCTCCACAGAGTACTTTGTTATATATTTGAAAGCTCCTTCCTCGCACGGAGGGGTGACCCTTGGCGGTAGGATTAATAAATTAACTAAGGTAAACAAGCGAGCGAGGGAGCTGTGTGCAGCACATACTACCAAGAAAACTAACATTGCTGTGCAGTGTGCTCGCTTGAATTGTCGATTCTATCATAGAGTATTCTATCGGAGCAACAAAGAGTCACAAAAAAGAGTATATGAGCGATTTCTAGTCAAGTCAATTATACTCGAAAGCTCTAAGTATGTAGTCTGTGTTTCTAGTATCCTTGAATTCCCTGAGTAAAACGTAGTATTAAATTCTCTTTGTCCCTGAGTAGTCTGTGGCAGAGAAAATATCTGTGGAGTAGAAATTTCATGATCAAAGAGAATATTTTCATGATTTTGTTTGATTGAGCACGATTTTCGTGTGTTTGGTGATAATTATATTGACGCTAATACACATTAGTACACAATAAACTATTAGCGACCACTGAATATTTCATTAATTATCCCATGGATAATCTGAAACACACCATGGCTTCAGATGATAATAATTGGCGAACGCAAACCTTCCGACAAAATGTCGTATCGAAAATGTAAGTACAACCACCAATTAAAAACTGTAATGACCCATTTGCTTAGTAATCAGAAATGAATTTTATTTAATATTCTGTTGTCTAAATCTTTAATTTTCAATGTTATTGCGACTGTACTCGCCAATTACTTTATTGATTGTATTTGTCTTATTTTTCAATGAAAATTAGTAAAAAAGGCATAATTTCTGGAATTCCCTTTTTAGAATATAGTGTATTACAAACACATCCACTCAGAGCTTAGCAAGGTAAAAATAAACAATGTGATAAAATAAAAAAAAATAAGCATTGTTTCTCTCTCTGTTTGATTAATTATTATTCATTGAGAGGACTTACCTACTTCCAAAATTTTATATTGTTGGTGCATGTGTATACATTATTGCAGTGTAAACAACAACACTTTTATTAATGAAATCACCTGACCTTGAACATGAGGTTATTGAACTCTGCTTGTAGTTAAAATTTTCCATATCAATATTTTCTTCTGCCAGTGAGGAATGCATACAAAGATCAGGGATGCAGGTGGCACGTAACAGCAGTGAGATGGAGAATCACGTGTTCATGAAGGCCAAGACTCGGGAAGAATACATGAACATGGTTGCTAAACTCATATTGCATGTTCGAGAAATATGTAAGTGTTCTTAAAAAGACTACAAATTAGTCTATTGTAATATAGGTGTATATATAGTCAAAATTCTTGGGTTGTTTTAAAAATATTTTAAATTAAATTCATAGATTTCTTTGAGGCCTCAAAGTGACATAAATGAAACAAACTTGATTGATTAATATGTTTCTACTTTAATTATATTACATTTCCATTAAAGTAAAGGTAAAAACTAATCTAACTAATTTAAATATCTACATTAACTACTAGGTTTAGATTGAGTATTACCTATGTTTTAGCACAACCAAAACCTAATCAAGGTGCACCAAATATGCAAGGCCAGAATCCAAATCAGCAGGGCCAAAATCCCCAAGTGCAAAATCAACAGGGTCAAGCTCCACTAGGACCCAATAATCAGCCTGGTCTTCCTCCTGATCCCATAAATGCATTACAAAACTTAGCCTCTCAGGGCTCAAGGAATCAGATGATGAACATGGGGGGCATTCCACAGGGGCAAATGCAACAGCAAGTCATGGGGCCAAACGCTATGGGAGCAATGCAGGCTCAGTTGGGGCAAACTGGGCCTGTATCGCAAAGTCCCCAAGTGCAACCAGCGACAAATTTACTCCAAACGTTAAATCAGAGGCCTCAAATGAACATGCAAATGCAGAACAAACATGGCGGTATGGGGATGGTACCAAATCAACAGATGGGGAATAATATGATGGGTGGAATGGGGAACCCAATGGGGAGTCAGCTACAGAATCAGTTGGCCGGACCGGGGATGCAGGGGCAAATGATGCCTAATATGTCCATGTCAAATGCAATGCAAGTACCCTTAAACAATGCTAATGCCATGGGTCAGATGCCTGGCAACCAGATTGGGATGGGTCAGATGGCCCCAAATTCTATGCAAGGACAAATGCCAGGTCAAATGGGTGAGTTTATATATATTTTTCTAATTTAAATATATTATAAAAAGGTAAATGTGACTCACTTAATTATCTATCAGTGCACAGCTCAAACTACTGGATGCTTTGGGCTGAAAGGCATTGCTAAGAAAATATTTTTGTCAATTCTATCCCTAAACGGGTAAAATAGATTACAGATGAAACTGCAGAGCTGAAAGCTTATGTATTATGTTCTATTGAAATCTAGTATTAAAAGATTTCTATGAAATTTTTTAAATAGTTAACGGTGCCGATTCTGTTGTTTACGAACTTAACTAATATTATACAAGTAGCCTCTCTTTCATATTAATCTTATTGAAAAAATATAGAACATTTTTAATGCTGTCAGTTTAATCCATGTCGTCGTAATGTACGGGTAAATAGTCGTGACCAATATAGATCGCGCTTAAATTCACGTTGAAATATGTGATCGGACTAAACTGAATCCTTCAAATAAGAGTTAACTGGTGAAGTCGTCGTCGTCCTCCTATGTGAAGTCCTGTTGTTGTTTAGGCTCAGAGAGCGACTGACGTGTGCCTCGTCACGTATCATTCAATATAAAGTAAATGGATAATAATGACGCAATAATTTATCAACAATGTATATAAAAAAAAGATGTGTCTCCAGTGACCGTTGCCTACACACCGTTACAATGATAACCTTTGCTCTATGCTAACAGAGCTATAAACAAAGTTACAGCAGTTACAGTGACTCAACCTTTATATACCTACCTAAATCAACATTTAAATATTTATTTACATAAATGTTTCCTTCTTGATTGGTAATGTTTGCGATTTGTCAGTGAAGTACTCACTCGGGTACTAACAAAAAACGGTGCTTTTATATATAAGTGTATGTGTATTGAATCCAAAAGACAACATGCCTCGCCAGTTCAATACTAGAGTCGATTGTAAGTGCCTATTCAGGGTCAGGGGACTAAAATGGCAGCTCGAGCAATATTACTAATGCAATTCATTTCTGGAATTTACAGCAGATTAGTGTAATTGGTCTAAATTGGGAATTAATTGATTACAATGATTTAAATTTTCACCAAATTTAAAAAACATTTAGGTCTACTGTTAATTCGAGATATGAATTGCATCGCAATATTGCTTGAGCGCCCCTGAACTGAATAAATCAATTTTTATATTAATATTAGGGACTTTTGTAAAACTGTTTTTATTTTATTTTTTCAGTAGGAGGCATGGGTAACAATCAGATGGTGGGCTTAAACATGTTGCATATGCAAGGTAGAGTCCAGAATAAACAGGAAGTGGTGGGCGGGATGATGGGGGCAGGTTACCCACCTTCGAGGGCGCCGCCTCCGAACCAGTTCTTGCGGCAAAGTCCCTCGCCTTCAGCGCCGTCCCCTAACATGGGTGGGCCTAGCCCTGTGTCTATGGGTAAGTTTTTTAACCAATAGAATTGCATGAATATCACGTCACATTTGTTTTCGTATTTTTCATACTTTTTAGCACACGAACTTTGTCTATAAATATTTAAAAAAAAAATTTAATTCCTAGACAAAAATTATATGAAAGCCGAGATGGGTTTTACCTTTCTAGAATGCAGTCATTTTTAAAGGCACCAGCCATCGCTGGGTGTTATTACCTCGTGACATGGAATCAAAGACTTTATTTGCCAAAAAAATACGAATAAATAAGACCTTGTTAAAGGAGTTGTTAAAATAAACGAATATAGGAACTATAACCAAGCAGGGGCCAAATAAGGGCCATAATAAGCGTATATGTATGCGTGCAGGTGGCGTGATGGGGGGGTCGGGTGTGGGCGTGGGGTCGATGCAGTCCCCGATGGGGTCGCTGGGCGGGCTGTCGGCGTGCGGCGGGGTCCCCTCGCCGTCGGCCGCCGCGCCGCCACACCTGGCCATACACCACCAGCAGCAACAGCAGCAGCAGCAGCAAAGGTCAGTCCTAACAAGCTTACGGCCCGCCTGATGGTAAGCGGTTACCGTGACCTATGGATGCTAGCAACACCAGAGGCTTCTCGGAAGAATAACGCTATTCGTTTCTATATAGGTGATACCTCCACGCGTTTATAAGAAAAAGGATCCTGACTTGACACACGGAAAGACAGACAGATAGACAACTATGACTATTATTACCTATAAGCAGTACCGGCGTTAGGGTAGGGCGCGGTAGGGCGATCGCCCAGGGCGCCAGATGTAAAGGGGCGCCAGGCCCACCTTTATTTCCGGTCGCTCATGAGTGAGTCCTGCTATCTCGAGTCTAAATTCTCAAGTCTAAAGATAAAATGGCTTAAAATCCCTTTTGTTGGCGGGAGAAGTGGGGGGGGGGGTTTATCACATCTCGCCCAGGGTGCTGGTAGAGCTAAAACCGGCACTGCCAATAAGGAGATATTGTGATTGTTGTGAGTTTGTATGTATGAGGAGAATAATATCCAGAACCACTGACCCGCTGGGTTATCGCGTATCTTTTGGTGGTAATTGTAATTAATACCAATAATGATTTCATCCAATGACGCGCTACGACGAAGAGTATTTTGTGGGCTCTCATTGGTTGATTCTTAACCCCCTAAGAAAAAGAGAGGTGTTATAAGTTTGTAGTTTGTGTCTGTGGTCTCATAGCTCCTGAACGGATGAACCGATTTGATCTGTTTTATTGTTTGAAAGGTGTCTTAATCAAATCAAATCAAATCAAAAACTAATTTATTCAATTTAGGCCCTGGTAAGGCACTTATGAACGTCGATAGTTACAATCATTACAATAGACTCTACCACCGGTTCCACATACACTTGAACTGAGAAGACTCCGGCAAGAAACTCAGCAAGGCTAATTTTTTTTTTTTTTTTTTAATTTATGTAATTACAGAGTGTTCTTAGTTATGTTATGCAAGAAAAGGCGCTAAGCCGTTTGAAGTTCAACTACTTCCTTTTTTCTAATGTGTTTCGGGGGTTTCTTTAAACTAGTTATCAATACCACCAAATTTAGTTAGAACCCTATATGCTAAATATTCTTTTACTTATTGAGAAGTATATCAGTTATCTTTAGCTCTGTGCTAATTTCCCAGTGATATTATTATTACATAGTGCCTCTCGTACCCAGGATGAGTATGGTCCAATCACCATCATCAGTGTCGCTGAACACCCCTATGGGCGGAGGGGGCGGCGGGGTGGCGTCCCCCGGCGGTGAGGAGGCGGCCTACCGCGAGAAGGTCCGCCAGCTGTCCAAGTACATCGAGCCACTCAGGCGCATGGTACATCGCATGGTCAGCGAGGGAGAAAGTAAGTTACACTGGCTGGAAAGATTTTAATGACCTTTGATTGTTGGATTCGTCTATGAAAATTAGAAAAAAAAAAATTATAAAATAGGTAGATAGGTAGGTCCCAGTTCTTTTTTATTCTCAGGGCAGGATAACATTTGCCGGGCCAGTTAGTGTTTTAATAAAATTTATTTGAAAAATTACAAACTACACAAAAAAATACTCTTTATTCCCACAGACGTTGAAAAGCTGACGAAAATGAAGAATCTATTAGACATACTATCGAACCCTAACAAGCGCATGCCTCTTGAAACACTGATCAAGTGCGAGGTGGTACTTGAGAAGCTGGATTTTAAACGGAGCGAGGGAGTTGGAGTCGGCGTCGTCGGTCTACCTAACGCTGGGAAGGTAAGCTGAAAATTACTCTAACAGCTTTGAAATAGAGTTGATATTTTAAACCCTGAAGACAATTGGGGTGTTATATGTTTTTAGTGTGTCTTAAAACTCAAGCTCATTTATTCAGTTTAGGCCCTGATAAGGCACTTATGAATGTCGATAGTTACAATTATTACAATAGACTCTACCACCGGTTCGGAATAAAAATAATTAATTCTGTTTAGTCCGTCAGTTATGTTACCAAAAAATATTGGATAAATATTTTTTATTTTAACAAATAAATAAAAAAATACATAGATAAGGCGTATCAAAGTTCAGGAGTCAGGCTTGTGACACCAAGGCAAGCCCTCAGCGAGCCGGATGACCCCATAACATTAGCTCAGATCGAAGCTGACGAAGCCCGTAAAAGTACACAACACACTACACAAAACCGATTACGCTACCGTCCTCGACGGCGAGGACCGCCGCGACGTCCCACTCAGTCTCGTCCCGTTCAAGCGGCCCGACCTGCCTACAGTAATCCGACCGCCCCCAATTAGTCGTAACTCGTACAAAGTCCTCCCCTTCCCCCGGTAACGCCCTGAGCCGAGGTTCGTACCCCACTCGGGGGTGCCCTCAAGCGTGGTTACCTAAATGTTACCCGGCTGAGAGCTCTCTGCGCTCGCCGATTGTCCGGTAAGGTTGGAGCAGCCATCAGAGGCTACCAACTTTAGTCCTTTCAAAAAAAAAAAAAAAAGGCTTGTGACGTCAGTTCTCTGTAAAAAGTTTACTAAGACGTGACGTCACGGGATTCAACGCAACGTATCTTCGTTTTATTTTGTTTTCGAAACTAAAGAACATGGTAATGTGTCCAATAGATTTTTTTTAGTAATCTAACTGATGGACTAATTAGATTTTTTTACAATGATTTTCAAACCAATTGATTATTTTATTTCAGGAACAGATATTTAATCCTCTCCTAGAGGTGGTGAACAATTGTTTACAGTCTCCACTGGCCAATCACACACTCAAGCGCACGTTCGGATTTACACTCGATGCGCTTAGCGGACCAGAGATCAAGTAAGTCAATATACCAGTAGCTTGTTCAATTTCAATAGCCCTTTGTTGAAACTCCTGTCTTGTGCTATTTCTATTATTGATTTATCCCCGAAGTGTTTTTAGGATAAAAAGTAGCATATGTCCTTCTCCATAAAATAAGCTATCTGCGTGGCAAATTTCATCGTGATCGGTTCAGCGGTTTACTCGTAGAAACAGAATTACTTTCTCATTTATAATATTAGTATGGATCTAGTCTAGATCTAGATATTATGGTTAGCAGGTTTTAAAAACAAAGATAATAGAAATTTATTCCTAATTTTAACTGAATGTAACTATTTCAGGAACCTGCCGCCTCCTCAGAAGGTCCCTAAGATGGAGGAGCCCTCGATGGAGATACCGGACGTGCTGCAGGGAGAAATAGCCAGGCTTGACTCCAGGTTCAAGGTACGTAACTATTTGTCACCTATATCTAGCTTTACATAACTTCTTAGTTGGTTTCAAAGCTTTTTAAGGAACATAGGAATTCCAAAAGCGACTCAAGCGTCGAGTGACCTTGACCCGGACCTAATAATATGCAAGCATAATAATAATTATGCAATAATATTTTGGCATAATCGCGTAACTTTTATGCGTCTCCATAGTAGTACAAAATTATGATGCCAAATACCTACTCTTTATGTAAAATTAATATTATGTCATTAAAAATTATAATTAGTTCATTATGCCAAAGTAAATTAGTATTAGAAATAGTTATGCGAATCAAAGGGTTTGTTTTCGATACTATGTCAAGTATCATTAAATATTTCCGAAGATTTTCTATAAAAGTTAAGTACGAAGCGAATAACACGCGAGCCGAGCGAGCGATACTAGCTTGACTTTATTGAGGACCAAGGTAGATGGCTCGTCCATCGAAAAGGGAAGATATTCCGTCATGTGAAGTGCCGGCATAACAGACGTTGAAGTAGAGATTACCTACGATAACATGGCGCGCCCCTCTAAAGTTAAAAATATTTGAAATATATTTGTGAAAGTATTTACAGACTCAAGTGTACGTACTGATACGGCCGTCAAAAAAAAATCCAAGGATTTGTTGCTCGACTAGCGGCGTCATTAATCGCTCATTATTATTATTATGGCGCTGCACTGATGTAATGTATGACAATGACACGTTACGTATTTCTAATAAGTGAGATACTGAAGACGGCTTGCTGCTGAAGACGAATAAGTACTGACAAAATCTATCGTAAGAATATGACAATGCCCGCCATGTTATCGTAGTTAATCTGTACGCAGGTATCGCTAGAGACGATGCAGCTCTCGTGCGGGTCGGGGGCGGGGGGCCCGCACCCGGTGGGCGGGGGTGGAGGCGGGGGCGGGGTCGGTGGTGGCGGGGAGGGGTCGGGGGGCGCCATCTCGCTGATCGCGACGCTGGACGACGCGCGGCTGCCGTGCGTGCCCGCCGTGCACGTGTCGGTGCCGCGCGACTACCCGCGCGCCGCCCCCGCCAGGCTCAGGCACCACGCCACCAAGCAACACCCCCCGGACTCCTTCCTGGCGAGGGTCGAGCGGGCTATGGACGCTAGGTGCGCCAGGTGAGTGCTCCTCCATCTCTATTGTGCATTCTTATCCCAGGGATCATTTTAAAATCTATTTCTAAATATATATGCGCAAACCACTGGACGGATTGGGCTGAAATTTCGCATAAAATATAATTACCCCGATTCAGTTGTTTACCAACTAAACTGAATTTGAAAGATCAAATAATGCATATGATAGGATATTGTTTTTCCAAATTCAGGGATGTTTACTTCAATTTTAATCAATACAATTGTAACATGATATATTACATGATATATTATTATACTATAACATATATTTTTCATAGGAGTAATAGACGAAAGAATTCGTCAAAAAAAATACAAAAAACAGAGTATTTTCGCGATTTGACCCGTGTTCCACCATTAAGCTATATGTCGGGGCGAGGACTCGCTCGGCTCACCGAGGGGTATTTTTACATAATACAACAACATAATAGGCTAGATGACAGTGTCAAAAATAAATGCCCAAACACTAACCAATGCATAAAACATCTGAAAACACGCGGAAACATCAAATATGTTGTACATTTAATGCTTTCTATGATTTTTAATTACCAGTAGAACCAATAAGAGTAGATCATTTGATGCTGTGAAACGATGTCGTCATAGCTTAGTATTTCATACAATATTCCATGTAACCGATCGTTTTGACATTTATTAAAGAGTAGCTGATTTGTTGCGTAAGCACTTTGGGGGGTGGGGGGGTCTTTGTTTTGCTTATTTTGGATGATATGGGGGGGGGAGGGTAGGGGAGTCTAGATGATGATTACTTCATCGGTACTTATTTACTTTTTTACACGAATGGCAACCCTAACATTGTCTATGCTTGAAAACGTAACGCATTTTCGGGGATTCCCGCAAATATACACGCATACGTATTTTTAATTGAAAAATGTTTACGTAACCATGGGGGTAAGAGCTTACTTTTGCTGACAAGGGGGATGGTGGGGGTAAATAATTGTATTAAATCTGCTTACGTAATATTTGAACGGTCCCCAAGTAGTTTTTGTTTAGGTTCTTTTTGAAGCCCATGGATTTATATTATTTAAATAATTTCAGGTTACCAAAGAGTTGTTCCGTGGGCCAACTCCTAGACGCGTGGGAAATGAGCGTGAGGCAAGCGTGCGCGCCCACTCCCGTCTCATACACGCCAGTGCCAGCGCTAGGACTCTAACTCAACGGGACAAGGTAGATATTGCAATGTATTGAACTGTGTCAATGAATATTAGAACTCTATCTCAATGACGTAAGATTGATGTTGCATTAAACTGTGACATGAGTGTGAAGGTGTCGAGCCTTTTCAGAAAAAAACGTTTTTTCATTCATAATTCAAAAGTATTTATAACTAGCTGTTCCCCGCGGTTTCACTCGCGTTTCCTTGATAAAAATTTGCCTACAACCTTCGGGGATTATGTGGCTTCCTATTAATTAAAGATTTTTTCAAATCGGACCAGTAACTCTCGAGATTAGCGCGTTCAAACAAACAAACTCTTCAGCTTTATTATTAGTATAGATATTTTTATAAAAAAAAAATATGATTTGTTATTCATATAAAGTGTTGTCAATTAAAAATAAAAGTTAAAGTCTTCGCAATAAGGTGTAAAATCGTCTGTTTAGAAAGTTACGATACAAAAACTTTTTTAATATTTTTGGCGTTTACGATGTTTTTCCTGAAAAGGCTCGATATTATGATGATGTTATTTTTTTATTTATAATTTGAGAAAGTGTCGAGATTTTTTTTTTCTTGAAAGTTCGAACTCCATATCGTATTTTAAGAATACGTAGATATATTTTTATTGCAGTGATATTTAATAATATTAATTAATTAATAATTTTAAATTGTCTAATCGTACATTGAAATCTTATTATTTAAAAAACGAATATGTACTGTCTACAATAAGTAATCCTGTTTTTTTTTTATATAAAATAAGGCGAGAGGTGAATAAATAAATACACTGATATAATGGAGGCAAAGAATGTATATAAGGAAGGAATATATTTCAGATACAACGAGCCCTTTTATTCGATGTGTCACATCATAGTTTAGTATGCATTTCTTTTTATTTACCCCCAAAATGGACCCCATGTTTGAAATTCTTTTATTTACGTTACACGTCCGTGTTTGGGTCACCGATTTACATATGTGTACCGAATTTCAATTCAATCCTGTCCAGTATTTTGGGACAGACAGACAGACGCACGAGTGATCGTATAATTTCCCGTTCCGTTTTTTAATGGTTCCGTTTTTTTTTATTTTGACTTCCGGAACCCTAAGAAGGTGAGGCTAAACGAACCAAATTCCCATTGTCCGAGCAAGACAAAAACTTATGATACTGTCTCTCTTACACTTATGTCCATTAGTATTATGACATCTCAAGGACTACTCTATTTCATTCTTAGGTACTTGATAATGATATTGATAAATTTGACAACTTTAAAAATGTTCTATCCTTTTTCAATCACGTTTATATGAAAGAGATGTGGCATGATTTCCTATATTATTATCGATAATTATTAGGATTATGTTCCTTCAGAATAAACTCAAAATGGGCACAGATTTTATAAGGAAGCCTGACTAAAGGAATAAGAGGCTCGAAATGAGGGCGCCACTTGCATATTTATATGACGGCTCCTAATGAACTCAATACACTAATTTAGTTCCTCATTTTTCCGCAATATGGCCGACACTCATATACACTTGCGAGCAAATAAATCGATTCGGTTTTTTTAAAAGCGACATTAACTTTTATGAAACAACAGATCACTCGATTTATTTGCTCACAAGTGTAATTTTGGCCAGGCTTTTTGTTTCATGTTATTTTAAGTTTACAATCTAGCAATGTAAGTAAGAATCGTTACAATTTTAAGGTAGAATAAGTTATATTTTTTATTAGTTTACTTATATACGCGCAATTATGAAGAATTCGATGTGAAAATAATGGCGGGTCTTATATTTCTATTTATGTCTCTATCGCTCAGTATATCGAGTGAAAGAGAGGTAAATAGTGTCGCCATTGCTCATTCTATAAGTGCGCGATTTATACAAATTGTTTAATAAAGGGATCGTCTGTTATCAATAAGCTAATGGCCCCGATTCTGTTAGTTACAAACTAAACAAATTTAAACTCACTATATCTCTTTCTAACAAACAATATATGAAAGGGATGAAAGATATTATAGTCCTGTCAGATTAATCCGATTACTTATTTCAACGTGAATTTAATCGCGATCTATATTGGTCACGACCATTTACCCATACATTACGATGACATGGACTAATTTAAAAATGTTGCCATCTTATTTCAAAAAGGCTTATATAACGTGATTAATATTAGTTTAATTTGTAAACAACAGAATCGGCACCAATATTTATTAAAATTAAATAAAATGGAATATATTTTGCAGATGTGATATTTGTCTGTGATAATTTTTTTGAGAATACCACAACAAATTGTAATAAAAAAAATGTAGTTAGATTTATATTAATGTTCTGTTTCATAATAACTTCAAAATATGTATGTCCTCTTATAACTACGTATCTATCCAAACAGGTACATAAAATATTGTTTTCGTATTAGAGATGATGAGTGGGTAAATAATAATTAATTCTGTTTTGTCCGTCAGTTAGACTATCAAAAAATATTAGATACGTATTTTTTTTATCAAATCAAAGATAAGGCGCATCAATGTTCAAGAGTGGGGGCTTGTGATGTCACGTCTCTGTAAAAAGTGTACTAAGACGTGACGTCACGCGAAATATTAACGCACTATATCTTCGATATTGTTTGTTTTCGGAACTAAAGAAAATAGGTATGTGTCCAATTTTTTTTTGGTAATCTAACTGACGGTCTAGGTAATTAGATTTAGTCAACATCCCTATTGAGAGTAAATAATTAAAACTATAGTTTAACGATCAGAAGGTCAAAATGTAGCAGCATTAAATTGTTGAACAGAATTGTGAGAGGTCCCTTTTCTCATTTCTTTTATGAATGTGTGAAAATGAGATTTAAAGCAATAATTGTTTATGACTTTTTAATAAAATTAAATCTAATTGTATTGATGTAGTTTGTTTTAATTCTTACTAATTTCGAAATTTATTGTTTCAAAAAGATTGAATATTTGGGATAGGTAGGTGCTTAAACAATAAACAATCAATTTTTTTTTTTCTGTTTGTCCCGGTAAATCTCCACGGCTGGCCTGATTTAAACAGGACTATCTCTGAGAGATAGCTTCTGTTATAAGAAGTAACATAGGCTTTTTTTATTTTAGAATAAGAATTAGTGTTTTAGTGTCGTTTTTTATTTTTTTGGTGTCCCGCCCCAAAAAAATAAAAATCCTGGGAACGCGATTAAAACCGTGGAGTTAACGCACATTGGAGCAAAAAGAATTATTAAAATCGGTTCAAAGCAAAAAAGTTATACGTACATTAAAAAAATTAGCCGAATTGAGAACCTCCTTATTTTTTAACGAGGCTAAAAAAACAAAGAACAATTGGTGGGATAATTTAATTTGAAAGACAATACATGTAATTAAAGCGAGAATTGGTAGAGATGTGAGCGCACGCGCTGGGTCCGCGGCCGGGAACAGACGCCGGCGCGGTCCACGCTGCCGCAGCACGACCAGTGCCGCGCGCCCGGCCAGCCCGCGTGCCCGTGCCCGCAACCCGGACATACAAACATACACTATAAGCTTAACTAATCTAAATTTCTTGTGTCCTTTATGAATATCAAAGATAAATTATACTACTTATTGATCATCTATACTAATTGATCCTACTTAATTTTATAAATGCGAAAGTTATTGGTGCCGATTCTGTTGTTTACGAACTATATAAATTGAATCTCACTATATCTCTTTCTAATATTAAATATAAGAAAGGGATGCAACATATTTTAGTCCTGTCAGTTTAATCCGATCACACATTTCAACGTGAATTTAAGCGCGATCTTTATTGGTCACGACTATTTACCCGTACATTACGACGGTATGGATTAAACTGACAGCATTAAAAATGTTCTTTCTTTTTTCAATTAAGTTAACTTGAAAGAGAGGTGACTTGTCTAATATTAGTTAAGTTCATAAACAGAATCGACACCATTGATATACTACTTTTGTTGTTATTGTTATAAATAATTACGTTTTTATAACATTTCTTAATAAAATATGAAAATACCGTAGAAAGATGTCAAAAAGTGAAATTAAAATCGGCCTAGAAATACGGAAGATGTAATCATTTTAGACAGATCCGATATGGTACGTCACATAAAACTACGTCCATATAAACTCCATGCTAAATTCTGTTTTGCTAGAAAGAGATAGTGATAACTTTTTGATAGCCTATATCTTGGTCATTTTTATAGTTATTCGAAAAATATTTTTATTTTTACTGTTTATTATATGAACGAGCTTTTATAAAAGCAGAAAAAAACGTTATCACCAATTGGAAGAAAGCAGTCTAAATATGTAGATAATTCATTCCGCCCGCGGTTTCACCCGCGTTAAAAAATAACCTATGTGCTAATCTAGGGTGTCAGCTACCTGCAATACCTGCATACCTAACATTCATAACTTTCCCAAAAATAGCGATACTCATAGTTTAAACACTAGAAATAAGGATAAACTTGCTATACCTGTAACTCGTTTGAGCAAAGTTAGGGATTCTTTTAAGGGGCAATGTATACGCTTCTTTAACAAAGTACCCAAAGAAATTCAAGAATTGTCCGTGTTAAAATTTAAAAAGCTAATTAAAGATAAGTTGTACATTTTTTGTACAACTTAAAGTTTCTGTTTTTATAGAGGACAAGAACGCATTTCAATGAGTTGTTCGCTTCACATGCTATTTATTGTTATTATAATTTTTGTTATTATTATTGTCATATTGTTTAGTGTAGTTTATTTTTATATACATATTTTTTATTTTTACAAATTTGACGATTCAAAATACTTGCAATGAGTTCATTTAATAAAGACACTTTTGAATTTGAATTTACCAAATTTCATTAAAATTGGTCCAGCCGTTTGAGCATGAAGAAGTAAAAAACACACACTCACAAACTTTCGCGTTTATAATATTATAATAGTGGAAAATCATTGAAAAGGGCATCTGATGGCAAGGTACTTAAAGTGAAACTTACCTTTGTACCCACCGGCCATGGTGGCGCCACATCCGCAAGTGGCGTCGCGCTTGCCCCCCGACGAACAGAACGAGCAGCAGTGGAACTGCCCCGAGTGGGACTTGGCCACTCGCGCTGCACACTGGAATGGACTACCCTGGGACGAGGAACATAAATAACTTTAAAAAAATCAGTAAAACATCCTTCAAAGACAAAAAAAAATAATATAGAGCACTTTGGAGCTATACTGAACCCAATGCAAAGAATTATTAAAATTGGTTCAAACTAAGGTCGGGACGAGCGAGCGAGCGGAGCGAAGACGAGGGTCGACTAGGGCGGTGTGGTCTGCGCTTCAAACATTGGAGATTATAACACCCCTTTGTCCGGTAAGGTTGTTGCAGCCATCTGAGGCTACCAACTTAGTCCAAAAAAATAACACCCCTTTGTTTTCTCGGGAGTTATAACACCCCTCTTTTTCATCAGAGGTTATAACACTCCTCTTTTTCATCGGGGGTTATAACACCCCTCTTTTTCATCGGGGGTTTTAACAGCCTTCTTTTTACGTCGGAGGTTATAACAACCTTCATTTTCATCGGGGGTTATAACTCCCCACTTTTTCATCGGTCGTTTTAACACCCCTCTTTTTCGTGGGGGGTTAAAAATAACATACCTTAATAGGTTTATTATGTACAGTAACGGCGAGTAGGTATGCCCCGGGTGCAGGCGGCGTGAAGGCGAGGCTGTAGGTGCCGTCCGCGCGGTCCGTCACCGCCGCGGTGCAGGGCCGCGCGCTCGAGTCGCGCCGTCGGAAGTACCCTGACACCTTTACGACATACACAAAGTTATTGTATTGCAGCCTTAGCATCTATAGAGCGTGATTTAAGACTTTGCTCAGACTTTCCTTACGAGTTAAGACAAAGTTAAATCCCTCTGAGTGTGTGCTAAGCAAAGCCTAAGTGCACCAAATGACTTACCAAAAACTATGCTGCAATTAATGATCACGCAAAAAAATACTTAATATTTTTTTTTACAATTTATAGGCCTGTGTTTGACCACAATCTCACCGTGGTCAGTGATGATGTGGCCGATGATGGTAAGCACACAAAGTCTAGAATGGAACTGGCTCTCAAGTGCAGCTGTCGTAACACACCGAAAGGTGCTTGGCGACAGATTTTCAACTTGCGGGTGGTAGCCAGCCAGGCGGGTACTACAAAGTACCCTACCACCGTGCTATGGTTTCCTCACGATGTTTTCCTTCACCGAAAGCTCAAGCTCATTGTAGGATTCGAACCCGGGACCTTCGTCTCGGCATCCGACGTCACTACCACTGAGCTATCATCGCCTTAGATAACTCGTACATGAACAAAGTTTTACGTAAGTGAAGTCTGAGCAAAGTCTAAGTAGGTACGCTCTATAGATCTCAGCCTTAGAGAGATTCTTGCAAATAAAAATCTTTATCTTTAAATACTGGACTTGGCTTCCTACTAAATGTGAAAGTTTGTGAGTGATTATGTTTGTTACTTCTTCACGCTCAAACGGCTGGCCCAATTTTGATGAAATTTCGTATAGAGGTAGCTGGCACTCTGGACACACATAGGCTACTTTTTATCCCTCGGGAACGCGGGTGAAACCGCGGGGCTGAAAGCTTTGATGATAAAAGTCTGAGTATAGCGTAAGCCCACATCTTTGTACCCTTTGAATATTTTGCTTCAAAAGTGGTTTCAACCGATCGAGAACAGCGTTCAAAAAATCTGATTACGTGCAAGTTTCAGCTAATCTGTAACATTCTAATTCGATTTTTTGCTCTAGTCACTAGTCTAGCAGAGGTTCCCAGACTGTTTTTAGACCACTTTCAATATTTTGCTGGTTTTGGTGGACCCCTTTCAGCTACATTACTACCATTCCCTAAACTCGACAAAAAATGTCACGCCAACGTAGACCCCCGTCGAGTCTCCCGCTGACCCCTGGGGATCGACCTGGACCACTTTGGGAACCTCTGGTCTAGTGTAAAAAACAAGTAATGGGACAAGTCCGCTTTTATTCGCCATCTCCTCACTATAAGTTCTGTATGTATCTTTATAAGACATACCTGTTCTCCGCCACACCAGATTCTCTCCCCACTGCTATCGCGTAGTTCTAAAATCGCTTCATGAGGGCAATTCACTCTAAGATCCTGGAGACCTTGAAAAGAGAATCAGAACCTTAGTTGAAAACGTACTGTTGTCTAAAGTTGGTAGCCTCTGATGGCTATAACAACCTTACCGGACAAATCGGCGAGCGCAGAGGGCTCTCAGCCGGGTAACAATGCCTGAGGGCACCCCCGAATGGGATACGAACCTCGGCTCAGGGCTACTTAGGACTTCTTTGTTAAATAATTATTTTTTAACAAAAAGAGTTGAAACCTCCTTCAAAGACAATAAAATTAAAATGGGACCACCTTAGAGCTCTATTGAACCCAACGCAAAAAGAATTATTAAAATCGGTTCTTTAACAAATAATAGGTGGTAGGGTACTTTGTAGTACCCGTCTGACTGGCTACCACCCTCAAGTTGAAAATCTGTCGGCAAGCACCTACCGGTGTATTCCGGCAATTGCACTTGACAGCCTGTTGCCTTCTTGGCATTGTAACAGGTCGGCAATAGGCGACGGTAACCACTTACCATCAGGTGGACCGCCTGCCTGCTTGTCAACAAACATAAAAAAACACAACCGAATTTAGACCCTACTCTCTTTGAAGTCGGTTAAAAATGAGTAAAAACTTCAGTCTATGGTCAACTCACTTATGATATACTAGCTGTTCCGCGCGGTTTCACTCGCGTTCCCGGGATAAAAGTACCCTTTAACCTTCAGGAATAATGTAGCTTCCTATTAGTGAAAGAATTTTTCAAATCGGTTCAATAGTTTCGGAGCCTATTCAATGCAAACAAACAATCAAATATTTCCTCTTTATAATATTAGTATAGATAACACTTACCACCAGTAGTAATAACGCACATCTCAGGGTCTGGAGCGTGTGTCAACAGCTTCCCGAATACCGTGGGGTCGTGAGCAGTTGGTGCTCTTGGTGCAAAACGTAACTCAAACCGAGGCGGCTCTGACAGTGGCTGCAGTTCTGTTAAACGTTCCAGTCTACGGAGAACTGATCCACTGAGGGAGAGAAGCTCGTCTTCTTTAGCTTCGGTTAGCAGCTGAAATGGAGATGGATAGGAATACGATAAGGCTTATGGAGGAACAAGTTAGTCTGACTCGCGCACCGAGGGTTCCTCTATGTTACTCTAAATACCATAGACTTCTTGTAGATTTTCCTGTAATCTATAGTTAAGAACTATTTTCTGTATGTTTTTCAAAATTTTTGGCCCAGTAGTTTCAGAGATAAAAGGGGCGGGATGGTAAATTTTCACCTATTTTCTTAAATAACTTCAATATTTGAGATCCTCACAACAAGCGTCTAAAGGCACAATAACCCTTACCCACCAGGTGAGCACAAGCATGCATCTGCTAGGTTGGTTTTTATCTTCCGTAGTTAAAAAAAAAAAATTCCTGTTAATTTTACCCGGAGCAAGAGCTTCGAGAATTAACTAACCACGAGTAAACACAGATGCTTTGGAGATTTGACCCATAATTTTCATGTACCTCAGAGAAAAGACCAATAAATTTCTAACAGTAACCGGCATCAAAGCTACTTACTTCTTCAGCAAATCGAACAGCATCAACGGAATGCTGTGCCCTCTGCGCCAACTCCTGGTTCTTGTCCTCAACTCGTTGACGATGCCTGTTCCTGGCTCTAGCAGCCGCCGCACAGAGCGCCCTCCCGTGGGCTTCCACAGCTCTCCGGTACTGCTCCGCCCAGGATTGTACTTCTGCTTCTACGCGGGCTGCTTGAGACTGAAATTATTTGGAGATCTAGAGACTGATATTGGCCGATAAGTCACTGACAGCGTCAGCATTTTCTAAATGAATAGTGAGACGGTTTGTAAAGATATGCCATCTGGGCCTTATTAGACCTATGAATCCAAGATCGGTCCACGTGGTCGGTCCCTAGGTGGTCAAACCTCATAAAGTCCACCACACACTCCATAACCGAATGTTAAACTGAGAAAAATACAACTTTTGATCAGAAGAAAATTTTAGAAAAGTGCTGCTGCCGTGGCTGATCTAAAAATTAATAAGGTAACCTGACATGATACTCACATCGACCTCAAAGGCGTGAGTGTTGAGTATCCTCGTGGCTCGCTGCACGTTCTCGGGCACGTGCTTGGCGCGGTCGCACGCGTCGCGCAGCAGCCGCGCGCGCTCCGCCGCCGCGCGCATCGCGTTGCCGAGCGCGTGCCCGCTGTGGGAGATCACGCAGCACTCCCGGCAGATCACCTAGTCACGTTTCATGGAAGTCTTAGGTTGCTCTTCATTGGCACACCGTGAGAAAAAGAAAATCCGGCTCGAAGGACCATATATTAATTGAGTGTGGGCTTCACAATAAAGATGATCAAGATGACAGGAGTCTGAAGTCGGTCGATGTTGATGAGCATCTCATGCAGCTTGTGCCATCTCGCATTAGACAAGAGATATTCACTTTCCACATGTAGTAATGACGCTTATGGAAAATTGAAATCTTTCAGCATAATTATTTGATATCTCCACTGCTAAACATATATTTACGTAAAATAGGTTAGGTATCTTAAATCGTTTGTATCTAGGTTGCAACACTTCTCTTTTTCATCATGCTTTCCTGTAAGGGTATTACATGAATGCGTCAACTCCTACTATCTGTACAATTTACTGATGCCATGACCAACCTGTTGACAAGTGGCGCAGTAAACACTGAGCTCAGCCCTGGGATGCTGGCTGCAGTATTTAACCGGCGCTGGATCGAGAGGGTGCAGGGAATGCCTGGCTGTGGACTTCTGTCTGCCGTGAGCTTCACTGCATGACGTACACACGCTTACCAGGCACTGGTTGCATCGTTGTTCTGCCTGGTTGTTAAAATATGTCTATGTTGGTAAAGGAGAGACTGGCTTCAGGGTATTCCAAGGGTGATTTTCCTTTGTAATAAAAATAAAGCCTTGTACAATCGTGTGAACGGAACTAAAATATTTAAAGGAATTAAAATGTTAACGCAAACTCCTTTATGTTAAAATACTTGTCGGTTTCTCATATCATCGCTGCGCGTGCGAATCCGCTCAACAGCAAAACGCGCAAAATTCAAATATAGGGCCAGCCGAAAACGTTTTCGCATGAAATATTTGGAGGAATTCAAATGAATCGACGCAAAATCATATATTAGAAGGAAGGCTCCATTTCCCTTCATAACGTATTGACAGCAAAATTAATGTGCTGCAAATAAACTAGAAACATTACGGTCCCGAAATACATGAACAATGATGCAAGCAAGCAGATGTATCACGAATAACCATTACAAAGACACCTCAAAACTGTAAATGTGGCGGCACGATCACGACTGATGGCAATTTGTTGAAATCCTTCGAGTTTCCGATGTGTATCGATTCGGTTGACTAACGCACCATGTGGCCGATCTTAAAATACTGTTTGTGGTGTTGCCGTCTTTGAAGATGTGATTTGAATGTTTAACAAAACATGTGACATTTCCTACTATGGAATAACATATACCTAGACTACTTTTTATCCCGGGAAAACGTAAGATACCTCGGGAACGCGGGTGAAACCGTGGGGCGGAAGTTAGATAGATAAACGTTTATGTTACACGCTGCCCAAAGGCAAAAATAAAGGAGTAAGTAACCTACAGAAGATTGCACATTTTTTTTAATCTGAAATTTTGTAAAATTATAGAGAACTTTAACTCAAAGCTATGTAGTACATGTTTAGAGCTATAGGTTACCCAAAAATACCCTTAATCTCTTACCTTATTATCACTACTGCATAAATCGCACAGCACGCTCGCTCGGTCACCATCTTGAGCTGCTGTTATCATCTTTCTCAGCAGCACGTAGTTGAGAGGAAGAGCTGAGATACCACCAAAAGGTAGCGGTGTTTCGTACCCACATCTTGGACAGAGGAGAAACTGTACGCTCTTGCCTGAAATCTGAATAAAATTAAAAATTTAAAGAAACCCCTGATCAGTAGAAAATTGGTGATAATTTTCAAACGGCTGAGCGGATTTTCTTGAAACATAGCTGAGAACACTCTCGATTAAGTCACCTTTCAAACAAAAATAATCTATATCAATATCGGTCCATCCGTTCAGGAGCTATAGCTACACAGACAGACACCTCAAACTTATAACACCCCGTCGTTTTTGCTTCGGGGGTTAAAAATAAAAGCTTATGATGGACAATTTTGTGATTTGCGAATAAAACTAAAGCCAACAGATTATTGTATGTATTAATTATGCTTAATTAAACTATTTAAAACCATATGTTGATAATTAATGGTGATTTGTAATTACGACGTTTTGAATGCAAAATAAATATACAGGGTGATTTTTTCAAGTACAGGGAATATCAAAAAATCTTTAAAGGTGTCTCGTGGCCGAATTTGATAAAATCTAAAACTGTATAGGCACTTGGATTTTCAGAAAATAAATTAGCCTTACCGGGATCGAACTCATTAATTTGGAAAAAATTGCTCAATCTAAAAAAAAACATCTTAAAGGCCAGATTTATATATCTATGGCAACCATTCCTTATATTTAGGTCTTCGACCAGATATTCCGGTCTTTCTTCCATCTAAGTGTTCAGATCGGTATGAAAGCAACTATACCTAGTGTAGCTAAATATATGCTTACCTTTCTTGTCAATATCCCATATTTATGAGGTTTCTGCTCCCAGCTACCCTCAGATCCTGAATGCCGGATGTCACTCTCGTAGCCTGACCCTGCAGAACCTCCTCCAGAGCCTGATTCTCCGGGGTCTATTTGGATAGATCCTGAAATTGATGAGAAAAAAAATGTCTATAAAACTATTTATGTATGTTATTTACAAAAAATAAGTATTAGTCGTACATCAGTTATCTGGATTCTATAGTACCTAGGTACCTACTAGCTCTGCTTAGATCCCACCGTGTGTGAACCTACCCTGTTGATGACTAAAAAAATCGAATTAGTCCGTCATGCGTCAGTTAGATTACCAAAAAATATTATAATATTATTATAATTTATTTATTGGTCACATATTTTTTCTTTAATTCCGAAAACAAGAAATAACGAAGATGCGTTAAAATTTCGCGTGACGTCACGTCTTAGAACACTATTTACAGAGACATGACGTCACAAGACTCCACTCCTGAACTTTGATACGAACACTATCCAATATTTTTTGATAACCTAACTGACGGACTAAACAGAATCAATGATTTGACCCCAGTCATCATCCCTATTTTCTGTGACTATTCCTGTATTCCTTATAAGTAACTATTTGGTACCCTCACACGTCACAAATTGCAAATCATCAATCACAACGCCGGAGCTATATTTAATAACAGCCCCTAACTCCTGGCTAAAGCTTCCGATTGTTGAAGTAAAAATAGCCCAAATGATGAATATATATATCTTTCAGGATTGAGTCACGCACATTAGGTTAGCAACGTTATTTTAGCGGAAGATTAGTGTCTCTCATGATTGGACGTGGAACAGTTTTTAAATACCATTGACCTTGAGTATGAGTCATTTTTACTGAATTAGCATAAACAAGATGTTTGGATATGTAAATGTTGGGCGTCGATGTGACGCTGTTTAGGTGTTTATTTTATTATTTACTAGCCACTACATTTATATACTATATGCATGTATTATAAATATAAACCTTTCTCTTGAATCACTCTATCTTTTGCTGAAAACTGCATTAAAATCCGGTGGTTTATAAGATCTAAGCGAACAGACAGCGGAAGCGACTTCATTTTATACTAAGTAAATATGTTCTTATTGGTTACGTGAAAGCTACTCCCTGGCTAATTAATTATAACTGTAGAAATAAATATAAATGTATGTCATCATCATCATGTCAGCCGAAAGACGTCCACTGCTGGACAAAGGCCTCCCCCAAGGATATCCACGCCGGTCTTGAGCTACCTGCATCCAGAGGTTTCCTAATTTAAACAAATAGATTTACCACAAACAGATATGAATAAATAAACAATTAGATAATACGCAGTCTATAAAACAGTACGTAAATAAACAGCTGTGTGTGCATTCTGTTTCATTTCTTATTGTTATAGCTATAAATGTTATCGCAGTTGTGAATCATTTGATGAAATCTTCAAAGCTTTTAGAACGCTTTATGTATGCCATAGAGCCCATAGACTATGCTTGAATCGGTCGGTTTGAATTATGAATCTAGGTATGTATTGATTGCTTTATTTCTTATGATAAGGTACAGAATCGACATGTGAGTCACGCACGACTGATAACATAAGAAATGATTTTGTGAAATTAATTTACTAAAATTTTATTTAAGTTGTTCGGATTAAGGAGTTATATGTCTTACGTTTTTTTGCACATTCTGGCCGGTTCAAATGATGCAGGTAAGCGGTCATCACTGCCTGTGGACTTTGTAATACGAGGAGGATTGCCGATGTGTTGTCGACCTTGAAAGCTCTTTTATGGCTTTTTGGAGAACCCCATGATTGATCGATCCTTTAATCGCAATGTTTTTGTAAATCTCAAGCCTGCTCGCGTAGATTAAAATATAAACAGTTCAGGATTAATTATTATTGATTCAGTTCATCACCGCCATTTATGATTGGATTTAACAAGACTGTATCTATTAATACTTGAATCAAAGAGATCTTAACGCGGAAGTGGTCGGTGTTAAGTCATATTCAATTGTGTGCATTAGTAGTTAGTATGTATGTCTGTCTGTCTTGTCATCTAGCGAGCAGGGTGGCTCGTTAAATATAGAAACACATTAGCTTAGTTCCGGTGTTTGAGTTTGCATCAATGGGATTCTAAATATATGCGTACGTGCATGATTTGTATGGTTGGGTAATTTAATTTTGTATTTGTTTGATAATTTCCTAAAATTATGTGAAGAATAAAATCTATCATAGACCTTGGCTTTGCGAGTGGATTATCACAGAAACAATGACATGTTATCATTTTACGAGTAGGTATAGGTACTAGATTTCCTCATAAGTACCTACACCCGGGTGATTACATCATTGGACATTTCGTGGGAATCACTATTTAAAAAAAACCTATGTTATTCAACCTATGACATATAGCAGTCTATTGATGGCAGAATTTTTAAAATCGGTAAAAAACTCGTTCTTGCGTTTATCCATTGTAAACAAATATACAAATATTACCTCCTCTATTTTTGTTTGTTTGAACGCGCTAATATCTGGATTTACAAGTTGGATTTGAAAAATTATTTCACAAATAGGTAGCTAGATTATCCCCGAAGGTCATAAGCTATTTTTTTATCCCGGGAACACGAGTAAAGCCGCGGGGAATAGTTTTAGATAAAGAAATATGGAGCTATTTGGTCGTTCTATTGATTTTTACTGATGATTGTTTTTTCACACTTTTTGAAATTGATTTGAACAAAATTTGTTGGTATCATCTCTTCTTTTTTCTCCCTGCACCATGTTCTGATAAACATTGGAAAGACCTTATTCGAGGAATGAATGTCTATAGATACAGAAAAATAACAGAAAAACAATTCCTATACTCATTTTCAAACGACCTATTTCTATAAAATGATTCCAAAAATAGTGAAAATGTATGCAAAATTTTTAGTTCATTTCCTCAAGCTTTTTAGCAATAGATAAACAGTATGTTCGTGCTAGCACAGTGTGCTAGCTAATAGACTTACAATTTAGGTACATTAGTAATGCTAACTTTAGAGCTAAATTTCTTTCCGACATTTACACTACTTGTGCTTCCCTGTTTCACCCGATTATCTTTTTGTTTGTATGACAACTTTAAATTGCATATATAATATGAATTGCGTACTTTTGACGATGTTGTGAAAAAGACAATTTCCATGGCTACGAAGAAGAGGAGAAGATGAAAACCTCGAATCACATGGTTTACGAAAGTCCAAAAGGACATGAGACATGGAGAAGATGACGCTCAATAAAGGCGTTGCATGATTGGGAAAGCCTACCCCACGTAACTTTAAAAGGAGAGGCCAAAGTAGAACAAGGTTCTATAGCCATCTTAGGATCAAACTACTTCTGCGAACTTTCATCGAATACAATTTGTCGTAAAATGCAGTAATCATACAGACTACATTTAGCATACATAGACTATAAATTATACTTGGTTTTAATACCAATTAGGACTTATCCGATTATATCCTGAAGCTAGGTCAGTCAGTGAGAGACAGCAGACAGCAATGAAGGATTGTATGGCTTCAGGTTTAGGTACGTGTAATCTACATTCCACGCGATGGCATGAATTCAAAGAAATGGTTTGATATTACACGATTTCCCAAAGGAGGAGTGTAATGTTTTCAGGGTTCTATGTGAGATTCTTTATTCCACCATAACTTTTAAATGCCTGAACAGATTTTGATGTATGGGGTGTCGCTAGAATCCTTACATCATCCCAAGTGACACTGACTATAATTAGTTTAATTTTTGTAAAAGGGAGTCGTGTTTTTGTGACTTTTATAGACGCTTGCCACACCAGGGCTTTGCTGATCTCGTAAAAGCTCTTTACACCCTTTTTGAAGAACCCCACAGATAGATAGGTACTCCCTAAGGAAAATCACTGAGTAGAGGTCATTCCATAACCTGAGCGTCCGTGGAAGGAAGCTCCTTTGAAATCACACAGTTCCATGAGTTCGTTATTGAAGAATTTTGGTCAAATGCATTGTATTTCGTAAAAATATCGAATAAGTACCTATGGAACATAGATCTTTCAAGATACTTAGATTTAAATTAGTACTTAGGTAAGTTTATCGTAAGATCCAATTTCCAATAGACCGTAGCAATCGTGTAACCGAGAAAACACTTTTCTGATACCAGGGTACGGGTATGACGGGTAATCCGATTACAGTGAGATTTTCACTAAATCAGAAATCAGATTAGTCATAAAGTATTTAATATGCGTCTGTCCTGTCCATTTTAAGATAGGTATATCTACCTAAAACAATAAATAAGTTGGGATAATTTTAATACAAACACGAAACAAATAAAATAAACATAAAATAACAATAGGGAGCTATCAGAGCGCAATAAATCTCGAAATACCCCGGCTTAAGGACTTAATCTCTTGTATTGACCTATTAATAGGCCATTACAACTTTTTAATAGCTTCTCCAGATGTATTGGCAGTAGTCACTAGGGCAGTGCCATAAAAATCTTTAAAAAAAAACAACAGACAAGCTATTGTGACCCTTCTAATGGTACTGTAACGAAATGGTAGCGGAGGTAATTCCATTGCATAAGAGCTCTTGTGAATTTGGTTAAAGGATCTAAAACGGTTTATTTTATTTGGCGTTTGTTTTATGCGCGATTAATGTAGTGGTTGTTTATGTGGTGATTCATTTGATAAAGGTATAACAACAATCTAGGCGCCTCTGTACAGTTAACGTTTTACCTATAACTGACATGCAAGGAAATCTCGAAAAAAATATAATTATGTAGGTATTTGTTGGTCCCTTTCGTAATCTTTACAAATACATAAACAACTTTACGAAAAAATATGATGATTCTAAAAGTTTTTCTCTGCATCTGGATGTATGTATATTTTTTTTATTCATTCACGTAAAAACTACCGAAAGGATTTGGATGAAACTTGGCATATAGACTTGTCAAGACCGGCCATCGTGGAGATCCTTGGGGGAGGCCTTTGTCCAGCAGTGGACGTCTATCGGCTGATATGATGATGGCATATAGATAGATCATACCCTGGAATAACATTTAGGCTACTTTGTATCCGGGGAATACATAAAATCCCTTGGGAACGCGGGTGACACCGCGGGACGGAAGCTAGTATTATTGGATAAATTTTGATTGACAGAAAATGGAAAACTCCTCCATGGGGACAGACGACAGCCAAACGTAAGCCCATTTTACATAAAATGTAAAAAAAGGGGTAGGAATATTACCTACACAAAACTTTAGTAACTTGGCAAGTACCCACTTGTTAAACACTGATTTAACTTAACTTACTTACTTAAAGGAAAGGGCCCTAACATTCAAATTGAAATAGTTTACGACGTCACGAAAAAAAACTTACCACCATCAACTTCGCTCCAAACTTCAGCCTCACCTTCCTGATGAAGACCTTGGAGACACCTCGTGCAGAAACAATGAAGACACCCCAGCAACCTTGGCTCAACCAGCTCCTTCTTGCAAATCCCGCACTCCCATTCCTTGACCTGGCTCTTTTTACCACTGCCGTAAGCAGAAGTCCTTGGGGCAATGTTAAGGTTCTGGCTTGTAGGCCTGTTTCGTGCGTGGAGAGGGCTATTGCCAGCACTAATTGAGGATTGATCCACGGATTTGCGCTTATCCTGCCTTTTCCTGGTGAAACTCCCGAAAATGTAGAGAATGCGGTCCACTTCCATATTCAAAATTATATTTGTCGATTGCCAGATTTTTTTTAAACGTTTAGTTTTTAAATCTCTTTTGTTTTAATTTTTATTAAATTACCTACCTTCTCAGCCAGTATTTTTTGAAAATCGAAAAATTGCTCAGACATTTATTGAAATATTTACACCGAATGTTTTATCGATACATTTAAATAAATAGCTACTTGCGGGTTCTAATAATAATTATAGAACTTTTAAAATTATCGTGAAGGGCATTGATTGTTAAAAATAGACGTGCTCTCTCAAAGCCCGGTGAAGTTCGACTGAATTGTATTTTGTAGAACGCTACTAACTATGGCAATGAAACATCCGCAAATGGATTGCTTGCTGTGCATCTGTTTACTTTTCTATTGCACATGATTGCTTGGGAAAATGGCTGGTATTCTCGATAGTCTTTATGGTCTATTTAGGTCTAGATAGACGAACCTAAGAGTTTAAAAGTAACTTTAACTACAGTCCTATGTAATGTAGGTATGTGTATGAAAATAGTACAATAATAGGAAAAAAGTAGTTCTGAACTTGGTAGGTACCAACATAGATGTAACCATTAGACGAAATAGACACAGCACATAAACCATTTCATGGTCTAAAACTTCTAAGGGATGGTTGATTGATTGATGATTGTCTAAAGTTGTCTGACTATTGTTAGTGAGTTATCTGTAAGTCAAGTAGGTACAGAATTTAACAAATCCTAACTGTTAACCAAATACCTAAACCCAAATAGTACCTATCTAGTCCTAAATTGAAATAACAGAGAGACGTATATTGTATATTTATAGAATAAAGACTTACGATAAAAAAATAAAAAAAAAAAAACAGAGATGTGAGAAAGTAATATCTAGGCATCATTGCATATACCTAGGTATAATAAGTTTTTCAGTTGTAAATGTAAAATTTAACGCCTAAAAAATATAGCGGACAAATGTAATTTTGTAGCGTAGTGTAGCTTCCTTCTCGTAATTTAAACTTTACTGATCACGCGTGATGCATGTCGCCCCTAATTACCTACATTTGAGGGATGATATACAATAAAATATGTTTCAACTATTTTTAGGATCACCTTGTCATTTCTCATTTCCTTGATCTCGGGGTTCTTAGTTAAGTGGTACTTTCGTCGCTTAAATTATACACGACGTTTTTTCGTTATTGGCTTTTGAATAGAGAAAAATATCTCGTTTTTGTTGCACCAATGGCGTTCAAGAGAATTCGCCTATCAGAGGCTAGAATTCAAAATTTGTATCACCGCCAATTTCGGAATCTGCGTCTGTCTATTGAGACAAGTGTGGACTTTAAATGTATGGTGATTCAGATTTGGGGTGTTTTTATTAGATTATATTGTTCATTAAGTTTTTTATATCTCCTGTGAAGTTGGGAAAATGTAGGTATACCTATTCGTGGTGTTATTAATATAAGCGACGTTATGTCCTCTAACCAATGTCTAGCCTATGAAACTTCTAATAAAGACGGATTAGATAGGTGGCGACTGTATCAACTTGATCTAACCAAAAGCCAGCCAGCAAGTGCATATAGGTTTTCATAATTTGACGTCACTACTATCTATTTAGCCAAATAGGTAGTGTTGCGTTTGAAAGTACTGAGGTCCCTTCTAGGCTGTATGTGCTTGGTACCTTAGGCCACATCCTCACTTACCATAGACTTGATGATGAAGAGTAAAATAAAAAATATATGCTTTATTGCTATTAGGTATAGTTATTACATTAGTTTTAAACGGATTTGAGAACACACTTGACTACCGGATCTCTCTAACATAATTTTATTGTGTGTAATCAAATCTACAATCGCGCACGTGCAGTCCAAATTGGATATCATTATGACCGGAAAGGCCATAATAAACAGTGTGGTTATTTCATGTTCTACTGTACCTACTTTAGTGACTAAACGGACTTATTTAAAGATTCAGTGCCATTATTAAACTACTAAAACTTGGTACTTTCATTTATAAAGACACTGAAAAATAGTTATTCTTTCTTATGATGAATTATGTTCGTTGGTAAAGCCACACTTGAGAACGGCTGCACCAATTTGGCAAATTAATTTTTAAAATGTCCAAATAAGGTAAAATTTTAAAAAATGCCTGTAAAATTGAAACTCAAGACCCTAACTAATATGGACAGGACAAAATTAGTCATTCCTGAAAGATTCGCGCTTAAGAAAAGATTTATAAGAAAAAAAACGATAATTTATTTTAAACAAATAAAGTGGACTGGACAGGACAGCATTCTCAATTAAAAATATTTTTTTTTTACCAGAAACGAGACATTACACCACGCACATAAAGACTGTCCTACATCATTTTATTTATTTGCAATAACCAAACTAAATAGAGCGCGCGAGTTTTGACCCACATTTCGCGGTACAAATGTGAGGGCTATTTTTCGCGCGCACCCGGCTGCGTGGGGCGGAGTACTATCGGTGACTGAGATTAGATGGATGAACCTTGATATTACAAACATTTCTTTTGTTACATTGTAGGTACAGTTGTGAATGAAAATGTTGTCATTTTACAGGTGCTTTTCATGTAGGTACCTAAATGTATAAGAATAAGTAGCTACAGCTAGCTAGGCTTGATAATTTAAGAAGTGGCTACCCGCATTTCCGAGGGATTATATGTAGTTCTGGGATAAACATTTTCTAAGTGTTATTCCAGGGTATGATCTAGGGCAGGGATGGCGAACCTTTACGTATCAATGTGCCATTTTTCTAAAGAAATGTTTAATGAGGTCAAGACGTGCCATCAAATAATTTTAACTTTGTGATTATTGTGAAATAATAATAATAAATATTATCAACTAAAAACTCTTTACTACAAAAAATAGGAACATTTTGTAGTAAATAAAGTGGCGTAGGAATCACTCGCGTTCGTCCATCATATAATAGGTGCCTACTTAACACTTTTTTATTTTGTGATTAGTGCCCACGTGCCCAAAATATTGTGTCGCGTGCCATCGATGGCACGCGTGCCATTGGTTCGCCATCCCTGATCTAGGGTCTTTGTGATTAATAAAAAAGGAAAAAGGAGTAGGATTATTGTGTAGTCTTACGAAAACATAGGCTACAATGTTCGAGAATTAGTTAACAATGTACCTACATACGATACCTATAAACATTTAAAATGACCACACGTGCTTTATTTATTTTTTCTTTCAATAAAAATAAACTATCTTCAGGTATTTACCTGACAAATGTACCTACCTAAATACACTGTCCACAAATTAGATTAACCTCGCCCAACCGTCACGTATTGATTATTTTGTATACACGATTTCCGATTTATTTATTTACTCTAACGGAAATACGGTTTATGGGACACACAATGAATTTATTAACACCCAAAACGGGGTTTCGTACCTACAGGTTGTACGTAGTATATTATTACTCTGTACAAGGTAATAAGGGTTTTTTTTAAGGTAATTCACGTTCACATGTTAGGTACGTTTTATGGCGTGTAACTTCGAACATCGTGATTCAGATATTATGGTCTCGAAGTTGCTTATTTTATTTTTATATAAGAAGTTTAACAATCAGATTGACACGGCAACCGGCTAGCGCTAGCTGGTGGTGGCATTTGTCGCCTATAGTTTGTGAGAATGAACTGGCCTACGTTCATATAAGAAAATGTCAATACCTACACTAGTCGTTAAAATACGCTGTAATGTTAGTGTAACTAAGTACTTAGGTATCTATTAGATTACCAATGTTCTAAAATAGCTATTTCGCCTTATTACTGACATATACCTTGGAGGAATATGTTGATGATTTCTTTTGTTATTAATCAGTAAATATACTACCATTCTTGTCGCAAATAAGATGTTGATAACTTACGACCTTTAAGCCTCTGAGCTGCAATTTGCAAAAAACGTGATAAAATTTGAAATTTGCGCTCCAACCGACGCCTCCACCTTAACTTAACTTCAACGACATTAGCAATACCTTTGTAGAACAAATGTCAGCTTTTACAATGCCTAGAAGGCAACTGGCTCTAAGATGAAAAAAGTATTCACTGTTCTCATTCTTGTAGTAACGAAACGGCCAAGCTACATAATTTGACTAAGGTCTAGATTTTGTGAAGTTAGTGCTCGTAGAGTTAGGGCATTTAGAGTTAGAAGCTTGGCTTGAGAGCCATATGGTCTCGGCTTGGCAACATTTTATATGCAAATATTTTTGGTGGGTAATTAGTAGTTAGTGTGGTGTTGTTATAGATAATAGAAACAGAAAATAGACTTGTCTTATTCATAACTCTTTTAATTTTATACATATAACTTTAGGTACTTACTTATATACAATATAGAAGCAATTAATAATATAACTTACCTAACCTATTTACCATAATAATTAATAACTATTAACTAAAATTATTTCAATATCAAAGTGAAACGAAAAATAAAAATGACAAAGTAAAAACAAAACGGTTTTGTGACACTGCCAGGTCTCCCAGCCAATCAGCGCCAGTCCAGCCAGTGTCATGTCAACTCAACTGTCACTGTCAGTCCAGTCAACTCCAGTCACTTTTGTACTTTTGTAGGCCTTGTTTGGGGAACATTCCATAAACTTTTCAATCTTTTCAGCAATATTTGATGCTTTATTTCGTTTAAACACATTAATAGAAACGAAATAGAGACAACAAATGTTGAAAAGGTTAAGCGCAGGTAGCTGTAATACTGCCACTGTGTATTGCATTCATGGATGTTGGTGACCGAGATCGCCGAGACTGTCGACAAAATTCTATTTTTTTTAAATGTGTCCTAAATAGTCGGAATGTTTATATAAAATGAGCGCACATTAATTATGTCAGTGTTCATTTTAGCGTAAAGTGGCGCGCGTACCACAGATATGTTTAACGTTAGTAAACTGTATCTGTTTTCGTATTTATGTGTTATTGTGATTATTGTATTATATTTTCAAACAGAAATTGCACGATTGGAGGACGGCTACAGAAAACTAGGTGAGATTATTACATTTTTAATTTATTCGTTCAAACAAAGTTTTTTTATTATCCTGATGTGTTTTTTTTCTTCGGTTCTGTATTTCATTTATTTATGTACATACTTACCTACCTAATATCACGCTAATATGAAAATGCAATTCCATGTTTAACTACTTTTCTCAAGGAATACACCTCCCAAATTTCATATCTCTACCACCAGTTTAGGCTATACATTGATGTGTCAGTCAGGGACTTTGAGTTTTGTAAATAGAGAATGAAAATACTTCGGTCCACTTAGGATCAACTTTATGTTTGCACAGTTTAACACTTGCGTTCACAAATAAATTTTATACAGTAGCTTATTCTGTTGTTAATATGGTACGTAATTACCTAGATATGATATGAAAGGAATTTTATTTAAAATTGGCTTTATTACTGAAATTTACTTCACTATAAGTGGGTTGATTTATGTAGGTATGTCAATGTAAGTTGGTAAATTAAATAAGCTGCTTTATACCATCCTTAATATATTATTAGCATTTTTAATATGTATGCACAGATTATCTCATTAACCCAAAAAATATTGCTATACTGTTTGTGTACCATACAACAGATCACTGTTTTAATTATACAATATAATACCCTATCCCCATGGATAGTCAGTCCAAAATTATATATCGTCGGTGATACTGCAATACCGCGTAAGTAGTGTGTGCTATAAGGTCAAAATTTCAACGTTATTAAATCCAAAGTTCGGCCTTATAGTAAAACCTACTTACGCGGTATTGCAGTATCACCGACGATATATAGCTAAGGTTATACTAAAAAGGAATATCTAAATTAGAAGTTTTTGTCAACTAATAAACCTTTTCATACATTTTCTAAAATAACATGATATTCATACAAATAAATAAAGTACATATATAGCCATATTATTCATAATTATCTACCATTTGGCACTTAGTCATTGACTGCATTATTATTAATTAATATTGATAATGTCAATTTGCCTTAACCCTTTGACCACTAAAGATCTATTAATAAATAGGGATATTAATGCTAGTACTCATTGTGAGATTGGTGCCGATTCTGTTGTTTATGGACTTAACTAATATTAGTCAAGTCACCTCTCCTTCATGTTAACCTTATTGAAGAAAGAAACATTTTTAATGCTGTCAGTGTAGTCCTTGCCGTCATAATATACGGGTAAATAGTCGTGACCAATAAAGATCGCGTTTAAATTCATGTTGAAATAAGTGATCGGACTAATCTGACAGGACTAAAATATCTTGCATCCGTGAGATTAAATTTGTTTAGTTTGTAATAATCAACTGAATCAGGGTCAATACAATTTGCAGTTACTATCTCATCCTTCTGCAGTTCTGTAGAGGAAATATAAGATATGTGTGCATGCCTTTCGAATAGGGCTCTGTTTAGTCAGTCAGATAGGTTATCAAAAAATATTGGATACATATATTTTTTTAAAACAAATCAATAAACAATTACAAAGATGTAGCGCATCAAAGTTCAGGAGTGGAAGCTTGTGACGTCACGTCTCTGTTATTGGATGCACTGTTTCTTCGTTATTTTTTGTTTTCTTACTTAAATAAAATATATCCTGGGACATTTTTTTGTCTTCATCCCAAGGTCATAAATAAATGATTATATACAATCAAATTCTAAAATACTGCGTAAAACTTAAGTGTTATTCTTATGTATTAATACATAAGTGGTCCTGCTTAAGTAGATGTCTTGCTATTAAAAAAAAACAATAATCAATCTCTCTATTTCAGAGTACAGACTAATACAACCACAAACAGAATCTCGTAAATTTTACCCAAAACCTTTAGAAAAACATGAAGATGACCTAGTAGTCATATACAACAGGGTCCCAAAGACGGGATCCACGAGTTTTGTTGGAGTAGCATACGACTTATGTAAGAAGAACAGTTTTAAAGTACTACATATCAATATAACTGCAAATAGACATATCATGTCACTGGATAATCAATACAAGTTTGCTCAAAATGTCACTAGATGGCATGATGTTAAGCCGGCACTATATCATGGCCATATGGCGTTTTTAAATTTTGAAAGGTATGTTTTTGATATTATATATATTAAGTATGTATTTACAAAAAACAGTATATGTAGTATATCAGTTATCTGGTTTCCATAGTACAGTCATGAGTATAAATATATTAGCATGGACAGATTTGCAATAATATCTGATTTCATGATTCATTCATTAACTTCTGCTCTCAAAATGACAGCAACACTATGTGATATTTCATGGAAGGCATATATAAGTAGCAGCATAATTATGTGATGTCGAATAAATGAAGTTAATGAATGAATCATGAAATCAGATATTATTACTGATCTGCTAATATATTGATGCTCGTGACTGTACAAGCTCTGCTTAGTTTGGGATCAGATAACCGTGCGTGAGGAATGTCCCAGGATATTTATTAAAGTTATACTTAAGAGCCAGTTCCTTTCTAGGCATCATAATGCTTACCACCTTCGCCCCATCATCACTGATCATAGTGAAGATACGTAATTCATTGTAAAATAAACCAGTTGCAGGAAAGCAATCTTTTATAATACCTAGTGTAGAAATATCAATCTAATAAATAAAAAATTTAATAACATGAACTTTCAGACTGGGTACCGCATCAAAACCAATATTCATTAACTTAATACGAAAGCCTCTGGACAGGCTAGTGTCGTATTACTATTTTCTACGCTACGGTGACAACTACAGGCCGCATTTGGTGCGAAAAAAACATGGCGATAAAATGGTAAGTTGAATTTTCTACATTACTGCATTTTTGTCGACTTGTGGTGTGTTCCGACAGTTGCATTTCAGAGCCAGTTCCCTTGTATAGGTCACTAGCTGTCCCCCGCGGTTTCACCCGCGTTCCCGGGATAAAAAGTAGCCTATATGTTATTCCAGGGTATGATCTATCTATGTGCCAAGTTTCATCCAAATTCGTTTAGTAGTTTTTGCGTGAATGAGCAACAAACATACTTTCACGTTTATAATAATAGTAGGATATGCGTTTACCACCTTTGGGCACATGATCACTTACATGGGCGTACCCAGGATAATCAGATAACCGTGTGTAAATTTTATTTTTTTACGAGTATATTGTCCGCCTTCGCACGGCTTTTGTCGGCATTTTTCTGTACTATAATATGCTTGTATTATACATATAAACCTTCCTCTTGAGTCACTCTATCTATTGCTGAAAATTGCATTAAAATCCGTTGAGTAGTTTAAAAGATCTAAGCGAACAGACAGCGGAAGCGACTTCATTTTATACTATGTAAAGATTTTATCACGATTTTTTTTTTCTTTTTTCTTCAAAAAGATCGTACAGAGTGCTCGCTAAGGTCGTTAATACAATCGCAATCCACATGGCATAATATATGTATTGTCATATTGTAAATGTTCAATATGGCGGTGACCAAATACCAAATATAGACTGTGTCAACGTAAAAAAAAAGATGCAAATCTTTCTGTTGCTCATTACCTAATTTACATAATATTTGAATTTTAATATGACCGTATTTATAAATTATAATAAAAATCAACACCTAACATAAAAAATACCAGTTTAAATTATTAGTAAAAAATGCTAATTGACCATAAATAATTTGTGAATGAGTGAGTCACAGCTCAAAAATGTCATCTTTGCCTTTTAGACGTTTGATGAGTGTGTGGAGAGGAGCCAGCCGGATTGCGACCCAAATAACATGTGGCTGCAAGTGCCATTTTTCTGTGGCCACTCCGCCGAGTGCTGGTATGTATTTTATTTGTTAAAATATAAAGAAGCATGCTATATTTTAGCCTGATAAAATGTCTGGAATTATAGACCAGGAACATAGAAGATTCAAGTCTAGTTTTTGGTGCTATGATAGTTTTTATAAAACTGTTTTTTTTTACTATGTAGGCCTGTGTTTGACCACAATCTAACCGTGGTCAGTGATGATGTGGCCGATGATGGTGAGCACACAAAGCCTAGAAGGGAACTGGCTCTCAAGTGCAGCTGTCGGAACACACCGAAGGTCAAGGTCATTGTAGGATTCGAACCCGCGACCTTCGTCTCGGCATCCGACGTCACTACCACTGAGCTATCATCGCCTTAAAACAACTGTATGTTTTATTTTCAGGAAACCCGGCAACCAATGGGCATTAGAACAAGCTAAACACAATCTAGTCAACCACTACTTACTGGTGGGTGTAACAGAGGAAATGCTGGATTTTATTACAGTCCTAGAGGCTACACTACCCCGCTTCTTCAAAGGAGCCACCGAGTACTACCTAAGCAGCAACAAATCGCATTTACGACAAACTAGTTCAAAAATAGACCCTAACCAAAAGACAATAGAGACTATCCAACAATCTACAGTGTGGAAAATGGAAAATGAACTGTACGAATTCGCATTAGAACATTTCAAATTCGTGAAAAGAAAATTATTGGTCAAAGAGGCTAATAATGTAGCTCAAATATTTTTCTATGAGAAAATTAGGCCTAAATGATGGGAATCATCACATTCTCAGACTTAACTCGTAAGTAATAAAGCACAGTTTTAATCATTCCAATATATTGGTTATGTAAAGACACTAGAAGATTCGTAGTTTGAAAACAATATAAATTACTGTTTAATTATCGTACACACTTTTGTGTTGAGTGTGGGTATGTCCATCTCTCTTTATCTCATACAGATACAAATCTCATGTCTCGCTATGAGGACTGGTCCTTTATCATTATCCCTCATTCTTTATAAAAAATATTATTGTCTAAAAATGTCAATAAACTTATTTCTCATGGGTTTATCTGTGTCATACAAATATCAACATAGATAAACCTTATTCTTAAGATATAAAGTTCATCTTTCTTTGACATTCTTATTCACTTGGATACCTAGATAATTGGAATATTAAAAAATCATATTGTTGGAAACGGGGCCAACATAAAGATATTCCACTAATTGACAGACTATATTTGCCATTAAAAAAAAAACATTGATATTATTTACAACTCAAAATATGACTCGATAATGAATCTATGATGAATTAAACGTACATTTTTATTCATTTATTTCAAGAACGAAAATATCTAAATTAACGGCAATGATTGGTGGATTTACACAATGATTGGGTGACCGGTTAACTCGGTCCACGCCTGCGACTGCTGCACTTATGTTACGGTGAACCGCCCGCTTATAAAATATATTTACGATAACTATAAAAATAACCGCAATATTTCATAATCAAAGATTTATCTATCTATCTATTTATTTATCTCATATTATGACGTCACAAAGGTACTATCAGAACCGCCGTAAGCGGGCGTGCAAGGCGTGCACCGCACGCGGGCGGCACGTCCAGGCGGGCGGCAATTCGAGCGACTCATCACATAATGGTGCCGATTCTGTTGTTTACGAACTAAATAAATTTAATCTCACTATATCTCTTTCTACTAGTAAATATAGGAAAGGGATGCAAGATATTTTAGTCCTGTCAGTTTATTCCGATCACATATTTCAACGTAAATTTAAACGTGATCTTTATTGGTCACGACTATTTACCCGTACATTACGACGGCATGGATTAAACTGACAGCATTAAAAATGTTCTATCTTTTTTCAATAGGTTTAACATGAAAGAGAGGTGACTTGTCTAATATTAGTTAAGTTCGTAAGCAACAGAATCGGCACCAATATTCTTTTTTCCACCGTAATGAGAAAACATTAAATAGCCTTGTTTTGACATAACTCAGCGTAAGTAGTCGTAGGGCGGCATAATCGGTATTGCACGCGGACTTCTAAATAGCTAGCGGGCCTGGGTACTTTATGTGCGATCTCTCTGTCTAATCACTGTCTAATTAGTAGTTTAAAATGTTTATATGTTCCGAGTTTCTTAGCCGATTTTAATTTCACTTTTTGTAATATTTTGTGTGATAAAAAAAAACATGTATATTCCCTTTGTCGTCATCCCCTGCTGACCTCTAACGTAGCAGGGAGTGAGTAAACCGTTCGCACTATAATTAATAAATTTTCGAATAATTTTATCCCCTTAGATAGTCAATTAAAGTCTGTTCATTTAAATTTCTATTTGAATTTTTAAAATGCCAAGGAAAAAATAACTTAATACCATAACGTTATGGTTTATTTGTTAAATCAATGTTAACTGAACTCTGTACGACAATATGGTTTATTTTTGTTTGGCATTCTTAAAAAATATTTTGATGGATAGACTGTAGGTATTTGAAACTATACCAATTTGTTTGATAAAGAATTGAAAGTAAATTAAAAAAAAAAACAGAGTTGATAGCATAATTTGTACATTTTTATATTAGTTTCCTAACTTCTTGCGAATTTTAAATTGGTAAAAACTATTAAGTAATTAATAAAAGGTAATTTTTAAATTTACTCATATATTATTTTTAATTTAAAAAAAAAAGTGATATTTTTAAGTCCATCCAACGACTTGTTGACTCAGCGTAAGGCTATTTTTATTTATAATGTAAATTATTTTAATTTGTTAATTTTTACTAATGAAAAAATCCTATAAAAAACTTACATAGGTTGATGAAAAAAAAATCTTAACAATAAAAATTACAGGTTAGTACTTGGAGATGGGTGTCTTGCTGAAGAGACCTTAAAACAAAATTTGGTAAAAAATATGTAATGATATTAAATAAGCATGGTTATTATGATTCTAGTTTCATAATATGAAATTAATGTACATGTCACCGGAAATGTATGAAACATAGGAATTGTACACAATTCCTGTGTATTTCTCCTAGGAAATTTTATTTCAATAATGATACTAGGAAATATATAAATTCTATTGAGATAAATAGGTTGGGGTTATTTTTTTTATTTTGCATAAATTTGAAAGTATTCGCACAAAAATAAATTTCACTTACAACCCCCCAAATAACGCTATCCTTACAAATATCCAGAATGTAATACTCCGATAGATATTTAGGATATGTATGGATTTCCTAGGAAATGTATACAATGACGGATTAGATACTTTTCCGTTAACATAAATATACGCATGCTAAACATTTTTGCCACGCAGGCTTCTGGTTACCATGATGCCTATGCGAGCATCTTCAATTCAAGCTTCTGATATAATTTTGGACATCTTTTATTTTTCTTATGCTCGTTTATCTCCTCATTGAGACCAGGTAAATATGATATACTAAATATTATTATATACTACATTAATTTCATAAAAGCAGTCAATAATATTTTATCTACTTACTTGCTTATTATATTTGTAGTTTAGATTTTAAATTACCTATTTCAATAGTTTGAATACTATATAATACAGAAACCCCTGATTAACGAAAGTAGATCGTAATTTACTAGTTAATATGGCAACACTTGTGGAGTTATTATTTTTCTTAATTGCTAATATACAGGGTGGTTACTTCAAAATGGAATATTTTTTAAATATATTTTCAATTAATAATGATTTTTTTAGATCAGTATGATCAGCTCATAATGCCATCTTGAGTAATTACCTGGTTAAAGCTCTGATCTACTTATATAATATACTAGCGACCCGCCCCAGCTTCGCACGGGTGTACAAATCTTTGAATTTCTCGGCTTTTCTGTACTATAGTATGTATGTATTATATATATATATATATATATAAACCTTCCTCTTGAATCACTCTATCTATTGAAAAAAACCGCATCAAAATCCGTTGCGTAGTTTTAAAGATCTAAGCATACATAGGGACAGACAGACAGGAAGCGACTTTGTTTTATACTATGTAGTGATTTATTATCAAAATGTATACTCAAATATATATAAGAGTAGTTAATTAGTGTTATATATAAATATATATCTTGTATATAGTATAATGAAGCATTTAATAGTTATATAAGAGAAAATGTTCTTCCATTTATATATATATTAGTATGTATACTAATGTCAACGATGTACATATTCTTTAATAAATATTTTAAACATAATATGTATATATTGACATCATATGTGTATATTGACAGTGGAAAGGCAAACCATTTTAAGAAATATATACATAATAGGGTAGTTGACACTGTCGAAAATAAATGACCAAACACTAACCAGTGCATAAAACATCTAAAAACACTTGGAAATATCAATTATGTTGTACATTTAATGCTTTTTATGATTTTTAATTGCCAATAGAACCACTAAGAGTATAGTATGACACAACTTAGATGAAGCATCGGCAAAATTCGTAAAATCGATCGTTCCCGAAAAGAGTACGCCTACAATATTACTCATGTGTTAAAAAATGATCGGCGAAAATGATCTTGTTGAACGTTCAATAGCGCGATAATGAATGATTTTTATTAGTTGTGTAAATCGGAAGTGAAGTGTTCGTAAACGATTTGCCGATGCTACATCTAAGTTGTGTCATAGTGTGGATGATTTGATGCTGTGAAACTATGACGTCATAGTGTAATATTTAATACAAAATTCCATATAAATTATCGTTTTGACATTTATTAAAAAGTAGCTGATTTGATATGTCAGTCAACTACCCTATTCAACAATCGCTCAAGTGTGAGTCGCACTCGCACACGAAGGGTTCCGTACCATCGTACATTATTTGTTATTATAGTGGCAAAAGAAATACACTAACATCAATTATCATCATTTTAACATTAATTGCTGATTGTATGTAAGCGCATCACTTCAGAACGGCTGCACTTATTTGACTAATATTTTTTTTCATGAATTTATAATTATCAAGGTTTGTATGAAAGCTTTTTTCGAAAACCCACTGGGAAAGTCGAAATTGGAATGGCATTTTTGTGTGGATATCTCTATAAAAATCACCCAGGTGACTCCGGGTGCGAACAGCTAGTTTATAATAACAAATGCAAGAAAATCAATTCAAAATATAATATAGACAGACAGTCAATTCCCTAATATTTTGCCTCTCCCTGTTAATATACAGAGTGTAGACTAATAGAACATCGAATGTAAGTTTTGTACTTAGCATTGTATTATATTTTAATCTGTAGTTAAATTAGCAAATTAATCAATAGTGTAGTGTTTTTAGCTACCTATATAAATAAATATATATTGGATAAAGAAATAATAATTAAAAGTTTATGTTTCGTGTACCTACAGAGTGATTTTGGTTGGGTATTGCCCAAAAAAAAAAAATTTTTTCATCATATCAGCCGAAAGACGTCCACTGCTGGTCAAAGGCCTCCCCTAAGGATCTCCACGACGGCTGGTCTTACGCTAACCGCATCCAGCGGTTTCACAAGATCGTCGGTCCACCTTGTAGGGGGCCTGCCTACGCTGCATTTTCCGGTTTGTGGTCGCCACTCGAGAATCTTTCTGCCCCAGTGGTCGTCCGTTCTACGAGCGATGTACCCCGCCTACTGCCACTTTAGTTTGGCAATTCTTCGGGCTATGTCGGTTACTTTGGTTCGTCTGCGGATCTTATCATTATTTAATATATCTTCGCTTCTGATTCAATTATTGAATAACAAATATTGTAGAATGAAAAACAACATAGGTACTTAAATTATATCAACAAAATTAGTTAAACATTTAAATACACATAAACCTGTACCTACAGATTACTTCAGTAATAAACTCGTTATCTCGCTCCATCACGTTTTGAGTGACTTAGGATTTTCACCACAGGTTTTTTTTGCTAAGCTTTTCATTTTTATAACTTCGTCATGGTAGTGCTCAGTGTTGTAGGAATGTTGATAAAGATATATCATATCCAATATTCCAACTAAAATCACCCTGTATACGCAACAGATTCGAATTTTAACATTTCGCATCCATACTTTGTAGATTTGCATAAAAAAACTAGAAGTAATTTCAACATTTTTCAATTCAACCTCCTTCAAATAAATAGGAGGAGGAAATTGAATGTTTTTTTTTTAATGTTACGCATAACTTTTTTGCTTATGAACCGATTTTAATAAATCATTTGCATAGTCGCGGTATTCTTATGTATATTTTTATTTATTTAATTACCTAGTGATTAATATTCGATAGATACCTATTTAGGACAAAAAGGCTCTAATAAAGATTTGTCAAGGTCTATATTTCTAAGTTATTTTAGAAAAAACTTTTTTACACAAAATGATGTGAAATTACTGCTGATATCGTTATTGTTAATTAATATTGTAATAATAATAATACGTAATATAATAGTGCTTATGTAAGTATGATTTTAGACCTAAAATTAATTTATCTTGATACCTATATGTATATATTGTTAAATTATGATATCAATATTATCATGTACACGAAATAATTAGAATAATGTACTTAAATAGCGGTCAAGCGATTCTCAACTTTAAGTTTCTATTTTAAGGTTAACGTAGTTTCATTATATTTTATAGATTTATCAATTGTGATCGAGTTAGAAAATCTATAGATCATTTTGTACCTTCATATTGTTCAGAATCTCTGCACTCAATAGTTTACTGTGCAAAAGTGTTTAATAAAATGACGTTTATTAATTTGTAAGATTTAATTTGGTCCTTCGAGCCAGATCCCAATATGAATCCTTCCTATTTTAGCACCTACAGTAAATTTTAGTCCAGACAGAAAAGCCAGCTTATCTGTCTATTACGTACCACCACTCTCTTACAGTATTTGTGCTCTCAGTATCTGTATATTATGATCTTTTTACTGGTTAAATCACAATAACATTGTGAGAAACAGATAGCGGTGGGCCATATGTCTGCTTATCAACCTTTTGGCATAAAAAAGATGTTTTTTAAACAGCTGCTATAATCCTACATTATCGTAAAGTAATTTATCATTACTCATAATACGTAGCTCCAACCACTCGACTTTGTATCTTATGTACATTTCCCTTTGATTCCCATCACATCAACGACCTTCGATGAATCATTTGAACCGTAAGGTTCAATTTTAATGCGGTAATTACATACCACAAGAAAATTCAACGAAATCGAATATTGACTTTATAAATTGATTCATACTTTCTTGTATGTCATTATCCTATATAGAACTTCTGAACGTAACAATTATTATCAAGTGGCGTTTAATAAAATATCGACGTCCTCCGGCTGTCTCGCTGAAAAATTGTCATGACCCTAATAGCTGGACAAATTGTAAGCAAACAGTTACATGGAAGCATGTCTTGCAAGGCAAACTTCCAAGGCGACTTGCATTTTGTACTTCGCAGTTTCATTGAAAGTAAGCCCGCGTGATATTTCGACTCGTTCACCCTTGTGACTGTTCTAATATCAGAGCGAGACAGACATTATTTTGTTAACAGAGCCGGCGTTTAGAAGTGTTGCTTTCAGTCGCGCGTGAAAATTAAAGGAGAGCGGTTGGCCCGCGATGCCAACGAGATTCAAACCGCTCGCAGAAATGCTATCGCGAAGGCACAACTTTCGAATAAATAAAAAGAAATCGTAATTTTAATTTTCGAACGGAAGATGAAATAATTTGAATATAAGTAAACAGGCTTTTTGTTTAGTTTGTTTTGAGGTCCGTTCACGAAGGTCGCGTCCTTCAATCGATAAACTATTAATTGCGGCGTGTGATTGCCCGTGGCCGGTAGACAACAGAACTGAACGCGTGTTTTGGATGTACGTTTTAATGATAAGTGCCAATTAAAAATATAAATTATTTTTTTCTTTCACGAGGACCTTGCGTCGAGAGTTTGATTTTGACAAAACTTTCAATTTAATCTGCATCTTAATGGAATATGGGCATCTGTTTAGACACTGGTAAGTTGTTCTCAGTTTATTTTAATACAGTTGCTTATTATATTTTAGACCACTCGCTATTTGGATACTAATGGTACATAGTCCTACAATATGTTGGGCGCCAAATAAACACAGTCAAGTTTCAGGCGACATTACTTTATTACCTTTTACTCTCTTCGATGCAGGCCACAAAACATTTTAATTGCTGCTGAGAAATTAGTATTATTATAATGTGATGGCCCCACGTTGGGCGCCACGAATCAAATTCTTTAATGTTATTAACCGAAATGTAGTTTCAAGCTGCGTCAATACAGTGACGTTTGCCCTTGGATTTTTCTGTCAAATTATCAATATGTTGACGAACAATCGTGTCGCTCTTAGTCATCTATTTCTGATAGCCCATAAACATTTTATATAGCACTAGTCGTGCCCCGTGTATGCGTTGAATTTATATAGTTTCCTAAATAAATGAGTAAATTATCAAAAAAAAAATGTTTTCAGAAACTTTTGTTATTAATCAGTAAATTTACTACCATTCTTGTCGCAAAACACGTTGATAAACTTACGACCTATAACCGAGCTGCAATAAGCAAAAAACGTAATAAAATTTTATTTTCGCGATCCAAACGAAGGATCCACCTTAATAGAGTAACATGCATAGGAAGGAAAGAAGACAATCAATAAAAAAAATACATTTAGTAGTTTATGATGCTGTTGTAATGTAATTTAAAAAAATAGAAAAATCGATAGTATATTTCTACCAACTTTAAAAAAAAAAATTCACATTTTTGGTCAAAATGATATATGTAGGCAAAAACAATAAAATAAACAGACACAATAATCATATACCTAATCAAATCCGTGTTGCCAACTCCCAAAAATTCTTACCTCTAAAGTTCAAGTCAAAAATTTGTCACATTGTCATCATCAATTTGAATTGATACTGATTGATCATACTATTGATAGGTCCAAAGTGTACTTTAATAGAAAAAAAGTTATTTTATAGCATTATCTTGGGAACACAACTGTACTATAATGAATCATTATACACGGGTGTGCCTAAAGTGGGTCATTAAAGTACTGATTTTTATTTCATAATAAGAACATTACGATATGAGAGTAGATAAAATTATAATAAAAAATCAAACAAAACAAATTGTATGTTATTTTCCACCCAGAAACATAATAACATTAGTTTTAAAAACTGCTTTAGAGTCATTGTATAAGTCGGCATCTTGGACGGACTTGGTAAAGTTGTTTAGGTCGCTACATATTCTGGCTAAAGGTGAATATCATCATCATCATGTCAGCCGAAAGACGTCCACTGCTGGACAAAGGCCTCCTCCAAGGATCTCCACGATGGCCGGTCTTGCGCTACCAGCATACAGCGGTTTCCCGCGTCGTTTCGCAGGGCGGAAGCTAGTTTGTAATAATTGTAATTTACCACCAGAACAAAATAATGAAGAGTTGGAGACACAGGCCGGAGAGCGAAGCCGCGGCGAGAGCGCGTGGGCTGGCCGCGCCACCCCGCCGGCCGCTGCCTTCCCCATGCAGAACAACAGCCACGTCAAGTTTGAGCCGCCCAACGTTCCCGTCATATTTATCTTGGGTAAGATTTAGCTGCATCTCTTGAAGGATTTTTATTGGTAAGGAGGTGGGATGGGACTGGATGAGGAAGGCCCAAGATCGTGTAGAATGGAGTGCATTAGAAGAGGCCTACACTCAGCATTGGGTGGAACTAGGTTGCAGAAGAAGAAGAGATGGTAAAGTTTTTTTAAGGCGATGATAGTTCAGTGGTGAGACGTTGGATGCCGCGACGAAAGTCGTGGGTTCGACAAAGAGCTTGAGCTTTCGTTGAAGGAAAACATCGTGAGGAAACCATAGCACGGTGGTATGGTATGGTACCTACTTTGTTGTACCCGCCTGGCTGGCTACCACCCTTATGTTGAAAATTTGTCGCCAAGCACCTTTGTGTTCCGACAGTTGCATTTGAGAGCCAAATTCCCTTCCATTCCCTTCTAGGCTTTGTGTGCTTACCATCAGACACATCATCACTGACCATGGTGTAATTATGGTCGTCAAACACAAACTTATACCTTAGATAATAAACATGTCTAGATAGAGTATTGCGCTGGATTCGCAACAAAAAAAAACAAGCCAGATTTGTCTACTGTTTGACAAGTATGCTGCGTCACTTAGGCTGAGATCTATAAAGCGTACTTAGACTTTGCTCAGACTACCGTACAAAGTTGGTATTTAAAATGCAATCTTCGAATCTCTCTGAGCGTGTGCTAAGCAAAGCCTAAGTGCACCTAATCGACGACTTAAATTAAAACACACAAATATTTACTTTATTACGTAGGTTTAAGTTAGTAAAGTTTGAGCAAAGTATAAGCACGCTCTGTAAATCTCAGCCTGAGATAGCTGTGGTAGTGATACCAGTTCTTGAATATTTCCCATAAAAGTTAGGGAAAAATGTATTCAAAAAAATATAGGGAAAAGCATATTCGGTACAAAATTTGACAAAATACGTATTTATAGCACCTGTCATTGTTGTCACCACAAAGCTGGCGAAACAAGCTTATCTTTAGGTACTCGATGGAGCCATAAACAAGAAATTGGAATTGGAAGCTTATCATTTTTTTGGCGTTTAGACGCGCGAACTCTCTATCCAGTCTGGCGTCGCTGTCCGTATTTGGCCCAACAATTTTGTTGGCTTGGCTTTTGTTTATAACAAGTAGTTTCCGTTACGTTTTTATTATTTTTAAATGTTATTTAAATTTCAACCTTGACAGGAAAATATAAGAATTATAATAATAACGTTTTTAAAGTCAATAAGGACAAGATTCGCCTGCAAAAGAGTTGCTTTTCACGACTTTCCTAGATTTTCATTTTCATTTTATTTGACAGCCACGCCAGACTGGCTATCTACGTAGACAAGTTTACTATATAAGAACTATACATAGAAAAAAATGGCCACAATTCCACCTCCACTTGTACCCTGAAGACTATAATCTGTTCAGGTGGCCCAGGCAGCGGGAAGGTGACCCACTGCGACACCCTGATGCAGGAGCGGCGCGGAGTGGTCCACATCAACATGACAGACTTGCTGCAGCAGTACGCCATCGGCAATGGTACAACATGCTTTGCACATATTAGATCATACACATAAATTCAGGCTTACAGTTTGACTTCCCTTCTAATCTTTGAGTCCATCGGCCACATCACGGACCATAGTGAGATTGTGGATGTAAGGTACCTAGTAAAAAGAAACAAAATTAACCGGACAAGTGCGAGTCTGACTCGCACAACAAGGGTTCTGTAATTTCCTATGTTACTCTAAATACATATACTTCTTATAGGTTTTCCTGTAATCTGTAGGTAAAGAACTATATTGTGTTTTTTTTTCAAAATTTTTGGCCCAGTATTTTCGGAGGTAAGAGGGGAATGGTCAATGTTTGGGTCACCGATTTACATATGTTTACCAAATTTCAACTCAATCCAGTCCAGTATTATGGGACAGACAGACAGACATGCGATAATCTTATAAGGATTCAGTTTTTTTTCTTTTCAGTTAAGGAAGAAAAGCGCATTCGGGTAAAGTATAAAAAATGTAATAAATTAAAAGACCTAACTCCAACTTCGGAATAAACATCTAAATCGAATAAATAACGCCCATAAACAATTTCCTCGGGTGAGGAATCATTAACCATTATAACTGTGGGCGGTCCGGTCCACACCTAGCTTAGCTATTAATCGTGAATTATACCAGTAGCGTTCGTTAGCCAGTCCACGTGTAAGCGGCAAGTGCAAGTCGCAAGTCAATGTCGCATTAAGTGGCGATCGATGGCCAATCGGCTGCATTATTCAACTTGACCCCCACTTGTAAACTTGATGGCTTATTTCGAATTCTCTTTTATTTGTTTAACACTTAGGCTGAGATCTATAGAGCGTGCTTAGACTTTGCTCAGACTTTACCGTACAAAGTCGGTATGTAAAATGCAATCTTCGAATCTTTCTAAGGCTGAGATCTATAGAGAGTGCTTAGACTTTACTTAGGGTATAAATCTACGTAATAAAGTAAATATTTGTGTGTTTTAATTTGTAGCAAAGTTTTTGGTAAGTCGTCGATTAGGTGCACTTAGGCTTTGCTTAGCACACACTCAGGCTGAGATCTATAGAGCGTACTTAGACTTAGCTCAAACTTTGCCGTACAAAGTCGGTATTTAAAATGCAATCTTCGAATCTCTCTGAGTGGTCTCAAATGAGTCACGAAAATTTCATCCAAATTTCAATATTTTAGTATTGTATAGATACTCTACACTAACGTCTGTATATAAAAGATAACTAAACGCTCTGTAAAATATACTTTACTGACCTTCATGATTTTTTAAAATATTCTAATACCCTTTCAATATTATAATTTAAATATAGTATTTTTTCAATATTTGCTTATGTTAGACGATAGAGGTAATTGTAATTCCATTGACAGATTTACTGTAATTAATATGATTGGGAACTACTTAGGGTATCGAATTTCAGAGGTCAGTAGGGGCGGCAAATTTATAAATCCGCCACTGATGTGGCCCCTGACTGCCAAAAGGTTACTGACCGCTTCTAGTTCACTGCCGTAATCAAATTAAACCATTCTTCAACTACGATCTTGATAAGCGCAACTTAAGCTAGAACAAGCTTGTAAACAGCTTGGAATTAGGCCGATAAAACATTATCTTGATTGAAATAAACACATTTTTCAAATATTAATAATTATTGTATATTAATTTAAACCCCTATGCCGAAAAATCTTGTGTTTTTCCATATCTAAAACGCGAAAATCATTGAGTCCTACTAATGTGTGTATGTTTGTTACTTCTTCACGCTCAAACGGCTGGAGCAATTTTGATGAAATTTGGTATGGTACCTCCATACCAAACCCTTGTTGACACCCTGGATTAACACATACTTTTTATTCCTCGGGAACTTAAGATAACGGAACGCGGAACACCGCGGGGGGAAAAGCTAGTAGGTATAATAATTGCAAAAGTTTGTGAGGATGGATGTATGGATGTTTGTCACGTAAAAACTACTGAACGGATTTGGATGAAGTTCGTCATAGTTCATCACAATACAAAAAAAAAACCTACAAAAATATTGTTAAGTATAAATAGGGTAGTTGACACTGTCAAAAATAAATGACCAAACACTAAACAATGCATAAAACATCTAAAAACACGTGGAAACATCAAATATGTTGTACACTTAATGCTTTTTATGATTTTTAATTACCAATGGAACCACTAAGAGTAGATGATTTGATGCTGTGAAACTGTGACGTCATAGTGTAATATTTCATACAAAATTCCATTTATACGATCGTTTTGACATTTATTAAAAAGTTGCTGATTTGATATGTCAGTCAACTACCCAATTCTTTTAAATCTAGTAAGTCATTATATATTTTAACTAACATAAAATACCAAGAATACCTTCCATTATTAATGATGTAGGTACCTACCAGAATAAATAGAAGTTAAGAAGAAAAAAACTTCTACGCAAATATACGTCCAACTCTAAGACCATAGTGTTAGAGTTGAAAATGTTTGTCAGTCTACTTGAACCTTGAGACGGCACGGTACCATATGCAGGGTTCCCACGGGCTTCAAAGTCGACCGACTGTATAATTATAGGTCATACTGCCTTACTTTATGTCTAAGACTGTTATTTGCGTTTACTACATATGTTTACATGACGAAGGTATCATCTATTTGAAATTAGCTGATTTTTTATGCATCACTACATAACATCAATTTGCTTGTTTGCTGTTGGCAAAGAATACTTAATAAGTAAAGAAGGTGCACTCACAACCCCCTGCGAATGTATCGTCCCCCACAACGTAATATCTTAATAGTATTGCTTCATCATGTCATGTGAAGGCTCAAGGTAACCCAAAGAGCAATGGAGAGGGCTATGCTCGGAGTTTCCCTGCGAGATCGAATCAGAAATGATGAGATCCGCAGGTGAACCAAAGTAACCGACATAGCCCGAAGAATTGCCAAACTTAAGTGGCAGTGGGCGGGGCACATCGCTCGTAGAACCGACGGCCGCTGGGGCAGAAGGGTTCTCGAGTGGCGACCACGAACCGGAAGACGCAGCGTGGGCAGGCCCCCACAAGATGGACCGATGATCTTGTGAGGGTCGCGGGAAACCGCTGGATGCGGGTAGCGCCGGCCATCGTGGAGATCCTTGGGGGAGCCTTTTGTCCAGCAGTGGACGTCTTTCAGCTGACAATAGTATTGCTTACCAATACATTTTATTCTCCCTATCAGATCCTCTATTAGTGATTATCCTTTAATCCGAGATAATAATATCTCAGGAGCCTTCGGTGCGCGAATTATATAGACCCGACTTCAAAAAGGAGGAGGTTATAAATTCGACGGAATCTTTTTTTTTATGTATGTTGCCTGGTCCGATTTGGAAAATTATTTTTTTGTTTGAATGGATATACCTACCTACTTCACAGCTGGTCCCATGTTCAGCAGGTCAGGATCTGATGGGATCCTGGAGAAATCGAGGGAACTCTTCAAATTGTATAAGCACTTACAATGTTTTTCATATAGAAAGAAAGAAAAAACATTTATTCATGACAACACACAACATTACAAAATTGAAAAATAAAAAATAAAATAAAAAGAGTACAAAAAAATAAATAAAATATACTAACAATAATGTAATGTACTTTCTAAAGCTATTCAGATATTTGCGTCCAGAGATTTTTTTGCTGACTTCGAAACATATTAGAGTTCCTAGTTCCTAAATAGTTATTTTATGCTTTTTAGTGGCTTTGAAGGCGGTTCTATTTTTTTTAAAATATTTTTATCGAACAATCATTTTATTTATCTCATTTAGTTTTTTTAGGAAAACATCGTGAGGAAACCATAGCACGGTGGTAGGATACTTTCTAGTACCCGCCTGGCTGGCTACCACCCTCAAGTTGAAAATCTGTCGCCAAGCACCTTTCGGAATGTTCCGACAGCTGCACTTGACAGCCGGTTCCCTTCTAGGCTTTGTGTGCTTACCACCATCGGCCACACCATCACTGACCACGGTGAATTTTATTGGTGTTAACTTTTCCATCAGATATGCAAGACTTCGGCACGTTGTCCAGCAAGACAGTGACAGAAGTGCTAATGTTGGAGATGAAGATGGCCCCCACTGCGAAGACGTACCTCGTGTCGGGGTACCCTAGGTCTATGAGGGATGTCGCCGAGTATTCTGATAAGGTACGTATCTACGTAGAGAAATAGTACCTGCTAAATGCAATCTCCCGAACAGATATTAGAATCAGTCTCCATAAGGCTGGAACTAGGGTCAAATCGCTAAGATACGATGGGTTTAGATTGATTTTCTGACGAATCCTTTCGGCTATTTGTCCTACAAAAAATATATGTTGTAATTTAGTTAATCATGTTTCAATTGTATTGATTGAAATTGATGTAAATATCCCATACATTTTCAAAAATATACGTTATTTTAATTTTAACCTAAATCGGACATTTTTGGTAAAACGACTGATCAGATATGTGAACCAAAAACGGAAATAGATTTTTTAACAATTTGTAATAGTTACATTTATGATTTTAATAATAATTTTAAAGTAATAATAAAATTCAAAATCGCGAAGCATAAATCCTTCGCTTCCCTCTAAATCTCCGCCGGTGTGTTCCGCCAATTGCACTTGAATGTTGCCTTCTCGGCACTGTAACTGGTCGGCCACACATTAGCAATACCTCCGGTATTGCAAATGGCGGTAGGCAACGGTAGCCACTTACCATCAGGTGGATCGCCTGCCTCCTTGTCAACCTTCTGACAAAAAACTCACCTGCGGGCGCCTAAGCTTTGGGTACTTTGTTTGGACGGACGAAGCATCAAGGTTATTGGGCTTAGTGATCCCCTTAAGAAGGGGTTCCCAAAGTGTGCGCCGTAGAAAGTAAAGAGGGAGAGTCTGAAAGTCTCGGGAAGTCCGAAAAGTCTTTCTTGTTGTTTTCTGTTTCAATTATTTTATAATAAAAATACTCAATTTCATATTATAGATGTTTTAATCCTATCTACCTAACCTAACTACTATTATTGTAGGTATCTATTTCTTTTGACTGTATCTTTTTCAAATAGCTAGCTAGGGTAGGGCGCCGTGACAAAATACTAAATTTGTAACTACGTCTCGGGCTGAAAAAGATTGGGAACCCCTGCCCTTAAGGGTATACCTTCGGTTGGAGCGCGAAATTCAAATTTTACCACTTTTTTTGCAAATTGCAGCTCAGTTATAGGTCGTAAGTTATCAATATGTTATTTGCGAGAAGACTGGTAGTATATTTATTGATTAATAACAAAAGAAATCATCAACATATTCCTCCAAGGTATATTAGTAACATTTTCATGAAATAGTCGTATATGTCAGTAATATACCTTGGAGGAATATGTTGATGATTTCTTTTGTTATTAATCAGTTAATATACTACCATTCTTCTCGCAAATAACATGTTGATAACTTACGACCTATAACTGAGCTGCAATTTGCAAAAAACGTTATATAATTTGAATTTCGCGCTCCAACCGAACGTTCCCCCTTAAGCGTAAATTCGTATTACCATTTGTCGTTTATTCATATTGACAATTTAAGCATCATCATCAATACAAACACTTACATTATATCACTCACATTTCTGTTTATTTACGCATGAAATATACCAAATTGTTTTTGATTTTTCTAAGTAGGTAGGTATCATTTATATTAGTATATAGTTAGCAATATTGTGATTGGCTTAGTTATTATTTCTGCCCTCCTTTTTAATTATTATTAATAACTATCTGTTCCCCGCGGTGTCACTCGCGTTTCCGGGATAAAAAGAGCAAAGCTCGGGCATCCAGGTACATAAAAATAAACCCGAGTAGCTCACCCACAAACAGTGAAATTTGTCATTTCGAGGACCTGACGCTACACTAGCGCCTCTAGCGGCGAATTAGCAAATTATTGTAAGTAAGCAAAATAATGTAAATGGTATTTTATGAATCTAAGCTTCTTTTGAAGGTGATTGTTGTGTTTTTTGCCAGCAAATGAATCGCTTGAATCAGACTATTCACGTACGATATTTGAATATACAAACATAATTTAATTTCATGTTTGTAACTTCAGTCGTTTCGACTGGGCGATATGAATCAGTGAGGACACTATTATATGTATTGATTTATATTGTTGTTGTTTGTGTTTTTAATTAAGTACATCTAATGATTTAAGCATGACTTAGGTACACATAGTTCTTTTAATCCAAAAAATAATCATCTTATTTTCGAAGCCTTAAGGGTAAACCTTCGGTTGGAGCGTTAAATTCAAATTTTATCACGTTTTTTGCAAATTGCAGCTCAGTTATAGGTCGTAAGTTATCAACATGTTATTTGAAACAAGAATGTTAGTTTATTTACTGATTAATAACAAAAGAAATCATCAACACATTCCTCCAAGTTATATTAGTAACAAAAATAAATAAATAAATTCAAAGAGCATGTTAAACATAAGTTGATCGACAAGGCCTATTATATGGTGGCTCATTACATAGAAGACAAGAATACATGGTTGTAGTAGCTTCTCTCTGCACTTGCAGCCCCCTGGCCAAGTGATAATTGTATGAAGTTTATGTATATTTAAGACAAAAACTGTAATTACCTACATAAATTTAAAAAAAACGCCTTGCTGAGTTTCTTGCCGGAGTCTTCTCAGTTCAAGTGTATTCCGAACCGGTAGTAGAGTCTATTGTAAAACTGTAACTGTTGACGTTCATGAGTGCCTTATTAGGGCCTAAACTGAATAAATGAGTTTTTTATTTTGATAATATTTTCATGAAATAGTCGTATATGTCAGTAATATACCTTAGAGCCCAACCAAAGCCTCCACCTTAATGAAGTAATTAATCACAGTATAAACTACTCTACATACAGATGATAAAACATCATCAAATATACATTTGTGTCTACTTATGTGACCAACCTTGTTTACCACCCGTTGTCCGCTCTTCAAAGTTTAGTTAATCGCTTGATCGATCGACAGGACTGAAGACTGCCTAACAAAAATCGGTACACATTTATGTCAAGGTTGGATGTAACTAACAAATTATAAGACAAGCCTGTTGGCGCAATTGGTTAAGACACCACCTACGCCGCTGGTCATGGGTTCGATTCCCATCCAGGACAAACATTTGTGTGCATGAACAAGTCTGTTTGTCCTGTGTCTGCGTGTAATTATCTATACATATAAGTATGGATTTACAAAAAAAAAGTAGTATATGTAGTATATCAGTTATCTGGTTTCCATAGTACAAGCTCTGCTTAGTTTGGGATCATATAACCGTGTGTGAGGAATGTCCCAGGATATTATTATAAATCGTCATTTTTTACGTACACTTATAATCCGCGTAGGATTAGAAATGGCGGCTCATTGAGCCTGCTATGTTATTCTCTAAGGCTGAGATCTATAGAGCGTACTTAGACATTGCTCAGACTTTACCGTACAAAGTCGGTATTTAAAATGCAATCTTCGAAGAGCTCGTCGTCGAGACAGCCTTACGAACGAACAAGAACGCATCGCTGCACTGTTTCATATGGTATTCACTACGCGTGTTTATTTTCCATGATAACATTACACTACGATATAACGATTTTTTAAAGGGATTACGTTATTTTACTAGAATAATAATTGTGCTATTTACGTCTATCACTATGCAGTACGTTCCCGCGTTTATGCTTCATTGTAAACAATGACAGAAAACCACCAAAATATCAAAAGAGCCGAAGTCATCATCATATCAGCCGAAAGACGTCCACTGCTGGACAAAGGCCTCCCCTAAGGATCTCCACGATGGCCGGTCTTGCGCTACCTGCATCCAGCGGTTTCCCGCGACCCTAACAAGATCGTCGGAAAACACAAACAATTAAAAATACCACGAAAAAATATATTTGAGATCCTCACAACAAGCTCTTTCATTTGATAGTTGACAAAAGTTTTTTTTGTAACTTTCTAATTTACCCGCCTAAAGTGGGCCCCCATGTTTGAAATTCATTTATTTACATTACACGCCCATGTTTGGGTCACCGATTTACATAAGTGTACCTTTCAACTCAATCCAGTCCAGTATTTTGGGACAGACAGACAGACACACGAGTGATCCTATATGATATACCTACCTAATTGTATATAGGTAACAACTAATCCATTTTTTTTTCTTTTGAGTTGAAAAATGACATGTCCGGGATTAAAGCTCAAAAATCCGGTATTTTCACGCTTGTCATCCTAATTGGTAAAATTTATAAATGGCAACCCTACTTCGATAGAACCGTATCAATTCCCCGTCCAATTATCTGTTTTGAATGCAATTTGTTATCCCTTTGTCACCTCTGAACCAGCATTAATGGTATAATTGTTACTCCACGTACAATGGATGTGGTGCTTTAGATGCTTATCAGCTACCTAATGAAATTGTACATGTCCCTTAGAGACTCGGGGACATGTGGACGCTCGTCGATTCATATTTACGTGTGTCCCACACAATGGACTTTTATTGTTGTAAGGTTGAAGATGGCTCTTTATTATTTAATGTTTTGCTGAGTGTGGTTGTTGCTTTAGGATTCCATCTTTGAGATTTCGTTTCATTTTGAAGTTGGAAGGCTTCTTTATATTGTTATGATTTTTTTTTTATTGTGAATAGGCTAATTTTTCGCTGATTGTGGTCGTTGCTTTAAGATTTCATCTTTGAGATTTCGTTTCATTTTGAAGTTGGAAGGCTTCTTTATATTGTTATGATTTTTTTTTTATTGTGAATAGGCTAATGTTTCGCTGAGTGTGGTCGTTGCTTTAAGATTTCGTTTAATTTTGTAGTTGGATTTATGATTGAAAATCTTTTTTTTTATTATGTATAGGCCTGTGTTTGGACTTGACCATTGTTTGTGCTGATGTGGCAAATAATGGTAAGCACACAAGGAATATAAATTTTTGGGGGTAAAATAGTAAAATAAAAAAATAGTTTTGCACGCAGTATTACACATTTTAGTTAAACTTGTTTTTTGATTTTAATTTATATTTTTGTTTGTTTTGTATTTAAATTGTAATTTTGTGTGTAGTATGTATCTGTCATGAAAAAAAATATATTTTCTTTCTTTCTTTATTTCATTTGTATACCAAGTAAAATTATCACCTTTCAACGTTCCTTACATTCCGCCGATAAAGGCATTTCGCGTCGCCACATGATTATCACGAAATGCATGTTAACACTAAAATTCCATTGTCATAATAAATACAACAATCACGTGAGGGTTAGGTATGAATCATATTCATGGAAAAATATCGCTTTGTGGAAATTTATAAGCATCAACTAACAAATCACAGCCATATTAAAAGGCGATAGACATGGCTTGCAAAAAATCAATTGTCAGTTAATCGTCGGTGTGTTTTAACACTAAGGGCCGTAAGATCGATCGACGTTTAAACTATCGTTTATGAAATCTAAGATAAAATGTAATCCATGGTTTAAACTATTGTTCTAAGATCAAGTGACAAATATGGACAGATCGGTTAAACGTCGATTAATCCCATAGATACGGCAATTCTTTCTAATATTTTTTTTGTGGTGAAATTTGACATTGACATTGGTTTATTTCACTTCTTGATTATATGGCATTAGATACGTTTTTTACACAATTCTGCCAGTGTCAGGGTCATACATCTTGAGGGAAATGTCAAACTATGATAGTTTAATCCATTATCGGGAGTTTAAACCCTCAAAAAGGATAGTTTAAATTAATCGATAGTTTAAACTATCATTCATCGATCAACTGCCGTCGATCTTATGAAATAATCAGAGACGGGAGATTAAACTCAATCAATCGTAGCTTAAATCACGACAGAGAGTTTAATCTCCCTTAAAAACGTATCTAATGCCATAAAATCAGGAAAAGAAGTGAACTGTTACACCAATGTCAATGTCAAATTTATCTATACTAATATTATAAAGAGGAAAGATTTGTTTGTTTGTTTGTTTGTTTGTAATGAATAGGCTCCGAAACTACTGGACCGATTTCAAAAATTCTTTCAACTTTGGAAAGCTACATTATCCCCGAGTAACATAGGCTATATTATATTTAAAAAAAAATTAGGGATCCTTACTAAAACTCCAATAATGTAACATAAGGTGTAAAAAAATGACCTGAAAAATTCCTTACGTCGCGTGCGCTGCGAAAACTATTGATGATAGAACAAAATCATTTACTACGACTTTGCAGAACTCATCATTATCTACAAAAAGTGTCGCGACAGCATATGTCTAAATATTATAGTTATGTCACAGTAAGCAGTTTTTTATTCTAAAATATTAATTTATATATGCCGCCTCTTGAAAAGGCTCTTCATTTGTACCTTGGTATTAATCCTCATCAAAATAAATTACTTTATATTCAAGACGGCTTTAATACCTTTTTATAACTTTTTGAATTATTCAATTCGGACATTTCATTCGGAAGATATCACGAGTTTAAAAATGCAAGTATTAGAAAAAAGTCGCGTGGTTGTCGCTCACCGCGCTCAGCTAGCCAGCATGCGATGTAGGCTCCATGTAAGCGTCACTGGGGTACGGGGGGGAGTCAATGTAATCTATATATATAAAAGAAAGTCGTGTTAGTTACTCCACTTATAACTCAAGAACGGCTGAACCGATTTAGCTGAAAATTGGCAGGGAGGTAGTTTAGAGCCAGGAGAAGGACATAGGATAAGTAGGTAGGGGTAGGTAGGGGTAGGTAGGGGTAGGTAGGGTAGGTAGGTAAGGTAGGTAGGGGTAGGTAGGGTAGGTAGGTAAGGTAGGTAGGGGTAGGTAGAGGTAGGTAGGGTAGGTAGGTAAGGTAGGTAGGAGTAGGTAGTTAGGTAGGGGTAGGTAGTTAGGTAGGGGTAGGTAGTTAGGTAGGGGTAGGTAGTTAGGTAGGGGTAGGTAGATAGGTAGGGGTAGGTAGATCGGTAGGGGTAGGTAGAGGTAGGTAGGGTAGGTAGGTAAGGTAGGTAGGGGTAGGTAGTTAGGTAGGGGTAGGTAGTTAGGTAGGGGTAGGTAGTTAGGTAGGGGTAGGTAGATAGGTAGGGGTAGGTAGATAGGTAGGGGTAGGTAGGTAAGGTAGGTAGGGGTAGGTAGTTAGGTTAGGGGTAGGTAGTTAGGTAGGGGTAGGTAGTTAGGTAGGGTAGGTAGGTAAGGTAGGTAGGGGTAGGTAGGTAGGTCCCAGTTTTATTTTTGTTCTCAGGGCAGGACAACGTCTGCCGGGTCAGCTAGTATTATATATATTCATAAAAACTTATTAGAAAGTACTGCCGTATCTATGGGATTAATCGAAGTTTAACCGATCTGTCCATATTTGTCACTTGATCTTAGAACAATAGTTTAAACCATGGATTACATTTTATCTTAGATTTCATAAACGATAGTTTAAACGTCGATCGATCTTACGGCTCTTAATCGCTGACGCAAAGAGGGTATACTTTTGTAGCATGTTGTTAGAAATGGTGGGACGGATAACCATAGATTATGAAATAGTACTAAAGTATAGATAGGAATCGAAGGAAACAATTAAAGGAACGCTTACGCTTAATTTAACTTCAAATGACATATTTTTGTCATTACAATTAAAACTCTATTCCAATGTAATTGAGACTAAAATCACTTGGGATATTGTATGACATAACGTCAAAATACATATTTTTGTCGCTACAATTAAAATTCTATTACACTGTAATTGAGTCTTAAATTACTTGAGATGTTGTAGCGTTCCACCTAGGTACTTGTAATGGCCGATTCCATATAGATAACACCTGTCACCTTATATGTTGCTCGGCTGAGACGCGCTGAGAGCCCTCTACGCTCGCCAATTTGTCCGTTAAAGTTGATGCAGCCATCAGGTGCTACCAAGTTTAAAAAAGAAAAGAAGTTAAATCAACGAATTGACATGATTTTTGGCATAGAGATACGTTTTCTTTTTTTTTATACAATAAAGTCGGCAAACAAGCATACGGCCCGCCTGATGGTAAGCGGTTACCGTAGCCTATGGACGCTAGCGACACCCAGGACAGAGACCAAAACCTACTAATCCGCGCCCCGGGTACCACTCGCGCATTGCCGACCCTTCCCCCCACCCTGATGAGCTCTGGCGACCTTACTCACGCGCAGGAACACAACCAGGGTTATTTGGCTGCGGTATTCTGTAAGGTTCCCTAGTCGAGATGTGCTTCAAGCGAAAAATCGCTATGCTCTACCTCTCTAAAAAAAGCAGGTTTCGAAGAGTAACATGGTACTTATCGTTCTTTTTATCCCGGGACGTGGACCCGTAGGCCGGGAGGGCATTTACCAAAATATTCTGTATACAAATGCCCTTTCTTTCCACCATATTAGTCATTAGGTATCTAGCAAGTCATTGGTGCCGATTCTGTTGTTTACGAACTAAATAAATTTAATCTCACTATATCTCTTTCATATAGTAAATATAAGAAAGGGATGCAAGATATTTTAGTCCTGTCAGTTTAGTCCGATCACATATTTCAACGTGAATTTAAGCGCGATCTGTATTGGTCACTACTATTTATCCGTACATTACGACGGCATGGATTAAACTGACAGCATTAAAAATGTTCTTTCTCTTTTCTCTAAAAAAATCTCTTTTCAATAAGGTTAACATGAAAGAGAGGTGACTTGTCTAATATTAGTTATGTTCGTAAACAACAGAATCGGCACCATTATTGACCATTCTAAAATGATTAATGATGATTATTTTGACATTAGGTAACATTTTGTTTATTATTGTAAATAAATTTATGTACGTGTAGGTATGTATTTATCTATACTAATAATAAAGCTGAAGAGTTTGTTTGTTTGAACGCGTTACTGGTCCGATTCGAAAAATTATTTCACTAATAGGAAGCTACATTATCCCCGAAGGTTATAGGTTACCTTTTTATTCCGGGAACGCGAGTGAATCCGCGGGGAACAGCTAGTTTTAGAATAACAAAGAAACATCTTTATATCTTGTTGGACTTAGGTACTCTTTGGTCAAGTTGAAATTAAAACAAAACATAAAAACTTATATTACAAAATTACATTTTGCAATGTATTTTTTGGTATTTACTCCCAGGATGAGATGAGGATTTAAACAATACCCCATGCTTCTAAATCACTTCCGTTTTTTAGATATGATAGAATAAAGATACGGACAAACATATAGAATATACATGAACTTTAACAACTTTTATCATTGAGTCGTTTAAAAAAAATATTCGTTCACAGATCCAAACAATAAACGGCGTGGTGCTTGTGAGCTGGCGGCAGCGAGTCTTGGAGCGGCAGATAGAGTACGGAGCGAGACTCGGCCACGTAGTGCTCAGTCTCGCTCGGATGGAGCTCAACAATTTCTATAAGAACGTGATGCCTGTTGCTGACTACTTCGACCAAACCAACATGCTTATAGCGGTGAGTTCAGCTTATGAATATAGTACAAGTGAGAAAACGTCAGATAGAGTACGGAGCGAGACTAGGCCACGTAGTGCTCAGTCTCGCTCAGATGGAGCTCAACAATTTCTATAACGTGATACCTGTTGCTGATTACTTCGACCAAACCAACATGCTTATTGCCGTGAGTTTAGATTAGTAATTCCTTTCTATATTACTAGCTGACCCGGCAGACGTTGTCCTGCAATGAGAACAAAAATAAAACTGGGACCTACAAACCTATCCCTACCTACTCCTATCTACCTCTACCTGCCACTACCTACCCCTACCTACCTTACCTACCTACCCTACCTACCTACCCTACCTACCTACCCTACCTACCTACCCTACCTACCTACCCTACCTACCTACCCTACCTACCTACCCTACCTACCTACCCTACCTACCTACCCTACCTACCTATCCTACCTACCTACCCTACCTACCTACCCTACCTACCTACCCTACCTACCTACCCTACCTACCTACCCTACCTACCTACCCTACCTACCTACCCTACCTACCTACCCTACCTACCTACCCAACCTACCCCTACCTATCTACCTACCCCTACCTACCTTACCTACCTACCCTACCTACCTACCCTACCTACCTACCCCTACCTATCCTATGTTCTTCTCCTGGCTCTAAACTACCTCCCTGCCAATTTTCAGCTAAATCGGTTCAGCCGTTCTTGAGTTATAAGTGGAGTAACTAACACGACTTTCTTTTATATATATAAGATTACATTGACTCCCCCCCGTACCCCAGTGACGCTTACATGGATCCTACATCGCATGCTGGCTAGCTGAGCGCGGTGAGCGACAACCACGCGACTTTTTTCTAATACTTGCATTTTTAAACTCGTGATATCTTCCGAATGAAACGTCCGAATTGAATAATTCAAAAAGTTATAAAAAGGTATTAAAGGCGTCTTGAATATAAAGTAATTTATTTTGATGAGGATTTATACCAAGGTACAAATGAAGAGCCTTTTCAAGAGGCGGCATATATAAATTAATATTTTAGAATAAAAAACTGCTTACTGTGACATAACTATAATATTTAGACATATGCTGTCGCGACACTTTTTGTAGATAATGATGAGTTCTGCAAAGTCGTAGTAAGTGATTTTGTTCTATCATCAATAGTTTTCGCAGCGCACGCGACGTAAGGAATTTTTCAGGTCATTTTTTTACACCTTATGTTACATTATTGGAGTTTTAGTAAGGATCCCTAATTTTTTTTTAAATATAATATAGCCTATGTTACTCGGGGATAATGTAGCTTTCCAAAGGTGAAAGAATTTTTGAAATCGGTCCAGTAGTTTCGGAGCCTATTCATTACAAACAAACAAACAAACAAACAAACAAACAAACAAATCTTTCCTCTTTATAATATTAGTATAGATGTACCGATAAGTGTAGTGTACAGAGCGAGACTAAGCCACGTAGTGCTTTTTGTAAAAAGATGACAAAAAAAAAAGTGAAATTTAGACTACTAATTAGACAGAGAGATCGGACATAGTAAGTATGTATCATATACTATGACGGCCATATAATCTACATGCTAAATTCTGTTTTGCTAGAAAGAGATAAGAATAAATCTTTGATGACTTATATCTTGGTTATTTTTATCCGAAATATATTTTTCTACTGCTTCTTATATGAGCATTTAATAAACTAAAAAATGTCCGGTTGAGAGCCCTCAGCGCTCACCGAGTTGTCCGCGTATGGGTGTTATAGCCACCTCTGGCTAACACCTTCATGTCCTTTCAAAAAAAAAAAAAAACTACGAAAGTATTTAGAAAGCCAAGAAGATCTAGAATACTATGCATTTGTTATGTAACTATTAGCCTGTTGTTCGTCGGTCCGGATTTGGACGACCAATTTTTTTTTCATATGGCTTTTGTTTAGAACAAGTAGTTTCCGTTACTCTTTTATTATTTTTAATTGTTATTTAAATTTCAATCTTAAAAGTCAATATGGAATTAAGGTCAAGATTCGCCTGCAAAAGAGAGTTGCTTTTCTCGATTTTCCTAGATTTTCAATCTTACGTATTTTCAATTTTATTTGACAGCCACGCCTGAATGGTTAGATTAAAATTACGTATTAAGCATACAACAAACAGTCGGACATTCCACAGGCAAGGTAAGATTAGTCATTACCTCCCTACAGTGTCAGAAATAGACTTGGCAAGCCATAGGTACCGGGTTATCTAAAGATATAGGTAATCTATTATTAGGAGTCCTTGATTTTAAGATTTATGAAACACACCATTTAATTAACGTACATTCAATAAAATACTCAATGACAAAGACAATAGATCGTTAATTGATTCCATATATTTGAACCATGATAAAACAAAATAGGGATAAGATTCTTAATTTCGACTTACTGTTCAACCGGCCCATTAGCTCAGTTGGTTAGAGCGTCGTGCTAATAACGCGAAGGTCGCGGGTTCGATCCCCTCATGGGCCACATATATTTTTACCTTTTTTGCAACTTTTTTTTTATTTCTAGTTCTAGAAAAATATCAATGCTGAACATAATTTCATAAGCTGTAAGGTATCATTAGAAGGTGGTAGTTTGCTAAGTGATGGTTGAGTTACGCCCTGGTGCATAGTTTATTACATAATAACAGGGCTGCGTAACGGATGTTTATCATCGAGTTTTCATGTTATGGTTAAAAAAAAAATATATAATTTTTTTACAAATTTCATTGGTATTTTTTACACAAATGTGACGAATGTTGAGATTCAATAATATCTACTTACAACATTTTTTTTACTTTTGTATAAGCATGGGCGCCGCTGGCATACAAGAAAGAAAATACATAGAATTTTTCCTATTCTTTATTAATTATGTTTGAATAGAAACTGAAGATACGGTCTAAATATTGTCTTTTTTCCACTATTTAATTGAGCCTTTGCTTTAGCTTTGCAATCGTCATGTCGTCTCCTCGTCTATTAATTCATTTCAATCCTTTTCAAACCTCCCTATTCTCTGTCAAAAAGTCTAGTCTGCCAGTATAATTACTATGTAAGTCGGACAGCCCGAACAGAAGGCGTCTTCACTTTATGCGCCCCCCTGAAAGAAATCCTGGCGGGGCCCATTATGTATAGACCACAATCTCATCGTGGTCAGCGACGATGTGGCCGATGGTGGTAAGTACATAAAGCCTTGAAGGGAAATTTACGTTCACTGCTTGTCGAATTACAGTAATTTATATTCTTAGTTCAGCAGCAGAAGCTTCATAATTTAGATATGATAAAAAAAAAAATATCTTTAAAAAAAAATATTATTATTATAACTGACTCTCAAGTGCAGCTGTCGGAACATACCAGAAAGAACTTTACAATAATTTAAAGAAAATAGGCCCATTTTACACTCTTTATAAACCAAAAATCAGTAAATAAATATGATATGACCAAGATATCACACTTTATCGGAGTCAGGCGTGCTGTCGTATCGAATGGCATCAATAAAACAGCGCCATCGATTTATATTTACCTCGGAGCGACCCGACGGTGACGGTCAACGTACAATGTCACATGCCATCCGGTGCGGACCGATGGACAGTCCAACACGCTAACTCGCATAACAAATCTCTAAAGTATAGAAACAGTAACTGACTCGCCAAACGTTGTCCTGCCCTGAGAACAAAAATAAAACTCGGACCTACCTACCTTTCCATCTACCTACCCCTACCTACCTTACCTACCCCTACCTATGTCCTTCTCCTGGTTCTAAGCTACCCCACCAATTTTCAGCCAAATCATTTCAGCAGTTCTTGAGTTATAAATAGTGTAACTAACACGACTTTCTTTTATATGTATAGGTATATAGATAGATTAGATACATAATTATGTGAAGGGAGATTGAATTTGTGTGTGATGGTAAGCAAATATCGTAGCTGTATTTGCTTACCAAGCAAGGGTATAGTATGACACAACTTAGATGAAGCATCGGCAAAATTCGTAAAATCGATCGTTCCCGAAAAGAGTGCGCCTACAACATTACTCATGTGTTAAAAAATGATCGGAGAAAATGATCTTGTTGAACGTTGAATGGCGCGATACTGAATGATTTTTATTAGTTGTGTAAATCGGAAGTTAAGTGTACGAAAACTATGTGCCGATGCTACATCTAAGCTGTGTCATACTGTACCTACTTTGTAGTACCCCCCTGGTTGGTTACCCTTAAGGGGGAAAGTTTGGTTGGAGCGCGAAATTCAAATTTTATCACGTTTTTTGCAAATTGCAGCTCAGTTATAGATCGTAAGTTATCAACATATTATTTGCGAGAAGAATGGTAGTATATTTACTGATTAATAACAAAAGAAATGATCAACATATTCCTCCAAGGTATATTAGTAACATTTTCATGAAATAGTCGTATATGTCAGTAATATACCTTGGAGGAATATCTTGATGTTTTCTTTTGTTATTAATCAGTATATATACTACCATTCTTCTCGCAAATAACATGCTGATAACTTACGACCTATAACTGAGCTGCAATATGCAAAAAACTTGATAAAATTTGAATTTCGCGCTCCAACCGAAGGTATACCCTTAAGTTGAAAATCTGTCGCCAAGCACCTTCCGGTGTGTTCCGGCAGCTGTATTTCAGAGCCAGTTCCCTTCTAGGCTTTGTGAGCGTAAGCATGGTGGTAACACCATTACAATCAATAGGTCCTCCTATAGCAGCTGTTTTAAAGCTGCCTAATTTTGGCGGTCCCAAGCAATTCATGGCCTTATATGGGCCACCACCCTTATGGACTCAGGACCTGATACATAGGACCTCTTTTAAGAATATGTCATAGCGTGATTGGCCCTCTGACCCTGTTTAGTATGTAGGAATCCACCGTAAATAATTTATAGACCTCGAAGTAAAATTCGGAAAATAATCCTAAAGACGAGTCAGTAAAACATTATTGCTAAACATTTCCGATAAAAACAACAGTAATTTGTGCCACAATTTTATTAATCATTAATAAGTTTAAACCTTAAACTACCATATGTTTACAATAATGATCCTTAAACTGCGAAACAATAGAGATCTAAATGAATGTGTCAACTGTCTCAAATTACCGTCTAGCGTCATGCATAGTTAAACACTTGTAGAACAAGTTTGTCGAACTATCGACGTATTATTTAATTTTCGTCTACGAATCTATAAAGAAGCTACATTGAGCCTCCTTTCTAGTTTCTTATTGATTTTAAAATTATTTCTTATGTTTGTGAAGTTTGAAGACATAATAGCGATATGGCTGATTATTTATTTAAAACTAGATATACGTAATATGTCACATATTACACAAAGGGTAATAAGGAATATCTAGAAAAGAAACCTTTTTTCCATCGAACCGCAAGGCGCCGGGAGAATTTCGAACCGCACGTTGTCGACATCGAAATAAACGTATGGTACAGTATGACACAACTTAGATGAAGCATCGGCAAAATTCATAAAATCGACCATTCCCGAAAAGAGTGCGTCTACAACATTTCCCATGTTTATTATTACTTTAGGCTGAATAGCGCGATAATGAATGATTTTTATTAGTTGTGTAAATCGGAAGAGAAGTGTAGATATACGATTTGCCGATGCTACATCTAAGTTGTGTCATACTGTACCTATGTACGTACTCATAATGCGGGCACTTTCAACTCGATCCAAATTAATCTCAACCCATGAGACGAGATGTTCTGTAGTTATTTTGGCCTTGGGCAATTCGACCCACTGGAGTTCGAACAAAAAACTTTTTGTACTGATAAATAAAAGGAAACTAGCGACCCGCCCCAGCTTGCGAATTTGCGAATTTGAACAGGGTTACTTTTCAATTAATAGCCAAATTGTCATGGTTTACTTAATGTACTAATCATTATGAAGACTTTTACTATGGGACCAACCCTGAATTATCAAAAAAATATCAAACATTTCATATTTTGGCGTTAGTGATCCACTTAAGGTTCCAGTGTGAGGATGGACTCCCCGCCGGCGAGAGTTGTATGGTGACAATTTATGACCATACTAATTTGAAGTCAAACACAGGTCCACAGGTAGGTTTTAAGGCGATGATAGCTCAGTGGTAGTGACGTCGGATGCCGCGACGAAGGTCGTGGGTTCAAATCCTACAATGAGCTTGCGGTGAAGGAAAACATCGCGAGGAAACCATAGCACGGTGGTAGGGCACTTTGTGGTACCTGTCTGGTTGGCTACCACCCTTGTCTTGAAAATTTGTCACCAAGCACCTACCGGTGTGTTCCGGCAATTGCATTTGAGCGCCAGTTGCCTTTTCGGTATTTTAACAGGTCCGCAACACATTGGCAATACCTCTGGTATTGCAAATGGCGATAGGCGACGGTAACCACTTACCATCAGGTGGGCCGTATGCTTGCTTCCTTGGTAGTATAAAAAAAATAAACAATAAATCATGCTATGAAACGATTTCACGTTGCGACTTACCTAAAGCACGTGTAAATTCAATAATCCCGTGGAAAATGATTCCACTAGTAAATTGTAGTAATTATAATTTAATTGGAACGGCCGTGTTGCATGAGAAGGAACACATGCGGCCTCTACTACAGTACAATTTGTAAATTAAAACTTACTAGATGTAAACTTTAATATACCTTGAATTTATAATGATTAATTCGAGTAATGCATAGGTAAATGTTGCAATTAGCTGTCCCTCACTGTTTCACACGCGTTACCGGTTTAGTAGATTATCCTTGATCCAGTTTCTGCCAGTTTGCCAAATTCATCAAGATAAGGTTTGTTAGTAAAAACTCCCTTAAAGGTTTTGTGTGCTTTGCTTACGACCATCACTGACCACGGTGAGATTGTGGTCAAACACAGACCTATAATAGGGTAGTTTCCTGGCATATCAAATCAGCAACTTTTTAATAAATGTCAATACGATCGGTTACATGGAATATTGTATGAAATACTAAGCTATGACGTCATCGTTTCACAGCATCAAATGATCTACTCTTAGTGGTTCTACTGGTAATTAAAAATCATAGTAATCAAGTGTATTCCGAACCGGTGGTAGAGTCTATTGTAATGTTTGTAACTATTGACGTTCATAAGTGCCTTACCAGGGCCTAAATTGAATAAATGAGTTTTTGATTTGATTTGATAGAAAGCATTAAATGTACAACATATTTGATGTTTCCGCGTGTTTTCAGATGTTTTATGCATTGGTTAGTGTTTGGTCATTTATCTTTGACACTGTCATCTAGCCTATACTACATAGTGAAAAAATATCCATAAGGCTATAACTGAATGCATTTCAAAATACCTATATACCTATTCATTAAATTAGACTTTACATATTTAATGCATGACGTGGGTGATAGAATATCAACTAATTGATTCAAATTGTTTTCAGTGACCCATTGTTGACCTATTGGTCATTGTACCAAATATGACTTACAGTCTGTACATAATACATCATTTTAATGTAACCGTGGGAATAAACATATGAGACTACTAAAGGACTATTTTACGACTATTCTTTTACTAATACTAGGACCACCACACCACCACCAACTGTAACAATAAATCTTGTAAATATATAAAAGAATCTAAAAGATCGTGAGTGATTGACTGACTGATCTATCAACGCACATATCACACTGGCCGGATTGGGCTTAAGGTGGAGGCTTCGGTTGGGGCGTTAAATTCAAATTTTATCACGTTTTTTGCTAATTGCAGCTCAGTTATAGGTCGTAAGTTATAAACATGTTATTTGCGACAATAATGGTAATATATTTACTGATTAATAACAAAATAAATCATCTACATATTCCTCCAAGGTATATTACTGACATATACGACTATTTCATGAAAATGTTACTAATATACCTTGGAGGAATGTTTTGATGATTTCTTTTGTTATTAATCAGTACATATACTACCATTCTTGTCGCAAATAACATGTTGATAACTTACGACCTATAACTGAGCTGCAATTTGCAAAAAACGTGATAAAATTTGAATTTAACCCTCCAACCGAAGGTTTACCCTTAAGGCCCTGTCATGTCGTAAAATTATCACCATATATATTTGAAGTGAAATCAAATCAAGCTAGCGCAATTCGTAAAAACATAAATAAAACTTATTTCCAAAAAATGTTATGTGTGGTAATGAATTTGAAATCTTGTGATATATTTTTAATTTCAAATTAATTAGAAAATTAAGAGAAACACTGGTGTCGATTCTGTTGTTTACGAACTTAACTAATATTAGACAAGTCACCTCTCTTTCAAGTTAACCTTATTGAAAAAAGACAGAACATTTTTAATGCTGTCAGTTTAATCCATGCCGTCGTAATGTACGGGTAAATAGTCGTGACACATAAAAATCGCGCTTAAATTCACGTTGAAATATGTGATCGGATTAAACTGACAGGACTAAAATATCTTGTATCCCTTTCTTATATTTACTATTAGAAAGAGATATAGTGAGATTAAATTTATTTAATTCGTAAACAACAGAATCATTGGCTATCAAAGTGTATCAAGCGGAATGTGTAAAGTTTTTTTTTTTTTATCTATGTAAGTATCTACATCCAAATATGTTTGGAGTCAAAAGCTGCAGAAAGGCCTTGAGAATGTCATAAATATATTTCATTGAAAATAAGTAGATGTCTTTATAGGAGATATACCTATGATGGTTTAAAAAACCCCTTTTTAGACAGACTTCGTCAGGTGATAGCATCTTAAATTTGATTTTGTAACTACATATACCTAGGGTTAATAAATAAAATGATCAAGGAAAATAAATAAATACTTGACAAGGCCGTTAAATGATATAACCGGTTTTTAAACCGATAAAGGCGGAGTTATGTGACAGCAGGCGTGGTCTCTGCATTCGAAAGGTACAAATTAAATTCATTTAACTGTAACGTGTTGGACTATTGGAAAAATGCAAGGCTGTTATTGTAATGTATATATTGTTGTGTAATATTTGCTGAAAAGTTTAAAATCTTAATGATTTTTGTCATCTTTATTATAAAACTGTTTGGATTTACGATTTTACGATGCGTAAAATTAAACCATATAGACACTTTACCTTACATTAACTTTTTTATACGATACAGGCTCTTTTTGCCATCTTTATTATAAAAATGTTTGGATTTACGATTTAACGATGCGTAAAATGAAACCATAGACACATTACCTTACATTAACTTTTTTATACGATACAGGCTCAAGGCTCAAGGCTCATTAAACGATAGAAGGGAATTAATAATATGTCGTCGTCAGCGATAGCCAAGCGATACAAACATCACGTATAGGGTTCAGTGGTATCAGGATCCGATTTAGTGGACGTAGTGCAGACAATGAAACAACGTAATACCATCGCTTCGGAACAGACCCGTATGAGGAGAAGAAGCGACGCAAGAAATCCTCATGGGCCCGATAAATTTATTGTTGCAATTTGACAAATAATCACTTCAACTACACGTACAGACTCACATTAAGGTAGACTTCAGTATCAATTGAAAGAAAAGTTACACCGACGTGTGTACAAATCGAGAGCTCGTGATAAAGTGTTCCATCCGCCCGTAATGATCTTACCCACATTAACTTGTATCATAAACTATCATTCAGTCATAGGTTATTCATTCACCGCAAGTGTTGCCACCATTTCAACAGACACCTCCACCATGATAATAAATTGAGCCAATCGAGTCGGACAAACAACCCTACTCTCCGACACGGCCATCCTGCGATTCACACGTCCTCGTGTGATAAACTCCATCACATGTACCTGAAACCAAAGAAATATAGCACAGCAACTGAACATTTCGCTCGGCCATTCCTGCCTAAACATTCGAACTGTTTTTCTCTACTGATCGTTTCAAATTGATCATCGTACCAACACGAACTCGTACTAACTACCACACCACAATATGGTTCCTACTGTATACTAATCTCTTAACTTTGTTAGGTAAACTACCCTCTACAACTTTCCAGCAAATAGTACAATAATCAACCGCCACGATCGACATTTAAGATTAACGAGAAAAATACCAGAGTCACACACCATCTCATCATTCAAATTAACTACTAACTTCATTACACTTTAAATCTCACGAGTAAACCATCTAACGCCACGGCAACCACAGCCGAATAGCAATCACATTGCTCTCTCATACGCGCATTCATCACTCCATGAATCGCCAAGTGCGTCACCCGATGACTACACATTACGGTCTGTTACGACCCCGACCTCCGCCAAAGCTAAACGCGCATCGCGCACCCATGGGTTACTTGAGTTTTCTCAAGAGACACCGATTTCCACCGGGCTACGATTACATAATAACTAATGGCATGGTCGACATTCTACTACGGCCGATAGGTTTCTTACTCGAGATTCCATCATCACTTAGGCATGCTCTTCAGCATCAAAATCATTATCAACAAAAACTGGTACGTGACCCACTGGCATCTTCCTTTAACTATCTTGAACGTAATTGTAGGTACGGTTACAGTTAAAAGCTTTCAGGGTATAACGATCACCGTTCAAAATCTCAATCATTGTAAACGGATCTCTATATTTTGGAGGTAAGTTGGTTTGACTACAATAGAGCAAGGTTTTGAATGCAAACCTGGTATTTTAATAACTTTCATAATGTGACTGCTTTTTAAGTTTAGTTTTTTTTTCTTTAAATTTTAAGTTATCAAATTGTAATTACAATCATGTACAAACTAAAAAAAACAATAAACTGGTTTATGGAACCTCAATAATGTTGTATCACTTGACCAGCGATACAAATCTTTTTATTTTTTTTTTCTTTTTTTTTGCATTTTCACTTGACCAGTGTTTTTTTTTTTGTCGTTACTTGTCCAGCAACGATTTTAGAAGTCACTTGACCAGCGAGCTTTCTAAAATTTTACGCTTAACCAGCGATTTCACTTTACCAGTGTTTTTCACTTAACCAGTGATAGGATGCATAGATAGATGCGCATCGCGCACTCTTCAGTTAGACGAAGTTATATCAACCAGTTACAGTAAAATAATCATTACAAACAATACAATTTTACTTCAGGTAATTATCATGTTTGTTTTCAATACCCCGCTCTTTAGAAACATTTTCATTATTTGACAGTATGAGAAACCAAAGATCAAACACTAACCAACCACTACGAATAGCTTAACCGACGTTATAAAATTATTACATCACAACCCGGTATTTCCCATTAAACTCTTACTACACTCTTTAGTAAACTATCGTTTTGAAGTTTCATAAAAAGTTGCCGATTTGATACGTCATCGCCTATTATATTCCGCGTTCATACTCAGGGTTACTCGTGATCGACACCCTATCGTCTACGGTCATCCCTGTGATTTGAATACACTGTATTGCACAGCAGATAACACTCACTTAACCGATTAAATCTAGCTAACCGACTAGATTTCAACACAAATTACAAGTAACCATTGTCCATCGTACCTTAGGTACCCTCGTATTATCAAACAACATGAAATCGACTCACCAGATATCACTCAGGTCGTTCGCACACACCATGAATACAAAGCAATGCATTCCAAGCACCACCAGATAGTCACTGACATGGCACCACCAGCACCAACTGTTGTCATCATTAGGCCGCGACCAGCACTCGCACAGCCGCTCGCACACCCAACCAGCACAGCAGTGCTAGCACGATCGCCACTGCCAGCATGTTGCCGCCAGCACCGCACCGCCACCACAGATATTGCCACCATGCTTGATCACATCAGCGCTACTCGAACATACACCCAATTGAATGGACGTCGTAACACTTTTTTTTCATTGCGTTGTGTTGAAACTTCATTTGGACAAAGCGACAAGATTTTTGTCCATCCCTCTGACAAACTTAAAATATCCTCGATCTTGGATAGCTGGCCTCGTAGTAGAACACGCAGAATGTTATTGAAAACGATCTCACCGCTGCTGTTGCAGATTTTAACGGATTAAATATCACGTACTCGTAGTCGGTGTCCGCCATGTTGTTTTACGTTCAATCAGTGTGCATACCCGACGCATCAATTCCAGACTTCATTAATTTCCCAACATAAGATTACGATAATGTATGTAGCACTTGAGGTAGGTAGTCAAAATCACGTTTTCGGGGTTTTCAAGCACGTGGTATTTTCAATACACGTCGCAACAATCTGATTATAGTTTTCACGTTTCTTGCTTTCTTTTTCTTTCGTTTTATTTCATTGCCTGTCTTTATCCCGCTTCTGATGTCGTCGTCAGCGATAGCCAAGCGATACAAACATCACGTATAGGGTTCAGTGGTATCAGGATCCGATTTAGTGGACGTAGTGCAGACAATGAAACAACGTAATACCATCGCTTCGGAACAGACCCGTATGAGGAGAAGAAGCGACGCAAGAAATCCTCATGGGCCCGATAAATTTATTGTTGCAATTTGACAAATAATCACTTCAACTACACGTACAGACTCACATTAAGGTAGACTTCAGTATCAATTGAAAGAAAAGTTACACCGACGTGTGTACAAATCGAGAGCTCGTGATAAAGTGTTCCATCCGCCCGTAATGATCTTACCCACATTAACTTGTATCATAAACTATCATTCAGTCATAGGTTATTCATTCACCGCAAGTGTTGCCACCATTTCAACAGACACCTCCACCATGATAATAAATTGAGCCAATCGAGTCGGACAAACAACCCTACTCTCCGACAAATAAATAAAATGCCGCTTATGGTCGGGAGGTGTTCCCGGCTCGGTTACAAAGAATTGGTTTATTAAACTTTAACTAATAGTCGTGTTAACGTTTGTATGACCTAGTTATGTGTCGAAATGTCGATACTTGTGCAACTAAGTCACTGAAACAATACGTTCGAGAGTTTCAGACGGCGACTTTGACATTTTTAACCTTCTTAAAAAAAAGAAGATCCTTTATCAGTGTTTTTAATGTTATATCTTAGTAGGAATAAATCTAATATTTATACATTTTGACACACCTCAAGACTGACAATGAAGCCACTCAGGGTTGCTTATTTTAAAATGAGTCTGAGCTCTTTACTTTTTATTTTAAGATTGTATGTACACTACCTTTGACCGCAGACAAGCAGACGATCAGATTATGGTCAATGTAAAACACTGGCTGGTTGCACGTTATTTTTTAACCCTCGACGCAAAAACGACGGGGTGTTATAAGTTTGACGTGTCTATCGGGGTGTGTGTGGGGGGGGGGGAGTGTGTGTCTGTTTATCTGTAGCATCGTAGCTCCGTACGCATGAACCGATTTTGTGAATTAGTCGCGGGTGTTCTTAGTGCGTGTTTCAAGAAAATCCGCTCATTCGTTTAGAAATTATCACCAATTTTCTAGTGAGTGTCGGGGGTTTCATATTTTTTTAATTTTAATTGTATTATGACAGTTCTCGAACCATGCGGCGGTTCTGTTCGCAATATTGGCTAGTATGGTTTCGAACCTGAAGTTTGAAAATAATATTACTGCGGTTTGCCACTTGAGTCGATTGGTCACATTTATGATGTATGATCTCGTGTCCCAAATAAAGTTTGTCGAATGTTGCCTATTACTGTCTAATTTTAAGTTGAATTTTAACTGGGCCTCAAATTCAATGAATACCTAATCTACAAGTAAATATACCAAATAATAGGTAATCACAAGCAATAACTGGGGTGTAATAAGGCTACTAACCGCATACCATCAAACACTCTTGCCACTTTTCTGTTTTAAAAAAACATTCTAGTTTTTTTCACATTCCTGATAACATCATAAAATAAAAAAATCCTTCATGTCAAAGATATGAAATGACAATTATTTATTCAAATATACCTTCACAGGCACTTATGAATTGTCAGACTCTAATGCTCGGTTCGGAAGGTAGCTTTCACTGAGAAGAGCCGGCAATAAACTCAGCAATTACTCTGTTCAAAATAAAGTTCATAATTTACATAAAATATATCCTGCAAGAGCGAGCGGTATACCCAAGCCTATTGTAGTAAACCTTCTATAATAACTAATCTCTTTCCATCAGGTAAACGGCGAGCGAAACCCCGAAGAGGTCTACAAAGACTTCCGTGCCGCTGTACTCCAAATCCTCGGCGCCACTGATGACCAATCTGCCATGAACGGCGTCAGTGGCGTCGGCGTCGGCGCTGGTGGCATACCGGGGGAGATCGTTGGCGTGGAGCCCGCTCCTGGCAATCAGGAGAGGGAGACAGTGCCAGCGCCCTTGCCCCTACCCCTACCTCTGCCAGTGCCGGTGCCAGTCAATGTGGCAGCTGAAGATGGGGTGGAGACGATTGCTAGTCCTAAGGTCGGTTATGAACAGGCTTAAGAAATTATGAGGAAGCTCTCCGCGAATATCTCCGTCCCTTACTAAACTGATGGGGACAAGTGACGGTTTTATGCCATTTGAAAAAACCCTACATGAGCTTTCGGTGAAGGAAAACTGAGTAACCTATAGCACGGTGATAAGGTTTCATATCATTAGGATTTTTTTTTAAACATAGCTAAGGATACTCTCGATTAGATCACTTTCAAACAAAAATAATTAAATCAAGATCGGTCCATTCGTTCAGGAGCTATGAGACCACAGATACACACTACAAACTTATAACACCCCTCTTTTTTCGGAGGTTAAAAAAACATACATATCATATTAAAAATAAAAATGTAGGTCAAGTTCGACTGATAAATACCTGATCAAAAAGGGTTCTTTTGATCAAAGGTTAAGTAGGTGACTTGACATAAAAAACTAGTACACACGGCCACAGATCAAGTTACACACTGCGGCACCTTAATTGCTTGTAATAGGAGCTATTTTGCAACAAAAATGTGTAGCTTGATCTGTGGCCGTGTGTACAATGCTGTTATCATAACAATGGGTAAGGTCAACTTGGGTCGCCACGAGGTCGTCTTCGTTTTGACCGACTGATAGTTATGTTTATTTGCCAAGCAGCTAAAACAGACTCCAAATTGTGAAATAACAATGTAGGACTTTAATTTGACTGTGTAAATATAGTCATCATGTCAGCCGAAAGACGTCCACTGCTGGACAAAGGCCTCCCCCAAGGATCTCCACGATGGCCGGTCTTGCGCTACCCGCATCCAGCGGTTTCCCGCGAACCTCACAAGATCGTCGGTCCACCTTGTGGGGGACACGCTTTCTGCCCACGCGTAAATATAGTGCGACCTGTTAACTCAGTCCACTGCGGCATTATATGTGAGGGGGGTAAGCTTATGTTACAGAGTGAAGCATTCGTAGTAAACTGCCCCCTCCCCGCGCGAGTCCGTTTTTCATCATTCCCCTTCCTTCTAACGTTCTAGGCGTAAATAGAATTAAACGGTCAAATTCAAAAGTGTCTTTATTATATAAATTAATTGCAGGTATTTTTATCGTCAAAATATGGAAAGTAAAAAATAAGTACATTATGTAAATAAGCCAGTCACGTGCGAGTCTGACTCGCGCATCGAGGGTTCCATAATTTCTTATGTTACTCTAAATACTACAGACTTCCTTAACTCTGTCATCTACAAAAGACAGAGAAAAAGATCTAGCGGAACTTATCTACCTCGCGCTCTGCGTTCAAATCAAATAGTACGCGCTTCCCCGGCTTCCTTTTACACGAAATCGGATTGCAGGAAAGCGAGAGGGTATGACACAACTTAGATGTAGCATCGGCATCGTATATCTACACTTCACTTCCGATTTACACAATTAATAAAAATCATTCATTATCGCGCCATTCGACGTTCAACAAGATCGTTTTCGCCTAAAGTACTAATAAACATGGGTAATGTTGTAGACGCACTCTTTTCGGGAATGATCGATTTTACGATTTTTGCCGATGCTTCATCTAAGTTGTGTCATACTGTAAGATGTTACACATCAAATATATTGATTTATAAACATTCCAGGCGGAGATAATAAGGGTGCGGGGAGCGTCGACTACCCCAGCATTGCTGTGGGTGGTCGGTGGACCGGGCAGCAACAAGGCCACGCTTTGCCATCGAGCTGTAGTCCAACGGCAAGGATGGACGCATTTCAGGTTAGGACCTTACTAAAACATACTATTGGTGAAATTAAAAATAATCTTTAAAATCGGTCCAGGGGCTCTACCGCGTGACATTGGTGCTAATTGTAATGAAAATTATCCAATGAGGGTTCGACGACGCCCACAAAATGATCGTCATTGGATTTACGTCTTAGCACTGGATGAAATCATTAATGGTGTTCATTTCGATTACCACCAAAAGATACGCGATAGACCGGCAGTAGTTTTTGAGTTTATTTAATTACAAACAAAAATACGAACTTTATTTTTATAATATTAGTGTAATATTGATGCAGAAAATTACAACATGAACCAATTTTAAGATATTGTCTCAGTAGCCATTTTAATAAGGTTCGTATTTGAAGACAATTTTCTATGACGCAACAATGACACAAAAAAAAGTTGTAAAGCAGATAGTGCTATGTTGAACTATTATTATTAGGATTCATAGAAAAATAGGCTTCTGTGTAAACGTGTAATGCCAATGAACTATTGAGAAAAGAACCGCATACATACTAAGGTCAAGTGGATTAAAAGTAAAAGGTCATAAGGCGATATATGACTGTACTTCTACCATCTGTTTACTATCGTGTCATATTTTGTCGATTTTTATAGACAACTTAGATCAATTTATTAAGGCGATGATAGCTCAGTGGTAGTGACGTCGGATGCCGCGACGAAGGTCGAGGGTTCGAATCCTACAATGACCTTGAGCTTTCGGTGAAGGAAAACATCGTGAGGAAACCATAGCACGGTGGTAGGGTACTTTGTAGGCCCGTCTGGCTGGCTACCACCTTCAAGTTGAAAATTTATCGCCAAGCACTTACCGGTGTGTTCCGGCAATTGCACTTGAAAGCCAGTTACCTTCTCGGTATTGTAACAGGTCGGCAACACATTGGAATTACCTCTGGTATTGCAATTAGCGGTGAGCCGTATGCTTGCTTGCTGCCAAAAAACGCTTCTACGTACTCTAAATATGTTGTACATTTAATGCTTATTATGATTTTTAATTACCAGTGGAACCACTAAGAGTAGATGATTTGATGCTGTTAAACTATGACGTCATAGTGTAATGTTTCATACAAAATTCCATATAAACTATCGTTTTGACATTTATTAAAAAGTAGCTGATTTGATATGTCAGTCAACTACCCTATTTGCTCCTTGAATGCGGCTACTAAATACAGCGCGGGATTTCAATTTCACAACTTAAATCGATAAATCGCTACCTATTGGTAACTATCTACACTCTATATAAATAAAAATAAATAAAAAAAAATATCCTCGGACATTCTTTTACACACACACGTTTATCTGATCCCAAACTAAGCAGAGCTTGTATTATGGAAACCAGATAACTGATATACTACATATACTACTTTTTTTTTGTAAATACATACTTATATAGATAATTTCACCCAGACTCAGGACAAACAGACATGTTCATGCACACAAATGTTTGTCCTGGATGGGAATCGAACCCATGACCAGCGGCGTGATAGGTGGTGTCTTAATCAACTGCGCCAACTGGCTTGTCAAAAAATATAAATAGTCTATATCCTAATTTACCCCCTTAGGGGTTAAATTTTCAAAACTATGTCTACGTCATAATAGTTATTGGTGCCGATTCTGTTGTTTACGAACTAAAATAAATTTAATCTCACTTTATCTCTTTCTAATAGTAAATATAAGAAAGGGATGCAAGATATTTTAGTCCTGTCAGTTTAATCCGATCACACATTTCAACGTGAATTTAAGCGCGATCTTTATTGGTCACGACTATTTACCCGTACATTACGACGGTATGGATTAAACTGACAGCATTAAAAATGTTCTATATTTTTTCAATAAGGTTAAAATGAAAGAGAGGTGACTGGTCTAATATTAGTTAAGTTCGTAAACAACAGAATCGGCACCATTGTATGCCATATTGGGTACTTGACAGATGTAATTATTATTTATAAAATGTATTGTAACTGTAGGTTATGTTTCATAGATCTTAAATAATAAGTTAAATTTGAATGATTTTAAAAATTAATGTTAATTATAAAGTTTTTTTTTATCTGTGTTTTTTTTTTGTTCAAATGATCGAAACGACTCGGACGCCATGAATGCTTAGCGATTTTATTGTTTCAATATTTAAGTTACAATATTCTTCATATTTACCCTATTTCAGCACAATCCGTCCAGTGTCTTGGGCTGTTAGATCAAATATTTAGATGCACCCAGACTCAGGACAATTTTTTTTGTCCTGTATGGGAATCGAACCCACGACCTGCGGCGTGCGTGATAGGTAACGCCAACTCTAAATAATCATAATTCTACAGTCTTGGGCAGCGTCTCCGAGCATTAGCCGACGCAGGTGGTGGACCAGCATCAGACGGTGCTCTGGCAAGAACTGCCATCAGCGGCGGAGAGCTGGCTCCTCAAGAACTGGTCACCAAGCTCGTGAGAACAGCCGTCACTGACGCCTCGAGGAGTGGACATGGCCTGCTTCTAGATGGCTACCCAAGGGATTTGGAGCAGATGGAGCAGTTTCAGAACGAGGTTAGGAACGTCTTTAGAGGTTTCGTTTGGAATTCTTTAGAATTAGGGTAGTGTCCTGACTAAAGACCGGATTATATGCAATATAAAAATATGATTGATATATAATAAATAAATGGGTAAAATATGCCTGAAAATTGGTAAAATATCCTACATTAGTTTTAGAAAACTAAAAAAGGAATGATTTTTTTTCTCGCGTCTATTCCATTGTATAGGATATCATTAGATAGGTTTTTTTAAAAACATTGAGAGGTTGCTAAGACAATTTCTTGATTTAGGTATCCATTTGCGTTATACCTATACAATATTAAAGCGCATTTGTTAAAATAGGGCGTCCCCCCCCTCTAAACGGCTGGCTCAAAAATCTGGAAATGTTTTTTACGGTATTTTCATATTTTGTTAAGTAATGCTTTAAAAATATTGATTCCAGTTGGATGTGTCTCCCCGCATGGTGCTCCTGGACTGTTCCAAGCTGCAGCTGGGGCGCGGCAGACGCGACGACTCGGTGGCCGCCTTCAGGAGGCGCCTCGAGGTGTTCCGCGAGCTCAGTCTGCCCATGCTCAAGACCCTGGACCAGGATCATAGGCTTGTTATTGTGAGTCTATTTGCCCTTCATATTTTTCTAATTTCTATTTTTTAGCAGGCAGGTGGTCCACCTGATGGTAAGTGGTTACCGTCGCTAAGATATAAATTGACATCTAAAATGCTAAAATATATTCGAGAAATTCGTGATTTGGGAGGTAAATTAGGCTAGAAACATTTTTGCATGTATGTAAAAATCTAGCTTCCGCCCCGCGGTGGACCGCCTGCTTGTCAACCTTCTGACATATAAAAAGTCTATATTCATGGATTTTGTGTTTACTATGAGAAAGGCGGCTGGCAGAGGACATACTACAAAGCACCACCCTGCCACCATGCTATAGTTTCCTCACGTTGGTTTTCCTTCACCGAAAGCTCAGTAAATTACGTAAATAAGGCATCAACTCAAAAACTGGGGTCAGAAGACCTCAATTCCTGTTTTTCAGTAGTCATGACATCATAATCGTATAAGACAAATTATTCCCCTGTCTCCTGTAGACCAAGTGGGTCTAATAATTTACTGAACTTGCAGGTGGATGGTGATACAGATTCCCCTGAAGTGCAGGCGGAGTTCACGCGAGTGCTGCTTGAGGAGATGGAGAAGGCGGAACTCCTGGCAGCGATACCTGCGGAGCCAGTCCAGCAGGAACCTGCACCAACTAGTAAGCTCATCTTTTACTGCTTGAGGGTGCAAGATGGAAGATGAGAGGTCCAAATCACAGAATTATAATTAGTTACATATCACAGAGTCTTTATATAGAATGATTTTAGAAGGGTACTAAGTCAGCCGAAAGGGCATTAAATCTTTACATAGTATAAAACGAAGTCGCTTACGCTGTCTGTTCGCTGAGATCTTTTAAACTACTCAACGGATTTTAATGCAGTTTTCAGCAATAGATAAAGTGATTCAAGAGGACGGTTTATGTAATACCTTTAAACGAGCAATTCCATTCAATTTAATCGGAATCTTGGAAACGGCTCCAACGATTTTCATGAAATTCGGTATGCAGGGGGTTTCGGGGGCGATAAATCAATCGAAAGGTTTAATTTCCAAAAAAACACGATTTACCAAAAAAAAATACCGAGCATAGCTAGGTCATCCAGGTACATATTATAAGTATAGGCCCTCATATAGAAAACTTAGCTAGCAAATTGAGTTCCGCCGCTTTCGCAGTCAGAAAAATTAGACAAATAACAGATGTGGCTACAGCTAGGTTGGTTTACTTTGCGTATTTCCATAGTCTAATGTCCTACAGTCTTCTGTTATGGGGCTCAGCTGCGGATTTGGAATCTATCTTTATCTTGCAGAAAAGGGCCGTTCGTGCAATTTATTGCTTGGGTCCTCGCGAATCCCTACGGAAACGGTTTATGGAATTTGAGATATTAACCTTACCGTCGCTATACATCTTTGAAAATATTATGTTTGTCCGTAAATATTTAAATTTATTTGACACTAATAGTAGTCGCCATAACCTAAACACAAGAAACAAAGATAAAATTGTTACACCTAGATTCAGGCTAGCAAAAGTCAATAAGTCTTTTCTCGGGAACTGCATTCGTTTTTATAATAAAATCCCATATGAAGTAACTAAGATGTCGTACAATAAATTCAAACAGTATGTTAAACAGAAATTAATCGACAAGGCCTACTATAAGGTGGCTCATTACGTTGAAGACAAGAATACATGGTTGTAGTAGCTTCTCTCTGCACTTGCGGCCCCCTGGCCAAGTGACAATTGTATGAACTTTATGTATATTTGGAACAGGAATAACATAAATTTAAAAAAGAAAGATCCACAAAAAAAAAAAATGTAGCCTTGCTGAGTTTCTTGCCGGAGTCTTCTCAGTTCAAGTGTATTCCGAACCGGTGGTAGAGTCTATTGTAATGTTTGTAACTATTGACGTTCATAAGTGCCTTACCAGGGCCTAAATTGAATAAATGAGTTTTTGATTTTGATTTTGATTTTGAATGGCTTATATCCAACCAAAATTCTATACTAGGATATATTTTTTAATTAAATCACGGTATTTCAGAGCTGGTAGTTCATAAGCATTCTTACTTGCAGATATATCCTCAATGCAGCAGTTTGCGACTGCAATGTCTCGCATGGGCGGTGGGATGGCCAATGTATATACTAACGGGGCAGTCCGTAACGGTTCTGTCCCCAATGGTACCCTGAACAACGGAGGACTGAGCAACGGTGGACTGACGAATGGTGGTCTGGTCAACGGGTTCATTGGAACCAATAATAAGGTTGGTTTCTAATAACTGATGAGTTTGTTCCAACGCACAAATCTGGACCTACCAGTCGGATTCGAAAAATTATTTCACTAATAGGAAGCTAAATTCTTCCCGGAGGTTATAGGCTATTTTTTATCCCGGGAACGCGAGTGGAACCGCGGACGACGGCTAGTATTTTATATGGTTATAGTTGTTGGCGCCCAACGTGGGGCGGCGAATGAAATGAATTTCATTTGATTAACTTTAAAAGTTAAATTAAGCCAATGTTATGAAATAGCAAAAATAGAACTGCAAGTATAGTATGACACAACTTAGATGAAACATCGGTTAAATTCGGAAAATCTATCGTTCTCGAAAAGAGTGCGCCTACAACATTACTCATGTGTTAAGAAATGATCTTGTTGAACGTTGAATGGCGCGATAATGAATGATTTTTATTAGTTGTGTAAATCGGAAGTGAAGTGTACGAAAACGATTTGCCGATGCTACATCTAAGTTGTGTCATACTGTACTATTTTATTTATATTCTACTTACGGAGGTTTTTTAAATACTGGCGCCCAACGTGGGATTAATTAACTGTATGAATTATATGGTTACATATCCAGTCTGCCGGCGCTGTCAAATAAAATGAAAATCTAGGAAAGTCGTGAAAAGCAACTCTTTTGCAGGCGAATCTTTTCTTTATTGACTTTAAAAACGTTATTATTATAATTCTTATTTTATGGATAGGTGGAATTAGGTTGAAATTTAAATAACATTTAAAAATAATAAAAGCGTAACGGAAACTACTTGTTATAAACAAAAGCCATATGCCAACAAAATTGTTGGGCCAAATATGGACAGCGACGCCAGACTGGATAAGTAAGGAATGGTTACAAATTTAAATTCCATTTTCAGATAAAACCAGCGCTTAACAACGTGTCCAAGATCCCCACAGTGTCTCAGATGACACACCAGGACGTCCGTAGACTGTACGACCAAAGTCACGGCGAGATTACTATGAATACACACATGTAAACCACGTTTTAAAGGATTTAGAACTATTTTAGTACAGTATGACACAACTTAGATGTAGCACCGGCAAATCGTTTTCGTACACTTCACTTCCGATTTACACAACTAATAAAAATCATTCATTATCGCGCCATTCAACGTTCAACAAGATCATTTTCGCCTAAAGTACTAATAAACATGGGTAATGTTGTAGGCGCACTCTTTTGGAAATGATCGATTTTACGAATTTTGCTGATGCTTCATCTAAGTTGTGTCATACTATACCTATTTGAGAATTATATCTGAATGTACAGGTCTGCTGTGTTCACCGGGTACCTAACAATTGATTAAAAGTAATACAGGGTAGTAAAGGATGTAGGGAAATCTGTGGTTTTCTCCACTCTATCAACTCGTTTGCGTTAATGCCTTTGTTATTTTTGGGATAAAGCATCTTAACGAACGAACATGGAGATGATTCACGCATTCCATATAAAAAAAACTAGCAAATTTCTTCCCACAATTTTTGGTACACAATCCCTGCCACTCTGTATATCTCAAAATTGCAATTAAAGCCTGACCAAGAAAATTAAAAAACCTCACCATGATGCGGAACTATAGAACTTCTTTCTTCTAATAGCAATACTAACTTTAATAAGGTTACGTTCCGAATCACGATTTCACTTCTCATGAAGCTGAGGGCCATAATCGCTGGTGCGAAATGAAATTGCGGACCGCACCTTTCGTGTTACTATCAAAAAAGCTTATGTGGTGCACCCAGAGCTAAGATTTTTAATATTTCTGGTCAGGCTTATACTAACTATCTGTCTTGCTTTTGCTCCGAGGTACAAAAGCCTTATTATATACCTTTCATCAAAAAATATTAATTGATCAGGGGGTCTAAAAAGGAAGGATTACGCAATATTGCTAAAAGGAATTCATTTCCTGAATTCACAGCAGATCTCATGCAATTCCTCTATTTTTTGGTAAAATAGTCGCCCTTTATGCGCAATTCAATTCATAAACAGATTCTGTTTTGAATTAATGTTACTAGACTACAAAAATTAAAACCGTAACTTTACCGGTTATTGTTTCTATTTACTTTTTGTTAAATTAAGACTGAATAACTATGATTTTTTGTATTATAATTAAAAACCGATCGAACTGTTGCTTCATAGCATTTATTTGATTGGATTTGGGTACCCAAAACTGACATTTTAATTGATTATAAAAATATTTTCTTCTTCGACTGGTATCAATCAATGACAATATATTTTATCTTGTCTGTGGTCGGTCGGTCAAAGTTTATATTGGATGTTTTGATAGAGTACAAAATAAATATTTAAAATTATAGTTTAACATTAAAATAATAGTCTTTCAATAATTTAAGGAAAATATGGAAATTATTATACCTATAGTACTGTAATTATTTACGTAAAAATGTAAAAGGAAGACAATATCAGTATTGGACGAATAACACGGAAGAATCTTTTAGAAAGTCAAGATTTTTTAAATGAAAAGGCGAGGAATCTCGCAAACCTAACCCAAAGTAAGTTTATCTCCTATAGTATTTCATACTTTTGATAAGTCGTTACGAGGATATTCCAAAAAACATTCAAGTTATTATTTCTTAAATCGTCAGTCAAGCTTGATACTAGGTAGGTACTTACCAGTTATTCAAAAATGGTTTTACCATTAGTAATTCGATATTATGATCTCAATACCCCCATTAGAATAGAAACATTTTATTTGTTAAACATTTATATAATAATTCCATTAATATTATACTATTATTGCACAAAGCAAAGACCTTTTTATAAACTTCCTCTTGTTATTATGTTAAAGATGATATTACTGATAATGTGCATATTCCATCAATTAATTTAACTAACTATAATTTTACTAACTTTCAGGTTAGCCGAAGAAGATGATTAATGGTCCATAGAATTATCAAGAAAGTAAAATGTTATGATTAACATGACAGTTACATATTGATGCAGTCATGCTGTAATTAGTGTCACAGTTTAATATACATATCATTATTATATGCAGTTTCTGGGAGCTGTATTCGCATACTGACTGATTCTTGCCTTAGTATTAATAATTACACTAAACTACAGAAAGATGAAACAATGATACTGTAATAAATGTTTATGCTGTTTATTTACATTCTTTTATTTATCCTAACTAAATAAGTGACCAATGATAATTCTTATATCATGAGGATGTCTCTCTGGTCTCATCTATCCTTGACTCTCACATATGGATACCTTTAGACTATCATAACATCATGCAGTTCCGCTAATTTAATCAAAGACATCACAGATATGCTCATAATAATGTATTTTTTTGCACAAACTATCAACCTGGGTATGGTTTTAATATTATGAAGGTACTATAATTTAGATTAAAACTTAGAATAAAGATAGATGACATATAGGCTACTTTTTATCCTGGGAAAGCAAGTGAAACTGCGGGACAGGTAGTAGGAATTATTGCTCAGACCATCCTATTTACGCTGTAGGTAGTCTGTTCCCCTTGGCAATAATTAGTTTATACTGAAAAGATATGCATCCAATGTATTTATAGGTACCTACCTACTAATGTTATAAGTAAGGCGTTGATATGTTAGAACACACTCTCAGTCTGATTTAAAAATCTATTATTGCCTTAGATATACTGTTTATTGAAGAGGGTTACCTATAGGCTCAGGCTATAATAAATCACCCTATTGCTATTGAACCCTAAAACACCCTATGGGAAGGTTACCTATAGCTCATTATAATATTAAGACAACTTGTAAAAATTACGATGGTAAGAATGAGGTTCACAAAACTGGTGGTAATGAACTTATTTGTAAGCCAAAATCTTTAAACTGTCCATAAAATGGGTTATAGACGTTAAAAATACATATTTAATTCCTAAATATTCATTGATTTTTAACAAAATCTCTAAGTTGAATTGTAAAAAGATAGTTCTCAGTATCTTCTTATGATTCTACTATTTGACGTAAAAGCAATTCGGATTTAGTGAACCATTTTACGAAACTCTATAGAAAACTGTCAAAGAAATGAATTGCAGATACAGAATCGTATTAGGATCATATTCTGAATTGCATAAAAAGCGGCCATTTTACGATTTTGAATTCAATTCATAATAGGATCTCATTATGATTCAACAAGTGCTTCCTTTTTAGAGCCCCTGTTTGGTCAGGTTACATCGGGGTTTGACCAAATTAACCGATTGATACTTAGGGTCGGTTGCATAAAACGCGGTCATAGTAAGGTTATAGTTAGATTACGGTTATAGTTAACTTTAACCGCCGAAAGAATGCAAACTGGGTTGCTTGTGTCTCTACGGTCAAAGCATGGTAACAGTTAACTTTGACTATAACTTTAACTAAAATGTACGAGCAACCGACCCTTAGAGTATTCCCTTACTAGTTTCAAGGAAAGATGATATGTACTCTATGAGAGCTAACGTGAAAAGTGCCGAATAAGCTAATTTTAGTCGTATAAGTTAGTTTTAGTGATTATAATAATGAGGAATAACAACAAAAAAATCTAATTAGTCCGTCAGTTAGATTATCAAAAAATATTTTTTATTTTGATCCGAAAACAAAAAATAACGAAGATACAGTGCGTTAAAATTTTCCGGTCTGCAAAAAGTGTACTAAAAAGTAGTTGTACGATGACGTCACAAGCCCTGCACTTTGATGGGACTTATCTTTGTAATTTCTTATTGATTTGATAAAATAAAAAATACGTATCCAATATTTTTTGATAATCTAACTGACGGACTAATTAGATTTTTTTGTTGTTATTCCTCATTAATTAGTTAAGTTAATAAAGAAAACTGAAAACTGGGAAACAATTTTTATCATTAGGAGATTTTGAAATTAAATTAGTGATGTAACTGGAAATTGGAAGATAATTTATAAAGTAAATACTAAAAATAATGTTGTTTTTTCGTCGAGTACGTTTTTAACTATTGCATGAATAAATGACGTAATAGAAAAGCTAAAAGTCAGTCAATCAATGGACCAAAAATAAAATATTATCTAAAATATTTAAAAATTTGAAATATAAAACCACTATTTATTAGTATAAAAACATAGGATCAGTGATGAAACAAATAAAACATAATATATTGGATAAAAAGGAAGTAAAAGAAATATAAATCATTAAATAACGATTTGAGAAGAAATGTTTTTATAAAAAATAACATATCCCTAAAATTAACGCACATAATCATGTTATAAGAAGTGCCTTAGCTTAAGAAATATTTTTAGAATTTTTAAATTCATAGAATATCATAGAGGTATAGATAGAAGTAAGCTATTTAATTTGATGTAATTTTAAATAAGTTAACAATTATTAATTTAACTAACGTAAATTAATTTATTGCTCGGCTAGTGGATTGTTGACTTTAGCGATTGTCAGATAAAGTATATATTTGTAAATCACGAAATGGACACGTTTTCCGCGTAAAGATGTATTTACTAAATATGAGAAGGAATGAAAGATTGTGATTAAAGAATAGGTAATAAATATGAATGTATTTATGACAAGAAAAAAGGCAAAAATAGATGGATTGTATTGTTTTTAGGGTTCCGAAAAAAAAAACGAAACCCTTATAGGGTCACTCGTGCGTCTGTCTGTCTGTCCGAAAATATTGGACTGGATTAAGTTGAAAGTTGGTAAATCGATGTAGCTAGGTTTCCAAAAAAAAAACTTTTTATATTTACCATCAACAAATTTGGGTCAGATTTAAAAATATTTATGGAACTTAGTTAAACATGTACGGAACCCTCTCCACGCGAGTTTAACTCGCATTTGTCCGATTTATTTTAATGAGAGCGCCTATAGACATTTGCAATGCCATAAGCCAACCTTAAATAAATCTTTTTTAAACAACCCCTCTTGTAGAACTGCGGAAAAACTATAATGGAGACGACGAGTGAAAAATATGACACTAGTATAAAAGAAAATATTGTCTAATTGATGGATAGAAGGACTAAACATAAGGGAACAAAGCAGATAGATTAATGACATTAAATCACCCTGAGTCAGCGATGTGCGATTGCGAATTACTTATTAAACTTCTAACGTAATCTACGTTAGTACCTAACTAATAAATAACTAACGTATATTAGTGACTTACTAACGTAGTTTAGTAACTACTGGCTATCGTATACGAGTAATTAACTTATGATTCGTTTTATTACTTTACCCGTTTGGTACAGAAATATGCGAATCAACCGGAATGATCGCGATACAGATAAAGCTAAAATTAATCGTAAATCGAGGTATAAACGTTTCAATAATAAAGGATTTCCAATTCGATATAACAATACGCAAGTCGAAGTGAACGACTGTGGTCTGAACAATCCCAATAATTTACGCTAAAATAAGACTCATTAATTTCGAGGTGTTACCTTTTTGAATGGAATCTGTAATATTTAATTTACAGTCACACATTGCTTCTCTAAGTTAGTTTTAGCATAGTGCAGTGGACTCAAACACGTTAGTTAGCTCTCATGTTACTAAAAAACCTGACACGAAATGTAGGTATAATGAAAACAAAAATATAAATCATTGTATATGCACTGGTGATAAAAAAGTTCCAGTGAAGAAACCGAACGCAAACGAAACAATTTATACCTGTATTTCAGTACAACTTATTTTCTACACTTAATTTCTAATGTCAAGTACACCTAAGTTGAACTTAGTATTCCTGCATTCTTAGTTTTAGTGATATAAATTAGTCGTAATTAGTCAATCACGTACCTAGTTAGATATATCACAAATCAGGGGCCAATTTAGAATTAGATACCTACATAGATGAATTATATACCTACTTAGTACAAGATAGGCAATTTTCACGGATACCTACCTACATTATGTAACGACTTTATACTTAAAATAGCACTATTTTTGTTTAATACTTTTGATTTAACTTAATTTTGTGATTTATTTTTACTTACCTTTAAAAATAATCCGCCATTTTGTTAAACTTGTAAAATTAAATAATAGGATAGCTTAGCTTTATTAGTAGAAAAATATTGATGTTTTAAAAATATTATTTGTCAAATAAAACCAAAAAGTTCTATAATATAGGTACTAGCGTCTGGAAAATGAAATATTTATTTAAATTCCTAATTTGCTATGTGATATGTTTCACTTGATCAGTTATGTATCCATCATCGTCATCCATATTATTTTAGTTGTAGCAAAATGGCGGCAATATTTTTCCATGAGGTGTCAACTCTGTTTAACGTCTATGGTTTGTAACATTATTGTTTGTGACTATTTTATATTTACATGTATTGTTGCGTAAGTATATTTAATTTAAAAAAAACACTTCAATTTACCTTAATTTAGTAATTAAATAAAAACACTGTAAGTGTTTGTAGCAATTTGTTTTCAATTTCTAAATAAATGAGCACTACTTTTTTTAATAACGTGATTGTTTTAATATATTTACAACTGTACCTACTATATGTGACATTTGTTTTGATATAGGTATTATGCAGAGAAAAAGTGTAAAACACAAATTTATTTTTATCTCTAGGTATACGAACAGCGTACCTAATTGCGAGAGATTTCAACTGCTAAATAAATCGACAATTATCAAAATAAACAATTTACACGGGCAAAACTGATTTTATCTAGACTAAGGCGGGTTGCTCACTTCATGTTAGTAGCGCTGAAGCGCTCAGGTTTCCCGCCACACTGAATTTTCCCGCGCCGTCAGAGGTCGATTATTGGCTGTTTGGCACAGTTTCCATGGCCTTGACCGAGCTCGGAACCGCAGTTGGTCCGCATTGCTAGCGGCGTACGGACGCGTTCTATTTTTAAGTTATTCGGAAAACGCGCGGTGTTTTTGAATTAAAATGGTGAGTTCGATTTTTGAAATTGTTGGTGAACATTTATCAATGATCATCTATATAATTGAGACTACCTTAAAGAGATAAACATACATAATTAAAAGATTTCAGATTTTAAGTATTTCAGGCGTTTTCGTTGAGTATGAATGTTACGTCATTATCACGGTAATAATAGAATTGAAGAAAGTGTGACATAATAATATGCTAGATGGAGTAATATAATATTGTTATGAAAATAACTATTAAATGAAGTGAAAATTCTGACATTATACCTAATATAAATTCTGTTTAAGTATATATTGGTTTGTCATCAAGGCATTTGATATATTTTATAGGGAAGCTATATTAAATACTTATAAATTATTTATTAGATATTTTACACCATAGATTTTTTTATTGACTATAATGTCGGTATACTGAATCTATGCGGCCGTGGTTTGTGTTACCTGCAAACAAAATACTTGATGGTTATGAAATAAATGTAACATATTAAATTTACGCACGTATACTGTCTAGTGCCCCACATGGTGGGTCATTGAAACATATTGACTAATCCGTCAGTCGGACGTTGGACTTACGTGATCTCTGGACTGGACCCCAATTTCCGCAGATCAGTTTTCAATGTAGCCATTTCCCTGAAGTGCGGCTCTGACCAGTAAATAACTGAATACGGAAATGGCATGCGGATTTAGATTTTTTTACTACCTATTTACCTGTGTGGCCGACGGTGGTAAGTACAGAAAGCCTACAATGGGAACTGGCTCTCAAGTGCAGCTGATTGATTGAGATTGGACTTTAATTACACTATTCCTCAGAAAATACTGAACCTTTTCGTGAAGTCCCATAAAAATGAGAAAAGGCGTTTGAAATTAAGCCCACTATTTACAGATGTCAAAAATATTTAAACGTAGTACGTATCCTAAAGTCTTATAGCACTAACCCACGGGATAAAAATGGCTATGTAATATAATTTGGATATACTTAGATAAAAATAAACTTTAAGCATAGGTACTTACCGCTTAATTCAATTTGAAAGCCAGTGTTTCTCTTAATTTTCTATTTAATTTTAAATTAAAAATATATCACAAGATTAGAAATTCTAGACCACATAGATTGACTGATTCATTTTTAATGAATAGTAAATACATTCTTGTAGAATTCTTTTTTCATTTTCACGAGTTGCGCTAGCTTGATTTCACTTCCAATATGTAAGGCGATAAATGTACGACATGACAGAGCCTTATTATGCTTTAATATCACACCTACCACGCAGCTCAATGACGATTTTTGCACGTTTCCGTATTTCACTAATAATCTGACAACGATCGAGATCCAATCATGGTTGAGTTAAAGTTGACGTTCGATCGAAAGTTATTAAAGTGGTATTCTGCTAATTCGATTGAACATGAACTTCTACCAATATGGTATTCCACTAAACATTTGACACATTTGATTGGACAACACAAACTTGTTGTTTCGGTTGCCAAGGGCAACAACGATTACAATCTAATCTTGATCCAATCGTGGTTCGGTTTCGTTTATTTAGTGGAATACCGGTTTTTGGTAAAATTAGAATTGGATTGGAGGATGTCAACCGTTGTAAATTTTAGCGGAATTGGCTCCCTGTTGTGATTGACAAATACAAAAACTTAAATATTAATGAGAGTGTTATAATGAGCGGTCTTATCATTGAAAGTGATCTCATCATCAATCATTTATGTGTTATCCTAGCGTGTTATCATTAGAAGTGACAGGCCAGTTGGCGTAGTTAGTTAAGACACTACCTATTACGTCACAGGTCGTGGGTTCGATTCCCATCTAGTAGTTGTTACTAAATCATGTAAAAGGTTGTATAGGACACTAAGTAATACCAAAAAAAAACTGTCTCTCTGTTTGTCTGCTCGAATCTCGGAAACAGCTGGGCCGAGTTGAATTTGACGGGAGTATCGCGGGAGACAGAACATTATATTGACTCATATAATTCGTTGACTCATAACTTTGGCATCAAAAGCAATTATCCTTGAGGAACAATAATACAACTCAACTAAATTATTTTTAACTACAGTTCGAGATTTGGTAGATAAATAAATTATACGTCTGACGTTTCGTGACAATCGGTTATCGACAAAACAACTGGAACAAGTTTATTTGTGCCGTTTTATTCGGCAATTTACGTCAACTACGACACGGTAGTTTTATTTTAGCATGCGACTGCCGTATCTTCCGTCTTTATTGTCTTTATTATGGTTTATGTTTTAACTTTTGTAGATCGTTTTTAACTTAATAACCTTTTCTAGTAAATATACCTACCTATATTAAGATGTAGTACTTAGTATATGTAGAATATCAGCTATCTGATTTCATAAAAGAAGCTCTGCTTAATTTAGGCAGATGGCCGTAGTATGTGAAATACCCAAGTATTTTTTTAGTTTGTGGGATTTTAAATTAGTTCACAATATTTAATCAAATAACAAATTCTCGTTATCATCATATCAGCCGAAAGACGTCCACTGCTGGACAAAGGCCTCCCTCAAGGATCTCCACGATGGCCGGTCATGCGCTACCCGCATCCAGCGGTTTCCCGCGACCCTCACAAGATCGTCGCTCCACCTTGTACTAGATGGCCCACGCTACGTCTTCCAGTTTCTGGTCGCTACGGAATACCTACACAAATTTGTATGAAAGAGTATATTATTTAGAAATGCGATTTAAAAAGACATGCATAACCCAATGAAGTTCATTACCATTTTCTTATGCGGTCCACTTTCAAACAATTAAAAAGTAATATTACCAAGACAATCAACTAGATCCCAGATAAGTAACAGCATTTAACACGATAAGAGCCCTGCATATCTAATCGGAAAGTTTGTGTGACTGATTATTGAAACAAAATAAAAAATAAAGATATTGTTTTCTATATTAAGGGGGAACGTTCGGTTGGAGCGCGCAATTCAAATTTTATCATCACGTTTTTTGCAAATTGCAGCTCAGTTATAGGTCGTAAGTTATCAACATGTTATTTGCGACAAGAATGGTAGTATATTTACTGATTAATAACAAAATAAATCATCAACATATTCCTCCAAGGTATATTAGTAACATTTTCATGAAATAGTCGTATATGTCAATCAGACACAACATTCGACGACACTACCACTGATACTAGGTAGGTACTATACTACGTAAATAATAGATTAAACGATCAAGCAAAGTCACTCTTAAGGCTGCCTTTCCACCAGAGATGTGTTACGCTACGTTGCTATGGATGCGTTTAATATCCACCTATCATATTCATTGGTCCACATAGCATAGCACTGGAATTGGGTTCTACTAAGCTATGTTTTTTATATGGTTGCGTGCTATCAATAGTCGCGAGTGGTGTATCTAATAGTATTCTATGTGTAGGCAGAACAGTGTATCTAGAGAAGGCGTACTGTCACGGAAAGTAGACGCGACGCATCTTCATAGTGCAACTCGTTCCGCTATACATAGCTTAGCATCAGTGGAAAACGGTCACATAGTTTCGTAGCTTAGCTTTCACATCCTCGCAAGACAGGTGGAAAAGCAGCTTAAAGCTTGTTTTTATTTTTAGTAGGACGCATATTAAAATTTGTTCTCCATAACAAAGACAACATATGTTTAAAATGATGCTATGCCAAAATATGCAGCAAGTCAAGAAAAGGCGACTCAACCTTCAAGCAGTGTCGTTGAACGCATAGAATCCACGTCATCAGCACAACACCATCTCTATAAAACCAATGTTTTTCTCCAAAATAATCCAGTGGGAACTTGGCCATAGTCGACCATTCGCGTCCATGCCAGTTGGCACACCACCCAGTTTATTTAAAATCCACGGGACTCCGCTTCGGCATTAGCTGCCTTTCTCTCTAGTGGTTATGAAAACCTGGTATATCGAATTCGGTATCGTTAAGTGCAAGTTGTATTATGTTTTCGTGTTTGTGATATCGTTGTGGGTTGAAGTACGAAGATTTGATGCCAGGAATTATATTTTTCAGGTATTTGTTGCTAAATAATAAGAAATGTTTACTGTTGAAATACTTATTGCGTCGTTCGTAATGTGTTCGCGTTATTTTATTCGTGATCGTGAACAGCTGAACTGTAAGCTTTAGAGGCTCTAAGGCTCTCACGGGCTGCTGATTAGTTCCAGTTTATCCAAAAGATAATTGATAATGTCGTATTTTTCTTTCGTACCACTTTCCGCCCTGCGCTTTCACCCGAGTTAACGAGGGATCTCATGCTTTCCTGGGATAAAAAGTAGCCTATATGTTATTCCAGGGTATGATCTATCTATATACTGAGTTTCATCTAAATTCGTTCAGTAGTTTTTTACATATATCCTCACAAACTTTTCGATTTATAATACTAATAGGATATTTGTCAGATTAGCTACCGGGAACATATCAGCCCCTATGGTGACTGATAATCTCTTAAATATCGACTTCATGCAGGGTGAAGACAGTACCCATCATCAGATATAACAATACTCGTCAAAATAAAGGTGGATTTAGCATTTTCTATTCTTTTCTTTTTCGATACAACACTACATTTAAATGCCAGAATATAAAGACAAGAGCCGGCGACATTGTACGTTCGTATGTCACGTCACACCACGGAAACAGTGTCGGTCACTGTCAATGTGTCTGAGCTTGAAATAGATTCACCTCGGCTTTTTTTAATGTTGTGTTTAGACTGAAACTACTGAACGAATCGTTTATTACTACTCTAAACCACGTTGTAGCAAGTTGCTTATAACCTTGACGTCATCAAGATCAGAGTGAATAGGAATTTTCTGTACAAGAATGCTACATCATTGACGTCATCATTAGACCTCTTTGGGGTCAGTCGACGGCCAAACGTATAAGCCCATCTTACGTTAATAAACGTAATATAGCTCAGTGGTAGTGACGTCGAATGCCGATACGAAGGACGCGGGACTCGCGGGTTCAAATCCTACGATGACCTTGAGCTTTCGGTGAAGGAAAACATCATGAGGAAACTATAGCACGGTGGTAGGGTACTTTGTATTACCCGCCTAGCTGGCTACCACCCTCAAGTTGAAAATCTGTCGCCAAGCACCTACCGGTGTGCCGATAAAGTTGAGAGACAGTTCCCTTCTAGACTTTGTGTGCTTACTACCATCAGCCACATCATCACTGAGTACCGTGAGATTGTGGTCAAAATTTTTTTAAGGCCTTCGCTTAAAAAAAATTGAGAAGAAGAATAAAGAATTTTTAAAATCGGTTCACATTATGGTGGAGTAATCGCGTAACAAACATACAAAATTTTAAATAAACTCTAATAAATAACAAAAAAAATAGACATACAGTCGAATTGAGAACCTCCTCCTTTTTTTAAGTCGGTTAAAAATACTTTGACACGTCTATCTTATCAGCTGAAAGATATTCACTGCTGGATAAAGGCTAACTAAGGATCTCCACGATGGCCGGTCTTGTGCTACCCGCATCCAGCGGTTTCCCGCGACCCTAACAAGACACGTTTATATATGTTAGCGTATACGAATCCTTGAAACACTACTATCGATTACCTATTTAATGTATTCATCTACAGTCTAGTTTTTAACGCTTTATTTTATTTCGAAGTTGTTTTCGTTCTAAAGTCTATGACGTCAGTAGTAGAGTGTATCTAGATTTAGCATTGTATATTGCCCGAAATATCTTCATCGTTTCATCAGTAACAATGTTATGTTAAATTTGTTTTAGAAAATTAAAAGTTTCTGCAATAGGGACCGATGACTGAGTAAAAGATAATTAATTCTGTTTAGTCCGTCAGTTAGGTTATAAAAAAATATTAGATTCGTATTTTTTATAAACAAATCAATAAAGAATTACAAACATAAGGCGCATCAAAGTTCAGGAGGGCTTGTGACGTCACTTCTCTGTCAAAAGTGTACTAAAAGTATACTAACGTGACATCACGAGAAATTTTATCGCACTGTATCTTCGCTATTTTTTTTTCTGGGAATCTAACTGACGGACTAATTAGATTTTTGGAGTCATCATCCCTACTCTTTTTACGTTTAATCAATAAGCTGTATGATCTAATCAAAAAAAATATAATAATGGTCCAAGTTAGAAGAATGTTATAAGCAGGTAAACAAATTTTTTACCAATGAATCACTTAGAAAATTCTTAGATATAAAGTTATATAAAACGACTTTATAAAGACTTGGGTACTTTCATGGCTGTATCGATCGCGATTATCAATGGTTCCCTGATCATCTATTATTCAATTTCAAGGCTTTTAGTTACTATTTACTAGAAAAGAAATAACGTATTCATTAATGTGATGGAACTTGTCAACAGACAAGCAGTATCTTTAAATAGGTATATTTGCAATTGCATAACCGGGAATTTATCGACCATATCGCAGCAATATAGCGCAACACTTGAATGTTTCAAGTGTTTTAGTATGTAATGTAATGTTGTAGATTGCAGGTATTATTCAAAGCAAAAATAACTTATGGAGGAACAAGGATGATTCCTCCATTGAAAAGGGAAGATCCTAATGCGCGAACAAACTCCACTAGCGCAATGTAGGTTTTATATGTAGATAGCTGATATGTAGTGTTGATTATGTTGCAACGCCATCTATCAATCAGTGTCTGAACTATGTAGCTGACAGGAGTCGCTACAAACTCTTACGATACCAACAGCAAAGAATAAATACTCTTACGATAGCAGTAAAAGAATAACTTAATATTTTTGGGGTTTTCACTTCAAGAAGCCTACTAATTATAAATGCGAAAGTTTGTGAGTATGGATGTATGGATTAATGTTTCTTACTCTTTCACGTAAAAACTACTGAACGGATATGGATGAAACTTGGCACATAGATAGATCATACCCTGGAATAACATATAGGCTACTATCCCGGGAAACTAATAATGGCATGGCATTGTAACTTTCCAGGCACCAATCGACACAAGTAAGAAACCAATCGTCTGGGTGCTCGGTGGACCAGGGTCCGGCAAGGGTACGCAATGCGAGAAGATCATTGCCAAGTATGGCTTCACTCACCTTTCGACGGGAGACCTTCTCAGGGCGGAGGTGAAGAGTGGCTCCGAGAGGGCGAAGACCCTTACAGCTATTATGGAGCGGGGTAAGTCCTGATCATCGTCCTCGCGTCTTGCTCTTAAACACTGAGGATCGTAATTAAATTAATTAGCTATCGGGACTCGGTAGGGGCTTGGCTCTGGTAGTATCTGTCCCCTGGGTGTTACAAACGTCCATACACTACGGGTACCGCTTACCATCAGGGGGGTCATATGCTTGTTTGCTAACTTTTTTGTTAAAAAATACATTTTTATATTCTTTACATAATATTTTGTGGAATGAGAAAAACCGAGACTATAAATGTTCAAAATTTAAAATTCCAGGTGAACTGGTCCCCAACGAAGTAGTGCTGGACCTGCTAAAAGAGGCGATAGAGGCCCGTGCTGAGGCCTCCAAGGGGTTCCTGATCGATGGGTACCCGCGCGAGAAGTCCCAGGGAATTGCCTTTGAGAGTTCTATTGCTCCTGTCAATGTATGTACCAAGCCTATTATATCATGGTCACCTGCCTGCACTGTTCCTGGACCCCTCTCTATAGCTCAATAGTACCTATACCTTCTAGGCTTCGTGTCCCTGACTACGATTAGATTGTGTCCCTGTATACTATAGAATGTGCTATCTCCGGAGTTACTGGTGCGATTCGAAAAAACTAATAAGTAGCTTTAATAATAACTTTATCTCTTAAGTTATAGGTTACTTTTTATCCCTGGAACGCAAGTGAAACTGCGGGGAACAGCTAGTTTATAATATCAGCTCAGTTCAGTTTATAATAGCAGCGAGTATTGGTTGTCAAACGTCATTTGCCTCGTGGTAACAATATAAATATCCTGGAACATTGTTCACACACGGTTATCTGATCCCAAACTAAGCAGAGCTTGTACTATGGAAACCAGATAACTGATATACTACATATACTACCTTTTTTTTTTTGTAAATACATACTTATATAGATAATTACACCCAGACACAGGACAAACAGACATGTTCATGCACACAAATGTTTGCCCTGGATGGGAATCGAGCCCACGACCAGCGGCATGATGGGTGGTGTCTTAACCAACTGCGCCAACTGGCTTGACAATGCTGATGAAATCCCCTTTCCAGGCGATCCTCTACTTCGAGGCGTCATCAGAGACGCTTACGAAGCGCCTCCTGGGGCGCGCGGAGAGCTCGGGCCGTGCTGATGACAACGAAACTACCATCAAGCTGCGCCTCAACACCTTCCTGCAGAACAACGACCTGGTGCTCGCGCAGTACCCTGACAAACTTAGCAGGGTAAGTCATTAAGGTGGAGGCTTCGGTTGGAGCGCGAAATTCAAATTTTATCACGTTTTTTGTGTTACTAATATACCTTGGAAGAATATGTTGATGATTTCTTTTATTATTAATCAGTAAATATACTACCATTCTTGTCGCAAATAACATGTTGATAACTAACGCCTTATAACTGAGCTGCAATTAGCAAAAAACGTGATAAAATTAAAATTTGAATTTCGCGGTCCGAAGGTATAACCTTAACCAACCTTAACGAAGCTTTTGTGATCGCTACGAAATGCTACGATTTGTAGTACCCGTAAAGTAACTACGGGTCAAGACCGCTACGAAATTTAGCTAACTTGCTACGGATTCGTAGCCAATCGAACCCCATAATACTACGATAACATTGATAACATGGCGCGCACCTCCAAAGCTCAAAACGTTTGAAATTTATTTGTGAAAGTATTTACAGACTCACAACGCACGCGTACTGATACGGCCATCAAACAAAAACAAATGCAAGGATTTTCGTTAATTATCAAATCAAATCAAACTTGGTAATAAGTGACATACTGAAGACGCGGCCTGCGAGACGAATACTCACAACTACATACAAACTCTTTCGTAAAAATGTGACTACACACATTGAAACAGTAATTTAGAGGGGCGCGCCATGTTAGAGCAGTTTATCTCTACAACACATCGAAAAGGTTGCTTTTGTCGAGAAGAGCCTTATAGCAAACCCGCTTCTATTTTAATTAATCTTGTGCTCATTTCAGATAAACGCAGAACAGTCAGTGGACGCGATATTCGGCGAGGTGCAAAAGGTCCTTGACCCGTTAGTGGCTGCTTAGTTAGAAGCTGTCGTCTAGCTCGTCACTCCAAAACGCAATCTGTACATATAACTGTTACTTTAATTTTAATGGCTCGATGATTATATTTTTTGTTTATTTATGTGTTTCATTTACTAATACAATCTATATATAAAAAAATCCTCGAGGCGTGTGCTACTGCCGATTAACGGCAAGGTTCTCAGAAGGCTGGCAGCGTTTCCTCTATGGATGGCCTATGAAGGCTTAGAACCATAGATATCTATAGATTTTTACTACCGTAAACTTAGGATCGATTTCACTAAAGAGAATTCAACCACCACCACGACTAACGTTTTATTATTATTCTCTTTGGACTACGTCACTCACGTCACGTAGTATTATATTCTCTTTGGCAGTGTCAATTTATGTACAAAATCAATACATTAAATTTAATCAACAAAATGATTGAACAAAATTGAAATGCCGTTTAATTTTCACTGATGGATAAAAAAAAATGTCCAAATTGTGATGAGCCAGTCATCGACAAAATACCCCCTTGCCCTCTACAATGTGGATCACCGAGATGCAAGGCTTATCGACAAAAGGTACTCAAAATTGAGCTCAAATACGCGTTAATATCGTCCAAAGCTTGTTGAGCATAATGAGCTTGTGGCGTGTTTGGTTATGGTATTGGTTATATCGATTCTCATGCATAAACATGTCTGTGTGTCCCATGTTTGTCCTGAATCTGGGTGTAAAAAAGTATCAGTTATCTGGTTGTCCATAGTACGGACGACCACAATACAAGGTAAACACTGCGGCACCTTATGCGGTTGTTATAGGAGCTGTTTTGCAATAAAAAAGTGTAACCTGATCTGTGGCCATGTGTACAAGCAGCTTAATTTAGGTCAGTTAACCGTGTGTGAAGAATATCCCAGAAAAGTAGTAATGAGGGAACAGGTGAACACGTATACATGGCGGTCAAAATCAATTCTCGTTTTTGCTTCGCCGCCGTAGTCGGTTAAAAACAAAATCAACAGATCACTATAAACTAATGTGTAGATGAAGTTAGGTGATCAGTAGTGGAAGCAATTGCCAAAAATGGTAGGTATACCGTAACATTTCAGCCAATGATCGACACAAGCGCGAAGCCAATCATATGGGTGCTCGGCGGTCCAGGATGCGGCAAGGGCACGCAATGCGAGAAAATCATTGAAAAGTATGGCTTCACTCATCTGTCGACGGGGGACCTGCTCAGAGCGGAGGTGAAGAGCGGCTCAGACCAAGCTAAGTGTCTTGCCTCTGCTATAGAACGAGGTAAGTATGATTAACTTACTGTTAAGTGAGGACTATAAATGCATCAGAAAATTAACCAATTTAGAAATCAAAGTCAAAGTCAAAATATTTATTTGCAGTACAGGTACAGAAGGTGGTATGTTTTAATTATGCGAATCACTGTATTTGCCATGTGTGGCGTGGAAATTTCTTCTTTTTTCTTCTTCTTTATATTGGTAGTCATTTCTGATCAGAAATGAGGTGATCCGACAGAGGACCAAAGTCATCGACATAGCTCAGCGGATTAGCAAACTGAAGTGGCAGTGGGCCGGCCATATCAGCCGAAGAACCGACAACCGTTGGGGTAAACGAGTTCTTGAGTGGAGACCGCGAATCGGCAAACGTAGTGTAAGACTCAGACTAGGTGGAGCGATGATCTTCGCAAGGCGGCTGGAAAGAGCTGGACGAGAGTAGCCGAGGATCGTGCTCAGTGGCGTGCAATTGGAGAGGCCTATGTCCAGCAGTGGACTAATATAGGCTGATGATGATGATGATATTGGTAGTCCTGATACTCGGAACACAGTAAAGTGGCATAATAATGTGTGAAAATACAACAATTATAATACAATAAAATTAAATAATATTAAATTAATAGAATAAAATAAAATCAGCTTGAGATGCTGTAGAAAAGCCACATCCTATGCTCGGAAAGTTAGCGGTTTTATTACTGCACGGTATTTTTAACCCTCTGTCTGTCTGTGGCATCAGCACCTGCGTTCACTAGGTTTTTGTTTTTACCTGTATAAATATTCTAATAGAATGTATTCTACAGTGTGGCTGGTCATGAACTAGCAATATTTTAGGTACTTATATTTCAATACTTTTTATACAAAAATACACAACACACTCGGGTCCAACCTCCCCCCCCTCTATGTGGCAGCCATTTGTATTTCTTCTTGAGATTATCTACGTGTTTACAAAAAAAACATATCTCTCAAAATTGTAATCCCACTATGATAAAAATATGCTTAATCAAAGGGTAACAATATTGTCTATCGATACGATTGTAATACGAAATAACGTTGCACTTTTTAGTAACTTAAAAAAAAAAAACAAAAAAATATCAAAAAATAAAAAATTATCGCTAGTTCATGACCGGACACACTGTATTATATGTTATTCCATTAAAGTCCATTATCATAATCATGTAACTGAATCCACGCTTACATCTGTATGTGAAAGTGCAGGTGAGCTGGTCTCCACTGAAGTAGTCCTGGACTTGCTCAAAAGGAAGATACAGGAAAAGACTAAGACGTCCAGGGGGTTCCTTATAGACGGATACCCGCGCGAGAGGCACCAGGGAGAAGCCTTTGAAAAGATCATTGGTCATGTCAATGTAAGGTACCTATTTTACTGTAGCTAGATGATGGCTCAGTAGTAATAATCACGGGTTAGAATAGGCTTGAGCTTTCGACGAAGGGAAAATTGAGAGGAAACCATAGGATGTTTTTTTTTTTACCGGACAAATCGGCGATCGCAGAGGGCGCTCAGCCGGGTAATATTTAGGTAACAACGCCTGAGGGCACCCCCGAATGGGTACGAACCTCGGCTTAGGGCGTTACCGTGGGGGGGGGGAGGACTTTGTACGAGTTACGACTAATTGGGGGCGGTCGGATTACTAATGGCAGCTCGGGCCACTTGAACGGGACGAGACTGAGTGGGACGTCGCGGCGGTCGTCACCGTCGAGGACGGTAGCGTGGAAATGTAGTTTGTTATACTTACCCGCCAATTTTAAGAGTTCCCTTGGCAGAATAATATAATTTTAATTTGATTTTGACGATACTCGCGTCAACTTTAACCCATTTATTATAAAATTGTGGTGGTATGATTCTGTTAGAAAACGTAGGAAAAAAATTACACGTGAGGAAAGCACCTCAGACTATAGAATGAGTTCCCCGCCGTGGTTTTCCCAAAGTAACGCAAGGAGTACTTCAAGAAGGGTGTGCAGGGTCGACAACGCGTCAGTGATACCTCTGGTAGCCTATAGACGCTTGCAACACCAGATAATGCTTTATATATGTAGTTATAGTGTGACCGGGTAAAGTAAAAGTGTGACCACAAAGTAGAAATGAGCAAGTACGGTCTTATGTTGCAGTGCGAAGTACACGTAGTGAAGTGAACCGTCCTTCTCAGAACCCGAACCTTCTCAGTTCAAATGTATTCCGAACCGGTAGTAGAGTCTATTGTAATGATTGTAACTATCGACGTTCATAAGTGCCTTATCAGGGCCTAAACTTAATAAATGAGTTTTGATGTGATTGATTTGATTGGAACCAATCCCCTCCCGACTCCCAATTCCCTTTATGAACATTGCTCCCCTGTAAACTCACAGACGAAGAACAGAATTATCCGGTCGCACTTTAGTGAAGTGTACTCTTGTCACCAGGCAATATTATTCTTTGACGCGACGGCAGATACGATGAGGCAGCGCCTCCTGGGACGCGCGGCGGTCTCGGGCCGCATAGACGACAACGAAGAAACCATAGAACTGAGACTGTTCACCTTCTACGAGAACAACGACATGGTCCTCGCTCAGTACCCTGACAGATTATTCAAGGTTACTGACCCTGATTCAGAGAGCCTACACCGAAACACGATACATAATAGTTCAATCATCGTTGTCAAATTATACCAATAGAAATGCAGCAAAGTCACTAGGAGTATTAACGATGGTTGAGCTATCGTATCGTTTTTCGGAGTAGACCCTCTGTTATTTACATACTTAACTAATTTAATCTCATTATATCTCTTTCTAACAAAAAAACATATGATAGGAATAAAATAAATTTAGCTCTGTCAAATTTGCCCGATTGCCTATTTCAAGGTAAAATATGACATCTTCTTTGGCATAACTATTTCCCCGTATGTGACAATGACATAGACTAATTTAAATATATATAGCGCACTCAAGAATAATGCAGCTTCTCTTTAGTAACAGGATATTTAGATATGGTTCAGTATTCCGGATATTACCCTCCACATACGCAAAAACTCACTTAGTTTAAGTATAGATAATTCGGCTTGAACTTGATTTAGAATTGTGTGTAATTAATTGCCTGCTTAGCAGACAAAAGGAAAGGAAAATTATATAAGAACTCATTATGAGTTGCTACGACTCGTAGCGATTTTTACTGTGACGTACAGTTGCTACGAAACGCTACGAGACCACTACATTTTAGACTCTCAAACCGTAGCGTTTATTCCGCTCACAGAGGACTTAGGCAAATTAGCTTCTATTGTGTTTATTAATAGTGTCTATTACAGATAAATGCAGAACAGTCCCCGGACAAGATATTCGCTGAGGTGGTGAAGGTCATGGACAAACTTGGATTTGGCAAATAGCAACTGTTTTTACTAAACAACCTGTCATCAAGACTTATTTTGATATTACATTGGATTATATTTATAATAAAATAAAATCACTATAATTTGATAGTTATCTATTTAAATAGAGATCAAATACGATAACATGGCGCGCCCCTCCAAAGCTCAAAACGTTTGAAATGTGATTATCTGTACTGATACGGCCGTCAAACAAAAACAAATGCAAGGATTTGTTGCTTGACTAGCGGCGTCATTAATCGCTCAGTATTATTATTATGGCCCTACACTGGCGTATTCTATGACAACGACACGTCTGTTGTGTTACGCGGTCGGTTAGTTACAGACTAATATAAGGTTTTACTAAAGTAAGGTGATTGAAATATAAACGTAAATACATAAGAACTACTCCGTCATACGGCCATACAGTCTACTAGTGTCTAGTGTCTACGTCACAATGTCAATGACCGAGTAGCGTGCGGTGTGAATGACCCTCCGCTGACTAATATGGCGCGTTATCTGGCGTGGCACTTCTAAAGGGGATGCTCCAAGATAGCCCGCGAAATTCAGTTTTTATTATCTTTTTAACTAAATGCAGCTACGTAATAGGTCGTATCTTTGTCAACATGTGATTTGCGACAGGAAACTGATGAATAACAAAAGAAATTATCAACATATTTCTTTTCATTCAATTATCGTACATATATACCTCAATTACGAGTACCTATGACTTGGAGAAATATGTTGGTGATTTATTTTGTTACCTACTAATCAAACCTAATAAAATTTGAATTTCTCGGACTACCTGGAGCATTCACCTTATTGGAATTGACAGCCCAAATCTAACGAATTCTTGAGCCATTTTCATTTTCCCCATGGCTGATCTTGAGCTGGAAAATCGGAGTCGGCAAACGGAATTGCCGGATTCTTCTCAGTTCAAGTGTATTACGAACCGGTGGTAGAGTCATTTGTAACTGTCGACGTTCATAAGTGCCTTATCAGGGCCTAAACTGAATAAATGAATACGTTTGAGCACCTAGCTTAATTTTATGGTAACGCAAATTAATTAAATGAAACGGGCATTCAATAATAAATTCAATTTATTAATGATCAATTTTAACGAAAAGTTACAATCTTAGACTAAACTTACTGAGATGTAAAAACCATTTGCTTAATTTCTAAAACTAAAAGGAAAATATCTCGCTTACGATAGCAAATAACACCTAAAATTAAACAATACTAAATAATTTGAAATTTCATTAGATACAACAAATAATAATATGATAGCTCTGTTGATCTTTAATTTCTGATGAATATGACGTCATTTCATAAGTACTATTTACGGTACTGTTAGCATTCGCGCTTGACTGTGTTACATGACGTTATTTTGTAACGTTTCAGCTTTTACTGACTTTTTCCGAAATTAAAGTGTTAAGTATAATAACAAACATAAAAATTATGTAGGTATCCTACAAAAGAAATAAAATAAACTGTTTTTAATTTCAAAGTCTTCTGAATTCTGTTGCAAAATCGATCTTTATGGGTATTATTTTTTTGGTCATTACTATCTAAGATACTTTTTGATGACCTAGGCTTTTATTTTAAACACTGAGATACGAAAAATTGAGTTTTATTTTGGCCTATCAGGATAATTAGGCAGAATTTAAACATTCGTCTTACGTTAGGTGGTGTAAAGCAAGTGACTGATTTTTAAAACATGGGTTTTTTCTGACGAAACTACGATGACACCCGTAACAGAACAACTTTAATGGAGTATCTGATAATACACGTACAAAACATGCTAATAAAGGGAATATTAATTACTGTATACCTACCTACTATCTGCAGATATTCAGAGGATTTTTACATCGTTATTCTTATGGAGTGCACTCTTACTTCGATGCTCAGTTCAATTATGTACTAACGGTTTGATTGAAACCATATTGAAGCTGATAAAAACCTTGACAGACGCTCTTGAATCTATTTAACTCCCACTAACTAACGATTGCATACTTAATTAAAATTGTACCCTGTAGTAAATGATTCTTGCGATTTTAGACTTAATGTTGGATAGAAAATGAATATTTTTTCTAAATTAGGCACTCAGGTGCCTTAAAATATGAGAAAACACAACTAAAGAGGCAAGATTGCCTTCTCTTGTTCCTTCTCCCTCTGACGGACGGCCACCGCGGTTTCCACGAGGAGGTACAGGCATTTGAACTTATCCTGGTCGCCAGCCTCAGTTCTAGGGCGCGGCAACACCTGAGGGACCACCCATATCTTTTAGTCACTTAATCGAAAAATGTTAGTTCTAATTTTGAGTATTCCCTGTCAGGTGATGCCGGCATTAAAACAAATATCTCTAACGATCTACATACTGAAAGAAAACATCCTAGTTTAGTTTGAATGTTTATTTAAAACTGAACAGAACATTATTATGAACAAAAATATTTTTTAAGTAACATATTAATATAATTACTCCTATTAATCGAAGCTAACTAATATAAAATGTAGGGGTGAGTTGATTTTACTATAAAATAGTGTTTTAACACCGACGTCGCCTAACTTTGAACAAAAGGAAGGAAATTATTTACAATAAAATATATTTTTTTGACAAAAAAATTGTGTCGTCCCTATTAACTAGGTCTGTTTCACATACACATGCGATAAAAAGAGACAAACTCTTGTCAAATCGGGCCTATTAGATTAAAACAATTAGTGAACCAACATAATGTATAATTTTTTAAAGGATTTCAAATTTCTCGATACAGACGCAAGACACTGACTTCTCTATAGGCAAATGTAGATGAGAAGTCATTTAAGTATGACACCACATATCAGTGGTAGCAACTTCCAGCTCGACGGCGACAGGGGGAGGCGGCGGCGGCTGCGGGGGAGGGCTCACCTGCATGCGGCGCGGTCGCAGCGGCTGCGGGTACTGCGGCAGGTGGGCCAGCTGCGGGTGCGAGTGCGGGTGCGGCTGCGGCAGCTGGTGCGAGGGCATCGCCAGCCACGTGTTATCCGTCGTCGACACCACTGTATGGTCTATGTCCTCCGATGTCGCTACTGTTACCACTGATGCGGTTCTGTTAGAATTGGGAATATGCATGTTTTTAAAGCTCATTCATTTATGTAACAGTAGTTTTTTTTATTAACATAAAAATAAACGAGATAAAAGCGATCAAAGATTTATCTTTCTAGCAAAACAGAATTTAACCTGGTGTTATATGGGTATACTAAGTGCCCCATGACGTCACAGGTCAAGTCGGATCTCTGTTTAATCGCTGTCTAAAATGTATTTTAAAATGGCCGATTTTAAGTTCACTTTTTGACATCATTTTTACGGTATTTTCATATTTTGTTAAGAGATAGGATAAAAAAAAATCATGGATATTGTTGGGAATATTATTTTGGCGTTAGGGCTCACATACTGAAAGGGTGAGACCATAAATACATGCTGGCCTCAAATATACCTAATTACCTTCAAGTCAGAGAACTCTAGACATATTTACTGAAATTTTAATTAGCACACAAATAACGTACCCTCTAGAAGCTGGGTGTAGATCATGGTCTTCGGGGCCGTACCGTATGACGGACTGCCAGACCGAGGGGTCGTACTTGACCTCATCCTCGCTGATGGCGCTGGAGTACCCCTCCTCGCCGTCAACCAGCTCGTCGCCTTCACTTCTGTACACGAGGAGCCCGTCGCCGTATTCATGGGAACGGATATCGGGACCGTTCTGTTGATTGCGGGATTTGGAAAAAAAAAGCTCTTCGGAATATAAATCAGTCGAAACTATGACATCGACTGATTCGCTCGATGATGATGAATGACGACATCCCTGCGTTTTTCGACGTCGAGGGCGATTCTTTGACCTCTAGAAGGTGCCATATTTAATTTAATGTGACCATAATATAACCAGCGGACACCAAGACACTTCCAACGATACCTCATTTATCAAATTATAATTAGTATGTAGTTATGAAGGAACAGACGAACGTAAATACATACTGGTCAAAACCATAACCTTCCTTTTGCTTCGCCGTAGTCGGGTAATAAACAGCATTAAACATGACCTAAAGAACATCAATCCCTGCTACACTAACCTCGACAATAATGCCGTCCCACGACGCGACAGTAACGTTAGCTCCCGGGCCGACTAGCCCCGAAGTGGAAGCCCCTAGCCCCACCATCGGGCCCACCCCTGCCATGGACCCTGGCTGTTTCCTCCCTCGGCGGGATATCGTGTAGTGCAAGGGGTCGTGACCCTCGCGACGTATCATGTCGGGTAAGATACGACGGCGAGCGTTGATGAACCAGTTGCATACCTGAGGAATATTCAGTGCTTTTAAATAGTCCTTGATCATCTGTCAGCATAAACTCTGGCTTTGAGGATTCCATTCCTAACGTGATCATAAGAAATACTTTAAAATACTTTTTTGTGTCAGAAGCCAAGCAATCCTATAGGAATTAGTAATACCAGGCCGCTTGCCAGTATTGCCGACCTATTACAATGCCTAAAAGACAAGTCTGAAAATAGTTACCTATATTTTAGAAAATGATCTTTAATACGTGGATTTTAATTAGCTCTTCCAAAACTGACCTGCAAAACGGTCAAATTGGCCTCTTGACTGAGTGCAAGCTTCTCCGCGTCACTTGGATAGGCATTGTACCGATGATCATAAAGCCATCTCTTCAATATCTTGACAGAGTGTTTGGGTAAGTTGCCACGTCGTTTCCTCACTGAGCCTACTATCACCGTGTGTGGGGGGGGCGGATGACGTATGTGGAGCCCTGGGTGCCGCTCAGGGTCCCAGTCTGTGCCACTCTCGTTATCATCCGTCGAAGACGTTGATGGAAAACGGTCTCGTGCTGAAAATATCAGTTTGCGTAATGCTTTTGCCTAAAGTGTTGATAGGTTTTCATGGACTTCTACCGTTCTAGGTGCTACACATCGAACCTCAAGCTGATAAGGCTTGCGGTAGCGTATACATATAGGTCGCCCGCGTCTCCTTAAATGGAAAGATCAGCCCTAGATGTTTTTTGCAACAATATTTTGCCAAAAATACTTAGATGAGTTCAGATTTTAAAAAGTTTTATTTATTTTAAGGCTAAATAATTCGATCAGCTTTTTCCCTAGAGTATTTAAATAAGCTATCAGTTGACCTATATGTATTAATTCCATCACCAACAAATCAACAAATATTAAATTATTCACTTAATCAAGTGTTTGTAACATATTTGTAAATTGGTGTAGGGACCTATACTGGACTGCAAAAAATATATTAACGTAACTGTCATAAATCAATAAGTTCCAAAGCATACTCACGCAATTTGATCTTCATAACTTTGATCACTGATCTACGCAGCGTGCCGAATTCACCTATGATCACTGAAGTGAAGATTGATTCCCGCCAACAAACTTTACGCTCTTGACGTTAGCTGCCAATATTATTACAATTTACCATTGACATCAGCAAAATATGAAGGGAATGTAGAATATTTTTCTAGTACCTCCGCAAAACGATATTGTTACCAAAACCCAAGGCGTCTTCTTTCGAAATGAGCGTGTAAATTCGATTTTTGTTTTGAAAATCGATGCGCTTTTGTGACAATTGACAACGACGTGCACAGTCACTTGTCATTTTGATTAAATTTTTGAAATTTGAAAGAAAAAGAATAAACAGACTGCCAGTTACACATTAAATACTTACCTTTATAGTCACATACTTTCTGTGATAACAAAAATAATATCACTGCGATATGAATGCGATGAATAATCCGTTCCTTTTTTTACTTTTATAAAAGCCTAAAAAATCTGCAAACTAATTAAAAATTAAATAAAACAAACAAAATAAAAGTAAGTAACATGTATTAAAGAAGAATTTAAGACGAATCACAATTAAGTATATTATTCTACAAATCACTTCACTTCGCTTATTCGGGTTCAGATGATACTTTAAGGGCAATAGATTCAGCCGCAGTTTCCTTCCATACATTGGACTTGTCCGTTTGACTGTGAACCATGGGACACTGTGGTGCGGGAGAAACAGCTGTCACAATAGGAGCTGATACTGCCGTTGGAGGCTTCGGGCCTGGAGCTTCTGACTCTGGCCTCTTGAGACATTTGTCCATTGTATCAGATAGAATCTCCTTGAGCGTTGATGCGAGGGCTTTTGGATTACCTGTGCTATCAAGCTGTGAACAGACAATATAAAAGTTAAAATCATGAAATTGATGTAACATGTGTGCAAATCAACGACCAATTGAATAACAGATGATTGACGTATGTCATTTATCGAAAACCTGCGCTGTCAATTCTATATGTGAGATTCTCATATAGAATTTTCTCTGTATACTTTTCTTTTTTCTTAAGTTTTCTTATAAGTACTTAATAATAATATATCCAGGGAAATTCTGATCCCTAATTAAACAGAACCTGTACTATGGGAACCAGATAAAAAAAATTGTCCTAAGTGGGAATCGAAACTACCTACTACAGCGCGTCTTAATAGAATAGTGTAACTTACCAACTATGCCATATTTGGCCAGTTAAGAAGGTACAATGGATTTTGGAGTTGTTAGGTATCTTAAATGTTAAAAAGCGCTTTAAATAAAAGTAAAAAAGTCGTCAAATAGTTTTTTTTGCCGGTGTCTTAGCAGTTTAAGTGTATACTGAACCTGTCGTAGAGTAAATCATAATGTTAATTTGTGTTTCTTGACTTAATGGCTTAATGACTGTATGGCTTACCGTGATAATGTGTCCACCAAATCGCTTATGTACATTTTTTACTTTATGCGCTGCTTGCCTGACAATTTGTCGCGCGGCATTGATCTCAGACTCGGGCCTTCCCAGTTCTGACAGCTTTGACTGCAATCGTGTTGCTGCTACCTAAGAAAATAGTAGGATGTAAATTATTCCTTTTAAATTTCTTAAGACATAGAAATTTAAAAGGAATAATTTAAAATATCTCAGAAAAAAATGCATTTTTTCTGAAACAACTTATTGTTCAGATATTATTATTATTCAGCTTTAATCAAATTTAGCTACGATTATGATATGAAGTAGAAAGTTTGGAGTTCAACAGGGATCTATTCTTGGACCACTACTATAAGTAATTGTTATTATCGGCATAAAACGAAGTTTGATATTGACTTATGCAACGTGAACCGATCATTTTAAATAATCCACCCACTTATTGATCATGTACCGAACGTAAATTAACATATAAACACATAGCTATACAAATTTCGGTTAAATATGTGAAAAGTATACCTTCTTAGCAGTGGCGAGGGTAAGCCGTTCAGGAAACACCGATAATTTTATAATTACACTGTATTTTAAGCATGATAAAAGTGGATTTGAAATAATGAATCTGTGGGACTGGGATTTCTAAAAGGTAAGCCGAGGGAATCAGTTTGTATGGACCCTTCGCCACTTTTGTTTACCTCATTATCTACTTCCAATGCGACAATTTTCTCAGGCCACTTTACTTGTCTGTTGAACATATTTGACATGCGTGGATTCTTCGGGAACCCAACCAGGATGAATCCTGTCGCATCCTGCTGCGTTAACATCGCTTCCTTTATTAAGTCTACTGTCAATTGCTGGAATTAAAATACCATCATTAACTCCTGTTAACAGTATTCTTGATAATATTTGATCATTATATAACTTCACTGGTAGAATATGCGTGATAGTTTTCTTTCCAAGGGGAATTAAGAAAACCTACATGTTCTCTCTACTGCAAATCTAATAATAAATCCGTAAGCGATCTTAAGATCTTAATATTGTCATATTAAATACAATACCTCTGGTATATCTTCCTGAGCCTGTAATTTGTCAGCTATTAGCCGCCCTCTAGTCGTATCTTTCAGCGCCTCCACTCTTACCAGTTCTCCAGGCCTGATCATTGCATAGCCAGTGATGCTGGAGATCGTCTGAGCAACGGTCTGATTACCAGCACCTGGTACACCGTTCACAAATATAACGGGTAAATGACGGATTGGTGTCATATCGTACACCACGTCTTCCTGTGAAGTTATTGAGGATTTAGTAGCATTTACTTGTCATTATGTACCATGAGGACATTCAAAGGTGTCATTGCCAACTATTCTGTCACCATATTGTACCAGATTAAAATATTACTCACTTCATCCATACCGCTGGAAAAGAAACAACCCATAATGCTAGCAAATAAGTTTAAAACAAAATATAATAATTATTCTTCAATAAATCCAATGAAATAAAACGACATTTCCAAATATATGACACTTGTTTAAATGGCCGTCTAGATTTTTGACGGTTTTCGAATTTATGACGGGAATGGACAGTTTTATTTGTGATTAAAACCTGTTGGCTTTGGTGATATTCTATAGGTTTCATAAGGCGCTGGACACACAGAAAATACGTAAGATGGGGACTCGACGCCAAACATATAGAAAAGACAGGGCGCGGATACGACACTTCTATACATTTTGTATGAAAAGAACGCGGAAGAGACATACCTATGTCCGCGCCCCGTCCTCGTCTTACGTCTTTTCTGTGTGTTCCAGCGCCTTAGAGGCTGAAAACTAACGTGAGAAAATGCGTTTCTGGCACTGGTTAAAGAAGCTTATCTCAGAAACGGCTAATCCTATTTCGACGAGAGCTTTACTAAACTATATAAATAAATAAATATCCTGGGTAATTTTTTCACACAGGTTATCTGATCCCAAACTAAGCAGAGCTTGTACTATGGAAATCAGATAACTGATATACTACTTTTTTTGTGAATACATACTTAAATAGATAATGCCTAAGAAAATATCAATAGTCCGATTCCTAGCAATTCCCTTAGCGACCGCATTTAGCAAAATAAATTACCTACAAACTCTAACACATCTAAGTACCTAGACTCTAACAATACATTAGTGTGTAGACGACTACTACTTCATAGCTAATAATACTGATGAAACGAATCATCGAATCAACACGTCAACAATAATTCATGTATGAATACAAATCCATAGAACTGTAGGTACAGCGTACATCCTCTTTCGAAATCATTATAATGACCTCGCTGAATGCATTATTATAGTATCATATTCAATGAATAACTACAATTAGTCCTGAACTTGAGTTACATGGATTCAGAGCGTTAAAATTAACAATTACCTATCAGTATTCAAAAGGCCAATCATTTTGCCCTGAGTTTTAATTTAACGTGCTGCGGAGATATATGTAGATAGTTTTTTTTATTTGTTAACTAAGCAAAAGCTCCAAGCTTAAATTATAAAAAACAAATTCCCTACTCCGAAATGTATTTAAACATTTTTGTAACTAGAAAACTCTCGTCACTTTTTCTCCTAAACCTAGTAATGTTAGCATCAAATCAAAAATGTTCGAACGAAAACCCGCCAGCTGTTCCAAAGTACTATCTGATGGAGAAATGCCATAGATCCAAGCTTGGCATGGTGGCCAAGGCCAAGTACACATCGTTAGCAAGTTGCCAGCGACTTGGCATCGAGAAGAAGGGCTTGGCACTCAACTTCAGTCCACCTGAAGCTAAGGAAAATAATGAAGAGGATTTAGAGTATACCTGTGAGGTGCTCAAGTGTGCTGAAGCTGACGGCGGTTTGTCATTGGTTAATGATACGAGATATGACTACTACAGTATCTATGCGAAGCCTTTACGTAAGTATTTTTCAATATATTAAAGAAATTCAACTCCAAACCGTCAGCAAAGACGATCATCTTCGAATAGAGCTCCATTACGCTTGCTGTTATCCAATAAAACCAGATGTCGCATGTCTAATGCGACTTGGTATAAAACATGGCAGATAAATTTGCAGATAAATCAAAAACTTTATTCAATTTATGTCTAGTAAAACCGAAATGACCGAAAGAGTCGGGACTATCTTAAAACCTGAGTTTTCCAAAAGTGACTTTACTATTTCACGTATTATGAAGTTAATACGTTTTGATAGAAGTCTGCAATGTTATTCACCAAATTTTTTTAATAGTTAATTCTCCTCTCTTCTGAAAAAGTCAAAGTTCTTTTCAAGATATCACTTTCAGCTCACGTTAACTCCACGTGCGTCCCAGCAACGGGCATGTTCTACCTTCTCACAGACAATCAGAACTACACGCAAGCCCAGCACAACTGCAGGAACATCAGCGGTGTGCTTGCCGACGTCACGAGTGAGCAGCGCACGGATGCTCTTGCGCAGCTGTTGGCCGGTGCGACTGTTGACGCCGCGTTTGTTGGCTTGAGGAGCTTAAATGGCAGTGCTTTTACTGGGGCTAATGGTAATCATTGTTTTTCTTCCATCTATTTCATAGCATTTCACACACAACTAGCACTTGGCCAGTTGTGTTCAAAGAGTTAATCACTATGCGTATTATGTTGTGTGTGTTCGCTTTCCTAATACAAACCTCGGAAAAATTGAAATGTGTCTCGTTTAGTTATTGCTATAGCTGAATAAGTAATTTAGATTTTTATTTAGGTGATGGATTAGAATGCACTATATTCCGTGCGTGGGCTCCAGGCCACCCCAGGCGATACAGGAACAAATTTGACTGCGTAATTTTAACAAGAAAAAGAATGTGGCAGTCCACATCTTGCGAAAAACGTTTTCCCGCCCTCTGCGAACTTATACCTGGTGGTCCGTACAAACATAAATCTATGTTTGCTTCTAGAAAACCGAAACCGAACCTTAATGGTAAGTTAGCATGGTTGTAAATTATATAGATTTGGTAGAACACTCGCACTCATACTAAATTGGTATTCTGGAGTCCGAGTGCTCTTCTTTACCTAGTAATAGTTAGTATTCTTTGCCTAAGGCGTGTTCTAAATTATTCTAATAGTCTAGTTCTAATTTTTTAATTGTTTACATTTTCAGATACCAATACTGAAGTGTAATAACAAAAAAGACCCTAATAATTATTTTATAATTCTAAATAGGACGTGTTTCATTTAATAGTGATGATTGCGTTTTGTTATTGCACTGAAATCAGTGCAATAACAAAACGTGTTGTCAATTTGACATTCTCCCTCCTCCCCTCTCGGCCACTGACCTCCCTCACTTCACCTCTCCCTCCCGCTGTCTCGCTCGCTGGAGGTGAACGATTGTTTGTTTATTTAATTTGATAACTAAGATTAATTTGCTAAACACCTATTTCACAATTAAAAATGGGTCAAGGCAAGAGCCAATTTACAGAAGAAGAACTCCAGGACTACGAGGTATATCTTTTATTAAAAAGTGTATGTTTATCTACTTTGTTTCGACAATTCGTGACTATGACTAATTCATAATTTTTCCAGGATCTCACGTATTTCACCAAAAAAGAAGTATTGTAGTAAGTACATACATTTTTATTCCTTTTACTATTATGCTATAGTTCATTTGTTATCCAGTTAAATTTAAAAAGTAAAAAAACTGCCATCTGTGTTAGTACTTAATTTCAATAGAAGAATAAATTAAAACTAATTTGTTAGTTTACGCGCAAACTTATTCATCACAAATGACGCAGATAGTATACATATAAAATATAAAAATATACTAGGTACAGAAATTATCAGATAATTGTATTTTGGAAATTCCTTGTTGAGGGCTCTTGTTTTCCGCAAGTCCTTTTTCCATGAAGATTGCCATATAGGTATATCTCTAACCAGCTAAAGCCTTTGGTTCGGGATGGTAGGTTGGCTTTAAACCTGATGTTAGCTTAAAATGATACGAGGATCTCAGTAGTATATATTTATAATATTATATTTGGACGTACAGTATTGGTACAAACTCTATCATAAGAGAAGCTATACTTAATTAATGACCTGTTCCAGACCATGTCTTGGAAAATCAAACTCTTGTCTTACTGACAAGCTACATTTTAAAATAACAGTATAAAATTCTTCCTTTATGTACGGCTATATACAAATTGGAAATCATAAAAGAGGTTGGTAGCATTAAGCCACCACACAGCCAACCTTTGTTCTGAACCTAAGGCCTTTCCTGGGATGTCTGCAGACCTCGCTGACCAACAACACAAACCTATCATTACAGTGCACATCAAAAATTCAAAGCCCTAGCACCAGAGAAAGTAGGTCACAACAAAAACGCCAAGTTGCCCATGACCAAGATCCTACAGTATCCTGAACTGCGAGTGAATCCTTTCCGAGACAGAATCTGCAAGGTGTTCAGCTCAAGCAATGACGGAGACTGCAATTTCGAAGACTTTCTTGACATGATGTCCGTGTTCAGTGAAATGGCACCTAAAGCTGTTAAGGCGGAGCATGCTTTTAGAATATTTGGTATGTATTTATTTACTGTCTCACCAGAGGTGTGTTTGAGTTTGAAAGGGAAATAATGAATTTGGAAAAGGAGATGTATAGGATGCCAATTTAGTGTCTTAATACATAGAGTTATATTATAACAAAGTTATGCCTGTTACACACATACTTTATTGTTTACACCAGGCATGTCAAACTCAAAGTCACTGATGGGCCAAAAACATGAAAACCATAAACTAGGTGGGCCATAAAGCCTAATCTTAAAGAACAAACTACTGAAAATCTTAACAAAAAAAGTCATATTATAGGAATACTAACTTCTTTAAGTCATATTATAGTAATAATTCTTTATTCTTTGGTAATACTAACTTCTTTTGCTTGTGGGCTGCATTATCTGGCTGTGCAAAATTGATTTGGGCTGCAGGAAAATTCTCTGTGGGCCACATGTTATGTTTACACTATGTTATATAGAATTTTTCATCCCACAAAAACTTAAACTCTCTCGAGAATGCAGGCCACGTGGAGATAACCAGTAACAATTTTACCATGATGTTTCAGATTTTGATGGTGATGACATGATTGGAGTATCAGATTTGCGAGAAGTGATTGAACGCCTCTGCGGCCCTGAGATGAAACTCAGTGACTCTGAGATCCAACAGCTAGTGCAGAATGTTCTAGAAGAAGCCGACTTGGATGACGATGGCGCCCTTTCTTTCGCAGAGTTTGAACATATCATTGATAAAAGCTCCGATTTCTGCCAGTAAGTGATATAAACTATAGGTTGTCGAGAAAGGTCGAGGTTCAAATCCTATTATTAGGTTTAAAAATTATTTCACCAGTAGATTACTTTATTATCACTGAGTAACATAGGCTATATTTTATTTTCAAAAAATTAGGTATCCCTACAAAAACGGAATGCTATAAGAGAAACCTGTGTGCAAAATCCCAGTTTCTGGACCCTGCAGTTTGAGGTGCAAGTTCTCTCAATAAATAGATTGTAATATTTTTATTTTTGGTTTCAGTGCATTCAGAATAAGGCTGTGAAGATAAGAAACGAAACTCAACTTTGTCTCAAAATAGTTTAATATACTAGGTACCAATATGATAATTAGATCAAAATAATTTATGTTTTACTTAGTACCTATGGCTGAGTGATAAGCACTTTTACTTTGGCTAAGCTCAGTCAGTATTGGTATCTTGCAGCTTAAGAAATAAGTAGGGTTTAAACCTTTTTCCTAATACTATGAGGTACATAATATGATAGGATTTTTATTACCTTTCGCCATTTTAACATTTCTTGAAATAGCATTCCCGACAAGGCTTGATTAGAAGAAGCCTATATAAAATCGAATTGCGAAAATTGATCGGACATTCCTTTTGTCTGGTAGCACTTCAGTTTGTCCATGAGTTTTTTCTAAGTCTATGGTATTGATGCATCATGATTTCAACAAAATGGCGGCATAGTACAGGATTAACGTTATGGATGTCCCCCGCGTTTCCAAAAATAATATAACATAACTGTCAGTGGAAGTCCCGTCAAAATCGGTCCAGCCGTTTCGCAGATTACTCGGAACAAACAGACAACATTTTTAAAAATGGTTATCTATATATATAAAAGGAAAGTGTGATTGACTGACTGACTGACTGATTTATCAACGCAACGCACAGCTCAAACCACTGGACGGATCAGGCAGAGGCCTACATATAGCTTTATGACGTAGGCATCCTCTAAGAAAGGATTTTTGAAAACTCAACCCCTAAGGTAAAATAGGGGACCGCGGGGTGGAAAGCTAGTTTGGTGTAACTATCATTTATAGTTTTATATTCACTTAGTAAAAAGCTGTTATATTGAGAAACAGAAACTTCAATCTACGGAAGTTAATTAATAATTACCAATGGAATACTGTGACATACTTAGATATGTTTATTTAGATTAATTATTTCACTTTCTGCAATATTACTCTGATGGTAGAAATAAGGTAGGTACAATTGGTGATAGAAGTTACATGATTCTCTTTGTGTTTTCACTGTTTGAAGCAGACTGTATTATAGGAATCTGCAATTCAATGTTTTCGTAAATGATCATAAGGGACAATAAAGTAATATTGAACACTTAAAAATGTGTAAAAAGCCTGAATTGTGTAAAGGATGAAATTGTGATGAAATTAAAGCTGTCAAATTAGTCTATGTAAATAAATTATGAACAATTCTGATGGTAACTAAATTCACTTTGAAAAGTAATTGGACTAATTTGGCAGGACTAAACTTCATATATATTGGATCTTTGCTTTGTTAAAAAGAGATCATGTCCCAGAAATAGTGATGTCCCTTTTTGTAAATGTTGTAGCAAATAAATAATGCATTTATACTCTATATTTATAAGTAATGTCTTCCTTGTTTATTTTGTATGAATTTTATTTAATTTAGAGAAATATTTCAGATGCATGACTTTGTGAATCTCTTATTTACACTTTAGTAATATTATGATTGTGATAGATTATATTTTTATTGTATCAACATTTTCTGTGGTTCAATTTTAATGATGCCAAATATACACATTTTTTTTAGAATTACAATTTTATGTGACAACTCTATTATATTTTATTATTTCATGGGCCCAGTGCATTTCCCAATCAAATAAATTCAACACTAAAACATTATGTAAATAGATATAAAAAAATATTTATTCAACATATCAGAATACAATCTCAAATAAAATTTTGATAAAAAATGTTCACTTATTCTACTTGAATAAAGAATCAGTTCTGTAGGTAGCCCGGCAACTTCATACGCATGAATATCCAGGTTGTGAAGAATGATACCAGAATACAAAGGAAGGCTACAGATATTAGCAAGATTCTATTCAGTTTTGGAGTTGTAGGGTTATGAGTGCGGTCCAATATGATGAAACCTAGACCACCCAGGGAGAAGAGGAAGCTTGACGCCAGCCCTTCCATGATATACTGGCCGTTGACACGATTCGGCATAAAGGCTACCGGCCTGCTATGTCCATGCTCATCAGTCGTCGATCCGACACTTGGTGGCTCAACTATCACGTCATAAATGATACCTGCAACAACGAAAACATCCCATTAACATAAAGAACACGGTCCAATAAAAAATTACATGAAATCATGAAACTAACCTCCCGTCACCAAAAAATATGATAGTAATACCAACGAAAACGTTGTCATCGCCGAGGGAGCCTGAAGCCATGTCGGTTTCTTTATTTTTATATTTGGTACTTCGAGTACTGTGAATGGAACTGCAAATAATGCTTCCATTTTTCAAGTTTAGATGAAAACGGACGAATTAATTGCTTTAATCGTTTTATGTTGACGTGACTACAAAACGAACTTTTGACTTGACAGTTTGTTTGTTTGACAGATAGGCTGGGTGGGTACTTTAAGCTAAGGATGTCGGTCGATGATCATCGAATAACAATGTTAAAGTATCGATATTATAAAATCGATTTTAAAATTGGCCAACATAGCATAATCGTTATTACTTATTCTAAAGATCATGAGGCTTTATTCAACCAAAACACTGGAAACACATGGATAGCAAGTATTGTTAGATTAGATCGTCAGTCAGTATGTGGACTCTATGGTGTATGTGATCTATGTATTTATGAAGTGATGATGAACATCGAACAGCATCAATTTTAATACATAGTCTTTTATTAATGTTATTGGTAAAAATCGGTGTAAATGTCGCAGCCGATTTGTAAAATCCCCTGTAATCCAAAATGGCTCCGTTTTTCATAAAACACCGCATAGAGACGTCTAGTTGAGGTTTAAGCAGATTGTAATAAGGTTAAACTATGATCAACTTTATTATTTACTATAACTTGTATTGTTATCTATCACATGGATAAAAACTGATAAAAAAATAAGCGAAACAGTAGTTAGTTTTCCATATCGATATTCTGATTTAAAAAAGAACTTCTACATTATTTGATTCAATCATTAACTTATGGGTGCAACACTAGACGAAGCAAGAAATTTTAAACGTTCCTTTCTTAAATAAAAAAAAGTTTATAGTTTCAAATTAAATAGTTCAGTACCCAATTTATTGGTACATACGAATCAAAGTACGAATATATTGAACTTGTTACAAATAACTTCTATTGGAAGATTTTAATATAAAATGATATCAGGAATCAAATACCTAATTATGCTTATTAATTCATACTTTGTGATAACAAAAACGATCGAATTCTGCCTGGAAGGAAACGTTCATAAAAGACAAAAGTAATAACCAATAAAAATCGTGCTTTTGCACTATATGTTTGAATTTCATTGGTCAAAATGCCACAATCAATTATGTATTGTAATTTCCACCAATCAAATCCTAATACGATATAGTTTTGCGACAGAAAACAAAAAAATTGCAACTGTCAAATTCCCCAATTCGATTTTATTAAAATTGAAAGAAGTTCGTTCCCCCATTTTTAGCTTTTGTAAAAGCAGCTGCTAGTGTTTTTATGTATGAAATCTTATAAATAATGTATGTCTTGTGTTCATGTGACTTGTGATTGTCTAATATTAAAAGTGTTTATATCGTTACCTTCAGTGCACTGTGAAAATGTGTTAATTTTACGCACAAAATGACATGGACCGTGGATTTTTCACTCATATTAAGATGAAGGGTGGACTGTGTGTGATTTACACGTCTTTGCTGACCATATCAGTGCTGTCCAGGTAACTTAAACGCAGATTTCATCTTGTTCCATACAAAACCTTATCTGGTTGTTCCTAAATAATATTTTCTTCGTTTTGGCAGCTGTGCTCTCTTCATTCTGGTGGTATCAGAAGCCCTGCAAGCCGAGGGTGGTGGTAACAACGTTGACTTGTCTGGGCTGCACAATGTCAGTCAGAAAGTGAGTGCTAATGAAGATGCTCAATCGAGTCCTACTGCTGAAGACTCGCGAGGAGACAATCAGCCGGTTGAAGACACGAAGCCAGTCACCGAGGATCATGAGATGACATTTGCTGATGCATTGTCACTGAACTCGGTGACAACTGACGGGTGAGTTGTGCTATTTATGTTTCAGTGAAAGTTTCAAGCAAATCTAAAATTGCTTCAATGGCCTTCAATATTTCTTGTTATTGTGCAGCAACTGTATTATTTTATTAATTACTTCACTCAAGGTTTTTGAGCGAAATTGAATATAAGCAAATGGAAGAAGTACCTTCAAACTTATGAACAAATTACTGACATATTTTTTTGTTCATCACTTAAATATAATGCAAACTAAACTCCAATACTATTTTAATAATAAATAACCATTATCTTTTTAAGCAATTATATCATATTCCCTTTGATGCTAACATTCTCATTATAAGACTTATTTGAAATAATATAATGTGTAATAACCCTTTCGGGGGTGCCCTCAGGCATTGTTACCTAAATATTACCCAGCTGAGAGCCCTCTGCACTCGCCGATTTGTTTGGTAAGGTTGTTGCAGCCATCGGAGGCTACCAAAGACCTTTAAAAAAATAATAATAATAAGTTAATTTAACCTATATATAAAAAAAAATAAAATAGCCTTTTATTATACAGAACCATTGCTTAATAGAGAATAATTCTTCAGGTTAGTTTTTTTTTTTTTTTTTTTTTGTTGAATTATAATATGTCTCTGGTTTCTGTGTGCCTTTTGGCAAAGGCCTCCTCCAACTGACGCCATTGAACTCTGTCCATTGCTACTCTTGTCCAGAGAGGACCCAAGGTTTGGCTAATTTCATCCTCCCATCTTCTTTGTTGGCGTCCTCTTTTTCGTTTGCCGTCTCTGGGGTACCAATGCGTCACCCGTTTGCTCCATTTTTCAAGGTTACACCTCAGTAGGTGTCCTGTCCATCTCCATTTTAATTGGTCGATCCGTGTGAGTATATCGATTACTTTGGTTTTGAATCTTATGTCCTCGTTACAAATTTTGTCTTTCAGCTTTGTTCCAAGCATACTTCGCTCCATTGCGCGCTGGCACCTAGCTAGTTTCTCCCTAAGGTGCTTTGTGAGGGACCACGTCTCGCATCCATAAGTCAGACATGGTAAGATACATGTGTCGAAGGTTTTCTTTTTGATGTTCATGCCTAACTCTCTGCTTTTCATGATTTCCTTCAGAGACCAGTATTTTTTCCACCCATAGGCTATCCTTTTATTAATTTCCTTTGTCATCTGGTCGCTGGGGGATATTATTTGTCCTAAGTAAACATATTCTGTTGAATAAATGAAAAGGTTTCCATTGATTTCTATGTCCACCTGTTTAGAGTTAGTCATCACCCGAGTTTTGCTTTCGTTCATTTCCAGTCCTATTTCCTTGCTCTTCGCGGCTAGATCATTGATCATACTTTCTAGTTTCTTTGGATCTTCTTCGAGCAGGACGATATCGTCGGCAAAGCGCAGGTGGTTCAGACGACAGCCATTGATATTTAGGCCGAATTCTTCCCAGTCGAGTTTCCTGAAGACGCTTTCTAGCACTGCCGAGAAGAGCTTTGGGGATAGTGGATCTCCTTGTCTGACTCCCTTTTTTATGGGGAATGGGTGACCGGTTGTTTCAAGTTTTATGCTACCTTTACTTTTGCTGTAGATGTTTTTGATGACGTTTATGTAGACTTCGTTGACACCTTGCTGTCTTAGGCTCGACCATATGTAATTGTGGTTGATTGTGTCGAATGCTTTGGTGTAATCGATGAATGCGACGTACAGGGGTTTCTGGTATTCATTATATTTCTGAATGACCTGTTTCACAGTGTGAATGTGGTCGATGGTGCTGAAGTTCTTCCTGAATCCTGCTTGCTCTAGTGGTTGGCTCTCGTCGAGTGTTTTTGATACCCTTTCTAATATCACCTTTGCAAACACTTTATAAATGTTCGACATTAGGCTTATTGGCCTATAGTTGCCAATCTCATCTTTAGCACCTTTTTTGTGTAAAAGTATAATGTGGGATTCGCCCCATTGCTTCGGGATGAGTTGTGTTTGTAGGATGTCGTTGAAGATCGCTGTTAAGATTGGTGTTAGTTCCTCAACTGTACCTCTCATTAGCTCATTTGTAATTCTGTCGGGGCCTGGTGCTTTTTCCAGTTTTTGGGAGATTATTGCTTTCTTCACCTCTGCTTTAATTATGGCTGGTACCGGATATTTATGGATTTGGGCTTTAGGATCGTTTAGCTGGTCTTCAGTTATTGGATGATTATTGGAATACAGTAATCGGTAATAGTCTGTAGCCAATGTTTGGATTTCTTTTCGTTTTGTGCTGCAAGTTTTGTTCTTTTTCATTTTTGGAATCCATTCTTTTCCTCTTTCTCTTAGTTCATTCAGAGCTTTTTTTGTGCCACCTTTCCTTGCTATATGTTTTTCTAGAGTTTGTAGTCTTCTTGTTTTCCTATCCTTTTTCATGTTTTTTCTTATTTGTTTACTAAGCTCTGAGATTTTGTTTAAGTTATCGTTTTTATTTTCTGATATTAGCTTTTTTCTTTCCTCTAGTAGGTTGATTGTTTTATCACTGTGTTGGTAGCGTGTTTTGTTTATTCTTTTGGTTTTAGTTAATTCGGTGAGTTTGTTTTCTATGCTTTTGTATTTTTCCAGTACATGAATATCGGACTTGGCAATTTCCAGGAGAGGTTTGGCATCAGGTATGTCTAATTTTTTGAACTCTTGTTCGTGTAGTGGAGTGTGATTGCTCATGATGGCCTTTCTGGACAACTTAGGTGGTTTGCGGTTGAGGCAGCAGCGTACCATACGGTGATTTGTATTGAAATTTAGGCTTTGAATTACATGTGTGTCATTGAATAGTGTGGGCTTATTTGTTAATATGAAATCGATTTCATTTTTTGTTTTTCCATCCGGGGATATCCATGTCCATTTGTTCTTTGCTTTTTTCTTGAAGATAGAATTGAGTAGGGTCAGATTGTTTTCTAGTAGGAATTCAGCCAATTTGTGGCCATTAGTGCTTCTTTTTCCGTGTCCGTACTTCCCCAGAATGGGATCTTCTCCTGCTTGTCTCATGCCAACTTGTGCATTAAAATCCCCCATCACTACGAGATGATGGTTGGAGTACTTCCCCACGACTTCTGTTAGGGTGTCATAGAAGAGTTGTAGGTCCTTTTCGCTGGCTTGCTCTGTAGGGGCATATACTTGGATGATAATGTAGTCTTTCTTGTGATTAGGATTGTTCAAGTGGAGTATTGCCAACCGATCTGATATCCCTTCAAATTCTTTGATCATCTTTTTGTGTTTTATGTTTACCAGAAAACCTATTCCGCGGTGTCCAGCTGTCCCACCTTTATTGTACATGATATAGTTTTTTCTCTCTTCGATTCCTTCCCCTTCTCTTCTCATTTCACTGATGCCTAGAATATCCCAGTTTAGATCTTGTAGAGCAAGTTCTAGTTCCTGGAGGCTTTCTTCTGTTCTCAGTGTTCTGGTATTGAGCGTGCAGATATACATGAGATTCTTTTGCTTTTGAGTATGTTTATTTGTAAGGTTGTTTTGTGTTGGAGGGTTATGGTCATACTTCCCCACGGTGACCAGCCGGCTTGGGGAATGGTTATTTTCTGTAGTAGATATTTCTGCTTGATTGGTTGTGATGTTTTTCTCCCGGTTCTGTCGTTTTGTTAATTGCTATTGTTTGTTTGATGTAGTTAGTGAGAGTGAGTGCGATCTAGCACGGTTCAGTTGTTCTAACTTGTTTGTTTTGTTAATTTTGTTTGGAGCTGTGATCGATTGACTGTCAGAGTGTGCAGATGTTTCAGGCGACTTCGATGGCGATCGTTTCCGTTTTTCCGTTGGTTTTTCCATTATAATTAGCTTATCGTAGCGGATATAGGCCTGTTTTCCTTTTTTGATAGCCTCCTGTTGTTGTAGCTTTAGCTCTTTTCTTTTGTTCATTACGTCTTTTGGGAAATCTTCGCTAATATAGACGTTATGTGGGAAATATTTTTTGTTCTTAAGCATTTCCATTTTGCGCCATGCAAGGGTAACAGAGATAAGGATTGGTCTTATTTTGTTTTGGGTGGGTTTTCCTAGTCTATAAACTTTACTGATCTCCCATTTGTCCCATTTTTCGATACCAGCTTTTCCGCAGGCAATGTTAAGAGTGTCTAAAACTAGTTCTAGAAGGACCGCGGGGTTGGTTTCCGTTTCCTTAACTCCATGTAGTATCACATTGTTTTTCCTTATGTCCCTTTCAATGGTTTGCAGTTTCGATTTTAGAACAGTTACTTCTTTTTTCAATTCTTGGTTTTCTTCTAAAAGTGGCTTTAGTTTTTCATCTATAGTGGCGGAAAGATTTTTTGTAACGTTTTCAGTGATTTTGAGTGTTTGCTTATCGAATTGTTCCTCCATTTTGGAGAGTAGCATTTGTAGATCCATTTTGTTCCAGATACTGCCAATTGGCAGATTTTAATTTGCCTCTGGCAACCCTTTCTGAGCACTGGTAACCCCGGTAGTCTATTGTTCCCTTTTTTCGTATGGTAGCACAAACTGTCAAACGTCGGAAGTGGAGTTGTCAACGTCGCGTCAAACGTCAAGTTCAGCTGGCTGAGTGATTTATAGTTATTTGTATATCTATAAACTTTAACGTTGTTTTCACTGTTTTTTCCCAGGAAACACCAATATTTTTCATTAAACTATTAGGATTATTATTTCCCGTGGATGGCTTCGTACTTAGATGCACTATTAACAGCGAAATAACTGGTTTCGCAGCACTTTTTCGAAACAATTTTGGAGACTCGTAATTAAGCGTTATGCACTTGACAGGTCAGAACCGGAAGCCTTTAACCTATATATTTAATGCATAAATCTCCAAGTTCACTGTGAGAACCAATAATTGCATCTAATTAGTCAATTACGTAGTTATCTATACTCAAATTACTTCACTAATTGATTGCTAATATTTTTCTGAATTGCAATTAATTACTACTTGGTTAGTAGTCAACAAAATGGTTTGCTAAATGGAAATTCCAATTATTATATGATTATTTTCCTTGTGATATTGTTTATTATGTAAGATTATGTAAAAATAGCATTGTTACTATAGTGTAGTTTAATTTGGTCTTCATCGGCTACGTTAGAGGTGAACAGGAGATGAGGACAAAGGGAATCATGCAGGGAGGGAGTATTTACTACATGTGCATCGTCCTGCAACATAAGTGTGGTTCGCTCTGCTCCCCTCTCGGATCGGATCACGTTTATGACCCTGAAAACCCTAGTCTTTAGTTTATCAAAAATATTGCTTGATATTAAGATTTCTCTTTCATTTATTAAATCACACATGATTAGTAAATGATATCTTCAACCAAATTATTTATGGTAAAAAAGATAAGGATGTAAAATGTAGGTCAGATGTTGTCTGATGGGAGGTTCTGGATATGCATCGGCATATTTAAGTGAAAGTCCATTTGAAATTGCATAATCTGTTTCCATGTTTAGGATATTATTGAACTGGTGTCAAAGGGCAAAAGTTCACTCTATGCAAACATTGTCACAAGTCTTTCAATTATTATTATAATTTACTGAAAATGTTAGGATGTCATAGCCAAAAATATTGGGAACCACTGCTCTAGGCAGCCGCATTAAGGCCAGTTATTGCACATTCATTAAAGGCATATGTAATGTAGTCTAGCAATTAACTGTTCACGCAGCTGTTTATTCACAAATAATACTAACATAATAACATAGACGCAATGACTTCTGTTTAATTAAACATAATGGACAATTATAATAGCACCACAGTACAAAAATACTACAGTACTACAATAAATATTTAATACACATTTTCGAGCAAAAAATTAACTGTTATCATATCACTATCTAGAAAACGGTGCCAACTGTCGGACGAGGATGTCCCGTTATAACTACATAGTGCCCCATAGTGATTAGTGACGTCAAAATATAGTGGGCGCGTCCAAATACTTACCATTCCAATGGCTACGTCACGCGTCCGGGACAACCCGTTGTTTTGTAATGTAATCTTAGGCCGACGACCTTCGTTGTGTTTTTGCGTATTTTTAAATTTGTCGTTTTTCGCCATTGATGGATGTTCGATCGAAGGTCAGTCGCAAATCGATTTGCGTGTAATTTTACGTTTATTTAGGGACTTTCAAGGCTAGAGTGAATAGGTTTCTAGTGTTCATTATAGCTTCGTGTTTTTCGTGTCGGTATTAAAAATAAAATGAACCTAGCTAGGTATATACTTATAGGTAGGTAAGGTAAAATAAGGCAAAGTGAATACCAATAAAAAAATAAAATTCTTCATGTTTGCGACGCGGACGACTTAATATCAGTTGATTAATTAAAATGTCGCCTTCGATCGCGTAACTTGTTTTGGAGTAAAAAAAAATTGCCTGGTGAAAAGACAGTCTCTTCATATTTAAACTTAAATGGCAGCATAAAAACCACTGATAATAAGTTAGACGATTACTTAGTATGTTTTTATGTCAGATTCTGAGATTTGGCGAAAGTAAAAGTTATTGCGGTCCTATGGTGACATCTCTATCAGCATTTTGTTGCTTTCTTCTGCTTTACTATTGTATTAAAGTACAATCTGAAATTCTATTTCCAAATTTCTGCAATGGTTTTTAAACTCCACTATTTATCCAGCATCCGGATGTCAATTCTGAGAATGATCATCGTGTTGAAATATTAATCGGGTATCGTCTTTAGAGTAAACTCTCCTTCCTGATGCTAAAATAGGTCTGTACTATGAGAATTGCTGAAGGCTATTGTAGACTCAATCATCAGATAACTAAGTCGGTGTATATATTATATCGATTCAAATATTCATTCTGATTTGGTACCTATCGACCGATAAAAAGTGAAGCCTGCGGGGACTATTCTGTACAGATATTATCAATAGCATCAAGGTCGCGAATACATCTGATGTGAATTGTGATGCAAGATACAATGTTATTGCGTGGTATTGGGTCCACTCCACGTGGCGCGTGATTGTTATCAATTTATCTTATGATGTATGAGCCGATGTATCTAGTATTATTTTGATGCGGTTTAAAATTTAATTAGGTATTATATATGTAATGTCAAAAAATAAATCTATTACTAATTGTGCGCAGCTATTTTTTAAAATCATAGTTTATTTTACTTGAGAAAAATGTTACGTTTTTACTTTCATTATAGGGTCTTGTTTCGCAGTCGTCTAGACCTTTATTCTTAAATACACACTTATACAATATAAACAAACACGCAGAAACATGATTTTGCCGAATAAAGGTTTATAAACGGCACATTATTATGGCTCTTATTACATAAACACTTTCTCTTAATGAATATATTATCTATGAAATGCGTTTGTAAATATCTTAAAGAGTCAGTTATCCATTATTGGTTTAAACTAAGATCTAGAGGGATTAAGGTCAAAGCTACTGAAGTTCAGAAAGCCACCCGTTCAAAAAACAGCCTTCACCTGTAAAGAACTGCTGGGAAACTGAGCAAAATTACTAAAAGGTTGAGTAGTCAGTTGCTTCTAAATGATAAGTGAAACGAAGTAGGCTAGTCTATAATATAATACGTAATTATCGGAATTTGCGTGCACCTAAGAATCTATAATCGGTCGGTTACTAGTGCGAGACTAACCGAGCTAATAGAAAATCGAAAGTAAGTTCTATTTAAAGTTTATCGTGAATTACCGATATTATTGACTCGATCACCGATTGTGATTTTACTTGCCTCTCTCACTTTATTATGTTAGCGGAATTGTAATCATTTCCTTTTAATAATCATAAAGATGTTACGAAGTTCGTTTTGATGAATTTAGCTAGAATACTCGTAAACGGTCGGTAGTCAATAGACCTATTTTCTTGAGTTATTTATGTTTAACTAGTTTTTCACGTCGCAGATTCAGCACAATCTGCGTAATGTAAGAAATTGTATACTTAATTTTTTTAGGTACAGAAGGTCACACCTTGGATTACATTATCTGAGGTTGTGTAAGGTTTTCTCAGCTTTTCTGTAATATAATATGCATGTATTATACATATAAACCTTCCTCTTGAATAGAAAGAAAGAAAGAAAAAACATTTATTCATGACAACACACAAATTTACAAAATTGAAAAATAAAAAAATAAAATAAAAAGAGTACAAAAAAAAACTAACAATAATGTAATGTTGCGCGATGTCAAGAATAGGTCCTGACTCAGCATAATGCTCAGATCGATAACTAAATATCAACCCTCGCGCTGGTTTTCAGTCACTCCTATCTATTAAAAAAAGCCGCATCAAAATCCGTTGCGTTTAAAGATCTAAGCATACATAGGGACAGACAGACGGGAAGTGACTTTGTTTTATACTATGTAGTGATGTTACTCGGTGATAATATAGCATTCTATTAATGAAAAGTTTTTCAAAGAGCAGCTCGATCGATCTTACAATACTGCAGAGGATCGTCCAAAAAGCCCGTAAAATTGAATTTTTATTGCGTTTTTTGCTAATTGCAGCTCAGTGATAGGTCTGTTTAAAATGAAATGTCAATAATATTATGTTGTCTAAAGTAGTGTGGGAAATTATTTGTTTTGTGATCAGATAACGTGGAAAAATCTAGATGTTTTATTATATATGTGAATTCATTCCGTGTCATCTCTCTGTAGCTGAAATGAATATCTACTTTCCTTAGAGTATATTATGACCATCTTTATGAATGCCTTAATAAAAACTATGGAATAAATAAGGTTATGAGATAGTTTTCATTGTGTTTGACCTCATGTCAAAGCATCGAAAGATGACCTTATGTAAGGATCATCTGATCGCTTCAAATTTGCATTCTATGTTTACGCAAAGTTGTGTCAACCAAGATAAGCAAAAATCACATTATCAAAATGTTTTTTTTTTTTCTCTGATGGCTGCTCCAACCTTACCGGACAATCGGCGAGCGCAGAGAGCTCTCAGCCGGGTAACATTTAGGTAACCACGCCTGAGGGCACCCCCGAGTGGGGTACGAACCTCGGCTCAGGGCGTTACATTATCAACATAGTTATTGAGGAAACAATAGCCTTATCTAATGCAAAATACATAATAGTAGTAAGGAAAAGATCATTTTAAACGACAATTTAAAGTTCTATAGAGGTTTTATTGCTTCATTGAGGAATACCTTGACATTTCTAATTTGAAAAGTCAGTTCTGCTACTGATCTTGTCTTTACTGTGACACTGACCTTTGCTTATCGTTATTAGGGTTCCGTACCCAAAGGGTAAAACGGGACCCTATTACTAAGACTAGTAGACAGTTGAAGTTTTCACAGATAATGTAAGTATTTCTGTTGCCGCTATAACAACAAATACTAAAAAACAAAATAAAATAAAAATTAACGGGGGCTCCCAAACAACAAACGTTGTATGGGAGTTTGGATTGGAGTTTGGATGGATGTTTTTGCTCGATATTGATAACGGCAACAGGTAGACGCTTAAAATAATCACATAATATAATATCTAAATATTATGTGATTATTTTAAGCGTCTACCTGTTGCCTTTCAACTTTAAAAATAAATAATTAAATTAATATTAAAGTGGGGTCCCATACAACAGACATGATTTTTTTGCCGTTTTTATAGATAATAGTACGGAACCCTTCGTGCGCGAGTTCGACTCGCACTTGGTCGGTTTTTGGTGCCTATTTTATTATATTAGACTGTATGTGTTTTAATATAAAATAATCATTTTTCAATAATGTTCGTTACAAAGGTGTAACTAAATTAGTTAATTTTATAAATTAGAAATCAGCACCAATATCACCAAATTGGACACCTTACTAAAATTCATGTAAAGTATCAATTACAATAGTGATCATGGAATATAGTTGATTCATAATATCGAAATCATAGCTCATTGCTAGAATTATTATTAGTATTTGGCTGGAATGTCGTTCTGGCTAGATCATTTCTAGATTAACAATCATGTTCAAATGGTATGTCCATTTGAATACAGTCTTGGCATTACACTCCAGTAATTAATTACCATTCATATTTTCAATTCCTATTAGACAAAGTAGCTTTACTAATAATAACCTATTTACTCCTTCATCATGAAAGACGTCCACAGCTGGACAAAGGCCTCCCCCAAGGCTCTCCACGATGGCCGGTCTTGCGCTACCCGCATCCAGCGGTTTCCCGCGACCCTAACAAGATTGTCGGTCCACCTTGTGGGGGCCTGCCCACACTGCGTCTTCCGGTTCGTGGTCGTCACTCGAGAACCTTTCTTCATTTATTTAGCGAGGATATTCGAGAAATGATGATTCTAGAAACCCTTAACATGGCAGGAAGTAAAAAATCTACTATATTTGAAAATACAATTATAAAAAAAATCTAAAAAAAAATCAATATTTTTTTATGTGTGTACATTGGCATTGGAGTGTACGTTGTGAAGTGAAGAGTTAAGTTATTCTCGGCATTCTTTGTTGCAAGAGATTTGTAAAAAATATATGTTAAACTAGAGAGTATGTGACGAGGAATAGATTTTTATAAAATTTGAATTTTTAATTAGTAACGTCAGAAAAAAAAACAGTGAATATGCCCCTTTTTAAAACTAAGAATTGAAAGGTGTATAAAATAAATAATTATTATCACATTAAAATGTATACAGGAATTAATCATAATAATACAGCGTGTTCACAAAATACAAGTTAGGTAATGCATAAAGCAGATTTATAGTTTCAAATAATAGTAGGTAGGTACAGCTACCCCCCCCCCCCCCCAGTAAATAAAAGTCAATAAAAAAAAACTAAAGTAAAGATAATAATTTAAAAGTGTCAAATTAACCTATGCCATTGTTATTTACGGAAAAATAGTCACGACCTACCCTTAAATAAATTCATTGGATAAAATAAAATTTCTTATGTTTTTGATAGTTTTTTTTTTTTTATAATTTAGTTTAAAACAATAGATTCGGCATCAATGTGGTTGATTTTGTGACACTGCATTGCTTAACTGTAAATTCGGTTCAGCATTTACATAAGTATTACGGACATGACCAATAGACCATGATAAAGTATATTTCATGCAATATGTTGATCTACTCGTATAATTTTGGGTTAAATTCTACTAGTTGGTCGATAGTATAACTAGTACATTTTGTCTCAAATTGTGTAATGAGCTTACTGTGATTTTCCCAAGGTATTATGTGGTTTGAAAAACGTTAAAAAAAATACAGGACACGTGCGAGTCTGACTCGCGCACCGAGGGTTCCGTAATTTCTTATGTTACTCTAAATACAGACTTCTTATAGGTTTTCCTGTAATCTCAAATAGATAAAGAACTATTTTCTCTATTTTTAGAGAGCCCAGTAGTTTCGGAGATAAGGTACTCAACTCAATTCAATACAGTATTTAGTTGTTTTCTTCTGACTTTTGGTTTTTTTTTAGTTTAAAATGTCTCAAGGCTCATAGTTATAGAACGTAAAAATAGTCTATTTTCATTGAAACTTCAACTAAAATAACCTTTTCAATGTTACACAGTAGGTACACTACACGCGGTACTACAAAATTACAAACAAGTGTAATCTGACAGAGCGTAACAGTTGACTAATGCCGTATGTCATGATCGTACATAATGACTGTGGTGACTTTGGCAATGTCCACCTCGAGGCTGTTTTGGGATTATAAATAAGTTATAAATAATAAGAACATTATGTAAAGTAGTATTATTATTTATCATATTTATGTATGTAACTCATTTATTTAGGTTATATGTAGGTAGTAGATCATATTTTTATTTTTTATTTTTTCTGGTTCCCACTGAAAACCAGCGTCGTAGTAATAGGCCCCCCCTAGTGCTGCGACATTATGCTGAGTGGGAAACCATTTCAGCTCCTTAGTGGTACTTAGGTTAAGTTCATTTTCTTTTTAAACAATTTATGTTTTGAGCTGAATAAATCTTTTCTATTCTATTTATTGTGTTGTTAAAATTTTGCACGGAAGAATTTATTGTTGTTGAAATTTAACTCAAATGTATACAGGTATTTTTCTAGTAGGCGTGGTAGACCAAATCCTAAAATATAAGACTTTATGCTTCCCAGAAATTGATCAGTATAAGCGACTCTATGATAGACCAATAATACAGGCTGTATTTTTTGTCGAGATTTTGATTCCCTGCAAGGCAAATTTATTATATACTAGCTGTCCCCCGCGGTTTCACGCGTCCCCGGTATAAAAAGTAGCCTATATTATTCCAGGGTATGATATATTTATGTGCCATGTTTCATCCAAATCCGTTCAATAGTTTTTGCGTTAAAGAGCAACAAACATACATACAAACTTTCACGTTTATAATATTAGTAGAATTAGTAGGATTTTCGTCGACTTCAAAACAGTCAGATTAGATTTTAGTGCCTTTGAAGGCGGTTCAATTTTTTTTTAAAGTTTTCTGTTTAGATATACTACATCCAACAGACTTTGTTTAAAAATTAGTATCGATTTCTTATGTCTCTAAAACAATCTAAAAAATATCTGATCCTGATGATTTTTCCAAAAAAATATATTCCATCAGAGTACTAAAGCCTTGATACGTTCATTAGTATGTACAGCGCAACCACGTGTTCCACAAACAAATATCGATCTCTCCCGGAAATCACCTCACGTGTCAGACCTCAGATACATTTTCTAAGTTCACGTACGTACTCGTATCCAGCTGGTGGACCAGCCTGGAAGCCAGTTTTGAAAGTACCACTGTTGTTGGCGTTTACCACGGCGGCATTTGTAAAGGCATTGGTTTGCAATAGCTTGTTGCAATCGGTCATTCAACTGTCTCGCTTGGAGTCGCCCGGTGGTACTATTGTCTCGTTTTACGACGGTTGCGTTCGAGATTCTCTCGATTAGCTTCGCGTATGTTTGCATTGTCTGTTTTGTTCATAGCATGTTCCTGTCGTGTTTGGCTTGTTTTGTGTTAAATAATATTATTTGCATGTCTTATTTCCTAGTTTTCGATCTTTGTTGGATCAACTGAACGAACTGATGATCTTCATTGGATTCTTCTCCCATTTTCTGGAATTTTTAAATACAGTTTGCCTATACTTACATTTATTTTAACAACTCCCGCAGTTCAAGGGTTGAAGCCAGTTGTTTACTTGAGGAGCTCGAAGCACAGAGTCTCCATCAGTTTAGTAAGGGACGGAGTCATTCGCGGAGTGTTTTAATCTGACTGCTCCTGAAATCGCGTGTTTACTTCGATTTGTCTTGACTTGTAAAAATATCAGACATTGCATTCAGTCTGTTTGCAAGACCTTCAGATTTTGTATAAATTCGAATTGAATTGTAATTTTTTACGAAAAGAAAATGCATCATCTACATACATAGTACCGTCGGCCAAGAAAGTGGTGTATTGATGTAGTTTCCTAGTCATCGAAAATTACAACAGGGTTCAAACTAAGAACAGCTGTCACGTAACAAACAGTAAACAAAATGCAAGCGAAACTAATAATTATCACCTATGACAGATCAAGCGACATTCAACCTTAGGGTGGTACACCACTTTCTTGGCCGACCGTACCTATATTCTAGTGGCACCAAATAGCATGTTATAAACAAACCTAATTTATAAATACCGAAGATTCTCTCTTTCTTAAGGGTGAACCTACGGTTGGAGCCCGAAATTCAAATTTTATCACGGTTTTTGCAAATTTCAGCTCAATTATATAAATATACTACCATTCGCAAATAATATGTTGATAACTTACGACCTATAATTGAGCTGAAATTTGCAAAAAACGTGATAAAATTTGAATTTCGCGCTCCAACCGACGTCTCCACCTTAAAAGGAAAATACTTAATTATGATGGTGCACTATGGCTTTGAATTTTACTACGTGGTTGTATAGTCAAACTCTCTACTCACAAACACTCTCCATGGCTGAAAAAGCGCGTTAGGGCTTGCCAGCTTTCGTCATTCGATGACAGTCGTTAAAGCTTTTATGCTAGTAAGTACTTTGCTATGATCTTCATACATAAACTGTAAAATTAAAATGTGGAGATTTTTTTACCGACTTCAAAAAAAAGGTTCTCAATTCGACTGTATGTTTTATTTTTATTTTTGAATATGAAGTCTTTGAAAAAATCTGCGGTACCATGATATTTTAGACGGAACACGAGCTACACTTTCGCTGATATCAAAACTGTCAGATTAGAGTTCCTATATTTTATACTTTATAGTGTTTTTGAAGGTTTTTCTCTTTTTGATAAAAGATATTTATTTTTTTAAAGAAGCTTATGTATTTCTACCGTACCTTTAAATTGTCGACTAGGTTTTTCTTTCTTTTCTGTTTGACCGTGAAAGAAAATAAATTTCATTGATTAATTTTAATTGTCATTCCAAATTGAAAATTCTTATTACTTTTTAGAAATCCTGTCATATTTCTTCATAAAAATAATAAAGTCTTTGTTCTTCAAGAACACATCGAGAACAGTTAGTAAGACATTCTGACGAACGATTAACAGCCGTTATTCTAGCTCGACTAGCTGGTGTCTGTCTGATACAGGGAAAGTGATATACAAACACTGCGTACTTTTTGTACAATGCTCATTGTTACCCAGTCAATATTGAACCTTAATTACTATATCGCAAGAATGGTTTTGGTTTGCATGTAGTATAGATTTACTTGCACTTTTTCTGTCTCACTGAGGAGATTTTAAACGTTATGTAATTATCAAATTATGCGTTCAATTTAAAGATACATTATTAAGAGGCAAAGTTTGATTGTTTGTTTGCATTGAATAGGCTCCGAAACCAATTCAAAAAATTCTTTCACTAATAGGAAGCTACATTATTCCCGAAGGTTATAGGCTACTTTTTCTCCCGGGAACGCGAGTGAAACCGCGAGGAACAGCTAGTAGCTTATATTGATATCATTTTTCAATTCATGCTGGTTATTTATACACCATTTTTTTTTTTCAAAATGTTTATACTTACCATAAAGAATTATTAATCACACACCTTTATTTCTTTACTTTAATTATTTATAATCTGTGCGAATGTTGTCATAATATGTATTTATTTAAATTAAATATAGAGTATAGATTAAATAATAAACACTTAACTATATTTTCACCACTTAACTGGTTGAAATGTACTGCTTAAGTAGCCATTTAAATACTGGCAATGAAATCGTAATCTCGTCCCGTGTCCTCTACTATAAAACATTCGCACAGTTATGTTATACGAAATGAATTCGTAATTTACGATTGTCTAGGCGAAAGCGATCGACTTGTTGTTAAGTCCTTTAAAGACATTACCGTATGTCTCCATTGCGTTCGAGTTTCTACTATCAAACACGATTTTGAAAGTGAGTTTTCACCGTGTTTACTGTAATAAATCTATCTAACTACTTAAGCGTGTAATTGTGACTTGTCAATTCTTAACATACTCCAATTGGTCTTATATAGTTAATCATATTCCTCTCCATCCAAAGGTTGCCTGGTAGAGATCACTTTTAGTGATAAGGCCGCCCATTGTAACACTTTTGTTTTTCTTTTAGTAAAGTTTTTTTGTATATATTTTTTTTTAATTTTCTGTGGTGTGACAATAAAGCATTATCTATTGGTGCTCTATTGGTATTAAACCCTTTTTTTTATTAATATCCAATAATGTACTGTATTACCATTCTTTGGTAATGCTGTTCATTTTTTTATAGGTTTGTTTTTGACTACAATCTCATGATGTTTATTTATGATGTGGCCAAAGGTAGAACTAGCTCTTAAAGCTTGGCGATAGATTTTCAATTTGCCAGTACCTAGCTTAGATACTTCGAGGTACCCTACATCGACACTATATTTTCCATCAAAAATCACGATTTTTGCCACTGCATTCGACGTCACTGGCACAGCTACCATTGCCTTTAAATAATGCTGATTTATTCCAAATAGTATTGTCATTATAGAATTTAGAATTACAAAACGAAACTGTTAACAATGACGCTGATTCTGTTATTTACAAACGAATTTTGTCTCACTATCTCTTTCTAGCTAAAAACATAAGAAAAGGATATAAGAAATGAAGTCCTTCCAAATTAGTCCGATTACTTGTTTCACCGAATTTTGTCGCCGATTTTTCTTCACAAATGATAATGGCATATTTATACTAATTTGATAGCTATAAATATTTTAATTATATTTATAAGAAAGAGATGTGACATGATTGAAATCAGTTTAGTTTGTATACAACAGAATCAATGCCACTATCTATAGATAAAAAAGTAATTCTCAAAATAGTAACTAGTTATTGTAATTACCATCATAAGTCAAAGTGCCTGAAGGCTAAAGGTACGATACCATCGACATAACTACAGATTACCAAATGATACAGGGTGCTACTACACAAGCAACGATATCTGCGACAGTAAATTAAAACGCACATTTGAATGCTACGTCACCAATAATGCAGCGCAAACGACAATCCAAAGGATAAGGTGTGATTAGCCCTATCTTTAATAGCCAATCAAAAATGACAATTGGTATAATTTAATGTACACAAAACGATAAGTATCAATGTTAGGTTTAATGTTATTCAATTCCAATGGCTAACTGAGTAAAGCTCATTCAAGGCCATAGATAAATAAGGCTTTCTCTATGTCACTCTCGCGCAGCCGCCTACGCACATTCGTGCCAAATGCATCTAAATAATATTTTGTACAATGCCGTGCCTACGCTTACCATTGCTCAGATTTATGTTCATAGCGGACTGTGATTTATTTTTCTCATTTATGTTATGTTTTCATTGTAACGCCATTAACAATATAAACATCTGGGATGTTCAATTTAAATATTTTATGAGCTACATAAAAAGATGTTTTGAATGTTGGCAGGCAGAAATTATTTTCAGTGATTCCTAGAAACTGTGAATTCTGAGCATAAAAAACTGAGCTGAGATATAATAGCACTTTCTAAATTTAAGAATCCTCAGAAATTGTATTAGCATTTCTAATCCAATAACATGATTATCATTATGTATCTATTGTTTAGGGTCATCGCAGTTTGCTTCTTGCCCTCCTGCCTCTTCATTTTGGTGTTCACTCTCTACCTATTTTCTCTATCTTTGACATAATCCATTAATTCCTTCATCAGTCTTAAAACAAAACGTCCAGGTCTATTCATATCTAGATATTGTGTTTGCAAGCTCACACCTTATAAACTATCATTTTTTATCTTATTATCGCTTAATTTGTATATTATTGTTGCATAGAAATCTTCCGAGTTGTAAAAAGTGTTCAGAACTTCACTTAACTGAGTGTGAAGAAAGTGAGGCTACGAATTATCAATCCGATTACATCATAAACATTCGTCACCTTCACGCTAAATAGCTTGGAACAATGATTTATTGGAAATAAATGAGTTCTTGTTGGAAATGATAAGAAATAAATGAAATCGATATGTTGTAAAAGCTATATATAATACTAGCAGTTCCTTGCGGTTTCACTCGCATTTCCGGGATAAAATGTAGCCTATATATAACCTTCGGGAATAATGTAGCTTCCTATTAGTGAAAGAATTTTTCAAATCGGACCAGCTCCAAGATTATCGCGTTCAAACAAACAAACTTCAGCTTATTATTAATAAGCATAGATATAGTAAGGATAGTATAGATAGGTAAAGCTTAATTTTCAAATCTCTATTAAAATTCATGGACCTAAATAGGTATAAAACAGATGCAGAAGAAGAAATAAGAGATTCTATATTTTCGCACAAAATTAATGCTAAAACATGTAATGATGCTCTGCAAATATCATGTCCCTTAGTAATATCACTCAGTTATTCCGCTATTCAGATCCTGTTGTTTTCTAAGGGCCGAGACTAGAGTGGGCCCGCCCGTTAGGCAGCTGGTAAACTAAGGTACTTATCAAATAATTTATGTATATAACGCTCCGTGTCTCAGTTTTATTGTTGCTTGCTTATCACTTCCCGTGTAGCACCGGATAATGTCTCCGCAGAATAGAGGTATTTTACTTTATTGTTAACATTACTGTTATTTATCGATAATAAAATTTGCTATTTAAGGACACTGCTCGCAACATGGATGACATGGTTACAACACTAACGGCCAAACGTAAAGCTTTCAAAAATATCACCTAGGTAAAAGAGTTTGAACATAAAATGGTTAACACTTGTAATTTCAGTTGGGAATTGTCATAAAAATATCAGAATGAAGATAAGAATGCACAACACAATTTGATTTATAATCCTAGAAATGCGGGTCGATTCGCGCAAGAGAGATTTTTATGATCCCATATATCGGTAAACGTCTAAAATATATCGTACGTCGGTCCAAGCATCCATAAATCTATCCATGAGCCAGTGAAATTAGCGCATACGTTGCAATAACTAAGTGTCGAACATTTACTTTAATGTTATGCCGCTATGATGATCCGGAGATATATGAAAGTCTAGACCAGCTTTCACATAGGAAGCCTACAGTTTGCACTTACAGTAAAATGCGATGTGCTTTGCAGCTTTATTATTAATATTGGAAAGTCCATTGTAGAAATCTTGTTCATTTATATTACCACTGAGTTTGTTTTACGTGACACACTTAACGAGACAGTATTTCGTTTTTCAGTAAAAGTTCTCAATGATGAAAGGTAAAGAAAACGCTTGTCCAACCGTATTTCTGGAATTTAATTTATTTTCTGTTTGAAATCATTACAGCCCTAAAATTCAGTAGTGACTTCGATTCTTAAAATAAATTTGCAGTAATTGGTCGTGGCCATACGTCAAACCTAGATAGAAGTCTGATATAGCGAGAGTAGCTATGCAAAGTGAGTTAGGGTTGTCAAATTAAATGGCAGTACCTCCTAAATATACTTAGACAACTGACCAACAGGTTGATAATGCTGACGAAATATTGCAATATCAGGATTGCAGACAGCAACTAACCTTTATTTTAAGCAAGTGTCTGAAACAAAGTTGACATTAAGCTTCTTAACAATGCCGTATTACTTATTCTAATTATTGATTGTCTATCGATTGATGTAATAGTAATACCAAAACTCGTTTTATTTACAACATGTCTAATGGACGATTTGTTAGAAAGAACTTGTTAGCTGACCGCGATGCGATTGACAAGTTCCAATTCTAATTGAGTAGGTGTTTTAATAACAAGTTCTAATTCACAGTTCTCCAGATTTAAATCTAACACCTGAGCACTTGTAATAGCAGTGTTTACGAGCTCTCTCTATACTGTAATTATTATAACTTTTATACTGCAATCAACCTTGCTATCACCAACTTCCGAACTATTAATCTTCATTAAAACTCCCCATCTTGGGATCACTGCAGTCGTGATTATTTGACTTTCACTTACGTCTAGATGCTTATCAGGTTGTTCAATAAAAATATAGATTAATTTCGGCTGTTGTGCAACACTATTGTTTGGGTTATCAGTTTTGATTTTGGCAAGTCCGGTCTCTTGCGGTTCAGGTTTTAAAATTGCGCATGCATTGTTTCATATTGTTCTGTGTCTGCCGTATATTATAGGGAGTTGATATGATTTTATTTTTTTAGGAACAATAGACATTATATTTGATGTACTATTTTGCTTTCCCTCGAGGCTCGTAACTACACATGCATGTTGGATATGCTATGTGTTACTTAGGAGCTCATTAGTTGTCCCAGCTCTACATTTCACGTTCGTTTACAGTGTCTTATCGCTAGCGAAGCAAAATTGTGGTTTTCACTTTTCGTATATTATGTTTTATTACACATTTTCCATAATTGAAATGTATAGAATATTTTACTATGTTATAAATAATACTGTTTGTTTCATCGCTTATTATTTTAATACAACATTAATAGTCAGACAAAAAGCTTGATTTATTAAGTGAAAGATTGTTAACGACATTTCTATAGTATATAATTTATAGTGCTCGAAAGTTTTCATTAACTCTGAATACTTGTGCAGGTTTACGTTGGTCAGTTTAGATTTACATGCTTCTGGTGGACACACAAGTAACGACATCGTGACTGAGGTGACGAGCTAAATCGCCATATAAGGCACGCCCGTTAGACACTTCCATAGTAAAAGTATTAGAACCACCATTATTGGCTCGGCTTTCTCAATTCATTGCTTTTGTTTTTCAATGTGACAGACAGAATATTGATAGATTGTAATGAAATGAAAGTTAATCTCTGTTAGTTTTAATTTACACCTATGTTATTATAATTACTTTTGTCTATTTATATGTTCTCTCTCGCCTCTCTCTCTTAATGCTTTAGCTTCTTTCAGGACTTATCATTTATGTTTAATTTCAATTTTATTTTAATGTTCCATATCAATTGAGTCTTCTTCCTCTACATCTGGATCTCTGTCTTCATCCAGATTATCTGGTCTGCCACTGTCTCAGAGATTCTTGAATTTGAAGCATCATACCGTGCCTTTATAGCTAGTAATTTGGTTTCTAAATTATTTGGTATCACACAGGTCATGTCAATGTCGACACGCTTGGGCGTGAACCTGAGATCATTCCCGGGTGAAAGCTGATAATAATCCCAACGCTATATACCTGTCTCGCTGATCTGCTTCGTATTTTAGAGACGTTTAATCTAAACGATCGATTGATAAGTGAAATTTCAAAATGAAGTAAGTAGGTGCTGCCAAGCGGATATCCAAGTAAATTAATATTAATCGTCGGTTAACTCCCATGCTGTGAATCTCTGTATGTTATTAATAGTTGATGCGGGTACGATTCAATCATGCTGTCTTGCTCTTAAATTGATGAGTTGGGTGAGATAGAAAGTGAGCCATAATTGTCGCAGTATTTTTAATGCAGGCTGCGTTTGTCAGTCGAGTTCAAGTGCACATCCGTTGCTTTTAACCGGTGATGAGTTAAAAAAATCGTATGTAAGCATATCGTGAAGACAGAACTAATAAAAATACTCAATATGTTAATATTTGCGATCATAGGTAACCACTATACCGTCAGGTCGACCGTCTGCCTGCTTGTAAGTCACCTGATATGAATCATTTCGCTAATGAAAAGGTAAATTATAATAGAGTGCTTATTGGCTACTTTTTATCCCGAGAACGCGGGTGAAACCGCGGGAAACAGCTAGTACATTATATTTATCCTAGCTATTTGCGCAGGTGCTCAATATCTTGTTTATGTATGCAAAACACGTGTTTGCGAGCAATGTCCTCCAGAAATCCTTAACAAGCATTTACATGAAAAAATATTCTCTATGCTTTTATTATGGTGTAAACATGTAAAAGCCATTACGTCGCTGAACTGACTGAGAATCCCCGTAGGTTTATGAACTTCTGCCCCGGTCAGTTGCGACTCCCTATTTTTAACCCCTGACAAAAAAGAGGGATGTTATAAGTTGTAGTAAGTTTCTGTGGCGTCTCTTTGACTACTTAGCACCTTAACGGATGAACTGATTTTGTTTTTTTTTTTAAAGGAGTCTAAACCGAGTGTCCTTAGATATGTTTCAAGAAATGCCGCTCAGCCGTTTGAAGATCAGTCTCATCATCTTTTTTCTAGTTGATGAAAAGAAGTGACGATCGTGTGTCAATGGTTTCCTAAAATTTTAAATTTATATTATTACTACCGCCCCGTGGTTTCCTGCGATTCTCTATTTTACCCCATTGCCCTGCCTACGTAACATAATAGCTATCTGTATGCCAAATTACAGCCCGATCCGTCCAATGGTTTGGGCTGTGCGTTGATCGTGCGTTAGTCAGTGAGTTAGTCAGTTTCGTTGAGGTTCGCACAATTGTAAACTTCTAAAGACCCTGCGGTTCAGTCAGTTTCTTCTTTTTACATATCAACATTTCGGACATTTATTTTTTGAGCAAAAATTTTGTTTAATCGACAAGGCCTACTATAAGGTGGCTCATTACGTTTAAGACAAGAATACATGGTTGTAGTAGCTTCTCTCTGCACTTGCGGCCCCCTGGCCAAGTGACAATTGTATGAACTTTATGTATATTTGGAACAGGAACTGTAATTACATAAATTTAAAAAAGAAAGATCCACACATAGCCTTGCTGAGTTTCTTGCCGGAGTCTTCTCAGTTCAAGTGTATTCCGAAACGGTGGTAGAGTCTATTGTAATGTTTATAACTATCGACGTTCATAAGTGCCTTACTTGAATAAATGAGTTTTTGATTTGATTTGATTTGATTTTGTAAAATAAATGTGTGAACAAATACTTTAGGAAGTAAAGTGCAGTGCAATTGAAAGCAGTCTATATGTTATCATGTTTTATGAACCATTTTACATTAAATTGTGTGTTTGTAAAAATATATTGTTATCAAATGTAACAAGTTTTTTTAAATACTACAATGACCCCATCGCTGATAAAAATGTGTTACATTCGGCAAAATGTTTTTATTTTAGTACTAGCTTTTTCCCTCAGATTCACTCACGTTCCTGGGATATAAAGTAGCATATTCTCTTCTCCATATCTTAGGCTCTATGCGTGCCAAATTTGATCGCGATCGGTTCAGTAATTTAGGCGTGAAATGGTAACAAATTATATAAATATTTTTTGCATTATTTTAAATTGCGCTTTTTAGGTACTGTCGGGCGTTTTGATATTTAATTAATTTTGATCTTGTTTGACTTCAATAAACGTAGGGAAAATAATAGTAGAAGCACTAAACCGTTGTCGCTAGACTGGTGCGTGACCCTAGGGACCTTGGCTAGCGAATCACCTGGTCGATACTAATCTGGCGACTGGCCAAGTCCCCGCGGTCACTACCGTCAGGTTTTATTGATCTGTGGCACTCTAGAGGCAGTTCACCTGCTATAATGTATAATCCTTCGAATCTAAAGTGCAAAACAGACAAAATGTTTGAAAATATAGGTTGAAATATACTTTCATAAATATGGTACAGTATGACACAACTTAGATGAAGCATCGGCTAAATTCGTGAAATACATCATTCCCGAAAAGAGTGAGTCTACAACATTACCCATGTTTATTAGTACTTTAGGCGGAAATGATCTTGTTGAACGTCGAATGGCGCGATAATGAATGATTTTTATTAGTTGTGTAAATCGGAAGTGAAGTGTAGATATTCGATTCGCCGATGCTACATCTAAGTTGTGTCATTAATTTTATTCTGTTTTTTAGTATTTGGTGTTATAGCGGCAACAGAAATAGATCATCTGTGAAAATTTCAACTGTCTAACTATCACGGATCATGAGATACAGCCTGATGATAGACGGACATACAGGCAGACAGCGGAGTCTTAGTAATAGGGTCCCATTTGACCCTTTAGGTATGGAACCCTAAAATTTGTCACCTAGCCGAATTTTTTGAACCCGATAAGGTCAATGAAGTTCATTACCATTTTATTTACACAGTAGAATATGTTTGGTGAACTTCACATTATATCGTTTGAATTTCACTTCTCAGACGTAATTCGAAGAATAATTTAAAATTATCTTTAAAATACCTACTGGGAAGATAAATTACTTACAGGTTTATCACTCTGATTTTGTGATATAGTACCTAACATTCTAATAATGATAAGTAATCAAAATCACATTTCATACTCAAATAACTCAAAATGTTATGTTCATATAAATCCAGCTATCTGTTACAAAAATGTAAACAATACATTCTTTGTCGCAGTCACTTGTTGTAAAAACAGACGAATTTTAAAATGGCTGGGACGGTGAAAGATTTATTGGAAAATGTAAATTAAGTGATTTTATTATTAATCCTACTTCCTACTATAAATAGTGCATATATATACCTATACAAGAATTGCTCGTTTAAAGGTATTAGATAGATAATAATCTCGATTCGATTTACTAATATGATTAGCTACCACGATAAAGTTGCTTATCGTACATCTTTAACTAGAAAAATTTTCGCTACTATTCTTAATTTAAGATAAGAGTATCGCACATATTCATTTATCACAATGTGAAATTTTCCACGTTTCCCACACTACGCTAGGCAGTTTTTGTTATACCCAGTTATACGCTTTTCTCCGTAACAATTGTGAGACTCACACTTCCATGGCACCCAGCCAAATGCTATGCCAGTACTCCGCGCATGAATGACGGAAAATTAATTTGCTTTCATCATGCCGATATAGCGCACGCAAGCGCAAGCGCATAGGTCGCATTGGTGCAGTGATCGGTGCCAAAGTGCAGTACCAAAAATACCAATAAGCGTGTCGCTTCGACCTTTCTTTAATTACCTAGCTATCAGTTTGTCGTAATGCGTAAATACTGCTTACCATAAGGCGACCTTAGTAGATAAAAAAAAATGGATGATCAGAATCGGATAAGGAGCTAGTAAAATGTGTTTTATTTATGGCATGCATGATTTTTTATCGCATTTCTTAACAAAATATGAAAATACCGTAAAAGAGATGTCAAAAAGTGAAATTAAAATTAAAAACGGCCAAGAAACATGGAAGATATAAGCGTTTTAGATATAACTACAATAAGACGGCGATTAGACAGAGAGATCGGACATTGTATGTTACGTCATATACTAGGTTGGCCATACTCCATGGTAAATCTGATTTTTCTACGTTTATAAGTTGTCATCATTTAGATGCAACCATCGCACCATTTCATACAACGAAACCATTTTTTTTATGTCTTTCGGAAATCTATACTGTACTGCTGCGTGTACGTTTATGATTGGTGAAAAGGGTGATGGATGATTTGTTTTTAATAGGTACCTAATACGATATAAAATAAAATTAATTAACACGCCATATCAGTGCTTAGCTCATTATCAAAATTATAGTACAGACATTAAAATGTCATGTCACAAGGACGCGTTCATGAATTAGAAAATAACGTTATGGTCTGATAAGGTAAAATTTTGCTAAATAATCGCAGTAAATATTAAATCACTACACACAGTATAAAACAAAGTCGCTTCCCGTCTGTCTGTCCCTATGTATGCTTAGATCTTTAAAACTACGCTACTACTTTAAAACGGATTTTAATGCAGTTTTCAGCAATAGATAGAGTGATTCAAGAGGAAGGTTTAATACATGCATATTATAGTACAGAAAACATGTGCGAAGCCGGGACGGGTCGCTAGTTTACAATATAAGTAGCTAGTTACGATGGATGTAAATAAAAACGGGGGGGGGGAATGGTCAATGTTCGCCTATATTCTTAAATAACTTCAAAATTATAACAAATATATAGGTATATATATAAGATCCTTTCATTTGATATGTCACACAATATAGTTAGTAAAACTTTTTTTTTATTTTCTAATTTATGCCGCCCCAAGAGTGGCCCCCATGTTTGAAATTAATTTATTTACGTTATACCTCCGTTTTTGGGTCACCGACTTACCTACATATGTGTAAATTTCCAGCATTTTTGGACAGACAGACACGAGATTCTATAAGGTTTCCGTTTTTTTTCTTTTGAATTTCGGAACCCTAAAAATGCTATTATGTAAAGTTGATTGTAGAAAAGCATATAATAAAAAGCTTTCAAATTCTATGATCGTGATCATTCTAAAAATAAACCATGAAGCTAAGTTGAATATTTGTCTAAGTGCAGTCGATTTTTAAAAACGTTTGTCGGAGAAAGTGAGATAGTTGTATAAAACCAAATAAATTACCAAGAAAATTGCTCACTTATGATTCATCTGAAAGAGAAATATAAAAATTGCTTTTGGCGATTAAATACAGCACGTCCTTCAGACCACGCATCGTTTGAATTTAATAAATGTGGATTGATTGATACCTACTCGCTTAATTTTGGACACTCTGTTGAAGATGAAAACTTAAGTGGATGCTGAAATATTTGATGTTCTTAATTTAGTTATTTATTATCTCGACTATTATGTCAAAACAAGTCCTTTGGAGACGCATTTGATGATGGATTGCTAATTATTTTAAAAATAAATTCATCAGGAATGAAAACATGCGCGTTATTAAAAATAATATCTCAAGCAGTGTTGCAAATCCATCCTCTAGTCTTCTGATTTGTAATTTGATGTTTCCGGGTTCGGGTTTTAGGGTTCCGGAACTCGTGACGGAACTAAAACCCGAACCCTGAACAGACGTGTAACGTAAATAAATGAATTTCAATTTTCAGGAGTTGATTAGAATTAAAAAAAAAAAAGATTGGATAACTATATTGAATGACACTTCAAATGAAAGGGCTCGTTGTGAGGATGTCAATTTTTTTTAGAAGTCTAAGGTAGGTATTCAAAGTAACATATGAAATTACGGAACTTTCAGTGCGCGAGTCAGACTCGCACATGTCCGGTTTTATTTTTCATAACTTCTATAAATGAATAACTGCCCGTATGTTACTATGCGTACCTTTGTATCTCTGTTTGATTAAATGGAAACGTTCTCGCGTTTATTTACTTTCATTGTCTACATTAAATTCATTGTGCGTCAGTTCAAGTATCTCGTCGTCTTTTTGTGACTGCTCAGAAGTCAGAAAGGTTCCAATGCGTCACACTAACCAGTCTGCCAGATTTGTAACACAAGCTTTTGAATTTCAAAATTAAATTGAGATTTCTTGGAATAGTATCATCATGTTAGCCGATAGACGTCCACTGCTGGACAAAGGCCTCCCCCAAGGATCTCCACGATGACCGGTCTTGCGCTACCCGCATCCTGTTTCCCGCGACCCTCACAAGATCGACGGTCCACCTTGTGGGACAATGGTGCCGATTCTGTTGTTTACGAACATAACTAATATTAGACAAGTCACCTCTCTTTCATGTTATACTTATTGAAAAAAGATAGAACATTTTTAATGCTGTCAGTTTAGTCCGTGCCGTCGTAATGTACGGGTAAATAGTCGTGACCAATAAAGATCGCGCTTAAATTCACGTTGAAATATGTGATCGGACTAATCTGACAGGACTAAAATATCTTGCATCCCTTTCTTATATTTACTATTAGAAAGAGATATAGTGAGATTAAATTTATTTAGTTCGTAAACAACAGAATCGGCACCAATATATCCGCTACAATTTCATTCATCATTAGAGTAAGCCTTCTCAATCTGTCTATCTCTTCCATCTGGGTCTCTATATTTATTGTTGGTCTAAATTCACTGTACAAAGCTTACAAAGCTTCTTGTTTGCATTATCTTTGTATCGGTATCATGTTGTCACACTGCCAAACGATTCTACGCCAAATAGGTGAAATATATTACTGTTCTTTCATCCTACACACGTCATTAGGACTTAATTACGTTTTAATTTCCAAAGATAAGGAGATCAATGAACCGTGTGTGCCAGAAATGTGGAAGCATTCGTCCCAGACAGGAAGAGCTCATTGTATGGATATTTTGAGGACTGCTTTCCATATATTTTGTTAATTGCTTTCAAGTTGGGTTTCATTGTTTTCTGCTATCTGTATAGTTTAATTAAATTAATGGTTTCATTTGTTGTCGTATTACAGTTCTTGACAGACTCCTTTTACCTTCCAAAACAGGTCAATCATGTCTGTTACAGAATCGCTCGGTGAGCTGGTTATCCAATGTAGTAGGTATTCCAGTCTAGGCGTAGCCAATTACCCTTTAAAGTTTTCCCACCGTTCGTTACTTGACTAGAAACATTCTGTTTTAATTCTATTAATAACAATTATAACTCTCGCAACGTTTTTATTGTCTGCTTTGTTTACTTTAAATAATTCACGTATTTTAATCGAATTTCACTGCTATAGAAAAGCATTTTGTTTGTAACAATCGATACCATCTCTACGAGCAAATCAGTGCATTCACTCACAGTCGGTAAACAATGTGATGAGAATAACAAGATCTAATCCAAGCCACGTGTTGTGTCCTCGTGCACATGCATAGTGCATGGCTTTATTTTACAGCGTGACTATTTGTTTTGGTGCTTCAGGATTATCATACTGTGCTTACTTATGGTTGTAGTGTTATTTTTTCTGATCGATACACTCGTTTCTTCTGGATACTTTGAGATGGCAGCTCTTCCAAATATGGTTGGTTGAGTCATATGGAACAAATCTTCTATGGGACCTTCTCTGAAATAGATATTAAAATATATTTTACTTTTTGATCGAAACAAGTTGATTTTTGGCATGGAAAGTTAGGTTTTTCTATATTTGAACCGGAAGCAATATTACCAACTTCATATTTTGATGTTACCAGTTTCGTTTTAGGTACGAGTAACTAAGAATGCAATTTTAGGTTTCTCGACACAATAGATATTTATCAGTTTATCTGTATACCCTTGATTTAGAAACAAAGAGCACTGACCTTATATCTATTATATAATTATTTGTACATATGTGACGTATAGAGACATACATTTTTTTTTTTAAATAAAATATACAATGATACCATAAGTATCTATAGTAGTTATAGGGTTAATGATGAATGATCTAAAACCTTATCAAAATCACGGTATAGATTTGTAAACGAATTACATTGCCAAGATATACCCAGCTTAGCGCATGTGATACCAAAAATAGGTCTAGCTGAAGTAGTACTTATTAAAAAAAAAAAAATTTTGCTTCTTCCACTTGTGATATCGTCTGCGTAATTTCTTCAAGGCATCTTTCGAAAGCAGCATAAAATTAATTAAGGGAACGTCAAAGGTTTAAATATTTACAAGGACGCTACCGCTGTCGCAGTGGCAGGCTCAAATGTTCACTGACCGGGACTAAACTAGCGCTAACCTAGTTAGCTGACGAACCAAGGAAAAGGGACATGGAAGACGACACTCTGCAATTAAGTTAGTAGATTTTTTGCAAGGCATATTAAATTAAACTAAGAATATATGCAATTTAGATGATTTATTGGTCTATCAGCTGCATAACTTGTCATCTACATTTGAAAATCGTAGTTTATTGAAATGCTGTTTTTTTTATTTGCATGATTGATAGTATTTTTATTCCGGAAAATTGTAATTAGTTCTACGTCGGTTACTTTAGACTTGCTTCGTAGCTTCAAGTGCTATTTTAGCCATACAATATACCGCACTGTTGGTTCCATTACAGATCCACTGAATTTTATATTAAGCCAAAGAGCGGCACTAAATTAGATTACCGATACATCTTCTTGGAAGGTCTCTAGGCTAAACGAAAATTGTGTTTCGGAAGGTCTGAAAACAATTCTTTAGAAATGCGAAGTCTAGTTCGATACCATAATTGTGGCATATATTGGAGATAATAACATTATTTTATATCTGGATGTGGAAATATAATTGTTTCTTATTTTCGAGTTTGAAATTCCTGAAGTGAACTTATTGGAAACAGGCAATACCAGTGTTGCACTGCGGGCGGGGTCAGACAGGGCGACCGCATCGCTTACGTAAACCATTGTTCCTGTGTAATTAAGTCTAGATACATACCATATAAAGAAATGCACGTCTCTGAAGAAAGGTGAAACTGTTGGGCAACATGATTTTTAATTAAGTCAGCATTTACCTTCCCTTTATTGGGTAATTTAGGGCTCATATCGTCTGATTTATCAGCGGCGTTTGTCACGACGATTATAGCGCTGGGAGAACGCTGATCTTTAGCCTTTGGTGATATAACAATAGAAAATAGCTACACCTTGTTAATATTAAACATTTCTAATGTGATGCAAATTGGCTTCGACCCTGCGTCCTCTACACAATTCACGTGCTAAACATGTCGATAGGTACAGTTAATTTTCAATTTAGCTAGTGTATTTTCTACAATTCTTACCGCTATCGTTTTATTTATACGTCGCGACTCGCCCACGGGGTTTCGTGTGCCATCCGAATCATTGGTCTGAGAAAATTGTACATTAGCTCCTCCAAGTGCGTCATCTACGTCATTACCTCCATGTCTTTCTGCTGTAAATACTACGTAATTTTAATCAATTCTCCAAACCTATATTTACTTACTAGCATATGAATAGTCTCATTAACGCCACCTATGATTTTGTACAGCGTGTTGTAGTCTGTAAGGTAACAATTGAGCTAACAATTGTTTGCGTCAAACGTGCAAATATAATATCGATGCGTCTAGAACGAAAGAGCGTAACAAATTAATTAGTAACATGACGTATTTGTGAAAAATTAGAATTTGTCACGTTATACTCTTTGATAACGCCATACAATCGCAATGGATGTTTATAAAACATGTTCGAATTGTGTGAATTGATTATTATGAATGGTAGAATTTCAAGGTTTTCAATATCTTACTTTGCATGATCTTTGTTTCTACAATTCCTTCTTCAGCATTCAGACAAGAGTATAGCGCTAGTTACAAAATTATTATCATCATCATCATGTCAGCCGAAAGACATCCACTGCTGGACAAAGGCCTCCCCCAAGGATCTCCATGATGGCCGGTGTTGCGCTACCCGCATCCAGCGGTTTCCAGCGAACCTCACAAGATTATCGGTCCACCTTGTGAAGCCTGCCCACGCTGCGTCTTCCATTTCGTGGTTGCCAGTCGAGAACCATTCTAAATTATTATGCCAGAATTTAGTTTCTCAAAGTCAAATGAAATATTATTTTGTATTTCCCTTCATTAACATTAGTTTACAGAAACGTCATATAATTGGGGTCATCAATGATATGCATCAAATACATCCACTCGATTACATATTCCACCGCGCCCTTGTAAAAATAATGTTCGTTTTTATCATTTCGCTTCTTACATCATACGATACGTACATTGTTTACATTATTCATGCATGTAGAGCAAAGCATGGCAGACTTGGAAGATTACAATACATCCTTTCTGCATATTATTACGAGTATATTGAATCTAAAAGATCATCAGATTCTAGGAGCAAAGCTACACAAATATCAGTCAAGGCCTTCTCAATCATCAGCATAATTTGAGCCAAAAGCCCAGCTGATTGGCAGCAGACAGCGTCTGTTAGTAGGCGTGTCACTATCGGTCAAGAAGCTAAGGACCTACGTGTCAATTTCCTGGCAGACTAGCGAATTTCTCGTGCTCAACCTGTCTGGTATGGCTTTGCGAAAAAAATCTCACCCTGCCACTGAAACATAGACTATAACACAGTTGTACTATAGTTTAAATTAGCTGTTTGTAAATCCAGACGTTCGGAAACCAATTTCGCTCTCGACAAACCAAAGTCGTACTCGCCTTAGTAATTATTCAGTATGGCGCGTGACTCCGCACACGGTGGACATGCGTAGCTCGCATTGAATTATTTATGTTGCGGCGCGATCGTGAATTTTGCAAAAGTTTAAATTTTGTATATCGAATACGTGTTTCTTTTTTCAAAAATCAAATGTGCTTACCGTGTTATATTGGACGTATTTTATAATTATCTTTGGATTGTGGTAATTAAACGTGAGTTTTTCTCGGCGGTAAATCCTTTTGCGTGTGCTTGCAAAACTTAAAATGTGTTTATGGATCCTTAGAGTTATTTAAATTCTTATTTGATTTCTCAATTTGCGTTTATATTGTAGTTTTGATAACACTTATCAGATTTATGCTAAATTTGTCTGCAACTTGATAATTTACGTAGTTGATCTTATTAACCATATTGAAGATGTTTTTATGTTAATGATCTTTTTAAAGGTTTTGTTAATCTCCCTACTTAATTATTTTCTTCAATTTATTCTTTGCAATTTTATTAGTAAAGTGATTTAACTGGTGACCCTATATAGAATGGTTTTACTATTTTCCGCATGAATTATGCAAACATTTTGAACGATAATTGCATTATTTCGTTTGTCGCTCAATATAGATCACTTAGAACTAGATACATATAATATATCAGACAATTGGTTGGCTAAGGCCCGTAAGATCAATCGTAGCTTAAACCACGACAGAGAGTTTAATCTCTCGTCTCTGATTATTTCATAAGATCAACGGCAGTTGATCGAAGAATGATAGTTTAAACTATCGATTAATTTAAAATATCCTTTTTGAAGGTTTGTATGATCCTGGCACTGGCAGAATTGTGTAAAAAACGTATCTAATGCCATTTAATCAAGAAGTGAAGTGAACTGTTACACCAATGTCAATGTCAAATTTCACCATACATTTTTTTTTATTAGAAAGTACTGCCGTATCTATGGGATTAATCGAAGTTTAACCGATCTGTCCATATTTGTCACATGATCTTAGAACAATAGTTTAAACCATGGATTAAATTTTATCTTAGATTTCATAAACGATAGTTTAAACGTCGATCGATGTTATGGCCCTAAAACAGTTCAATTTTATACATAAGAAAAAAGTTTAGTTTCAACCACAAACAGTCCGAATAATTTTTATTTGTTGTTCCATTTTTGTTTTGTTACTTGTTTTTTTTTAAATTCTATTATTAGGGTATCTCGAAATTATCGCATAGAAAGGGAATTTTCTTTGGTCTGTTTGGGGATTTTTGTAGAACGTCAATAAAAGCTTAAGCTAATTGAATTTAGACCATAAGATTACCGTATAAGATTTATTCTACATTAACACACCTTTTCTTGATACTTCTTACGTATTATATGTACCTATACTATTTTTATTTTTTAATTAATAATATATTAATACGCGCGGAGCAGCCTTGCGATATTTTATAAACATTATGCTATTACTAATTGATTATTCCTTTAGATTACGAATCAAAATATAGGTGTTACTAGAAATGCTTGTTGCATGTGCAAAAAGTTCTGTAGGTAATGCATCCATGATATGAAATAGTCATGCCATTTCTGATAACTATTTTAATACCTAATATTTATAGTGTTCAGTCCACTGTTTCCCGCGGTTTCACTCGCATTCTTGGGATAAAAAGTAGCATATAGCACTCGGGGTTAGTAGCTTCTTATTAGTGAAAGATTTTTTAGAATCGGACCAGTAATACTGGAGGTTACCTACCTACATCCGAACTTACAAATATAAATGTTACTTAAGGGGGAACGTTCGGTTGGAGCGCGAAATTCAAATTTTATCACGTTTTTTTGTAAATTACAGCTCAGTTATAGGTCGTATGTTATCAAGATGTTATTTGCGAGAAGAATGGAAGTATATTTACTGATTAATAACAAAAGAAATCATCAATATATTCTTCCAAGGTATATTAGTAACATTTTCATGAAATAGTCGTATATGTCAGTCATATACCTTGGAGGAATATGTTGATGATTTCTTTTGTTATTAATCAGTAAATATACTTCCATTCTTCTCGCAAATAATATCTTGATAACATACGACCTATAACTGAGCTGCAATTTGCAAAAAACGTGAAAAAAATTGAATTTCGCGCTCCAACCGAACGTTTACCCTTAAATGTTGTTGCCTGTCTGAGAGCCCTCTGCGCTCGCCGATTTGTCCGGTAAGGTTGTTGTAGCCATCAGAGGCTAGGAGGCTACAGTATGACACAACTTAGATGTAGCATCGGCAAATCGTTTTCGTAAACTTCACATCCGATTTACACAACTAATAAAAATCATTCATTATCGCGCCATTCAACGTTCAACAAGATCATTTTCGCCGATTATGTTTTAACTCATGAGTAATGTTGTAGGCGCACTCTTTTCGGGAACGATCGATTTTACGAATTTTGCCGATGCTTCTAAGTTGTGTCATACTATACCAACTTTAGTCATTACAAAAAAAAACATGCTTTCGTTATATATGTATAGAAAATCTGACATAATAACGTATAAGACAGAAAAATGCTCGACTTAGGTAAAGTAACTAAGTAATTTGGTAGTAGGTACGGTGGTTTAAGGTGGAGGCGTCGGTTGGAGCGCGAAATTCAAATTTTACCACGTTTTTTGCAAATTGCAGCTCAGTTATAGGTCGTAAGTTATCAACATGTTATTTGCGAGAAGAATGGTAGTATATTTACTGATTAATAACAAAAGAAATGATCAATATATTCTTCCAAGGTATATTAGTAACATTTTCATGAAATAGTCGTATATGTCAGTAATTTGTCGCAAATAACATGTTGATAACTTACGACCTATAACTGAGCTGCAATTTGCAAAAAACGTGATGAAATTTGAAATTTCGCGCTCCAAACGAAGGTATACCCTTAAGAAAGAAAGATAAAAGAAAGAAAAAAAAACATTTATTTCGACAATAACAAACGAAGTAAGCTGGTAATTGAGATCATTAGGTGAAATGCAATTCATGGAATATGATAATAAGTATGTAATTACTACCAAGTAAAATCTCAAATCATAATTACTTTCTCAAATAAATACTTTGCAATTAAAGGTGTAATTTTTTCAATCAAAATATACCTACATATAATCCATATCTAGACTAATAATAAAGCTGAAGAGTTGGTTTGTTTGGACGCGCTAATCTCCAGAGTTACTGGCGGCCAATTTCGATTCAGTTAAATTTCGTTCCCAATCCAATTCTAATTTTATTAAAAACGGTATTCCATCAAATAAACGAAACCGAACCACAATTAGATTAATATGATTAGACTGTAATCGTTGTTGCCCTTCGCAACCGAAACATCGTTCGTTCATCGTTGTCAGATTTATTAGTGGAATTGGCTCCCTGGTCCGATTTGAAAAATTCTTTCACTCAAAGGAAGCTACATTATCCCCGAAGGTTATAGCCATAGAACACTTTTATCTCGGGAACGCGTAGAACAGCTAGTAAATAAAAAAAATGAACATTTACCAGTTACTATTTATATGCACTTTTTGATTCTCTCCATTATATGGCCTTATTCCTCAAAGACCTATTGTAATGCCATATAATTTCTAGAACCCACTGATTCCTTCATAATTTTCCTATAAACGTAAAAAAAGCAGACAAATCTTTAATAATTGATGCCGTACGTATAATACGTGCCTAAAAGCTATTTATGTATCTGATAGAGATGATAATAATCCTATATGGTAATGAATGACCATTTTATCTAGAATATTCTCGATTGACAGATAGCACGTATCAGTAGGATTTACCATACGTGTCGTCTAATTGAAAATACGTGGACATATTGATAATTCGACAAAATACAGTGCGCTTTTGAGCATGGACGAAAAAGTAATAAATAAAAACTATTTTGAAGAATTTTCCAATGTAGACTACCACTAATTTTGTTCGAAATACAAACACTTTCTTATTAATTTACCTCGACATACTCTAATCGTTAAATCATAACATGATAGAAATTACTAAAATTAAAAGTTTAAAGAAACCCCCGAAACTCACTAGAAAATTAGTGATAATTTTCAGACGGCTGAGCGGATTTTCTTAAAACAAACACTCTCGATTAAGGCGACGATATCCGAGAAATAATGTTTCTAGATTAAGTTATTCTTATGGCATTCTTTGTTGCAAGAGATTTGTAATAAATATACATGTATGTTAAACTAGAGAAAATGTGACGAGGAATAGTATTTTTTAATTGGAACTTTTCGTTAGTAATATCAGAAAAAAACCTGAATATGCCCCTTTTTAAAACTTTGAATGAATTTTTCTCTTATTTGGGCTATCCAAATAACTTGAAAATATTAACATGCGTTCTCAAATCCAATAGAAAGAGAATAGTTTTCTTACTTTCTTTGAAAAAGGGCTTAGTTTTTTTATGAATACCATAAAACCGTCTTTTTTCTAAAATTACGTGTCTCCTGTCTCGCTTGTCTCCGTCAGTTTAGTAAGAGACGGAGTCATTAAATCATAAATTGATAGAAAAGGTAATTTGAGAATAAACGCCGCAATCGATTAGGAAGTATTACCTTCATTTCACTTATCAGATACTTTACTCGTTTAATATAACCATTATCTGACACCTTGTCAGCTATTTAAAGGCCCGGTAATATCCGAACTATGCCGAACAGTTCCGATGTTTGGTCTATCGACAAAGAACCTCGACTATGACAGTTGCCCATTAAAGTTTATTGAGATTCTAGAATTTTCCAACAAGTTTACCACACAGTTGGCAATTACTGGTCCATTGTAACTTGGCGTATACTTTCAAATTTGTCTATAATTCAAATGAAACAGCAGTGAATACAATCCTCGACTGTTTGTTGAAGTCTCGTAGTCTTTCTCTCTTTTATTACACATTAATTTCTGTACCGATACATGTATTTTATCACAGTCAGAGAAATTATTATAACTCGACGAACAACCAATAATATTATTCAATTCAATTTCAATAATATCCACAATAATGTATTGAGCAGTAAATAAATACGTCGATTTATCACCGCAGGCGCAAGCCAATAATATTAACGTCGACATAAACGGTTTTCAATTTAAACAATAATTTAATCTAAAATTATTTAGTTTCTTTGTAACATCGGACGTTTTATACAGTTCTAATTGACGTTAAGTGTCCATGGGCTGCCGCTAATCCGCATTTTCTCCTCGAGATAGAAAACGATGAAAAGTTGTTTCACTGGCCCCATTACCACAATTTACATAGTCACCGCTTGCCGAATGAGGTGTTCTCGGGCCTTTAATTGGGTCCCTGTTCAATGGTACAATTGCAATAAATCTTGTTACCAAAACGGTGTACTCTCTTTGATGTTTCACGTAATTAAAGAAGAAATTGCCTTTGGAGTTGGACTTGCGAGTATTAAAAGACTGATGTGGTTCAGCTATCGGTTCGATCGATCACGTATCGTTCTGAGCACGGTAATGATCGATGAATGAACATCAACACTTGGAGTGCCGCTCTCACTTGGGACTGGCTCAAATCTCGTTTCGATATCGATCAATAAGTGCAAGAGTGGTTAATTCAAGCGCAAATAGTCGATAGTTATTTTGGAATAATATGTCTTCTCAGTTACTACTTGTTAGGACATTCTGCCTATTGTGTGGTGAAGCGCAAATGGATAAGCATTGTTCCATTTCAGTTTTAGCTGGTCCTCAAATAGCTCCAAATATATAATTGGCTTTTTAACTGGCCTTGTAGGTTGCGGTACATTGCAGGCTTAAAAATATATCAGGGCAAGCCATTACAGAAGATTGTTTTTAAAATAAAAACTCTCACTCAATGTAATAATTCAATAGACGAACCAGGATTTTAGCTCTTTATTGTATGTAATCAAATTGTAAGGAAGCTTGTGAAGCCTAAGTACTAAACTACAAAATTTTACGAAATCATGACAAGCTCCCATATTTAGTATCTTTGAATGTGTACCAAACGCGACATTTTCAGCTGGCTTGTATCAGATTGCTTATTCCTACTATTGTTAATGTAACCATCGTTCTCGTTTCATCTTTTGTTGGTCTGTACGCATCATGTATTCATAAATAATTCTGTATTCATCAGGATACGCTACAATCAAACACGACATTTGTATCTTTTACACTAGTCATTTAGACCACTTGGTTGGATTTATTCGTTTCGTATTCGTCTGTCAAATCGATAAATCGTAAGGGTATAAAAGCCATAGGTCTAACACCTTGTTGTTCACTAAATAACACTCGTTTAAAGCTATTTCATGCCATAAACATATTTGTGTCCATAGCACAGACAATAGATGACAAGCCTAAATTCCATTGACACTGTATTAACATATAGCCGATGATGACGTATCTGTTTATTTCATATTAACAGGCAAGTCTAAATTCGCAGCGTTTTCCCGTTACAATAAGTACCTCAGATGTAGAACGGTATGCGATGCGTTCTCAACGTCACGTTTGTCTTGATTATGCATAATGGCATCGTCATCATAGCATCGTTATTGTCGGTTCAATGATATCTCTAATGCCTCATGTATCATATTGATAAGTAAATTATTGGCTGATTTCATATGAAAATCTGATGGATGTTTGTATACTGGGAATTTATTAATCTAATTGTACTCAACAAATATGATGTCATTTTGTAAATGGGTTTCTTTAATATTGCAACAGTCCAATAAATGGCTGCACAATATTTCAAATAAATCGACTTTGTTATAAATGAAGGAGCCCGGGTAGTAATTGTAGAATACGGAAATATGTCTACATTTCCACGTCTGAAATTAATTGGGCTAATGTTAGAATGCAATTTAAGTCTTAAAGACAATATCTGGTAACTTAATATTGCTTTTAGTAAAGATATAGTTACAAATGAGAGAATACACGATTAGCCTTGACTGTCTCCGCGTAGGATTCAATTACAAGTATTTGTTTGCTGTAATAAAAAAAATATGCAAAACAACACCTTGCGTGATGCAGTTGGAGTTATTATTTCGCTGCACTAACCTTGTTATTCAAATGTTAGGTATAATTACGCTTTTGTAAACCTGTTGTAACAAATTTATAATTGGCATATTTATGTTATTAAAAAGTTTCTATCTCCTCATGGCTCTCCCATAGAATGAACGATCGTTTGCATCGCATAGCGTTTCTAGCTCTCTGCCTGATTGACTTAACTCTTTAGAAAAATATCTGGTGTCTATAGTCTGTGCCTTCTGCAGCTCACAAAAACACATTACTTGTCCCCAGTTTACGTAGTGGGCCGTCTTGTGTGACGTTTTCCGGTGCGTGGTCGCACAATATGAATAAATCTTACTCTACTTATCAGGATTCATGCGTGTATACTTTAGCTTGATCTTTGGTATCCTTAATTTATCAAGATTTGTTAAGGTTATGTTTTTAAAGTTCTATTTTGTTTGTATTCAAGAAATTATTCAAGTTATTCTAAACTTCAGACAATAGGTACTCTACTGTTACTCATCGTAGCCTCATTGAGTCATACCAAGTAGAAATTCAGTACAATTTGAGTTATATCCCAAGCCTGATTAAAGCGGAGTATACCGTCTCCGTATTTGGACCACTAGAAGGCCTTGATGGCGTCTGTTTGTCGTTTCATGTCTCTGTACGGTATGTAGTTTAATATTTATAGAACAGGGATTGGTCATGTTATTTGAGAAACCTGTGGTAGATTTTAAGACTGTGGTAGATATTGCATTTCCTTCCGTGATTTCAACAGTTTTTGGTTTATTTTTTTTGTGAATCTATGTATAAAGTTGCAAATTCAGTCACCTAAACAATATTTATTACCGTTGTCAGCATTTAAGTTATTTATGAATTCTTTAAATATGTAAATGGTCCATTACTGAAACAATTGTCATCATGTCAACGTCAGCATTAGTAATGCTCTCTAAAATACAACACAATATCAGCAAATCATAAATAAATCTTCTTCTTCTTCTGCTAAATTTATGTATAACTTCCATTTTATAATGCTCCTATTACTGATCTTATTCCTTACGAATAAGACTTGAAATTGCCTAAAACCTGTAATAAAACGATAAATGAAAATTATGTCTCAACCACTACATTTAAGTAATTCTCAGGAACTATGATTATAACTACCTGTCAGTGTAAGTTCTTTACTCGGTCTAGATGACAAAAATTATACGCCTTTCCACCAATTAAGAAACTCTGTATAGTTATAGTAGAACTTATTTCAATTTCCTAAAGACCCAATTAGCAATAACCATAAAATTCACTGGACGACTACAAGTTTTGCGTAATTGCTTATAAAACATTTAACATCTAGATAAGTATATGGACTCGTAAACGCGACTATCTCGTCGCGATTCTTAGTGTAGCGTACATACCTATGCATGATTTAGGTCAATGTTCTTTCATACATGTTTGTTGATTTTGAATCGCCTCGAAAACTAGGGTATTTAGATCAAATTATTTAGGTTTACGAATCTGCGAAGACGGAACTTAATCTGTTTTTTTACAATCTTTAAATATATCAATTATATCATCACTTGGCTCACCACAATAGTTGGCTCCTAGTTGACCCTATACTTTAAATTAGCATTGTAAAGGTTTAAGCTGTAACGGGATTTGTTTATCGATATTTCTGCAGCGTCATCACTTCCTATTGCAACATCATCTACATAAAGTTTCACCTTAATTTAACAAATCTACGAACTGGACAGTATTCGGTATGAAAGCGGCCGCAAAATCTCAACTTGCAACTATTTCAACACCAGATTTACTCAAACAATGAACAGTAAATACAGGATTATTGCAGTTTGTCATTGCAACCGCTTGCTTCATTATGTCGCGCCCACCGCTTTGCCGTTTGCCGTATTAGCCAGTTGGGTGGGCGTTATGTAGGTCCAATACTACCAACCTGATCCAATACCGTTCTAATCCTGTTCCGTAATAAGGATGACTTGTGATCTTTTGGATTTTCTTGAAGCTTGTCTTCAGATAACACTCTCCTTTTGTTTGGTCATTGCATACCATTAAAATATGTTGTGACTTCGAACAAATAACTTTAATTATACTAATATAGATGACTTAATTAATATGACATTAGATTTATTTTTAAAATACCTGTATGTTTACGAGGTTGAGGTTGATTAATTAATTATACTAAGGAAGGAACTTAAGACTAATGGAATATGACCTTGTTAAATGGGCCTAAATCTTGAAACTAGGTAACCTGCCAAAGTAGTCTACATTTTTTACTTTCTCTAAAAATGTTTGTTGACAAAATGTCAGCGTGTCCTGTACGCTCCAAATCTTCGGCTAAAAGCCTCGTCTACATCAAAGCAAGTTTTAAAAAAAAAACCACATTACATTGTAGATTCTGCGTGCCCCGCTTCGGTCGCTGCGTTTTTAATCTGCTGGTATATGTTTTTGCGACATTCCCTCCTGTGCAGGTTGTATGATGCACGAGTGAACTGACTAATAATATCTCCCTAGTAACCGACCGCGATCGCGAGGGATCGTGCTTAAAGCACGTAACCTCCTTTCCTCCAATCTAGTGTAATATGTGTCTTGGTATTTATCGTGGTTACAAGAATTGTCATGTTCAAATGACACTGTGGTTGGTACCAGATTTCTGAGGGCAATCATCTTTAAAACTCTTGGGAGCAATAGATTTGTTTTAGTGATCGAAGATATTTTTGAGCTTAGATTAAAATTTAGATGGTTTTTAATGTTAAGATTACATGTTAACTTGAAAACTTTAATGTAATTAAAGGACCAGTTTGACCACGCTTCGACCTTCGCCGTAGCTTATTTAATTCAGTGGCTCTAAAAATATTGATCAATGCTTCAAGGTATTAAGGCACCAATCAATTCCACCATCATTTTCTTTTGCACAAATCTGGTATGACCCAGACCCTTAGGTACTCCATCTTGCTAATTGTAATCTAAATTCTGTTTTAAAACAAATAATGTAAGTCTCTTGCTGATTGTAATTGACTTACATTATTTGTTTCAAAACAGAATTCAATGACATCTTTACTTCCCATAATATATCTCCCATTGGTTCATGTTTTTTTTTAAATAGTTCCTAAGAATCTATTGATGCATTTTGCAATACCAAGGTCAAGGTTGCTCCCCAGCGATATGGTCTGGCTACGAGCCATTACACTGACCTTATTTTAAATGGAGCTTGTCTAGATAAAGCTTTATTTTTATTAGCATTGAAAAATCTGGGCTTTATTATGTCATCCATTCATTTATATTATTTATAGATTTACTATTGCCTCGTATCTTTGCCGTTCGAATACCTCTTTTTTGACGACCAAATATAGATAAAGATTAAAAAAATAAATAAATTTCTGGGTTACAGCAAAACAAAATCTTAACGACGCTGGTTATTGATTTCAAAATTAGCTTTCTAAAATTTAAAATTCTTATGTGTATGTATTGAAGATTTAGTTACTTGCCGGTTAAATTTAGTTCTTTAGCTCTACTATTAGATTTTCTATCAGGGTACTGATTCTCAAACCATCATCATGTCAGCCGAAAGACGTCCACTGCTGGACAAAAGCCTCCTGGTCTTGATTCTCACATCATCATAAATATTTTTAAAACTAGCTTTCCGCCCCGCGGTTTCCCCCGCATCCCATATTTTATCCCCTTTCTTAGCCTACGCTAGCATTACATTAGCATCCCGATCTGTCCAGTATCTGAGCTGTGCGTTGATAGATCAGTCAGACACGGTTTCCTTTTATATGTATATTTAGATACGTGTGTCTTATAAAAATTATACAATGATTAATTTACACTAGCAAGCATATACCATGGCCAATACCTAGCAACAGCCGGTGGGGTACCCAGGTAAACCTGCCCGCCTACCTCGGCCGTTGCACTGACAGCATGGGGAAAGCTATGCCGCCTTATTGGCTTTTTGCACTGCGCGTGAGTTTATAGCAAATTGATGACGTAGCAACGACAGCGGCGACTTGGATTGATGACACTTGTTTTTGGATACTGTTAGATTTGATGGTTATTGACCTATACTGGAGTTTTGAGGGATATCGTTTTTTGTCAGAAGGTTGACAAGCAGGCGGTCCACCTGATGGTAAGTGGTTACCGTCGCCTATCGCAATATCAGAGGAATTGGCAGTGTGCTGTCGACCTGTTACAATGCCGCGAAGGCTTTTTTAATTTATAGCTAGGCTATTTCGTTTTATATACAGTATGTCCTATTGCAACAAGTATACTGTCGGAATAGGACAGATACTTTTCATAGGGTAAATATCCTGGGACATTCTTCACATACGGTCGTCTGATCCCAAACTATTTAAAGCTTCTGCTATGAAAGTCTGACTGATTCATACAAAAATAAGTAAAATATCTGTGCTTTACTATTAACCTTATCACAGTTTGTAGCATTCCATGGAATGTAGGTATGTGGGTTCGGTCAGCAAGAACTTAACTATCTGGTCAAAACTGACTCATTTGTACGGACGATGCCTTGCCATCATACGTAATTACTTTAATAATAATACTTAATTTATTAATGTCTGACTGAAAATTCTTTCACTAAAAGAAAGCTACATTGTCCCCGAATGTTTTAGGCTACTTTTATCCCGGGAACGCGAGTGAAGCCGCAGGGAACAGCTAGTCTTACATTAATGAATTAAGTATTATTATTAAAGTAATTAAGTATGATGGCAAGGCAACGTCCGTACAAATGAGTCAGTTTTGACCAGATAGTTAAGTTCTTGCTGACCGAACCCACATACCTACATTCCACGGAATGTTACAAACTGTGATAAGGTTAATAGTAAAGCACAGATATTTTACTTATTTTTGTATGAAATAGCAGAAGCTTTATTTAGTTAGAACGCGAGTGAAGCCGCGGGGAACAGCTAGTTATTAATAAAATCAAAACGTCGAAGTAGCGGACTTATTTTCTATAACAATATGTATGATGATAATATTATGTACTTATAAGTACCTACTTGGTGGTGTCAAGATGAATATCGAAAGTGGTTTTTGATGGACGTGATGATTATCGATTAACACTTACCTATAGTGATGTAGAGATTACGTTTAATGATAAAAAGTTAAGTAACTATACGTAGGCGTCATCAGCTGAAAAGCTAGAGAAATCGATGTTTATGGTGATTTTTCATCACATGCTTATGACCTTCTCCAATACTAAGACAAAAGTAATAATAGGTGGCTCATTACATAGAAGACAAGAATACATGGTTGTAGTAGCTTCTCTCTGCACTTGTAGCCCCCTGGCCAAGTGACAATTGTAGTATGTAGTTTTAAATAAAAAGAAAAAACTGTAATTATATATAGGTATAAATTCAAAAAATACTTGATTGTTTACGTTTACAAAAATAATTTTAATGTCATGTAATGTTCCTGTACCTAATATCAAAAAATAATTTACTAATTGTATGCTGATTTTGAAATAAAAAAATTCTCTCATTTTTGTGGGGGTTCCTAAAATTTATCATTTAATTTTGCATATTCTGCGAATTTTCGTGCATATAACAAGCTTTTTATGTTGCATAAAATCCGGTCTCTAGTAATAAATGTAACTATTGACATACATAAGTGCCTTATTAGGGTCTAAACTGAATAAATTAAGTGTTTGACAATAACACAAGCACGGAAAAAATATACAAAACTAGCTGACCCGGCAGACGTTGTCCTGCCCAGAGAATAAAAATAAAACTGGGACCTACCTACCTATCCCTACCCCTACCTACCCCTACCTACTCCTACCTACCTCTACCGACCGCTAAATTTTCCATACCTACTAATACCTACCTCTACCTACCCCTACCTACCTTACCTACCGATACCTGCCCCTAATTACCCCTACCTACTCCTACCTACCCCTACCTATTCTACCTACCCCTACCTATTCTACCTACCCCTACCTACCTGCCCCTACCTACGCCTACCTACCCCTACCTAACTACCTACCCCTACCTAACTACCTACCCCTACCTACCTCTACCTACCCCTAATTACCCCAACTACTCCTACCTACCCCTACTTAACTACCTACTTTACCTACCCCTACCTGCCCCGACCTACCCCTACTTACCCCTACCTACCCCTACCTGCCCCTACCTACCTCTACCTACTCCTACCTGCCCCTACCTACTCTTAACTACCCTACCTACCTTTACCTACCCCGACCTACCCCTACCTAACTACCTACCACTACCTACCCCTACCTACCCCTAATTACAGCGCGGTGAGCGACAACCACGCGACTTTTTTCTAATACTTGCATTTTTAAACTCGTGATATCTTCCGAATGAAATGTCCGAATTGAATAATTCAAAAAGTTATAAAAAGGTATTAAAGCCGTCTTGAATATAAAGTAATTTATTTTGATGAGGATTAATACCAATGTACAAATGAAGAGCCTTTTCAAGAGGCGGCATATATAAATTAATATTTTAGAATAAAAAACTGCTTACTGTGACATAACTATAATATTTAGACATATGCTGTCGTGACACTTTTTGTAGATAATGATGAGTTCTGCAAAGTCGCAGTAAATGATTTTGTTCTATCATCAATAGTTTTCGCAGCGCACGCGACGTAAGGAATTTTTCAGGTCATTTTTTTACACCTTATGTTACATTATTGGAGTTTTAGTAAGGATCCCTAATTTTTTTTTAAATATAATATAGCCTATGTTACTCGGGGATAATGTAGCTTTCCAAAGGTGAAAGAATTTTTGAAATCGGTCCAGTAGTTTCGGAGCCTATTCATTACAAACAAACAAACAAACAAATCTTTCCTCTTTATAATATTAGTATAGATTAAAAGTTGTAACATATGACGACATTTAAAAAAAAAGTTGATTTCACGAATTAATTCAGCTAATATTCTACGTAATTTTCTTCGTTGCACGGTTACTAAGCACATTTTAGTACTTACCTTGTTCAAACAGAGATATGGCTCGCAAATGATATGCAAATGAAATCACAAATCTATGCTGTAGACTGGTTTAACGTTTGTCGAGAATGCTGTACATAGGGTTGCTACTAGAAAAATAAAAAAAAACATATTTTATTTTCGCAGGTATCTTCAATATTTAAATAAAGGCAATCGCAAAGGTCTTACAGGACATTTAGGTGTATTTTGTCTAATGTCAGAAGGTTGACAGGCAAGTGGTCCACCTGATGTAAGGTGGTTACCGTCGCCTATCGGCATGCGCCATTTGCAATAGGTACCAGAGGTATTGCCAATGTATTGCCGACCTGTTACAATGCCAAGAAGGCAGCTGGCTTTCAAGTGCAATTGCCGGAACACACCGGTAGGTTCTTGGCGACAGATTTTCAACTTGAGGGTGGTAGGTGAATGTCGACAGCTGCACTTGAGAGCCAGTTATTCCTTCTTTGTTTTTGGCTTCGTATGCTTCCGCCACCATCGGCCACATCATCACTGACCACGGTGAGATTGTGGTACTAATTTATAGGCCTGTGGCAACATTTTAATGCTAAGTGGTCCAAAATAACAGAATCCATGGTTCCGTTTTCGTTACACAATACCGGTAATTCAAACATATTTTTTATGTACTGATACATTATTTTCCATGCGCGAGACACACAGTCGAAATACGAATCTTTATTTAACAAAAAACACTTAAAAACTTAAACATACCATAAGCACAGTATTAAATATGATTACTTGATTTATTGGCCCCGTATGATAAGAGATGATACGTGTACGCGCACACTTCTGGTTGTTACATAAGTTGTTGAAATGAAATGAAATGAAATGAAATATTATTTATTCAAATAGACCTTCACAGGCACTTATGAATAGTCAGACTCTAATGCACGGTTCGGAAGGTAGCTCTCTCAGCTTCTCTAAGGTGTTCTCTCGTCATTCACCTCAATCCTCTATAAACTCTCTATATAATCTCTATATACACGTTTTCGTGCATATGATTAGCTCGCGACTCCATCCATAAGGGCATGCATTTCATAGACATAAAACGAGATTTACCCACTCACATCCTAAGTTAATAAATCTTGTTAATGGTAAACTTATGAATGGCAAATTAGCAAGACTAAGAATAGACTGTATTTATAATGAAACATATTATGTACAATCTATATAGTGTAAAACAAAGTCGCTTCCCGTCGTCTGTCACTCCACCCACTACGCACGGTGAGATGTGGCCAGACACAGGACATGCCTAAACATAGTAATACAAAAATATACCCTGCTCCAAAAATGTTTGTTTTGTAATTATCGAGCTGTCTTATAGAAAAAGTTGTTCTTTTCTTTAGTATGCATATGCATGTCTTAGACCACAATTTCACCGTGGTCAGTGATTATGTGGTTGATGGTGGTAAGCAGACAAAGCCTATAAGGGAACTGGCTCTCAAGTGCAGCTGTGGGAACACACCGGAAGGTGCTTGGCGACAGATTTTCATTATGAATTTCAGAACATGAGATTGAAAATATGTCGATTTATCCGCCCAGTATAAGCAGATATAATTATCTATGTGTGAGTAGGCGAACTCGACAATGCGTCAATGACTACACGTGGTTGCATTCTGATATTTACAAGCATTGCCATAAGTCATCACAGACGAAATGCCTTTGACTGCTGCGTTTTAGTGCGATTAAAAATCTAGTTATACCACATTTTAGCATAGTATAAGGTGGTCATTAAAAAAATGTTAAGTAAATGTTCACCGTTCATCCCAATAGGCCCTTGAATTTTTTTTATATACATTTTGAATTATCTTTCCTTTAGTCAAATTGCCTTTGCTTTACTAGCATGCATTTTCCCAATTAGAAAATTAATTGGATATTTTATGTCCATATTTTTTTGCTATAGGCAGTCTTATTCATTGTTAGACCCCTGAGACGTATGAAACTCAAATCTACTGAAGGTACTTACCTGAATATCAGTCTTATCATTCAAATGAAATAAGACGCTGGAGCTAAACTTAGGCGTCTGAAGTGTCCGTTAATTATAATGCAATATTATTTTATACAAGTGGACTAATAGTATATAATAAATACATGTAACATAATCGGTTGTTATATCTGATTAATGATTATATAATATGCACTTTCTAGTTTCAAAGCTTGGAGCTGATTTGATAATGCATAACAATTTTGATTCTGCAGTATTATCCATTTGAATTACTAATTTTTACAAGAAGAGTAAAAACATTCATCCGTACAAACTTTCGCATTTTTATAATATTAGTTGGATTTTCAGTACGCAGTTTTTCAAGCACATGTTGTTTCTTATAAACGCTGCTTAGCATTAATTAGGTTGTCTTTCAAGTTATTTATGGGTAACTAGCTGTCCCCCGCGGTTTCACCCGCGTTACCGGGATAAAAGTAGCCTAATAGATATGTTGTATTTATTATTCTATGCTAAGTATCCTAGTACCTAGGATTAATTAAGGGGAATCTTTACAAATGTTAAGCTACGTATATAAGAAACTCTTTCAAAAATAATCTTCAACAGAATATCACATAATACTATCTCCAAAAAGTGATAAACACGGTCAATCTACTCTTGAGTTCGCATAAGAACTATATCAAACAAAACAAGTGTTTGCGCATATTGCAAAACAAGTGTAAACAAACAAAAAAGTCCACGCGTTGAATGCCAACGCATTCGAAACCCAATAGCGTGCAATCACTCGATGAGTTAACAGTGTCGTAAAGCTATCGTCGCGTGGTCGAGTCGTTGTCGTGTCGTGATAGGTGTGCCGTTGCGTCGCCAATGCGCCGGCGGCGCTGGCAGGATGTCGCCGCCGCGGGCGTTGCTTGCGGCGCTGCTCGTCTGTCAACTGCTGTCTTACGGTGGCCACCAAGGACTCACCAAGATATTTTACACGTAAGATTCTTTGAAAATGTGTTCTATAGAGAAAAAAACTACATTTTGTGAATGTTGGGCTGTCAAAGGGAACTAGGCCATGTACAAATTTAAATTAAACGGATATTATAAGCTAATATGTTATGAATGACCTATGCATTTTAAATTGGTGGCAATATACTGGCTTTAAAATGGGTTAAATGATAGGGGTCTTTTAAAACAGCTCTTTGGAGAAACAAGTCTTTTTAATTAGCTTTTATTTTACTTGACTTGTTAGTATGGTCGTCGAAAGATGTAAGTAGATTTCGACTCGCTTCCCGGTGTTCAATTGATCTGAAATTTTGTAGATATGTAAGTCCGATGATAATACAATAAATAATATGGTGTCATTGAACTGGCCTGAAATAATAAAGTTTGACCTTAAACATATTTACTTTACGTTATCTTTGATAGTAAAACATTGGTGCCGATTCTGTTGTTTACGAACTAAATAAATTTAATCTCACTATATCTCTTTCTAATAGTAAATATAAGAAAGGGATGCAAGATATTTTAGTCCTGTCAGTTTAATCCGATCACATATTTCAACGTGAATTTAAGCGCGATCTTTATTGGTCACGACTATTTACATTACGACCTGTACATTACGACGGCGTGGATTAAACTGACAGCATTAAAAATGTTCTGTCTTTTTTCAATAAGGTTAACTTGAAAGAGAGGTGACTTGTCTAATATTAGTTAAGTTCGTAAACAACAGAATCGACACCATTATGCAGATATTTCAATGATTAAACATTGAATATTTATAAGAAATAAACACTTATTTCGCAAGGAATTTAGCAGTCTAGTTAGTCCCAGATGGTGCCTAGATAACATAATTAAAATTCAATAAGATACGCCCCAAACTGTGAAACCAATTACACGAACCCAATCCCGTACCTATTGTATTACAACGATAAATACAATGACGTAATATTGAAATAGAGTAAAATACTTTACTAATTTTATGGACAATAGCACTGATTGGGACAATTGGTCGAATTGCGTTCAATAACCATGGATCATTTAATGTTGGAGCGGTCAAATGCGGTCATTTTGTTATGTTATTTTGTTTTTGATTTTAGATGACTTCCATTTCGCTTGTATTCTATTTGTTAGTGTTATTTGACTGTAAAATATATTGTCACTTATTAATAATGTACTTTCTCCATTATTCCAGGTTACCTGACACAGGGCAACACATGCACATTTCTCTAGGAGAAAATGCAAAATTGGAATTGAAGAATCCAGAGTTACTGTTGTTCGCCAACGATTCAGAAGAACATAATGATACAAAGACATTCTCCGCTGTCGGCACCGATGCTCTAGAAGAGGTGGCGGTACCAGAGGACGTCGACAAAGAAACAATTGAATCACGGCCCGTTTTCAAAGCTAAATCCAAACAAGATATCAAACAAACTGATGATGCATTTCAAACTCAAACCATAGATGCGGATTACGTAGTAGAATCTCAAACCGAAGAACAAAAGGAACAAGAAACAGAAAACATTCCAGTGAAACCAGAAACGCCGCAAGAAGACATACCCTCGTTCTCGGAGTGGGCGCAAAAACAACTGGCCGAAGCCGAGAAAAAAGACACAGTACTAAACCACTCAAGTCAACCTAGTCATAGTAATACGAACTTTAGTAGTAAAAACACAAAAATACGGTCGAAGAATTACGCTTCCCTCGCTTGCGGTGCTAAGGTTGTAGCCGTGAACCCCGAGGCAGGCTCGGCCAGTTCTATTCTGTCTCCGAACAGAGACGAATACATGCTCAATACGTGCAACAGCCGCATATGGTTCGTCGTAGAACTGTGCGAGGCTGTTCAAGCTCAAAAAATAGAAATAGCCAACTACGAGTTGTTTTCCTCTACTCCCAAAGACATCGCTGTGTACTTCAGCGACCGGTTCCCGACGAGGGAATGGGCCAGCGTCGGCCAGTTCACTGCCCAAGATATGAGAGACGTGCAGAGCTTCGATTTGTATCCGCATTTGTTTGGAAAATTTATCAAAGTCGAGATGCTCTCCCATCACGGCTCTGAGCACTACTGCCCCGTTTCGCTGTTCAAAGTGTACGGGACCTCAGAATTTGAGGTGTTGGAGAAAGAGAATTCGCAACACCCCGCGCAAATTGACGAAGATGAAGATGATGACATAATAGACGTGCCAGATATACCTGCTGTCGAAACGGAACCCTCTAAGAACCTGTTCGGGTCCGCGAGAGACGCCGTCATGTCTATAATGAAGAAAGCAGCGCAAGCTTTAGTCAAGACAGAAGTTCCTAAAAATGTGACGAGTGAACATAACGACACCTCAACGGACGTAATGTACAAACGGTGTTGCTCTCCCAGCCATATTATAGTATGTGATAATTGCAGTGAAACGCTTTACAATGAAGTGTACGAACTTATTAGTTGTAGCTCGGACAAATTAGTCAGTTTAGTGCGTCAAGTGTTCCTCCGAGAAACGTTAAAGTGCACCGGCATCTGCCAGCCGTTCGGTTTAGATTTTAAAAGTACAAAGACTATAGAGTTTAGTGAAGAGCGTGTCGCTTACATAAACGCTTTGTTTCCCCGAAAGTATTTAGCCGCTTTATGTAATATTTTAGCTATAAAAGAGAAGAAAGTAGTCCTGAATACGAGTTTCGAAACGGAATCCAATGTTACCACAAACATCACAGTTGACGAATCACCACAAACAATTAATAGTGAAACTAGTTCTGAGCAAGAAATCAAATTAGCGCCGGATAAGAGCAACGTTTCTGATGATAGAATAAATGAAACAGCACAGTCTGAAGAAAGTACTGAAGCAGTCAGTGAAAGTGATTTACCAATAGAGTTGCCTAACGAAGACGCTGAATTCACTGATGATAAAAAAGAGGTAAGTCCAACAGTAGAAGAAAGACCTATTCAAGAGCAACAAGAAGTGACTTCATTTGAAACAGATAAACCTGTTGAATCTAACAATGACCTGGAAAACAAAGATGCAACAAAAACTGAAGTTAAAATTATGAAGGTAGAATCGACGATAGAGAAATCGAAAGAAGCTGGTAATGTAGATGAAATTAGTGATCAGATGATATTGGAAAGTGATCATTTCATATCGGAATTGGATCAGATTGCAGTGGATCCCACTCCCGCTGGGATTCCAGCTTCCAATCAGAATCAAGGGCAGACGTTTCAGAAAGAATCAGTGTTCCTGAGGCTATCTAACAGAGTAAAGGTACGTAACTTACTAACTAATATTGTAAATGCGAATGCTTTGATTTGAAAGACTCCGTTTATAATTATTTCTTTTGGGACCTATAATGATTAAAAAAATAAAGTAAACTCAGCAAGGAAGCTGAGCTTAGCATACTTGATTTTTTTTGGAGTCTTTCAAATCACTAACATTCTGTTTGTTTCGAACTAGGGGATCGCTATAATCTTTAGGCTGTAAGGGGGTTGCATACTCAAAAACATTGATAAACACTGCTCCAGACTCCACTAAAAGTACATGTGGATAACTGATGAGAGTCTTGTTGACCTCACATATCATTACGTTTTATGGTAATGAACATTTCATGAAACAATACCTTGTTTGTTTACCATAACAGTAACTTCAGAGATCACTGCTACCATGACCTACATTATGTGTTTACTATGTTGTGTTATTTTACTTCAGTATATAATGTTTTTTTCCCTTTGGTACGTTTAGTTGAAAAAATACAATAAGTTAAATGATTTTGATGGTTGCCATAGTCTTTGATTACCACGTGTGGTGGTCATGGGTTCGAACCCCAACCAGGACAAACATTTGTGTGGATTAATATGTCTGTTTGTCCTGTGAAGTAATGTCAGTCTATTCCGATTAAATTTGACAGGCCAGTTGACGCTGTTGGTTATGACATCACCTATCGTACCACTGGCCGTGGATTCGATTCCCACCCAGGACAAACATTTGTGTGCATGAACATGTCTGTTTGTCATGTGTCTGAGTATAATTGTGTCAATAATAAGCAGTTATTGCTTAGTTTGTAATCAGATGGCCCGTATGTGAAAAAATCCAAGGATATTTGAATTATAGCTTGATAATGCAGTCCTATTGATGTCCTAATACGGGCACATGGCATGACTCCATTGTTAAAGCGAGCCGTTGCCTCGACGTCTCATATAAACATTTACAAATCACAAGTCGAAACCAAAATGGAACGGAAATGGTCTATCGATGATTATCATTTGTTTTCATAAAGCTTTAAATCCTATTAATATTATAAATGCTAAAGTTTGTGAATATGTTTGTTACTTCTTTATCCTTAAACTGCTGGCCAAATTTAGATGAAATTTGGTATGGAGATAGCTGACACCCAAGATTAACATTTAGGCTACTTTTTATCCCTTGGGTGAAACCTCGGGGCGGAAAGCTAGTATCTTCTGCACCACCGACTCCTTATAAGAAGTAAAGATAATATTATTATAGATCTGTTTAAAATAAATATTCATTATTTATTTCAGACACTAGAGCGCAACATGTCCCTCTCCGGACAATACCTGGAGGAGTTGAGCAGGCGATACAAGAAGCAGGTGGAGGAAATGCAGAAATCATTCGAGAAGACAGTCCAGCAGATGACTGACGAGCGACGGAAGAGCAACGACCGCGAACAGAAGTACCTCGAGCAGATGACCAACCTGCAAGAACAAATAGGCCAAATGGCAGCCGCCATGCAAATGCTAATGGACGACAGAGACAGCTGGTTCGGAAATATCACCTTCTTCAAATTCGTCGTCTTACAATCCTTCATAATAACCGCAGCGTTCTATCACTTATCCAGAAAACGAAAACCACAAACTATCATAGCAGCTATACCAAAAAAAACAAAGAAAAAACAGGATAAGTTCAGAAGGAAATCTGTCGAAGGAGTCAGCGGGCATGAGACCCCATCAGCTAAGAAACGGAGGCCCAGCGAGGAGGCGCTGCAAATAGCGAGACAAGCTATCGATGACGTAGCGAGTGAGGAAGACGGAGAATGGCAGGTGGCCAAGAAAAATAGGAGACGGAAGACTTCTATCATCCATAGAAACGCTGAGACAGAGACTAAGAATTGGACGCGACAAGACAGCATTGTGAAGCTACAAGACAATCCAATACCCTTAGATGAGGAAGAGTTCTTCGCCCCAGTAACGGAGCCGAAAGAATTCATTGAAGAGACGGATCCGCCTAAAAAGGAACTTCCCAAAACGAACGGGTCATTCTTCAACAATTTGAAGACTAAGACCATGAAGACGAGACGGCTTTCCTCACCGGCGTTTCTGAGGACTTTAAGCAGGCAGAGCAGTAGGAGCACTCCTAGTCCCGTTGTGAGGACTCTGGAGCCAATTTTCAACGGGAAACTATCAAAGAAAGCGGCCTCAGAGTCTCCCACGGGAAGTCTCTGGTCAGAGTCCACAGAAATCTCACAGAACGGTCAGCAGGACAGCGAGAGTGGTGGTAAAAAGAAGAAAAGTTTAAAAAACATGCTGAAAAAAGTATTTTGAGGACTATATATTGTTTTATTATGTGTCTATTTAGTCGTTTGGTATTTCAAACGAACGGTAGAGTTACTACGGTGGGTTGATTTGAAACATCATGTTTATTACCTAGCTATTGTAAATTATTTCTTTGCGAATATATAGGTAGTTGTTTAAATTATTGTACGAACTGTATGTTGTTATTAGAACTCTTAGGTGCCAATTGTGATATATAGGGAGCCTAAATGTTTGCATGTTTATGATTGTTTGTTTGATGCGAAGTGTGACTTGTAGGAACGTGGACGAATGCTATGTTGGTATGGAGTTCGGTAAACAAAGAAACGGCATTAAATGCATTAATTTATAACTTATTTTGTATGTTTTATTTCATCTTATATGTTTATAACGACGGATAAATGTATATATACATGTATATTTAAATATATTGCTAATAAAGAATACATCGTAATTATTAATAATAGGTCATTGATATGTTATATTTACACAAAACGTTAAATGGAGACTCTGTGCCGATTTTATAAGATGTGTTCGTTAGCGTGTGAAGATGTTTGTTGCTTTCACACAAACAACTGAACGGATTTTAATTAAACTTGGCCCATAGAATGCAAACTGGAATAGAATATAGAATAATTTATCCCAGGAATGCAGGAAATAGATAGCGAAATTTTACTCAGATTGAAAAAATCTTCTTTTTTTTATATGAAAAGGTTGATAAGGCAGGCGGTCCAGCTGATGTTAAGTGGAAACCGTCGCCTATCGCCATTCCAGAGGTTTTGCCAATGTGTTGCCGACCTGTTACAATACCGAGAAGGCAAATCTATTATAGCGCCATCTAGTATCGCTTATAAGGATTAAAATCTGGGATTCAATGTTATATGACAATAGTATTTTCGGATTAGATCTATTATATCTACATAATAATTATGTCCAACCATATTTTATTTCATCCAATTTCATATAAATTTTATTTGAGGACAGCGTCGCAATAACATCGTTTCAAACGACATAAAGCTGCCAATGTACCACCACTAGAGGCGCCACCAGCACATTCAATACCTTATGTATTGAACAAAATAATAAATTTAAATACTAAAAACATACTTTATACTTAAACATAACGCTCAATAATATGTGAATTTATAAATTATAACAAGATGTTTTAATGCAACAATGTCTAATGACATCATGTTTAGCTAACCTGCTGTAATGTGCTGGTGGCGCCATCTAAGTTCCACTGAGCGTTTTAACTCCTATTCCCACTACTTATCGTCCATAATCCAATCACATAATTTAATAATTTATTTAAATTACATCCAATATCCAACTGACTCACATTTCTTACTCCATAACTTATCTCTACTTACTCTATGATATAATTTGAACAGACTGCAAGAAGTCTTTTAAATCGACGCATTTAATAGTCACTAAATTCTTCCTTCTCGCTGCAGAATTCAGGTTTTTCACAGCAGTTTCAAAATCATCGGCCGTGTATACTTTGCTGCTATTCGTAGCCAAAACTATTTCATTTACTTCTTCATATAATTTCACTGATACCAAGTGTCTGAAATGCCTTTTGAGTATATCGATTATTGATTCTTGTAGTGCTGTTTCTCGACAAACAAGATTTAGGATGAAGTGACCTGAAAAATATTAAATAGGTAGAGTCAATGGACAAAAGTAGTTTTTTTTTAATTTACTGTTTGACCATATTCTCATTGTGGTCAGTGATGATCTGGCCGATGATGATAAGCACACAAAGCCTAGATAAATAGAATTAGTTAAATAGATTTTATAACATTAAAATAAGTTTTTTAAGAAAATAGGCGAAAATTGACTATTCTTCTTATCACCAAAACTAATGGACTAAAAATGCATAAAATAATTCTTTACCTATAGATTACAGGAAAACCTATAAGAAGTCTATAGTATTTAAAATAATAGAAAATTATCTTTACGGAACCCTCGGTGCGTATCCCTCTTCAATATGTATTTTACTATACTACCCTAACACACACTTCTGACTCGATTCAATCATTTAGACTATTTTAGACGTTATGTTGATACAGAAAAACATACAGACATTTTATAAGTTACATAATGATTTTCCACTTTGCCGACCATATACACTACTGAAGCGCAACTTCGAACCTTACACCTTGGAGATAGAGTTCAATATAACTTACCGTCGTCAGTGAGTATAGTTTTGACTTGTTCTAACACGTCGTTGTGTAGAAACTGTTTGGGGGGACAAGACAGGCCGACCGTCCTATCCTTGCTGTCCATGTCGAACATTACCGCTTCGTATTTTTTACCTGCAATTTAGAAAATTACGTTAGAATTACACTTGTTTGTCGGGTAGATAGGTTCAATTTAACATTACGCAAAGCTGTGCGCAGATGGCGCCACTAGCACATACAGTAAATAAACCGCCATGACATGCCGTAACGCATTTTATTTCAACACTATTATGTGAAGACTATTTGATATAATGGCATCCCACGGCCATTCAAAGTGGATGACCTGAAAAAACTTCTTCGGGAACGTGGCGCGAGATTCAAAAAACTCTGTTTACTGTTTGTGCTAGTGCTGCACTCTGCCAAAACATTGCAATAATCCCTATTACCATCTAGGACAATAGGGGTGATGACTAAAAAAAAAAAATAATCCGTCAGTTAGATTACCAAAAAATATTGAACACATGTTTTTTCTTTTGTTCTGAAAACAAAAAATAACGAAGATACAGTGCGTATAAATATCGCGTGACGTCACGTTTTAGTACACTTTTTACAGAGAAGTGACGTCACAAACCCCCACTCCTGAACTTTGATGCGACCTATCTTTGTAAGTTTTTATTGATTTGATAAAATAAAAAATACGTATCCAATATTTTTTTATAACCTAACTGACGGACTAAATAGAATTAATTATTTTTTGCCCAGTCATCATCCCTATTGTGTGGATGACCATGTTTGTCCTGTCTGGGTGTAATCTATTGTATACAAAAAAAAGGTTCCGACAAATTGTTAACCTCTTCCTTTTTTAAGTCGGTTAAAGAAATGTGTGACTGACTGACTGATCTATCAACGCACAGCTCAAACCACTGGGCGGATCAGGATGAAATTTGGCATACAGATAGTTATTGTGACATAGGCATACGCTAAAAGGATTTTTGATAATTCAACCCCTAAGGGGGTAAAATAGGGGCGGAAAGCTAGTCCTAGGTAATATTTTAAATGCGAAAGTGATTGTTCGTTTGTTATCTTTTAACGACTCAACGGCACAAAGAATCATGTAATCACGGAACCAAACATAGGCTATTATTTATCCCAGGAACGCAGGTGAAACCACGAAAATAGCTGGTATCTACGAACTTACCATTCTCAGCCTCATCCTTCAAGAAATCCAAGCCATCTTTGATCTGGACTTCTAATTTATCATCAGTCTTCAACTCGAAGTGATTCTGGGCTACCTCCAGCATGGCGGGGTCGAGGTCAACTGCAGTGACCTTGAGGTCATCGTAGCACTTTCTGAGGAACATGCAGAGGCTACCACCTCCGAGGCCGAGGACAGCCACGTTGGTGAAGGCCGACCTGCTTAGCTGAACTCCGACGCACATGAAGGAATGGTAGAGGGATATAAAACCAAAATCTACAACCAGTTTTGATTTGCTTTTCTTCTTTACTGTAAATTGAAAAATAATACTTTAAATCAATATCTATGTTAATGGAAAAGTATCTAATCCGTCATTGTATACATTTCCTAGGAAATCCATACATTTCCTAAATATCTATCGGAGTACTACATTCGGTATATTTGTAAGGATAGCGGTATTTGGGGGGTTGTAAGTGAAAGGTACTTTTGTGCGAATACTAAGCAAAATAAAAAAATAACCCCAACCTATTTTTTTCAATAGTTTCTATATATTTCCAAGTATCATTATTGTTATAATTTCCTAGGGGAAATACACAGGAATTGTATACAATTCCTATATTTCATACATTTCCGGTAACATATATACTAATAATAAAGCTGAAGAGTTTGTTTGTTTGTCGCTAATCTCCGGAGTTACTGGTCCGATTCGAAAAATTCTGTCACTAATAGGAAGCTACATTATCCCCGAAGGTTATAGGCTACTTTTTATACCGGGAACGCGAGTGTAACGGGAATAGCTAGTCTATATACATAAGAGAAAAACGTCACTGACTGACTCATCTATCAACGCAGAGTACAAACTATTGGACGGATTGGGCTGAAATTTGGCATATAGATAACTATGATGACGTAGCCGTATCTGCTAAGAAAGGATTTTTGAAAATTCAGCCCCTAAAGAGGTAAAATAGGGGAACCGCGGGGTGAAAAGCTATATGAAAAATAATATGGCAGCAGGTTGGATAATATACTTATTTAGAAAATGTAGCCTTGCTGAGTTTCTTGCCGGCTCTTCTCAGTTAAAGGCCGTGTTCCGAACCGGTGGTAAATTCAGTAAATTGGACCTTCATAAGTGCACACCTGGGGCTTAAAATGAATAAATGGCTTTGACTTTGACTGATAATAAAAAAAAACCGGACAAGTGCGAGTCCGCAGTCCTCAGTCGTGTCGTAGTAGGCTGCACAAAGAAGGTGGTTTAAATGAGAAAATATTCTCCCAAACATCGAAAATTGAGATTTCTCACCGGTCTTAAGTTTCGCTTCGGACTGCACCAAGAACTGGTTGTCGAGGAAGACGAGGCGTCGGTGTGTGTCTCCTTCCACGTCTACGTCTTCCACCACGAAGTCCCCGGATATCTTCGAGGAGCCAGAGTGCACCACCACGCGCTGGCCCACGTCGCTGCCCAGAGACACGAATGGGATCTGAAGATAAGAGTACCTATAGTGATTCATTACATCCAAAATGGTGGTATTTTTAAACGACTTCAAAAAAGAGGAGGTTCTCAATTTGTCGGTATGTGCCCCGATTACTCGAAGACGCCTGGACCGAATAGGAAAATTATTTTTTTGTTTGAAAGGATATACATTACAGGTGGTCCCATGGTCATCAGGTCAAGATCTGAGGATGGAAGGTGTCTGGGTATATAATTACACCCAGACGGTTGTAATTATATAAGTATGTATTTACAAAAAATTATGTAGTATATGTATTATATCAGTTTCCATAGTACAAGCTGTAAGTTTGGGATCAGATAACTGTGTGATCCCCTCGATTCCGTTTGTATGATTTGTTGGTCACTTTGTTTAGGCCATGGGAGGCAGGTGGGACTATGCTCACCTGTCCACTAAACCCATAAGGTATGAGCATCTTGGCGGAGTGTGCAAGCTCCTCCTTGACAGCGTCGAGGGTGTCGAAGTGATGTCCACGTCGCAGCACAGCCACCACCAGCCGCCCGAACCTGGCGCTGTCCTGCAGCTGTCGCCTACCTGACGGTGTACCGAATAACCACTCGGATTCCCTGCAATTTGATCAACACACCTCTTGACATTTATTTATGGCTGGCTGTCCCTCGCAATTTAACTCGGGATATTTTTTGTTTCTAATAAAAAATATCCTCAAAATATCCTCATCCTAAAAATATCAAATAAAATAATAATATCCTGGGACATTGTTCACACACGGTTATCTGATCCCAAACTAAGCAGAGCTTGTACTATGGACAACCAGATAACTGATATACTACATATACTACTTTTTTTTTTGTAAATTCAATTTATATTGATAATTACACCCAGACTCAGAATCATCAGTTTGTGCAGAACATTTCTCAAAAATATGTTTAAAAAAGTAAAAAAAAAAATATTCAACTCCATCATCAACTCCATGATCAGCTCAATGACACCATATTTTTTTCGTCATCGGATTTACATATGATAAAGTTTTAAGCCAAGTTATATGCTACAAAAATTCAAGTACAGAAACAATAATCAAAAAATATTTTTTGTATAAATACCGTGTATAGGATCGTACATTATTAAATTGTTCAAAATGATTCGCTATACACTATACTTTAGGATTTAGTCTACAATACCCAGTTGAAAAAATCATATAATAATATTTAACTTCATATAGATTTAGGTGGTCGCAAAACCGTTGCTCTGCCAGACAATTTAACGATAACGGATGGTGCAACCCACCCTTGTAAAAAGCTGTTATTTTGACATTACAAACAGACATTTTAATTTTATTTTATAGGTACTATAAATTATCACCTAGAACAAATGAGTCCTATTAATAGCATGCAATATTTTCGTATCTCGTATTATAACGACAGCATTGCGTAGACGAGATAAATATAGCAAACACACCCACAATGCAAGAAGCAGCCGATGGTAAATATGAATTTTCCTTGTGATGATGCTGGATTTCACGTAGGCGTCGATGTTTTTGTGTTTTCAAAATGTATGCATCGAAAATAGCTTGTTTTTGTCGTTGCATTATGTTTTCTCTGAATCATTTTTTGGCTAGCATGAGGGTAAAAAACAAGAAAGTGTTGCCACATGCATAATCCATGTTGAAAGATCGGCCTTGTATGTTCGAATCCAAAAAAATTCAAGGCGATGATAGCTCAGTGGTAGTGACGTCGAATACCGAGACGAAGGTCACGGGTTCGAAACCTAAAATGAGGTTGAGCATTCGGTGAAGGAAAACATCGTGAGGAAACCATAGCAGGGTACTTTGTAATACCCGCCTAGCCTCCCTCAAGTTGAAAATCTGTCGCCAAGAACTTTCCATTAAAAAAAAAAATGGGATACCGAAAACTGCAATAATTTTACCCAAGCAGGTGTGCAAAATCCTAATCCCTACTAATTTTAAAAATGCGAAAGTTTGTGAGTATGGTTGCATGGATTAATGTTTGTTACTCTTTCGCGTAAAAACTACTGAACGGATTTGGATTAAACTTGGCACATAGATAGATCATACCCTGGAATAACGTATAGGCTACTTTCCCGGCAAAACATAAGATACCTCGGGAACGCGGATGAAACCGCGGAGAAGCTAGTGACCTATAAAATTGCTTACATCACCTGATCGCGGGTGAAACTGATACCGAAAGGCCGAAAGTTAGGCTGAGATCTATAGAGCGTACTTAGACTTTGCTCAGACTTTACCCTACAAAAACGGTATTTAGAATGCAATCTTCGAATCTCTCAGAGTGTGTGCTAAGCAAAGTCTAAGTAAACATTTACTTTATTACGCAGGTTTATACCCTAAGTTAAGTCTGAGCAAAGTCTAAGCACGCTCTATAGATCTTAGCCTTTGTGTTATGATACACAGAATGGAATGATGATGGACGAGAGTGCGTGAGCTATTAATTGCTGGTCTATTTGGAACTGAGACACTGCCGTCACGTCTTGTGATAAAATTAGGATCAACTGGATATCATTCTCTCAGTGATGTAAGCTGTATACTGTGTGGATTTTGAGATTTTGTTAATTGAACAACTTTTACTAAAAAAAGGCAAAAAAAAAACTTCATTGATTTTGTTTTTTTTTACTATTTAATAGTTCTGTCTTTGACCACAATCTCACCGTGGTCAGGGATGATGTGGTCGATGGTGGTAAGTACACAAGTAACGCCTAGAAGGGAACTCAAGGGGCTCACAAAGGATGCTGTATAACCCGCGTAAAAAGTAGTCTGTATTTTTCTCCATATCATAAGCTATCTGCGTGCCAAATTTCATCGCGTAAAAGTTACAACTCCAAAGGTAAAAGTTTTAAGCTAAATTAAAGTTATTTAGATAAATTTAGATTATTATTTAATAAAATTTGATTATGTTATATTTCTTCCATGGCTAAATTAGACATTTATAAACGTTTAATTGAATTTACCTAAGACTTTAAGACACTACCTATCACGCCACAGGTCGTGAGTTCGATTCCCATCCAGGACAAACATTTGTATGCATGAACGAACATATCTGTTTGCCCTGAGTCTGTAATTATCTACACTGGATGTTTTTTTTTCCATCTCAAAATTTTACAAGAAAAAAATAGTTTATGTAGTATCAGTCGTCTGGTTTTTCATAACATAAGCTTTACTTAGTATGGATCAGATAATCAGAACCGTGTGTAAGGTGTCCTAGGATATTTATTTATTACTTTCATTTTAATAACTAAACTGCGTTTAATTTTCAAAGTTTTTCAAAATTACGTAACCATAAATTAACATAGTTAATTAAAAAATAGATAGTAGATGGAAATATTATTACACGTCAATTCCAGGCTATCAATATTAAATACAAATAACAAAAACTTATTTAATTTTAAAATTATTAAAAATTACCTACCCGATAATAAAATCCAAGAATCCTCCAACTATTTACCTCTCCTTTACGTTTCAAATTCACTAATTTATAAAACAAGAGAAAAAATAATAATTTTCGAGCTCAAAGTCCACGCGAGACGTTCGAGAACTCAGTCAAGTATGCAAGTTGTTCGAAGTGTGTGGCGCGGGCGTGGCGCGGGCGCGGCGGGACGCTGCGGGCAACAATCCAAACGCCTCCGACTTCTTAGTTCCTTGACACGTAATGTTATTCGCCTTTTGTGCTATTTATTGAAGTTATAAAATATTTTTACAAGCTCATTTAAGTTGCCGTGTTAGTATGTTTAGGTCGATTCTTTTAGTAAATGTAGACTCACTTCCCACAGAGGAGTGATCAATTGATATGTGAATCAAATTTCAGAATATTTGATACACATATGTAAGTCCGATGACAACACAATACACATATGTAAGTCCGATGACAACACAATACACATATGTAAGTCCGATGACAACACAATACACATATGTAAGTCCGATGACAACACAATACACATATATAAGTCCGATGACAACACAATACACATATGTAAGTCCGATGACAACACAATACACATATGTAAGTCCGATGACAACACAATACACATATGTAAGTCCGATGACAACACAATACACATATGTAAGTCCGATGACAACACAATACACATATGTAAGTCCGATGACAACACAATACACATATGTAAGTCCGATGACAACACAATACACATATGTAAGTCCGATGACAACACAATAAACATATGTAAGTCCGATGACAACACAATACACATATGTAAGTCCGATGACAACACAATACACATATGTAAGTCCGATGACAACACAATACACATATGTAAGTCCGATGACAACACAATACACATATGTAAGTCCGATGACAACACAATACACATATGTAAGTCCGATGACAACACAATACACATATGTAAGTCCGATGACAACACAATAAACATATGTAAGTCCGATGACAACACAATAATGGAGCTGCCTAAAAAAGTTAGTAGTAGTAAAAGTACTTAATATTTTAATTATTAACGATCCAGAGAAGTGATAAACATGTTCTAGTAAATTTTATAATAAAAATATTTTTTATTCCGGAGGTCGTTTAAATACTAGTACCTGTGCAACCGAGCTTCGCTCGTCGTCTTTTGTGTAAAATCGCGTTTCCAAAAAGACGTCTATATAGATAAACTTAAAAAGCAAAACCATACATATCTAAATACAAAATTTCATCCAAATCGCTACAAGAAATGCTCGTTTAAAGTTGTAAGATTTTGCGAAAAACATGGCGTAACATTTAGACATATATGTCTCAAAATGTATTGAATTTTATACACCCCCTATGTTTAACTACATGATTAATGCGTCTTCGACACTTCTCTTGGATTCTGTCACAATCCAACTTCAACACTCTAGATTAAAACAATTTTCAAACGAAAAAAACAGAATCAAAAAAGGTTCATCCATTCAGGAGCTTTGATGCCACAGACAGACAGGTACACACTACAAACTTACAACCTCATTTTCACCAGGGATTAAAAAAATATTTGGACAGACGGACTGATAACAAAGTGATACGACTTTTGTGGCACGGAACCCTAAAAATGCCAAGAGCATAAATACATACGGACCGACAAAAACTACGCAAAATCTTGTTATAGGCGCGGTGTGTAAACAAGCTAAAATAGATTCAGGTGAGATAAATATAATTCCAGAATAAACAAAGCGGAAATATTAACGACTAGCGGACCGCGTAGCATTGCAAAGCTCGCCTACGCTATTAAATCCTTCTCGCTCGGCAATCTTTTTAGGTTTCTGTATCCAAAGGGTACAACGGGACCCTATTACGCTGTCTGTCTGTCTTTCTGTCCGTCTGTCACCCACCAGGCTGTGATCCGTGATAGTTAGACAGTTGAAATTTTCAAAGATGATGTATTTCTGTTGCCGCTATAACACCAAATACTAAAAAACAAATAAAATTAATATTTAAGTGGGGCTCCCATACAACAAACGTGATTTTTTTGCTCCGTTTTTATAGATAATGGTACGGAACCCTTCGTGCGCGAGTCCGACTCGCACTTGGCCGGTTTTATTTACTCAGCTCCTAAGGATCGTAGGGTGATGTTAGCTTATAACCTTCCTTTATAATTGGGCTGTGAATTACTAAAATATTTTTTTAAATCCGCTTGGAAGTTCTTGAGATTAGCGCATTCCAACAAACTCTTTAGCTTTATTATATTACTAGTTCTCTCCCGCGGTTTCCCTCGCGTTCCCGGCATAAAAAGTAGCCTATGTGTTATGCCAGGGTGTGAGCTCCCTCCATGCTAAATTTCATCAAAATTGGCCTAGCCGTTTGAGCGTCAAGAAGTAACAAACAAACTCACAAACTTATATATTAGTAGGAAGTAGGATTATTCTAAAGATTTATTTGTACAGATTTTATTATCGAGAAGATTCGCGCAGTAAACAACGACTAAATACGTAAAGTGTTGTTTACATTACAAGAACCACGTGGTTGCGCGTACGCATCTATTTTTGTGCGCGTCGCCTTACGCTACGGCAACGGTTATCGACTGCAGACCTTGATCTTTGAACTTAATTGTCCTTATTTATTATGAATTCTTGTTGAACCGCATTTCAAACGACGCGTGAGTGTTATCCCAGCCCGGGTAGTAAGTTTGCCGAATTTGTGGTATAAAAAAAAACAATTTCGGCTGTGAATGTTTTCAATTTTAACATACCGAGGAGTAATTTTTTTTTAAGTCAGTAGGTTGACAAGCAGGCAGACGGTCCACCTGATGGTAAGTGGTTACTGTCGCCTATCGCCATTAGCAATACCAGAGGTACCTATTGGTGTCGATTCTGTTGTTTACGAACTTAACTAATATTAGACAAGTCACCTCTCTTTCAAGTTAACCTAATTGAAAAAAGACAGAACATTTTTAATGCTGTCAGTTTAATCCATGTCGTCGTAATGTACGGGTAAACAGTCGTGACCAACAAAGATCGCGCTTAAATTCACGTTGAAATATGTGATCGGATTAAACTGACAGGACTAAAATATCTTGCATCCCTTTCTTATATTTACTATTAGAAAGAGATATAGTGAGATTAAATTTATTTAGTTCGTAAACAACAGAATCGGCACCATTGCTTGTAATGTGTAAGTTTGCCGAATTTATTGTATTCAAAAGTAATTAAAAGAAATCTTTATCTTTACACAGTATAAAATGAAGTATAGAATGAAGCTTAGATTTTTTAAACTACTCAACGGATTATAATGCAGTCTTCAGCAAGATACAGTGCCGTAAATAGGGCGGTGCCACCGGTGCCCAGGCATAGGGCGTAGACTCTGGGGGGCGCAAGAATAGCCAGACCAGGATAATTATTTTTTCGGTTAGCTCCTGATAAGATCCCGCAGCGCCCCTAGTGCTCGATTCCAACACATACGTATCTACATGCCAGTATCGTCAAACACGTTTACCCATATCAGTTCGAGTTAAAAAAAAAATCTTCCAAAATCTATACTTATAATAAATCTGTAGAGAGGTCAATTCTGTACATGAAATATATTTTCAAAATAACTATCAGGGGGTGATTAGTGATCGATACTGATGCCAAAAATGCAATCAGTAAAATTTTTGTCTGTCTGTCTGTATGTTCCTTATAGAAACAAAAACTACTCGACGGATTTTAACGAAACTTGGTACAATTATTCTTCATACTCCTGGGCAGGTTATAGTATACTTTTCATCACGCTACAATTAATAGGAGCAGAGTAGTGAAGGGAAATGTTGGGAAAACGGGAGAAGTTACTCCATTTTTTAAGCTTCCGTCGCGTGTGCAGCCTTAATGGTTAAAGTTACATAGAAATCATGTATGACAGAAATATTCTACATAAAATTGTCTAAAAAATATCCCGCAACAGCATATGTCTATCTCTTATGGTTGCCTCACAATAACACGTGTAACTCCTGATAGCTTAGCAGTTCGGAGCATTCTGATTATATTTGTTTACTCTTACGTTTATAATACTCTCACTCATCCCTAATTTAAAAAAGTTAACATTATTACCTAAAAGAATCATAGAAATCGGTATAGAAACACCAAACTTATGCATGAAATAAGCCATCGCGCCGTCGCACGTGAATACTGAATCATGCTTTAAGGATTATTTTTGTGTAACGGTTGCCGCGCTCGACACGGGTCGCGGCGGCGGTAGGGTATAAAAAGGCGGGAGGTCCGAGCGAGAGCGAGCGAGCTTCATTCAATATTTGGCTGTTGATGCGTTCAGAGCGTTCGACCTTATTGACAGACAATAATTGATATTGAGAAACCGTGCTTATCAGCGCAACTTTTAGTCTTTAAATAGTTTATTTGAATTTCTTTTGTAAAATAGGTATTAGTTGTTTTGGTAGTGTTTAAATATTCGTTCAAATTAAAAACTATTAAGCGTAGGTACTTTTATTAATTAAAGTAGTTATAAGTATTTATTTTTAAGTGAAGTAGGTATAGGTAGATAGTATTGCACAGGCGTTTCAGCTTTATTTTCATTTCTTTTTTGTTGTGAGTTGTATATATTTCTGGGTATAATTCTATTAGAATATTTTAGTGTAAATAGATTAGATCATTAAGATTTTAAGTGTAAGGTAGCTAAAGTTAGGACCTCTAACGTAGGTTATTTTGTTAGGTAACTGATAGCCTTTTCATTACCGTAGATTAATACATAATGCCACCTAAAAAACCATTATCTTTATCTTGAACTTCGAGTAAAGCTAAGAGAATGAGAATTACGCGATCTCAAGAATCGGCAGAGGAAATAGCAAATCGGTTAAACTCTATGAGAGTTAGAGCCTCAACTTCTCGAGCCAATGAAAACTCTCCAGAGAGAGAGATGTGAGTAGCAGCTGACAGAGCAAGACGAGCTACATCACGGACGTCTCAAAGCTCTTCTCAACGAGAGCTAAGGCGTACCATTGACCGAGAAAAACATGCGTTATCCCGAGAAGCTGAAACTGCTGAGAATTACGTCTCACAACTGACTGCGAACGGCATACATTATCTCGCGAGTCTGAAACCTTACAAGGAGTTACACACTGATGGTCTCGGGCACAGCTATTAATAATAATATTCTGCGGTTCCTTATTGCGATATTTTTTAACAGTATTGTGGATTGAAATATTATATTTCCCTACTAAAATACGAAAGTTAATCTGTCTGTCACATCAAAACTGCTGAACCCAGAGGAAGGACATATGCTACTTTTTTACGAAAAACGACGAAAACGCGGACGAAGTCGCGGGCAAAAGCTAGTATTAAATAATTGGACTACCAACACCAAGGCACTTGTGCTTTATTTTATCACCCTGAATGAAATAAAGTAGGCCTATACATAGCATTGCTCTAGCTAGGGTACTTATAATATCTAAAAAAAACAAGGGCGCAATTATAGAAACTCGCATAGGGCGCAGAAAAGGCTATTTACGGCACTGAATAGATAGTGATGAGGAATGTTTATATGTATAATACGTGCAAATTATAGTACAGAAAAGCCGGGGCGGGTCGCTAGTTTTAATATAATTATGATTCAATTGTTTTTTTACCTCCCCTGCGGAACAATGAAAACGGCATATTTATTGATGGCCTGTGACCGCTTCTGGTCCACTATGTACAACGTGTAGCGGGGAGACTCCTCGCCCGGCTGCATCAAGTCTAAGGATACCTAAGAAATGGATTGTAGAGTTACTCATAAAAACCAAAACCACATTCGGCGTAACCTTCGGCCAAAGTTTTAGCTGAAGCCGAAGATTACTAGTAAGCGCCGAAATTGAACGAATTGTTACGTTCAAGATTGACGAAATTTCTTAGGGCTTTTAAGCCTTTGTCTTCGGGCAAAATTTTGGCCGAACGTTTCGCCGAAAGTGTTTTTTTTCGTATGCAGCTTTTATTATAAATGAACTCCACTTTTGCTATTCCCAAATGAATAATACATTTTAAACCCAGGAAGCAATATTTAATTAATTATTCACTGGTGCCGATTCTGTTGTTTACGAACTTAACTAATATTAGACAAGTCACCTCTCTTTCATTTTAACCTTATTGAAAAAAGATAGAACATTTTTAATGCTGTCAGTTTAATCCATACCGTCGTAATGTATGGGTAAATAGTCGTGACCAATAAAGATCGCGCTTAAATTCACGTTGAAATGTGTGATCGGATTAAACTGACAGGACTAAAATATCTTGCATCCCTTTCTTATATTTACTATTAGAAAGAGATATAGTGAGATTAAATTTATTTTAGTTCGTAAACAACAGAATCGGCACCACTGTCTGTTTGCTAAGAACTTTGAAACTACTCAACGGACTTTAATGCAGTTTTCAGAAATAGATAGAGTGATTCAAGAGGAAGGTTTATATGTATAATACATGCATAATTTTATTATAGTACAGAAAAGCCGAGAAATTCAAAGATTTCTACACTTGCCGGAGTGGGTTGCTAGTATATAAATAAAATAATACTTTTGCATGTCATAATTGAAATATTAAATACCTCATTGTCATCATCTAAATTAGTCTTAGCCAGACCATTGGTGATGAATGCTGTGTCCTGTGCAGACTTCACGTTGGTCTGCAGCTCTTCTGGAGTCTGCACTCTCAGCATCTTATCACCTGCCATGCAAACTTCCAGTATCTGCAAATGTAAAAACCTTTAAAATTATCTCGTAGATAACATCAATATTTTATCAGCCGATCAGATTTTTTTTTACTTATTAATTACTAAAATTAAAATAATGTTGGTATAATAATTAGTTACATTTCATGTAATTGTCATTTATGATATTGTGATATTTTATCAAATAATTGCCCTGGACAGTCAAATTACGAGCTTACAGGGAATCGCCAATAATCAAACACTAACCATTGTATAAAACATGCAGAAACAACAAATAAGACATGCATTTATACTTTAAATCAGCGGTCAGCAGCACACTGGGGGCCATATGCGGTCCGTGACCCTTCTCCTTGCGGCCCGTGACTGTTCTTCATAAACAAAAAACTTCAAAGAAAACTATTTGATATATATTTCGATACTTGAGATTTCAGTTGTTCTTAATAATAAGTACCTATAATATATACCATACTCATTGAAAAGTAGTATAGATAGATCGATAGATCTACTTATTAAAATTATCAAGAAGTGTGGCCCGCCTTTGCCTCATTTTGCCACTATGTGGCCCTTGTCTGCCCAAAAGGTTGCCAACCACTAATAATAAATATCCTGAGACATTCTTCACACACGGTTATCTGATCCCAAACTAAGCAGAGCTTGTACTATGGAAACCAGATAACTGATATACTACATATACTACTTTTATTTGTAAATACATGCTTGTATAGATAACTACTGCTTTAAATGATTTATTTTAATCCCATTCTTGTTTTTTGAAAGAAAGAGATATGGTTAATTAAGTTTGCAACATACTTACCAACTGTGGCATAATTTTAAACTTAGTAGCAATGACAACAAATACAGGCAGTGTTGTTCCATCACCATTTTCAGCGTTCTTCTCTTCTGCTTCATGGCATCTCACTACCCGGAACATCCAAGACTTATCACAAAATGAAGACAGCAGTTTAGATAGAATATGACTCTGCAGCAATGATATACAGACAAATCTGCCTCCAAACTTCAATACTCTTTTAATTTCAGCGAAGTACTTATCTATCTGTCGCTGAGTTTCTTCCGAATCGTCTGGCATGAGCGCGTCTAATGTACCTTTATCCAATACTACACTAAACTCCTCATTTGCAAAGTTCATGTTCATTGCATCCATGCAAAGGAATTTCATATCTGTTCTGTGTGCATTTATAGACTTCATTTGCTTGATAACAACTTCGGAAACGTCTATATTAGTAACGTTCGTGTATCCCACATCGTATAAGTCGGCGCTTAGACTCGAATTACCGCAGCCGGTTATAAGTACGGAGTCTTTCGGTTTTATATACTTGTGCAGATGTGCACATAGTTCTAAATATTCTCCATACCTTAAAAAATTATACGGTATATTAAAAACAGTGATTTTAAAAGGTATTCGAATTCGATAAATAAAAACATAACCTACCATTCAAAAGCTTTGTTCCCCCTTTTCTTGAAGAACTTGTTCCAGTAATCTTTCTCACTAAATTCCTTATGGCTTTTCGGCAGGAGATTCATAATTATGTATCGTTATATGTTTTCAGTAGAAAAAAAGTGAGAAAAAGTAAGCCGCACGCACACGCTAAGCGAACCTTGTTTATTCTCAAATTGTCAATGTCACACTGACATTGTCATTTTGTCAATCAGGGGGTACATTCCGAAACATGCCATAATCGATCTTAGCGCTCACATCGATAATTTGCGTTCCGATACGAATATCACATCTATGGGTACATTCCGAAACATGCCTTATTCGATATTAGCGCTCACATCGATAATTTGCGTTCCGATACGAATATCACATCTATAAGAGCCGTGAACTTTCAATGATTCGGAATGCTTGTGAACGCGCTGACAGTATTTAGAACTAATACATTCGAAAAAGGGATTAAAAAATTAATCAACGCGTTGGGACTCCCTAACTTCAATTATTAGACTCCCTAACTTGAATACAGTGTATTTTTATTTGTTATTCTCACATAAAAACCTTTGACAAAACAAAAACACAACACAAGTGTCACTTTTGACATCCACGCTCACGGCGATAACGTTTGGACCATGGTCGTCGTAATCGCAATATGGCGCATGTAATGACGTCACCGATGACGTTTAGCGAGGCTTCGTTATCGCGCTAAAAGTGATTCGGTACACGTTTTAGCGCGCTCACATCGATAATTATCGATATCATCATCATTCGGAATGCAGCCTTTAAGAGTTGTGAACTGTCAATGATTCGGAATGCTTGTGAACGCGCTGACAGTATTTAGAACTAAAACATTTGAAAAAGGGATTAAAAAATTAATGATCAACGCGTTGGTACTCCCTAATTTCAATTATTAGACTCCCTAACTTGAATACAGTGTATTTTTATTTGGTATTCTCACATAAAAACCTTTGTCAAAACAAAAACACAACACAAGTGTCACTTTTGACAGCCACGCTCACGGCGATAACGTTTGGACCATGGTCGTCGTAATCGCAATATGGCGCATGTAATGACGTCACCGATGACGTTTCGCGAGGCTTCGTTATCACGCAAAAAGTGATTCGGTACGCGTTTTAGCGCGCTCACATCGGTAATTATCAATATCATTTGGTACATTCCGAAACATGCCATAATCGATCTTAGCGCTCACATCGATAATTTGCATTCCGATACGAATATCACATCTATAAGAGCCGTGAACTGTCAATGATTCGGAACGCTTGTGAACGCGCTGACAGTATTTAGAACTAAAACATTCGAAAAAGGGATTAAAAAAATAATGATCAACGCGTTGGGACTCCCTAACTTCAATTATTAGACTCCCTAACTTGAATACAGTGTATTTTTATTTGTTATTCTCACATAAAAACCTTTGTCAAAACAAAAACACAACACAAGTGTCACTTTTGACATCCACGCTCACGGCGATAACGTTCGGAGCATGGTCGTCGTAATCGCAATATGGCGCATGTAATGACGTCACCGATGACGTTTAGCGAGGCTTCGTTATCGCGCTAAAAGTGATTCGGTACACGTTTTAGCGCGCTCACATCGATAATTATCGATATCATCATCATTCGGAATGCAGCCTTTAAGAGTTGTGAACTGTCAATGATTCGGAATGCTTGTGAACGCGCTGACAGTATTTAGAACTAAAACATTTGAAAAAGGGATTAAAAAATTAATGATCAACGCGTTGGTACTCCCTAATTTCAATTATTAGACTCCCTAACTTGAATACAGTGTATTTTTATTTGGTATTCTCACATAAAAACCTTTGTCAAAACAAAAACACAACACAAGTGTCACTTTTGACAGCCACGCTCACGGCGATAACGTTTGGACCATGGTCGTCGTAATCGCAATATGGCGCATGTAATGACGTCACCGATGACGTTTCGCGAGGCTTCGTTATCACGCAAAAAGTGATTCGGTACGCGTTTTAGCGCGCTCACATCGGTAATTATCAATATCATTTGGTACATTCCGAAACATGCCATAATCGATCTTAGCGCTCACATCGATAATTTGCATTCCGATACGAATATCACATCTATAAGAGCCGTGAACTGTCAATGATTCGGAACGCTTGTGAACGCGCTGACAGTATTTAGAACTAAAACATTAGAAAAAGGGATTAAAAAAATAATGATCAACGCGTTGGGACTCCCTAACTTCAATTATTAGACTCCCTAACTTGAATACAGTGTATTTTTATTTGTTATTCTCACATAAAAACCTTTGTCAAAACAAAAACACAACACAAGTGTCACTTTTGACATCCACGCTCACGGCGATAACGTTTGGAGCATGGTCGCCGTAATCGCAATATGGCGCATGTAATGACGTCACCGATGACGTTACGCGAGGCTTCGTTATCGCGCTAAAAGTGATTCGGTACGCGTTTTAGCGCGCTCACATCGATAATTATCGATATCATCATCATTAGGCATCATGTAACTTATGAGTGATTCGTTCAGATTCACCCTCACCTTCAATGAATGAATATAATTCGTTCACATCACCAGCTCGCAATAATCGCGCGGTCGGCTGAATGAATACTTACAACATTTACTATATACAAACTCTTTCATAAGGATGTAACTACATTTCACCTCATTGAGGCTCTTTTTTTATTTATTTCTTCATTCATCGTCACCGTGCGTCGTTCACACGGACACTTTTATTATCTGGTGAGACTGGCGACTCTGGCGAGTTCTATTTATTATTAATCTGTGGTAGTTGTAGTGGTGATCAAGGAGTAAAAGTGTTCCGTGGTGGTGATTGGTGAATGTATGTGGTGAATTTCGTGCGTAAAATTGTTTTGTGATTTTGTGTGATTGTCGAGTGTTTTGGAAATTGTATTGTGTTTAAATATAATTTATTTTTTAACTGAAAACAATACACCATGGCCATCCTATAAAAATGGTGGTTAAAGACTTCCAAGCTCAAAAATCTCAGATAAAACCCAATCTGTAAAGTCCAAAAAAAAGGGAACAAAATGGAAAAGCAGAAACGCGACAAGTGGGCAGCTCTGCAGACAGTGAAATCCTTTGATTTTGGTAAGAAATTTATGTCAAATAGGTTTTATTTCACAGTTGTGGAATGTAGGGAGAAATAAACGATATTGCTTCATATAACCTTGAGTAAATTTTATAAATATATACCACGGACAGACAGGACACGTAATTACATAAAAACATTAACACAAATTTTAATTGCCTTATTCATAAATACTTTGATTATAAAAATAGGTTTTACACTTCATACAATCATAGAAATTTTTAATTCAATATTAGGTATGGAAGAAATTGTTTATTTATAGTTTCCACCTAGTAGTATCATCCATATCTGGGACAAAAAGTAGGTTATATTCCTCCATGCAGTCTCTCCATAGTGTATTATTTCAAACCCACAGTAGAATAAATTGCACTCAAAAGACCCATAACAGGGCTTCATTTAACTGAATAAATGAGTATTGAGATTACCATAATTCAGTACTGGATTAAGCAAACGTGGGGCCCCTAGCAAATTAAATATTGGGGCCCTTTATTTCCTATGGGTTTTCAAGTATAAAATGGCAATACTAATAATGCAAGACTCTATGCATTTATTTGCTATCTAAGTTACTTTTTCAAAAAATTATGATCAGACAGAGTTGGGTTGGTTTGGATATGTGGAGCTTCTTTTGTGCGGAGTAATTGCTATACTATGGTTAATCCGGCACTGCCATAATTAAGCTACCTGAATGCCACAATACCTACCTATAATATGGTTCTACCGTTGACAAATCAAGGTATCAAAATACTTGCTACTGCAATGTAATGATATGGTTAGTCATCTCAACTCACATGGCATGATGTGGCCTTTCTTTCGTGTAAGATTACTATCAATTTATATTTTACATGCGTAAATACAGATTATATATTTTGATAACAAAGGTTTTATCTATGTAAACAGATTATGTGATTCACAATATCTTGAAATAACATGACTTATCTATTAGTTATTAATTTTGAGTAGGCCATTGTTGAATGATGTCATAGGTACAATCAAAACAATAACAAGTATTGCTATCTATATGCGGGTCTACGTAACGGTCAACTTGAAGTGATGGTAGTATCTAGGAAGTATGGATTTCTGGGCAATAGTTTTATAAATAGAATGAAATGATGTGGTATGTACTGCAACCTTTTTTATGCATCCAAGTTTGTCAGTAACTGTAAAATATTGCATTTAAATTTTGTATTTTTTTTACTAAAATAATAAAGTCCTGGGACATTTACAATGGCTATCCAAATCTAAATATAAACTTTTAATAACATTTTTATGAAACAAAAATAGGGAAAACCACAGATAATTTGATATCTAAACATTTGATTCTCCACAGCATGACTGTTCAAGAAAATTCTAGTATGTTCACTGTACCGTAGAAACAGTATAATATAGACCTATACTGCTGCAATTAAGGTTCATTTTGCTATGAAAAATATAATGATGCAACAATTAACTGAATTGGCTATGTTAATATCATATAACAGTAAGTGGCCTAAATAGATGTGCCAAAACGAAGCCCTATGAATGGAACTAGTTGGAAAAATGTCTAATTATAATTGGGTAGGGGCTACCTAACCAATCTAACTAATTTATTGTAAACAGCTGCTAATTATAACTAGCACAGAATAAACAGAAGTGTCACTCCACAGTTTAGGTTCGTTCAGCCGGCGTTCCTCTCGGGTAGGTATATCAAGCGTATGGCACTGCAGTAACTAGTTAGTTTTAATAGTATTATGGTTTGAATTAAATACCAACTCAGACTGCAATACATTTTCATGACTGCTCGCTCATAGTTAAAATTTAACAGAACATAATTATTGTGTGTGAAATAGTGAGACGATATACAGTTAAGAGCCAACTATTCGCCATCTTAGTTAATAGGCAACAGAGTAAAACCCTTCATCATTTGAAAAAATGAAAATTGATAGGGTAAATTAATTTCATTTTAAATAAAAGTAACTAAATATTTATGTATTTTTAATTGTACATCAAATGAAATTCAGTAAAACTTCTTACAGTAAAAGAAATATTTAATATTATAAGCTCTGTTGTGATTTTGTTAGTTAAATATTTATTTATGCAAAAGGAACTGGTCTGATTGTATTGGTCAGGCTGTTGCTAAGCGCCCACTCCCGGCCGCTATCCCACTACTGCCCGATATGGGGACTTTTGGCTGCTGGGTTTCCCCCCTGGCCCGGTTCGCCCCTCCTTAAACAACCTGCACCTCCCAGACTCCTCCGGGAGGTCCATATTGATACCAGGCTTAGTGTGGACGTCCAGTCAACATGGAATACTGAACAACAGTGGGTCCCGACCTCAAACCATCCTCAGATCCCGACCTCCGAGTAGCCAGATTACAGGAGACGCCACGCTCCCAGTCGAAATTTATAACGAAAATTTCGTACATATTGAGTTAACTAGTCTATACTTCAAACCCGGACTAAACACATTGCATCCCTACACTTTGATTTTATAATAAAATGTAATAATTTATTTTTGCATATTTTTATCATGTTATGTATTCATATTTACTCTATAAATACGTAAAATTAATAATAAAAGAAAAGTCATGAGCGCCCTCTACTCCATACTTGAAGAACTACGGAACTTACATACCTAAGTACGGGCGTCTGTTGTTGAACAAGAACATAGAAAGAGGGCGCCAGTGAGCGCTAGAAAGTTCCAAATAACACCACCAATCTAATTCATTTTCGCTATTATATTTCAGGTCTAACAACAAACAGCCGCCATGAATCCATATTCCAACAAAGCATGCAACAAGTCGAAATCGTCAATTCTGCCACGACGACCCCAATCAGCCTTCTTGTCCAATCTTTAGTTAAACAACTATGTGCACTGCTCGAAAAAGACACCTTGAGAGCAAACCAGCTCTATAAAACTATATGTGAAAAATTGCACAGCATGCATCTTATAGACGACTCTTATTCTATGGGAGAATTCGAAGCTATGAGGAGTCAGTACCAAAGAGCATTATACCAGTTAGTCACTGTAGCTACAGGTTCAGAAGTACCCATAAACCTATCGGCTGCGTGGCCCATCATTCAGCCTGCTTGTTTAGAATGGTCCCGCTACTTGAGAGAGTTTGAAGAGTTGTATTTCATAGCTGGTGGTGGATTCGGAAGCGTTTTCAAAGCCAGACATAGATTAGATGACGTAGAGTACGCAGTAAAAAAAGTCTACATCAAATCTTCCGATGTTAATTCCATCATGAATCATTTAGCAGAAGTGAAGACAATTGCCAGCCTCAACCACCCGAATATAGTGAATTACAAAGCGGCGTGGCTAGAACCCATGATCGAATCAAACATTAAAAAAAAGAAGCGCAAATTCCAAATGGAAACAGACAGCGACGACTTTTCATTGGATTCCAATTTGATATCGTCAGCACACCCGAACATAATTACGTCGTTCAAAACTCACAATTCAAATGAGCTGAAGAAAAGTAACAGCCAATCAGACTTTGTTATTTCATTTGAGAATTCTGATAGCTTGGATGCTAAGGAGAGTTCAGATGAAGACTTTGAAGATTCTGACAGTGACGAGGACAATACTCCAGAGGAAAACGCAGTTTGCAAGTTTTACGCCAGCCATGAATTCGAGAACTGTTCTCGAGTTAATCTCAAATGGGCGACTCTTTACATACAGATGACGTTCTGTCAGCAAACATTGAAGCAATGGCTGGACGAGCGTAATAACCATATGGCAGTTACTCGCAAAAGCTCAGAAGAATTGAGTCTCCATCATAGCGACTCAAGTGACAGTGCAAGCTTAGATTCCCCTGATTCGTCATACCCTATAGCTTGGACACATATTGATCTCATAATTGACATGTTTACGCAGTTAGTCCGTGGATTGCACTACATACATTCCCGAGGGATTATACATCATGATATAAAGCCGAGTAACGTGTTCGTGGCCCAGAATGAAAGTGCCTTATTGATACAGCTGGGTGATTTTGGACTGGCGTGTCCGTTGCAGCAGTCTCACAGTGGATTGGCGCTGGGAACCCATTTGTACGCTGCACCTGAGCAATTGGATGGACAGTGTAACCCTAAGGTAACAACATTTACCCATTTACTCTAATACAAATAACGAGGAGTTAAGGGTTAGTTTGATTATAGAACTCCGAAAAAACAGTCGTTTGGTATATTTTCCAGACTTAACAATTGATAATTTTTCAATTAAATTAATTTTGTCATAGAAATGAAGAAATAAAACATTTATCCGCTGCTTGCTTTCCCCTATATCCCGCTGTCCTCTATTTTACTCTCTTAGAAGTGGATTCTCAAAAATTCCTTTCTTAGTCCTGCTACACTTTATAAGGAACACACCATTCAAAAATGTCTCTCTGGCCTTAGACTGTGTTGATATGTTAGTCTGGGATTTCGAATTTTATATTTATTTTTTTACTAGATTCCGCTCCGCGGTTTTACCCGCGTTCCCGAGGGATCTTATATTTTCCCGGGATAAAAAGTATCCTATGTGTTAATCTAGGTTATAAACTATCTGTGTTCCAAATTTCATCAAATCCATCCATACTCACAAACATTCGCATTTATAATATTAAGTAGGATTTTTAACTCCCGACGAATAACAGGGGAGTGTAAGTTTATAGTGTGTATGGATGAACCGATTATGATAAGTATTTTTCGTTTGTAAGGTGTCTTAAATTGAGATGTTGTTAGTTATGTTTAAAGAAAATCCGCTCAGTCGTTTGAAAATCATTACCTATTGTGTTCCTTATTTTTTAAAATTTATTTTCAGAGTGACATGTACAGCCTGGGGATAATACTTCTTGAGATGGTAGAACCCTTCAGTACAGACATGGAACGTGTCAAGACCATCACGGATCTCCGTAAAGGACAAATCCCGGCCCACCTATCGGCCAACTATCCTAAAATAGCCCATATAATAGGAAAACTGGTCCAAAGACGTCCATCTAAAAGGCTGGATACCAGTCAGCTGTTGGAGGAGCTGAAAAACCTATCGGAAAATAAAGACGATACGATCAGGTCTTTAAGAGAGGAATTGGCGGCAAAAGACGATGAGATTGCTAAATTAAAAATGATGCTTGCGAAATTTAATCAGCCGTGAAGTATTTTAAGTTTTTTTTTATTGATTGTGTGATTGCGTGCGAGTTAATTTAATATATGCTTTATAGGTTATGTGGTTGTATTATTTAAACAGTTGCATTTTAACGTGAATTCAAATTTTATTACGTTTTTTTCCAATAGGGTAGTTGACACTGTCGAAAATAAATGACCAAACACTAACAATGCATAAAACATCTAAAAACATCAAATATGTTGTACATTTAATGCATTTTATGATTTTTAATGACCAGTGGAACCACTAAGAATAGATGATTTGATGCTGTGAAACTATGACGTCATAGTGTAATATTTCATACAAAATTCGATATAAACGATCGTTTTGACATTTATTAAAAAGTAGCTGGTTTGATAATATGTCAGTCAACTACCCTATTGCAGCTCAGTTATAGGTCGTTAGTTTGTCAACATGTGATTTGCGACGAGAATGGTAGTATATTTACTGATTCATAATCATAACTAAAATAAATCATCAACATATTTCTCCAAGGTATATTAGTGGTAGATAGGTACGACTATTTCATGAAAACCAAACAATTTAACTCCGTTATCTCTACTCGCAATTTAGCTCCGTTATCTCTACTCGCAATTTACCTCCGTTATCTCTACTCGCAATTTACCTCCGTTATCTCTACTCGCAATTTAACTCCGTTATCTCTACTCGCAATTTAACTCCGTTATCTCTACTCGCAATTTACCTCCGTTATCTCTACTCGCAATTTACCTCCGTTATCTCTACTCGCAATTTAACTCCGTTATCTCTACTCGCAATTTAACTCCGTTATCTCTACTCGCAATTTAACTCCGTTATCTCTACTCGCAATTTAACTCCGTTATCTCTACTCGCAATTTACCTCCGTTATCTCTACCCGCAATTTACCTCCGTTATCTCTACTCGCAATTTAACTCCGTTATCTCTACTCGCAATTTAACTCCGTTATCTCTACTCGCGATTTAACTCCGTTATCTCTACTCGCAATTTAACTCCGTTATCTCTACTCGCAATTTAACTCCGTTATCTCTACTCGCAATTTAACTCCGTTATCTCTACTCGCAATTTACCTTACGCACCCCACGTAATATCATAACAGTAGTCTTAATAGTAATGCCCTTTATTGAATACAAGCTTCCGCCCGAGTTCCCGAGGTATTCTTATGTTTGCCCGGGATAAAAAGTAGCCTAAATGTTATTCCAAGGTATAATCTACCTATGTGCCAAGTTTCATCCAAATCCGTTCAGTAGTTTTTACGTGAAAGAGTAACAAACATTCATCCATACTCACAAACTTTCGCATTTAAAATATTAATAGGATGCTGATAGACCACAATGACTAAAGGTAAAAAAAAGTCATCCCAAAAAAAATTATATAGATTTTATTTACAAAAAAATAAAAAACGTAGTTATATAAATTATTTAACCTAATTCATATTTACAGTCTTAATTTTAACATGAATGAACGTGGCGTCGAATGCAAGTACAGTGATGTAAAGACATGGGGATGAAAGCTTCACTGAAGCTAATTTGAGGGGGGGGGTCTAGAGGAGTGTGTCGACAGCATGGATCACTCCGTTCGTCGCGGGAATATTGTGCGTTATTACCTGTGCGTTATTCACTTTTATACGTCCTGGAAAAAAGAGAAAAAAATATATTAGTCATATAAGTAGGCAGAGCAATATCCTAGGACATTCACACACGGCTTTCTGATCTTAAACTAAGCAGGGGCTCTATCTATCTTTGATGGTAATACTATTTCAACTGAAGGGGATGATATCTCAGTGGTAGTGCCGTCGAATGCCGTGACGAAAGTCGTGGGTTCGAATCCTACGATGAGCTAAAGCTTTCGGTGAAGGAAAATATCGTGAGGAAACCATAGCACGGTGATAGCGTATTTTGTAGTACCCTCAAGTTGAAAATCTGTCGCCAAGCGCCTACCGGTGTGTTTCGGCAATTGCACTTGAGAGCCAGTTGCCTTCTTGGCATTGTAACAGGTCGGCAACACATTGGCAATACCTCTAGTATTGCAAATGGCAATAGGCAACAGTAACCACTGTCTGCTTGTCAAATTTTTGACATAAAAAAAACTGACCAGCATTCTTCTGCAACGTTAAAGGCTTGGCTTCCTCCATGGAGTTCCTGAGCTGGTAGTACCGCATGCCAGCACTGTACAGTGTTCCGGGGACCACGTGTCGCGCCACTAGTGCTCGCGCCGCGGCTTTGTCCGAGTACCGACTTAGTTCACTCGGGGTGAGGCGAGCGAACGCCGCGTCAGTCGGCGCGAATACTGTATACGTTTTGCTTTCTGAAAATATAAAATGAAATAATAAAATATGGGACCACCTTACCTAACGGAGATATACTGAACCAAACGCAAAAATAATTATTAAAATCAGAAAAGCTATGCGTGAACAAACATATAGGTATATATAAAAAAAATACAACCGAATTGAGAAATCCTTTTTTTTTAAGCCGATTAAAAATAAAATACAGGCTGATTTGGATAATGTCAAGTAAAATGATGCATGTTGGAATAAATAAAATAAATCGCAATAAAACGACTCAACCCCATCGTGTTTGGGCTCATTAGAACAGTTGAAGACTGTGCACTAAATTCGCGTGGAGAGGGTTCCGTACATGTTTAACTAAGTTCGATAAATATTTTTAAACCTGACCCAAATTTGTTGATCGTAACTATAAAAAGCTTTTTTTTTTTTGGAAATCGTCTTTTCTAAAAATGAAACCTAGCTACATCGATTTATCGCCCTCGAAACCCCCTGCATACCAAATTTCATGAAAATTGTTGGAGCCGTTTCCGAGATTCAGATTATATATATATATCCATGAATTGCAGGTTTAAAGGTATTAGATAGACTTCTCATAGGTTTTCCTGTAATCTTTAGGTAAAGAACTATTATCTGATTTTTTTTCAAAATGTTTTGGCCCAGTAGTTTCGGATATAAGGGGGGGGGGGGGGGAATGGTCAATTTTCGCCAATTTTTCGCCTATTTTCCCGCGTCCCCGAGGATCTTATGTTTTCCCGGGATAAAAAGTATCCTATATGTTATCTAGGTTATCCAAATTTCGACGTCCCACTCAGTCTCGTTCCGTTCAAGCGGCCCGAGCTGCCATTAGTAATCCGACCGCCCCTAATTAATCGTAACTCGTACAAAATCCTCCCCCTCCCTTGGTAACGCCCTGAGCCGAGGTTCGTACCCCATTCGGGGGTGCCCTCAGGCGTTGTTACCTAAATATTAAATATTACCCGACTGAGAGCTCTCTGCGCTCGCCGATTTGTCCGATAAGGCTGTTGCAGCCATCAGGCTACCTTAAGTCCTTTAAAAAAAAACAACCAAATTTCATCCAAATCCGTTCAGTAGTTTTTGCGTCAAAGAGAAACAACCATCCATCCATCCATACTCACAAACTTTTGCATTTATAATATTAAGTAGGATTACTGGATGAACTGACCTGAGAGCGTATCCTCGAAGCCGCTAGTGTGGACAGCGTTGAGGAAAGTCGTAAACCTGCGGTCGCGGTCCGCCTGCAGCGTCTGCACCAGGTCGCCCACGGGCAGCGGGAACATCACCCGGTCCACTGAGTGAGCTATACCCTACGTGGAACAAACAACTACTGGTTATATGATATAAATAGTTGTTCCCCGCGGTTCACCCGGGGATAAAAAGTATATAACCTTCGGGGATAATGTAGCTTCCTATTAGCGAAAGATTTTTTCAAATCGGATCAGTAACTCCGGAGATTAGCGCGATCAAACAAACTCCCTGGTCTGAGTGAAGCTTTAAGTCTCGAGAATAGATCGAAAAAACCTTACGTTGTAGAACCTGATTGAGTAGGTCCCCAGGATCCAAGTTTCAAAACTTGATTTATTGGATATCAGGTCCATTTTTACTTGATTTTCACCAACCAGCTTCGTCGCAGCTCAAAATGACAACTTTTAAATAAATAAATATCTTGGGACATTCTTCACACACGGTTATCTGATCCCAAACTAAGCAGAGCTTGTGCAATGGAAACCAGATAACTGATATATGTACTACATATACCTACTACATACTTACTAGATAATTACACCCAGACAGGACAAACAGACATGTTCATGCACACAAATGTTTGTCCTGGATGGGATTCGAACCCATGACCAGCAGCGTGACAGGTGATGTCTTAACCAACTGGCTTGTCAACTTTTACTTCATTAATTTGACATTTATGATGAGTTTTTATTTAAAACGTAATAATTAACCATTAGGTTCAGATGACTGTAACTACTTTAGATTAGGGTTTGTCCTGAATGGGAATCGAACCTACGATCAGCAAAAACTGGCTCGTCAATAACTTACTTGTGGTATATGAATATCCTTTTTATCATCAAGCACTCTTGCTCCATTGATGGTGGTGACCCTGACTTCGTTCCACTCGACGTCATGCATGTCATACTGGTTGACTCTCAGTTGAGTGCCGGCCAGAGACACGCCTGTCATCTCGTCTTGTAGTGAACCGATGTCGAAAGCCCCTGGGATCACGTGGTGGAGAAGCAGCTAGGTTGTGGACAGGACAGAACTTACATAAATTCAAAAGAAAACATTGCCCTAGTGCGAGTCGGACTTGCACACGAAGATGGTATGGTATGAAAATTCGTTATATACCACAACACTGTACACACGGCCATAGATCAGCCTACACCTTTTTGTTGCAAAATAGCTCCTATTACAACCGCATAAGGTGCCGCAGTGTTTACCTTGACTTGTGGTCGTCCGTACATGTTACGAACTCGCTCCTGCATTCATTGATAACTATCAAAAGTCATAATTTACAAAGCTAATTCATTCAACATTTTTTTTTTTTTTTTCTTTTAATGGCACCTAATGCGTAGAAAAATTTCGGACGGTGATTAAAAAGTCACCGGGTATTTTCAAAATTAATGATATTACTCAATTAAAATTCTCTTGGTTTTAAACTTACCCCACTCAGCAGCCTGGGGTTGTCACGGAACTTCTCCTCAGCCCTATCAGGTCCGCCAAGCTGTACCAGCAACGTCCTAAACGCCTTGTCAGTTGGCGCGAAGATCGTATATGGTCCGGTCTCGTTCAAAATCGTATCCAATCCTGACTGTCGCAAGTACTTCGCAGTCGCAAACAGTCCATTCTCTTTCAAGATATCAACAAGGCCTGGGTTCACTTGCCTTCCAAAGTTCAGATGAGAACTACCATCTGCCACGGTTGGAGGAATCGTACTTGATCCTATTACAACAAGGTCTTTGGCACCTGAAGTTGAACGGAAAGACTGTGTTGTGACCGGCGAAAATGTTGAGCTGGGGAAAGTATTTCTTGGGGCCTGGTTAATACTGTTTCTACTGGACGTATACTCGAAGGTTGGTGTACTAGATTTGGCGACATATCGTTCAGTGCTTGTCACGCTATGAGTCGGAGTTGGCGAGAAAGGTAAGGTACTACGTGTTGATTGGACGGAACTCTTGTATGTGTTTGGTGTTTGAGTCGTGTAAGTTGGGTAAGTCGGGTTCGTTAGGCCTGTTGTGCCGCGGTTCGAAGTCGTAACAAAACTGGAGTAGCTAGAAGGTAAATGTGATGATGCAGCTTCATAATCAGCTGTCGTTTCTGTAACAGGATTTGCAGTTGTTGAGCTGAAAATGGCGTTTGATATCCTTGTTGGACCAGGCAGTTGAATCTCTCCTTTCTTTATTTTATTCAATATATTCTCTACTTCAGGGCCTTCTTCAGTCTGTTGGCCGTTTGCTTTAACTCCTTTCACTTTGAAAGATCCATCGTCTTGCTCTTCAAGGAAAACGAAGGTTACCTTCTTATTCTGAATAGCATTTGGTATCTTAGATACTTCTTCTAGTTTTCCATTTTCTGAATGTTTGATCAGTTCATAGTTAGCACCTGGTGGCAACACGCCTTTAGTAAAGTCTTCAAAAGATAAGCGACTCTCTTTTGGTTCCTCGGCCGCTTGCGCTAATTGAGCTAAATTGGAACCTTCTGCGGAGATAGCTCCTTTTGGAATTAAATTAGGATTTGTTGTCCTAATCACTTCAAACTTTTGGCCATTCAGAGAAATCTCCCGCGATGAGTAGTTCTTCTGATTAAAATCTTCTGGATTTTCGGCCAATGCTACTTTTAGCTGTTTTAGAATATCTGGTTTCTGCAGTAACTCTGCACTCTTTGCTCTTAGACTGTCATCAAAGCCTTTTGTATCACTTTCTTCGAGGAGACTCTTTATTTCATTGTACAGCTTCTGCTTTTGTTTGTCTTGGGGAGGATTTCTGGGTTTTGGTTTCGGTCTGGGTTTGTACTTTGGTGTTGGTGGAGCTGGCGTTGTGGTTGTGGTAGTGGTAGTCGTTGTGGTAGTGGTCGTTGGGTGGTCTTTCTCGTACAATTCGACAGCTTTCCTGAATAAATCCGTCTCGTGAGGTTGAATTGGTCTGCGCCTCTCTTGTGTCCTGTGATAATAATCTTCGTAATTTTCCGTAGTCGAGAATGTCGGTAAAGTCTTAGTAGCTTGCTTGCTAACGAACTCCTCGTGAAGCTTTTCAACTTTCTCCTGTTGTTTTTGTTGTTGTTTCTGAACGAACTCTTGGTGCTTCTGGATGATACGTGCCCTTTCCTGAAGCTCCTTCAATTTTTCCAAATTCTCTTTTGACTGTTGTTCCAAGAAGTCCTGGATTTGAGCCGACTGTCCGTTGGAGAAAATAGGAGCTTGGCCCAGAGATGGTTGGAATGGGAGCTGAGCATTGTTCAAGTTGAGGTTCTGTGGTCCTAGGTTCGGAGCGGGTTGGATTGTAATTGGATTTGGCTGGCTAAATATTGGTTGACTTTGTGATGACGCTACAGTGGGAAGGAAAGCTTGCTGCGTCGGCCTTTGCTGCCCTATATTCACAGTGTTCCCATGAATAGGATTTTGATTGAACGATGGCACATTTTGCGAAATTGGGATCCCATTTTGGAAAGTTGGCAGCGTAGCAGCTGGTTGATTCAGTAAGTTTTGTGTCTGTTGTGGTATTTGCCTTAAATTCTGTTGGAAATTATTTTGTAATAAAGCTGGGTTGACATTCTGGGGTTGATTGAACTGGAAGTTGTTTTGCAAAGGTAGGTTGTTTTGTAGACCGACATTATTTGGGATGTTTTGGTTGGGAATATTTTGATTCTGAATAAGCCCATTGAACTGTGGTACAAATTGCTGTTGCTGTTGCTGCTGGTTTTGGGAGTATATCTGTTGTGGGAACTGCAGAGAAGTCGGTGCTGGACTGGTTAATGGGGCATTTTGTTGCTGGAAGTTCTGGAGAGGGGAGTTCAGTCCGAATCTTGTTTGGTGCTCGTTGAAACCTTGATGACCTAGCGAAGGTTGTGCTTGTCCTTGTGTTTGTGCTTGTCTTCGCCTGTCGAAGTCATTTTCTATCTGTAAAGAACAGAAAAACATTTTTAAATATTGGTTCTTGTGTGAGTTAATGATGTTGAGAATGTTGAGTTAAACACTCATACTCAACTAAGAGATTAGTTGATATTAGATGGATGGATTGTGTGAAGGATGATACGATGATAAGAAAAGAGGCAATGCTGATATGAGGGTTAGAAGGGCTGAATGGAAGAAGAGTATATAATGCGCCGACCACAAATGATTGGGAACAGGGCAGATATTATATATTTCACATTCGACACAGCTTATTGCTATCTCTACATGCATTAGCAGAGCTTCAACTGTTTTGTTTTCAATTTCAAGTCTTTCAGCCGTACTCAGAGACGTCAAATATATTATTGACTGATTAAATTAAATCCATCTTTGTTTATTGCAAAGCTATAGAAATGGACAGGTCTAGCTAGAGATAATCAATCATTAACCTTAATTGATGACTCTGAGTGCGGCCGTTTGTCTTGATTCTTGCATTCATCTTTTATTTTTCAACTTTTTGTATAACCGACTAATAACATTACCTATATTGTCCTTAAATACAATAGTTGCTAATGTCAGCGCTAAGTTATAGAATGTCTGCGTTATTGAGTAATTTTAACTGTTTGACATACGAAACATAATAGTTACATTACATAATTGGCAATGATTGGCATTTTTTTCTGTTTATTTCTCAATGAGGAAATTGGTAATTCACTATCATCTCGTAATAGACCTCTATTGAATCTTTTTAACAAGTTGCTGATATATAAAAGATTTATTGTGACTTTGTTGCTTGTTACCTACCTAATTTTGTGTAAAACGATCTTTGGGAAGCAAACTCGGACTATGAAATTAGAAAGACGGAGCCCCGAATAACCTAAGTGAAGCCACCACTTTATTTATGTGCAATACAATACACCATTTGTGTTTCATAAATGCCAACAACATATATATTTGCCAATACTAGGTACACACGGCCACAGATCTAGCTATACCTTTTTGTTGCAAAATAGCTCCTATCACAACCGCATAAGGTGCCGCAGTGTTTACCTTGACTTGTGGCCGTCCGTACATAATCTATACATTAAAATTATTATCTCAAGATGTATGTATGTATAGATTTTCGTAGTTTTTAAACTCAAAAAACATTTTATTATGTCATTTAAAGTGTAGGTATGTCAAAAATACATTCAAGTAAAAATAATTCCACGAGATGTTTCATTTACAATCATGTTTAAACACATTTACACCACAATTTTTTTTTTTAAAAGCGATGAGCTAGGTTATCGGTGTAGGTATAGTATGTGGGCTGGTAGGGTGTAGACTTGGATAGACGACCACGCATTATTAAAGCTTCACTTTGGTAATTCGTAGAATAAACGCCGTCTTTCTTTTTCCTTGGTCTGAGGCGTAAATAAACAAAAATGGATTGAGTTACAATAACTTTTTACGTTTCATTGTCAACCAATATTAATTCAATATTTAAAGTTTATTGCGAAGTTTTCAATCTAATGCAAAATGGTTGCCTAATAAAGATTAAACATCAAAGCAAGCAAACGACAGATTGCTAAAGATATCGGCTTAGCTAGCGTAACTGTGAACAATAGTTTGTAAATTATAAAATCTTATTAGTTTTCCGCAGGCCGCACGCAATATAGCAAAAATAATTTGTCATTATTACTTAACTTCTGAACTGGGAAGTGGTTTTACTCCATAACTTTGTTGCGACAAGCTAACATAATCAATTTATGTGTTGAATTTGTTGTGGTTAAGATGTAAGTGGTATCTTGGACGAGCATTTTTAGTCAGATCAATTGGGACAGAACAAAAGAGATTGGCCGTATAAGCTTGCTAACAAATCATCGATACATAAAGATTCATGGCATTCATCAATGTTTGATACATTGATTTACACAAAAAATAGAAGGTTATAAATATCTTCCAATGCTAAGATTACGTTGTTTTGAAAACTTTGCGTAATTAAAATATTTTACTAATATAAAATAGCAGTTTTTGATGTCGTTTCAACAGCAAAAAATAAGAATATTATGAATTTTATATCGGAAAACTATAGGTATTCAAATTGCCTCTAGATTTTTCTGAGACACCAAGAATGAATTATAACGTAATTAAAATGTTCAATGTATACCTACAAATCGTGCCAACGAGTATGAAAAATTTACTCGACTTTGAATCACAGAAAAAAAAAATAGCCAAACAAAGGAGGCACAAAATGTTCAGACCGCAGTGATCAGTGACCAATTTACTATGAGCCAACTAAAATCACTCGTCAGCGTATCCTCTAAGAATAATGCATTTCAAAAAACGCATTGTTTACTTTGATAAACATGTGTAAATTGAGATTTCATTTTGCACAGACATTGTGCTAATAAATTTTCCATTTTGTTTGATAGCTTTTAAAATACAGTAGATATTCATTAATATTAATAAACATCTGCTTTCACAATATAGATTTCTATTTATCATCTATTTTGCAATATAACGAAATACAAAACACGCAGAAAGTACAAAGATGAGATTGCAACTTTAGAATAAATCAATTTCTGATTGGTAATAAGGATTTTTATTTATCATTTAATTAATAAGCACTGTAAGAAATAAGTGATTTTACTTTCTATGACTTTGGTTGTAATTACCTATATTTACAAAAAAAAAAAATATTAAATTAGTTATCTTTCCATAGTTCATATATACCTAGGCTATAGAGAGGACCTACGATAGGGTAGGAACCGGTAATGACTTTAGTTTGGACCCACATAAGTGCCCTTCTGGGGCCTAATGGCTTTGACTTTGATTTTGAATTGCCCAGGATTCTTTCTACAAATATAAATGAAAGTCAGTAGATACGAATCTGAAGATGTATGTTACTCTTTCACGCAAAAACTAATGAACGGATTTAGATGAAACTTGGTACATAGATAGTTCATATCCTGAAATAGCATATAGGCTACTTCTTGTCCTGTGAACACATATGATCGCTTGGGTATGCGGGTATTATTATAATTTAATTTCTTGATCCAAAATCCATTTCATGAAATTCCTATTTTTTTTCCGTACAGGTATTTCTTTTTTAAAAATATATAAATAGAAGGGACCTATTATGTATCGAAACCTATATTATAACGAGTTGATGCGGTGCTGAAAACTGTACCTAATCGTTTTCACTGTAGGTAATCAATTACCAATGAGAAATAAATAACTCTTACGTGTGACTATAAATTACCACAATCGCGTTTCAAGCTCCGTTTTATTTATTACTTGCTACGAATAGCTCTACGACGACAGAATCATTACTAATTACATCTACTTTTATAAAGTTTCTACGATTTTCATGTACCTATTTTTGTTTTGTATGTGGATTACGTAATTTTTTTGCGATAAATTTATGGATATAATTTTTATAGTGTCGTTTCTTGAAGTAACTGTTGTTGTGCTGCATATTCAGTTATCATAGCGCGTGAAAAACTGATTGAAAATCTTATTCATTTTGCCGAAAGATGTGAACACACTCCCTTATTCCGACCGACTCGGTTTAATTTTAATGGCGATACTGTATGTATTTTACCGTGATCGTGAACGTCTACCTCGTTCTAAATTGAAGCCTGAAATTGGGAAATACTAGCCTTTTTCCTCAATAAATTACCTATTCGGTTCGTCTCCGAATCGGGCCAGGAATTACCGATTATTTTAAGAATTACCTGGCTCTGAATTACCCAGGTTATATAGACTAGAAGAGCATTGGCTCTCGAAGTTAAGATGTCTAAAATCTGTTTATGTAGATTTTTAAAAAGAGGGTTGTAGCATTGAATAAGTAATGTAGTACTTACACGTTAGAAGGCTCCCTTATAAAACCTCTCTTTTTTATCGCATAGTTGTATCTCTTTCTGACACAGATTTTGGTAGTTGAATAATCTCAATATAACAAAACAAAGTAGATTTAGGTAGATTGCTTGATTGTAAATGATGTCGAACGAAACGAATGCATAATGCATGAAAATATCATACGCGCGGTAATTTATAATTTAATATATAATTATCGAAAGAGTAAGGAGATGACTGTATTATCATAAGGATTTGCTAGAGTAAAGTCTGTTATTTACTTTGTTAAATATTATTATTAGAGTCTACTTTATTGATTGATACTAAAATGCAAATCAAAGTCAAAGACATTTGTTCAATTTAGGCTTCAGAAGGGCACTATGATGGTCAAAAATGAAGTGACCACCGGTTCGGAACTCTGCCTTTAACTGAGAAGTTCCGGCAAGAAACTCAGCAAGGCTACATTTTTTCAAATTATTTTTTGTTAAATAATTAATTTCAATGCTAATGTATCCTGAATTTAAGCTTGTTTTGAAAAGAGTAATTTATTTAATTATTAATTATACACATGCAGCTAAAAGCTGATGAAGCGTACGCGCACTTTAGTTCGAGTCTATTATTAAAAGAGTAATTTTAGGTAATGTAATTTTAATTGTTTAATTTATTGCCTCCTCTTTTCAGCACATGCTAAACTAATCATAGCGTTTAAGGTGTATTTTTATTTGATGACTATGGTTAATTATTCTGCTCTCGCCATTGTTGCTAAATAATGTACCATCAACAAAGTTGAAGCATGATCAGTTTTGAGACCTTTTCGCTTGCAGCCAGTAATCATAGTTCGCCCTGTCCATTGTTGACAATAAAACAGTCTCTTGTAAAATCTTTTGTCTAGACTATTTACTGACAATGACAATCTGCTATTTTATGACAAGCGCATTGTCTGGTTATATTGTGTGAGACACAGGTAGCGGCTGGTCAATGTACACAAAATACACTCTTAAGGTGATCATGCTTCAACTTTGTCGATAGTACATACCTAAATATCGCTTAAAATTCTTACGAGAAGGTTTTTTTTCTGGAGCTTCAGAAAAGCGGTGAACTACAGAAAAGGGCATTACTAATCTAGCCCATAATCACTGAAAGTCTCAGGAACCATCTCTGTGTTTTTATGGAAGTCATAAAATCGATTTTTTGAATTTTAGATGCTTGAAAAATAATACCCACTGGTCTTAAATACGTCTGATAAGTCCCATTGATTGAATCGTTTTTCTGAGATTCTTGCCAGATCTTTTCTTCGACCTCACCTTCATTAATGTCTTGTCTACTCCTTCCCTAATACCGGCCATAGAAGTTCAAGTAATTTAATCACACAGGCTAGTTCAAACAGTTTTATCAGATTGGCATGAATTTTCGTATTTATATTTGATCAAACATTTTGATCGAACTGAACCAGTCCGTTTGATCAAATTGAACGTCTATGGCTGGCATAATCTAAAATGCCACATGTCCGACTTAGACACTTATTTCATCATAAAGGAGACAAAGTAAAGTATCACGCGCAAAAACAAATCACGTTAGCTCGGTATCCGTGCCGTGTTGGTCTCGGGAGGTGCGCGGGCGCAGGAATGCGCTTTCATGTCGCCGATGCGTTACGGACAAGCCGAGGCGCATCTTACGTACGAGCATCATGTAAGATGAAGAGATGATTGAATTTACCTTGTTTGCTTTTGGGTATTGTAGGGTTGTCAACGTGTAGGTATGTCATGCCATTTTAATGGTGAAGTTACATCTTTTTACCCGACTGTGACGAAGCCAAAAAAGGAGGGTTAATGTGTTTGACCTGTATGTCGATTAGATTCAAGTTGATAAATGGTTGATTATAAGAAATTTAACTAATTTTACAGATATAAATCTTGAAAGCTTGTTATGATAACATGTGAGGATGTGAAGATGTTTCGCGCAAAAACTACAGAACGGATTTTGATAAAACTTGGCACATAGATAGATCATATCCAATGGAAACATATAGGCTTTTTATTCCGGTAATGGGGGTGAAACCTCGGGGACAGCATTGCATGGAGTTGAATTGCAGTAAAATCCTCTTAAAATAAAAAAAAAGTGAAAGTTTCGCAATCTGTGCATCAGATGATATCTTCAAACAGCTGCTATAGTCTGTTAGATCAATGACCTTCGCTCATAGTCAATGCAAACGCATACTTATATCATATACAAAAATATAGATACTCACATGAAACACTCATGCAAATATATGCGAATGCGTAATGAATTTATAAGTACTTAAACTAGGTAGGTATCTCAATATGTAACTCATTTGATTTGGGAATTACGTAAGTTGTCAACAAACATAAAATAATTTAATTTTTGTACGAATAAAAGAACGCAATGCTAAACATAATTATTACCTACATGACGTTTAAGAAAATATATGATTTTTAAGTTATAAGTTTTATTTTTTGTCGAAACCGGTCTCAATACACCTTTTAGCATTTTTCGCTAGTCGCCATACTTTAGGATTTGGCTGCACTTAAAAAATTCACCTGTATATTGGCGGACTCGTAAATGGTCACAGGGTCACTTTTCAATGAGAGACAGCTTTCAAGGAGTATTGTACTAATCTTTATGAGCTACTTTTATTTGTAGGTTTTTAATTTTTATATCAATACAAATAAATAGGTACTATTGAAGTGTCTGTTTGTAACGTTAAAATATCAGCTTGTAGGTGTACCATAGTACATAAATAACAAACAATAATTAGATACAACAAACAATTTTTTTCCCGGCTAATCTCTGAGACAGCTGTACCAATTTTGACGGGATTTTAATTGGCGATAGTTTATGTTATATGGAGTATTTCAGACGACGCAAAAAAAAAACAATGTCACGAGAACGCGGGTGACACCGCTGGATCTTGCATGCCACTCGTAGGTAGTAATAGTATTATTTTGCCACTAGAGTGTAAATAATAAATCACAATAATTGCTAACGCACGTCATTATAGTATTTAAGTAGATAATACTGCAGAGAAAATGATAATAATTTACCGATATGACGTATTTTGTCTGCATGTACAGAATTCGCGAACATTAACTCTTAGCAATATGACGTGGTGTGGTAAAGGAGGAATAAGGACATTATTGTGCATTTTTTAAGTATAATATCTCGGCGTCAGCGACAGCCAAGCAATACAAAAATCAATAGTGGTGTGGTAAAGGAGGAATAAGGACATTATTGTGCATTTTTTAAGTATAATATCTCGGCGTCAGCGACAGCCAAGCAATACAAAAATCAATAGTGGTGTGGTAAAGGAGGAATAAGGACATTATTGTGCATTTTTTAAGTACAATATCTCGGCGTCAGCGACAGCCAAGCGATACGTATATCATGTTTAGGGTTCGGTGGTAACACGATTCGATACAGTGGACGTAGTGCAGACTATGAAACAACGTTATACCATCGCTTCGGAATAGTCCCGTATGAGGAGAAGAAGCGACGCAAGAAACTCCTCATGGGCCCGATAGATTTATTGTAACACAAAATCGGCGACTGACTCATCTATGTAGGTACCTACTTAGGTAGGTAAACCTAACCAGACAGATATAAGAATAAATCTAGACAATTCGTAGTCACCGAGCGGTCCGCATAAATAAAACATATCCTCGTTTGAATAATCATCGAAAGTGAACTTTCTTCGTTTTGTGGAAACCATTGTAAGAGCCATTTTGTATTCCGCGTAAGCACCCTACGGTCACTTATACATAGAAAACGGGACTTTGACTATCTGAGAATAAAGTTTAAATTTTCGTTTTTACGACGATCGAAAGTTGATATGACGATAGCTTTGCAAAAGTTGAGAATAGAAAATGTTGTAAATAATAATTGGCTAGTTGAGTTTGCTGAATAAGTGACGGAACGAAAGAGTTAGAGAGAAATTAATCATATCAATTATGATGTCAGAAAACAGTCTGTATTTGTCAATTAATTATGTGCATTGTGCATGTTACGACAAAAGTAATTAATCAAGATTACCTTACATTACTATCTTTCTTTACATAGTATAAAATGAAGTCGCTTCCTCTGTCTGTTCGCTTAGGTCTTTTAAACTACTCAACGGATTTTAATGCAGTTTTCAGCAATAGATAGAGAGTGATTCAAGAGGATTATATCGAATCCGCTCAGCCGTTTGAAAATTATCACCAATTTTCTCGTCAGTTTCGGGAGTATCATAATTTTTTTAATTTTAGTTATTATGTAACAGGTTCGAGGCCTAAGCACCTACTGCTATTTCTCTGGTATATTATTAAGTGATAATAGGTACAATGTGTTATTCAAACTATAACCTACTTACTAGCTGATCCCGCGGAAACTCATTTCTGTTGGGGATTTCATTAGTTTTATATTGTAATAAAAGTCTTCTCTAATTAAACTTGTTATAATTTTACGGACACATCTTAATTGCATATTCATCGCAGCACAGACCAGAAGAAAAAGCATAGATAAAAAATATTTTTCTTTTTTTAATCCTTAACTATCTATGGCTTGGAAGATAGGACATTGCTCCACATTCATCACTCTCCCTCAATGTTCTATCTTTCAACTCCTACATTACACAATTACACAAATACACAACTCTAAATCACCTTAAAACCAATCACTCACATAACTAAACTTTAACTTCTCAACAATACAGTTTTTATAATCAAAGAAAAAACTTGTGAGTCTTATATTATCATTATAAAAACATAACACAACTTTATGTTGCTCAATACTTACTAAAACTTATAAACTACTCACATCTTAAACTCAATTAGTATTGACACTTTTAACTAGGTAAATAAAATTAATATAGGTAACAGTGAATATCATTCAACATTAACTCTGCTCCATAACCACACAATACATTATGAAACCCTACTACTTTCCTACTAAATATAATCCCATACATTTAACTAAGTTAATAAACTGAATTTTAGGTAATGGTTTAGTTAAAATATCTGCAATTTGTTCCTTAGTTGAAACATATTTTACACATATTATACCTTCTTCCACTTTCTGCTTAATAAAGTTATACTTCACATCAAGATGCTTTACTCGTTTCTGATCTGGATTTTTAACAATTTTTATAGTGCTAGTATTATCTTCATAAATAGTAACGTTTTTAACACTAATATTTAAATCAACTAATAACTTGATAAGCCAACATGCTTCCATAGAAGCTTCACAAAGAGATACCAACTCAGCCTCAGTGGTACTTAGAGCAACAACAGGTTGCTTTCTAGATTTCCATATAATAGTATTATTATATAATTTAAATAAATAACCTGAGGTTGACCTTCTCCCTGCTGTGTCCCTAGCAAAATCTGAATCTGCATAACCAATCAAAACATTATTCATATCAGAATTACTGTTACTATAAACCAAATTATACTCCACAGTTTGTTTAATATATCTTAACAGTCTCTTCAAGGCTTTAAATAATTTTTCACATGGTTGAGACTGAAATCTACTAAGGTAACACACAGCAGTGGCAATATCCGGTCTTGACCCTATCATAGCATACATTAATGAACCAACTAAAGATCTACATTTATATTCCCAACTAAAGTCTACTTCATTACTATCAATATTTAAAATAAAATTTTGATCCATTGGTGTGTCACAACCCTTACAATCTTGCATATTATATTTCTTTAAAACTCCCAAAAGGTATTTAGATTGATTAATATGAACTTCCCCTGGTAACTTGTTTATAGAAATCCCCAAATATTTTAAATTATTACTTCCCATATCTTTCATCCTGAATTTAGTACATAAAAACTGTTTTAACATATTAATTTCCTTTAAATCTCTCCCTATAATAAGCAAATCGTCCACATACAATAATAAATACAAATCCCCTTTCATATACAAACAGTAATCATTTTGTGACCTTTTAAAACCATACTCTATAATTGTTTCATTAAATTTTTCATACCAATATTTAGGCGACTTTTTCAAACCATATAATGACTTTAATAACTTTAATGCATGACCTTCAGGTACTACTAACCCCTCGGGTGGTTTCAAATAAACATCTTCCTTAATGTCTCCGTACAAAAATGCTCCTTTTACATCCATCTGGCTAATATGTAAATCCTTGTGTACAACTATTGACAATAAAATTCTTAAAGTTTGGAGTTTCAATACAGGTGAATATGTGTCCTCTATTTTATCATGTTGTTTAAATCCACGAACTACAAGTCTTGCTTTATATATTTCTTGATCTGCAAGTTCCTTTTTAGTAAATATCCATTTACAATCAATCAATTTGTTCTTTTCCTTTATAGGTACTATTTTCCAAGTCTTACTCTCATTTATCACTTTCAACTCTTCTTTTACAGCTTTATTCCATAACCTTTCATCTTCTCTTCCTTCAATATCTTTGTAGCTTAAAGGTATATTTTCACCATTTGTCAATAGTGCATATAATGTTTCTCGATTGTCATCCTCTAAATTCATTTCATAATCTTCCTGCCACTTTGGTTTCCTTCTCTGTCGATTTTCTCTCCCTGACTTTATGCTCACTTCATTATTCGTATTTTCTTCCTTTTCAGAGATCCTTTTTTCATTTACCTTTTCCTTAATACTTTCCTCTTCATCTTCACTATAAAATTCTTCATCAGTAATTTCACTTTTCCTTTCATTGTCATTATTTACTTTTCTTGGTATATCATTGTCTGGTATGTGTACATTATTATAGCCATTATCCTTTCTTTTCCTCTCATCGAATATAACATTTCTAGCTACTACTGTCCTATTACTCTCTTCATCATACAACCTATAACCTGAAGTACTATATCCTACCATTATCATTTTCTTACTGTGATTGTCTAATTTTTGCCTTAATTGATGTGGGATATGATTGTATGCAATGCTCCCAAATGTACGCATTGATGAAACATCCGGTCTCTTTCCTGTCCACAATTCACTGGGTGTCTTATCTCTTCCCACTGTTGGGCTTCTATTTGTTACATAAGCCGAAAACAACACAGCATCACCCCAAAACCTTTTGTCCAATCCTGAATCTAATAAAATTGTCCTAGCCTTATCCATTATCGTCCTATTCATTCTTTCTGCCACACCATTCATCTCAGGATTGTAAGCAACGGTGTATTGAATCATTATACCACTCTCATCACAAAATTGTTGTAATTCTTTTGAAGTATATTCACCACCATTATCTGATCTAAGTTTAAGTAAGTTAGCATTGAAATAATTTGTAACATAATAATAATAACTTTTAAATTTATCACATACTTCAGACTTTTCTTTTAAGAGATATATCATAGTAAAATGTGTATAGTCATCAATAAATGTTAAGAAATATCTATAGCCTTCCCTTGATACAGGCGATATAGGTCCACACACATCTGTGTGTACCAATTCCAACGGTGCTTTAGCTCTATATCCTAACCGATTAAATGGTTGTCTTGCCATTTTACTTAATACACATGGTTCACACAGCGAATTCTCGTTTATTGATTCCAGTTTCTCACTTAATCCATATACTAAATTTTTATTAAAAAGCAAATTTAAATTCTTTAATCCTAAATGTCCAAAACGTCTATGCCACAGCTGCACTACCTCTTCATCATTTTTATTTGACACAAAATTACATGAATTAAAATTTGGTTCCATTTCAATAGTGTACAATGACCCTTCACTATTTCCTATCATAATTAAATCATTAAAATAATAAACTCTAACCTTACTTTGTGAAAATTCAACATGCATATTATGGTTTCCTAATTTAGATACAGACAGCAAATTTTTTCTCAGTTCCGGTACATAATATACATTTTTAATAGTACAGTTTATTGACTTTTTACCTACAAAACATTTCGCTCTTATATTACCAATACCTACTGCATTTAATACAACACCGGCCTTTGCCGCAGCAATGATCTTTGGAACTGTCAAGTCTACATACTCTGTAAATAAGTCTTTTCTATTTATTAAATGATCTGATGATCCTGAGTCTACATACCAAATTAATTTATTATTCTCTTTATTATTTGCCCGAAGCTCCTCGTTACTTCTGCCTGCCATGAATGTCATATCATTTTCTTTTTCTGCTGCAAATACATGATTATTATTTCCTCTACCTTGTCCTGTCCCTCTCCATCCATGTCCTCGTCTGTTACTTGGTCCTTGTCCTCTTCTATAATTCCATCCTTGTCCTCTTACTTGTGAAAATCCTATTCCTTGTCCTCTTGAAAATCTTTGACCTCGTCCTTGTGAAAAACCAAATCCTCTTCCTTTTGAAAATCCTTGCCCTTGTCCTCGTGAAAATCCTTGTCTATCTTCATATTCTGTACCTTGTCCTTCATTAAATCTGCTTCTACACTGGTTTTGTTTATGTCCAGGCTGATTACAATTATAACATAAGAAAGCATTACTATAGTTTTGTCCTTTATTTATATTATTATCTTTTTGCCTCTTTTCTTCTTCTCCTAATAGTCTTTCTTTTACAAAATCCAGTTTTATTTCGGTCATTGTTTCTAATGTTGTAACGACTACTTCGTATGACTTCGGCATTGACAGTAAAATGTAATTTATTTTTTCTTCGTCCGACAAGATGGCTCCCGCATCGGCCAGTTCAAAGAACATGCCCTCCATGCAGCTAAAATGTTTTGCCAATGACGTTTTTTCATTAAACATTGTTTCTCCAAGTTTTCTTCTTAAAAATAGTTTCCCTTGCGTACCTTTTTTCATGAAGTTATCTTCCAGACGTTTAACCATATTATACGCTGTATTTTCGTTTCGAATGTATTCCAAATGTGTGTCCGCCATTCCACCTATGATTATATTTTTTGCCTTCGCTTCCAACTTTTTGTTTTCGGGCCGACTTGCAAACGCGGCACTCGTAATCGCTTCCACGCATTCATATTCCGTCAATAAACTTTTTATTCTGAATATCCAAGTCGCAAACCCCGTCCCATCAAATTGTTTTATATTGTACGTTTTGCACTCCGCCATGTTGATCACGTATAATTTTCAACGCAATAATTATGTCCATCAGCATTAAACACTTTCTTTGTTTTACAACCACGCTCTGCTACCACTGTTGGGGATTTCATTAGTTTTATATTGTAATAAAAGTCTTCTCTAATTAAACTTGTTATAATTTTACGGACACATCTTAATTGCATATTCATCGCAGCACAGACCAGAAGAAAAAGCATAGATAAAAAATATTTTTCTTTTTTTAATCCTTAACTATCTATGGCTTGGAAGATAGGACATTGCTCCACATTCATCAATTTCTTCAGTTTAGGCCCTGATAAGGTTTATGAATATCGATAGTTACAATTTTTACAATACTCTGTTTATGTAGTAGAGTCTGGTGTAAAAAAATATATTATAATCATCATTATACAGCCAAGTAGTAACCATAAAGCTACACTTGCCCTGCCTTATATAACATGAACTTAAATCATCAATAAAGATATTATGGTGACATTTACAACACCATTGTCATAAAGGTTATTATGTGATACACGGCCGAATGAAACAGAAAGCTGGTCACACCGGTCGGCACCCAACATGCGCGGGAGACGGCACGTCATGTCAGTGAAAGTGTCTGATTTGACTAATGTTAACTCACCGTTAAGGTCTTCTTTATTATTTTGTCTATTGTTATTTTTATATTATGTATACTATACTAATAATAAAGCTGAAATGTTTGTTTGTTTGTTTGTACGTGCTAATATCCGGGGTTACTGGTCCGATTTGAAAAATTATGTCACCAATAGGAAGCTCGAAGGTTAAGGTTACTTTTTATCCCGGGAACGTGAGTGAAACCGCGGGGAACGGCTAGTAAGTAATAAATAGTAGAAGTACCCGAATCCGACCTACAGTAGGTACTTACAGTTAAAGCAAAACCTGATAGCAATTCCGTTTATTTTCGAAATAAAGTAAGTATTTTGCAATCAAAGTATCGATTGCATCGAATAAATAAGGAAGCAGAGTACCTAACTTACAAATATGGTGGGATCGTTATTTACGCAATCGAATAGCGTCACTCGATACCCGCATCTCGTTTGACGCAATTTTTATATGGCACTATTGCGATGCGTATTAACAAACTGAGATAAATTACGACTAGATGTCCCCCGCGGTTTCATCCGCGTTCCCGAGGTATCTCATATTTTTCCGGGATAAAAAGTAGCCTATATGTTATTCCAGGGTATGATCTATCTATATGCCAAGTTTCATCCCAATCCTTTCAGTAGTTTTTACGTGACAGAGCAACAAAGATGCAAGGGGTGAATGTGGTGCTTATAACTCTTGACACACGAGTATCATGTCATACTGTAATTAATACATTAAACTCACTGAAAACGGATTTACGAAGTAACGCTACAAATTAATTGCCATAACATCCGAATGCTGTTCCTGATTCCATTTTGTATTAGAATTTATTAATTTAATTATTTTAACCATAGTCCAAAGCAACATTTCAGTAATTACAGGAGCAAAGGCCGCTCGGGCATTGTGCAATCATAGTCGAATAAATTTGTTTGTTTGAACGCGCTAATCTCTGGATCTACCTGTCGGATTCAAAAAATTCTTACACTTATAGAAAGCTACATTATGCCCGAAGTATAGGCTACTTTCGATCCTGGGAACGTGAGTGAAACCGCAAAGAACAGCTAAGTAGTATTTTCAAAATCAAAATCAAAGCGAATGGTATCTCAATGTGGATACAAGACGAGGAAAAAAATCCTTTTTTATATAGGTACTATCAACAAAGTTGAAGCATGATCACCTTTAGGGTGTATTTTGTGACCAGCGGCTACCTGTGCCTCACACAATACAACCAAACAATGCGCTTGTCATAAAAATAGTCTAAACAAAAGATTTTACAAGAGACTATTTTAATGTCAACAATGGAGAGGGCGAACTATGATTACTGGCTGCAAGCGAAAAGGTCTGAAAACTGATCATGCTTCAACTTTGTTGATGGTACATACCACACTTACAGCTATTCCCCGCGGTTTTACCCGCGTTCTCGGGGTAAAAAATAGCCTATAACCTTCGGGGATAATGTAGCTTCGATTAGCTAGTGAAATACCTCAGATATTCTTCATAATAGACCGATGTTGACTGGTATACAGGACGGGGATAAATGGTGAGGATCAAAGCAACATAGAAACGACTATCGTCGACCGTGAAAACATAGACTTACATTACAAACCATTTCGCTTTCTACAGTCTACTCAGTGTTAAGTTCAAGGTGATTTGTATACTAATAACAATGCGTGCTCAGCCAAGATAAACTTTCGATTTATTACGCGTGAAAAATCGATACGAGCGTAATATATAAATGTAGGAAAGTTTAGAAAAAAGTCAGAATGGGATATGGTCCTGACTTAGTTTTTTACGAACTAAACTTATTTCATATCTCTTCCTAACTATAAACATAAGAAAGGGATAAAATAAATTTAGTTCTGTCAGATTAGTCAGATTGCTTTTTTTTATACTATTCCCTTTCCTATTCCATTTTGGCCTTCTTTTGACCACAATTTCAGCATGGTCACGATGGTCATAGTGACGATTTAGCTGATGGTGCTAAGCACACAGAGTCTAGAAGGGAACTGGCTCTCAAGTACAACCAGCCAGGCGGGTACTACAAACAAAGTACCCTACCACCATGCTATGGTTTCCTCATGTTTGTTTGATGTTTCTCAAGCTCATTGTAGGATTCGAATCCATGCTTGTTTCAACGTGAATCGCTACCTTTATTGCTCCGATTCGAAAAATTATTTCATTATCCCCGAAGGTTATAGGCTACTTTTTATGGGGAACAGCTAGTAGAAGATACCTATATATACTCGTATATAGACCCTTAATGAGAAGGAAACAGATGAAATTAAGCACGTTATATTATATAATGTCTGCATATTATGACACTCAATTGAAGAGAGAAAGGGCGCGAGGAAATAATTACGAAACATGTATTAAAAAAATATTATTTTGACGATCGCTAAAGCCTTGATCATTTGGTGAATTTTATTTATTGTATAATACGCTACATAAAATTATGTAGCGTATGTTTGTGATACTGTAATAAATATTTTTATGTTTTTTTTTTATTTATATAAGACTAGGGAACACAAATCTTTCAATTTATCTGCTTTTCAATACTATAACATGTATGTAGGATTTTGGCGGGAACTTGCGAAGTGACGTTGCGTTTTCATTTTATTTTCATAAAATAGTGTAGTTATTGAGTTTTTTTGAATATGGTATTTTGTCCAATAAAGATCAATACAAGTGCACCAGTGAAGTGAAATTAAATGATTACGTGTATAGTGGCTTTTCAAGTTGTCTCAAGAAGTCCATGAAAAGTTTTAGTAGAACGGCTACCGTCGTACTAAAACCTAACTAAACTGACTGACTATGACTCGAAGAAGATTTAACATGACTTGAACTTTGAAACTTGACGATTGACGAGAATTTAATACATGAAGAATATAAAAATACCTGCATTGCTCAACTTGACACTGGCAAAATACACGAAGTGTGATGCCAAAATTAAAAAACATGTATGTATTATACCTACATATAAACCTTCCTCTTGAATCACTATCCGTTGAGTAGTTTAAAAGATCTAAGCGAACAGACAGCGGAAGCGACTTCATTTTAGGTACTATGTAAAGAAAAGAGTCTATGCTATTGTTTTTTTAATACCCAATTTAAATATAGTTTTTAATTTCACAAAAAATAATAATGTACCTAGTATTGTTGCTTGTTTTTTTTAAGTATCCATTCATTAATTGTTAATTACGAGCGTATAGGTATTGTCTTGTTTTCACAGTCATATGTCAAGGATTTTAATATTATTTCATAATTCTTATGCTTTATCACGGTATTGTTTGGATAAATTACAAAATTACAGCTATATTAATTTACGCATGATGTAGAAGTCCCTTTGTACTTTTGGGCATGTGATTCTGATAGAATAAGATTATGAAATCTAAGTGGTGCTGTCTCAATGATTAATTAATATTTTTATATTCTGTGGGAATTAAATATTGATGACATTTTTGACAGCCACATCGAAAGGGTTAAATAGGTACCTACTGTCTATGATTTGTTTTATGAGTCAGAAAAAAAACATAAATTAAATCAAAATCTATAAAACTTGTAGCATGAATCTATGCACCTATTTAATTATTAATAAAATAAGCGAAAGCTACAAATAAGTTTATAAATAACAGAAATTAATTTAATTGTTAGATTTACATGGAAACGGTATTTTTACGACTATTATTTGAATAGTAAAATTTTACTTTCATTCATGACGTAGTAACCATAGAATAATTAAGATTTAATAGATATTACTATGTTAGATTAATAGGTATGTTTGATTAGCTAGAAAGAAAATGTATTTTTTTTATTTTACGTATTATTCCGTTTCCTTTATTAATTACTATAATTGGGTAGTTGACACTGTCAAAAATAAATGACCAAACACTAATCAATGCATAAAACATCTAAAAACACGTGGAAACATCAAATATGTTGTACATTTAATGCTTTTTATGATTTTTAATTACCAGTGGAACCACTACCCTAGGGTAGTTGACTGACATATCAAATCAGCAACTTTTTAATAAATGTCAAAACGATCGTTTATATGGAATTTTGTATGAAATATTACATTATGACGTCATAGTTTCACAGCATCAAATCATCTACTCTTAGTGGTTCCACTGGTAATAAAAAATCGTAAAAAGCATTAAATGTACAACATATTTGATATCTCCACGTGTTTTTAGATGTTTCATGCATTGGTTAGTGTTTGGTCATTTATTTTTGACAGTGTCAACTACCCTATTATTTATTAATACATATATCAAGATCTGATAGTAAGTCAGTTCTTACAATCATATTTATAGGTAGCACATATAGGAATTACCCACTTTGGTAAAAAAATAATCGTCAAATTATTTGCAACCACCCTTGAGCCTTTACGGCTGTATGTACCTAATAAAGAACTGACACTTGTATATAGTTAATTATAATTTAAAAAGGTGTACTGACCCTAGGTCCTGTGATGGCGCTGACTGCATGCGCCAACAATAATAACCAACAAACGGTGCCCCTCATGCTGCACTCTCAATAATTAGAGCGGCCGAGTACCATCACACACAACACAAAGTTAAGTCCTCAACCACCTTTCGCACTTATCACCAAATCCGTAACACTGACACGACACACGAATTTCAATTTCAAAAATATGTCAAAAGTTGGCGCGAGAATTCATAGACAATGAGAGCTACTTTTTAAATTTTGCGCGGTGAACGCTGCACGCGATGACAGTCTGTACGGCAATAGCGCGAGCGGTGAGATGCGTTACGTTTTACCACCCCTACTCTGTACTCCCTACTCGAAGTTTCGAAAGGATTCATAAAACAGATGTGAATCGTTTTAAAGATACTCAACTGGTAATTGTGGGATGTTAATTGAATATTGCACAAAATATACAAATAAGGAATGTTTTGTTTGAGGTCAATAGGTATTGCGGAAAAGAAAGTTGAAATAGTTCTATTGATGATAAAATTGCGACACGCTATATGGCTTATTGTCACATTAATTTCAATAAGCAGTTATAAATGTGCGCCACAGATGATATTGTTAAACAAGATGCTATAAAATTTTGTTTTACATTTTTACATCATAGTTTTAATTTTTATTAAAAATATGTCACTATCATCTGGCGTTTGAAGTGTGAAATTTGTGAGAGTAAAGAAAAACGTAGGTACTGGTAGAGTAGTATACTATTTACCTGAAAAGAGTAAAAAATAAAACTTGATGTACCTACCTACCAACTCCTATCATATTAGATAAGGATTAGGGAGATGATGTTTAATTATCTCATCAAATTACCATAACGGTGCATACCATAAACAATGAAAATTACAAAGAGATTGTTCCATTGCATCAGTTTCCGTGTTACGAACCCTTTTGTGAGTAACAGCATTCATTCCGTTAGCTTGAAATCTTATGGTAAAATCATTAATCAAGCGAGATATCTTCGCCATTTTGAAACGCCAGTAATGTACCATGAACACAATGGGCAGAAAACCTGGTGGTTGTGCCATATCTAGTGAAAAGAATAATGGTGCATGTCTCACAATGTCTAATTGGTGTATAACAATCGTTTTACACCATTTAAGACCGTTAGAATGAGTTTTGTAAGACCGGTTATCTTTGTTCATCGGTGCAGCGCTGCAGGTTGATATAAAGCGGCTATTTTCTGTGCTCTGTGCTGTATCAACTTTTTTTTAATTACCTAAGAATTTCACACACTTTGGAATTGCTTTACAAAAAGTTTCCTACCACTAAAAGAATCTGTAGACACATTTTTCAACGGGTGTTCGAATTCTTCAAGGAATACTGATGTTTTTTCTAGTTTTTCCATAATTTTAGAATGCATTCAAATATTAATTACATATTATCTGATCTTAGACCTCTTTTTGGAGAGTTCGATTGTATAGGTATGTACGAGTATTTCGCATTCCGTGTATGTAGTTGCATAAAGTAAATTCTGCGGTGACTCTAGAAGAAAGTATTTCATTTTAATGACGTAATCAATGTTTATCTCAATCGTTTCAATTAGTTTTATGTTTTTCTAATCTCTTTGATAAGGCACTTATGAACGTCAAAAGTTGTAATTGACTCTACCTACCACCGGTTCGAAATATTCTCTCAGCAAGACTTTTTAGATTACACTGTAACTCGTTTTTTTTTATTATAATAATTTTTTCATGAATGTTGTCTCACATGTGTTATTGGTGAATATAGGGTTATCCAAAACCTATGACGTGTAAGATAATAATAAAAAAAAAGATAAAAAAGAACATTATTCTGCCTATAAGCTGTTGGTGTGTCAAATCTGTACTTTTAGGTCTTAGATAGGATACTCACGAAGGGGTTGGGTTGGGTATGACGTATAATCATGCGTCAACGATTGATCGGATTTGGATGAAATTTGGCACGTAGATAAATCATACCTTGTAATAACATATAGGAACTTTTTATTCCGGGAAAACATAAAGACCCTCGAGAACTAACTTTTTAGGCTTTATATTAGTTATTTGACACATTTATTGACATTAAAAAAAATATATAAATAAAATTACATTGAATTTATTCAGTTATATCTGTAATAAAATAGTGAATTAATAATTTTATAACTAAGTGGGCCAAAATCAAATAAAATACACAAAAAAATGTGTAAGATGTCGAAAATCAAAGTTTGTTTGTCAATTATCGATTGATTGACATTGTTCTGCTGTGGGCTTAATCGATTAATCGCTGGATTAAATGCACATTAACAAACCTAACCTGCCTTTCAATACTAGCGGAAAACAGCTTTATAACAATGACCATAGAGTATGTTGGAACAGACTATTAAACTTGGTAAAAAAACAGTATTTCAGCGGATTTGGCGCTAAATATTAATCTTTAATCTGTATTAAATTATTGTGAAATTGTTATTAATAAGAGGCGATTGGGCACGTTTGCTTTAATATTTTTGTAACAAGGACCTTGCACTCTGGTCACAATTTAGATTTTATCACGGCTCATTAGCCTACAATATCTGCAAAATGTTTAATGAACTAGGTAGTAGGTAGGTCCATAAAGATAAAAAAAGATAAATCTGTTTTTTTTTAATTGTTTTTTTTTTAGCAATGTTGATAACCGATCATAATGACATTTGGAACGCACAGATACGATAGCCATGATATGGAGAAAGAAATAGGCTATATTTTATCCCGGGAACGCGTGAGACTCCTGGGAACAGCCAGTACAAAATAATTATCAAACTAACACAAATGGTGCAAGACTGATAATTTAAAAAAAAGTTTGAGAAATGACGCAAACTTTGCAACCGACAAGCGCTATTTTCCAGTTCACCCAAATGAGCTTAAAAAAAGAAAAACATTCTAAATTCAAATGTAGGTCTGATCTTACACACTTAATATAATTGAATTACAATATAAATACAAAAAATAAGACATTGGAAACAAATTGTGTCCAAATTGACGCAATCCAATATTATCTGATAATGTCTGATTTACAACGCGTTTCAATCTATTGTTAAATTACAACTTTAGACCTACATTTATTTCAAAAACACTTTCAGATATTAATTCTAAAGGAACTAGGACGGTTGTGTCAATATATATTACGAAAATATATATACCTACTTCATTGACCTACTCTATACCTACATTTATTATCATTTAAGAGTAGGCTATCTGTATGTCTCCATCCCTTACTAAACTAACGGACACAAGCGAGACAGATGAGACGTAATTTTAGTAAAAAATATGGTTTTATGTTATTTAAAAAGAAACTAAGCCTTTTAAAAAAAAATAAGAAAACTATTCCTTTTCTAATAGATTTCAGAATGTATGTTAATATTTTTCAAGTTATTTGGATGGCCCAATTAAGAGAAGAATGCATTCTTAGTTTTAAAAAGGGGCATATTTAGATCCTTTTTTCCTTTTGAGGTAAGAAACCCTGAAAATCGTTCCGATCAAAAGAGCAACCAATCATTCTCTGTTCTGAGGAAGTGGGATCATCTCCAAATGGATTAAACTACGTTGCAAAGAAGAGAAGAGTTAGACCTCAAACCACATGAATGACATAAATCTAAAAGAATATGAGAGATATGGGACTTACGGAAATAAATGGCGTCGATTGGGACGCCACGACTGCGCGCAACGGAAAAAGGATAGGCCAAAGAAGAAAGGACGATTAAAGTACGTCAATCAAGAACTTAATTCATCGGCATTGTTACCAATATTTCGTCATGACATGACACAGTTAAGATATTATGGTCAGATGTCAGATATCCGACACTATTATGCAACGGTTCGTGACAATTCGGACGAGTCATGCGCCCGCGCAGCGCACGGAGATGACATAGATCTTGAAACGGAACTTAATGTTTAGGATCCGAACATTTAAGTCGTGCCTAGTCATGTTTGTCGGCAAATATAAAAAAAACAACAGGACAAGTGCGAGTCTGACTCGCTAACCGACGGCACTTTACATTATGTGTACCAAATTTCAACTCAATCCAGTCCAATATTTTCGGACAGACAGAGAGGCTTTACAAAAAGTAAACCAATCAAAGCCAGTTTCATTCGGTATGATGTAAGGATTTTAACGATAACCCATACATCCAAATTTAAAAGATATGGTGGAATAAAGAAGCTCGCATACATACATGAACCCTGTAAACTCCTTCTTTGGGCAATCGTGTCATAAAGAGTATAAGTACTTAGTTGTAAAACAAATAAAGGTAGCATATTTCCTTATTGCATCATCACGTCCAGGACCTCACGCGAGAAGTGATCTGACTACTTAAATCTTAGTTAATTCACCACACCCAAAGATAAGATTTCATGTGAATGTAACATGAAATTGTAATTTTAACTTAAAAAGTGCATCCTTGATGGCTATCTATCCTGAATTATAAGCATCAGATTTCTGTCTTACTTTAAGTTATATCTTCTATTCTGCTGAAGAGTTTTTTTTTGTTTGAACGCGCTAATCTCTGGAGTTACTGGTCCGATTCGAAAAATTCTTTCACTAACAGGAAGCCTCATTATCCCCGAAGGTTATAGGTTACTTATTATCCCGGGAACGCAAGTGAAGCCTCAAGGAACAGCTCGGGGGAACTCATAATGATATACCTAATGGAAAATCTTCTTAAGCGCCAGACATTTTTATGGCAGGCAAGCAGAGTAGCCGCTTAAAACAACAAAGGTATAACTGGTGCCCCTGCCGATCCTGCAAAAATGATGCTTTTAATCCATCCTGTAGTGGTTCGAGCTGTGCGTTGATAGATCAGTCAGTCAGGTGAGAATTTTGCTGCCAAATGTTAGACTACTTTTAATTTAATTTTGAGTTGAAAAGTGTATCAAATTGCAGAGTCTTTCGCCGGCGCGTTTCAACAATCTTCAACCGGTATGAGATTTAAACTATGCTTAATTGCTTGCGCGTGCAGGCCTATTTGAATGCCCTGCCATGTAAGTGGGTACCATCAATTCTGTTGACCCGGCATCTAAACCTAGATCTCGACTTGCATCACTAGCCATCCGTTTATCTATTGATGTCTTTTTCTTCATAACATATAATACGATGTACTCTCATATTGACTTGTAATAGTTTTTGTGTTACGTTTGTAAATTGTACAATTATTTCGTTATTATAGTTCATTGCGTCATGAGATGACATGTCTATTATGAAATTATTGTCCTATGATTACCAAATTTTTTATATTGTATAGTAGCGTAGCTTCTGCGGTTTTCTATTCATAAAAATTTCAAAAAAGTCATGCGCCATTTGTATTCAAAATTTAAGCCCGATTCATCCAGTTGTTTGAGTATTGCGTTGATATCTCATTCAGTCAGTCATTTCCTTTTATATAATTTAGATTCGAGTTCGAATACTTTGAAGATATCAAAGATAACTCCGACAATCCCTTTCAAGTCATCTGAACTAAGTTTACAACCTGTATTTTCAACTTTATGGTCCATATAACCTGCATAACTTATAAACCGCCAAGAAACCATTAATCTTAGCCAACACATCAATTTACTCATCATTAGGTTGCATCATATAAATTGCCTTACCAACTTATAACGCTGCTGGTATCAGATGTTCATCTCGCATTATGGTTAGTGAAGTGATGTGAGGTGACTGCATTCTGCCGGTTAGCCAGTATGTTCGCTTTCTCTCATCTCAAGGTCACTGTAGAAAGTGATGAGCGATGGTCAATGATAGATCTGAATGTCACGACTAGTCTATGGTATGCGTAGAATTTCTTGTACTTCTTGAGCTTCTGTTATTTTTGTTACAGAAGCTATTCAAACTCATTTATTAAGTTTAGGCCCTAATAAGGCACTTATGAATGTCGATAGTTACAATTATTACAATAGAGTCTATTCTACAACCGGTTCGGAACACTTAAACTGAGAAGACTCTGGCTAAAAACTCACCAAAACTTCTTTCTTTTGAATTTATGTAATTACAGTATTTGTTTCAAATATTATTATTCAAATATAATAATTGCCACTTGGCCAGGAGTCAGGGGGCTGCAAGTGCAGAGAAAAGCTACTACAACCATGTATTCTTGTCTTCCACATAACGAGCCACTTTATAGTAGGCCTTGACGATTAATATCTGTTTTACATGCTCTTTGAATTTATTATAAGACTCTTATTTTACTACCTATGTTATTAGTATATGGGTTTTTTAAATAGACACGAATGCAGTTCTCGAGAAAATACTTATTGCATTAGCAGACGATGAATATATTTACCATTTTTTAAATCTTATTTTTTAGAGACTACCATAATGATTTTATTAATTATCATACTAAGATTAAATCTAATTCAAAGCTCATATTCATCATGCCAATTGGCTAATAGCTCAACCAATGCCGTTGGGCAAACTGTTTTTTTTTTAATGAATTAAATGTTTGTCAAATTGCAATTGGTTTCAGTAATATTCATGTCGAAAATGCCTAGTCTTTACATTTTGAAATCTTATTTTCCATAGTTAGGTGCTGTACAAAAGTTTCTATAAAATAAGAACTGATTTTATGTGGAAAATTAATTTGTTATGGAATAAAATGGAATAAAAAATGGATTACACATTTTTAACTTTATTATTAATAGTTTTCCGCCCCGTGGTTTTACCCGCGAACCCTTATATTTTACTAACTTAGTTCATCATTATCATGTCAGCCGAAAGACGTCCACTGCTGGACAGAGGCCTCCCCCAAGGATCTCCACGATGGATACTATTAATTGTACTGTTATGCTATTATGTTGTGGGCTACAGCGAAGGGCAACGATACATTATGGTTTAAATAAATCATTGACATGTTATTGCCGATAGCTGACAGATTTGGGTGTTATTGCGTGTTTTGTATTTTGTTATTTTAAATTATTATTTTAACTATGTTTTCGTTGTTTTTTGTAATTTTTATATTAGAGCGCTTCTCGGTGTCACTGTATGTTCGTGATGTCATAGATATAGGCCCTGACTGAAAACCAGCGCGAGGGTTGATATTTAGTTATCGATCCGAGCATTATGCTGAGTCAGGACCTATTCTTGACATCGCGCAACATTACATTATTGTTAGTTTTTTTTGTACTCTTTTTATTTAATTTTCAATTTTGTAATGTTGTGTGTTGTCATGAATAAATGTTTTTTCTTTCTTTCTTTCTTTCATTCGCGGGTGTGAGTGCAATGGACCTTCTTTACATACTTAGGTAGAAATTGTATTCTTTGTGAAACGTAGTTAATTCTTAACTCTGTCTTCTGCAACGGCTTCATAGTTATGAAATTAGGTAAGTACCTATCTATCTATACTTTTTTTTTAACCATTATCTTATAAGCAAGGTCGTCATTATCATCAGTAAAAGTTAACCACTTTTTTAACGATCTTTTCGAGTCAAAGACCTTGAAATGACAAAAAAAAGACATTGGTGTTACAAAAACATAACCACTTTTAAAAATACTTAATTTGTCTGATGTACAAATGCCGCTTTCAGGAATCCATTACCTACTCGTATGTTTGCTTCACACATATTTCTAACTTGAAAACTATTTGAATTGTTTTTTTGAAGCTGAACATTACTTATTTACACAAGCAAATTAATAGTACAAAAAAGAAAAAAATATCAAGTAGCGTTATCTTTACCTACATATTTCTGGGCCTTAAAGCGTCAGTCATCCGTTGCTGGCAGACTCTTATCGAAATAGAGAATGTTTACTGTTACGAGACTATGATTGTATGAGTGAAACAAACCGTACATTATAGGTTCAAATGTTAAAACATTAGCTAATTAATTAGAAACTAAGATTGACGTGACTGGACTATGAAATAGTAATTGTGGCAAATTTTGTAATGTACTATCTCTTGAGTTCAGTCAGGCCCGAGAACGGAGCCAGGCTTTCTAGGTTTTTACTTAACACTTGTCGTTCTATCTATACTAATAATAAAGCTGAACAGTTTGTTTGAACGCGCTAATCTCTGGAACTACTTACTAGTCGGATTTGAAAAATCATTCACTAACAGGAAGCTACATTATCCCTGAATGTGTAGGCTTTTTCTAGTCACATATATATTGAGAGAGTGCGAAGGAACTATCAATATAATTTCTCCAAATCCGTTGCTCCATTGAAACAAGACGACAGCTCCCGGCAAACTGACAGCATTGAAAATGTTATATTTTTTTCAATCAGGTTAATATGAAAGAGAGGTGACTTCGACTTATATTAGTAGTTCGTAAACAACACAATCAGCACCATTGTCTTTTGGTTTTGGTTTACCCAAGAAAGTACAGAATGGGATTCTTCAAGAAGAGTGTGAAGAGATAACGCGCGTGCAATCTAACAACGAGCATCACCATGACGCGAGGCTAGTATAGTATATTATAAGTCATCACGAAATATGTTCCACAAGTTATTGACCAACCATGGTAACAGAATACCTACACGACTTTCGAAACCGTCCATTCTCTTCACTAATTTATCGAATAGAACTAATTCTTATATATATTTAGAAAGTTATATAATTACATTTAACAGCTAATCTGCATATGTGACACAAGAGGCTTTTCCATTGATATTACCTACTTCACATTAAATTTATTAATTAGGAGTTTGCGACGGCATTACTTACGGAAAGTTTGTTTGAGATTTGAGTTGAAGACTTGCGGACAAAAGAATATAATTAGTCCGTCAGTTAGGTTATAAAAAAATATTGGATACGTATTTTTTATTTGGTTCTGAAAACATAACAACGACCGAACGAACGAAAAAATAACGAAGATACAGTGCGTTAAAATTTCACGTGACGTCACCGGTCTGCAAAAGGTGTACTAAAAAACAGTAGACCGATGACGTCACAAGCCCCCACTCCTGAACTTTGATGGGACTTATCTTTATAATTTCTTATGGATTTGATAAAATAAAAAATACGTATCCAATACTTTTTAATAATCTAACTGAAGGACTAATTAGATTTTTGTCATTATTCCTCATTACAGTTATTAGTAAGGAATACGTCCAGCCATTGGCTGAACGGAATTGGATGAAATTTGTCATAGATTGATCATAATTTGGAATAAAATATTGGATACTTTTTATCACGGAAAAACATTCAATCCTTCAAAAAACGGATAAAATCGAACAGAATCTGTGACTATAAGGGCCTTATCACACAAACAGTTGGCGAGCGTCTTCAAAACGGAGTTGCGAATACGTCGAAAACGTTGCATAATCGCCACGGGTCTGCCGCGACGTCTTCGCTGTGCGACAGCTCCGCTTTGAAGACACTCGCAAACCGCTTGTGTGATAAGGCTCTTAATATCTACCTACAATAATGATGCAACCACAGGTTAATCTTAAATGAAACATCCAATTCTCACGACCCTAGCCAAGATACGAAGCTTCTAAACATTACAAATCTGAAAGTTTAGGTACTGATTTAATCAGCCGTAAATTCTAAGTGATGGTACGCGTAACTGGTCTGTGTAAGGCAGCGTGTAAGGCGTTCGCCACGACAAACTGACAATTAGCAATTCTGTCGCAAGCTCGGACGTTTTCACTATGCGTTTGCATTAAAATGGCTATGTAGGAACAACTGCTTTACATTTCAAATGCCAAAACGTGATGATTTATTATGGAATGGGTCCTTCCATCTTATGAGAATAGTTTAAGTACCTAATATAGAGACTGGAGGACATTTTGCTTCCCTTTGGATGTGTTATTCCACCCGCTAATATTCTGTAATAGGTATTTAATTTGTTCTTCTTCTTCTTCTTCAGCCTATTCCCACCCTATGCTGAGTGTAGGCCTCTTCTAATGCACTCCATTCTACACGATCTTGGGCCTTCCTCATCCAGTCCCTTCCCACCACCTTGACGAGGTCGGCGGTCCATCTTGCGGGTTGTCTCCCAACATGTCTCCGTCCCCTTCTAGGTCTCCACTCTAGCACTTTCTTGCCCCACTTAATCTGTTCATAGGTTGACAATCAGTACGACCGCGGTTCCAATTATAGCCCCAATGTTTACCCAAGAGATTGAGTTTTGTAAAGAACCTGTGTGTAATTGTTTTACCATGCGCCGTGTCTTGAACTGTGCTGTGATATGTCAGTTTCTTCTTTTTGGCCCGCGTTACCGAGAAAAAAAAATGCCTATGTCATCTTTGGCTGTATGCAAAAATCACGTTGATCTTGCTGCGTGCAATGAAAAAAGGACAAATTCCCTACATACTCCCTATATCTATATATAAAGAAGAAACTGCGTGGCTGACTGACTCACTGATTAATCGATCAACGCACAGTTAAAACCACTGGATCGGGCTGAAATTTGGCATGTAGATAGGCTATTATGACGTAGCATCCGCTAAGAAAGGATTTTTGAAAATATAACTCCCCTAAGGGAAACCGCAGGGCGGAAAGCTAGTTTACAATATTTGTACATTTTATTTAGGACTCGACAGTCAAAATGTCACAACCAAGTCTACATATACCGTGTACATATAACGTAAAAGGTATAGCAGTTCTCAGTGAAAATCCGTCTTAGTATGTGAGTTATGTGAAAAAGAGCACGACAAGTTGATTAACAAGTACATAGATATCATCAGCATTGTATTATAGTGCTCGAGGAAGTTGATACTTCTTTAGATACCTATATACATGTTTTATAATCCAGGTAGATGGTCTATCTATGAAAGAAAATGAGAAATATGTTGATGGTTTTTTTTAGTTATTAATCAGTAAAGACCATTATTTACCATCCTTGTCGCGATTCACATGAGAAAGTTGCGTCGCGACCTATTACTGAGCTGCAATTAGCAAAAAACCTAATAAATTAAATAATAAAATTTGAATTTTGCGGCTAACCCTAAAAAAAATTACGAAGAAGATATCTAATGTCAAAATTCATGAATCATGAAAAGCGTAATAAGTAATTACAATAATATTACTTTGACATTGCATAAGATTATTTTTAGAAATAATTCTCTACCAGCGTGTAATTCTTAGAGAATCGAGACAATAAAAAAAAATACAAAAAATGCACTTGGAAGAACTTTAATCATAATGATTTAATAAGAACAAATATATTTTACCCATAAATACATATAATATACATAGTATAAGATGAATATTCATACGTAAAGGTATGACAACCACATCTAAATCTAAATTCATGAAAATCACAAACACTGTTTGATCCACTAATATACATAATTATAAATATGTATTTCACTAATCATATAGATCAAAATGTCATCATCCTATTTATAATATAATCCACAGAAAATAAGCAGTCAGCCGGCGATGTCAAATAAAAAAAAAAGGAAAACGCCTGACTCAGTACCGGCGTTAGGGTAGGGCGCGGTAGGGCGATCGTCCAGGGCGCCAGATGTAAAGGGGCGCCAGGCCCACCTTTATTTCCGGTCGCTCATAAGCGAGTCCTGCTATCTCGAGTCTAAATTAATAAATAAATTCTCAAGTCTAAAGATATAATAGCTATAATGGCTTAAAATGCCTTTTGTTAGCGGGAGAAGGGGGGGGGGTTATCACATCTCGCCCAGGGTGCTGGTAGAGCTAAAACCGGCACTGGCCTGACTGGATAAGTTGGCGACGCCCAACAGGTTAATACAGCTTTAATAGATTTCCTATTATAGTGGACAACAGTGTGACGGCATTTAAACGCTTTTGTTTCTGGGAACATATTTTGAAAATTTCATGTGGAAAAATAATGTTAACTAGCTAGCTAGCTAGCTATCAGTGACCTCCGCTGTCAGATGGCCGACGCCCAATAGGATAAAAAAATCGCACACGGCTAAAATTTCTACTTTGATTCTGTCGCGTAAATTATCGCGTAAAAGTTTGTCAGGGTGAAATTAGTTCTATGAGTATCCGCGAGAGGCGCTCTGCCAATTGCTGTAGGTAAAGAGTTGTCATACACAAACGCGATCCTAGCGTAAATTATCGTAAATTATTAACACTCAATTTTCTGATAGAGAATTCCTATTTATTTTAGATGATGACATTTTCTACATTCCACAATACACATATAATTCAATTCACAGTTTTTGGCTTGGCCTAATAATATACCTATATTAACATGACTACGTTACAAATATTTACATATACTTAGACCATTTTCTAGGAGTAACAAATTCTAAACTATACTATAAATATCTAGATTTGATAGCGAAATTTACCTTATAATATAATGTTATTTGTTTTTTAATTACGGCCTTGAATACTTTTCGATGTCCTTCATTCTTTTAAATCAGCTGTTTTAACAACTGATTTTGGGTTCTCGTTCATTCTTGACTTGCCACCAATATCCTAACATTAACTATGATAACGTTTATCCTACTACCTATAGGCGAAGATCCACGACAGAATGGATCGCAAACGGAAAATAACGAAATACTATTGGTTGCTTATCTTTTCGGCTTTGTAAGAACACGTAGCCTCATCGATATTACCTATATATGTACTACGCTCTAGATATCGCGATCCGAACACGCATTGTGTTCGAGTGAGCTGTACTGCAATCCGTACACCTTATTTCTATAGGGACGACATGTTGTTGAACGAAACGCGTAAGCGCCGTGAAATTTGCGTCGCTAACAACGTTTTGGTCGCGAGAAAACAGTCCAATATTTGGAAACATTGTTTTCATAAACGTTCTTGTATATCGGTAGAATATAAGTCAATGGCCTATCTACACATTTTCTAGTCTAGTTTTCATAACTGTTCTGAAGTATCAAGAAATTATTAAAGAAGTAACATTACCTAAATTAAACTAAAAACAATTATCTCTGACAAGACTAACTTAAATTATGGACCACAACGATTTGATATTTGAACGAAAACAACTAAACTCCACTTAAATCTAACATTGGAGCAAAATATACATTAACACCTATTACATTACAAATAACTATTTAAACCTCTGTATTGTCGGATAAATACACACATACATTAAAAAAAAACTTAACAATACAAAGGTTTACTTTAAAGCTTAATTTTTTTTGACTAGTATAATGAAATGTTACAAAAATTCGACGACATTTAATTATATGACTAGATAATATATCCGATTCAACTATTAATCTATTGTACAAAGAATTGGATTTTATAGTAAAAGGCTTTTTAATTAAAGCTTTTAACTGATATTTAAACATTTAAGTACGGTGGTAGGTATTTCTTACATTACATTTGGGAGTAAAACATTGTAATACTCTGTAAGACATATTATTGATTTTTTTTTTATTTTGTTAGCATAATATGGCACAAAACATACTTCATAAAGCAATAATATAAATAATAGCAATAGTAATAATATACTATTTCAAAAAAATAGAGCTCAAATTATTTTTATACGCTTGGTCAAAGGCGTACCCAACTTTTGGCCCAGAGCTGCTTAACTTGCAGCAGAGTTATGCACATTACTGGTATTGTATTATCCTAATCAATTTTCGGAATTCTTTTACGTCGTAAGTCACGATGTCACGGCATCCGATATCACTACGCTATCATCGCTTCACGCCATGATTCTTCACAGAATTCATATTCGCTACTCAGATTATTGCACCATCAAGTATGTGCCAAGCGGTAAGCGTTCGCTTGATTGATTCGCTTTATAGAACAGAACAGAGCCCAGATGCGTATCTTTGAACAGTTCTCGCTTGTCGGTTCTAGAACACGCTATGCTACACGGAAAGGTGCATATCAATTTTATTTCATGTCATAATTTGAAATGATGGATTTAAACTCTTTGATACTTTGTAAAGATTATTTACAGATTATTGATTGTTTTTTGTCATTGTTTTCACTGCTGCAGATAGCTGCCAAAGTTGATATTAAGAGAAACAATAATTATTCAAAATAATGAAAAACATTACAGAATGGTTTAGCTAAAATTTTACAAAAAAATGGTTTAGAGACAAACTTTAAGATAACAAGTAGGTACGTATCTACTAAATACTAATCAACAACAGTATTTAGTTAATACAATAATAAAAAATAAAAATAAACATTCGGTATTAATTACGCGAATAATTTTAGTAGCGATAACAGATTATTTGCCATAAACACTGCACGCAGCATGTCTAATATTTACTCATTATCAAGTATCAAGAATGTTAGTTACACGCTTCAACAATTATGACCTTATATTCGTTATTATATCACTCTCATGTTAATCGATTATCTATACTAACAATCGTTAAGTGTTTTTAACGCTACTATGACTCAATTAACGTAAAAATTGTCTATTATAGAGCCATTATGATATGAATGAACGTATACCATCTTGTACTATCTTTCAGTCAAGTCTATAAATTACTTTCGTTGCTAAAAAATGAGTACCTTTATAATGAGTTAATAAAGTGCATTTTCGTTTGGCATCCTTAGTAATACAAGGATACTAATAAAAAATATTATATGCCTTGTGACGTCATCGAAACTAACTCAATAAGCATGCCGTATTGGGGCCGATAGTCATCATGGCGATTGTTCTTATCGCGTCGGCGTTAAAATAATGATATCATTACGTTAACCAATCACCATTTAACTTTAGAAATAAGCTCGACACGTATTGGCTAATTCGATGACCCACTTGAGAATTGGCAAGATAAATAAAAATTAAAAGCCTCGTTAGGTTCGAAATTAAGACAGCTTTTATACAGACTTAGGTCAGATTAGCAAATTTAATACACTTTTAAGCAACGAAAATATTTCACATGGCTTCTCTGTATGGTGAACAAATACATACATGAAAAGTAATGTTCCAATCCAATAAACAGTTTTTGGTTACTTAATGTAACATAAGGTGGATGGGCCGCATTTGGATTAAAATTTTATTCCATCAATTTTAAGTGTCTATTTGAAGACATTTTGTGATTTAGTGCATGAGATTTATGTCAATTGATTATTGTACGTATTAATTATGCATTTAAAATTATTGAAATCAATAAATTTGTCCCTTATCAATAAATAACGGGTATCTAATAACTTTAAACGAGTAATTCTTGTATATAATGTATTTATTTATATTTTATTATTTATACATTCGTGTATCTCGGCCTGTACTTTTTTTTTTTTTTTTTTATTTCCGAAAGTTGACAAGCAGGCAGGCGGTCCACCTGATGGTAAGTGGTTACCGTCGCCTATCGCCATTTAGTAAAGTAACCAATATAGAGTTCTAAAATTAATGTTTAGAATTCGCAATGAATCCTAGTAATATTACAAATGCGAAAGTTTGTGAGTATGGATGTTTGTTACTCTTTCGCGTAAAAACTACTGAACGGGTTTGGATAAAATTTGGAACACAGATAGTTGACAACCTAGATTAACACATAGGATACTTATTTTCCCGGGAAAACATAAGATCCCCCGGGAACGCGGGTGAAACCGGGGGCGGAATCTAGTACATATATAAGTCTATAGCCACACCCTCATTCGTTAATCACAAAATTACGACTCATAGACGCTTGAAATTGACACAACACCATCCACTTTAACAATCTGACGTTCTTGCTAAACGCAACATTTTCAACTTCCCGTGATATGATTCAGAAGATAATTATTTATAAGAGTACATTTAGGTCAATCTGAAGCATCGAAAGTGGTTTAAACATTTCAAAACCGGCCGTTCAGACGTATTGCGCAAGAGTGCAGTACCGTTGCATTTACTTAGTAGCGCACATAAGATTTATAGATCATAATACATTTTGATCAATGTTGAGATCTGAAAATTAAGATATGGAAGATTTTGACAGCACTACAATAGCTTCATTAGTAACAAAAGGTTGCTGTAAGGCTCTCTTCGGCACAATTTTGCAACATGAAAAACTGTGTTCAGAAAAATCTATTTTTTATTATGCTGGTCAGTCACTAAGACTAATTATTTATGTAATATTTTTCGACTTTAAAAGCAATTAGCTTATTACTCGAAACAGAGACAAAAAAGAGAACGCATAATTTTCCTATTCGAGTTGTTTTCGTGAAGCATGTGCCGGGAATTAGATTTACATAAATAACGACATTCTAAGGGTTTTATTTCGTAATATCTGCAACAACTGAAGTCCAACTCTTAATTAGCATAACTAGGTATAAATTCCTACCACATTGTGTAATTTGGAATGTGAATTAAATATATTCTGGTCATTATCTATAGACGAATAACATAACTTAGTGACCTATTTTACAATTGTTTACAAAAAAAATACATCTACAAAAAAATAAGTCTTCTACTTGCATCCTAATTTTACACCCAATCAATTGAAAGTAGGAATAGTTGAAAACTCAATTTAAAGTTAGACGGAGACTTGAGAGTGATCTACCACCATCGATTGGGTAAAAAATCGGGTTGACATAAACGTGGTACCTACGCCAGACCGCCAGATCCGACCCTGACTCAGGGGTCACGTGGTCACGCGCGTCCCAACATGGCGGCCACGTCGCCTGCTGACTGCGAGTGCAGGAGGGCCCTCGTCGGCCGCGGGGGGGCCAGCCGGGACAGGGGCACCACGCCCGCGGGGGACGTTCCAAGAGGGCAACCAGTGACGAATTCGTGTCTCACTGCCTCCGTCGGTGTGATCCGGCGTTTTGGATCCCATCTGGATGAAATAAGGATGTTATTACAAGCAAGAAAACAAGAATACATGGTTGTAGTAGCTTCTCTTTGCACTTGCAGCCCCCTGGCCAAGTGACAACTGTATGAAGTTTATGTATATTTCTAACAAAAACTATAATTACATAAAATCAAAAGGAAGATCCACGAATAAATAAAGCCTTGTTGAGATTTCTAATGTATGTGGAACCGGTGGTAGAGTCTATTTTAATAATTGTAACTATCTACGTTCAAAAGTGCCTAATCAGATTCGACGCCACATCATTCGACTGAAGAAGCCATCGATCAAAAAACTAAGATAGAGAGGGACCAACTATCGTTATTTTTTGCTAAAGATTTATCCGTCTCATGTGTTAATTACCATTACCAACGTTAATATCGGCGTCTTCGATCCAATTTCTTACGCAGTAGGCATGTGTGTCTATTAACTGCATTATAGCATGCCACCGCACTAAATGCAGCTGCGGTTATAATCTTGCGCAGACTTAGGTATGTCGGAGAGTTTGAAACATTTTGAAACGGTCCGATTCGTAGAGACTGGCTAGCCTAGATTCGAGAAGGTGCCATTGGTACTTTCTGGGACCAGTTTATATGAGCAAGACGTCGGCGAATGAATGAATTGATTCCATGAATTTCCGAAATTCATAGAAGAATGTCAGTAAAATTTTTATCAAAAAATTTATTGGAATTACATAATGATCTACGTTGCTCGACTGGATTTTTAGACTGCCTTATTTTTTTTTTTTTTAACTCTTCTATAGGGTTTGTGGTGACCTACATACTTACACTTCACATAATTATTTTTTACTACGCAGTGCCGTAAATAGCCTTTTCTGCGCCTTATGCGAGCTTCTATAACTGCTTTTTTTAGATATTATAGGCTATAGCTAGAACAATGCTACGTCTACGTATACGTTAGGCCTAATTTAACAGACGTTTTTGATGATACTGTTACTGACGTATGTGTTGGAATCGAGCACTAGGGGCGCTACTGGAACTTATCAGACAGACAGAAAAACATCACGGGCTAGCTAGTATTCTAATGTATTGTTGCCCTGCCACTTCTAGCCCTTTCTAAGTCTAACAGGGTACCTAAAAATATCCAATGCAGTGACCAATAACTTATAATGCCAGTATTGGGCTCAAGGCAGTACAAACTATCACTTTTGCTCCCTAACGGGTTCTAGAACGTCTGTTATGGGACCATAAGGTTATACATTATTTATTATCCTTTATTATTATATTTTTTCTAGGCCTATTGTCTATAGACCTTGTAAAATATACTCATGTACCTAACCATTCTACAACTAGGTGCTTAGATATCTACACGGTGTGAGACTGCGCGCGCCATATTTTTTTCAGACATCTCCAACAATTATCGTCATATTTCAACCAATTTACACAAAACCTTAACAAATTATACACTTAAACCTTCCTCATGATTATGAATCATTCTCTCAATTGGTAAAAACCGCATGAAAATTCGTTCAGTCTTTTTTGAGTTTATCGCGAACAGACAGACGCGGCGAGAGGACTTTGTTTTATATAACTAGCGACGCGCCCCGGCTGCACACGGTTTTTCTGTACTATAATATGCATGCATTATACATTTAAACCTTTCTCTTGAATGACTCTATCTATTGCTGAAAACTGCATGAAAATCCGTTGCGTAGTTTAAAAGATCTAAGCGAACAGACAGCGGAAGCGACATCATTTTATACTATGTACCTACCTAATATGTAAAGATATATATATATGTAGTGATAGCATAGTGATACTGATACTTAGAAGAATATGGGTGAAGACTAAAAAAAAAAATTAGTCCGTCAGTTAGATTACCAAAAAATATTGGACACATGTTTTTTCTTTAGTTCTGAAAACAAAAAATAACGAAGATACAGTGCGTATAAATACCGCGTGACGTCACGTTTTAGTACACTTTTTACACAGAAGTGACGTCACAAACCCCCACTCCTGAACTTTCATGCGACCTATCTTTGTAAGTTTTTATTGATTTGATAAAATAAAAAATACGTATCCAATATTATTTGATAACCTAACTGACGGACTAAATAGAATTAATTATTTTTTACCCACTCATCATCCCTATTGTAAGATTGTAGTGTAAAATGCTTGGTATTTTAATTAAAATCGTCTTGTGTTTTTACAAGAGCATAAAGCTTCTTCCATGATGCCTTAGGAATAAATTGAGGCGTTTAATATGTTTTTAGGACCACTGAAAATTTATACTCGGTGATTTTATTTATACTCATTACCATAGTAAAACGGTAAAACTCACAGCAGGTGAGACGCCATGCACTCTTCCTGTGTGAATGTTATTGAATTATGCGTAAACGTCTCATTTAGGAAAGTAAAATCGATTACTATGAAAAATATAGTGCAGTATATTAAAGCTGCAGGAACACCATTGATCAAAAGGCAGTTACGAAAGAGTTCGTGTTCTATCACCGCCCGTGCTATATCCTCGCTATATTTTCCTTCATCAAAAGCTAAACGCTCATAGTAGAAGACCCCATGTTTGCCACTGCCACTGAGCTATCTTTGTTTCAAAATAAAATAATTAATATTTATCATAGTAGACCTAAATATTGTGCAAACATTTTTAGATTTAAAAATATTTTTTGTGTGTTTGGAAATATTGAATTAGGCATTAAAAATTAGTAATATAATATTAATAATATAGTATAATAATTAGTAATATAGTATGTGTAACTATTGTAAGACAGTTAACCTAAATCCATATATTATTATTAACTTTTAACATATTCGTTTTACACCACTGACACAATGACATTTTTGTTTACACAATATGATGGGCCATTTAAAATTAATAAACGAGACGAAACGGCAATTATTTTGTAAAAAAAAATGTTTATTCAAAAGCGGCATTAATAAGTAAATAATAAAAACAATCGAGGTAGGTACTCGATACTCGAGGGGTAACAAAATTTTGGACTTGGCTTGCAAATTTCAGATCAATTGAACACCGGGAAGTGGGTTAAAATTGCCTTGTGAATTTCGACCAAAAACATACTAACATGTGAAGTTGAATAAAAGTTGTCTCACTTGCGTTCCCGGAATAAAAGGTACCTTTGAGGAGAATGCAGCTTCCTATTAGTGAAATAATTTTTCTAATCGGACCAGTAATTCTGGTTATTAGCGCGTTTACCTAAACAAACAAACTCTTCAGCTTTATTATTAGTATATAGATGGTATTAAAACACAGACCGTACCAGCAGCATGTATGAATTCGACAATTTCTAGTCAAGAAGGGCTATCTTTACTTGCTTCAAAACATCTCAAGTACAAGACAGTTACTAGGTACAGAGAAAAAACTGCTTTCTGCAGACCTATCGGTCTATTTGATTATTAATATAGACCTAACATAACATGCAATGACAAACTTTCCCTTAAAGGTAGTAAGCATTATCCGACACTATTAGAACCCGTGTGGAATGCAAATCTAATCTGTTATCTCATCAAGGCAGAAGTAGGCACGCACTGCGTCGCGCGCGCATCATTACATTACATAAACGCGATTTCAATTAACTTAACTCGGTTTGTAGATACGACGTTGTTATGTAGGCATAAATACAGGTGGACAAGATTTTCTTTTCGTTTCAGTCATAGATGATAGAAGTTTATGTGATTTTAAGAGGAAGAAAAAGAGATGGATGAATTTGTGTGAATTTAAACGAGTGTACAGGTAAAAGAGCCAAATGATTGGCAACAGGGTAAAAATAAGACTTTTCTTGTTATCAAACTACTCCTTAGGGGTTGAATTTTCTAAAATCCTTTCTGAGCTGATGCCTACGTCATACTAACTATCTGTATGCCAAATTTCAGCCCGATCCGTCCAGTGGTTTGAGCTGTGCGTTGATAGATCAGTCAGTCAGTCAATCAGACACGCTTTCCTTTTTATATATTTTGTTAACCAACCTTTTAGCTGCTCTTCGCCAACATTGAGTTCTCGTTAAATAACCATTAAAAGCATACGAGTATACCTATTTGATTAACATATATTTCAAATCAACCTTAGGATAAAATAAAAGCTTAAAAAAAAGATCAAATAGCACATCTGCAGTATTATGTATTCTTTTATACGCCAACTGCTGTTGGTCGCCGCATTGCATCACCTTTATGTAACCTTTCACTGGATGCCGCAGCGTCGCGTCGCGTCGTCGTCGCCTGCGTACACGCAGATGACTTGGAAACTATCTCTGGCGGTTTGTCATTTAATGGAAAACAATCGAAACATTTTATTGCAATTGAAATGATTATGTATTTGGCCAAAATAACATAATAATTGGACATTGATACTAAATGACTTGCTTACATGGATGATACGATGGTAATTTCGTATACAGTACAAAAACCATGAATTTGCCAATATGTGTCGGCATACCTACTACTAAAATTACAAATTAGAGTGCCATTACGATGGTGGTGACAATGAAACCATTTTTATTAACTAGTCTTCTTCTTTAATCGTCTCTTTGGTTTTAACTATGTATAGGCCTGTGTTTGACCACAATCTCACTATAATCAGTGATGATGTGGCTGATGGTGGTAAGCACACAAAGCCTAGAAGGGAACTGGCCCTCAAGTGAAGCTGTCGGAACACACCGGAAGGTGCCTGGCGATAGATTTTCAACTTGAGGGTAGCCAGGCAGGTAGTTTATCTTTACTTTTAAAAAGGCCCACAGAAAACTGATCTTGTAGACTCATTTCTTTATTTTGCTGAGCAGTTAGATGCTAAGGTATTTTCCGAGACCAAATCGTGTTTGTTTATACCTCCAACCTGATACTTTCACCCTTTACCTACTTTTGGCGCTGATCGTGAAACCTGTTCGAGTCACGATTCGATTGGTCGCTCTCGTAATGGGGAGAGGCCAAATATAGACTGAACGTGTACAGGTTCAATAAACTCACGTAGGCCTTTTAGCCCCATTAGACTAGAATCAGCTGCAGATATATTGCTTTATGTATTTTTATTTAGTGTTTTATGCAGTAATGACGTCTGGTGAAAAAATCTACTGCTAAATGACCTACTTCAACTGAAAAATATAGTGGGTCTAGTTTTTATATCTCCTCAAACTCAAACCTCATTTATTCAGTTTAGGCCCTGATAAGGCACTTATGAATGTAGATAGTAGAACAATTGTTACAATAGACTCTACTACTTAAAGTACTAATCTTAAGCCGTTTGATTTCCGAATAAAATAAATCAAACCACAAGTTTTGGATCTGAAACAGCGTTTCCCACGACAATCCATTCCATAATCACGTGCAAATTTGATGCTATAATACAATTATCCATCAACCTTTATATTTATATTTCACCTGCAGTATTTTTACTGAGACTATGGGACCAGCTCAGGAAACCAGATAATTAATATACTATATTTATTACTTCCAGACTCAGAATAAATAGACATACAACAATGCTTGTTCTGGGTAGAAATCCCTCGACCTGAAGCGAAACAGTCAAGGTAGGATACCTTCATGTCCGGCGCGTCTACTCAACTACTCACAAAAACGAACTAGGTACACGTGTTATACATAGATGACCATCGCATTACGTATAATTTCCGATAAAAACATCCGCAAAATATTCCAATAGTTTCACATATCACCTCAACACGTTTCGTAGGTATCAAGAAGCCCTACCTGTACTTTCACCTGACTCTCACAGTCGTAAGGTCATACGGTGTCTGAGAGATGAGACTTGGTGTCGTGAGTGTCGTGGCGCTGCCCCGAGGAATGTCAGACGATAATGACTATGATTGCTTTGTGATGTACGTGCTTATGATTGTTAGAATATGAGAAAGCTTTAAATGATCCACAAAAAAATTTAAGCCTTGCTAAGTTTCTTGCCGGAGTCTTCTCAGTTCAAGTGTATGTGAAACCGGTGGTAGAGTCTATTGTAATGATTGTAACTATCGACGTTCGTAAGTGCCTTATCAGGGCCTAAACTGAATAAATGAGTTTTTGAATGTTCTTCAAGCGATCGAGATTTAAAGGACATGTACTATCTCTATCAAGACGTAGAAGACGTCTACAGTATGTTGTTTCAAGTGGGTAACTCCTGTGATATGTGGAGGTCTATAAAGACATTGTTTTCAATCTACAGCTTCATGTTAATCGATAGTTTCATTAAATTATTTATCTCATTTGATAGTTCACTAGCTGGCCCGACATCACTAGCCTGGCAAACGTTGTCTTTTCCCGAGATTAAAAAAAACTGGGACCAATCTACCCACACACACCTACATACACTTACCTAGATGGTACCTACCCCTACCAATCCGTACCTACCTATATTTTCATAGTTCTTCTGTTATTCTCAAATTAGACGAATACAATAAATGAGAGATCATCAAAATAGGTTCATCTTTTCTTGAGTTTTGAGTATTGAGTTATAAATAGTGTATATGTTAACGGAAAAGTATCTAATCCGTCATTGTATACATTTCCTAAGAAATCCATACATTTCCTAAATATATATCGGAGTATTACATTCTGCGGTATTTGGGGGTTGTAAGTGAAATTTTATTTTTGTGCGAATACTTTCAAATTTATGCAAAATAAAAAAAATAACCCCAACCTATTTTTTTCAATAGAATTTATATATTTCCTAGTATCATTATTGAAATAAAATTTCCTAGGAGAAATACACAGGAATTGTGTACAATTCCTATGTTTCATACATTTCCGGTGACATATATAAGTGTAATAGCCCGACTTTGTTTTATTTATAGTACCTATAGATATGGACGAAGTTGAGTTTTATATCGAGAAATGAAAAAGTAAGAACGAAGACGAGTCTATAGTAATTGACCAAATACAAAAAGACAAATACTTCAGAACACTTTTACTAACTAGCAAAATGAACAACAATAATCTGATTGAAAAGAATTTTCCACACGACTCGCGTATTAAAAACGGGCATTATATTAAAAACACGAACTAAACGATTAAGTCTATCATTCATTGATGCAACAACAATGGATGAGTCACCTCCGGCTTCCTATTCCGCGTCTCGCACTTGACATAATGGCAACAAAAAGGTGTGAACTTGAAGAGAAAGTCATGGTTTTATTGCTACCTTCACGGCAAATTTACTAAACAATGTCCTTTGTTTAATTTGCACGCGATTTATTCATACTTCGCCTCTAATACTCAAGTTATAGAAACTAAATTTGGAAAATATATTAATGATCCAACTGCAGATATATATTTGTAAAGCAATGGTGTATTTGCAGTTGTAAATGTTGATATTCGAAGCAAAATAAGAAGTGGTTTTTGTTTACGGACGGTAAAACTATTTGGTAGAATAAATAACTAATATTGGGGCTTTGCAAGTTATTGGAGCATGTGTAAACATTATGACGACAGACAAGATTGAAATTATAATTTTCAATTTCTAGTGAAACATTGTCCCATCAAGCTGTCCCTCGTGCTTTCTTATTATGTTTTTTTCGTGGATGGAACAACAGACCGCTGGCCCTTTAATTACAGTTATATACAGTTCAATTGTTAAATTCGATGCCAAATATATGACCATCCATTCTGCTTCCTGCGCAAGGCGTCGCCGTATAGGTGATTTCTAATTTTATATAACAACTCGTTATTATCTGTGTGTTTGTAGAAAGTATAGAAAAGACTTGTTTCTTTTGGAAGCGGTCGGTTCGAGTTTGTAAGTGTTAGAATATATCTTATACGACTATATTTTATTAATTTGTAATATTAAGCTTCAGATAATCAATTTGCAGTGTCTGTATTATGTAATTAGTAATTAGAGTAATATAATATATGAATATTTTCAAAATCTAAGTATGGTTTTTTAAGTTGAGCAACTTTTGGGACCATTACTTATAATCATTTCTTTTCTTTTTTCATATATTTTGATCGAGTTTTGTGAATATAGCGTTAGTCCCATTCCTAATAAAAATTGTTCAACATGATGAATCGAACATAAGTTTCGGTAAATATGCCATATCAAAGTATCCACTTAGTATATTTATCAAACCTCATTTCGGAATGATTACATATACACTTGATTTTTAGAATGACTGGCAATATTGAAAATATTAGCATGAAGAGAATACATGTGTAAATGGTGTTAATTAAGAGAGACACAAGAGACATTTGAACGAGCAAAATCGACTTGTGGGCTACTTTTCACTTATTGCGAAACCATTATTTATTTAAATGAGAAAATTCTTCAGAACCTCCAAAACATTGCATTATTTTAAGTCTACATAAAGGTTTTTTAATTTTAAATCCCATTATCATTTATTTTCTAATTAGAAAATGTACGGCTAAACACCAATGATAAAAAATGTCTTGTGCCATTTTAAAATCTACACCAATAGAATCACAAGCAGGTAATAGTATTAATGTTAATATCAGCCGGTGTGGCAGAAAGGTTCTCGTATGGTAACCATGAACCGAAAGTCGTAGCGTGGGTTAGCTCCTAATAGTTTACCGACGACCTTGTGAGGGCCGCGGGAAACTGCTGGATGCGTGTAGCACAAGACCGGCCATCGTAGAGATCCTTGGGGAACCTTTGTACAGTGAACGTCTGCTTCTTGTTAGTCTTTTGACCTAAAACAATAGAGCTATTGCACCGACGTCAGTCGAATCAAAGATTGTTGATGTTACAGGCCCACATGCATAATTACGCATGTATGTATGTCAGTACTGAATGGCCCGTCCGGGTATAGTTCACACGGTTAGATAACCTGTTCATCACTGCCTTCCCATCACGCGTAACGTCTAATAACCGTGCAAACACAATTAGCATTGTTTTAAAGAGGCGGATAGTTTCGGTCGAGCATTCGATACGAATTCTTTCTTCATTTTGCTGATGGTAGTTTAAATTATGAGTCTTCAAAAGATGAACTGTTTCTATATTGCCATAACTAGCTGTATCTCGCGGAGTAAAAAGTATCTTAGGTTCGTCTCTATGTATATCATAGGCGATCTGCATATCAAATTTCATCGCGATCGGTTCTGAGATTTAGCCGTGAAAAGTTAATAGAGATATTTTCGCATTTAAATTAAAAGCATAGGAATTAGAATCGCCTAGATCATCTGCTTGCCTTGACATTAAAACTGATGGGTTCACATAGTCATATGATGGTCTAATTGAATTGAGAACGATTGAAGTGACATTCTTTTGATGATGTAACAATATAAGATAATATGTGTTCATCCGAACCTCATGCAAAGTTATAAACCTGTCTTAGTTACGTCATTACTCATTTTATTAGTAGCAACAACTGACCCAATGAAAATTAACATAAATTATAATATAAGGCCGCCTTTTTAAGCCTGTTAGTTTCCTGCCATTTATGGTTATAAGATTGGCTTTAACGGAAATCAAGAAAAATGACTAAAGCTATTCCTGCGAGTAAAATTACATCGAGTTGGTGAAATCAAAACGACAAAAAGACCAGTCTTGAGACGCGTTAAACAAAACCCCTCATTCATAAGTAATTTGATGTAATAACTGCAGATAACTCTGTTGTTTCCGCATTAAACATTTATTGTTGACGTAAAACCTTATTTAGCAATTAAAACTGACTAACAAGTAGTATTTTGGGATTACTACTGTGTTTATATGTATGTAGCAAGCAACCATGTTGAAGCGTTTGCATATATTTATATAACAGGGCCTTATCATGTGTGCAATTTGTGATTGTAAAACGTAGCTTGTGAAAGAGAAAAACGAGTATCAAAGAGAATACTATCGTTAGCCTCAACTATAGAATGATAAATCACAACATATGGTTACTTCTGTTGTGTACTACATCTATAGTTTTTTTAGCATCTTAAACCGAAGTTTGATCTACTTCTTAGTTCTTGCCACTATTATGTGTGTAAAATTTTATAAATCTCTTTTTAAAATCTATGTTGTATGTTTACTTGTACCTTCTCCCGTCTTAAGATGATCTCATTTAAGTACATTTATGTTCTTTCTTTAATAATTAACAAAAACCACTATTCACTTCGACGACATCTGATGGTAAGTGGCCACCATCACCTATGAACGCTAGCAATACCAGACTTATTGCCAATATGCTACTGACCTTTACGAAGGCAACTGCTGCAATGTTATTACTATTTTTACGGACTGCAAGAATAACTTCTAAGTCAAATTCAGCTGGAACTCTAAAAAAAAGTATGTATAGACAACTCACTCTAGACATCTGTGCAGGAAGTGTAGGAAGGCGGGGTCATCTGCGCGTACGGCGGCGGCGAGGGTGCGCGACCCAGCGCGACGCTTGCGACCCTTCGAGTTGGTCACACTGCGCGGGGACCCCTTCGAGTCTGACCATTACAAAGACAAGGTTAATTATTCAATTGAGGATGTCAAAGATGCAATACATAGACTGTAAACTAAATATATAAAGGAAAGCGTGACTGATTGAATGACAATGATCAAATCAATCAAACCACTAGACGGATCGGGCTGAAATTTGACAGATAGCTATGACTTAAACATACGCTCAGAAAGGATTTTTGAAAACTCAATTGCTAAGGGGTTAAAATAAGGGATCGCGGATGAAACCGCGGGGCGGAAAGCAAAAGTACCTATAAGTATTGACTGTATGTAGGTAGTATTTGAATAGTCAAATTTGTTAAAGAACTAGTTAGGTAACATCTTGAACCATCAAGCAATAACATAATAATAGATTGGATACAAAAGGGTAATTAAAGGTGGACAAATATGGTAAATAACTACAGTATCGGTAAACGTTACCTCATTTCTAAGCAATCGCGCATTAATTAATAGTTTATGCAGCTATTTCCATACAGTTCGTAAATATTTAAAAGGTTTTTTTTTCTTCTGGCTGAATCATCTGTATGTATTAAATCTATCTATTGGGCAAACGAAATTATAGTTATTCTACGTAGAGGTAATAGTATTGTTAAAAGCCTTTGACAAATAAAACCAATCGTCAACTCACCAAAGAACAATCGTTTCCTAGTGGCGTGTAATAACAGATCAGGTGGCGGTGGGCCGAGTAACTCCATGATGCACGCGAGCTGTTCCGCCTCGTTCTCCCCCGGGAACAGCGGGTAGCCCGTGTGGAGTTCCGCTAGGATGCAACCTGAGACCGCAAACATTTGTACTTCATGTTTTGGAACTTATTTCTTATTGATGGTATGACATTACGATTATAAATTAGTAGTTTCTATAATAAAATAGTGAAATCTTTTTAAAAAGCTACCTACCTGTTAATAACTACTATAAAACCGACATTGTGAAAATCAAATTAAATAATCAACATAAATGATTATGTAGGATTATGCATTATGTTTATCTGATAAATATTTATGATATACAAACTGAATGTTATAAATATTTAAATTAATATAATAATTAAGACTGATTTAAACATATTATTATGCTTTTTTATACATAAGTGGTTTTCAGATTATTCAAATCAAAGCAGTTAAAAAGCCTCTGGAAATCCATTCTAAACCTAAAATAATCTAGTCGTTCGACTATTTCATCAATCAACATCAGAGAAAGACGCCTCTACAAAGTATATAAACATTGACAACGTCTCAATAAAACGTTACAACCTAACAAGTCGCATCAATCATGTACCTGTTGCGTAAAAACAAGATTCTTTTTACGTGTTCCGATAGGTATTTGCCGTGCGAACGTTAGGTCACCTTTCTCCTTGCTTTCTACGAACTCATTATAGTTATGTAACATATAGCATCACCCGATGGGTTGACGTTATAACGTCTCTACTCCCAATTGTTTTGTCTTTTACCGTTAATATGAATGAAAGAGAGACGTGAGACAAGTAATCGATGCTCATTCATAAGACTGCAATTTTCATGTCACGGTTTGACCGTGGGTTGAGATAAATGAAGCGTGTGCCGAATTTGTAAAAGATTATGAGAATATTGTTCGCAATGTTATTTGAATGACGCTATTGTAACATTGCGATGGTAATTATGACGACATAACCTAGTTAACTGTAGTAATGATTATAATATTATCAGTTAGAGTAGCGCTGCTTGTTTTTAAGTTCAGTAAAGAACTGATACTGACTAACAAGGTATTTTCGGACGTAGGCATTCAAGCATACGGCCTGCTTGGTGGTAAACAATTACCGAACGTAGCTGTATTTCCTTTAGCTTTTAAATTTGAAAAAAAGAACAATATCTGAAATTAATATAATTTTCCTTTTTTTAGCTTAAAATAAGGTCCTGTTGATTCTATGTATGATTTGATGAATATCTTTAGGGTTTCTAGAATGAAGGATTCGTTTTGTCCTAAAGAAAATTTAACACTAAAATTAGGTTTTAAATTTCAATAAATATTGATTTACCAATAGCTTTTCAGTAATGGAAAATATCGTTTGATATTTTTAAAGGCATGTGAAACTCCTTATCGTAAGGAGACGCTTGTGCTTTTTCTATATATAGGCTATTTTTTTTAAGTATGTATAGGCTTATGTTTGACCACAATTTCACTGTGGTCAGTGACCATATAGCTGATGGCGGTAAGCACACAAAACCTAGAAGTGAACAGGCGCTCAAATGCAGCTGTCGAAATAAACCGGTAGATGCTTGGCGACAGATTTTCAACTTGAGGGTAGTAGTCCGCCAGCTACAAAGTACTCTAGCACGTGCTATGGTTTCCTCACGATGTTTTCCTTCGAAAGCTGGAACTCATTGTAGGATCGTCATCACTACCACTGAGATCATCATCTCCCTGCCCTATTCCCAATTATTAGTGGTCGGCGCAATACCTATATATACTGTTCTTCCATTCAGCCCTTCTTTTTTTTTTTTATACTACTTAGGTAGCAAGCAAGCATACGGCCCACCTGATGGTAAGTGGTTACCGTCGCCTATCGCCATTGGCAATACCAAAGATATTGCCAATGTGTTGCTAGACCTGTTACAATGCCGAGAAGGCAAATTGGCTCTCAAGTGCAATTGCCGGAACACACCGGTAGGTGCTTGGCGACAAATTTTCAACTTGAGGGTAGTAGTCAGCCTGCTACAAAGTACTCTAGCACGTGCTATGGTTTCCTCACGATGTTTTCCTTCGAAAGCTGGAACTCATTGTAGGATCGTCATCACTACCACTGAGATCATCTCTCTGCCCTATTCCCAATTATTAGTGGTCGGCGCAATACCTGTATATATATACTGTTCTTCCAATCAGCCCTTTTTTTTTTTTTTTTTTTATACTACTTAAGTAGCAAGCAAGCATACGGCCCACCTGATGGTAAGTGGTTACCGTCGCCTATCGCAATACCAAAGATATTGCCAATGTGTTGCTAGACCTGTTACAATGCCGAGAAGGCAAATTGGCTCTCAAGTGCAATTGCCGGAACACACCGGTAGGTGCTTGGCGACAATTTTTCAATTTGAGGGTGGTAGCCAGCTAGGCGGGTACTACAAAGTACCCTACCACCGTGCTATGGTTTCCTCACGATGTTTTCCTTCACCGAAAGCTCTAGCTCATTGTAGGATTCGAACCCACGACCTTCGTCGCGGCATCCGACGTCACTACCACTGAGCTATCATTGCTTTTAAATCCTCCTTCTATCCGTCATATCGGCATTCACTCCTTTCTTATTTTTCTTGCTTGTTGCCAATGTTGCCATAGATTAGTAGATTTAAAATTATATTCTCTTTGATACTACGTATTTTATTACCACAGACAATTAAGATTGTCCACAGACAGTGTATTCAATGGTTGAAAGTTAGGATGATCAACTGTGGTCTTTCTTTATTTGTAGGTTTGGGGAACAAATCAGGCAATGGCTCAGATCCCTAGTCTTGTATTTATGATTGTACCTATTTGTTTTTCTTGTTTTATTATATAAAAAAATATGATATGATTGTATCTTTTGTGCTGTATGCGTGTGGCGCGCAAAAAATAAAAACTTTTTCTTTCTTTCTTTCTTTCTTTCTTTCTCACTCATATCATCTTTCACTGAGATAATGATGATAAATACTTATGTACTTACCTATACTCCACATGTCAATGGGAGTCCCGTACTGCAGGCCTAGGATCACCTCGGGGCTCCTGTAGAACCGCGACTGTATGTAAGTATACACCCGGGCATGAGTGTAGCATGAACTGCCGAAGTCTATCACCTTGATGGAGGAGCTGCCTCGAGCCTTCAAGAGGATGTTTTCCTGAAAGATTAATGTTAAATTAAACGAACTGTTCGTGCCCGGGTGAAAAACATGGAGGTAACATTTTTTTTTTACAAAAATACCATCAAAAGTGCTACTTTGCCGGTGAAATAAAATCCCTACCGTGTACTCTATCCATTCTCTCAATAATAGGGATGATGACTGGGTAAAAAAAAAAAATTCTGTCAAGTCCGTCAGTTAGGTTATCAAAAAATAATGGATATGTATTTTTTTATTTTATCAAATCAATAGAGCATTACAAAGTCGCATCAAAGTTCAGGAGTGGGGGCTTGTGACGTCATCTCTCTGTAAAAAGACGTGACGTCATGCGGAATTTTAACGCACTGTATCTTCGTTATTTTTTGTTTTCGGAGCTAAACAAAAAATATGTAAGTCCGTCAGTTATGTAATCTAACTGACGGACTAATTAGATTCTTTTCCCTATTATTGTGTCCAGTTAAAGAGGTTTTATTAATTGAAACAATGTTGGTGAGTACCTTACTGGTAAAATAACATTTCTTTGCGACATTTCAGTTAGTTATCAAAAGCTTTACATTATCTGACACAAGAGTAATATAATGAAACTAGCTGACCCGGCAGACGTTGTCCTGCCCTGAGAACAAAAATAAAACTGGGACCTACCTACCTACCTCTACCTACCTTACCTACCTACCCTACCTAACTACCTACCCCTACCTAACTACCTACCCCTAACCTAAGTACCTACCCCTACCTACCTTACCTACCTACCCTACCTACCCCTACCTATCTACCTACCCCTACCTATCTACCTACCCCTACCTATCTACCTTCCCCTACCTAACTACCTACCCCTACCTAACTACCTACCCCTACCTAACTACCTACCCCTACCTACCTTACCTACCTACCCTACCTACCTCTACCTACCCCTACCTACCTTACCTACCTACCCCTACCTACCTACCCTACCTACCCCTACCTACTTATCCTATGTCCTTCTCCTGGCTCTAAACTACCTCCCTGCCAATTTTCAGCTAAATCGGTTCAGCCGTTCTTGATTATAAGTGGAGTAACTAACACGACTTTCTTTTATATATATAGATTACATTGACTCCCCCCCGTACCCCAGTGACGCTTACATGGAGCCTACATCGCATGCTGGCTAGCTGAGCGCGGTGAGCGACAACCACGCGACTTTTTTCTAATACTTGCATTTTTAAACTCGTGATATCTTCCGAATGAAATGTCCGAATTGAATAATTCAAAAAGTTATAAAAAGGTATTAAAGCCGTCTTGAATATAAAGTAATTTATTTTGATGAGGATTAATACCAAGGTACAAATGAAGAGCCTTTTCAAGAGGCGGAATATATAAATTAATATTTTAGAATAAAAAACTGCTTACTGTGACATAACTATAATATTTAGACATATGCTGTCGCGACACTTTTTGTAGATAATGATGAGTTCTGCAAAGTCGTAGTAAATGATTTTGTTCTATCATCAATAATAGTTTTCGCAGCGCACGCGACGTAAGGAATTTTTCAGGTCATTTTTTTACACCTTATGTTACATTATTGGAGTTTTAGTAAGGATCCCTAATTTTTTTTTAAATATAATATAGCCTATGTTACTCGGGGATAATGTAGCTTTCCAAAGGTGAAAGAATTTTTGAAATCGGTCCAGTAGTTTCGGAGCCTATTCATTACAAACAAACAAACAAACAAACAAATCTTTCCTCTTTATAATATTATTAGTATTAGTATAGATAAAACTCACAGGTTTGAGATCACAGTGAATGATATTCTCAGCCTCAAGTAGCCTGAGACACCTGAGCAGCGAGCTGGCGAACCTCCTGATGAGACTCAGACTGAAGCCCTGGTAGTTGTTCTTCTTGATTAACTCGTACAGGTTGATACTGAAATATTTGAACATGGCTAAATCAGTATAACGATCTAAACTAATCATAGCTTGTACTATGGAAACCCTACTGCGCACCTCTTTCACGCAAAAACTACTGAACGAATTTGAATAAAACTTGGCACATAGATAGATCATACCCTGGAATAACATATGGGCTACTTTTTATCCATGGAATGCGGGTGAAACCGCGGGGCACAGCTAGTAACTTATATGCTATCTACATTGTTATTAGATATTTGGATCCAGAAGAAAATATACCTATGTGCACAAATGTATGTCCTGGGTTAAATTGGAATCAAATCATGACTTGTAAAGCAAGCCAGCCTGCGGGTTATCGCGTAACAAAATGGCAATGAATATCATTGAAATAGTCTCCCATTTGATGGAATTTTTTTATATTTCGTCGCCTTTGAGTGAAGACCTTATGTACTTATCCGAAAGAGGTAATTTCACAGAAGAAAAATCTGCGCTTTTTTTTAAAACACTCAAAGGTACGGACTAATAAACTGCGCTTTGTAATATCTATAATCTTAGAAATGTATGACCAGTTCATTGAATTAAATGTCAATTTGGACACTTTTCGTATAGTCGAGCATTGCCGACGCGTGAATATCAAACGAGCTAAGGAAGCCATCCATTGACTCATCCCTCCCATGCGCCGCGTAGAGCCTAAATATTATAGAACTCCAGATAATGGGAGCCAAATTCAATCATGTTCATTACCATTTTGTTATGCAGTAGTCTTGCAGCCCTCAAATTTAAAAGCCTACAATGAATATTGTCTCCTCACCTCATGAGCTCAAAACTGATGCACAAATGGTTCCTAAAGTAGAAATAATCCAGCATATGTATCACGTTGTGCGATTGGTCTTTGTCCTTTAGCCTGAGGTGATCAAGGACCCTGACTTCGACCAGGGCTTGGTGGTGAAACCGCTTCTTGTTCCTGATGATCTTGATGGCGACCTGGTCGCCAGTGCGATGGTCCAGCGCTCTGATCACTTGGCCAAAGGAGCCCTTACCGATGACTTCCAGGATTTCGTATCGGTAGGCAACGTGATCGTGGATTTGCTGGAAGTATGAATTGCTCACCTTAAAGTCAACATTTGCTTGTACCTGGGCAATTATCTGTCCTGCCGACATTACATTTCAAACGAAACAGAATGTAAAAATGCGAAAGTTTGTGAGTGCCTATGTTTATTACTTCTTCACGCTCAAACGACTGGACCAATATTTATGAAATTTGGTATGGAGGTAGCTGAAACTCTGGATTAACACTTAGGCTACTTTATATCCTTCGGGAACATAAGATCTCTCGAGAACGAATAAATCAATTAAAAGATATTTGATGATGTTTGTTAGTCTTTTCATGGATTTTCATGAAATTTAGTATACAGGGAACTTCGGGGGCGATAAATCGATTTATAGTTAGGTTTATTTCCGAAAAACACGATTTACCAAAAAAATTATACCGAGCAAAGCTCATCGGATCGGTCATCCAGGTACCTTACCTTATTATAACTGCCATTTTCGTCATCAAAGCCGCAGTTGTTAGGTAAGTTGGCCCTCGCTTGTATCTTGTTGGACTCCAAGCCCAGGAACCACACCTCGGGATACTTCCGTACCTCGTTCCTCTCCCATTCTGATAGTCTGTCGCCGTAGATTTTCAGAGCTTCTGGAATAATAACGTAGGTACATTGTCGTCGTATGTATAGTGTTAAACAAGCATACAGCCCGCCTGATGTTAAGTGGTCACCATAGCCTTATGGACGCTAGCGACACACAGGACACAGACCATTTAGGTACTTATCCGCGCCCTGGGTACCACTCGCGCTTTGCGTTGAAATCAAATCAAAATTCTGAACTTAATCCATCATCATGTCAGTCGAAAGACGTCCACTGCTGGACAAAGGCCTCCTTCTAGGATCTCCACGTTGGCCGGTCTTGCACTACCAGCATCCAGCGGTTTCTCGCGACCGTCATAAGATCGTCGGTCCACTTTGTGGGGGGCCTGCCCACACTGCGTAATCTTTTTAATTTACGCTTGCATTGTAATTTAAAGCAACATTTTTTAAGATCAATAGAATTTTTATTCTGAGAGAGAACTATTCGCGCTATATATAATTTAAGTCCCAGAGACTCCCTACGAAATAAATTTAAAACTATAAATATAATGACAGTGTCGTCACAGTACATATATGAAAACTTAATTTATGTTTATAGTAATGTAACGGGTCTATTCGCGCAGAGAATATTATCAAAATATAATTTTGACTAACCTCGACTTAATTTATGTTCGGAAAAACATTCATAACTTTCCCATAAATAGCGATACTAAAAATAAGGATAAACTTGCTATACCTGTAACTCGTTTGAGCAAAGTTAGGAATTCTTTTAAGGGGCAATGTATACGCTTCTTTAACAAAGTACCCAAAGAAATTCAAGAATTGTCCGTGTTAAAATTTAAAAAGCTAATTAAAGATAAGTTGTACAAAAAAGGGTACTATAAAGTTTCTGATTTTATAGAGGACAAGAACGCATTTCAATGAGTTGTTCGCTTCACATGCTATTTATTGTTATTATAATTTTTGTTATTATTGTTAATTTTAATATTTTATTTTATTTTCTATAGTGTATTTTTATATACATATTTTTTATTTTTACAAATTTGACGATTAAAAATACTTGCAATGAGTTAATTTAATAAAGACACTTTTGAATTTGAATTTGAAGGACATGCTTTTTATTTCAGACCAGCTCAATGACACCATATTGTATTGTCATCGGAATTACATATGTGTACCTTTCAGATCAATTAACAACCGGGAGGTAGATTAAAATTTACTTGCCAGTTTCGACCTAAACATCCTAATGTGGTGAAGATGGATAAAAGCTTGTAATAACATTGATTTCATATACCTAATAATGTACCTATAGGTACCAGGAGTCGGCAAGTAATTTTAGATGGGGTCCAGATACTGCTGAAAATTTTTATTGAGGTCAAAAAAATGATGACGTTTAAGTAGGTACATAACTAATCAAATCATAGGTAATTTTACCTAGTACCATCAACAAAGTTGAAGCATGATCAGTTTTGAGACCTTTTCGCTTGCAGCCAGTAATCATAGTTTGCCCTGTCCATTATTGACAATAAAACGGTCTCTTGTAAAATCTTTTGTTTAGACTATTTACTGACAATGACAATCTACTATTTTATGACAAGGGCATTGTCTGGTTATATTGTGTGAGACACAGGTAGCGGCTGGTCACTGCACGCAAAATACACCCTTAAGGTGATCATGCTTCAACTTTGTCGATAGTACCTACTTGTAAAATAGGTACTAGGTAACTAGAATATCTAGAAGTTAGTTTATATTCTTCAAACATTATGTATATGGGACTAGTTATATGAAAATATTAGGTACACATACTCAAGCTCCTACACACACAAATAAGCTAAATTGTTAACGTAAATTATATATATGTATACTTTTTAAATTATTTACTATCTTGTAAGAATCATCATCTATCACTTTACCTCCTTTGTAAATTGTTCAAATGTTATAAGTTAAGGGGGAAGACACTGTAGCCTGTAACACAGTTATTTTATAACTAGTACAGGCGACAGGGCTTCAATATTCTTATGTAACCTTTTTTGTGAACAATAAACTTATTATTATTATTATTTAAATTAATATATGTAGGTATATTTAACAATATTTGGCGGTCCGAGGTCCGCCTGTTGCCTACCCCTGATCTTGACGGGCCAGTAGGACAAACATTTGTGTGCATGAACATGTCTGTTTGTCCTGAGTCTGGGTGTAATTATCTATTTAAGTATGTATTTTCAAAAAAAAAAAAAAAAAGTATTATATGTAGTATATCAGTTACCTGGTTTCCATAGTACAAGCTCTGCTTAGTTTGGGATTAGATAACCGTGTGTGAAGAAATGTCCCAGGATATTATTATTATACAAACAATCTATTTCATACAAATATATTTTCATACCCAGCTAATAAAATGATTGTATTTTCACAATCAAATCTCCGGGAGTCCGGGCTCTGGTTTTTGTCAGAATACACACAACCTTTTCCCCGAGAAGCTATTTATTTCCACTCACACTGATGACGTCACGGTGAGCGATGACGTAGCCGACACGTGCCGGAATGTGTTCGACTACATTCTCTACTCTTTGTGCCTCAAAGTATTGGGTAAATATTTGAAACAAAAGAGTTTCGCACTATTATTGTTTCGAGTGAAAACGCATAGGATATTTTTGTTTTTCTAGAAGCAATTTCAGAGTTTCGGCGGTTTAGGCGGTTTTGTGATAAAAGGCGATGATAGCTCAGTTTTAGTGGTGTTGAATGGCGAGACAAAAATCTTGAATTGGAATCCAATTATGAGCATGAGCTTTCGGTGAACAAAGCGTGGCTAATCTGCGATTCGATACTACTTTCTGCTCGGTACTTTGTAGTGCCCACCATTTTTTATTATGTACTAGTAGTTCCCCGCGATTTCACTCACGTTCCCAGATAAAAAGTAGCCTATAACCTTCGGGGATAATGTAGCTTCCTATTAGAGGAAGAATTTTTCGAATTGGACTAGTAACTCCGGAGATTAGCGTGTTCAAACAAACAAACTCTTCAGGAAGAATTTTTCGAATCGGACAAGTAACTCCGGAGATTAGCGCGTTCAAACAAGCAAACTCTTCAGCTTTATTATTAGTATATAGACGTATAATTCAAGATGGCGTATAATAAAGCACCGTCTTTATTCAGCATCAAAGATTAAAGTCAAAGACAAGGTATTAAAATATAGATTAAGTGAGGCCGATACGGGGGCCTAGCCTACCTATATAGGCCATAAATACAGTGTTCGTATCGCAGACCTAAATACATATTATATGCTCTCATGCATTTATTCATCTCGTTTCACCTTCTACCTACAATTTACTACAATATAGATTCAGCCCACATCAATCTTTGTAAGAATAGCCTTACCAAGGCTGAGGGTTTGGATCTCTATATCATTAGTGCACATGTGGTAGAATGTGGTCAGATTTATACATCCAGTTACTGTAGCTAAAAGAAGCTAATCATTAATCATCATACTCAAACTCATTTATTCAGTTTAGGCCCAAATGAGGCACTTACATATGAAATAGTTATCTACAATTTTTACAAAGACTGAGCACGGTGGTACGGTACTTTGTAGTAGGTACCCGTCTGGCTGGCTACCACCCACAAGTTGAAAATCTGTCGCCAATCACCTGTGGTGGCTTCCGGCAATTGCGCTTGAGAGCCAGTTGCCTTCTTGGCATTGTAAGTAAGAGGTCGGCAACAAGCACACGGCAATAAACTTAAACTGAGAAGACTCCGGCAAGAAACTCAGAAATGGAAGATATTTCTATTCTTTATATGTTGGTAATTAATATAAAAGTATAAATAGATGGATATAAGGGCAGGGGAAGACCGAAAAAGAGATGAACGGGTTGTATGAAAGACTAGCTGTTCCGCGCGTTTTCACTCGCGTACCCGGGATAAAAAGTAGCCTATAACCTTCGTGAATAATGTAGCTTCCTATTAGTGAAAGAATTTTTCAAATCGGTTCAGTAGTTTCGGAGCCTATTCAATGCAAACAAACAAACAATCAAATCTTTCCTCTTTATAATATTATTACTAGCTGTTCCGCGCGGTTTCACTCGCGTTCCCGGGATAAAAAGTAGCCTATAACCTTCGTGAATAATGTAGCTTCCTATTAGTGAAAGTATTTTTCAAATCGGTTCAGTAGTTTCGGAGCCTATTCAATGCAAACAAACAAACATACAAACAAACAATCAAATCTTTCCTCTTTATAATATTATTGTTGTTTTCACGACTGTAGTCGGTTTTTATTAAATAAATATCCCGTCCCATAACTCACGGGAAAAGAGATATTTATAGCCTTCTATCCTTTTTTTTTTTAATGATATTATTATATTATCTGGCAGAAATATCCTAAAAGTACGATTTTAATTAAGAACAAAAAAATTATTTACTTTCTTACAAAAAAGCGCCTTTTATTACTTCGTTTCCTGAACATAAGCAACGCAACTAAACAAATAAAATTTAATTACATTATACCTATATTTGTGGAAACTGGAAAGGAACTCAAGATAAGTGTTGCATTATAAATGACTAGCTGTTCCCCGCGGTTCCACTCACGTTCCCGGGATAAAAATTACCTTATAACCTTCAGGGATAATGTACCTTTCTTTATGTGAAAGAATTTTTCAAATCGGACCAGTAACTCCTGAGATTAGCGCGTTCAAACAAACAAACTCTTCAGCTTTATTATTAGTATATATAGATAAGACTTGTATTATTCTAATTTATAAGAAAAAGAGTTATATATAATCGTTGTGCCCCTGAATAATTAATATTTATTTGGAGAGGAGCAAACTGTAGGCAAATTTAATGGGTCCCACAAATTAAGGACCTTGTAATTTGTATGCGAGGTTTACGAGCTGTATAACTTATGTTTCTGGTTAATTCTGTTTTAAAGCCCATCGACACTTTGTAACTGCTATTGTTTTCGACAATATTTGTTTTTAGTCTTCTCAAATAGGTATTTCAGTAAATATTTCAGTCTGAACACAAGGGTAAGCACTGAAAAAGAGCACATTCAAATGTGTAGGTACTATCAACAAAGTTGAAGCATGATTACCTTATGGGTGTATTTTATTTTGTGTGAAGTGACCAGCGACTACCTGTACCTCACACAATACCAGACCATGCGCTTGTCATAAAAATAGTCGAAACAAATGATTTTACAAGAGTCGGCTAATTATTGTCATCAATGGACAGGGCGAACTATGATAACTGGCTGCAAGCGAAAAGATTTCAAAACTGATCATGCTCCAACATTGTTGATGGTACTGCTGCTATCGCTGAACTTACTTTTTTTGCCTAATTAAAAATTTACTAGCTTCCGCCACACTAATATTGTAAAAGCGAAAGTTTGTGAGGATGGACGTTTGTAACTCTTTCAAGTAAAAACTACAGAAGGGATTTTAATGAAACATAGATATTATCATACTCTGGAATAATATAAAGGCTACTTTTTATCCCGCGAAAACTTAAGATCCCTCGGGAATGCGGGTGAAACCGCGGGGCGGAAGCTATAGGTAAAAAATATCTCAAGATTTCAAATCCAAAACCGCATACTTAGGTACATAGGATTCATTATTATTAATGAATAGTAAATAGTAAATACAATTTATTTTTAAAGTGTTTTTTACTTTTTTACGAGCTGCGCTAGCTTGTTTTCACCTCCAATGTGTAGGGCGGTAATTTTACGATATGACAGGGCCTAAAGCGACGGGAATTCCGAGCAGGTACCTACTTAAATCTGATTAAAAGCTCCGATGGCACAAAAAGTTACATAAATACAGAACCTTCTTCCCCGGCTGAGAGCCCTCTGCGCTCAGGCAAATCTGTAAGTAGGTACAAGCCAAAATATTTTGGTTATTGTTTTCGCAATTACACTTCTGGACACATCTATTGGCCCACCTTGTATTTTCAGTTTCGTTTGGTCCTAGCTAAAATTTTGTATTAGGTCGAGCAAAAAGTTTTTATGCAGTTTTGAACCTGGCACATTCACAATTTCATTCAATAGTCTTTTTTTGAATTTCGAACACAGAATTTAAAGAAACAAAAGACAATTTGGAGCCTGTTTGTTGATATCAAACAATTGAATACTAAGAAAACTTGGTTTTATTGGTTTACTTGGATTTAATTCTTGAAAAAGTGATTGATATCTTTGGTTTTGCAACAAACATTACTTATTCTTAACATTAAGGTGAGGTTCTATCAATAATCTATGGATAATTCACCTGAAGTCGCCGCCCAAGCTGTGGCACTTATTCAGGCCGGACACAGCCAAAGAAACGTGAGTGCTCAACTTAATTTAAGTCGATCTGCGGTCCGAAATGTTTATCGGAGGTACCTAGAGACTGGCGGCTTTGTTCGTCGCCAAGGAAGGCCACGATCTCGGGTCACAACTGAAAGGCAGGATCGATTCATCGTGACGACCAGCTTGAGAAATCGTCACCTTACCTCCATTGAAATACAAAACCAACTTCGCGACTTCCACGGAGTTTCTGTGAGCGCTCGAACTGTTCGGAGAAGGTTAAAAGAACGCGATATGGTACCACACAAGCCAGCTAATGGGCCCAAACTAACGCGAGCCGACCGAACAGCGCGCCTTCATTTCGCACGCAGTCATTTAAATTGGACACAGCAAGATTGGAGCCGTGTACTCTTTTCTGATGAGTCTAAAATTGTGTTACATGGCAATGATGGAAGGAAGAAGGTCTATCGACGTAAGGGAGAGCGTTTCGCACAATGCTGCTTTGAAGAGAGGGTTGCTTATGGCGGTGGCTCATGGACTGTCTGGGGCGGTATATCCGCGAGCGGCAAAACTCAACTTGAGGTTGTTACAGGACCACGGCTGCCAACATTAAATGCTGAAAGGTACATTCGTGAGTGCTTAGAACCTCACGTGATACCATACGCGGACTATGTGGGCCCAAATTTCCTTTTTATGCATGATAATGCAAGAGCCCATGCGGCCGGCATCGTAAGGGAATATCTTCGGGATGTGAACATCACAGTTATAGACTGGCCAGCCAGAAGCCCAGACATGAACCCCATTGAGCACATGTGGGACGAGCTAAAAAGACGTGTTAGGGCTCGTCAGCCAGTTGCCCAGACGATGCAGGAGTTGAAAACTGCCATAGAAGAGGAATGGGAGATGATCCCTCAAAATTTCATAGAGCGGTTGATAAACTCTATGCCTAATCGTATGAGAGCTGTGGTAGATGCCCATGGAGGCAACACGCGTTATTAAATTAAACCTATATTTGATATAACATGTTTTTTATTCAAAAATCAATTGCCTTTAACAAGGCGCATATCCGACTTGTTAGGCGTAGCTCCATGTCGTATGGTATTCTGAATTCAAATTTAAAACAATACGATCGAAAAAGATGGTAAAATGAATCAGGTTTAAAACTGCATCAACAGTTTTTGTTCAATCTAGCAATCATATTTCGGTAGGGGCCATCGAAACCTAAACTCTAAGGTGGGCCAATAGATGTGTCCAGAAGTGTATAACAAACATACATAGAATTACCCAACATTTCAGCCAGTCTACGAACCTGAAACTATCAGACGCGTGTCACGCAGCTCTCTCCATCCGTTTAATTTCCTCGCGTCCCCTCCCTGTCACTACATGTGTTGCTAAACAAATTAATGTTCGTGCACAGACAGACCACCCCTTTCAGACATAGTTGGCGTGAATATGAAGGTATAAATTAAAGGGATGTAAATATGCGAGGAGTAACTATATACGTGGCAGATTCGAGTCTTTACAATCTTATCGTATTTGTTTTTCGTTTAGATAATTCTAGAACGGAAATGCCTATAGTCACAGGACATAGTAAAAATGGGTGTAAGTGACATAGCAACGAGTGAGTTTAAGTGTATTATGAACCGGTGGTAGAGTCAATAGGAATGATGACTGGGTAAAAAATAATGAATTCTGTTTAGTCCGTCAGTTATCAAAAAATATTGGATACGTATTTTTTATTTTATCAAATCAATAAAACATTACAAAGATAAGTCGCATCAAAATTCAGGAGTGGGGGCTTGTGACGTCATCTCTCTGTAAAAAGTGTAGGTACTTAGACGTAACGTCACGCGAAATTTTTACGCACTGTATCTTCGTAATTATTTGTTTTCGGAACTAAAGGAAAAATATGTCCAATATTTTTTGTTGATCTCACGGACTAACTAGATTTTTTATCTCCCTTTTCCCTATTTCCAAAATCATGTACGGAATCCATGGTAGGTATACGTTTTATTACACCCAATAATCATACCAAAATCCACATAAAAAAGCCCTACTATACCTATTTTTAGATTGACTTTCCCTTCTTGGGTGGTGAAATTGAGACCTAATTTTACTTTTCTGCCGAGTCTCTTTAGATCTAAAATACTGTAGATATTTTTGTAGCAAACTCCTGAACTTTTTGAATAGCAATGTAAAGTAAACTCAACATAAGATTTCACTCCTTAGTTGGAAACACGAGAATTGTAGAGTTTGAAGATCTTCGGGAAAATATAGGTATTCTTTGTGAATTCATGTGTATTTCACCTAATAGTGAAAAGGACAGGTTGTGAAATTTCTCAAATTTCTCGTTAGAGCGCCATTCTGGGTACGAAACGTCAACAGGTAGACAAGCAAACAAGCAAGCTGACGGTCCACCTGATGCTTTTTTATTTTTTACCATGTATAGGCCTGTCTTTCAATCTCAACGTGGTCACTGATGATGTGGCCGATGGTGGTAAGCATACAAATCCTAGACGGGAACTGGCTTCCAAGTAACAAAAAAGATTTAACTATTAATCTTTGGCCAGGTAGCTTCTTATAGGCAAGGGCGTACCCAGCATTTAACCAAGGGGGGGCAAATACCTAGCTTTTGGTCTGGGGGGGGACAAATCCGATTTCTTTCTCTCCGAAATTCGAAAGGAAGGGAATTTGAGGGGGGGCAGCTGCCCTCCCCTGACCCCCCTCCCCGTAGGTACACCCATTAGGTATTAAGTAATTTATTTATGTGTTACTCATCGTTACTTCAGAGCCAAAGCAGTAGCCAAGAGGCTTCTAATAAAAAATAAAACCAATATAACCATAGAAAGAATGCGTAGGGTTTATTTGAAACTGTCGCAACTCAATTCAATATCGAACTCATTCCCAGAGCTATTGAAAATGAAGGCGCAAATGTGCCAAATCACTGGTGCCTATTGAAATCCGCCGTCGGGTAACAATTCAGTCGAATCGGATTCAATGGCATAGCGGACAAAGATATAGTCACTAGCTACTCGTATTGTGACTAAAATATTCTTTTAGGGGACGATATACAAGATCAAGTTACTACGATTCTATCTAGATCAAGTTTTTCTCTGCATTCTAGGTTGCAACAAGAAAGAAGAAAGAAAGAAAGAAATAACATTTATTCTAGACAACACACAACATTACATTATGACATACAGTATAATACATTGAACAATAAAAAAAAAAAAGTTAAAACAGACTCTTTAGTAACGTCAGAAAAAAAGCAGAATGCTTGGCGACAGATTATCAACTTCAGGATGGTAGCCAGAGGCGCAGCGTAGCGTATGGTTTTAATGCTTTTCACTGAAAGCTGCTAATTTAAGATTGCAGCCCCATCACTTACAATAGTGAAATCATCACGAAATAGAAGCCTGTTTATAGTTAAAAAAACAAAAAACAAAATGGCGCATTCATGACACCTATTTCAGAGAAAAGCAATCCTTGTAAGTAAGTTATCCCGATTCCATAACCCCTCTACCAACTTGCAAAACTTTCGACAATCTCGTGAAGATTTGACGTAATTTTATTGATTTCTCAATCTGAATAAAGTTTCCACTTATTCTTGATAAGGTCATGAACAAATAACCCACTTATGGGAAGTGATAAATCTGAACTTTAGCACTAAATCTGCTTCCAATAAGTTCATTCCATTCCGTAAATATTCCAGTCAAGATTTCAAAAAGTCGTGATTACTTTTTTATGTTTCTACCAAAATACATTCCTGGTTCCATTTTCAGATTATGAAGATTGACATATTGTTAGATGTCCCCTGCGGTTTCCCCCACATTCCCCTAAGTAGCCTACTTAAATCCATACCAGTTGCAAAATAAGTACGTGTCAAAATGAGGAATATCAACAAAAAAATTTAATTCGTCCGTCAGTTAGATTATCAAAAAATATTGGATACGTATTTTTTATTTTATCAAATCAATAAGAAATTACAAAGATAAGTCCATCAAAGCAGGATTGGGGTTTGTGACGTCATTGTACAACTACTTTTTAGTACACTTTTTGCAGACCGGAAAATTTTAACGCAGTGTATCTTCGTTATTTTTTGTTTTCGGATCAAAATAAAAAATACGTATCCAATATTTTTTGATAATCTAACTGACGGACTAATTAGTTTTTTTTGTTGTTATTCCTCAATGAGGAAAGTTGACATCTTCAACAATTATCGTCATATTTCAACCAATTTACACAAAACCTTAACAAATTATACACTCCTCATGAATCATGAAAACCGCATGAAAATAAATTCAGTAGTTTTTGAGTTTATTGCGAAAAGACAGACGCGGCGGGGGACTTTGTTTTATAATAGATATATAGTGACTAGCGACCTGCCCCGGCTTCGCACGGCTTTTCTCAGCTTTCCTGTACTATAATACCTATATATTATGCATATAAACCTTCCTCTTGAATCACTCTATCTATTGCTGAAAACTGCATTAAGATCCGTAGATCTAAGTGAACCGACAGCGGAAGCGACTTCATTTTATACTATGTAAAGATGTACGTTGTTTAGTCACCAAACTCTCATTGCACTATACCTAGTTTTCATACTGTGTCCATATACTCCGGCGTTGTTTTTTTTCTTAGTCCAATTAAGTGTGGCCCGCCCTGTTGACCTACATCCGAGGACCGAGGACGGAAGGCCTCTTGAGATAAATGTTGGCCACGCTGCTAACTATACCTATGTAATATTAACGGGCTTTTGTAACCAGTCGCCTTATTTAGGTAGCTTCTCACAGATACTTCTTAGAGCGTTTAAATATTTCCCAAGGCAAGGGGTTCCAAAAACTCGCGCTCCTGGGATATTTTATTTGCGCAGTAGGTACCTTCCCATTAAGTAGGGTAGAAAAAGAATGATCTTTTCCGAAAATAAATTTGCCGATTTACTCCATACAACGTAAGTTACTGCAAGTGAAGGTCCCGTCAAAATCAGTTCAGCTGTTTTGGAGATTAGCCGAAACAAACAGACAACAGCTTTCTTCTAAATCTTTAAAAGGAAAGAGTGATTGTTTGACTGATCTATCAACGCACAGCTCAAACCACTGGACAGATCGGGCTGACAGGCATACAGATAGCTATTATGTCGTGGGCATACGCTAAGAAAATATTTCTGAAAATTCAACCCCTAAAGGTACAAGTCCGAGGCTCGCGGCTCGCGGCTGACGCGCGCGGCCATAGTCAACATATGGGAATGTATGGAGCCACTTCCGTGCCTCGCGACTGACGCGCGCGGTCGACGCCATACATTTTACCAGGATTGTCAGCCGCGAGCCTCGGACTTGTACCTTAAGGGGGTAATCGACGCTAGATAAATAATAAAGCTGAATAGTTTGTTTGTTTGAACGCGCTAATCTCCGGAGTTACTGGTCCGATTCAAAAAAATCTTTCACGGTTTGAAGGCTACTTTTTTTATCGGAAACGCGAGTGAAGCCGCGGGAAACAGCTAGTATTTAATAAACCAGAAAAAATATTGTTTCCAACAAACGAGATGATATTAGCTTAACGCCAACTCAAAGTGTGGCATGACCACAGACTTAATTTATTTTATAAATCCCTCGAGAACCCTAATGGCTAATAAAATTACGCGGTGAGTGAACAGTGATTGAATGACTGCCACTTTTGCCAACTTACATTTTTAACGAATACAATTTGAAAATATGACACATTCGTAACTAAATAGGTACCTACCTACTAAACAATGAATCGTTAAATTTCCCATGGGAGTGCGTAACGTCCAGGGTTGCCAATATTGGGACAATAATGAGTATTTTTTTTAATGTCATATGGTTGATAAGCAGGCAGGCGGAGAGATACCAGAGGATTTTCAACTTGAGGGTGGTAGCCAGCCAGACGGGTACTACAAAGTACCCTACTATCTTGCTATGGATTCCTCACGGTGTTTTCCTCCACCGAAAGCTCAAGCTCACTGTAGGAATCGAATCCACGACCTTTCACGGCATTAAACGTCACTACCAATGAGCTATTATCATCGCCTTAACATATTACAAAATGTAGGAGATACCGAAGGATTTAGTGATAAAATGGGTTTTAATAACACAGCTATCTAGCGTGGGCCTTGGCCAGTAATTCCACTATAAATACTTAGATAGGGCCATACCAGCATTATTGTGGGATCACCTAACTGCCGAATAAATTGAATGTAAATAAAATGAACGGTCAGATGTAACCCTGGATGGAATAAAATACCTATAAAGAATAAGGGACAAAAGGAAAGGTTGAAAGGACTAAAGTTGGTAGCCATGGCTGCAACAACCTTACCGGACAAATCGGCGAGCGCAGAGGTCTCTCAGACGGGTAATATTTAGGTAACAACGCCTGAGGGCACCCCCGAATGGGGTACGAACCTCGGCTCAGGGTGTTACCGGGGGAGGGTTACTTATTCCTCCGACTTCATACATTGGGCTACATTTATAAGCTTTTTTATGTTTACCCCCAACGAAAAAAGGCGTGTTCTAAGTTTGTAGTATGTATCTGTGTGTCTGTCTGTGGCATCATAACTCCTGAACGGATGAAGCGATTTTTTTCTGTTTTTTTTAGAGTGTTCTGTTTCAAGAAAGTCCACTCAGCCGTTTGAAGATAATCACCGCTTCTCTAATGGATGCGAGGATTCATGAAATTTTTAATTTTAGTAATTTTATATTATATTTTTTATTGTGTGCTTGTTTTGTTTAGTAAATGAGTTTATTTCCTACACGCTGTATCAATGAATAAAGTAAGTACCTATCTGAGAATTATGTTTATCGCATAGTCAGCGAAAACAACACTTTATAGGATTAGTATTTAGATAATAAACCTGTCTAGATAGAGAGTTCATGCATCTAAACGGCAATAAAACAGCCCGCTCAGTGGTGACACTGTCATTCTGCTATAAACACGTAATCTGTGACGAATATGCTTCTGAATATATTTTTCCCCTACTTTTATGGGAAATATTCATAACTGGTACCACTATTATATCCACTCAGCATGCCTGAGTGACGCAGCACGCTTGTCAAATAGACAAATCTGGCTGTTGCGATTGCAACGCAACTCTATCTTGACGGGTTTATTATCTAAGGATTAGTAGTTGTCAAGGAAAGGTCAGTGGGTCGACATATAGATCTATGGGTAGGTACTGCCAAGTTAAATATTCTCTCTGGCAGTCCATTAAAAGTTAACCAAACCAATCTAGTGGTTGGCCGCGGAAGCCTCCATTTGAAAATAAACTCAAACCAAAGGTCGTAGGGAAGAAAGTCCTAGTGAAATAAGGCACAAGTTAATATTAAATATGATTCCAAATGAATTATAAATATCATTACTAAACTAGTTATCTACCGCTGTTTCACCCGTACCCTGTATACAAAAATAATAATGATTTCAATAGCTACAAGTAGTAATTTTCTGCTTTTCTCACTTATAATAGAAAGAAAGAAAGAAAGAAAGAAAAAACATTTATTAGACATAACAAAATAGCACAATACAATTAAATTAGACATTCACAAAATATAAATATTTTACAATTAAAATTATATATAATTCAATAATATATACGATATTTGTACAGGGTGGGCCAATAATTTTTGCACTTTTAAAACATGAATAGAAATAAAACTACAACTGTTATTTTGTTGATTATATATTTAACGTTTTGAAAATTTAATGAAATTTATTTTTTAAAAATGACATCGTCGAGATGTGCACCGTCTCGTCGTTGGCACTCTAGCAATCGACTACGCAAACTTTGGAAAACTCGCTGACACATGCTGCGGGGGATCGCGGCTATCTCGTCGTGGATGTTTTGTTTTAATTGGGATATATTCGTCGGTTTATTAAGGTAGACTCGACTTTTCAGGTATCCCCATAAGAAAAAATCGCATGGTGTAAGATCCGGGCTTCTCGGAGGCCATGGAATATCACCTCTGCGAGAAATCAATTTATTCGGAAACATTTCTTTGACTACCGGTAAAGTCACATTTGACGTGTGGCATGTTGCTCCATCTTGTTGCATCCAGGTCCTGCTGTTGTATCCTTGAAATTCATGCAACTGCGGCGTCAAAAACTCTCGCAACATCTTGACATATTCCGCTGAATTCACAGTTACATTATCTCCTTGATTATTTTCAAAGAAATACGGACCAATTATGCCCTTTGCTGATATGGCAGCCCATACTGTCGTTTTAGGTGAATGAAGTGGCTTTTGGTGTTTAAGGCGAGGGTTTTCCCTGCTCCAATATCGACAATTGTGCTTATTCACGTGCCCGTTGATGTGAAAGTGGGCCTCGTCCGTAAAGAATACATTCTCCAGGCTAGAGAATTGCTCCAGCATTGTGTCAGCCAATAACTTACGTTGAATGCATAAACTAAAATTGCATGTAGCGACGCATAGTTTCCCGCCACCCGCGCACCCCTCCTTCCAACGGTATTCGAGAAATTTAGTGTTGCTATTTGCAAAAATTATTGGCCCACCCTGTATATACTTATATAATAACTTCATAATTTTTAGGTACCTAAAAACATTGTAAATTGTATTGTATGCAGTCGTTCAATAATGAAATTAATCAATTGTAATGTCTCAAAAAATAATAATAATATGTCGGCGTCAGCGATAGCCAAGCGATACAAACATCACGTATAGGGTTCAGTGGTATCAGGATCCGATTCAGTGGACGTAGTGCAGACAATGAAACAACGTAATACCATCGCTTCGGAACAGTCCCGTATGAGGAGAAGAAGCGACGCAAGAAACTCCTCATGGGCCCGATAGATTTATTGTAGAAATTTGACAAATAATCACTTCAATTACACGTACAGACTCACATTAAGGTAGACTTCAGTATCAATTGAAACAACAGTTACACCGACGTGTGTACAACTCAAGAGCTCGTGATAAAGTGTTCCATCCACCCGTAATGATCTTACCCACATTAACTTGTATCATAAAACTATCATTCAATCATAGGTTATTCATTCACCGCAAGTGTTGCCACCATTTCAACCGATACCTCTACCATGATAATAAATTGAGCCAATCGAGTCGGACAAACAACCCTACTCTCCGACAAATATAATAATAACAATGATAAATAAATAAAACCAATAATCAAATATATAAAACTCAAACTTATTCAAAAAACAATACCTATGCATAATTTAAAAATAACAACAAAAATACATATATATTTAAATGGCTGGTTTCCTTCCGTCTCACTACTTAGAAGTTGTTTTAATTATCAAGTAGGTACTATGCCATAATAGAGTATTTTTTTTAAATTAAGAGGATGCTCTCCGCTAATGACTCCGTCTCTTACTAAATTGATGGAGAAAAGCGAGACAGGCGAGGCTCACATTTAGTGAAAAGACGGTTTTATGTATTTTTTTTTTAAACTAAGAAACATATTCCCCTTCTATTAGATCTTAGAATGTATGTACATATTTTCAAGTCATTTGGATGGACCAAACAAGAGAAAAAAACATTCTAAATTTTAAAAAGGTTACACTACTTTTTCGAAAAATAAAACTTTTTCTCGTCACATATTCTCTAATTTAACATACCTACTACATCTTTTTAAATCTCTTGCAGTAATTAATGCCGAGAAAAACTTTATGTGGAATCATCATATTTTCTCGGAGTCGCCTTAACATAATGTTATATATAAATACCTATTTATTTATTATATTATATTATCAAGTAAAGAGATAAGACAAAACAGATACAAAGGCACGAAGGGACTGCTTATTTATAAAAAAAATCTTCCAGCAACCCTATGCACTTATAATAAACTTTATGCTGTAGGTATGTCTATCGCGATAGCAATAGGGTAGTTGACACTATAAAAAATAAATGACCAAACACTAACCAATGCATAAAACATCTAAAAACACGTGGAAATAACATATATATTGTACATTTAATGCTTTTTATGATTTTTAATTACCCGTGGAACTACTAAGAGTATATGATTTGATGCTATGAAACTATGACGTCATAGTGTAATATTTCATACAAAATTCCAAATAAACTATCGTTTTGACGTTTATTAAAAAGTAGCTGATTTGATATGTCAGTCAACTACCCTAAGCTATGCAAACTATTAACTTCTAGAAAATAGATTATTATAATCATGCAGCGCAAATACCACGCAATTTAGTTTCGCCTACTCACCGAATACTAAGAGATGAAAAGGGATGGCACGCATACACAACTATCATCATACTAATTCCTACTAATATTATTATTATTATTTATTTTTTTATACTACTAAGGTAGCAAGCAAGCACACGGCCCACCTGATGGTATGTGGTTACCGTCGCCTATTGCCATTTGCAATACCAGAGATATTGCCAATGTGTTGCTGACCTGTTAAAATGCCGAGAAGGCAAACCGGCTCTCAAGTGCACTTGCCGGAACACACCGGTAGGTGCTTGGCGACAAATTTTCAACTTGAGGGTGATAAATGCAAAAGTTTGTGCGGATGTTTGTTACTCTTTCACGTAAAAACTACTGAACAGATATCGATGAAACTTGGATAGATCCAAAACTGACATAACATATAGGCTACTTTGTATCCCGGGAAAACATAAGATCCATCGGGAACGCGGGTGAAAACGTAGGACGGAAGCTAGTTTTGTATATTTGACAATCGCCGAATAAACTCTGTCAGCGCGATGTAGGTTATACGTAGATTATTGTGGCGCCATCTATCCATCGGTGTGTGAACTATGTACCTAGCTGATGGGGTTCGCTACAGACACATAATGAAATATCAAGTGGGAGCTGATTCTCAAGTGCATTTATCAAGACTCCAAGATCTGCAGTTGGACCGCGGTCCCCAGTCACAGTGACCCAGCCTGGCCGAAGATCTTCTCATTTCAATGGAGGATCCACCTTTCTCCTACATCGATATCTCAAAAGTGTAGCAACCCTAGCTCTCCAAACATCAAGAACTCATAATATAAATAACTACAGGCAAATTATTTCTCAACTATACTCGAGCGTATAGTTTTTTTTTTTTTTAAAGGACTAAGTTGGTAGCCTCAGATGGCTGCAACAACCTTACCGGACAAATCGGCGAGCGCAGAGGACTCTCAGCCGGGCAATATTTAGGTAACAACGCCTGAGGGCACCCCCGAATGGGGTACGAACCTCGGCTCAGGGCGTTACCGGGGGAGGGGGAGGAAGCGTATAGTTGTGGGAAAGAACTTAATAACAAGAAGGCTCAATATGTAAATATATTATTTAGACAAGTTGCCTTATCGTTAGAGGTGTCTATATTTTTTTTAAACACTGATACTTGAATTCCACTGTTTTTAGAAGTTACTGGATCTGAACTTAAGATTCCCTGATCAATAAAATAGGACCTTCCGCAGTAAATCTTTGGTATTGAAAGCCAATCTCATTTTTATTATTCCATTTGAAGTAGTTTTTGTCCGTAAGGATATGGCAAATAAAATCGAAACTCTTAAGGAAACGGGAGAAATAAATTACTATTGTTACAAGAATATAAAACATATTAATAGACTAAAAAAAGAGTGACTAAGTAATGGAGAACCGTCATCAAATGCCACAATTTTTCAGCTGCTTCAGATTAAATCAACGGTCTAGATAAAATCTACTGAGCTAGTCATAAATTCAGCTCCTTCATTAGAAATCAACCCTCATTATGAATAGAAGACTATTATGCAATAACAACAAATAGGTATATCCAAGTAAAAAATAACCCAATTCAATTAACCCATCGCTTCTCAGAAAATCTACCTCTGGCATTTCAAGATTTTTTCCTTATATTCTCTCTCAAATAAAGATTATTTCACAACATGGGTACCTACATCACTAGGCCAGCCTACAAGCGAAGATGATCAAGCTTCGTCGCACAAATTGATTGTGTGATGGATGACCCAAGACAGCCGGACCTAGATCCAGTACCCGCGATTAATGGCGTATCCGACCAATAATAGAGGTAGCAACCTCTCCGTAAGACGCCATGACGACGGAGAATTTTCAATTCAGTGATAAATCACGCTGTTTTTTGGGGCAAAGCTGATGTTTTGAGGTCAAATTTTATCTTCAGCTAGCTTCCGCCCTCCGGGTTTACCCGTGGCAATTAGTAGCCAATATCTTCCTCTATTTCATAAGCTGTATATTTGTTAAACATCACGATCGGTTCAGCGGTGGTAACAGACAGAAAGACAGAGTTACTTTCTCATCTTTACATAAATATAAAATGAAATCGCTTCCGCTGTCTATTCGCTTAGACCTTTTAAACTACTCAACGGACTTTAATGCAGTTTACAGCAATAGATAGAGTGATTCAAGAGGAAGATTTTTATCTATAATACATGCATATTATTGTACAGAAAAGCCAAGAAATCCGATGATTTGTATATACATACACCCGTGCGAAGCTGGGGCGGGTCATTATTATTATAAATTACTAGCTGACCCGGCAGACGTTGTCCTGCCCTGAGAACAAAAATAAAACTGGGACCTACCTACCTGCCCTTACCTGCCCCTACCTATCCTATGTCCTTCTCCTGGTTCTAAGCTACCTCCCCACCAATTTTTAGCCAAATCAGTTCAGCCGTCCTTGAGTTATAAATAGTGTAACTAACACGACTTTCTTTTATATATATTGATTATTAGGATAGGATAATGAGTTACTCGTAATTGGCAAAACATACCAAAAAGAACGAATGCCAAATAAAAGAAAAAAATAAACAGTGTAACGGTGGTAGAGTCTGTTCAGAATGAGACTATGAGACCGGTCGTGGAATTAGAGGGCGCTGCTGTGCTTAATTACCTTTTTTGTTTAGCGGCAATACAATAGCGCGTCTGTTCCGTTTTGATCCTATTACCTACAGCTGTAACTTTTTCATTCGTTTATTATTTAAAATGCCGACAGAAAGAAACCAGCTCCTAATTTCCCGAAGAAAGTCCCGACACTCACTAGAAAATTGATGAAAATTTCCAAATGGCTGAGCAATTTTCTTGAAACACTACTCTCGATTAAATCACCTTTCAAACAAAAAAAAAACTAAGTCAAAATCGGTCCATCCGTTCAGGAGCTATGAGGCCACAGACAGACAGACACGACAAACTTATAACACCATGGGTTAAAAACAGAACGTTAGTAATACTTTTTAAACTCTCGCGAACACAATTCATGTTTATAGTAATGTATCAAAATTGAGGAGTGACGGAACAAAATATGATAATTCCACTTTTTGTAAAAAAAAAAAGTTAGCAATGACATTCGACAGAATACCATAAATTACGTCGCCCTGCAGTAAATCGCCTCTAAAGTTGAAAGTTTGATGCAAATCATGATATTTCCATGTTTAAAAATAAAATAAAAAAAACCATGCTTAATAAGTTTTTACAGTTTAATTAGAACCCATATTTTCTTTAATTGTGCAAAGGCAAAGTAGTTGCCGGTTTTTGACCTTTTGTGAAAAGTTAGACATCATGGAATTATCATGTTTTGTTCTGTCACTCCTCAATTATATTTTGATAATATTTTATGCGCGAATATGAACGTTAGTAGTTCACAATTTGGCCACATCGGCTCTCTTTCAGAACAGACAGACTATAACAGTGTGACGTAACTAAACGAGTGTGTGAGTATGGGTACTCTTATCGGCTCAGAGTAACGTGAGATTCGATATCACGTTATTTGAAATATAATAATGGCATGGAGTCCTCTAAACTCTCAAGAACTCAAGTCAAACATCTTGTCTATGGTTATTACAAATTTAATAACCGCCGATATGGGTACCTATAAGCAAGATTACTTACTCGTAAACTTTTATGTATTAACTCGCCATCTTTAACAAATTCAAATAGAATATTCAATGGAATTTTATGAGAGAATAATACTAGCGACCCGCCCCGGCTTCGCGAGGCTTTTCTTGGCTTTTGTGTATTATAATATGCGTGTATTTTACATAAAACATTTCACTTGAATCACTCTATCTTTGCTGAAAACTGCATTAAAATCAGTTGCATAGTTTAAAAGATGTAAGGGTACAGACAGCGGGAGCGACTTTGTTTTATACTATGTACTAGCTTCCGCCCCGCGGTTTCATCTGCGTTCCCGAACTTATGTTTTCCCGGGATAAAAAGTAGCCTATATGTTATACCAGAGCATGATCTATCTATGTGCCAAGTTTCATCCAGATCCGTTCAGTAGTTTTTACGTGAAAGAGTAACAAACATCCATTCTCACAAACTTTCGCATTTTTAATGTTAGTAGGATTTTTTTCAAAAAAGCGAAAAAAAAAACAATTTAAAATTGAAAATGGTAACAAAATACGATAACAAAGATATAAGGAGTAACTAAAATCGCACTAACAAACCTACGTAACGTCTTCATACAACGAGATCAACTAAATTAGGTTTTAGACAAAACATTCAGCCTAAAGTCTGTCTGCTCGTAATCCTATCATCCTTCGCCATTGGCCCTGGAAGGTTGGCTAATACTACCGCCAGAGACTGCCGTCTGAATCCTAGAAAATAGCACTAGTGGCAAGCAAGGCAAGCCTCGTAAAGATTCATTGTCAAGGCGAAACGCAAATGAGATTAATCCGAGGCGTGCCCCGTGGCTTCACCCGCGTGTCTATGATGAAAAGTCAGTGAAAAACTCTGCATGGAACACGAGCTACACTTTCGCTGATATCAAAACTGTCAGATTAGAGTTCCTATATAGTTATTATTTTATACTTTTTGGTGTTTTTGAAGGCAGTTCTCTTTTTGTTCATAGTTATTTATGCCACGGGTGTCGCGAAAGGCGATACTTGCGCGATTTATGAGTAGATGAAATTAAAATAAAAATAAAAAAAATGATGAATATGTAAGTTGATGAAGTTGGTAAGACTGATTGTGTTGGGGGGGAAAAGAGTGAAAAAGAGATGGAGTTTTTGAGAGTGGTAAAAAGAGTGAATTATACCCTATAGAAAATCTTGGGTGAGTTACAACCATGGAGACATAATGTGCTGATAGTAAAGCTGGTGGACTGGGAATGGCTAGAGAAGGGGAGGTTTGGAGGCCATCCTTTGGGACAAATAGAGGTCCTATAAATAATCTAAGAGATAACAAGTTGTAAATAATAAGTAAAAGTAAAAGATTGTAAGTATTAAAACTTATATTCGATTAATATTTATTGTAAATAAATATTCAGACAGAGAAGGAATTTCTTCCTTCATTATGCGAAGAAGTAAGTACATAGTTTCTACCCGGCACCATATTTAATTCGCGTTCAGGTGAACTTGGCGACAACGGGTATACGGGTCTAGAATAGGTAAACAATAATGGTTTATATGCACTTAAGAATAAATTCGTAGTCAGTCGGAGAGAACAATCATCAATACAAGTGAGTCTCAATTGTATTGATGCAGTGCTGATTCTGTTGAATGCTGGTAATGAAAAACAACACTTATTTTACATTTCTAGAGTTCAAACTCAAACTCATTTATTCAGTTTAAGCCCTGATAAGACACTGATTAATGTCAAAAGTTACAATTGACGCTACCACCAGTTCATACACTTAAGGTCCTCCAGTAGTATACTGACATATACTACTATTTCATGAAAATGTCACTAATATACCTTGGAGGAATATGTTGATGATTTCTTTTGTTATTAATCAGTAAATATACTACCATTCTTCTCGCAAATAACATGTTGATAACTTACGACCTATAACTGAGCTGCAATTTGCAAAAAACGTGATGAAATTTGAATTTCGCGCTCCAACCGAAGGTTTACCCTTAAACTGAGAAGACTCCGACAAGAAACTAAACAATTTTATTGTCTTTGAAGCAGGTTTTACTATTTTTTTTTAAATTGATTATGTGGATTTCTTTTTTTAAGTTTCTTTTTATTATCTTTTTTTAAATTTATGTAGCTCAAATTCTTTTTAGTGAGTGGGCAGTAACATCACTCAGATTTAATGGGATGGCGTTGTAAATTAAGCCCAAATAAAATAAGTAGAGCGAATAAAGTAGGTTGCATTCATCGCAAATGCCAGGGCTATTGCCATCTTGCTTAGCTACCACATTATAAAGAAAACTACATGTCTCCCTCGGTTTCACCCGCATTATCGGGACAAAGATTAGCCTATATGTTATTCCAGAGTATGATCTATCAATGTGACAAGTTTCATCAAAATCGGTTTAGCAGATTTTTCGTGAATAAATAGCATCAATTAAAAATTTAAAGAAAGAAATAAACAGTTATTTATATCTCTTCATCAACTAAATAATAGCGGATTTTCTTGAAACATAGCGAAGAACACTTTCGATTAAGACATCTATCGAAAGAAAAAAACTTCATCAAAATTTGTTCATACGTTCAGGAACTATGATATAACACCCCTTTTTTGTGGGGGTTAAAAATATGGGCTAAAACGTCATGTTACGTCCTGGTCTTGGAGTAGACTTACCTGCAGGCGTGAGTGGCCTGGCCCGAGGACAGACTGGCTGCTGGGCGTTGTGGTTGTCATCACGCGGGGGGCTGGCCACTGCGCCCTCGGAGTTGTTGTTCACTGGGGGCCCGGGCCCTTCGCCGGCACCAGCCTCGATTTGCAGCTGCAAAGAATACTATATTACAAAGTGCTTGTTGAGTGCAATTTGTTGAATTTAATATAAGTAAAAATTATACAAAAAGTCCTAGAATAAGTGTTCCAAAAATACATAGTGTCGAAGATAACATCAATGGTAAATTATACTAGACTCTCAATGGGTATTGGTAGGTATCTAAGTTTCATTGATAAGTAAAAGTAAATCATTTTCATTCAAACCAATCATTCATATTTAAAGCTAAGAAAATGCCACGTGTTATATTTCAAGTAAGGGCGTTTTACATAAAAAATATCTTGACTATTTACTTTGAATAATAACTAAAATTAAAAATTTTAAGAAACCCCCGAAACTCACTAGCTAGACCATTGGTGATAATTTTCAAACGGCTGAGCGGATTTTCTTAAAACCTTAAGTCACATTTCAAACAAAAAAAACTAATCAAAATCGGTCCATCCGTTCAGTAGTTATGAGGCTACATCATGGATTTTTCGCACTTGGACGGTCTTATGTCTCAGTTAACCAATAAATCCAGTCCAAAAAGTCAGGCAATGCGGCAATCATCATTACAAAAAGCACATCAAAGATGCAAAGTACGTTCAAATAGGATTACGCCATGGGCCATGACTTCCAAAGTCGCATGCGATACCAAACACGCGATATCTTTTATTTTGTTCAAACGGAACTTTAAAATTATGGATATTTACTGATTTTATTTACTTCACTATTATTAGTCAGTTATACGTCACCAGTTAAAAATAACTCTACTATTTATGGAATTAAATATTGTTAGGTGTCATGAACATCTAAAAATAATTTCTATGCTAATTTATTTAGAAGAGAACATTTTTCGGCCAATTTTGTTACTTACAAAGGGATTATCGGCAAATACGAAAATAGTCTTGATTCTAAATTTAGAGAATCCATTCACAGCTTTATTTTACGATTTGGATAATATCTTGTTACAAACGATTGAATAGGGATGATGACTGGGTAAAAAATAATTAATTCTATTTAGTCCGTCAGTTAGGTTATCAAAAAATATTGGATACGTATTTTTTATTTTATCAAACCAATAAAAACTTACAAAGATAGGTCGCATCAAAGTTCAGGAGTGGGGGTTTGTGACGTCACTTCTCTGTAAAAAGTGTACTAAAACGTGACGTAACGCGATATTTATACGCACTGTATCTTCGTTATTTTTTGTTTTCAGAACTAAAGAAAAAACATGTGTCCAATATTTTTTGGTAATCTAACTGACGGACACATTTTTTTTTTAGTCATCACCCCTATTCCGGGTTCTGTGTTTTGTAACAACTTGGAAATTACAAAGTTTTGAATCCTAACTTTACAATTATAAGGTACCTACCTACATATTTAGTTTTGTCTACATGAATAGGTGGTTTATAAACTCCTCATGTATTATTATATGTTTTAACAGGCTGTTTCAAGCCTTTCCATAGCTTGTATCACTGCAGTGCGACATGTCTGGATCCATTGTGATGTTCCATTCATTTTTAAAACCATTGAATTTATTTTACTTGTACCAAATTTACTCAGTCCATGTAAAAAATGTGTAGTCCAAAATAATGATTGATACTTAAAATTTGCCAATTCGAACTGAACCTCTGTAGGTACACACGGCCACAGATCAAGCTACACATTTTTGTTGCAAAATAGCTCCAAATACAACTGCATAAGGTGCCGCAGTGTGTAGCTTGATCTGTGGCCGTGCGTACCTACAGAGGTTCAGTTCGAATTGGCAAATTTTAAGTATCAATCATTATTTTCAGGTCTTTACTACGTATCTTTCACAATATTCTCTACAATTTTTAACGTTAAAGAAGGGTTGGCATTTGGCAGATAATATTGTAATCTCGAAAGTGTCAATTCTCTAGACATTCTGTCAAGGCTATCGGCTTATGGTGTATTTCACTTCACTGGTGCACTTTTATTCAACTTTATTGAACAAAATAGCACTGATAATATTCAACAAAACTCAAAATACACGATTTTATGAAAATAAAACGAAAACGCAACGTCACATCGCAAGTTTCCGCTAAAAAGAGATCTTGCTTCCATGTGAAATCACTGAGGCAAACGTCAAATTGTCATTTTAACCAATCATAACACTGTGGTTATGTCGTTGTTTAATCACCAATCATATAGACGCCCGATTGATTATCACAATGACAGCGCTGTGAGCGCACTTTCAATGAGGAATAACAACAAAAAAATCTAATTAGTCCGTCAGTTAGATTATCAAAAATATTGGATACGTATTTTTTATTTTGATCCGAAAACAAAAAATAACGAAGATCTGCAAAAAGTGTACTAAAAAGTAGTTGTACAATGACGTCACAAGCCCTAATCCTGCACTTTGATGGGACTTATCTTTGTAATTTATTATTGATTTGATAAAATAAAAAATACGTATCCAATATTTTTTGATAATTTAACTGTCCCTCAGTTAGATTATCATCATCTGTAACTGACTCGACTACGGAAGCCTAAAAGGTATTCAAACATCGCGTGTTATCTATTGTCTTTTCATTGACACAACACAAGCGGCTTAAGTCACCACCTAATTCATTTTGAAACGTATTCCGTGTATCAGGTAACAAGCTCTGCAGAGTTTACTGAAAATATACATTAAGCAACTACCTAATGGCGAAGCGCACGCGACAGCGCTTTTTGACGTGGCCTTTTGACGTTACGACGCCTGACAGACGAGTGACCGGTAAAAAAAGGATACACCTTTTGATCGATCTACTGGAAATACTCGAACTTTTGCGGTTCTAGATTGAAGAGTCACTGGGTAGGTTGGATGATTGAAAACAGAGGAGCTGGCATCGAATGTTAAATTTATGATTAGGTTCAAATCCTATTAATACCTTTATTATAAATGCGAAAGTTTGCGAGTATGGATGGATGGATGGATGTTTGTTACTCTTTTACGCAAAAATTACTCAACGGATTTGGATGAAATTTGGAACACAGATAGTTTATAACCTGGATTAACATATAGGATACTTTTTATCCCGGGAAAACATAAGATCCCTCGGGAAGGCGGGTGCAACCGCGGGTCGCAAGCTGGTGTCAATATAATTTATGTATGTAACATGTTATTCTTTTCCAGAGTTTAGTTAGGCGATGATAGCTCAGTGTTAAAGACGTCGAATACCTTGACAAGGGTCGTGAATTGAAGCCTACAAAAAGTACATAAATAAAGGAGATATAGAATAAAGGTGGAAAAGAAAACAACATGGCAAAATTATTTACTGAAAACCAAAAAAAGTACTCAAATAAACTCACTAAAGTATCAAAATCCATTATCTCTTCATTACATTTCTACTTTACCTGTATATTTTATATGAAGCCATACATATTTATCGACACACATGAGATCTTACAGCTTTACATTTTCCCAAATAAATCTAATCACAATATATAGTGTAATACATATTTATCATAAAAATGGACGTTACAAAGATTGCCTAAGAGAAAACCTCGAGACGCGGCCGTAAATCATCCCTTCCCAAAAAGGATCTATCCCGCAGGCACCCACGCTAAATCAAAAGATTTGATGTACTTAATTGAACTTTTGAATTAAACTTCAATACTGTAAAGACATACATACTCAAATAGCAAAGAGAAGAGGCATTTTAAGTAATCAAGTAATCAATTATGATAAAGGAAATAGAACCAAATTAATAATAATATAATCTAATAACATTAAACGAGCAATTCTGGTATATACCTTACCTATATATATTATCTGAATCTCGGAAACGGCTCCAACGATTTTCATGAAATTTAGTATGTGGGGGTTTCGGAGGAGATAAATTCATCATCATAAAAAAATATTAATGGTCCAGTTATTAATTAAAAACCGCGGGGGACAGCTAGTTTATAATAAAGCGAAAGTTAACATTTTCAAATAATTCAATCCTAGGACAAAACGTGTTCTATAATTAGAATAACCTTTACGCCTAGAAACAAAAGCTCTGATATCCCGGTTTAGAGTTTCAGGTATTTCCAATGTTGGTACCCTTTGAGCTTTGAACAAAGGGCTTTCCTTTACGTCCTTTTGTTATAGGTTACTTACGTCACGGCTGACGTCATGCATTCTCGATAACTGTAAAGACCGGATGGAGGAAAAGGATATCATATCTTTGAGTACTAATAATGACGAGTGTTCAAACATACTTACTTAAATTACTTCTCAATGTTTTTTTTAATTTTGTGTGATGGTATCCTTTAATCCTACATAAATCCTACATGATTGAACTGATTTAGAAGTTCAAGTATTGCTAGAATTCTTGTTATTCATACCTATTATGGCTTACTATCTGTGATGTTTATATGGAGTTAAGAAGAGCAAATTTGATTTTTATTTATTTACAAAGGTTATTAATTTTGATGTACCCACGTTACCTTTAAGAAGTTATGCGCTAGTTACCAGTTACCCTATACATAACTAAAATTAAAAATTTAAAGTAACCCCAGAAATTCGCTAGAAAATTGGTGATAATTTTCAAACGGCTGAGCGTATTTTCTTGAAACATAGTTAAGAATACTCTCGATTAAATCACCTTTCAAACTAAAAAAAATAAATCAAAATCGGTCCATCCGTTCAGGAGCTATTAGGTCACAGACAGACACGTCAAACTCATATCACCCCGTCGTTTTTGAGTCGGGGGTTAAAAAGTAAATGTACTAATAGTATCTATAGATAAACAGTCCATACTCCAGTAAACCTATAAGCCAATTATGTCTAGACGTGAAAAGGAGCTTAGTTTTGTCCTCATTCTTTCGTTGTTAATCACTAATCGTTATCTACTTTCTGTCGTAAAGTACATTGTACTAAGCATGATCAGTTTTGAAACCTTTTCGCCTGCAAGTAAGTAATCATGGCTCGCCCTGTCTATTGTTGAAAATAAAAAAAAGCGATTACAAAAAGTACATATATTTACCGTACTTATTTTATACACATTTATAGGTCTTTATTGTAAACTAGCGGCCCGCCCCGGCTTCGCACGGGTACAAACACACACACATACACCCTTTTTTTTGCATCGGGTTTAAAAAAAAAAGTTAAATGACTCCCCCCCCGTACCCCAGTGACGCTTACATGGAGCCTACATCGCATGCTGGCTAGCTGAGCGCGGTGAGCGACAACCACGTGACTTTTTTCTAATACTTGCATTTTTAAACTCGTGATATCTTCCGAATGAAATGTCCGAATTGGATAATTCAAAAAGTTATAAAAAGGTATTAAAGCCGTATTGAATATAAAGTAATTTATTTTGATGAGGATTAATACCAAGGTACAAATGAAGAGCCTTTTCAAGAAGCGGCATATATAAATTAATATTTTAGAATAAAAAACTGCTTACTGTGACATAACTATAATATTTAGACATATGCTGTCGCGACACTTTTTGTAGATAATGATGAGTTCTGCAAAGTCGTAGTAAATGATTTTGTTCTATCATCAATAGTTTTCGCAGCGCACGCGACGTAATGAATTTTTCAGGTCATTTTTTTACACCTTATGTTACATTATTGGAGTTTTAGTAAGGATCCCTAATTTTTTTAAAAATATAATATAGCCTATGTTACTCGGGGATAATGTAGCTTTCCAAAGGTGAAAGAATTTTTGAAATCGGTCCAGTAGTTTCGGAGCCTATTCATTACAAACAAACAAACAAACAAATCTTTCCTCTTTATAATATTAGTATAGAAGTACAACATAATTTCATAAAAAAAATCCTTTATAAAAAATATTGATATACCAAAACCTAAAGAGCTAATCAACAAAAAATCTTCTCCGAATAAATGAAAAGCAAGTATTTATCAAATAAAATAAGAAGTTTCAGTCTGGCATGTTTTATTAGGCTTATTTTCGCCTGAAGCCTTAAAGTTCTTCTCAAACCTACCAATCATTATTTGGAGCAAAAATATAAATTACATTTTAAACAAAACCAGACAACGTTTGAAATATTTCATTAACTCTGGCCTTTTGACTTTGAAGACACTTCTACTTATTCAAATGCGCATTCAGTTATAAAAACAAAGAATTTCAATCAAAATACAGCTATGATATCTGTTTTAAGAAACGAAATCTTTGATATTAATATTCTAAATATATAAAAGGAAAGCATGACTGACTGACTGATTGATTTATCAACGCACAGCTCAAACCACTGGACGGATTTAAAGAAAGAAAATATATTTATTTGACGAATACAAAAAAGTAAAAGAAAACAACAATAAGCTAGTTGACAGAGACAAAAATAAATGCATAAAACATCTAAAAACACGTGGAAACATCAAATATGTTGTACATTTAATGCTTTTTATGATTTTTAATTACCAATAGAATCACTAAGAGTAGATCATTTGATGCTGTGAAACTATGACGTCACAGTGTAGTATTTCATACAAAATTCCATATAAACTATCGTTTTGACATTTATTAAAAAGATTTGGCATACAGATATAACGTAAGCATCCGCTAAGAAAGGATTTTTGAAAACTCAATCCCGAAGGGGGTAAAATAGAGGATCGCGAGTGAAACCACGGGGAGGAAAGGTACTACTGAAGGTAACCTTTTACTTGGCTAACACAATAACCCGCCCACAAACAGTCGGTTCCAAAAAAAATACATAAACACACAAACGTTTGTCTCATTAAGCACATAATAAAATAAATTATATTGCTGGTTTCACACTGTAGCGTCGGGACGGCATGTCGTTAGTGTGTAGCCTTATTATGGCAATGTAAGGGTACCGTGAAGCAGTTAGGTACCTTTTTTTGTTTTCTTTTTTGCCTACGTATAGGCCTGTGTTTGACCACAATCTCACTGTGGTCAGTGATGATGTGGCCGATGGTGTTAAGCACACAAAGCCTAGAAGGAAACTGGCTCTCCAATGCAACTGTCGAAACACACCGAAAGGTACTTGGCGACAGATTTTCAACATGAGGATGGTAGCCAGTTATTTCGTATTACCCGATAAACGAAATGGCAATGTCATGGTAGTCTTTTTATAGTTCCGTACCCAAACGGAACCATATACTAAGCCTCCGTTGTCCGTCCGACTGTCATCGGCCTGTATCTCATGAACCGTAATAGGTAGACAGTTGAAATGTGTTGTTTCTGTTTACGTCATAACTTCAAATAATGAAAATATAATAATTTACCATGGTACCAGATGGTACGGAACCCTTCGTGTTATTTCTTGGTCCTCACGCTGAGCTCCCCTGGGACAGCCATGGCGAGGAACTCATTCCATAACCTGAGTGTCATTTTGAGTTATTGTGAGTGTTGTTTGGACACTTCTTTGATGAAAGTTTTACACGTCCGGGATAAAATTCGATTATTTAATATTATCTGTTCCCCGCTGTTTCACCCGCGTTCCCGAGGGATCTTATGTCCCGGGATAAAAAGTAGTCTATATGTTATTCCAGGGTATGATCTATCTATGTGCCAAGTTTCATCCAAATCCGTTCAGTAGTTTTTACGTGAAAGAGCAACAAACATACTCACAAATTTGCGCATTTTTAATATTAGAAGGATTGCGTAGAGCTTGCTACGACTTGCTACGAAATGTCTACGTCGTAGGGCTACGTATTTAAGACTTTTAGATCGGACCTGTTAGATACGCCTGTAGATTTGTAAATGACGCGTATTATTATGAATATTTCACGAACACTAGCTGTCCCAGAGGTAAGTGGTATATTTAAAGTTTTTTATCTATCTATATTGTATATCCAAATATATTTCATATGTCAAAAGCTGCAAAAAGGTCTTGAGAATGTCATACATATATTTTTTTATTAATAAATATCTATATAGAAGATATGATGGTTTAAAAAACCTCTTTTTAATATACTTCTTGAGGTGGCAGCACCTTATTATTTAAATATTATTAAAATACGGTAAATATTATTTTGTAAACAAGCAACATTAACGCTATAATTTTGAATAATATTGTGATAAAGGATTCATAACGTGGACACGAAATCCAATTTAATGTTAATATTAACATACAGTAGGTACCGAGAGTAAACGCTCGCAGCGCCTATCGCGGAGTACTCGTGGAATTAATTTCCCCAGTACAAGCTTGCTACGAGCTGCTACGAAAAGACTACGGCGTAGTGCTTCGTATCCTAGTAACATTATAAACTAGCTGTTCCCCGCGGTATCACTCGCAAACTTTCGGGGATAATATAGCTTCGTATTAGTGGTCGGACTTAGTAACTCCGGAGATTAGCGCGAACAAACAAACTCTCCAGCTTTATTATTAGTATAGATAAGAGAGTAGGTATTATTAAATTCTAAAGTATTTGTGAAATTAAAAAGTGTTTCTTTCGAGTCTCTAATTAATAATTAAGGCGTTGCTATACGTGAAATGATGATTCTAAAATGCGTTTTTCTCTGTATTCTTTGTACCAAGAGATTTGGAAAAAAATATATGTTAAACTAGAGAATATGTGACGAGGAATAGTTTTTTTTTTAAATTGGGATTTTTCATTAGTAACGTTAGAAAAAAATCGTAAATATGCCTTTAAAACTAAGAATACATTCTTCTCTTATTTGGGCCATCCAAATAACTTGAAAAATATTAACATACATTCTGAAATCCACTAGAAAGGGAATAGTTTTCTTACTTTTTAAAAAAAAGACTTAGTTTCTTTTTAAATAACATATAACCATATTTTTTACTAAAATTACGTCTCTCCTGTCTACGTAGAGAGCCTCCTCTTAAGAAGCGACGAGCTCCCAAAATTAGTTGCCTAAAACCTTAAGGTACATAAGGGCGAGATTTGCCCGGTCTTGCATGTAAACGGGTGTCTTTCCGGCCGGAAGCCGGCATTCGCTCGCTCTGAATTCAGTCCAAATAGCCCAGAATTGAGATTTGAGGAAGTTGCTTTGGTATAATATGTAGCCGCTCGATATTCACATAATATTAAATATCCTGGGACATTGTTCACACACGGTTATCTGATCCCAAACTAAGCAGAGCTTGTACTATGGAAACCAGATAACTGATATACTACATATACTTTTTTTTTATGTCAGAAAGTTGACAAGCAGGCAGGCGGTCCACCTGATGGTAAGTGGTTTCCGTCGCCTATCGCCATTTGCAATACCAGAGGTATTGTCAATGTGTTGCCGACCTGTTACAATGCCGAGAAGGCAATTACTGGCTCTCAAGTGCAATTGCCGGAACACACCGGTAGGCGATTGGCGACAAATTTTCAACTTGAGGGTGGTAGCCAGCTAGACGGGTACTACAAAGTACCCTACTACCGTGCTATGGTTTCCTCACGATGTTTTCCTTCACCGAAAGCTCAAGCTCATTGTAGGATTCGAACCCACGACCTTCGTCGCGGCATCCGACGACACTACCACTGAGCTATCATCGCCTTAAACACTACTACATTTATTATACTATTATTTATTATACTACTTTTTTTTTGTAAATACATACTTATTATATAGATTGTTACGAAGGTTTCAAAAACCCGTGTCTAAAAAGGCTTCGTGAGGTGACAGCACCTTAAGCATATGCAATCAAAAAACAAAAACAAAAATTAAGTGCCCTTCCTTCGTTTTCCATTAGCTACCTACTTCCCGTAGCCGTGTTATGTGACATTTTGCAATAAACCTGTTCTAAAACTCCACGCTAACACAAGACTATAAATCCCACATAAATATAAAAATAGCCCTTCAAGCGCAGTCGGGTGATAATATTATAGATAGTAGATAATAAATATAGTACGTGCTGCGTGAATTGCGTGATCAATAGTGCAGTGATCCGGATAAAATTGAAGCTTATCCGGATCGGGGCGTCGAGATAGTTTTGCAAACACATTAATGAGTTGTTGTGACGTCGACACTTTGGTACACACGGCCACAGATCAAGCTACACATTTATGTTGCAAAATAGCGCCTATTACAACCGCATAAGGTGCCGCAGTGTGTAGCTTGATCTGTGGCCGTATGTACGTAGAGGTTATTTATATATCAGTAACTAATCTTTTGACGTACCGAAAATGGTTTATTTAGCAATAGCTCTCCCTTTTTAGGGTTCCGTACTTCAAAAGGAAAAAACTAAATCCTTATAGGATCACTTTGTTGTCCGTCTGTCTGCCTGTCCAGACCCTTTTTCTCAGGAACGCGTGGAGATATGAAGCTGAAATTCATATCAAATACTCAGGTCTACTGTCCCTTGGAGCTGTGAAAAACTCAAACTTCTAGCCGATGCAATCAAAAGATACAGCCGTTTATGCTGCAAATTTTCAAGGGAATCAAAACCTACGGGGTACTTCCCGTGAACTCCGAATCTTGAAATTTGGTACGAAGCAACGTCTTATAGCACAGATAAAGGAAAAATTGCGAAAAGCATAAATTTTTTGTTACACTCAATTACAAACTCGGACTCGCACTTGTCCAGTTTTTTTACCAGGCGTTTTCAAAATATAAACATAGACTTTGGACAACAAACTCGTCAGCTTTATTATTAGGATAGGACAAGTTTTTTTTTTTTTTTTTTACTCTGTATAGGCCTGTGTTTGACCACAGTCTCACCGTGGTCACTGATGATGTGGCCGATGGTGGTAAGCACACAAAGCCTAGAAAGGAACTGGCTCTCAAGTGCAGCTGTCGGAACACACCGAAAGGTGCTTGGCGACAGATTTTCAACTTGGGGGTGGTAGCCAGCCAGGCGGGTACTACAAAGTACCCTACCACCGTGCTATGGTTTCCTCACGATGTTTTCCTTCACCGAAAGCTCAAGCTCATTGTAGGATTCGAACCCGGGACCTTCGTCTCGGCATCCGACTACCACTGAGCTATCATCGCCTTAAAGTTAGGATGATCAGAAGCCTATTTTCTAGATGCTGACATGACAGCATGTTAATTAATCTAACTGTACAAAAACTGTCGACTAAATTACACTGTGTCATTAAATCACGTCGAAAACACGGAAATACCAAACGCAAACGATAACGATTGCTATCCGTGAAACAAGAGGTTAATAAAGGTTAAATTGCAATGCGGCAACCATTTACCATTCACATACTTACCTACCTACTTTCATGTAAAACAGTAACTCTGTTTGGTGTTAATGCACTTTGAACAAGCAAGCTGAGAGAATGCGCTGTTGACATCGAATACAACTGACATCTAATATTTACTACAAGTTTAATAGGGTAGTTGACACTGTCAAAAATAAATGACCAAACACTAACCAATGCATAAAACATCTAAAAACACGCTGAAACATCAAATATGTTGTACATTTAATGATTTTTAAATTGGGATAAAAAGTATCCTATGTGTTAATCCAGGTAATAAACTATCTGTGTTCCAACTTTCATCCAAATCCGTTCAGTAGTTTTTGCGTGAAAGAGTAACAGACATCCATCCATATATACTAACAAACTTTCGCATTTAGAATATTCGTAGGATTTACATATGCACAGATAAGTGTTATTAAAGTCAAATCGAAAATAGATTAGCCATTTCTTAGATTAGAACATTCTCTCGGCTGCACAGTAATATATGCATTCTCTAAGTGTTCATTAAGAATAAAAAAAAAACAACGACAATACCATAAAGGTCATCACTTCTCCCTCAGACTGAATCAAAAGAACATAAAAGACACAATTTCAATAGACTCGTCTATTATTCTACATTTTATACGTCATAATTGCAGCTAGATATATCTAAGTTAACAAAATCGTCACTTACTGTTGGTCTTTGCGGAGGTATGCTATCTACACCCATCGTGTCTCACACAAACACAATTACATGTTATTTTCCATATGTTTTATGTCACTGGGGCTTTTTAATTAAAGCTTTTTTTGTATAATTCAGCAGCTGCACGGCACGTTTGCATCCATTCTTTGGTCGGTGGCCACTGAAAGTTTATAGTGAGGGGGTTGTGTCGAGTGTTTCAACGTTCGATATTTCGCCTAATTTTATTTTGTTTAGACCTCGATAAAACACTTCTTATAACAATTGACTCAGCCATCGGTTCGTAATACACTGAAAAGATTAAAATGAGAAGGCTCCGCCAAAAAAATTATTTTTTATTATTATTTTAATTAATTATTTTGGAATTAACTGTAGTTTCAGCCCTATGATTTCATCCACATTCCAGGGATAAAAAGTTGCCCATATTTTCTCCACTTTGTTAGTAAATGGATTAGTAAGATTACCATTTTTTTTTCAAATTCCTGGTCTTTGTTTGTCTTTGTAATCAAATTACAAAAGCTAGCAAAACACATAACATTTTGAATTAAACCTAATAATTAAATTAAAGTACCCAAACAATATCGGCGTTTCGACTATTTGAAACTTCTGTAAGCATAGATATTTTATACCCTGAAAATATCACTCCAATTAAATTGCAAAAAAAATCGATATGCGTTATGCTACATCACTAAGCTCTTGATGCTGCGCGCGCCGTCCTACCCTCAAGCCAACCTCATACCTTCATCTCAAAAAACCATTGCAAAACCGACTCTCTGCAATCGTGTTTGGGTATAACTTTGTATTCCCCTTGTCGTCCTTCGGTTTGAGGCTCACTACAAGTGATGAAGGATGATTGGCAAGCAAAGGTGCGGTTGGGTGATGGTTTCCAGTTTCAGATGCGTAGGTGATGTACTTTGATTTAGACGTGGGATGTTTTCATATAAAATGTTTCTTGAGTTAATGATAATGGAGCGATTCATATTTTCATCCATATTAATCCTTCTTCCTATACTAATATTAAAAATGCGAAAGTTTGTTAGGATGGGATGTATGGATGTTTGTTACTCTTTCACGTAAAAACTACTGAACGGATTTGGATGATTTATTCCTATATCTTTCTAGCAAAACAGATTCTCTGTCTAATCGCATTCTAATTAGTATTTTAAAATGCTTATATCGTTCGTGTTTCTTGGCCGATTTTAATTTCACTTTTTGACATCTTTTTTACGGTATTTTCATATTTTGTTAAGAAATGCGATAAAAAAAAACATGCATATTCCTTATTAGTACATAACCGTTGAATTTTGTGTCCGACATTATCTTCACCTTATGCTCGATTCCCACAAAGTTCCTACATTATGAAATATTATTTAATCAAATAGACCTTCACAGGCACTTATGAATTGTCAGACTCTAATGCACGGTTCGGAAGGTAGCTTTTGCTGAGAAGAGCCGGCAATAAACTCAGCAATTACTCTTTTCAAAATGAACTTCATAATTTAGGTATATAAAATATATCCTGTAAGAGCGAGCGCTACACCCAAGCCTTTTTGTCATTTAAATATTCGTTAATATTGTAATAAGCCTTCTTTACCAAAACGGTCTTAATATGTTCCTTAAATTTATGTGAAGGCAAGTTTAAAGTGGAAGAGGTATCATATTATAAAAGCGTGTACACAGACCTAAAAACGAACCATGCACTTTTTGGAGTCTATAAGCAGAATTTACAAGTTTATGCTTATTTCTAGTATTGATACAATGCACGTCGCTTTTTTTACAAAAAGACCAATATTTTTATGAACAAATAATATGTTTGCATAAATATACTGTGACGCTACAGTGAGGATACCGATTTGTTTAAATTTATCTCTTAGGGAAGCCCGAGAATTCAAATTGTAAATAGCTCGCACTGCTCTTTTCTGTATGTAGTACCTAATCCCTTGACACCTAACCTTTAACGAGCAAGACGATAACCGATATCGACATGAAGTTCTCTTTATCCTATTCCTCCTGAATTTTATCCCATGGGAAATATGAACCTTGATATTTACTCGATCTGTATCCCTTTAGAAATCTGGAAAATAATTACTGATAACCTTTCAAAATATTAAGTACCTACACCTACTATTATTCCCCGTGATTTCACCAGCGTTCCCGGAAAAAGATCCGGATTATGTAGCTTCCTATTAGAGAAAATGAATTCGGATATTTCTTATTACCGGGATTATTCTTATTACGTATTTTCGGGAAGACATCTTAATTACATGTATCTAAACTAACAAACTTTACCTCTGTATTATGTAAGTATATTAGTACTAGCTTCCGCCTCGCGGTTTCACCCGCGTTCTCTCATTATCCCGGGAAAAAATAATAACCCTCTCGAACGCAGGTGAAACCGCAGGGCGGAAGCTAGTATTTGTATATCTGTACTATCGTGGTAGTCCATTTGTCCGTGCATCACCCATGACTTCAGCCGTAATTAATGTTTATTTTTCTTTTTTAGAGTTCCATATCTCAAAAGGAAAATACTTGTTTGTCTGTCTGTCTGTCTATCCGTGTGCCGATAGCCTTTTTCTGAGGAATGAGTGGGATTATATTTTTTTTCGATTAGGTACTTTACAATTTGCACACCGTGGCCTAATATCAATGTATGGGAGCATTTTCTCAAGTAAAAAAAAATAAGGACCAGATTTTTTTTTCATCTCCAGCTCAATAACCAGCTGGTCACATCGCTCGCAGAACCGACGGCCGCTAGGACAGAAAGGTTCTCCAGTGGCGACCACGAACCGAAAGTCGCAGCTTGGGCAGGTGGACCGACGATCTTGCGAGGAAAACCGGCCATCGTGGAGATCTTTGTAGGAGGCCTTTGTCCAGCGGTGGACGTCCTTCGGCTGACATGATGATGATGATTAAAATATCAACTTCGAAGTTTTACGATTTCAGTTGGTCAGTTGTTCTGATAGTAAACGGTGTTCAGCATAACCGACCCCACATTTCGTTTCAAAAATGTACCTACTATCTCAAAATACGTATCCACCTGTATAAAACAAAAAAAGATATAAATTACTCACATCATACAAAATCATCTCGAGAGTAGTTTTTTCGGTCACCTGTTGCACTGTACTACTTTGCTATTTCACTTACACACTATCTTGAGAGCCTTTTGAATACTAACTTGGTACTAACTAACAAAGTTTTTAGCACTCCAATGTAGAGCTCAATAAAATTTATTAAAAAAATATAATTATAAATCAACGACAGAAAATGTGCGAAAGATTGTTTTTTTTTTCTTTATAGTCTTTCTTCGAAAACAACCAGTCACATAAGATAAAAAAAGTTTATTCAAAACACACTTTAAAAAAAACACATGCACTATGAAGCCAGTATAAAATAAAAATTAATTTTGGAACGCCTAAAATCGTTGGACGAATTTTAAGGTTAATTGCTGATAGTGAAGCTTATCGTTCTTTTATTACTTTTTTCTTTTATTGGCTCCTGTATGGGCACAAGCGTACCCCGACAAAGCGCGGTCGACACTGAGGGAGCTGACCGCCCGCCCTGGTGCTTAGGGCGGGGCACTGAACACGAGCGCAGATTTTAATCCATTTAGTATTTCCAATCCAATGCCGTCCTCTGTCTATCATTTAATGTTAAATTCCCAACTTGGCACACACAGCTTTAGGGGGCTGGGTTGTCGCTGGGTATGCCATATAGTCACGTTATTTGAATAAAGAATACACGTGGTTCCAAACATTTAAAGGTCGTAGACGGAAGGGTTGCAAAACGAACTTATCCGTAGAACATTTTAAAAGTTGCTAACTTTTTTAATTGTGGGGTAAAGAACCTGCGTACGGGACACGTGACAAGCTGTGGTGCCGAGGAACGTGCGTCTGAGGAAAAAGTGACGGAGGTAGACCGTTTCTATATTTAGAGTTCTTAGAAATTGAGTAAAATTAAGACAATATTATATTAGGTACCTACATAGGATCTTTTGTCTATAAAACGTAAATCGTTAACTAGCGTAGGTACACGCTTCAGGCAGCTATGGTATATGGTTTACTGCTACTTTAAAGCAGTATGAATATGCTACTGCTTATTTTTGATTGATTCGAAAATGAGCAACGATCCTTATTTTCTAAGCATGCGCTAATCTCCGGAATTACCGCTCCGATGTAAAACATTCTTTCACTAATAGGAAGCTACATTATCCCCGAAGGTTTTAGGATAGTTTTTATCCCGGGAACGCCAGTGAAACCGCGGGGAACAGCTAGTAGATCACAAGTTAAAAATAAAATACTTACCAGATACTAACAAAGGGATATATTTTTTACTTTTTTTTTGCGCCTTGAAAATTTTATAATGAAAACTAGACAGTTGGAATGTGAAAAATATACCTGTCATAACTAGTGGAGAACAAATACCTCATCTATTCGTCCTAAAAACCTTTTATAAAAGCTGGAATAGTAAAGCGAACTTTAGTTTTCGGAGCCATTGTTAAAATTTCAAGTGCGTATTATCCAGCCTCGAACGAGGACGAGGTCTCGTGCGAAGGAAGCCCACTACACGCGACCGCGCCAATCCAATTAGATTTCAAAACGTGCATGAATACAACAAACGGATTACTCCTATGCGCAGTTACTGCTTTCCGTGATTGTAAAGCGTGGCATTGAAGGCACGGTGGCCAGGCGTGATAATTTCATGAATATGTTTTATGAAAGGGAAATGTGAAAGTTTGTTAGGAGTATGTGAGGATGTGATGCAAAAATGACTGAATGGATTTTGATAAAACTCGACATAGAGAGCTAGAGCAAAGCGATTTTTCGCTTGAAGAGCAGCTCGACTGGGGAAGTCGGTACCTCCACCTTACCGCAGCCAAATAACTTCGTTGTGTTCCTGCGCGTGAGTAAGGTCGCCAGAGCTCATCGGGGTGGGGGGAAGGGTCGGCAATGCGCGAGTGGTACTCGCGGCGCGGATTAGTATATGGTCTCTGTCCCAGGTGTCGCTAGCGTCCATAGACGACGGTAACCGCTTACCATCAGGCGGGCTGTATGCTTGTTTGCAGACTTTGTTGTATAAAAAAAAATGTAGATAGATTATCAAAATCAAAAACAAAAACTCATTTATTCAAATTAGGCCCTGGTAAGGCACTTATGAACGTCGATAGTTATAAACATTACAATAGACTCTACCATCGTTTCGGAATACACTTGAACTGAGAAGACTCCGGCAAGAAACTCAGCAAGGCTACATTTTTTTTTTTGTGGATCTTTCTTTTTTAAATTTATGTAATTACAGTTCCTGTACATAGAAGTCAAGAATATGATGTACCTATATTCAAAAGCAAGATCCACATTATCAAATGCCTTGAATATCTTGCCGGAATTTTCTTAGTTTATGTGTATTCCGAACCGGTGTGGTGGTAGAGTAAATTGTAAAAGTGCTTCGCTTCTGTCTGGAATGTCTCAAGATACGACACTATTTGTGACTACTTTCTGATTATCATTTATCAATTAAAATAAAATAATGTTTTGATTTAACAAAAAAAAAACACCATGCCTGCGCTCATGTTGAAAACATTTTTTTTTTTTTTGAATCGTCATCATTTCTTTAATCTCACAAACTTTCGTATTTTATTAGTAACCTAATTAACTCTAGGTACTTAAACTAAATCATATTTACAAATAGAAAAATAAAGTAAATCATAAATATAATATATAAATAATAATAAAAAATAAATTACAAATACAAACAGAAATGTTGACATGACACTGGCACTTGAAAAAAGACTACCTAATTTAGCTGTCAGTGTAATGTCAAAGTTGTCAAATCAGTAAACAAAAATTCGTTCATTGCTTGGTTGATTGTTTATTTTCTAAAAGTTAATTGTGAATTAATCAATAAATACACATTTCGAAATATCGTGCACCCTCTATATCTAACTTTAGATGACTCTTGGACGTAAATACCAGCAATCTTCCGGGTAAATGGTTCTACCCTTGTACATAGTAGCTCTGCTAAGCGATGCATGTGAATTAAGGGTATGGGTGACTAATTTAACTTTAGAATTGATTTTCCCTATTTATAGGAATGCAGGGGAGGCTCGTAAGGTGTATGCTAGCCAGTCGAAGGTCGGGACGCTATCTGGTTGCTCGTCTTCTGTAAGTTCTGTCCGATAAATTTTAATGTATTCATAATCTCTACTTGCTGGGTATCATTACCTCTAACACTTTCCTTATTTGTAATGCATGCTTAGAATTGCTTATTAATTAGTTTGTATTTCTCACTTAGTTACTTTATTACTGTAATTTTGTAGTATTATTTTAACAACACTAGTTTCTAAGGCCCATTTGCACCAATGTCTCATAGCACTTACCCACAGGTTAAATATGGCTATGTGACAGAATTTATATAGAGAATCTGTCAAATATTACATATTTAATCTGGAGTTAGTGTTGATCGATGTTGGTGCAATTAGGCCTCATGGGACTAACTCAATACCTAATTAAAGTCATGAAAATAACAAAAATTATCAGTCTTGACATCACTGTCTAAAACTATACTAAATAGTAGCTGTCCTGGCTTACGGCTATAAGTAGCCGTCACCTGTGATGCTAGTTAATAAGCATTCTCTGTAAATCTCTCGGTTTCAAACTATCCTTTTGCCAAATTGAATTGAAATTGGTTTACTATAGCTAGTCATCAACAAGACGCTGCAGACAGAGTTTCATATCATATTTCAGATTTTAACACAAATGATAGAGAAAAAGAGAGACAGTGTTGGCTTCTTAAAAACTTCATTCACATATCTTGACCCCACCATAGACTCTCACAAGATTATACTGAGCCGCTGCCATCAACCAACTTAACTAGTCTGTGGGACAGCCTGTTGGCACACCTCACTTTATAAATCAAATTCTGTGCTAACACATTTAAAAGTAATAATAACTCAGTGTTTGTGACTTAATATAATCTTTAATGAGCTAGATGAGGGATTCCTAAACTATTATGGGCAACAACCCTTTTTCCAAAATGAACTGATACTAGAGAGCCAAAATTCCTTTATGATCCTATCTCTAGTTTTTTTCCTTTTGATACAAAATACTAACCAATTTGATTTGCAGTTGGTTAAGTGAAACTTGACATCATATTCCCATCAAAATTTAAAAAATAAATAGACAAAGTTTTATTCAGTAAATATTCTAAATTCAGTAAGTAATTATTAAAAAAAATATATATTATAACCACTAAGTACTAAAACTTATACCATATCTTTGTAGATTCAAATAAGAACTTGTATTAATAAAATGAATAGGGGTTGATTTTTAGACCTTGTCAACCTAAAATCAGTTTTTGTTTATGTCAACCCCTGGGAAACCACTCTGGGAATCCCTGAGCTAGAGTACTACCTATTATCATTGCCCTAACAACTGCTGCTATCCATTAATAACGAAGGTATAATTCCATCAGATCTCCCTGTGCGACATGATTGAGCCACCAGACTACGAGGAGGTGTGCGAGCGGCTGGTGGGCGAGCGCGACCCGCTGGCGTACCCCGCCGCCGACGTCGACCTGTGCACTGTGCCGAGACGCATCAGGACGCTGCAACATGTGCTGCCCGATGATGACCTGTAATTATACCTACTACCGTACCATATCTATCTAATATCTTTAAAGGAGCAATTCTTATATATATAATCTGAATCTCGGAAACTGCTCTAACGGTTTTCATGAAATTTAGTGTGCAGAGGGTTTCGGGGAGATGAATCGATCTAGCTTGGTTTCATTATTAGGAAATGTTGTTTAAAAAAAAAACGATAAAGATCGGTCAGCCAGGTACTTAGTCTTTAAGTGACTGATATATTTCAGGAAATTTTACTATTATTATGACCATTAAATGCTTTGTCAAGATTCAATATTATATACTAGCTTTCCGCCTTCCCTATTTTCCAGGGCCAGCGCCACAATACGCGGAAATTCCGACGCTTATCTTCCGCCACGGGACGCCAAAACAATAAATGGATAATATTGTCTGATTTCATTAAAAAATAATACACATCCATCCATTTCTTTTTTGGTAATTTTTTTTTCCTCCATCGAGGGTAACTACTCATATTAGTTAAGGATCTCTTTCCTTTTCTGGCGTTTATTATAGCTACATGTTGTTAGCCTTGCTTCCAGTTCATATAGTGTCTCTCTAGTCTCCCTTGGTAATCATCTGTGGTGCTTCGGATGTTCTCCTTCACTGTGTTTATCTTTCGTGGTCGCTTACGATGGGCCTCATAAGAAGGCTCAAGGTCACCCAAAGAGCAATGGAGAGGGCTATGCTCGGAGTTTCCCTGCGAGATCGGATCAGAAATGATGAGATCCGCAGGCGAACCAAAGTTACCGACATAGCCCGAAGAATTGCCAAACTTAAGTGGCAGTGGGCGGGGCACATCGCTCGTAGAACCGACGGCCGCTGGGGCAGAAAGGTTCTCGAGTGGCGACCACGAACCGGAAGACGCAGCGTGGGCAGGCCCCCCACAAGGTGGACCGACGATCTTGTTAGGGTCGCGGGAAACCGCTGGATGCGGGTAGCGCAAGACCGGCCATCGTGGAGATCCTTGGGGGAGGCCTTTGTCCAGCAGTGGACGTCTTTCGGCTGATGATGATGATGATGATGTGTTCATCTTTAATTGTTCGTGGATTTCGAAGTCGGTGTTAAGGATAATACCCCGCACCTGCACAAAGGCAATTACTCTATTCAGTGAACCAATCCCCCGGGAAAGGCAAGCCAAATATCTCGGATTCATTCTCGATTACCATTTTACCTTTGATGCTCACATTAAAGTAGCGCGCCGCCATTGTTTTAGGCCTTCACTTTTTGTTAAATCGTAAATTCATTGCCTAAAGTTCATGCAGCCATCAGAAGTTACCAACTGAGTCCTATCTAAAAAAAAACTTTGCAGGATAGTGATAATAGAGTTGCTAGCGTTGGCTCATAGTTATATGCCATACATCCTCACTAACGATTGATTTCCCAACAGAACCAAAGCGCCAATGTTCGTGCGCGACTGCCTCCGCTGCTATACTTCAGATTACACGGTGGTAGAGTACAAGTACCGGCAGTATTCAGGCTCGGCAAGCGGCCGCGAGAGACTTGGCGATCGCCTTGATAAACTGCACGCAGCGCCTGTCCATCAGTATGAGATCGATGCTGAGCCCCATGCTGTGTCTACTGAGGAACTGGCTTCACACCAGGTAGGTGTAATAGGTAAAAAATAAATATCCTGGGACATTGTTCACACACGGCTATCTGATCCCAAACTAAGCAAAGCTTGTATTATAAAAACCAGATAACTGATATACTACTTTTTTGTAAATACATAATTATATAGATAATTACACACAGACAGGATAAACAGTGGGATCATCTTGAAGCTATACAGAACCCAACGCAAAAAGAATTATTAAAATCGGTTCATAAGCAAAAAAATATGTGTGAACAAACATTTAAAAAAATTACATACAATTGAGCACCTTTTATTTAAGGAGAGCTTTTATTTAAGGAGTTCAAAATTGATGAAAATTGACCATTGAGCTGACCCCTGACTACTGGGCCAAAAAATTTTAAAGGTACAGAAAATAGTTCTTTATCTATAGATTACAGGAAAACCTTATAACAAGTCTATAGTATGAGTAACAGGAAATTACGGAATCAAACTCGCACTTATCCGGTTTTTTCAAAAGTTAATTATTAATTGGAATATTCCGTATCTCCAGTTCGAATCCCAACCATCAAGTGGTCGGCAGTCAGTAGCTTCAATATCTTCGTCATCATCATGCAACGAGACCCTTACACCACGAGGGTCATGGGCCAGCTTGGACTTGAGGAGCTCATCTTCGGATCCTCTCCTTCCAGACCTATTTGAGAGGAAACCTATTGAACAGTTAGATGCTGTTAATGAGGCTAGGAGGTATGTAGATTGGTTTGTTTTTGATTATGTAACACTGATTTTTTTTTTGTATTGTTCGCGCTGATTAAAAAAATATAGGAAAATCCAAAAGAACAGCCGAAATGTCGAAAAATTCTAAATTGGTAATTTTGTTTGGGAATAGGGATGATGACCAAAAAAATCTAATTAGTCCGTCAGTTAATTTACCAAAAAATATTGAACACATATTTTTTCTTTAGTTCCGAAAACAAGTAAGATACAGTGCGTTCAAATTTCGCGTGACGTCACGTCTTAGTACATTTTTACAGAGAAATGACAACACAAGCCCCCACTCCTGAACGTTGATGCGACTTATCTTCGTAATCTTTTTTTATTGATTTGATAAAATAAAAAATACGTATCAAATATTTTTTGATAACCAAACTGACGGACTAAACAGAATTAATTATTTTTATATAACCCCCTCCCTCCCTAATATAAGTATAGTTAGCTACCAGCGGCGAAGGGTCCATACAAGCCGATTCCCATCGGCTTACCTTTTATAAATCCCAGTCCCACAGATTCATCATTTCAAAGCCACATTTATATAAAATACACTGTCATCTATATATATAAAAGAAAGTCGTGTTAGTTACACTATTTATAACTCAAGAACGGCTGAACTGATTTGGCTGAAAATTGATGGGGAGGTAGCTAAGAACCAGGAGAAGGACATAGGATAGGTAGTTAGGTAGGGGTAGGTAGGGTAGGTAAGTAAGGTAGGTAGGAGTAGGTAGGGATAGGTAGAGGTAGGTAGGGATAGGTAGGTAGGTCACAGTTTTATTTTTGTTCTCAGGGCAGGACAACGTCTGCCGGGTCAGCTAGTTAAGTATAAAATAATCGGTGTTTTTGAACGGCTTACTCTCGCCATAATTTTACCCCTCGCCACTGCTAGCTAAATATTCTATCTTCTGGTGCTCATATGAATTGAAGCTCTATAACTTTACCCATAGGCTAGAGAACCGTCAAGCGGACCTCCTGGGTCTGTACACACCGTACTTGGATGAAGAGGAGGCCGTAGAGCGTCGCCTCGCCGCCGAGATGCCGACCGAGCTGATGGGCCATAGGATACTCGTCGTGTGTCATCAGTTAAAGTTAGTATTACTGATTGTGGAATGCTTTTCCCTAGAAAGAAAGATATGTTTATCAGACCAAATTAGAACACAAAATTAAAACTATTAAACCAAATTACTACACAGAATAAAATAAATGAAGTAGTCCCATAGAAGGTACTAAGAGGGCCTAAAAGGCCCCAGCTCAGCATGTGCTGCAAGTTAGTGCAGCGCTGATTTTCGGCTGAAGCCATGGGTGATGCACCTAGGGAGAATAGATTGTTTTTTTAGAACGGTATTCTTTATGGTACATTATCGTTTGCGGGCTGGGCTGGGCTAGACTAAAAAATGTGTAACAACAATCATAGATAAAATAGAATCTAACAATCATAGATAATAGAATGACACCAAATATTTAGTTGTCATAATCAAAATATGTTGTCACTTATATTAGTGTTGCCAGGTTAGCCTACAATCGCCTTTACACATTTGTTCCAAATCGGAAGACTAATCGAATTCTAAACTACTTCGCTAGTAGGTACGTGATTTATAATTAGCACTCGCACATAATCAAATTTTAACAAGAAGAGTAAAACCTCCGTCAGAGACAGTAATTTTAAGCTCCAACGCAAATAGAAATATTGATATTGGTTCATAAAAAAAGACATGTGTGAACAACCGAATTGAGAACCTCCTTTCTTTTGAAGTCGGTTAAAAATGACTGCTCACGTGTTGAACAAATAACTATTAATTTCTCAGATTAGAACTAGACGTGGAACCACTCTTCGCTTCAATGGCTCTTTATGACGCAAAAGAGAAGAAAAAACTCTCTGAGAATTTCTACTTCAACCTCAACTCAGAATGCACGAGGCAGATGCTCTCGGCCCATATTCCACATGCTGACCTATCTACCCTGAGTAGGAGTGCTATCTTCGATGTTCTGAACCCTTCAGCGGACATATTCCTCGTGGTCCGAGTAGAGAAAGTTCTACAAGGCGATGTGAACGAATGTGTCGAGCCTTATATTAAGGACGACAAGGTTGGTATTTGCTGTATTTTAGTCCTCGTTTATATGAAATTGGAACGTAATTTCTTGTGCTTATGGCTGCCTGAAAAGTTATCTATGCTAATAATGAAGCTGTAGTTTGTTTGTTTGTTTAAACGCGCTAATCTCCAGAGTTACTGGTCCGATTTGAAAAATTCTTTCACTAATAGGAAGCTACATTATCCCTGAAGGTTATATGCTACTTTTTATCCCGGGAATGCTAGTAAAGCCGCGGGAAATAGGTAGTATGATAAATGCGATAGTAACTCTGTCTGATACGTAGATAGCTTTCCATGCAGCAGTTAGAATAGCAGTTCGCCTCGGTTTCACTCATGTTCCTGGGATAAATATGTCCTTCTCAGTATCATTACAGGCACATTACAGGCTGAAAATTGTCTCGCATATCTAAAATTAAAAATTTAAAGAAACCCCCTGAATCTCACTAGAAAATTGGTGATAATTTTCAAACGGCTGAGCGGATTTTCTTGAAACATAGTTAAGAACAATCTCGATTAAGGGTATACCTTCGGTTGGAGCGCGAAATTCAAATTTTATCACGTTTTTTGTAAATTGCAGCTCAGTTATAGATCGTAAGTTATCAACATGTTATTTGCGAGAAGAATGGTAGTATATTTACTGATTAATAACAAAATAAATCATCAACATATTCCTCCAAGGTATATTACTGACATATACGACTATTTCATGAAAATGTTACTAATATACCTTGGAGGAACATGTTGATGATTTCTTTTGTTAGTAATCAGTAAATATACTACCATTCTTCTCGCAAATAAGATTTTGATAACTTACGCCCTAAAGCTGAGCTGCAATTTGCAAAAAACGTGATAAAATTTGAATTTCACGCTCCAACCGAAGGTTCACCCTTAAGTCACCTTTCAAACAAAAATCAAAATCGGTCCATCCGTTCAGGAGCTATGATGCCACACGCACAGACAGATAGACACGTCTTATATCACCCCGTCGTTTTTGCGTCGGGGGTTAAATATAGCTATTATTAAGTAGGCATCCGTTAAGAAAAGATTTATGAAAATTCAAACCCTAAGGGAATAAAATAGGGTAGTTGACAGTGTCAAAAATAAATGACCAAACACTAACCAATGCATAAAGCATCTAAAAACACGTGGAAATATCAAATATGTTGTACATTTAATGATTTTTATGATTTTTAATTACAAGTGGAACCACGGCCCCTCGCCCACCGCGACTTTTTGTCGCGATGCAAACGCGATACTGTCGCGTATTTGCATCGATGCAGTCGCTAACTGTGTACCCTCGCCCACCTAAACATGATGCAGTCGCGATACCAACGCGATACTGTCGCGTTTCTGTCGCAATGATGTTCGGTTCTCCACACGTGCTACCCTCCCTCCACTCTCTCCCCGATGTCATCCGAAACGGTCGCGCGACAGTCGCGCGTTTGTATCGATGCAGTCGGGATACTGTAGCGCGTTAGCATCACTACTGTATCGCGCTGCAAATGCGACTAACGCGCGTTAGTAGTGATGCAGTCGCGCGTTTCGTAATCGCGCGACTGCATCGCGACAAAAAGTCGCGGTGGGCTAGGGGCCTAAGTGTAGATAATTTGATGCTGTGAAACTATGACGTCATAATGTAATATTTCATACAAAATTCCTTATAAACTATCGTTTTGACAATTATTAAAAAGTAGCTGATTTGATGTGTCAGTCAACTACCCTATTGGTAGTTACATGTTGGTATGTAACAAGTGTACAAGTGGTATATACAAGTGTATTCCGAACCGGTAGTAGAGTCTATTGTAAAACTGTAACTGTTGACGTTCATAAGTGCCTTATTAGGGCCTAAACTGAATAAATGAGTTTTGATTTTGATATGTTGGTGTAGAATCGTGAGAAGGTCCGCGGGGGCGCGCAGGCGGCTTGCACTCGACTGGGCAAGTACCGTATGCCGCTCGCCTGGAGTGCCGTCTCGCTGGTCAACATCCTCAACGGGTCCAGCAGCCTCGAGCGAGACCAGGCCGACAAGGACTCCCTGTCTGCTTGTCCCAACACTAACAGTTTAGGTGACCTTATTTAAGATTATCGACAAGCTAGTTGGCGCAGTTGGTTAAGACACCACCTATCACGCCGCTGGTCATGGGTTCGATTCCCATCTAGGACAAACATTTGTGTGCATGAACATGTCTGTTTGTTCTGAGTCTGGGTGTAATTATCTATATAAGTATGTATTTACAAAAAAAAAGTAGTATATGTAGTATATGTACTACACCTAAACAGAAGTAAGGCTCTCAATTTGAGACAATTTGGATACCAGAAAAACGTTGGTACCATAGATGCTGTAAATGAATTGATTAATGATGTAGTAACAAAACTTAATGCTAAACTGAAGGTAGCTGGGATATTCCTTGACCTAAGCTCTGCTTTTGATATGGTAGATCATGAGCTATTAATAAAAAAAATGAATCATTATGGTGTTAGAGGAAAGGTTTCAGATTTTTTTTCGTCGTATCTTAGAAATAGAAAAATGTTTTTGGAAATTAAATCTATAGATACAAAAGGTTTTGAAAATGCATATATGTCTAAATTGTCAAATGTAACGAAAGGTGTGCCTCAAGGCTCAATATTGGGACCTATACTCTTTCTCATATTTACAAATGATTTGATATCTTCCTTAAACAATGCTATTCCTAGTGTTCCGCTTGTAGTTTTTGCTGATGACACTAATGCCGTTGTTGGAGCCAATAACATCGAAATGCTTAACACTAAAGTTAATTTCACTCTTAAACTATTTAACAGATGGTTCTCTGCTAATAAACTTAATATTAATACAAAGAAAACTAACGTTATGTTATTCAAATCAACTGCTAGAAATGATGATAAATTGGATATTGTTTTAAATGAGGATAAAATAGAACTTGTAGACGTGGTATAATTCTTGGGTATAAATATAGATGTTTTATTAAACTGGAAAAATGAATTAACTGCAATTGAAAATTCAATAATGTCAGCTTGCTATGCTCTTAGAAGCCTGCGAGATATAGTTGATATTAAACATCTCAAAGCCGTTTATTATGCTTTGGTTGAATCAAAATTACGATATAGCATTCAGTTTTGGGGCAACAGTTATAACTACAATAGTGAAAGGGCATTCAAATTACAAAAAAGAGCTATACGTACAATCGTGCGTATTTCTCAAAGAGAGTCTTGCCATGAACATTTCAATAGGGGCTATTAACTGTGCCTAGTCTTTATATATTAACTATTATGAACAGCTTTGTTAAGCACTTGCCTGAATATGAAACTAAAGAAGAGAAAATTGAAAGAGTAAACACACGTAGAATGGACTTTAAAATCAAAATTATACCTAAACTTAACGTTGTTAAACACTGTCCGCGGTATCAAGCTGTACAAATATTCAATAAATTGCCACTTGAATTAAAGGGTATTGTTAACAAACCCAGCTTATTCAAAGCCAAGCTGAGGGCCTTCCTATTGGAAAAGTGTCTCTATTCTGTGAATGATTTTATGTGACATGTTGTTTTTATTATTTTTTTAGATTGGGAATATGATTTAATTTATTTAGATTATTATTTGATTATTATTCGATTATTATTATATTTTGTAATGTACCTAGGATTAGGATTAGATAGGATTTCAGACACAATGTGAATTGTTATTGAATTAAATAAATAAATAAAAAAAAAAATATCAGTTATCTGGTTGTCCGTAGTACAAGCTCTGCTTAGTTTGGGATCAGATAACCCTGTGTGAAGAATGTCCCAGGATATTTATTTATAGCTGAAGTTATTATGTAATGGTAATGACATTTTCAATAGGGATGACGACCAAAAAATCTAATTAGTCCGTCAGTTAGATTACATATTTTTTCTTTAGTTCCGAAAACAAAATATAACGAAGATACATTGCGTTAAAATTTCGCGTGACGTCACGTCTTAGTACACTTTTTATAGAGAGGTGACGTCACAACCCCCCCACTCCTGAACTTTGATGCGACTCATCTTTGTAATTTTTTGTTGATTTGATACAATAAAAAATACGTATGTAGTATTTTTTGATAACTGGCGGACTAAACAGAATTAATATTTTCTTACCCAGTCATCATCCCTATTATAATCTCACTGAATACTCGTGTATATTATGTACTAGGTATTTAAATTTTTAACAGACTTCAAAAAAGGAGAAGGCTCTCATTCGACTGTACGTTTTTTTTACTATTGATTCCCACAGATCGCAAAGCGTCATCGAGCAGCTTAGAGCAGCTGCGTCGTCGCGCGGGCGAGGTGGGCGGCTCGCTCACGCGGAAGGGCTCCATGGAGCGGCGCGCCCTACCCGCACACGCACACGCGCACGCGCACGCACACACGCACGTGCCCGACGAGCTCGCCTCCAACCTTGACACTTTTAAGCCTATTGTCATCACTGTCACCAGCTTCTTTAAACAGGTCATTACTTTTTACTATTTTAGAAAATTCAACCCCTAAAAATGGGGGATCACTATAGAGCAGCGGTCGGCAACAGGCGGACCGCGGTCCGGATACGGAAGGTCGGACCTCGGACCGCCGAATATTGTTAAATATAAATACTTCAAATCTTCATAGCTAGTCCTCATATTCATGTTTGAAAGCCACATAGAAACTAACTTAGTGATTATTCTAGTACTTATAACTGATGTGATTATATTTTTTTTATTTACCTCGATAAAAAAAACTACAGTATCCGGACCCCACCTAAAACTACTTGCCGACCCCTGCTTTTTTTTATTTTTTGAAAGTACTAAAGTTGGTAGCCTCAGATGGCTGCAACAACCTTACCGGACAAATCGGCGAGTTCAGAGGACTCTCAGCCGGGTAATATTTAGGTAAGAACGCCTGAGGGCACCCCCGAATGGGGTTCGAACCTCGGCTCAGGGCGTTACCGGGGGAGGGGGAGGACTTTGTACGAGTAACGACTAATTGGGGGCGGTCGGATTACTAATGACAGCTCGGGCCGCTTGAACGGGACGAGACTGAGTGGGACGTCGCGGCGGTCCTCGCCGTAGACCCCTGCTATAAAGGATCTCGATAATACTATAATAGTAGTTTATGATACTGTTGCATAATAGGGGTTATTAAACACGAGTGTGAGTTTAAGTACCGAGCCGTAGGCGAGGTTCTTAATAGTATCACACGAGTTTTTAATACCTAATTATGTGCAGTATCATACAGTACTTTATCTAAACTCATTTAATAATGTACTTTAAAGGTAAAAAATCGATAATATTTTGTCATAGGTTTTCATGACTCACGGGTATCGATTATTCATCATTTCCATTGCCGCCTCCACAATTTCAGATCCAAGTTTATTTTACCTTAGTATCACTGCTATTTTACTATCATTTTTGGCCAAAATAAAATATGTATGCAAAAAAATCAATAAAATAAACAAACATTAATCATCATGGCGCCCAAATCCGTGTTGGGAAAAACTCCCTACCGCATACGCGACCACAGAGTAAATTTGCATCTAAAATTGAATTGATACTGATTGATTCCTAATTGTTTACAAAGAGAATATAATACTACGTTTAATTGCTTAGTCATATCTGGCCACTTATAATGTTTTTTTCTTTATTATTTCGTTTGACAAGTTGACTGACAGTAATTGAAGTATTAAAACCCAAAAAACATTATAAGTGGCCAGACATGTCCAAATACTTGTACTTTAATGAAAAAAAGTTATTTTATAGCATTATCTTGGGAAGAAAACTGTGCTATAATACAATTTTTTAATTTCATTATACACGGGTGTGCATAAAGTGGGTCATTAAAGTACTGATTTCGATTTCATAATAAGAACATTACGATATGAGAGTAGATAAAATAAAAAATCTATACTTGTCCAAATTGTTATAGGAAACCGACAAACTCCGCGATGAGGACCTATACAAATTCCTAGCTGAGATCAAACGGCCCAGCTCAGCTCCCAAGAAACTCAAGTGCATTCCTGGCACTTTGAAGATCGAGGTGTCTCCCTGCCCGGAGGACATCAAGAACGGACTGACTCCAGAACTCGCCAAGTTAAACCCTTATGGAGGTTGGTAACAGATCTTCAAAAAAGCTGTTTTTTGCTGTTTGGATATCTTTTGAATATTATTTTATATTATAGGTAGACAGTTTAAATTTCTTTCTTTTATAGAGGTTTTTGCCAGGAATTGTATTTTAGTACTAGCTATTCCCCGCGGTTTCACTTGCGTTCCCGGGATATAAAGTAGCCCATAACCTTCGGGGATAATGTAGCTTCCTATTAGTGAAATAGATCCAGAAATTAGTGCGTTCAAACAAACTCTTCAGCTTTATTATTAGTATAGATATAGATGAAAACGTACCAATAATATTCTTATTCTTTCCTATTAAGGTTGAAATTTGAATAACCTTTTAAAATACAGCACCTTATTTAAATACCTTTTAGTAATTTTTTTTTTGACAAACCGGAAACCGGTCGCTCGACGCTTGTCGACCTTCGAGTGGTTAAATAAGACGTAAAATATGTAATAGTATGTTGAGCGGGATTAAAAAGTCCCTACCTAAGGCGATGATAGCTCAGTGGTAGTGACGCCGAATGCCGAGACGAAGGTTGCGGGTTCGAATCCTACAATGAGCTTGAGCTTTCGGTGAAGGAAACCATAGCACGGTGGTAGGGTACTTTGTAGTAACCCTCTGGCTGGCTACCACCCTCAAATTTGTCGCCAAGCACCTTTCGGTTGTGTTCCGACAGCTGCACTTGAGAGCCAGTTCCCTTCTAGGCTTTGTGTGCTTTCCACCATCGGCCACATCACTGATCACGGTGAGATTGTGGTCAAACACAGGCCTATACATAGTAAAAAAAACCTAATACGCCTTTTAAAAACGACTAAATACCCATAGACGACAACGTCCGTCCGTGCAAGGAGATCTTGCCGTTTCCGCTGCACCCACCGGCGGTTCCGCACTACCAGTACCGGAACCTACTCTACGTGTCCATACGAGAAGTCAACCTGGCCGCGTACACCTCACGAACGGGATCCGCCAGGAATATCACCGTAAGTTACACCATCATAGTATAGGCTAGTTGACAGTGCGGCCGAACTTAACTAATATTAGTCAAGTCACCTCTCTTTCATGTTAACCTTATTGAAAAAAGACAGAACATTTTTAATGCTGTCAGTTTAATCCATGCCGTTGTAATGTACGGGTTAATAGTCGTGACCAATAAAGATCGCCCTTAAATTCACGTTGAAATAAGTGATCGGACTAATCTGACAGGACTAAAATATCTTCTTTTTCTTATATTTTTTGTTAGAAAGAAATATATATTAAATTTGTTTAGTTCGTAAACAACAGAACCGGGGCCAATGTCAAAAATAAATGATCAAACACTAACCAATGCATAAAACATATAAAGACACGTGGAAACATCAAATATGTTGTACATTTAATGCTTTTTATGATTTTTAATTACCAGTGGAACCACTAAGAGTAGATCATTTGATGCTGTGAAACTGTTTTGGCTCATGTTCCATGTAAAATATCATGGTACCTATCGTATCGCAGACTTTTTTTCGCTGACTTCAAAACTCAGATTAGAGTTCCTACATAGTTATTATTTTATACTTTTTAGTGTTTTTGAAGGCGGTTCTTTTTGTTAAATGTTATTTATTGCTTTGTAGACCAGGGAGGCTAAAACGGCCGCTCGAGCAATATTGCTTTGCAATTCATATCTCGAATTTACAGCAGAGCCAAATGTTTTTTAAAATATTTTTTGGTGCATTTGCAAATCATTTTAATCAATTAATTTACAATTTAGACAAATTACAACATAATCTGTTACGTTTTAGCCCCCTTGTGGGCCAATTCCGCTAAATTACAACGGTTGACATCCAATTTCGATTCAGTTAAAGTTCGTTTCCAATCCAATGCTAATTTTACTAAAAAACGTTATTCCACTAAATAAGCGAAACCGAACCACCATTGGATTACGATTAGATTGTAAACAATTCTAATCAAATCAAATGTGTCAAATGTTTAGTGGAATACCACTTTTATAACTTTCGATCGAACGTCAACTTTAACTCAACCATGATTGGATCTCGATCGTTGTCAGATTATAATCTAATCAATTGTAATCTAATCAAAATTTATGAGTGGAATTGGCCCCCTGATAATGAAACCTTCTTTCACATTTTTCGGTATTCCCTCAGCCCGCAAACGATAACACGCGATATAGAACTCTATTCTAATCTCGAGGTTGTTATCCAGGTGCGTGTTCAGCTGATGTCCGGCGAGGATCAGTCGTCGGCGCTGCCGGCTATCTTCGGCCGCAGCTCGTGCCCAGAGTTCGCGACTGAAGCGTACACCACCGTGCTATATCATAACAAGTAAATACCCCACTAGTTTCCCCCCTGCGGTTTCACCCGTCCAGATCTAGGGGGAGCAAGCCGGGTCAAGTGCAAATCATAACTTAAAAAACCGGCCAAGTGCGTCGGACTCGCGCACGAAGGGATTATCTATAAAAACGGGGAAAAAATCGTGTCTGTTGTATGGGAGCCCCCTTAAATGTTTATTATTATCTTATGACGTATTAAAAAAAACTACTTACTAGATCTTGTTCAAACCAATTTTCGGTGGATGTTTGCATGGTACATCATATATTTTTTTAGTTTTATCATTCTCTTATTTTAGAAGTTACAGGGGGGGGGACACATTTTACCACTTATGTATATTGAAATCGTATTTTTTTGCCATTTGGCTACGGAACCCTTAAAAAGAGTAAAACCTTCAAAGACAATTCCATACGGTACCACGGTACAGAACTCAGCGAAGAAAGAATTATTAAAATCGGTTCAATACAGCCGAATTGAGGACCTATTTTTTAAGGTTGGTTAAAAAAAATGAGAAATGTGAACAAGCTTCAAAACTGCATAAAAACCTCCTACTATGTCATTGTGTAATGAGTCTACATTTTGGATATTTTAGTTCACTGTGATTTTTTTTTTTTTTTGTAAAATGGGCTTACGTTTGACTGTCGTCTGACCCCAAGAAGGAGTTATAACGAGGATGTAGCACGCTTGCCCAGAAAAAGCCTATTCACTCTGGTCTTGAAGAGATGAAGGTTATAAGTGTCAGAAAACACAGACCCCGGGAGTGAGTTCCACTCCTTTGCAGTTCGTATAAGGAACGAAGAAACAAATCGTTGAGTCCTTATACGGGGGATGTCGACTACGAATGGATGGAACTTCTCCCGGCGTCTTGTGGTTCGATGGAGAAATGGGGAAGGCAGGATGTATTTCTCAAATATTTGTATTAATTTGGACTCCATTTAATTTTGAATTTACACTAATTCTAACAGAAGCAAGAACACTGTCATGCAGTTTTCTTGCTTCTGTTAGAAGCTTACCTTTATACCCCTAACCTCCCATCAGAAACCCATCCCTGTACGACGAGATCAAAATCAAGTTGCCAGCAGAGTTGGGTGACCAGCACCACTTGTTCTTCACTTTTCTCCACGTGTCCTGCCAGAGGAAGCCAGTGGCGCCAGATCAGGAGAAAAATGTGGAGACGCCTGTCGGATACTCTGTAAGTTCATTCTTATACTAGTTTTCATAGGGTTGAAAATCGTGTGACGGGTTTTGGGCTTTGAGTTTTATTTCAGGTAATATGTTAACTAATATTAAGCAAGATAGAGCATAAAAGTTTGCCATATGTTTCAAGGTGTTACCGAAGTTTATGAATGCTTGCTGGTGGGTATTCCACTCACGCATTACTGGCCCATCCCTTCCACCAATAAAATAAATAATAAATATCCTGGGACATTCTTCACACACGGTTATCTGATCCCAAACTAAGCAGAGCTTGTACTATGGATAACTGATAGACTACATATACTACTTTTTTTTTGTAAATACATACTTATATAGATAATTACACCCAGACTCAGGACAAACAGACATGTTCATGCACACAAATGTTTGTCCTGGATGGGAATCGAACCCATGACCAGCGGCGTGATAGGTGGTGTCTTAACCAACTGCGCCAACTGGCTTGTCAATAAGCCATCTGGTGGCCGAATGACACACAACATTATTTGGCTACAGTATTTTCATGAATTTTTATTTAGATAAAAAAGTAAAATAGTTCAATCCTGCTCTGCTCAGAAGAATGTCCTGGATTATTTATAAACCTGTATTAAGGGTAAACGTTCGGTTGGAGCGCGAAATTCAAATTTTATCACATTTTTTGTAAATTGCAGCTCAGTTATAGGTCGTATATTATCAAGATGTTATTTGCGAAAAGAATGGATGTATATTTACTGATTAATAACAAAATAAATTATCAACATATTCCTCCAAGGTATATGACTGACATATACGACTATTTCATGAAAATGTTACTAATATACCTTGGAAGAATGTATTGATGATTTCTTTTGTTATTAATCAGTAAATATACTTCCATTCTTCTCGCAAATAACATACGACCTATAACTGAGCTGTAATTTGCAAAAATCGTGATAAAATTTGAATTTCCACCTTAAAATGAAATGTCAGGTGAGTAACATAACTGTTTATTGGTGGTATCCCCAGTGGCTGCCACTATGCCGCAACGGCAAGCTGACGTGCGGCGAGTTCTCGCTGCCGGCGATGCAGGAGGAGCCCCCCCCCAACTACTCGTACATATCGCCGGACGTGCAGCTGCCGGGCACGCGCTGGATCGACAACCACCGCGCCGTGCTCACGCTTACTGTCGACCCGGTCACCACCGTCCATCCGCTCGTACATATTACTATACTATACTACACTATACTATACTATACTATTATATCCATAAAATGAAAATCTAGGAAAGTCGTGAAAAGCAACTCTTTTGCAGGCGAATCTTGTCCTTATTGACTTTAAAAACGTTATTATTATAATTCTTATATTTTCCTGTCAAGGTTGAGATTTAAATAACATTTATAAATAATAAAAGCGTAACGGAAACTACTTGTTATAAACAAAAGCCATATGCCAACAAAATTGTTGGGCCAAGTACGGACAGCGATGCCAGACTGGATATACTACCCGTTAGGTACCTAATACACTTTTCAATCCTCTTGCTCAAAAAGGGAGAAAAGGTATTTTTTTAATCTACCTTTAAGGTGATGTCTTGAGAATGTCACACGTATAATTTTTAATTGAACATAAGTCTATGAAAAATCTATATATCTAAAAAAACCCTTTTTATAAGACTTCGTGAAGTGACAGCACCTTAAATTAAGATATATAGATTGGTTTGACAGCTTTAAAAATAGTCTATCCTTTTTTAATAATGTTTGTAAGAATGAGATGTAATAGCGACCCCTGTCAGCTACATAGTTCAGACACCGATGGATAGATGGCGCTGCAATATATCAACACTATCTACATACAACCTACATCGCGCTAGTGGAGTTTGTTCGCGCACTCGCATATATATAGGATTCCAACATCAACAGTTGTACCGCGGTCCCCAGGGACGATGACTCAGCCTGGCGGAAAACCTTTCCTTTCACCTTGTTCCTCCAGAATTTGATAAAATTCCCATAAATAATCTATGTAGACACCCATAAGTTTGATTTTCAATATAAAACATTATTTTAAAACTATATTTCAGGATGGTTACATAGAGCGATTTGCGATGGCGTGTGAAGCTGTACAAGAAGGGAATATCCCACCCAGGATCGGATTGGCTAACATGGAGGCTGAATTGCGAGCGAGGTAACTCATAGTTTTAGGACTAAATCTTCCATCGAACTGGGTGCCAATGTCAATCTGTTTACAGTTTATGTATTCGTTCTTGAACTTCCACAGCGTCGAACCTCGTTCAAACTCAAAACTCTCAGTTTAGGAATTGATAAGGCACTTCTGAACATCGACAGTTACAATTGATTCTACCAACGATTCTGAGAAGACTCCTTCTTGATGGCTACTACCTGAGTTTATTGGAATCAATTTCAGTATTGAAATCGATAGACATTTCATAATGTTGAAAACTCACATTGAATATTATTAAGTTATCAGAGTACCGATATATTTAATCGATTCCAATAAAAAACTGATTGCAACAACTGAAAATTTGAAGCTTGCATAAGCTCATAACGCTATGATGATTCAAAGAAAGTAACGTCAATTGTCAGTTCGTCAGTTTTTGGAAGGAAAACTTCGTGAGGTAACCATATCACGATAGTAGGGTACTTTGCGCTTGACTTGCTTCTACACTCAACAAGAAAATCTTTCGCCAAGCACCTACTAGCCACCTAGCCCTATAATAGGGTAGTTGACTGACTTATCAAATCAGCAACTTTTTAATAAATGTCAAAACGATAGTTTACAAGGAATTTTGTATGAAATATTACATTATGACGTCATAGTTTCACAGCATCAAATCATCTACTCTTAGTGGTTCCACTGGTAATTAAAAATCATAAATAGCATTAAATGTACAACATATTTGATGTTTCCACGTGTTTTTAGATGTTTTATGCATTGGTTAGTGTTTGGTCATTTATTTTTGACACTGTCAACTACCCTACTGAAGAGATGTTCCAACTGTGGATTGTCAGTATAACGGAGCTACCGACGGGTAACGTGGAGGTGGTGTCGCGCTACCTGCCGGCGGTGGTGGACAAGCTGCTGCAGCTGCTGGTGGCGCCCCCCGCGCTGCCCCTCGCGCCGCCCCTGCACGGCCTCGGTCCCTGCCTCAACATCGCGCAGGATGTCTTCACCTGCCTCGCTCACCTCTTCACCGATGTCGCCGTCAGTTACTTACCCGCCACCTCCTGAACTTGACTCGTCAATTAAGCCGATCATAGCTCAGTGGTAGTCACGTCGGATGCCGCGACGAAGGTCGTGGGTTCGAATCCTGCAATGAGCTTGAGCTTTCGGTGAAGGAAAACATCGTGACGAAACCATAGCACGGTAGTAGGGTACTTTGTAGTAACCGTCTGGCTACCACCCTCAAGTTGAAAATCTGCCGCCAAGCAGCTTCCGGTGTGTTCTGAGAGCCAGTTCCCTTCTAGGCTTTGTGTGCTTACCACCATCGGCCACATTATCACTGACCACGGTGAGATTATGGTCAGACACAGACCTATACAAAGTAAAAAAAAAAAACATCATCTCCCCGCCCTGTTCAAAATCAAATCAAAATCAAAAACTCATTTATTCAGTTTAGGCCCTAATAAGGTACTTATGAATGTCAACAGTTACAATTTTTAGACTCTACTACCGGTTCGGAATACACTTCGGAATTCACAATCATTATGTACTGTTCTTCCATTCAGCTCTTCTATCCGTCATATCAGCATTCACTCCTCTCTTACGCATATCATCTCTCACACGATACATCCATCTCTTTTTCGGTCTTCCCCTTCTCTTATATCCATCAACTTTCATATTCATGACTCTTTCAGTCACTTAAGGGTAAACCTTCGGTTGGAGCGCGAAATTCAAATTTTATCAAGTTTTTTGCTAATTGCAGCTCAGTTTTAGGTCGTAAGTTATCAACATGTTATTTGCGAGAAGAATGGTAGTATATTTACTGATTAATAACAAATGAAATCATCAACATATTCCTCCAAGGCATATTACTGACATATACGATTATTTTATGAAAATGTTACTCATATACCTTGGAGGAAAATGTTGATGATTTCTTTTGTTATTAATCAGTAAATATACTACCATTCTTCTCGCAAATAACATGTTGATAACTTACGACCTATAACTGAGCTGCAATTTGCAAAAAACTTTATAAAATTTTAATTTCGCGCTCCAACCGAACGTTCCCCCTTAACTCCTAAACTTAACTATAATAGTCTAGGTGACTATTTTTTTCACTGAAGTTAACCCCCGAAGAAAAACTCCCCATTATTTATGGTTTTTGAAGACGGTTATATTTCTTGTTAAAAATTTTTTACAAGATTGATGTTTTGTATGAAAATTTTGAATATTTTTCCAGATTTCAGGGTTACTCCCATAGTAAAAATTGTCCATAATTTAGTCCCAGATTTGGTCGGTGATTAAAAATGTAAGTATAATATGTGTTACAGAACATGAACGAAGGGTCGACATGCGACCAGCACGGGCGCAGCAGCCTCATCAGCACGTACATACAGTACCAGTGCACCGTGCCGCGGCCCTCGCTCACTGACCGCGACATCGGCCTACCGCTGCCTCCTGCCGGTATAACCTCTCATTTGGAATACTTTTTAAGAAAAATCAAAATCAAAACGCATCTATTCAGTTTAGGCCCTAGTAAGGCACTTATGAATGTCAACAGTTACAGTTTACAATAGACTCTACTACCGGTTCCACATACACTTGAACTGAGAAGACTCCGGCAAGAAACTCAGCAAGGCTTCTTTTTTTGGTGGATGCTCAGCTCGTCTAACTTCGGTTAATACTGGCAACTATTCTAGAGCATCGCTGCTTGAAATATATACCTTATATCAATGGGATAACTATTAAATTCAATTGATAAATGTTAAATGCTCTGCCGTCCCGTTCGCCAATGTACAGGCCAATAATAAATCATTATTATTAGTTTTACTCCTTGTATTTTAGTGGCTATGTTTGAAGAAAATTCGCTCAGCCGTTTGAATATTATCACCAATTGTCTAGTGGCATATAACAGAAATAGTAAAATTGTATAATAAAAAAACTGCATAAAATATTTTTTACTAGCGACCCGCCCCAGCTTCGCGCGGGTGTACAAATCTTTGAATTTCTCGGCTTTTCTGTACTATAATATGTATATATTATACATATAAACCTTCCTCTTGAAACACTCTATCTATTTAAAAACCGCATCATAAATCCGTAGCATAGTTTTAAATATCTAAGCATACATACGGACAGACAGTGGGAAGTGACTTTACGGTTTTATACTATATAGTGATTTTACATTTAGATGTATTGTTTGACAAACAAATCTACATCTCGTGATTAATAATTAGATAATTTGTATGATGCAGTGATGACGGACGGGTCGTGCAAGATATTGCACGAGGAGTTGGCGCTGCAGTGGGTGGTCGCCAGCGGCGCCACCAGGGACCTCGCCATGCACAACTCCTGGTAACATATACTCCAATAACACTCAACCTTCGCCTGCATCATCACCTATCACGATAATATTTGTATCAGTTGAGAAATAAATTTTTTAGGGTTTCGTACAGTCAGCACCAGATATATATGAGAACACAGATGTCGAAATATAGCTGACTAGCTGTCCCCCGCGATTTCACCCGTGTTCCCGAGGTATCTCATGTTTTCCAGGGATAAAAAGTAGCCTATATGTTATTCCAGGGTATGATCTATCTATGAGCCAAGTTTCATCCAAATCCGTTCATTAATTTTTACGTGAAAGAGCAACAAACATACATACGTACTCACAAACTTTCGCATTTATAATATTATTAGGATATTTGGACATATGTGTGCTCAGATCAGTGTAGATTCGATTCCCACTGACGACAAACATTTGTGTGCATGAACATGTTATTTGTGTGTTTGTCCTGAGTCTCAAATGTAAAAAGATATATCTAATGCTGACTGTACCCCAAGGGTACTTTTTAGATATGGTCCTAGTATTTATCATAAATGCGAATGTGAGTTTGATGCCTCAACGGCACAACCAATTGTGATGAAATTTAGTACACAGATAGCTTATGTCGTGGAAAAAACATAGGTTACTTTTTAAACCGCGAGGGACAGCTAGAATATAAAAAATAATGATGTCCAGGTGTCTATTCGAGCTGATGATAAAGTCGATGGTGGAGTACTTGTACTGGAGTGGAGCCCACGAGGCGCCTCGCAAGGCTCGCTTCCCGGACCACTTCACCGATGACGTCACCACCCTCGTCAACAACGTCACATCCGAAATCATATCTAGGTAAGGCGTAAATAACTTTTCAAGGTTGGTAACACTTTACGGTGGAGGCGTCGATTGGAGTGCGAAATTCAAATTTTATCACGTTTTTTGCTAATTGCAGCTCAGTTATAGGTCGTAAGTCATCAACATGTTATTTGCGACAAGAATGGTAGTATATTTACTGATTAATAACAAAAGAAATCATCAACATATTCCTCCAAGGTATATTAGTAACATTTTCATGAAATAATCGTATATGTCAGTAATATATAACTTTTTAACACCAAGCGCGACCAAATTCAGCATCATTATTGTCTCCAATAATTGCGACAGATACGGCAAGAACAGCAGGCTGACTCAGAGCCTGAACAACAGCCTGGCGTTCTTCATGTTCGACCTGGTCAGCATCATGGACCGCGGGTACGTGTTCAACCTGATCCGCACCTACTACAAGCAGATGTGCGCCAAGATCGCCTCGCTCCCCGATGCTGTACCCCTCGTGCACTATAAGGTCAGTTTATGTCTATGGTCCAGTTCAGCCATGAAAGTGGTGTACCACCAGTGGTGTAAGGTTGAATATCGCTTGCAGATTCATAGGTGATAATGGTGTCGATTCTGTTGTTTACGAACTGAACTAAAATTAGACATGTCACCTCTCTTTCAAGTTAACCTTATTGAAAGAAGACAGAACATTTTTAATGCTGTCAGTTTAATCCATGCCGTCGTAATGTACGGGTAAATAGTCGTGACCAATAAAGATCGCGCTTAAATTCACGTTGGAATATGTGATCGGATTAAACTGACAGGACTAAAATATCTTGCATCCCTTTCTTATATTTACTATTAGAAAGAGATATAGTAAGATTAAATTTATTTAGTTCGTAAACAACAGAATCGGCACCAGTGTGTCGGAAAAAATACATAAAAAAAGATTGTCTTAAAAATTTATGAATTAAACTTTTAACTGACCATTACGTAGTCCATAATGCCTTACCGACTAGAAAACGGTCTGATAAATTATAATTAGGCGTTTCGTAGGAAAAAATCATGGTAAACGCTCGATTGTAAATTATAGGACTTTTTTCTTGTTGGTGAACATGGATCTTAGTGCATCATCATCTACTTGAACGATTCCGCTGGCCGCTAGTTTTTCTTTTTAATTGCTTTTGGTCTAATCAGTTTTTGAAAATCCACTTCTAAGAGGCATAAAATAAAGTTAATTTTTGATCCCCAGCTGGCGTTTCTCCGGATAGTGTGTTCACACGAGCACTACGTGTCGCTCAACTTGCCCGTGCCGGGTGGGTCGAGCGTGGGGGCGGGGGCGGGGGCGGGGGCTGGGGTGGGGGTGGGCGTGGGGGCCGGAGGGGTGTCCCCCGCGCCCTCGTCGCACTCGGTGGGGTCGGCGTCGAGCGCGGCGCCGCACCACCACTTGTCGCACGAGTTCCGCTCGAGGCACTACCTCGCTGGCTTATTGCTTAGCGAGCTCACTAATGCATTGGAACTACAGTAAGTTTTGCTCACCTGATGTTACTATACTTATTAACAATTTTTTTTTTCTATTCAGTTTTTGTCGGTTGAAATAAAAAAAACATATTTCAAGCCATTTCCAAAAATGTTACAAAACTTACGCAACTTTTGTTATTCAAACAACAACTCTTTCAACAGGGTGTGAGGGGGGGGGGAATAATGAAAATCTCGCGAGGCACAGAGCCACTAGTTATTGTATGGATTACATCCAAAATCTACATTTGGATCGCAGTCCCGAGGTACCTTATGTTTTCCCGGAATAAAAAGTAGCCTATATGTTATTCCAAGGTATGATCTATTTATGTGCCAAGTTTCATCCAAATCCGTTCAATAATTTTAGCGTGAAAGAGTAACAAACATACATCCAAACTCACAAACTTTCGCATTTATTAGTAGGATTTCTAAGTGGTTTGTTTGTACTTAGGAGCCCAGTACTGCAATGTGCAGCAGTAAGCGCTGTGGTAGCCCTCCTGGCGGCTCACGACGCGGACCCGAGGCTCGCCAACCCTGACCTGAAGAGTAGGGTCGCCGCACTCTACCTGCCGCTCCTTGGAATAGTTATGGACGCACATCCTCAGCTCTATAGAGGATTTAGTACTACTAAAGGTTGGGTAGTACCCAATAAAAAAAATAACTAAGATTTATTCCTATATCCACTCAGCGGCGCTGACAAATAAAAAAAAAGGAAAATCTAAGAAAGTCGTGAAAAGCAACTCTTTTGCAAGCGAATCTTTTCTTTATTGACTTTAAAAACTTTATTATTATAATTCTTATATTTTCCTGTCAAGGTTGAAATTTAAATAACATTTAAAAATAACAAAAGCGAAACGGAAACTACTTGTTATAAACAAAAGCCATATGCCAACAAAATTGTTGGGCCAAATACGGACAGCGACGCCAGACTGGATATACTGAGAAGACTCCGGTAACAAACTCAGCAAGGCTTCTTTTTTTTATATTTCATTTGAATTTATTAAAATGCTTTCCTGTTTCTTTCATCTTCCATGTTTCTTGCCTGGTTTTATCTTTTTTACGGTAGTTTCATATTCTGTTAAGAAATGCGATAAAGAAATCATGCATATTCCCTATGGTCGATCTTGCTGGTCGACGCCCTCATTCTAGATATAGTGCCGAATATGTTATGTCGGCAGTTACAACATATTTGATGTTTCCACGTGTTTTTAGATGTTTTATACAGTGTTTGATCATTTATTTTTGACACTGTCCACTAGACTGTTGTACTATTATTTTTATTGACAGAAATACTTCAGCTGGACAGTGAAATGGGTCAGTTTGGTCACCTGTACTCCGCATCCTCGCCTGAAGGTGATTTCAAGCAGGTGAGTTTAGTTTTTGAGAGGCTTGGCGCAGTTGGTTAAGACACCACCTATAGTGCCGCAGGTCATGGGTTCGATTCCCATCCAGGACAAACATTTGTGCATGAACATGTCTGTTCGTCCTGAGTTTGGGTGTAATTATCTATATAAGTATGTATTTACAAAAAAAAAGTAGTATATCAGTTATCTGGTTTCCATAGTGCAAGCTCTGCTTAGTTTGGGATCAGATAGCCGTGTGTGAAGAATGTCCCGGGATATTAATATATTTATTTATACAACTGCATTGAAAACTCCTTTTTTTTGAAGGAGGAAAAAGCGTGTAAAGAATGTTCCATGGTGTTGTTTGTTTATTTGTGACAGAACGGTCGGCCGCCGTTGAACAGCGAGACGTCCCGCAACCTGCTGATGTGCCTGTCGTGGGTGCTGAAGTGGACGGAGCGGGCGGCGCTGGCGGCCTGCGTCAGCGACATGCCCGCCCCAAGGCTGCACACGCTGCTCGCCCTCATCGACCTCTGCTTCAAGTGCCAGGAGTACAAGGTAGATAGATAGATAGATAGATAATACTTTATTGTCACACCTCAAAGATTACAAATGTATAAAAAATAAAACTCTTAACCTAAACAATGAAAGTGTCACAATGGGCGACCTTATCACTAAGAGTGATCTCTACCAGGCAACCTTTGGATGGAGAGGAGTTAAAAAACAATATAAGACGGGGGTGTTCGATATGTAAAAATACGAGACTAATAATAAAAAATAAAAAAATACAGACAAATATACTTAAAATACAGTATTAATAACATTAGTCTAAATCTTATCCCTAAATATACTACATAAACTACAATAAAGTTATATAATACACTAATTGCCAATACACATAATACAAATGATATATATATGTTATATATACTCATATAAATATATATATTAATATGTATACATATACTAAGGTACTATTAAACAGGAATTTTTGGGCGTGGTCGACCATATCCTAAAGTATATGGAATAGCGAAAAATGCCGATTTCGATAAAAACTAAAACTGTATATCTATTTGGATTTAAAATATAAAAATATATTTGCCATGCCGGAAATCGAATTCGTTGATATTGGAAAAAAAAAACTATTCCCTTTCTAATGGATTTCATAATGTATGTTAATATTTTCAAATTATTTAGATGGCCCAATTATGAGAAAAAAACGTTCTTAGTTTTAAAAAGGGACATATTCACGATTTTTTCTGACGTTACTAATAAAAATTCCAATTTTGAAAAAACTATTCCTAGTCACATATTCTCTAATTTAACAAATATATTTTACAAATCTCTTGCAACAGAGAAATCTTAATCTAGAATCGTAATTTCTCGGATATCGTCGCCTTAACAACCAACGATTGTAATTTTTAATTACTTTTTGGACAACAAAAAAACAAACGTCAGTTTGAATCTTATTCATTTGGTTTTAGGGACGAAAAGAAATAATGAAGTGCGCGCAACAAAATGTACGCAAGACAACGGACATCAAAGCGAAGTTAGAAGATGTCATATTGGGGCAGGGATCCGCACGCTCCGACTTCATTATGCGACGCAAAGGTATTTTACTTTTCCACAGGTTGGCTGGTGTAGTGATCAAATACCCTAGAGCAGGAGTCTGCAAGTAGTTTTAGGTGGGGTCCGGATGTTGAAATTTTTTATCGAGGTTTTTTTTTACTATGTATAGGCCTGTGTTTGACCACAATCTCACCGTGGGTAGTGATGATGTGGCCGATGGTGGTAAGCACACAAGGTCTAGAAGGGAACTGGCTCTCAAATGCAGCTGTCGGAACACACCGGAAGGTGCTTGGCGACAGATTTTCAATTTGAGGGTGGTAGCTAGCCAGGCGGGTACTACAAAGAACCCTACCACCATGCTATGGTTACCTCACGATGTTTTCCTTCACCGAAAGCTCAAGCTCATTGTAGGTTCGAACCCGCGACCTTCGTCTCGGCATTCGACGTCACTACCACTGAGCTATCATCGCCTTAAGAGAAGTCCATAAAAAGAAAGATAATGATTAAGTAGGTACATAACTAAACAAATTACATCAGTCATAGGTACTTGTAAAATAGGTACTAGGTAACTAGAATAATTATTAAGTTTCTATGTGGCTTTCAAACATTATGAATATATAACTAGTGTCTTTATCTATAATATCCAGTCTGGCGTCGCTGACAAATAAATCTAGGAAAGTCTTGAAAAGCAACTCTTTTGCAGGCGAATCTTGTCCTTATCAACTTTAAAAACGTTATTATTATAATTCTTATATTTTCCTGTCAAGGTTGAAATTTAAATAACATTTAAAAATAATAAAAGCGTAACGGAAACTACTTGTTATAAACAAAAGCCATATGACAACAACATTGTTGGGCCAAATACAAATACGGACAGCGACGCCAGACTGGATATACAATATTTACAATTATTTACAACAAACTACATATAAAAAAAATCCTCGAGGCGGCCGCTGCTGCCAATCAACGGCAAGGTTCCCAGAAGACTGGCAGCGTTCCCTCTTTGTATGACTATGTAAATGAAGTATTTTAAATTTGGTATATTTAACAATATTTGGCGTACCAAGATCCGACTTTCCGCGGTCCGCCTGTTGCCTACCCCTGCCCTAGCTACTACTCCACTAACTGAGGAGAAATATTCATATGTGTTTGTTTTGCGTTTGGATGTAAATTATACAAAAATAAATATAGTACTTGGGCTAGAAAACATGTCATCCATGTTTTTTAAAACCGCGTTTTTTTAGGCTGGAACTGGGGTCAAATATCAAAAATACGATAGGTTTAAACAGTTTTTTTGGCGAATATTTTCGAGAAAAGGTTTGCTCGGAGTTTCCCTGCGAGATCGAATCAGAAATTATAAGATCCGCAGGCGAACCAAAGTAACCGACATAGCCCGAAGATTTGCCAAACTGAAGTGGCAGTGAGCGGGGCACATCGCTCGTAGAACCGACGGCCGCTGGGGCAGAAAGGTTAACGAGTGGCGACCACGAACCGGAAGACCACCACCTACGAGGTGAACCAACGATCTTGTGAGGGTCGCGGGAAACCGTAGGATGCGAGTAATGCAAGACCGGCCATCGTGGAGTTCCTTGGGTCAGGCCTTAGTCCAGCAGTGGACGTCTTTCGGCTGACATGATGATATCGAGAAAGAAATCAAGTTAAATAATTTCATACCTATCTTATGCAGGTGGAACACCAAACGTTGGTGGTGGCAAGCGCGAGCGATGGCGCAAGGAGTGGGTGCGAGGTGGAGGGTCCCGGGAGCCCATCGCGCCCACCCATCCGCAGCCTGTCCTCTCCGCCGCGCTCGCGGCCGAGGTCTCACTCGTGTTGCTACACGCGCTTGAGACTATCGTTCAGGTTGATATTTATTCTATGGTTTTTCATCAAAATGTATTTATTTGACTTGGAAATTTGACGACATATATTTGTGTATTTTTAACACCCGGCGAAAAAGAGGGGTGTTATATGTTTGTAGTGTGTATCTGTCTGTGGCATCATAGCTCCTGAACGATTTTGATTTTGTTTAAAAAATTCCGTAAATTTACATTATTATGCTGCAGGACAATACCATTTGGTGCCATTTGCTGTAGTACTATTTGGTTACGGAACCCAATATAATCAGCCACCACAGACAAAATCAGTGAATGAGTCGTGTGACTCGCATACCAGCTGACCGGTCGCTTCGTGGCCGCTCCGTCCTATGGCCGCACTTTGCGTTGCACAGTTATTCATTGTTACCCACATTTTACTTCAGTATTTTTACAATTGTTAAAATATGATGATTGTTATGTTTACCTAATCACATAATTCTTTATCCAATTTTATGTACAATTTTAATTTGTGAATCTCAGTAAGATTATCACAACTACCGTAAGTAAATTGAGATATATTATATAAGTGTAAACTCAACTGTAAATAATTAAAATTACAACATTACAAAATAATAAAGACACTTTAAAATCAATCAATCAAAATAATGGTCAGTTTTAATAGATTTGAATTATTTCCAGTGTTGCAGCAGCCTAGACTGCGGACAGAGCGTGTGCAGCGCAGCGCTGCAGGTGTTGCTGCGAGCGCTGCAGCGCAACCAGAGCGTCACGGTACTGCAACATATGTTCGCCACTGTACGAGCTCTCATACTAAAGGTACCTTACAGTTTTTGTAACTAGTTTTAGAAAATGTATGTACTGTCAACAAAGTTGAAACAAGATCAAATTTTATCACGTTTTTTGCAAATTGCAGCTCAGTTATATGTCGATATAAGTTATCAACATGTTATTTGCGACAAGAATGGTAGTATATTTACTGATTAATAACAAATGAAATCATCAACATATTCCTCCAAGGCATATACTGCAATTATACGACTATTTCGTGTTGTGATACTTAAAAAGTTTAAGATTCAGATCAGATAAATAAATGTTTTTTTAAAGGGTTTCCATGATAACTTATAAAATTTAAATTTACGGAACGTTAAAGAAATAACACTTGATCTTCTCTGCACAAGTATTAAGTGATGGAGGAACAAGGTGGATGATTCCTCCATTGAAAAGGGAAGATCCGTCAGGCTGGGACATCGTGTCTGGGGACCGCCCGCCAACTGTTGATGTTGGAATCCTCTATATATGCGAAGGCGCGAACAAACTCCACTAGCGCGATGTAGGTTGTACGTAGACAGTGTTGATATTTTTCAGCGCCATCTATCCATCGGTGTCTGAACTATGTAGGTGACAGGGGTCGCTACAGATGTTTTGTATGTATGTCAGTGGTGAGGGGTGAAATTATGGCGAGGGTAAGCCGTTAAAAAGACACCTGTAATTTTATAATTACAGTATATTTTAAGCATGATAAAAGTGGCTTTGAAATGATGTAAATGTGGGAGTGGGATTCCTAAAAGGTAAGCCGATGTATGGACCGGTCGGCAGTGATGTATGTGTGTACAGTTGGGGTGGTCGTGCTGCGGCGAGGAGTCGGGCACGTGCCGCGTGCTGCTGCGCCACTGCGCCGCCACGCACGCTCTCTCGCGCGCGCACGCCTCCGCCACGCTCTACGCGCTCATGAGGCAACACTACCATCTCGGAAACGTATGTACCCACACACCCACACGTGTATACCCACCACACACAACTACACTACACTACACATCACTACTCTACACTACACACAACTACACTACACTACACTACACTACACACAACTACACTACACACAACTACACTACACATCACTACTCTACTCTACACTACACATCACTACTCTACACTACACACAACTACACTACACTACACTACACACAACTACACTACACTACACTACACTACACTACACTACACATCACTACACATCACTACTCTACACTACACTACACTACACTGACTGACTGTGACTTGAGGATAATTTTGCATGACTTGAAATTAACTTGACATATATGAAATGAAAATATGAAATACATTACTTACTACACTTGAAACTGGCAAAATACACAGTGTGATGCTGAACTGAAAAAAAAAATACAAATCAAGTCAACTCATTTATACAGTTTAGGCCCTAATAAGGTACTTATGAATGTCAACTGTTACAGTTTTACAATAGACTCTACTAAAGGTTCAGAATATGCTTGAACTGAGTTGAGTTGTGGGTTCGATTCCCATCCGGGAATTTGTGTGCATGAACATATCTGTTTGTTCTGAGTCTGGGTGTAATTATCTATATAAGTATGTATTTACAAAAAAAAATGATATATCAGTTATCCGGTTTCCTAGTACAAGCTCTGCTTAGTTTGAGATCAGATAACCGTGTGTGAGGTATGTCCCAGGATATTTATTTATTTATACGTACAGAATTTCAGTCGAGTAAAAATGCAAGTGACGATGTCTCTATCGTCCCTGGTGGGAACCTCCACCACCTTCAGCGAGGAGTCGCTCCGGAGAGCTCTGAAGACCATCCTGGTGTACGCGGAGCATGACCATGATCTGCAGGACACCACCTTCCCGGAACAGGTATTTTTCTACCACCACCTGATGGTATGTGAATCCCATCGCCAAAATTAGTTAAGAAATTGGTTTTCAGCTCACACACAAACAGCTTTTGGAACCAAAAAAGGCACGATTACATATATCCCGTTTCTAGCTATTTTTTAGGAGTTTTTTTTTAAAGCGCAACGTTATTTCGTATTTTTAAATTATAGACAATATTGTTACCCTTTGAATAAGCTTATTTTTATCTCAGTGGGATTAAAACTTTTAGAGATATGTTTTTTTTGTAAACACAAACCACATACAGGGGGGGGGGGGGGGGGGAGGTTGAGTGTTGAAATATAAGAACCTAAAAGGTCACGCTGTAAACTAGATTACCTGTCCCCCGCGGTTTCACCCACGTTCCCGGGATATAAAGTACCTTCGGAGATAATTAGCGAAATAATATTTCGAATCCGACTGAGATTAGTGCGTTGAAACAAACTCTTCTTTTTTATAAAGAGTTATCCTCTCTTTTTTCAGGTGAAGGATCTAGTATTCAACCTGCACATGATCCTATCGGATACGGTGAAGATGAAGGAGTTCCAGGAGGACCCTGAGATGCTGCTGGACCTGATGCACCGCATCGCGCGCGGCTACCAGCACAGCCCTGACCTGAGGCTCACATGGCTCAACAATATGGCACAGAAACATATGGAGGTGAGTCACTTCCAGGAGTTGAAGACGCTGCGAGAGCTGAGTGAAAATGTGATGGTGTTGTGTTGAGAATCATGGCTTTTTACCAGATAGAACCTATGGGTAGAAGCGTATTTGTATTTATTTAGATTTTTAGCTGTAAATCAAAGCAAAAAAACGGTGAACCAAAACCTTTAGGGTACTTTCCGTTGACCTAAAATGATGAAATTTGGCAAGAAGCAAGGTCACAGCACAATTAAAGGAATAAATCCGGCAAACCCAGGTCCGAGCCCTCCAGTTACCGCCCCTTAAGTTTATTTAATGTCCTGGGCAAGATGTATGAGAGACTGATCTATATCCGCCTCAAAACATATACCGACGCCAATAATCTCATCCCTGACGAACAATTTGGCTTTCGAGCCAAACATTCTTGTCATCTCTTCCCAGTACCAAGAGCTTAACATGACAATTATTCGATGTCGCGAAGGCATTTGACAAAGTGTGGCACAATGGCTTAATCTTTAAGTTATTGTCCTTAGGTGTCCCACATAGACTCGTGCTCATCTTACGAGATTATTTGTCAAATCGAACGACTTTCGATATCGAATTCTAGGCGCACTCTCCTCCCCTCACCCCATCGGTGCTGGTGTTCCTCAGGGCTCGGTACTGTCCCCCTTGCTATTCTCACTCTACACGAGTGATATATCAAACACCGACAAGGTGCAGGTAGCTCTACCAACCTAAGGTTGCAATTGATTAATGATAGGATATTGTTCCAGCGTTCGAACCACGCGGAGGCGGGTATGTGCCTGGTGCACGGGGCAGCTCTAGTGGCGGAACAGACGGTGGCGAGCGGGCTGGGGGCGGCTCTACTGCACCGCGTCACGCACAACGCGCTGGACGAGAGCTGCGCAGACTCGCTGCATCATCATCTCACGCACCACGAGCTGCAGGTATGTACACTACACTACACTACACTACACTACACTACACTACACTACACGTGCAGCTCTAGTGGCGGAACAGACGGTGGCGAGCGGGCTGGGGGCGGCTCTACTGCACCGCGTCACGCACAACGCGCTGGACGAGAGCTGCGCAGACTCGCTGCATCATCATCTCACGCACCACGAGCTGCAGGTATGTACACTACACTACACTACACTACACTACACTACACTACACTACACTACACGTGCAGCTCTAGTGGCGGAACAGACGGTGGCGAGCGGGCTGGGGGCGGCTCTACTGCACCGCGTCACGCACAACGCGCTGGACGAGAGCTGCGCAGACTCGCTGCATCATCATCTCACGCACCACGAGCTGCAGGTATGTACACTACACTACACTACACTACACTACACTACACTACACTACACTACACTACACTACACTACACTACACTACACTACACTACACTACACTACACTACACTACACTACACTACACACAACTACACTACACTACACTACACTACACTACACTACACTACACTACACTACACTACACTACACGTGCAGCTCTAGTGGCGGAACAGACGGTGGCAACCGACTGTTCTTGGAGCCCAATTCCGGATGACGAACCGACTGGGAAGTTTCCTAAATCGAGTAGTCCATATTTTAACATTTCAGATTTTCATTTGGTATGACGCCGTCGATTGGATCACGGTCATTCATTTTACACAGCATCGAAATAATTTTAAATATTGTACGTACCGATTGAACTTTGGCTTTTAAGGAGGCTTTAACCTTGGTGCCTGATGTATATGAATAGTCGGTGATGATGTCCCCCAGGCGCTCCTGGAGCATGCGGCCAGCGAGCTGATGACGGCCGGCATGTACGAGACCGTCAACGAGGTGTACAAGGTGCTCATACCCATCGCTGAACAAAACAGGGACTACAAGAAACTGGCCAATATACATAGGTGATTAAATACATTAATTCCTTTTTTGTTAATAGACTTAAAAAAATAGGTTTATATTTCGTCTATAGTATGTTTTTTTAGGTTTCCGTACCTTAAAAGGAAAACACAATGGTTCGTTGTGTTTGTCCGTCCGTCTGTCACAGCCAATTTGCTCTGAAACTACTGGACCGAAATATCAAATAAAATGGACTTATTTTGAAGGTATTTAAGAAAATAGACGAAATATGATCATTTCGCCCCCCCTCCAGTTGTCAAATACAATGATTGACAACTTGATCTCAAATGTACATTTACTTTATTTGACTCTGAGACCGACAATCAGGGATTCACAATTTTACGACTGATAAAATCGAAGAGATTGTGACCCCTGTCTGTTCACAATTTAACGGTTTGACACGAATATATTATCAACTATCGACAGTTTACAATCTCGCGAGATAGATTATAAACTAACGGTGTTCGCAATCATACGGTAACATATATGTATATCACTTTGTAGCAAGCTGAACGAGGCGTTTAGCCGCATAGAACAGCTCCACGGCAAGCGCGTGTTCGGGACCTACTTCCGCGTCTCGTTCTACGGCGCGCGGTTCGGGGACCTTCACAACGAGGAGTTCATCTACAAGGAACATGCTCTTACCAAGCTGCCAGAGATATTCAGCAGGCTCGAGGTAACACATATCCTTGATTATGATGATCTCACTATGGTAGGCGGTAGGGTACTTTGTTCTGGCCAGCTACCACCCTCAAGTTGAAAATCTGTCGCCAAGCACCTACCGGTGTGTTCCGACAATTACGCTTGAGAGCCAGTTGCTTTTTCGGCATTGTAACAGGTCGGCAACACATTGCCAATTCCTCTGGTATTGCAAATGGCGATAGGCGATGGTAACCACTTACCATTACGTCTGTATGTGGCTCCATAACTCCTGAAAAGATGAACTGATTTTAATAAAGAATTTTTCGTTTGAAGACATTGTCTTAATCAAGAATGTTCTTAGCTTTGTTTCATGAAAATCCTCTCAGCCGTTTGAAGATCATCATCTCTTAAGGGTGAACCTTCGGTTGGAGCGCGAAATTCAAATTTTATTTATTTATTTGCAAATTTCAGCTCAGTTATAGGTCGTAAGTTGTCGTAAGTTATCAACGTCTTATTTGCGAGAAGAATGGTAGTATATTTACTGATTAATAACAAAAGAAATCATCAACATATTCTTCCAAGGTATATTAGTAACATTTTCATGAAATAGTCGTATATGTCAGTAATATACCTTGGATTCCTCCTATGTTGATGATTTCTTTTGTTATTAATCAGTAAATATACTACCATTCTTCTCGCAAATAACATGTTGATAACTTACGACCTATAACTGAGCTGCAATTTGCAAATAACGTGATTAAATTTGAATTTCGCGCTCCAACCGACGCCTCCGCCATAACTAGTGAGTTGGGGTTTTCTTAAAATTTATAATTTTAGTTTTCTCTATATATTTGTCAGAACTTCTACGGGCAGCGTTTTGGCGCAGACAATGTGGTGATAATCAAGGACTCGAACATCGTGGACGTTTCCACGTTAGATCCGGACAAGGCGTACATACAGATCACGTACGTGGAGCCCTACTTCGAGCCGCACGAACTTCGGAAGCGGATCACGCACTACGAGAAGAATTATAATATTAGTAAGCCGTTTTTTTCTTTTTTGTATCACACGATGTGTGTATTTTGCCAATGTCAAGTTATATCACTTTCTAGTCATAGTCGTCCGTTTATGTCAGAATTTAGTACAATGGTGGCCGTTCTACTAAAACTTCGCACGGACTTTTTTTTAAATAACTTGAAAAGCCAATATACACGAAATCATTTCACTTCACTGGTGCACTTGTATTGATCTTTATTGGACAAAATACCATCGATAATATTCAATAAAACTCTAAATACACCATTTCATAAAAATAAATTGAAAACGCAACGTCTCTTGGTAAATTTTACGATTCTAGTCATGAAAATAATATTAAAGCTTTTCATACATTTTGACCGAGTCCATGTTTTGTATGAAAATTATCAATTCTTTTACAGTTGGTGGTGCCAACGACTTAAAAATAACGCTGTAGTATAAATGCGAAAGTTTGTGAGTTTGGATGTATGGATGAATGTTTGTTATTCTTCATGTTTATAGTAATGTAACGGGTCTATACGCGCATAGAATATTATCAAAATAAAATTTTGACTAACCTCGACGTTTCGATCAAGTTGCTCATGAATTGTGTTCGCGAGAGTTTAAAAAGTATTGTGTTTGTTACTCTTTCACGTAAAAACTACTGAACGGATTTAGATGAAACTTGGCACATAGATACATCATACCTTGGAATAACATATAGGCTACTTTTTATCCCGGGAAAACACCACAATTACCTCGGGAACGCGGGTGAAACCGCGAGGCGGAAGCTAGTAGCGACATAAATGGCAATTTGGCATATTTTGTATATAATTTTTGTATTAATATTTTATATATTTGTGTAGTTTATTTACTTTAAATTATTGTTAAGTATTTCTATATTTTGTTCTATCTTGTTATGTATTTTCTTCTACTTTCACACACTGTGTCTACATGTATTTATATTTGTTTCCAGTCGCAGGGTTGCTGGAAGACATTTCTTTTAGAAATAAGCAGGCCCTTTGTACATTTGTATCTTTTATGTTTTTTTATTATTACTTGTGTGTGTGTGTGTGTAAGAAAGAAAGAAAGAAAAAACATTTATTCATGACAACACACAACATTACAAAATTGAAAAATAAAAAATAAAATAAAAAGAGTACAAAAAAAATAAATAAAAATTACTAACAATAATGTAATGTTGCGCGATGTCAAGAATAGGTCCTGACTCAGCATAATGCTCAGATCGATAACTAAATATCAACCCTCGCGCTGGTTTTCAGTCAGGGCCTATATCTATGACATACATAAATAACTAAATATGTCCCCCTAATGCAAGCTAGTGCATTGTTTGGCAGAGCGGTTCATGTACGCGACGCCGTTCACGGCGGGCGGGCGCGCGCACGGCGAGCTGGCGGACCAGTGCAAGCGCAAGACCATCCTCACCACGCAACACCATTTCCCGTACCTCAAGACACGCATACAGGTATACATGCACATGCACATGCCACGATACTCCATATCCATACTCCATATCGCTGTCCGTATTTGGCCCAACAATTTTGTTGTCATATGGCTTTTGTTTATAACAAGTAGTTTCCGTTACGCTTTTATTATTTTTAAATGTTATTTAAATTTCAACCTTGACAGGAAAATATAAGAATTATAATAATAACGTTTTTAAAGTCAATAAGGACAAGATTCGCCTGCAAAAGTGTTGCTTTTCACGACTTTCCTAGATTTTCCTTTTTTTTTATTTGTCAGCGACGCCAGACTGGATATTACTGTTTCAATGGTTAGGTACCCTAAGGGTAAAACGAGACCCTATTACTAAGACTCCGCTGTTAGTCTCTCACCAGGCTGTATCTCATGAATAGTGAAATTTTCACAAAAATGTATTTCTGTTACTGATATAACTACTAAAAAACAGAATAAAATAAATATTTAAGGGGGCATCCCATACAACAAACGTGTTTTTTTTTCCGACTCGCACTTGGCCGGTTTTTTTTATGTCAGAAGTCCGTTCCGACAGCTGCACTTGAGAGCCAGTTCCCTTATAGACTTAGTGTGCTTACCACCATCGACCACATCATCACTGACCACGGTGAGATTGTGGTCAAACACAAGTCTACACTATGTAGCATAAAAAATAATACAAAGAGGTAAAGTTTGTATGTTAGAATGTAGGAGGTAATCTCCGGAATAAAGGTCCGATTCTAAAAAATCTTTCACTAATAGAAATCTACATTATTCCCGAGTGTTATAGGCTGCTTTTTCTGCCAGGAACACGAATGAAACCGCGGGAAACAACTAAGTTAATAATATGTTTCAGGTGGTGGCTCGTACACAGATCATTTTGACCCCTATAGAGGTTGCTATTGAAGATATTCAGAAGAAGGTATGTTACATTCTCATCAAAAAATATTATTAAATATCCTGGGACATTCATCACACACGGTTATCTGATCCCAAACTAAGCAGAGCTTGTACTATGGACAACCAGATAACTGATATACTACATATACTACTTTTTTTTAGTAAATAAATCCTACTGATTTATAAATGAGAATGTTTGTGAGTATGTATGTATTTTCGTTGCTCTTTCACGTAAAAACTAATGAACGGATTTGGATGAAACTTGCCACATAGATAGATCATACTCTGGAATAACATATAGGCTACTTTTTTATCCCGGGAAAACATGATGATGATACCTCGAGAACGCGGGTGAAACCGCGGGGCGGAAGCTAGTACCTACATAAAATAATTCCACACAGACTCAGAACAAAACATGTTCATGCACACAAATGTTTGTCGTGGATGGGAATCGAACCCACTACCTGTGGCACGACCCAATGACCCAACTGCACTGTACTCCTTTAGATGGAGGATATTACTGTGAACATTTTAATAAAACTGTAATAATGATTTTTAGATCAACGAGCTGGCCGCGGCTACTAGCCAAGAGCCGGCTGACACCAAGATGCTGCAGATGGTGGTCCAGGGCTGCATCGGGACCACCGTCAACCAGGGACCTCTGGAGTTGGCGCAGGTATCATACCATATTGTCTATCTAACAGTGGCGAGGGGTGAAATTCTGGCGATGGTAAGCCGTTCATAAAACACCGATAATTTATATAAATTTGGCTTTGAAATGATAAATCTGTGGAACTGGGATTTCTAAAAGGTAAGCCGATGGGAATTGGACCCTTCGGATTGTATGGACCCTTCGCCACTGCTATCTAAACATTTTGTTATCTTTGGGGTAGGCCTTTATCCAGCAGTGGACGTCTTTCGGCGGATATGATGATGACATATTATAAGGAAAAGGTTACTGATTGACTGACTGATCTATCAACGCACAGCTCATACCACTGGACGAATCGGGAATTTTGAATTATGAAGGTTCCGCTAAGAAAAGATTTTTGAAAATTCATCCCCTATGGGGGAAAATAGGGGATCGCGGCTAAGTTCGTGTGTGTATGTTTGTTACCGCTTAGCTTTATAACGGCTGAACGAATTTGAATGAAACTTGCAACATAGATAGATCATATCGTGGTGGATACTTTTTATCTCGGAAAAAATAAGATTTTCGAGCACGCGGGTTAAGTCTTGCTTGGCTAAGCTATTTTCTCATGGAAATTTGTGCATTTAATGTGTTTTATGATTTTTAATACCAGTAGAACCACTAAGAGTAGATCATTTCATGCTGTGAAATTATGACGTCATAGTGTAATATTTCACACAAAATTCCATATAAACTATCGTTTTGACATTTATTAAAAAGTAACTGTTTTGATATGTCAGGAAACTACCCGATTTGTTTGTATTGCAGGTGTTCCTAGCCCCTGTGGCGGAGGGGACGCAGCCACCGACGCGACTCACCAACAAACTGCGACTGGCATTCAAGGATTTCTCCAAAAAGTAAGCTATTTCATAATATATAGAATAATCAATTGACATACGTCTCAGGCGATCACAAAATTCCTTTAGATATGTACGGTTTCACTACATACCGTAACGTTTGTCGCGCACAAATAATGACATAAATATACTGACTTTTAATAATTAACTTGAGTGCATTTTAAAGTATTACAACAAAAACATCAAGCGAAACGAATCGCTAACAAATTTAACTGTACTTTTAACTTCACCGGTGGTTTCTCTACGCACTCCAAACTACTTCAACTTCTCAAATGTACTGAGCTAAGCTAGCTACTTAAAATACCTAATAATTATAAATGCGAAAGTTTGTGAATATGGATGTATGTTTGTTACTCTTTCTGGATTTGGATGAAACTTGGAACATGGATAGATCATACCCTAGAATAACATACAGGTTAAATTTTATCCCGGGATAACATAAGATCCCACGGGACCGCGGGGAAAAACCGCGGGGCGGAAGCTAGTTGTGTAATAAATAAAAAAATCAAAATATTGTTACTAAGTATAATAATTCCCCACAGATGCCACGACGCGCTGCGTAAGAACAAGAATCTGATAGGCAGCGACCAGCGCGAGTACCAGCGCGAGCTGGAGCGGAACTTCCACCGGTTCACAGAGCGACTCGCGCCGCTCATACAAGCCACGCCGGGACACGTCGCTCAGCTCAGGTACGTCACACCACTCAGGAGGGGGGGGAACGCACATTATTATGCTGAGCTGGTGACCAGTTTGTCAACAAACAAATATTTTTTTAATATTCAAGTGTGAAATTGCGTGACAAATATTTTTAACAGTCCTAAAACTAGCAGTTCCCTGCGGTTTTACTCGCTTTCTCGGGACAAAAAGTAGCCTACAACCTTCGGGGATAACGTAGCTACCTATTAGCGGCTTCCAAACTAAGCAGAGACCAGACAACTGATATACTACATAACCTACTTTTTTGTTTAAATACATACATTATCAGTTTCAGGAGAAACAGACATGTTCATGAACACAATGTTTGTCCTGGATGGGAATCGAACCCACGACCTGCAGCGCGATAGTGTCTTAACCAACTGCGCCAACTGGCCTGGCAAATTCAATAATTATTTCTTTGTATTTTTCAGCAACGGACTGAGTAAACCCGACTACAAGTTTCAGGCGTAAACAACTCTGTGACGAGCACAAGCCATGACATAATACTCCTAGACTACGTACCACCGCCCTTGTACCTCCCTTTACTTATTACTAGCTGTTCCCCGCGGTTTCCGGGATAAAAAGTAGCTTATGACCTTCGGGGATAATGTAGCTTCCTAATAGTGAATATTTTTTCGAATCCGACTGGTAGAGAGATTAGCGCGTTCAAATAAACTCTTTAGCTTTATTATTAAATAGGCCATGTATATCTCCTCATTTTGACTTTGGAATGAAACAACCACAGCGGAACGGAGAGTAGTTAATAATATAATTGTATTTTCACCTCTCCAGCACGAAAAGGGCTCTTATTGCTGTGACTTTGAGGAATCTAATTTCAAACCACATTTTAGAGGAACTTTTTTTTATCTCGTAACTTCAAAGCACTCACTGTGCTCAGTAGTCTATATTACGCTCCTGATTCAATTCTAGACTACGTCGCTGTCGTGATTTAAAATCAGCACTCGTAGCAAAAAATGCATTTACGTTCCGTTCCACTCGATTTGAACGGTGAGTTAACTGGACATGGATGACAATTTGTGTTACTATTTACCTTAGATGAAGCATTTTTTACAACTTACTATTGAGTAATTGACCGTTTTAAAAGTTTCTGATAGCTTATGTAGTAGATATACTTGTTCATTAAATTGTTTTCGAAAGAAGTGATTTAGCAGATATATCTGTTAAGGTACGGTTTCCTCCAAATACGGTGCCGTCTTTAAACGAACGCAATATGATGGCCGCAAAAAAACGGCCGTAGACATGTGGAATGTTCGAGAGTTCGACGACTATCTTTCACACACCATTCGACACCGTCGAGAAGGCCGTCATGCAGATGGCGGCACCGCTTTTTGACGTTACGGTGTAAATTACCGTTCTCTAGGAAGCCGCGACATTTGATTAACATAGACAACGTTCTAGTGACGTCATTCATCGCCGTATTACGGTCGCTATATGATGGCACCGCTTTTGGAGGAAACCTTACCTTTAGACAAGCTATGTTAAACTTACCGTCATTAGGATCTAGCAAAAGCTGTAAAATTTCTATACGATTTACTATTCAGCAGTATTTTAGTGCGAATTCAATGAGTGATTTCCAAATAATAGGTTTGATTAATGATATATTATATTGTGTAAGATATGAATATAAATTATTATTACCCGATATATTTGTATACAATAATGTAAGCAAATAAAACCAATATTACGAAAAAGTCCGTTTATTTGTAATTTACTATAATATAGACATTATATAAATCTAACATAAATCACTTTACACTGTTGACACTTGACATCCGTTCCGCTTATTTCATTTACACTATCAATTTTAAATAACTGCTGTCCATTTTATGAAACACAACTCGAGACGTCACCTAAGTTTATAATTAATAAATAAGAGCATTCTTAGAATAACTCCATCTTTGAAATTGGGCCTAAGAATGTAATACAAAAAATCTAAAGGCTTATTATTGTAGGATTAGCTAATCTGAGGTTTATCTAGAGATTAGCAAATCGGACCAAATTGTTTTACAATTAGGTTCATATATTATTTGATGATACAGATAGCTACAAAAAACTGACTTCGAACATTGCCACGAGGCTATCCAATGATGCCAGTTTTCTTGTAAATAAGCCTCACGGACACTACACACCAAAATGTTTTGTGATGTAGAAATTCTATGAATGCACCTTTTAGTCTGTAGATAGGTAATATTAATGGTAATAAATCGATTTACTACTCTGCCATACTAACACATGCATTACACATTAACAAAAATATTAATTACTTTATAAAAGATATGCAAGCTTCAAGAAAGGACAGACAGTGGTGTCGATTCTGTTGTTTACGAACTAAATAAATTTAATCTCACTATATCTCTTTCTAATAGTAAATATAAGAAAGGGATGTAAGATATTTTAGTCCTGTCAGTTTAATCCGATCACACATTTCAACGTGAATTTAAGCGCGATCTTTATTGGTCACGACTATTTACCCGTACATTACGACGGCATGGATTAAAAATGTTGTATCTTTTTTCAATAAGGTTGAAATGAAAGAGAGGTGACTTGTCTAATATTAGTTAAGTTGGTAAACAACAGAATCGGCACCAGTACCTGTAGAACAGTTTTTTATAGAAAACACAAGTACTAATAAATGCTATTAACTTCCATCAATTAACATAATACCCACACAATTTCTAAATAAAATAATTTCAGACATGCTCAATTAAAAATAATGTTTTTTTTTCTGTGAGTACTGATCCTTGGTTTGGATGTAAAATAAAGCCTTATTCATATACGCCATTGAACAATCTTGGAAAGAAAAACACAGCAATTGTTTTTTTTAGTACAATTCTATTCTATCTACAGGCGTACCAACCGTAGTACTTATAATTAACATTTTAAGGTGGAGGCTTCGGTTTTTGCAAATTGCAGCTCAGTTATAGGTCGTAAGATATCAATATGTTATTTGCGACAATAATGGTAGTATATTTACTGATTAATTACAAAATGAGCTGAGCTGCAATTTGCAAAAAAACATGATATAATTTGAATTTCGCGCTCCAACCGAAGGTTTACCCTTAACAAAACTGTCTTTGCTAGCAAAACCGTTGCTCTGACAGATAATTTAACGATAACGTTGGATGGTGCAACGCACCCTAATTATAAATAGCGTTTATGAATAAGATCGTCGGTTTTTATTTTGAAAAGTATATATTACTTTTTTGCTATTATATTGTGGAGCAAACGCACTTAGCGCATCCCGAGTAGCTTATATCAGATTTAAAAAAAACCTACAGTTCGTATGAGACAGCAGATATACAGGCTTCGAAACAAACATGACAAATGTATCAAATTGGTATAATAAAGTATGAAATTGCGACTGGCGGCAAATGTAGTGTCCTCTCAGCTCGCACGCTGGCGAGCTAATGTGCAAGATGCGAGGCCACGATATTTGCCGCCATTCAAAATCCTTTAATGACCATATTATAGTCTTTTTATTGCAAAAATAGATCTAAAAGTGCATCGTCAAAGGTATTAGCCGTTCAGTTCGAATTGGGTGTTACCTCCCTCTTCCTCACACCGTGTCTCAAGTCAGACTTTGGTTCGTTGTTTCGTTAAAATTTTGTTTTTGTATTACTATTGTTCGCATGTCGTTATCTGCAATTATTACCAATCGCAGATTGGATGATGACTGGGTAAAATATTTTTTTTTTCCCATAAAAATACTATTTTTAGGTCGTCAACAATATTTGTGCCTATGACGTCATTTTGTAACGTTCGACGACAGCCATCTCGACATGAACGGCTAGTATGTGTATCTAAGCTTAATTGCACTTTTTCTAGCAGTCTTACATATAGTACTTACAAAACCAATAATTATGTCAATGAAATAAGAGTCCTAACAGCCAACAAATGCATTTTAACACTGGAATACTAGATTATCTCATGTTGCCATGTACCCAGCGCTTAAGTAAACACTTACACAAGTACTTAAAATGTATTGACCTTAATTAAATTCAATCACTCTGCCTCCGCTGGTGTGTGCCACGTTAGTCGCTCTTCGTAGAAGGCAATTACCTGGAAACACAATAAATAAGTTTGACTATTTGAAATGTAATATCTTTCTTCTCATTTCCCTGCAATCTGTAGCAGTATTTTCGTTAAAAGGGACGGAAATGTGTAACAACAAGCCGGGGAATCGCTTGCGGTGGTAGAGTTTGCCGTCAGATCGTGCCAACCCATTTTCCGAGAGTTTGGTACTGTCAAAATCAAATGAGATGCCAATTAAAACTCAATGTCAATCGCAGATGTTAGACATCATATGCGACTACTGTAACTGCCTTATCACACAAGAGGTTCGCGAGCGTCTTCAAAGCGGAGCGGTCGCGCCGCTCGTCGTCCGTTCGTTTTTTATAAGCTTGTGTTTGACCTTAATCTCACCAGTGATGAAGTGGTAAGCAGACAAAACCTAGAAGGGGACAGACCTTCAAGTGCAGCTGTGGAACAACAGATTTTCAATTTCTATGTAGAAATTTTACCTACATCATGACAATCGACATTACCACCATCGCCTTAAAATTGAGGATGGTAAGCCAGACACTGTACTAACTACACTATCACATATAAATAATGCCATCCCCTCTCTTTTACTACAGTCGTTCTAATCCCACATTATTCTCGTCCAAATAATGCCAGATTTTAAAAGAAAAGCTATTTAAAATGTATTTCGTTAAATAGGTAAAGTAGTAAACCTCACCTGTTGTGGGCATTTAACATTGGCAACTTTAGCCGGCACCAGCTCTGCTTCATCTGAGTCGGCCCACTTCACTAGAAACATAAGATCTCCCGTCGCATCTGATGCACCTGCAATGGACACAGCAAATTTATATTTTTTAACAGGTGATGCGGCCAGAGACGGTAAGCACTCAAAACCTAGATGGGAACTATCACTCAAGTGCATTGAAATCTGTTGGAACACACCGGAAGATGACTTCATAAAGGAGGAGTTTAACAATTTGTCAGTCAGATTATTTTATGCTTTTTAGTCAAATTTGCCAGAACCCCAAGGTCTCACTCCACTACTTTAAGGAGCTAGGGTGGCTTGGGTAAAGCTGGCAGGGGGAATGCACAACCCCAATCGGGACATCAGTGTAGGCCTCATGGCCCCCATACAGAATAAGAACCCCAAGCGGGACCTCAGTGCAGCCCTCATCGCCCTCATGCAGAATTAGAATATGCTTTTCAGTGATTTGGAGATGGTTCTATTTTTAGTTTAAAGGTTTTTATTTTATTGTTAGTAAAATCAAGTCTAAACTACTTTCATGACTTGTGAATGAATGTTTCAATCAATAGTTTTAGTATATCACTAATCTAAATACAGATTACAAAAAAAAAATACCTACCTATAATTTTTTCAGCCTTGAGTCCCTTATCGAAACCAGACTTAGCCTTGTCCTCCTTACGTTCCCTCTTGCTTTCCTTATGTTCTTCGATTGAAGACACGCTGGTGGCGCGCCCCTTTCTACCAGAGGTGGTCTCTTCACTGGTCTCACGGACTCGCTTCTTGCTGCGATCTTCAGGTTTTTTCGTCTTCTAAAATGCAATTTTTATCATTTTAAAATAATTGTATCCAAAATGGCGGTTAAAGAAGACACAATAAAAAGTATCGCCAGCATCCGAGATGGTAGCCACTTACCATCAGATGGACCTACGTTTCTAAGCCCTTTGACTTAAAAAGGAATTCTTCCTTATGGATACCCAGATAAAAATAATCCTATATTAAAAAAAATAATAAGTTATTAATTAAGTCTAGGGTAAGATCAATCTGAGTGCCAAATTACATCAAATCAGATTCCACCAAAACATACAAAAACTCTATCTCATAGACAAAATCATTAGCATCTGTTGTTCTGCCTGATTCTCTTACACTTACTTCTTCAAAACCACACAACAGATTTGGATATTGTTTTCACTAATTAAAAGAGTGATGAACCAGGAAGGTTTCTGTATACTGGCACCCGTGCGAAACTGGAGCAGGTCGCTAGTTTACTATAAATAGTGTAAATTAATCTAACAGGAGTATCCTGATCTTCTGGGCTGTTTATGCAAAAAGGGCCCACCCAAGCAGCCTATTTGTGGGATAAATTGAGCCCTCAACAAGCTAGCAAGCTAAACTAAAGGTATACATACAATGTAACCAAAATATATACTCTATAATAGTATGCAACATCCACAATTTATAGCTAAAGGTACAAGGTTTTACTGATTCATAAATGAGAGATCAATTAGCCTAAATATGTAATAAAAAGTTCAAATGAAATAAATATACTTACGGTGAAAACACGGTAAATCATAAATATAGTAATTCTATGAGACTGGTAACAAAGCGATCAGTTGCATAATTTTGGTAGCTGATAACATATCAGGCATGTGTAACCTGAACAAGCCAAGAGAAGCCAATCCATGGTTAAAGAATCCTACCTCTTTCTCCTTCCTATTTTCTTCAAAGGTCCTGATGAGCTCCTCACAGTCAAGGTTATCCATGGGCTCCCATGTGCTCTCCTCCTCCTTGTAACCTTTCCATTTTAACAAGTACTGGATCTGTAACCAGATTACTGTGATCATAACGGATTCCTTTAGGATGGTACAGGAGGCCAGGAGCAAGGACTGTTTTTATTGTCAACAATGGACAGGGCGAACTATGATAACTGGCTGCAAGCGAAAAGGTTTCAAAACGGATCATGCTTCAACTTTGTTGATGGTACATACATGAACCCTGAATGCATTTTTTACAGAGTTGTGTTAGAAACAATATCAGTTCAGATTATAATTTTGATTGTGTATATAACCTTTATGGTTGCGGATGGGATGTTGCATAAATTCAAGTGAATAATTTTAATGTTTGCAAACATTGCTGCCCTTTAGTCCTCCCAATTCAACAGTACCTAAGTAGGTACATCAGTTTTTTTACCAGTTATAGAGGGTTAACGCATATTGGGAAGTCAACAATGCGAGTACTATTCTGAACTACTATACCTAATATAATTGATTTTAAAGTAGGACTAGTAAAAAATTGGTTATACTCAGCTAATGCTAGTAAGTATACAAACAATTCAAATGTTATTGCCAAAAACCTTGGATTGAGTATGAAATTACATGAACAATACATGAAAACTTTAAAAATGTAGCGTAAACAGCTGTACAAATACAAATAATACCATGAAATGTAAGTATTTTTGTTAGTAGTGTAGTAAACCAACCTTCCCCTTCACGGTGCGCTTATCAAGAACCTTCTCAACGACGTATTCTTCTTCGCTTGATCCATCACTGGTGTCACCTTTTTTATCCTTCTTGCCCATTTTTGTGTATTAGGAGATAATTTTAGCTTTTACTTCAGTAATACGCGACACGAGTACCGACGCTCACACCGTAATTCCAAAATGGCGGAGAGCGGGCAGCGCAGCAGGCCGGGCGGTCAAATTCAATTGTCAAACAAAATAATTTATGGCCAGAATTTGTTTTAATTAATGTTACCAGTTAATAAAGCCCCAGATTATATAATAAAGCCAAAAGTAGACAAGAAAAACGTCCAATAAAAAAAAATACTTTCCACTTCATGGATGCAATTTCCAATTGCAATAAAAGTTTAAATTAATCAATAACATACGGTAAATATGTACGGTCGAAAGTTTAACTTTTATCTATATAAATATAAAATTATTTGTGTATATGTGTATGGCAACATTTTGATACAGGTTAGCCAACCAAAAGACAATAAGATAAAATCAGTCTAGTTATGTTTTTTCCTTGTCTATCAAGGTCAGTTTAGATTTATGTAATACCTTAGTAAAGTCGGGTCTAATTATAAATGTTGGTCCTAAAATGTAGTTATTATGGCTCCATTAGTGGTCCCAATTAATTATGTTATTTTCTTACTGAATAACAGCCATACGTTGACTATTTTCTCAAATCGTTTATGAGAGTGAAAGTGACCACAATACTCCAATCAGTACGAACTTCACGCTTGTTTCATTCATTTTTTTCTCTAAATTCTTGGCTGTTCAATCAAAACACCACGATCGTGTCGCAAATCGCAACACAGTGCAGCAGTTTTCATTCGTTTCAGTTTACCAGCGAACCTGTTGAGTCAAAGTGTGTATATCATAAATCTCTGTTCGGAAAATTGAAACGTGAAATCGAAATGTTCAACAGTGTAACAAATTGTGTAGTGTAAACTGTTTATATAAGTGTTAATAAAAATCAGACTGAGAGATAACAAAGTTCATAATTTGTGTCCATCGAGTGGTTTCAAATTGACTTACGACGTCACGCAAGTCAGCCAATCATTTGGCGGCAAAGATTATAAATCTTATATACCTACTTCTGTGTTTTCGTTTTCTGAGACGATAATTTTAAATATATGAAATGTTGGATGGTTAAGTGAACGTATGTTAAAAATATGCTACTAAAATGTACTGCCGACGGGAGGCCAATCAAAGTGAACGGGACGACAGTGAACCACGGGAGCAGTGCGAGAGGTAAGGTCCGGCATCACTGTTTTCTTCATTTAATTACAAAATAACATTGCCCTGGTACATGGGTAATTGCATTACTACAGTAGATGCATGACTGTTGCTTTTGAGGACGAATGTCCGTATTTATTTCCTTCTTTATGATGATGCATGATTTATCTACGAACCTACCCTCATCTATCTCTACAACATAAACTGCAAAAAAAATACAATGTCAGGTTACCAAATGGTAGGAAATTAGAATAATCAAGAAGATTATTGTTATTTTAAACCTCAATTCAATTATAATATTCAAGTTAAAAGCCAAAACGACTAAGTAATGCTGATATACTTAAAAAAAAGTAAATAATAAGATATTGATTTACATAAAGTAATAAACAACAGAAATTCAAAGTAAAGTAAGATTCAATAGAGCCAAATACATGTAAAAAAATCTAGTAGGTGCTACATTTGTTTTAGGTATTACCATAACATGTCTCTGTTGTTTTTTAATGCAGTTAAAGTCAGATCGTTTTTTAGATAATGTAAGATATGATTAGATTTAAGTTTTAGTAGATTGGCAGACAATATCAAAAATTTTAACTATTTGATATTTTCTCCTTTCATATGCAGCTCTCCAAGTTATCTCACAAGGTTCTAACAAGAAAAATCTTTCAAATTACTATTGGTGACATAAATATTGTACCTATGAGGATATTTCAAAATCCTATAAGAGTTTTCAAATACTTTTAAATTTATATTCTTAAAAATACTTGAAAATTTTACAATATTTTCAATAATTTACAACAAATATACAAGCTACATATTTAAAAAATCCTCTAGGCGGCCGCTGCTGCCGTTCAACGGCAAGGTTCCCAGAAGCCTGGCGTAAATTAAAAATTCTAATATATAAAAGGAAAGCGTGACTGATTGACTGACTGACTGATCTATCAACGCACAGCTCAAACCACTAGACGGATTAAGCTGAAATTTGGCATACAGATAGCTATTATGACGTAGACAGTCGCTATGAAAGGATTTCTGAATGTTCAACCCCTAAGAGGATAAAATAGGGGATCGCGGGTGAAACCGCGGGGCAGAAAGCTAGTTCTCTATAAAGGCAAGCGTCCACCTTTCCGCATCAAACGGATTAGTAATATATTTATGCGACCCGTACGGTGTGGACTAGTGGACGAACTTGTATGACTTCTTATACAAAGAATACTCTCGCTCCCGTCTAGATCCCACCTGCAGGCGCCTAAACTTTCAGTACCTACTTATTTGTATGGATAAATCGTGAAGGTCATTGGCGTCAGGTTAGTGATCCTCTTAGGATAACATTCCTTACCATTTTATAGATATCTCATGAAAGATTCAAATCAATTGAATATTTTGGTGACCTTCATCTGTTTTTAGAAATAGGCCTTATTCCAATTTCCGTACATGTGTACAAAATACCTTATTCAACCTGTTTAGGGTGGGATGGATGCACAGCTATAAAGTATTATTTACTAAAGCGTCCGTCGGTAGATTAGACAACTTTGCAGATTATGAAATTAGGGAAGTTCGCTCGTATATCGTTAAAGTAAAAATATGAGAAGTGGACGCCAATAATGGGTTAATGAAGTGGAGTACTTAGATAGATTTTTCGTTCGTTTTACCTCTTTAGGAAAAATGCTTCATATTCACCTTTACTAAGCTTTATTACTCTTTTCGTGTAGTCATTTAGATCAAAGATTTGTCCTTAGTATTCTAGAACAGCTATTTTACTATTTACCTATGAAATTTTTATCAACATAATTTTTGCTACGGCTTTACTTATTGCTATTAATTTATTAAGCCATTTTGCTAACACTGCTAATGTAGATAAATCATATTTATAAACAAAATTATTGAATAGCCTTAATTTTCATAACTGTAGATAAAAATACTGTTTTGTAGAGCCCTTTAAGTAATTTTTACTAATAATTCCGTTTTCAGACCTCACTCTTGCTAATCAAACATTTCTGCTGGTTTCTGCTGAATCATCATTCAATCAAATAAGAATATTTTAAAATACTATACAATTAATTTAATCAATTGTATAGTATTTTTCATTTAGAATAATAAAATTAATAGTGTTACATTCATTTGCAAATTTTATTTCAACATTTGATTTTACTACAAATTACCACAGAATATGATTGTGGTAATAGAAATGTAAATTTATTACTATGACAAATTTTAGAATTTAAAAATTCTACGTATAATATTATTGATGTCCATTGACGAGGTAAATAAGCACACGTGTGGCAAACATCTGGATTCATATACAGCACAAGCAACTAAATATATAAGTAAATATCTTCCAGGTTTAGATCGATTGATGCTAAGGACTTTGCTCTGATCCACATCAATGAATCAACAAACAGTTTAATTATATGAGATAAGTAGACGTAATAACTTTAAAATAATCTATTTATTTATTTGACTGCTTTATATGTGTCAATATTATTACTATAATTAAAAACCAACATCAAAGGATCGTTTCGTTTATAACGATTAGCACCCGAAATCCGTGATCCGGTTTTAAACTGAAATATTGTGACAAACAAACTAAATTAAAGCTTCCTCATCAAACGACTTCTCATAGTTTGATTGGTTATATAAATGGTATATCTATATGAATGTATGTAAATATTTAATTTCAATTATGTTTTGTATGTCCCTGTTATGTATTTTAATTAGGAGCAAAGCATTATTATGTAATCTATTAATTATAAAGCCACAGGACATCAAATGTTTACGTATATTGTTCACATCCGCGCCTTGTCTCTTGGCCTTCATTTTGTTTCTACGTCTAACAGCTATTTCGCAATCGTTATCTCTGTAACTACGTAATCTTGTTACATCTACATAGATTGCGGCAACTCAATTATTTTGACCGATTTAATTAGGTATTTCAATATTTATTCTAGGACTGCAAAATAGAACTCGAGTTCACCAAAATATCACCTAAAGTATTACATAAACCATTATAAAACAGAAGTAAGGATGCGATATGTTTATTTAACACAGTTGGTGTCAATTTAAATAAGACGGTTGATAGTCGAGCGACCTGCAAGTTATCTGAGCGTTATCGTTGCGCCAACCATTATCGGGGGTCAGAAGCGGCACCCGCGAACCCCGTTCTGTTTACAGAGTCGATATGCGCACGCGACGATCATATGACAGTACTGGTTTCCGCCGACTTGTTCACCTGATGGTTTTTGTTTGGTCATTGACATTATTGTTCAGTTCATCTATCAGATTGATCAACAAGTACATTATTCTGTAGGTATGTATGATATAAAATATATGATGTAAGTAAATTACATCATACATCTTACGTTTAATCTATTGTAAGTTTACATACAATCTGTTTATTTAAATCAGTTCTATAACAGCCCCGTCTCATTCATAAAACGTTTTATAGAAATAGTTATACGTTTTAAAATTAAATAGGTTTAGAGTTTTCTACTATTTTATGGATATAAGATCAGCACAAACGGAATACAAATTAAAAATATAAATAACTTCATCACTAAAACATTCCAAATGGCACACAGATTAAACCAAATCCTATTTGAAATTAATTATAAACCGGTCTGTATAGACGTAAATAGATATGATGCCCTGACTGAATACGAAAATATAAGTAGTCGAGATACCCTTACCATAAAAATATTTTAAATTAATTTTCTTTATGTACTTAACTTTCTCAAACTCTGAATAATTGAAATGTGGAAATATGATACTTAAATAAAATATTCCTATCGCCTAATCAAAATAGAATGAAAGCTTCCAAGTAAGCTTACTGCGTAGTACAATATTAAGTATTTTTTGGAGCAATTGCCAATTAAACTTCAAGAGCATTTCATTAGCGTAAAAGAGACAAATATAAGACATACTTATCGTGCTGTATCTAATTAAATGCATGAAAGGGAAGCCACAGATAAGATAACCAATTTCGGTTCGACATGAATACGAGTGTCGTTGACCGGAGAAATGGGTCGACGGATAATGATAAATATTAAAATGCTTCTTTAATTTATGTAACTTATCGTAGCCGCTGCAATTATATTCTTATGAACAAGTATACAAGCCATAAGTGTATTTGAAGCATAGGTCTGTATAAAGCTTTGAATGTAGTTAGTGCCAGCTGATATAGCAAAGGCCTTCGCTTGAGATGGATCAAGCTGACGATTGAAGATGGAAATTAAACCGACTTAAAGGAATCTAATCTTCTTTTTAATATTATCTATGTTGTAAGCCATGGCAACATGAGGGAAAAAAGAACTGTTTAGGACAGCAGATGTCAGCAGAAGATCATATGATAATAAATATCGATTACCTGACTAACAAAATGCTGCGATTTAAGACCTGAAATTGTGGAGTTAATATAGAGATAACAAGCAAAGTGTAAATGAAGATATAAAAAATTAAAAATATTACAAAAATGATAACGAAGAATAAATCTGTACAACGATTGTAAAATATCCATATCTGCTGAAACGTGACAAAGCATCTTGCCAGCTAAGCGATGTTCAGATAACTCGTGAATCAGTTAACATGTCTACGATAATGGTTCTCCTATGTAAGTGCATAGCTATCGACGCCAGCCTAGTTGGTAATACCTGATAATTAGACGGAACAACGCTTATGCTGATATTAATCACAAATGATCATGTTTTATTTTGATATATCACAAACGGTTCACTGCTATTTGGGAATAACATTGTTGATTACTATTACCTATATTTTAGATCTTCATCTTCTATTTCATGGTGACAAAAAGCTCATACCCCTAGCAACGGCAATTTATTGAATACTATAGAATCATCAATAAAAATGGTGTACATATTAAACATAAAATGAAATACGCTAAAAATACAATGAGTTGAGTACCACCATGAGAGACAAGTTGGCCAGAGAGAGAGGCCAGAATTGGTCATTAAAATTGACTATGGCTCTGGGATTCAAGGACCATAATCTTCACACTCAGATGCTTGATAAACCTTTTTGCCATCAGCTTGACAATTTGAATAGGTACTTCCGTATACCATTGAATTGGAACCAATAAGGAAATTACAACAATGGTGTATAAAAAAAACTGATTGAATGTCTTCTCATTCTCGTGTGAAAAAAGACGCGACTGAATCATTTCAGGTATTGAATCAGAATTGAATTTAACATTTCGTTCTGTGACATAACTAGTTTTATGAAGGATCAAAAAGCGTATTATATAAAGCAGCGCTGATATAAAGCGTTTTCGCTTCGTAAATAAAATTCATCTGAATGTCTAACACTTATTCATCATTGCATAACCTGCCAGCTACGACGAGATGATTATGTATCCAGTGTAGTGTACTATAGATATGAACCTTCCTAGAGGTCAAAATGTTGCATGCTAAGCCACATGTTACAACAATAAATAAACACATCAAAGAGGAAAGACAAAATAAATAAATAACATTATCACGCTTGTAAAAAAAAAAACAAATTAACAGCAAACTGCCGTGCAATTAACTAAGTAGTCCATGATAATTATTTATCATTAGTATATTCGGCCCCTTGTCATTATGATGTATCATGTATCACTCGAGCAAGATCTAATTTCGTTAATGATTTATTTTCAGCCATGGAATGCGGACGCCGCTGAAGTCTTGTGATGGATCTGTTATACTGTTAGGCAGTTTGTGAACACTTATTGATTCCACATCTCTAGCTAATTGATGGTGTTGGGGTGTGCGAGAAAGGGACGGCTATCGTTTCCGCAGTCCAACGTGAAATGTGCGCGAGCGCGCTCTAATCAGCCTTGACCTTGTAGTGAATCAGCTATCGTACTCTTGAATAATTTGCAATATTGATACAAATTCGTAAAAAAACTTATTTACTTATAGGCTTTGCGGGTTTGCTTTTTAATCCATTATTACGTTTATGCATAATCATTTTACTGTGATTCTATAGATACCCCTTAAAACTAAATTCTGCGCAGCGTAGTTTTCACACCATTTTATGAAACGAAAATGTTGACTGATTTTTGCGGCTTGAAATGAATTTTATGTACCAACACATAAATTGATAAAATATTCATTCATGTTTACATAACTCTCTCTCACGTGTTTGTTTTGCACCTATACCTATCTGTTTCATTCAAAATAATTATGTTCCCAGAAAAGAAACATGTACAATAATGTACATAATACACATTAGTGTGGTAAAACATTTATTCGTTTACTAGCTGACACGGCAGACGTTGTCCCGCCCTGAGAACAAATAAAAACTGGGACCTAACTACCTATACCTCCCTCCCCCTATCTACCCTACTTACCCCTACCTACCTACAACAACCTATTTACCTAACTATTTTCCACGTAACTTTTTTTTTCTGTACTAATTTTGCGTAGTCTCACACAAATTTCCATCCCCTATTAAGGGCTGGGGGATGATTTCCAAAAAAAAATAAGGCATGTATTTTTCGTTGGTAACAAAGAGTCTGTGTACCGATTTTTAGCTTCCTACCTTGAAAACTGCAAAAAGTCCCATATAAAATTTCACCCCCTCTTTTAAGGAGTTGGAGGCTGATTTCCAAAAAAAAAATTATGCACGATTTTTTTATTAGTACCAATTTTTAACTTTCTACCTTGAAAACTGCGGAATGCTCCATACAAACTTCCACCCCCCATTTTAGGGAAGTGGGGGGTTAGAAAGAGACAAAAAGTAGCCTATGTCTTCAACTATCTCTACTTAAAAAATCACTTCATTTCGTCGCTCCATTTTGCCGTGAAAGAAGGACGAACAGACACACAGATACACAGACACACATGCTTACTTTCACATTTATAATATTAAGTAATATGGATTTCTGGGATCACTTTTCTATTTGTATTTTTTTCAATTTGTAAATATGAATTAGTTTAAGTAGGTTAATTAGGTTATTCACTTTAATGGTTAAAATTATATTCCATCATTAATAATTTAAAAAACAGAGAAATCACAAACCTTCCTTCAACCCTTTTATGTCGTTGTCAGGTGAATCCATAAACATTTTGCAATATTACTTTCTATTGTTGGGTTCCGAGAATAGAATCGTTTGTTTTTAATTATATTGCTATCACGTTTTTGGGGGCTCAACGATTTCTATAGCTAATGATCAACAACTAAACAATATTATGCCCAAGAATTTAACTTGAATAATGATTATACCCACACTTGGCGTAACGTTTTTTGGCATAATAAGCTGTGAAATACTTATTGAGCGTAGAGTTTTGTATCTATTCTGTTCATTCAACTATACCAAAAGAAGTGATTACAAATGACAAGTTATCTAATTTAACATATCGATAATGAGATTGCGGACATGTAGGTACTTACCTTAATTTTTTTACATGGTTCAGTTACTATAATGGAGTAGGTACCTAAAGCTAATGAAATTTTAAAATTTACGCATAAAAAAAACGAAGTCAATGTGTCAGTAATAATAAGTTAAATCTCACGATAGAATCCCACCTCTAAGTACTGCCGCGCATGGCAACACGGTATAAAATAGGCCCGGCAGCAACCTTGACGCATACGGTATCTGTGCCAATTGCCAAAACTGCTAAAATGTTGTAGTTGGGTTGAATTTTAGTACCAACTGAAGAAACAAAAACTTTGTATTCTTCATCATTCGATACCAAAATGATTTATTTATCTGCATTATTCAATGAACTAAAAGAAAACTATGAGGCAATCCACGTAAATCGGACAGGTAACCAATTTTCATGTTTCCAATTTTAGTAATAATTGATTATGTTATACCTACCTATATATTAGCATTACAAATACAATAGGTACCTAAAATAATGAAGCAGTTGAATTTATACACAGTATATGAAGCTTTTTAAAGGTCACATTTTAACATCGAGATTCGAGACTCCTTTCTGCATTTTTCGCTATTCCCGATACTTTAGGATTTGGCCTACTACGCCCACTTGAAAAACTAATCCTGTATTCTACTTGCATTAACGAACAACGATTGTAATTTTTTATCTATTCAGCGAGAAATCTGTGGTGATTATTTTTTGAACAACATAAATACAGACGTCAGTTTAAATCTTGTTAGGTATTTGGTTTTAGGACGAAAAGATATACAGGATATTAAGAGTGGTCTTATTGCCAACACTGGTTCAAACTAGATTATTTATTAATACAAATCATATCAAAATTTACGACACACCTCCAATACTTCCATTCATATCGCCTTGACTTAATCTTTTTTTTATTTCACATGTACAACTGGCGTTTTACTGTGCAAATAAGACGTTTATGTGCTTATTTTTATCGCGAAAATTATTATCACTAGTTATTTTTAACATACTTTTATCTGGGCATGTATATGTATATCCAAATATTCTGCCTCTTTATGAATGCCTATTGTGTCGCAAATAGTCGCAATATGTTGAATTTTTGTTTATGTTTAATTTGGGATATTTTTGAACGTAGGTCATTTGAAACGAGGCCATCATTATACGTTACAATTCAATGGAGGCCATATAAACTTTAAATAAAATTATTTTACGCTGAAAATAGGAAAATAAAGGGTGAACATTTTAAAAAAATGCTTACTTCAAAGTTACCTTGATGATTTCAAGAGTTTATTTATAAATTGTGTGAAATATAAAACCATTTTATCAGAGAACAGTTTGGTACTTGTCACCAAAACCTTGACGTGGGCAGCACCACTGCAGGTTTCTAAGAATGCGGTTATTTTTAAATATTCAACACTGAAAGGCAACAACGTTACAAAACTCGTTTATTTATTTTTGGATATCTAAATATTATTTCGGCTGCTGTAATTAAATTAACCTTCCAACATTTTTGTAGTATCTGGATTTATTTTTATCAAGCATTGCTTTCCATTTTATTTCTAAAACAATTCAAACCCATCGTATTTTTACGACTTGACCCCGGTTCCAGCTTTTATTATTACCAGATCTTTCTTAGATATGGAAAGGATTCTTATAATCCCGAGATAACTTAAGAATTTTCGGGATAGCGCATGATACCCCGAGAAGGCGGAATCTAAGTAGTGTATCATTACTCTTAGTAGCTTCTTAGAAATCTCTTCAGCGATAAAATCGCCTTAAAGAATATGTTGATGATTAATTTTGTTATTAATCAGTAAATATACTACCATTCTTGTCGCAAATAACATGTTGATAACTTACGACCTATAACTGAGATGCAATTAGCAAAAAACGTGATAAAATTTGAATTTAACGCCCCAACCGCAAGCCTCCACCTTTAATTGTTTGCACATTCATTTTTTGTATTTTTTTGTCATGTTGGTCTAAAAATGTAATAAAATCTGGTCAAAAACTACAACTACAAAAACTACTTATAAAACTCCCTTTAAATATTAGCAAATGACGCGCTGTTCAGTTAACTCAGTCATGAAATGAACAATGGCGTAACACATTGCCATTTATGATAACATAATTGGAGGCGATTTGCGTGTTACGTCGCCTTTGTTTCGTGCGCGTGCGCTCCATGCCGCGCTATCAGATAGTCTCGGATGTGCGACGGTTTCTTTATCTAATCGCAATTTTATCATAGGCCTTGACGATCGCACCATGCTATGCATACTACGAGTTGTGAGATTAATATCTCGTAACCGATTATTTTCTTGCTAAAAATCGATTGAAATATCTTTGGACTTTGAATTTGATGTAAAATACGTTGTGTAGTTTTACTAGACTTGCTATAAGATATTTAAGAAATGATGATTCTAATTGAAGGGTTTTTCTGCATTCTTTGTTGCAAGAGATTATATGACGAAGAATTGGCGGTCGCGAAAATGGAGGGCGCTGCTGTACTTACTTTACCTTTTTTTGCGGGCAATACAATAACGCTTCTATTCCGTTCTGATCCTATTACATCTGTAACTATTTCATCATTAGTTTATTGCAATTTGCAATTGGAACGTTAGTTTAGTTCAAAATTTGGCCACGATGAACGACGGCTCTCTTTCTGGACTATATATACATAGATTGTTATCTGTGATGCTATTCACTTCGTGATAACATCTATCGATTTATGATAATTGATATAACAGATAATATATTATAATTTATTGATAGATAATAGTTACTCGCTTAAAGATATCCTCGCATTCTTGCATCTTTCATAATAGGGAATATGCATGATATTTTGCTTTAATAAAAGCTCATTAATTTAAAAAAAACTGTAGGAACAAAAAATATTTTGAATAACTATAAAAATAACTAAAATATATACGCCATCAAACATTTATTCCTAGCTCTTTCTAGCAAAATAGCATTTAGAATGTAGTTTATATGGCTGTAATTTATATATGACGTTAAATACCATGTTTGATCTCTCTGTCACTGTCTGAAACTAGTACAATAAATAAAAAAAAACAATAAATCATCTTAACGGGGCGTAGAGTTGACATTGTAAAATATTCATATATCAATAAACACGAGAGAATGTAAATAAACATCATCTCATTTCGTGTGCCTGCGCAGTATGCTAAGCCTATGATATTTTGATGAAGGTGTAACGACCTTTTGCATTCAAACGCCCGATACGAACGTCGACATGTTTTTTATTAGTATAGGCTTTAAACACATGTTTATTTATATAAAAGTGTTACCTTGAGACTTCAACTCGCTCGTATTTTGCTTGAGGGGCTGGTATTGACTATTTTAATGGAATGGCTCCATGCCTGTGTATTGACCCTTAAAAATACTGGCTATAATACCCCTTTTTTTCGTGGGGAATAGGATACCCAGCCGCCCCAGGGAGAGCAGCCAGGTTATGCCGGACTCGTACCGGCTAAAACCCCACGGTGGTCACCATCTGCGCTGTAGAGAACGCATACTCACTCCCCCTCCAGACGCGACGCTAGATAGCCCGTCCCTGGGGAAGCGTGATACTTCCCTCCAGCACCCTCGCTGTGCTATCGCACGATGCATCGTGACCACAACGACCCATCATCCTCCTTGGGATATAATGCCCCCATAGCCTAACCCTACCCCTAACTTTGCTATATTCATCACCATATGATTTTTAAGGACTGATTCTTACCTTACCCTCCGGTCATATGATAGGACATCCTTTATTGTGTTTGGAAGTATCAGAACAAGTTTGACTAAGATTTTTTTGAAAATTTCGATGGCGTTTTTGTATGAAATTCTAAATCTCGATCGGGAGGAGGAGGGGGGGGGGGGCTAACATTAAAATGAGACGCATTATGAATCGTTAAAGTATAACTGGCTTTTGCGGAGACGAGCCAGCAATAACTCTAAAAAACCATCTGAGTAAATAATACCTAACCTTCCTACCTATTGATTTATTCTCCGAATTACGATGACGTCTAAAATGACGTCTGTAATATTTGTCTTTTAACTCTGGATCTATTCGTCTACATAAAGTTATGGTTCATTTTATCAGGTCGAAATCCTATCCTACTTTATGTGTAGGTATTCCTTACTAACATAAAAATTTGCGCATTTGTCAAACGCGGGTGAAACGCGGGGCGAAAACTAGTCCATAATAATTGCTTTACAATGTAACAGTGAAATACAAACAAATACTACAATCGAGAACATTAGGTAATTTACAACGGCTGCTGCGCCGGCGCATCTGGGTATCATTACGTGCATCATACACGTGTAGTCAGTTTCCATCATTGATCTCGGACCAATGAAGGTTAACCTGATGCGTAGAAACTAGCTAAATATGTCACTGTTAGGTCTTGTTTTCTTCAGTTCCCATGGTGAGATCAAAAATATAAAAAAATAAAACTAAGTGTTATGTAGATGGTTTACGGTGTTGCTGATCTACTGTAAATTTGGGAAATGATTTTATATTGCTCGAGTGGCTTTCTTAGGCCACACAGTTTATTAATTTTCTACTATTATTAGTTTAATTAAACTTTTTTTTTTATTTCAGGTAATGGTCACTCCACATTCCTTTTGATCTACTCGTAATTTGTAAGTTGCTAGAAGTAAGTTGATTGTCGCATTTATAATGCTTATAACGCTTAGAAATTATAATAAGAAAAAAAATAAAAAGATCGACTATTCCGTGGAAGCATAGACTGACACGTAGATATATATTTTGTAATGAGTTAATTTAGATTTAAAAATGCCTTGCTAAGTTTCTTTCCGGAGTCAAAGAGAGAACAGTCGTCGAATGTCGTGTGTGCCATTTGCACTTATAGTTTGGCACAGAATTCAATGACGTTGAATAATAAACTTATATTATTTAGAAGAATAATATTTAGTAAAGGTTTAAGGGACTAAATTCGCCACATTTGTAGCTGTTCATATCTGAATTGAATATATATTTTTTTGCCGTGTATTGAGTCGTAAATGTTTTATAATTTATAATTCAAATTCTACAATAAATATTACATAATAATATTATGGTAATGGATCATACATTTTTGTACATAAAAAATAAGGTTTCGGTGCCAGTTTGACTGCCGTTTGTCCAATTATTATAGATAACGGTTCTTTAACGTCTCGCTTGATTTCTAATCGATTTCTAGGACTCGTCATTTGTTAATGACATATTCGATTAATTTTACATTACGGACTTTGTTTTTGTTGTTCTAATTCGGATTAAAGATGTTTTTTGTTTTGGAAATGGAATTATTTAAAAGCTAGAGATTTTTCCTTGTTGAACTTTTTTTTTTGTAATTGGCAAGTTATACCTTATTTTATGTCGTGATGATAGAGATGTAGATTATTTATTAATTGTATTTTTGATTTATTTTTGTTTGGGTGGTGTGATTTCAGCAAAACTCAAGCCAAAATAACATATTTAAATGGGACAAACTTGAAGGTAAATCTTATCCAATAAATAAGAACCATCAAAATGAATAAAAAATAAGAATTCAGATAGTATAGATACGCGTCGAAATCAGAACCCTGTTTTTCCTTTCGCCGGTTAAAAATAAATAACTGATGGAAAGAGTCCACTTGAGAATTATTACCTAAAATAACTAATTATCCGAATTCCAAGTAATATCATTATCAAGCATAGATAGATTCTATCTAAGTAGTAATTCTGTTATATTTTTTTGTAAAATAATATTTATTAAATGCATTAAAAATAAAGAATTTGATAAAATTCATGCCTAGCTGTAAATTCGAGAAATAAGTTCCATTCAGAAATTTTGTTCGTGCGAACTTTTTAGTCCTCCGACTTTCGAATATTACCCTGATTTGTAGCACATTTGTAGGCAGTTGATATCCGATCATAACCAACGATCATCGATTCCTTAGAAATAACAACAGGTGGTCCACAAGAATATGATTCATGTTACAAACCTCTCCATCTACCCGTCGTCACGTCATGTTTATTAATGTAATGTTTATTATCATACATTTAAATAAAATAAATCAGTTTTGAATGGTAATTAAAATACTCTTAAAATTGATGCTCAGGCTGGTATGGAGTCAAGAAGTGTAAATGACAACGACACGAAAACTGATACCATTGATTCAGTATATAATTCTGGACCGCTGCCGCTGCCCCTTGCGCTGCCGGCAATAATCGGCTCCCTACGAAGTGAGTGGTAGAGCAGTATGTAAACACACACTTCTCTCGATCCCGCTGAAGCAGTATTTAGGGAATTATTGCCGGCAGTGCGAGGGGCTGAATAGAAATGTAGCAATTTTGTTTAAGTCTGTTAAAAAAAGAAATCGTGGGGCTGAAAACTGGTCATAACTTTCAATAAATCAAAAATAGGCAGCATTTAGATTGCTTCAGTTACATTACAGAGGTTGTCGACCTTGCGGAATATGCAAGTATAATAAACATCTAGGTAATACCATTCAATTTCCTTATTCTAGAAATTGTCTCGTAAGTACACAATGTGTTTACTCGCGCCGCGCTACGCTTATACTACGACGAGTAGTTCAACCATGATTACTAACATGTTACATAATAACATTAAAAACATCAGATTTGTACAGGAAAATGTATTATTTCAATATTCTTAGGTAACTTGTTTTATAAAATAATATATTTGCTTCTCGTCTAGTTATTTGACAAAGAGATGTTAATTTACGTAAGCGCTTAAAGCGCGGCGCTAAAATTTTGAATGTATGTACCTACCTAATACGAATGTACAGGATTCTTGAAAATATCTATGGTTAAAACTAAAATGCGGAACTGATGAATGCAAACGTCGATTATTCTAAGAAAACTTGCGGTCGGTGCCTAATCAAATCAGCATTATCGGCCCTGAGGCTCATGGCATGAGACACCGCAATACATTGCATAGTAGGTAACACGATCGATTTAGAACGCACTTCACTTTGCTACATGTGCTTTATCTGTAAATCGCTGTTAAATTTAGTCGAATTACAACGGCTTGATCGTTCAATACATACGATTTAATGAATGTTGAAGCTCTTATTTTCCAACGAATGCAAACTGATACACAATGGGATATCAATTCGCTTTAGCTGTCCATAAACATAAAGCCATGGCATGAAGCATCATTAAAATAAAGCTTCAAAAAAATTAAATTATTTTGCACAACAGTAAATAGTATAAATTGGCTAGTTTTTAGCCCTAGGCAGAACATTGTCGGTCCTATGCCTTATTTTGGAATTGAAATCCGCATCACATAATTAGATTTTACGAATCCGCAATCAGCACCTAATCACGATGAATGACAACGAAAGGCCTGCCCGCCCGTGCCCGCCGCTCGTGTTTTGTTTCTAAGAAAAATGTATAGGTAGGTACCTAATAGCGACGCAGACGTCACTGCTCTGCGGTTTTCGCGTAATTATCTACAATTAAATTTATAGAATGGTGTTTACTGTTTACATCGTTACATACCACTCTTGCTCAGTTTATGTTTTGACGCCGAAGCGAAAGGAACGCGACGCGGACCCTTCGATTTATAAGTAATATGTGTTAGTCTATGGTGTTTATTTACTTCTAGAACATTGTGTACGGATTTTGAACTTGAGTGTTTGTTTTTGGAACGTGGGCAGAGTGGTATGTAAGTAATTTCATTATGAATTCGACCGCTTTAGGCGTCGCGAAAATTTCAATAACTAAAAATTCATTACGAATTCAACTATGTCCTGAATAAGATAAGGTTTCTTTTGAATTATGATGATACCCGCATTATGTGTGACAGTTATTTATTAATAAAATTTTCCTTCCATGTGGGGAGAGATTTTTGTATTCTATGGAGTTGGATTTACCTGTTTCTTAGGTTAGGTTTCTGTTTAGGGCTCACTCAAACTCATTTATTTAGTTTAGGCCCTGCTATACTATTGACCGCCAGTGGGTAGTGGTTCACTTTTAAATATTTGACTGCTAATTTACATTCTAGGTGAATATAATATAATCATAATATCAATATAATAATAATCAATGTTATAAAAGCCTATTTATAATCGAAGATTAAAATTGTATTATGGTATAACTAAAATTTAAATAAACCCCCAAAACTTACTAGAAAATTGAGCGGATTTTCTTGAAACATAGCTAAAAACATTCTCGATTAAGTCACCTTTAAAACAAAAAAAACTGAATCAAAATCGGACCATCCGTTCAGGAGCTGAGGCCACAGACAGACACGTCAAACTTATAGCACCCCGTCGTTTTGGCGTCGGCGTTTAAAAAAGTCAGGTACTAACGTATCCCGAAAGGAATGACAGGATGAAAACTGTTAATAGGTACCTTACTAATATATTTATAATAGTTGATACTACCTACCAGTACCGGGTAGGGCGCGGTAGGGCGATCGCCAGGCCCACCTTTATTTCCGGTCGCTCATGAGCGAGTCCTGCTATCTCGAGTCTAAATAAATTCCCAAATCTAATGATAAAATGGCTATAATGGCTTAAAATCCCTTTTGTTGGCCGGAGAAGGGGGGGGGGGGGTTATCACATCGCTACCTACAATAATGTAATGTTTTGATATGCCATGTTTGTTATCATTTATCAGAATATAAACATGACTTAATTAGATTCGTTCAGAAATAACATGAAAACAAACAATGTATTGTCTCAAATCAATAATAGAATTATGTACGACCAATAATTATCAGTACCTGGTTGACCGAGCTTTGCTCGTTTTTTTTTTAAAGGGCCTTTTCCTAAAATGAAGCCTAGCTAGATCGTTTTTTCTGGAAATCAGACCTTACTTTTTGTAAGTCTATGGTGACGAATTCTCAATTCAAAAGCGAATCTACATCGTAATGCTACTGTGGTAATGCTTGCTTAGCATAAATATCGAAATAGCAGGATTCGGATCTCGGAACAAAAAACGTCTACGGCCTTTCGATTTTGCTTTGTAATTTCAATGCAATATAGTACAAATTTGCTTGTGAAACATGACAGCTTTGACGTCCGCGCTTCCCATTCGCAACCAGACCAATTTTCGCAATTTACAGTCGCCATTCGTCCTTGGTTTTAAAATTCAATGACGTCATAACAATTTAAGGGGATAACCCATGCTGCTAATAAATTTAACAAGAATCAGTAGCGCGTCAACGTCCACCCAGGCCATTGCAAAATAAACTTTAATTGTATAGCAATTAAATTCATAATTTAAAATGGTGAGCTTAGCCGAGGATTGTGTGGGCCCACGATAAGCGGAGCGGTTTGGGTCCAAAGGATAGAATGCAGAGTTGAGTCACAAAACTAGTTTGAACTAGATTTAGGATGACAGTAAATCGCTGATGAATGACGTATCAGCGTGTGACGCATAAACCCAGACTATGGGACTTATGGTGGACGTACTCGTATGTAATAAAGCTACTCTCATTTATTCTTAGTAGGTTTGCATGACTCATTCAAGAAATCACAGAAGGCAGCGTATTGAGGATATTATTATCAAATTAAGGAGAGATAAACAAACAAGAAAATGCGTGCCAACGAGGACATGCGTGAAATCCCAGGTTTTTTAGCATTACACCATTACACCCGGACATGTCAATATTTTTTTTATAGTTACTCAGTGAAATATAAAATAGTTTTATTTATAAATCAACTTTTTATTTATTTTAGCGACCGTTGTTGGCGAGAAAACTTTACAACCCGGTTTACTAATTAAACCCCGCACAGACTCTCCCCAGACACACTCTAAATTAGGACAAATCCGGAGAAACACGACGGATGGCAACCCTACTTGCGCGAATCAACAAATTACGTACTCAAAAATGATAATATTTTTTATTTAAATATGCCCTTGACACCTATGAACAGACTCAAATGCCAGTTCGGAGTTTTATTGTTATTGCTGAGAAGAGCTGGTAATAAAATAATTACTCTCTTCAAAACTAACATGGATTTAATGGATTTATTTATATAATTGTGCATATTTTGTAACGGGTTCTCTGTATAGTCATGTGTTTACATATCTATTCTAATAATAAAGCTGAAGAGTTTGTTTGAACGCGCTAATCTCCGGAGTTACTGGTCCGATTTGAAAAATTCTTTCACTAATAGCAAGCTACATTATCCCCGAAGGTTATAGGCTACGTTTTATCCCGGAAACGCGAGTGAAACCACGGGAAACAAGATTATTCAAAAATCCAAGAAACTAATCAGTTTTAGTTTTTATCAAAATCGGCCCCGAGACTCCTTTCAGCATTTTTCGCTATTCCCTATACTAGGATTTGGTCTACCACGCACACTTCAAAAAATCATGTATAGTACGAAATTATATACCTACTTATTGATTTAAAATGGCGGCACCTCCTTGGTGATTGCACAGAATAAAAATGTTATGGTCCCGCACCGCTTGCAGTGTGGCCTTACGTCCGGAAATCGACCACAGCATATCGTACTAGTAACTCATTATCACTCCATAGTATTTACGCAATGTTGACTGTATGATTGTGGTTTGCTAACCGGCACATGTTGATTATACAATGTATTATAAATAACGTGTCAATGTAAATAACCTTTTTAATTTCAATATTACATCGTCAGTTACACTTTGATACGTTTGTGGCACTCTATATGTATTTGTGCTATTTTAAAAACAGAAGGTTATTTGCTGAGCAGCTGATACAATAATCAGGTTTTTAGGGTATCGTACCTCCAAAGGAAGCTATTGGCACTATTGATGTAATGTACTATTGACTGTGATAATGTGTTCTAGGCATACAGCCTTGTTTTCATGTAGGTATGTAAATCTACTACTGTTTTTAGGGACGAACTCGTAATGTCGATAAAGTTTACGAGTATATAAGCCCACCAGATAAATATAATTGTTAGATATGTACTACGTGCGTAAATAGGTACACTTTTTTGTATTTCATACGGCCCACCTGTCGCAATGAGATAAAAATCGTTAGTATCTTGATATGTATTCCAGTCAGATATGTTACAAAACGATAAATCTTGTCGCATACGTAATGTATGTCTGTCTGTCGGTTAACATACTTATTTTGTTGGCGATTTGATTGTTTTGCGCCGGTCGTAATGTTTCTAGTTTTTATTGACCAAATGCGTGTCTTGCGTGCTCTCCATTTTAAAATGTATGTTATTTTTTTAAATTTAAAAAGGAACATGACTTTTAAAATGTCGTCCTAGTGTTTAAAAATAGTGATGGATATTGTCGAAAAAATCGGTATGTTCACATTTTATCGATATAAATTGAAATCAATTATGATGAATACATAATAAAGCATGCGATACAATTATAAACACTACTATTGTAGTTACGGCACAAAAACGGACAAATTAATCATAAACATTGACATAAAAAAAAAATATATACATAAATAAAATTACAAAAACAAAATATATTGTTTATGAATCTAATGATAGCTCGGATATATTTCCAATTATTATATATTTATTGATATGTAACTAATTTTATGTTTGATTACGGTTGGGATCCATTTCATCCCCTCACGTGTGTAAATAAAACTGAATACATTTTCCACCTCGAGATTGTGGTAACTTCGAGATAATAAACAATATAATCAGAATGTTATTTCATACTTTTTTAATTTGCATTTGAGGTGTCTTCATGAGTTTTAAAACTTGTATACAACAGCCATGATGTTATGTTAAAGTTTAGTTCTGTTTTTTTACGTATATTAAATAAATTGCTTTTAAAATCATATATAAGTAACTGTACAGCCTGAAATAAATAATTATATAATTTTCGCTCCAAGTATAACTATTATTTAACTGTCAGTTTCAAAAAAAAAAATTTTTTTTTTGTAACTAAGTTGGTAGCCTCAGATGGCTGCAACAACCTTACCGGACAAATCGGCGAGCGCAGAGGGCTCTCAGCAGGGTAATATTTACAAGCCGGTAACAACGCCTGAGGGCACCCCCGAATGGGGTACGAACCTCGGCTCAGGGCGTTACCGGGGGAGGGGAAAGACTTTGTACGAGTTACGACTAATTGGGAATTTTTTTTTGGATTATGTTTCTAATTTTTAACCTAGCGTGTTCACTCGCGCTATCGGGAAAAACAGTATTTACTTCTCCAAACCATAGGCTATCTGCGGTGTAATTTGATCACGATTGGTTACGCCATTGACGTGTCATGACTACGACTATTAATAATATTAGTTATGTATTGTTTTATAAAAACGAAGCCATTGAGTTTGAAAAAAATATTGATGTTAAAATGTAAAATAAAAAAAAAATATAGTAAATAAAGGCGTCACACTAAGTTATGCAATAATTTATTTCAATTGGTACTTTTTGTACGTTACCTAATATGTAGGTACAGGATTTTTTTTTTTCTGGATCTTATGTTCTAAATCATTGTTTATCATTACCATTATATTATCAGATGAGAGTTTAAATTAACAGGAAAGGATTCATAAAAAAGTGTTGCTCCGAAAATAGATATAACTGACGATGCGCTACAAATCGGTCAGAAAATTGCCAAATATCATATATCAAATAAGGGGTATATACATCTAGTAGTACCTTGACCTAAATTATAATGTAAATAAACTTGCATGTTATGAGTTTATGTAACAAACACAACTGTCAACAATCACGTTTTGTAGTTAATCCGTATTTGTAAATTGTTAGTGATGTGTAGTTTTTATCGACTTATCGACTTTTTAATGACATAATCATTTGACCAATTAACCTCTTCGTGAGACGCTTAAATAAACAAAACATTGTTGACTGTGATAATATAATTATGTAAAAATGAAATGGTATGCTCAAGTAAATGTAGATACAAATTATATTCATAATATAATAATATTTTTTGGTTTTGTTTTATCTGGTTGAAAATGTTTGAAATATACCTTACCCCATATATATACTTACCCTGTATATATATATAATATACCCTACTTACCTGTATTTTCTTTTAATATCATAAATGAGTACAAGACAAATCTTAATATTTTTTTTTACAAAAAGTAACTTTACAGATCACTCAGTTGTCAAGGAAGTGTCAGTAAATATACCTATATTTAAATTTATTTAAAGATGTATTTATTGTAATGATTTAGTACTTCTTATTATTTTATAGGAGTTGTCCATATACTTTAGCTTAAAAGATATAATTTCCGTAATCCCGGCTACATAACTAAAGTTATTCTTAGAACAGTAGCATTAATCGATTCTTCATTGAAATCTTAGATTTATCGATAAATCGACGTCACAACACGTTCCTATTTAATTGACATAAAGAATTTAATTAGGGTTGAATTGTGATTGTAAATTAGAACGTAAAAGATTGTTTATAAGGTTGACTATTGTATGTTTTTGCGTGGGTTTTCCTCAAGTCCGAAGGTGAGCGAGGGTTGCCTGCGTCACAGATGCAATGATGATGGTCAACCCTTCCTTTCTGTGGTCTGTGGCCACGTTACCTTGGATTAATGTATTGAGGTTGTTAGCCAATGTTTTTTTGGGTTTTTCAATGTATATAAATACATTATTATAACTTATATTAATGCTACAGTTTAAAAAGCCGGTTTTTTGAACGTCATTGCAATGACTAAGATGGAGGTTTGACGTCAATGGGGCGGGGTGGGACATAAGAACTCAAACCTTATTGCGAGGATATTAAGACTATAATGATTATTAGTAATCTTCATATCCTTTATCTAGACTGTTCTATTGGTAGGATTTTATGACACTAACCGTCAATTGAATGACATTCGATCAAACTGTACGTATAGTGCGCTAGAAGAATGCGTTTATGATGATGTAAATAATACCAGATATTGACTTGGGTATAGTTTAGTGTAGGCATAGAATAAATAATATAGTGTAGATAAGTCCTATCTAAATCGGATCAGCCATTTCCGTGATCGATGTAAGGCGTAACGTATATAATAGATACTTTCCTTTAGTCCAGACTATACTTCAGTTAGTAAGTCAGCGTTTAACTGGTTACAGAATTAACATACGCTGTAACAAAAATAGTGTGGCGACTGTTTATATGCGATTTGTTTAGTTTATACCTATTTACGTTATAACAGTCGCAAACGCACAAAATGGCTTGAAATTTAACGACTTTTGCATTATACCCATAAATAAAAACAGTGTTGTACGCGTATTTAAAAAATATCGATAATTAATTTTAAATTAGAATTTAGATTGTACTGATTTCCAATCTCTATGAAATGGATGGAATGCTTGTTGTCGGTTATATTCGTTGAAGCCATAAAAAAATAATTTCTACAAGAATACCTATATCATTTTCCTCAATCGTTCCGTTCCGTATGTGTAAAAATGGTATTTGAAATGCGAACAACAACATTAAAAAGTTATCAAACTTGTTTAGTTTTATTTTCAAATGCAAATTCATGTCGATTTGCTATTTTTATAATAGCACGTTGTTTCTAATCTTGGCGGCGTCAACAAACCCGATGGCCATCTGAAGACACGCTGAGAAATTAACCGTTTAATTTACCAAATGCTAGTCTGTAAGTCTTATTTCTACTACTATACGGTGCAATTAACAACAAAGCTGCGAACGCAACGGCATATTAAAATTTGTAACCGTGTTAGATTACGAGAGTGCCGAATATTTTTAGATTGCAAAAAATATGTTGTCGGATGCATGCCACAGTCGACATTAAACTAAATTCGTATCATGTTAAGGTTTATTTTTGAGTTTGTGTTAAATCGACTTCTGGCTTTGATAGGTTTTTGTGTGATTATAGATTGCGCACAGGGAAAATCATATCACGTGTGTGAATCACACAAAAAATAAACGTAAACACAGTCTAGTGAGAACTTACAGACATATATTAATAGAAATATGTAACTTTGAATGACAGGCAGACAGATATGTTTTTTATTATGTAAGGATGTTACGTGGAAAAATGGAAAAAAATCGGGGACATATTATTTCGAAACATGATAGCGAAATAAGATAATGATAGATAATCAAGACATACATAAACACAAGTTTATCAAGAACTAAATGCTGACCTATGAAATGTCGATAAAATAAAAAAAAAACAAACAATTGTAATAATTATAGACTGGATTATCAGCGTTAGTCGTAGCTATTTGATAATTATCAATTTTCACTTATATAACTTTATTTGTACATAATAATCATGTTGTACATTATACTACTTGGCCCAATGTTGGCCCACGTCACTATCATCACACTTACAGTGATAAGATAACGCTTCTAATGTTATATTGCGCTTAAAAAATATTATCTAAATATTTTTTATAGCTATACTTAAAAATTAATGGCCATCATAACAATTATTTCATATAATTAATTTTATAACGATCTTTGTTTTTCGAAGTAACAAACAACCCTTCATTTACTTTCGGTCTTTCTATTTGTTCTTGGCACTTTGACTGTTTTCATTTAATTTCGTTAATTACATTATATAAAACACAAAATGTCAAGTATTTAGCTACCTATTTTGAATTTGAATAACCGATTGATTTTTAATAATTGATTTTGGATATATCGATCATGGTCACGTCACATTTCTTCATAAAAACGATAATAATAATAAAAGATAGAAAATAATTAAAGCTGTCAAATCAGCCTATGCTATAGTAATTTACGGGAAATTACTAGTAATAAATTCACGGACTAATTTACTAGGGCAGTTTTTTTTTTATATCAGTTTACTTATGTTTATAGGAAATAGTGAGATGAAATTACTTTAGTTTGTAAACCGTCGGCACCGTCCATTGTAGTTGGGATTTCTGGTGACGTGTGGTGGGTGGGTGAGAGACGATTGCTGGCCAGACTCAGACGTCATTCGGTTCAATGCACTCACTATGTGTCGATACAATCGATTAAATAAACAAGCGGCTCTGCATCGAATCGAGTCGAGTGCCTTCTCGGAAGAAATCGCCCAGCACTATTAGGTATACATTTTTACTACGCATTTAAAAAAGAAGGCTGTGTGGCATCAAATGCCTTAACCGCTCTTTCTTTTTTATTTAAATTGAGATTGAAAGCTAGGTATCCATTTCCTTTTACGTAACCGACAATGGGCCTAATACACGCAAGCACGCTGCGGAACAATCTAAGAAACATTTATGCTTTCATGCCCTCATACCTTCTAATTTCTTCACACTACCTTTCCCTCGTTTACTCAAGTGTCAAACAGATGTTTTTAATTTCTCGTTTTAATTAATGATTGTTGTCATGCTTTTCACATTCTCAAAATATTAAATTCATAAAATATTTGATTCAGGATTGATTCCGGGAAAACATGGGCGCCAGTATATATGACATAATAAACTGAAGCGTTGAATAGGCGCCCTTTATCCCCATTGGTCCTAATAGACGAGAAAACGCACGTGTAAAACCCGAGCTGCCTTTACGACTTCTCTATGGTTACCTACAGTAGAGTGGAAATGCACGGAATGGATCCGGTAAAAGTCGTCAGTTCCAAATACAAACTGGATCGACACACGTGGACATGATTTGAAACCGTACCGGTTCCTCTTGTGTTTATACGGTTTCGAAACCGTGTGGCCGATATTTCTAACTCGATATTTTGTGTAAACGTTATATACCTATTACTCTGACCGGTTTATGCACTTTACTTTTGAAAAACTTTTTTTTTATGTCAGAAGGTTGACAAACAGGCAGGCGGTCCACCTGATGGTATGGTTAGCGTCGCCTATCGCCATTTGCAATACTAGAGGTATTGCCAATGTGTTGCCGACCTGTGACAATGCCAAGATGGCAACTGGCTCTCAAGTGCAATTGCCGTAACACACCGGTAGATATTAGCGACAGATTTTCAACTTAAGGGTGGTAGCCAGCCATACAAATTACCCTACCACCGTGCTATGGTTTCCTTCACCGGAAGCTCAAGCTCGATTGTAGGATTCAAACCCACGACCTTCGTCGCGGCATCCGACGTCAATACCACTGAGCTATCATCGCCTTTTTTCTCCTAACTTGAATGACGCCAATGAAATAAGAACTTTCTTTTAAAACCATTAGCCCTTGAAACTTGCATAAAACTCATTTTAAAATAAAAGCTCTTAATACTATTCCGCCTTGTTTCTCATGCCTGTGAGAACAATTCTCATCTACGTTCATCAAAACACCGAAAGACAACACCAACAAAGAATAAACATGACCCAAATAACATGTATCCAAATTTATTTTAAAAAAGCAAATTCTACCAAGTTGTTTATGTTATGGCGATACTTTCGCTACCTTCAGATAACATTATCTTTCCCCGGGGTACACGTGCCCTGGCAACAGGTGGGGTCGATTACAGAGTAAACACTCGACACTCGAACGAGGCGCTTGTATCCCCCTATTTGTCCTCCGGCCCCCACTTGTTGCTAGAGCAACAGGAATTACTGGGAGCAATATAGAGCTCAAAGGATTTATGTTCGATCTTCTAATTAAAAAATAAGTACGCGTTTCAAAGGGATCTTATTGTTGTGCAGGTTCAAAAAGAATTATAAAAAAAAGAAGATTTTGCGGAAATTGAGGATACACTTTCCTGAATCAATTTGGCCTATATAGAGTTTAACTTTGAAACTCGACGACTTATAAATGTTCTCCATCTATATTCTACGTCGCCAGGAGCCGAAAATACATACCAATATTTTTTTTTATTGCTAAAACAGTATTATGCATAAGGTTTGATGTCATTTATTACATTTCCTTATACTAAACATAAACTTGGCGTCATTTTGCCTAATTGATTACTATGTGATTGATACTCGTATAAGGTGACATTTTTCCTGTTTATTAAGTACTTCAATTAAATACATATGTTTATTCGTATTTCCTGAAATACAGTTATCATTTTCGAAGAATTTAATATTTGCTTAAATCCGTCATTAGTTCGTTAAATCTGGATTGGAAGGAAGTAGGCAACTAGGTAATTATTATTGTTTCCCTAAGTAGCTTATTTCAGACACGCTGCGTAAGATCATTAAGTATAATACAAAAAAAATATAAATCAAAATTACAACAAGGTCGTTGTAAGTAGGCATACTGGCACTCCAATTGACGTTCGATTTTCAACTTATTCTATGTTTTTTTTTAATCCAAGACACTAATGATATCGCTCCAGCCAGCGATCCGGGTGACATTCTCAAGAGGATCGACGAGATGGTTATCGGTCTCGTTTGGACGGCACAGAAACTGAGTTATTTGGCCATCTATGTCGCTCGGCATGCATATCTGATACTACCTTGCCTCAGTACTTAATCGTCTGCTTTCACCCATTCCGGCCTGACAAGTTGCAACGCGGTCAGTGCGCGTGGGCATTATAAGTTTGCACTTTAATTTAGTTATCTTATAACTAGCTGTTCCCCGCGGTTTCACTCGCGTTCCCGAGATAAAAAGCCTATAGCCTACCTTTGGGGATAATGTAGCTTCCTATTTGTGAAATAATTTTTCGAATCTGACTGTTAGATCCAGAGATTAGCGCGTTCAAACAAACAAACTCTTCAGCTTTATTATTAGTTTTATTTGCCCCAATTATTTTTCAAAAATAAAAGTAGCCTAATTTACTCCTTATAACTTTCACAAACTGCCGTCAACTCCGAAACGAGTCGACCGATTTTGACGGAACTTTCATAATAATATGCATATGTTACCATTAGCAATCATTTACAAAGCCACGAAGGTAACTCTCAATTGAACTGCCGAAACATACCGGTAAGTGTTTAGCGACAGATTTTTATTTTGAGCGTAGCAGCCAGGCAAGTCCTAAACACTGTAAAACAATCGAATCTATACATTCATAAAACAAATTAAATTATTTTATTTATTCGTCAAATAAATAAAATAAAAAAAATATGTTATTCAATTCAACTGAAAAATGAATAAAAAAACATCGATAAAGTATTTGTTTAAATCGAGAGTACCTACATCACTAGCCGTGCCCACACTGTCCGGCGTCGGTTGTGGGGGGGTCATCTACAGGGGGCGGGGAGGGAGTACGTGCGTCACGAGACGATACTCGATCTGGGGCGAATGCAATTTGCCATACGAGACTGTTGAACTCTGAACCTATGGACAAATAAACGTAGAAGACTAACGCCGGTTGCTGGTAGAGGCGCTGTCTCGCTGTGGACGCCTACACTTATTGCATTTACAAACGCAAATTAAGTTTGCCAGCCTCTCTAGATACAATAGAATTGAACTAGCCACGCGGAAATCTTGTCATTAACTAGCTAATAGGTACTTATTTACAATACAAACTACAATCGTTGTGTTCACCAATGATTGTCTATGCTTGTCTCGAGATTTCCTACATAATTTTGATTAGATAATTTATTAATTCCGAATGAATTTAAATTGACTTTCTAAATTCAAATTGTGCCTCTAAAAAAATAATGTCTATGAAAATATTGACGGAATATATTGGAGAAAAATGTTAGTCACGATTTCAAATTTCAAATCGAATATACCAAGCAATGTGCCAATATGAAATATGTTGCTACGAAGGCGAGGTAGTACACGCTACATGTATTATATGGTACCTACGCTACGCTACGATTCGTGCCTACGGAATAATTGACTACATTTTTCTAGAATAGGGCGGGAAGGCACCTGTAATATTATGTAACATACAACTTGTATAAAGTAACAAAAAAAAACTAACGAATATTTTTTTTATATGGGCCAACGGCCTTGCGCGCTTACAACAGTGTTTTGCCTTATGTTTCAGAGTACCATACCTTCCACACCTAATAATTAGTTTGAACTTGAACTTTTATCTCAACCACGTTGTATGCCCTTCTTATACTATACATTATACCTATTTAGATTTAGCGATAATATATTTAATTCCTTCTAGTGTTTTATACATACATTAAATTATTTACCTCATCTTACAGATACACGATTGATCCTATAAGGTTTCCGTTTTTTTCTTTAGAGTTTCGGATCCCTAAAAAAGGAGTAGTACCTACATATATGTAGTAAGTATATCAGTTAATTGGTTGTCCATAGTATAAGCTCTACTTAGTTAGGGAGCAGATAGCCGTGTGAATATTACATATTGTTATAAACAATCAATTCCACGCGGACGAAGTCGCGGGCAACAGCTAGTCTTTATAGTATCAGAGTAGAAGCACAGTAGAAATATAGGCCTTTATTCTGTGGTAGAAGTGTATTTAGATATAAGAATAATAATATCCTGGGATATTCTTTTTCATATCTTAAAGTGATCGACCTATTAGCCCTTTCACACTTTTTAAAAACGTTATGAAACGATTACGTGATGAGACAGAGATAGGTATATCGATATCTTTATTTTGTTTCATTCACACACACACACACACACACATGTAGATAATAACCGTTCATATAAACAATCAGCTGTTGTGAGTATGTCAGCTTATCATTGTTATTATTTTGCATCCATTAATTTGTAAAAATTCACTGATTGTATGTACCTACACGTTTATAGGCAGTTTTTTTTTTATTATTTATGTCAGAAGGTTGACAAGCAGGCAGGCGGTCCACTTGATGGTGAGTGTTTACCGTCGCCTATCGCCATTTCAAATACCAGAGGTATTGTGTTGCCGACCTGTTACATGCCAAGAAGACAACTGGCCCTCACGGAACACACCGGTAGGTGTTTGGAGACAGATTTTCAACATGAGGGTGGTAGCCAGCCAGACGGGTACTACAAAGTGCCCTACCACCGTGCTATGGTTTCTTCACGATGTTTTCCTTCACCGAAAGCTCAAGCTCATTGTAGGATTTCGAACCCAGCACGCACGCACGCACCTTCGTCGCGGCATCCGACGTCACTACCACTGAGCTATCATGGCCTTGAATTATGAAGTCCTAACATCCCTGGACAGGTTTACTATCTAAGCTTCTCTTCTCTCCTTGCTCTATTTGTCTTGCTACTCTTGCGGCCAACTCGACTCAACTCTGCGCTTTCCTTGTGACAATTTAGATTCTCAACGCAGTTCTCTATACCAGTCGACTGCATGTAAGCGTCTCTGTAACCGTTTTATACCAACGTAACAAGATCTTCAATTTGTGATTCTTAATTTAAATGTTTCGATTTCACGCGTAGTTTCATGCGCGTACGATGTGCCGATTTTATTTGTTTCCGCATTCGAATTTGAACTTTGAATTTATAGAATTAAGATCGATAACGTTGGTTGTTGATGTATTTGTGTCGAAGCCAACGTATTGGGCGCTATCGGTCAGCGTTGATAAATTAATACAATTTTAATAGTGCATTGTTATCAGAGACGGTAATGCCCGTGTAACGAGTAAGTAATCGCTTAATAATCGCCTCGGGTTAATGAGACTACATACGCCTGTCTTAAAGCACTCTTTGACAGTATGGTGGTGGCATAAAATGCCGCTCATTGCCAAAATAAATGCACTTATAATTAGATTTTTTAAGAGTTTAAAAGAAACTCGGTCAATAGGTATCTATGAAACCTTTAAAATATACACTGATGTGGTCAAACTGTGTGCAGTTCGTCTAAGCTAAGGTCTCCATGTGGCACTAGCTTATTTAATTATTTATTCTCTGATCATGTAGTCATATTATTCATGTAATTTTCATGAAATGCAGCATTTTAGGCGCCCAGTCTATACGTTCTAAACTCAACTGGCCGGGGAAGGATACTTCTTCTTACTTATTTCTTTTGATATTAATGCCAACATAAGAAAATAAATTAACTTATTTTAGTAAGTTTTATTAGGCGATGATAGCTCAGTGGTAGTGACGTCGAATGCCGCGACGAAGGTCGTGGGCTCGAATCGTACAATGAGCTTGAGCTTTCGGTTAAGGAAAACATCGTGAAGAAACCATAGCACGGTGGTAGGGTACTTTGTAGTACCCGCTTGGTGGCTACCACCCTCAAGTTGAAAATTTGTCGCGAAGCACCTACCGGTGTGTTCCGGCAATTGCACTTGAGAGCCAGTTTACCTTCTCGGCATTGTAACAGGTCAGCAACACATTGGCAATATCTCTGGTATTGCAAATGGCGATAGGCGACGGTAATCACTTACCATCAGGTGGGCCGTATGCTTGCTTGCTACCTTAGTAGTATAAATTTTTTTTTACATAGCTACTTGGTCTTTTAAGTCTGACTAGTTTTTATAAGGCATAATAATCAACGAAGACTATTCGAAGCGTTTGGAAACACTCAATTTATTATTGATCGAAGATAACAGACGCAAACGGTATTTGTCACATTATCCACACTTAAGTAAATATGTGGTTAAATACGATTAGTTGGTAGCTGGGTCGAAACTGGGTCACGGAGAGAGCAAGATATCTGTAACTCTGTACCCTATTGTATATACGTTATGGTACTTTTTTTATTGATTCATGGAAATAATTCATATTAAAAAAAAAATAGTTTTAAAAATTGATGGGCCGTATATTGAATTTTTAACAGATATTTTTTTACGTTTTTATTTATTGCTACATACATTTGAAGTAGGTATCTATTGAATGTAATTTTGTGATTAGCGCCCGAGACAAATGTCAATTGATTATTCTACCTATATTATGCTTTTGAAAATATATAAATTCTTAAATTGGTTCCTTATCAATAACGGACTTTTGTCAGAAAGGAACCAATGTACATTGTTCTATAAATATTTTGAATGCAATATTAATACATTGAAAAATCTATAGCCATAATCCTGAGTCGTTTATCTCAAAATTACGACTCATATAAGTTTCGTGAGTTTTAATTTATTATAGGCCTTAACATCGTGAGGAAACCATAGTTTGGTGGTAGGGTATTTTGTAGATACTCGCCTGGCTAGCTACCACTCAGCTTAAGCATACAATCATTGATAATTTTTGTGAGATTATAAACATTCACAACTTTTCATCTCGCAAAGAACGGTCAGTAACCCAATGTGAAAATAAAATTGCTTATAAGATAAATGTACGTGTTTGGCAGTTTGGACATTAAAAATTTAAAGCATTAGCTATTTATAATATTATGCTAATATCAATAAATTAATATATTAGCATTTAAATTGATTTTGTAATAGCTTCGAGGATACGCTAGGCTAGAACAATAATATTTTTAGCGTTTCTTGTGTGTTAGAGAAATCTTTATCGTCATCGAACTAAAACAGGCTTACACTTAAAAGCTTAAAAATAATAATGTCAGATGTCAAACTGTTTTGAAGTCAGCGAAAAAGACACCTGCAGGGCTATTTTTAAAACACTCGGGATTCGACATCGGATACGGATTCGAAAACTTCCTTCCGAGATTTCTTCGTAAATGCACTCAATTTTTCCGCTATCGAATCTTTTCGATCTGTCATCCGACTACTATTTAAAATAGCCTTTTGACAGCTCGTCGGAAACGGAATCGACATTAGTTTTCGTTTCCGATTCCGATGTCGAATCCGATTTTTTTAAAATTGCCCTGCTGCTTCTAGTTCTCCTCCAATCTTATTGTTGGTTTTGTTCGGTTGGTCACGTTTTTCGACGTCACACTTGACGACTGAGCCATTCGATCTTGCTCTATGACGTTTTACTTGAGTACACCCACTCATTCGTAGATACAGAATAAAAACAACATTAGGCGTGTCGCCAAGTTCACCTGAACGCGAATTAAATATGGTGCCGGGTAGAAACTATGTACTTACTGCTTCGCATAATGAAGGAAGAAATTCCTTCTCTGTCTGAATATTTCTTTACAATAAATATTAATCGAATATAAGTTTTAATACTTACAATCTTTTACTTATACTTATTATTTACAACTTGTTATCTCTTAGTATCATCACTGTATAGTGATGATAGATTATTTATAGGACCTCTATTTGTCCCAAAGGATGGCCTCCAAACCTCCCCTTCTCTAGCCATTCCCAGTCCACCAGCTTTACTATCAGCACATTATGTCTCTAAATAATAACAATCATGGTTGTAACTCACCCAAGATTTTCTATTGGGTATAATTCACTCTTTTTACCACTCTCAAAACTCCATCTCCTTTCACTCCTTTTTCCCCCCCAACTCAATCAGTCTTACCAACTTCATCAACGTACATATTCATCATTTTTTTTAAATTTCATCTACTCATAAATCGCGCAAGTATCGCCTTTCGCGACACTCCCAACAACTAAAGAAAGAAAAAATTCATTGGTTTTATTAATTTTGTTTTTATTAACCATAACCATGAATTCTAATCTGTGTAACAAAAAACTATTGTTATTAATAATAATGTGAATCATTTTAGAAGTATTTAATTAATAATTATATTATTGTGACTTATTTTTGCGTAGCTATTATGTTGCACATTCGAATATTAAATTTATAAGTTCTTTTGTCCATTTAGTTATATTCTCTCTAGCCTTTTGGGCAGCAGCACGACCAACTCTGTAGCTCTCTCTAGCACTACTACTAGCTTGGAAATCGTAACTGGTGGGTATGCAGATAGTATTTTGTCTATTATTAATGAGTTCTCGATCTTGTATATCGTCTTGCTCTCGTTCTTCAATTTCTCGTGGATATAGGTGTCCTATTGACCTTGTATACTCTTTATCTTTTACTCTGACTGTAGCCACGCGAAATCTCAATATCATTTCCTTTCTGTAGTGATGTAATGGTACCAACTCTCCATAAAGACCTATTAATGGTGTCACCTTTTATTTGTACTTGTACTACATCACCTACCTTTGGCACCCTGTTGCAAACAATCCGTGACTGTTTATGCTTACTTATTTTCCTTATCCTCTTAATGTCATCAGATATTGGTTAACAAACATACTCTTTTCCAGCCGTCTATTAGCAATTGTTTAGAAGATGTGTCTCCTTGACACAAGTATGGTTCTTCAGATATAAGGCAATGTTTTACCAATCTCACAAGTCTCTCGTAGTTCTCTATGTCAAGGAGCTAGTTCTGGAATGAATTTCCATCGTACTTTGTTATTAATGCAAAATTATCCTTGCATAACTTCTGCTGTCAGTTTAAAATTGAGTTGCATTATCGGATAACAACAGCTCTGGTAAACCTCTTTGTGCAATCAATATTTTTAGTGCTAATGTACACTCTTCGGCGGAGAGACCATTGACAATTTCCAAGTGAATGGCTCTGAATGTAAGGCAAGTGTAAAGACAAATCCAACACTTCTCTGATTGACCCTTGTCATTGCTAACCAATAATGGTCCTAGGTAATCAAGACCAATAAATGAAAAGGGTGATGAATAATTCACTCTTTCCTCCGCTAAATCAGGCATCTGGGATAGACAGTATGGTCCCCCTCCATGTCGCTTACATTCCATGCACTTTTGTAGTATTTTCTGTACTTTACACCTTCCTTGTGGAATCCAGTATTTTTCTCTGATAATGGATAATGTGTGACTTGGTTCTACATGGTAATTATCATTATGAGTTCTCATTATTATATCTGTGGTAAATTCAGAATATTTGGAAAGTAATATATGGTATTTTCTTTCAAATGATAAATGTGACATTGTTAGCCTTCCTCTACATCTCAGGATGCCATTTTGATCTCTGAACACTCTTAAGCTTCTAGACAAGTCTGTGACTTTACCAGCACACTCCTGAGAATAGTTTAACTCTTGATCTCTCTTTATCTTTTCATTTATATCTTGTGTTTCAGAAACTGACATATCAATTGGTAATTCTTAGGCATTACTTATGAGTTTTACTTGGTTTGAATTTGTATCTGAATCTGAAAGACCCTCCGGAGCACAAAGTTTTGTGTTAATGCCCAGTTATTCTCCTTATTTAATTCTTCTTTCAAAATGTTGGGACATTAAACTACACTAATTCTTTTCAGGTGTAAATTTGTCAACTCTGGTAGCAATGTCTGCTGGATTTTGTGCTGAACTGACATACAGTATTTGTACATCTGGTGTGTTTTTTATTTATTGAACTCTTCTAGTTAAGGTGAATATACTTGTAATCACAATTTGACTGTCACTCTTTAAGTAATTCTTGCTTATAGGAATTTCCATGTTTTGTCTTACATACATCAATAGTCAACAGCTTATTAGTACACCTAGGAGTTTCAGTCCAGGAATGTGTAGGTTTCTATATTCTTTACTGGAGTTACTTTAACTTTAGACATCAGTAACATAATTTTACTTTCATTCTGTGACTGTGATCGTAGGTAGATTGCTGTTGCATCTGAGAAACAATGCAATTCAAAATATGTGTCTTTCTTATTTAGTGTGGCATGTCGTTCAATACAACACTTTTCTATTTCACTCATTTGATCTCTGATTTTTAACCATTCTTCTTTAAATTATCTGGTAATTTGGCATCCCATTTTAGCATTATTTTCCACAGCTTCTGTAGAAAGATTTTTGCACGCAACATTAATGGCGTAATTAATCCACAAGGACCATAAATAGAAAATATCTCTTTTAGTACTTTCCTTTTGGTATAAATTTTTGTTTCTTCATCTTTTGCATGTGTATTAATTTCTAATGTGTCTCTTGTCGTGTCACATATCAATCCTAATATTTTTGTTCTCTCTTTATTTTCACGCTGGTTAACAGATATATGATTAAAAAATTCGATATTGTTAGAATTCCATTGTCTTACTTTCATAGAAAGTGTTTGTAGAGATTAATTTATCTTACAGTATATTATGATAGATTCTTTATTATTATCTGTGTTAAGTTTAAAATTGTCAACATATATATTTTTCGCTACACGACTTAGTACAGGGTCATCACATTTCATTACATGATATCTCAATGTTGCATTTAATTAGAATGGACTAGATACAACTCCATGTAATTCTGCAGAATCGGTAACATATTAAAGTAATTATATATATTAACATGCAAATCTTTTACCTATAATGCTTTCCTTCAAAACCGAATAATTCATCTTTTCCTTTTTAAGAACCATCATATACTATACGCAGCTTTGTTGTACTATCCCTTTTGACAATGCAGTGATGTGGAAGGTAATGGACAGTATGAGATACCCTTTGTTTAAAATCGGTAACCACTTCAATTACTCTAAACATTTCTTGTTCTTTAATTGTGTCATTATAAGTCTTCAGAATATCTTCATCTAATCTTTTAAGAAGGCTTGCTAGTCTGCCTATAGCTAAGCCGTAATTTGTCGGTAGATGAGGAGGATATTGATACCATGGCCAGTGGCAAATCAGGAGATGAAAAGCCAAGGTTGTCAGGAATGTTTGTGTGCTACATGTATATACCAATACTTAAAACATGTTCTGTATTAATAGACAACTCACCACTGCACACCCATCTAAACTCTGTATTCATGAAGTATAATCCATCATCTTCATGGATCTTCTCATGCTTCATAAATGAAAAATAGTAATCATTGCCAATAAGGATGTTGACTGTGCTGCCCATGGATCTGTCATCAGCTAGTTTCAGATTTATTTATTATTGGACAATCTGTAATTCATACAAGATATTTCATGAGCAATAAATGGTACAACATTTACAGTAATCTCTCTATTAGATCCTGATTTACAAATAAATTCTACATAAACTCTATTGCTTTCATTTCCATGGTCCTGTCTTGCCCAAATAGACAAGAAGGTGGTCTTTTTCTATAATAGAATGCTAACAAAATTCTTTGAAATGTATGAGTTTTGGCTACCGCTATCTAACAAGAGTCTGCATTTATGTAAATGTCTCTTATTGTCTTTAACTTGAGTTATAGCAGTTTGCAAATACCTTTCATAGATGTCCTGCCATTAGTAGCCCAAGACTCACCAAACCTTTCTGAATCAGCTGTTTGCGTGCACCACACAGTGCTCGGTTATGTTTTCCTTTACAGTGAAAACATTTTATTTTTTATTCTCTGGACAGTTCTTCATGGCATGGTTTTCTTTAAAACATAAGTAGCAACGTCCATTATATTTTTTCTTACAGTCTTCAATTGTAGACATTGTTTACAATTGTCATTGTAGTGTTCACCACCACAGAAAATACATGACAATCTTCGTTACTCTTTTGGTTTGTCATATATGGGCATTGGAAAACATGTGTTTCTTTTATCGGCTCTTTGTATATAAAAATTGATGTGCTGATAAACTGTTGTTTGTAAGTGGACATTCAGGCTGAACAATAGTGTTCTATCAACTTTCTTAAATTATCAACTGACTGCTCTTCTCTTATTGTCTTTAACTTTATTTCGTAATTATTAGATTAAATCCTCTGGATAATTATAAATTATAATTTTTCTTATATTATTATGGTTTGTTTCATCTCTAAGTACTTTAAGTACCTATTCTTAAATGTTTTTCCATTTCATTGAATGTGTTCATGCAATTCATGGATGTCTCAGCTCACTTTAAATTAAAAAATACATATACACATAATGAGCATCTATTACAATGCCAGGTTTCCCAAATATTTCCTTTAGTATGTCTATAGCAATTTTGTAGTTTTCATTTGTGATATCTAAACCCTCTACTGCTGCCAAGGCTTCTTGTTCTAATGAGGCAATGAGATATGCTAGCTTGTCACTCTTAGAACAATTTTGAACGCTTGATGTAAAACAATCCCAAAAATCATTCCATTTCAGTACATCACCATTAAACTTAAAACGTTCTAATTTGGGAAGTTTTGAAGAGATAACAGTCTGTTCTGATTTGTTGTTATGGGTAATAACATTTTCAACTAGATGTAATGCCCTCAATTGAATGTATACACACATACATCATTTTCTGTAAGATTTTCCTTATATAAATGCATTTCTTTAATAAATAAATTACTGGTCTTGAGACTTACTTTATAAATGCTTGATGTGAATTCATGGTTGTAGTTGTAGTTTATCTTTAAGTATTTCTAGCCTGGCTCTCTTGTTGTATGCATTCTTGCATCAGCACTGTAATTGTTAATTTAATTTTCATTCAGTAACAGTGTTAGACTTAGATGTTCAAGTAAAACTTTATTGAACTAAATTAACCATGAAGATTAAATTCTATGTATTTGTAACCATACCCATACGAATATTATAATCTGATAGGTATTTGAAGTTTAGTTTCATCGTCGAAAAAATATATATTGAGTATGTAAGTACCTACAAATCCTACATTAATATAGTTTCAATTTCAATCTTCTAGTAATTTCGTTTGTGTTGACCAATGTTTTCATGCAAAAGTTCTAATAGAATATAGGTACTGTATCATTTATTAAAAACATTAAAATAGGTCATTTTAGTCACGCTGTTACAAATTTCACCTACGTTAATATTTCATTATAATTTTTACGAAGCTTATAAGCTCGGACATCATTATGTTTCTTTTCATTCATTTATTTTATTATAAGGCAAAAAGGACATCAAGTTCCTCACTTACCCGTTTTCCATGGTGAATGTGCAAATGTTTTCACTAAAAACACTGTTTTCAACAAGTTTTCAACTAAATTATGTATATCCAATTTTATCAAACTTTACATTTAGAAAAACAAACATTTTTGGTGGGAAACCGAACACCAGTGTTGCCCATCACAAAACATAACTTTCAGTGAACCTTACCTTCATCTCATAAAATATTGTTTATGAAATCACAACTTAATCTTACTCTTTTATTTAATATTAAACAAATTTTAGGTCATAATATTATGTAGATTAGTTATCATTATATTTACGTGAACTTAGTCATAAAGTTTAAGACGCAAATTTTTAAAGTCAGTTATTTAGCTGTTTTACGTTTAATCTGGCAATAATTTTAACGTTATTATATTGGTGTCTCTGTAAAGACAAACAATTAGTGTTGTCCATAATATTATTAGGTATGTCGATGTAAACTTAATTATACTCTTACGACATATCATTTTAATACAACTCTTTGTAAATAACATTTAGTTTCTCTAAGCAACTAAATGCTAAAAACAATAATCTTACGACATAACATTTTAATATAACTTTTTGTAAATAACATTTAGTTTCTCTAAGCAACTAAATGCTAAAAACAATAATCTTAAGACATAACATTTTAATACAACTCTTTGTTAATAACATTCAGTTTCTCTAAGCAACCAAATGCCAAGAACAATACTCGACATACATTTAGTTTCTCTAGGCAACTAAATGCGAAGAAAAAATTGTGTGAGTTAGCACAATTTTTTACTCTTTCTTACTCTCTTGATTCATCAAATATTCTCAACTCTTTGTAAATAACATTTAGTTTCTCTAAGCAACTAAATGCTAAGAACAAATCTCTTACGACATAACATTTAGTTTCTCTAAGCAACCAAATGCGATGAAAAAATTGTGTGAGTTAGCACAATTTCTTACTCTTTCTCTCTTTATTCATCAAAAATTCTCAACTCTTTGTAAATAACATTTAGTTTCTCTAAGCAACTAAATGCTAAGAACAATACTCTTACGACACATTTAGTTTCTCTAAGCAACCAAATGCGAAGAAAAAAAAATTGTGTGAGTTAGCACAATTTCTTACTCTTACTCTCTTTATTCATCAAAGATTCTCAACTCTTTGTAAATAACATTTAGTTTCTCTAAGCAACTAAATGCTAAGAACAATACTCTTACGTCACATTTAGTTTCTCTAAGCAACCAAATGCGAACTCTTACTCTCTTGATTCATCCAAGATTCTCTCTCGATGATCAAATCTCTGGTTTCACCGTTTACACACATAATTATACTCTATACATATGTACATTTCTACTCTTTAAGCTCTATGTTCAACAGATGCCTCTTATTTTGCAAATGTCGAAGTGAATAATTTAGAACCTTTATCCTCTTTGATAAAGATACTATCTCTGCGGAATACTAAACAATACATACTTGTATTGCTTTATAATTTTGTGACTTCCTCTATAATGATTTAAATTTACTCTTAATATTCTCTAGTGTATTTTTTATAAAATACGTCTCTCTCTCTCTCTCTGGCTCAATACCTGTTATGCACTGATACATATTTCTATCGATACCGACTCTGTCCGGTATGGTGCATCTCTAATAACTCTCTCTATGGCATGAAAAAAAAAAAAACAAACAAGTTTGCTTTTCTTGCAATAATTACGGATGTAATCAAAACAACAACTTTGTAATAAATTTTATTGTAATCATAAAACACACAGACAGATCACGGTGTTTAAAATTTTGGAAAATATATTAAAACAATCCCAGTATCTCCACCATGTCGCCAAGTTCACTTGAACGCGAATTAAATATGGTGCCGGGTAGAAACTATGTACTTACTGCTTCGCATAATGAAGGAAGAAATTCCTTCTCTGTCTGAATATTTCTTTACAATAAATATTAATCGAATATAAGTTTTAATACTTACAATCTTTTACTTATACTTATTATTTACAACTTGTTATCTCTTAGTATCATCACTGTATAGTGATGATAGATTATTTATAGGACCTCTATTTGTCCCAAAGGATGGCCTCCAAACCTCCCCTTCTCTAGCCATTCCCAGTCCACCAGCTTTACTATCAGCACATTATGTCTCTAAATAATAACAATCATGGTTGTAACTCACCCAAGATTTTCTATTGGGTATAATTCACTCTTTTTACCACTCTCAAAACTCCATCTCCTTTCACTCCTTTTTCCCCCCCAACTCAATCAGTCTTACCAACTTCATCAACGTACATATTCATCATTTTTTTTAAATTTCATCTACTCATAAATCGCGCAAGTATCGCCTTTCGCGACAAGGCGGCATGCTGATAAAAACACATAAATATGTCGCATGATGACACAGTTTTTCTTAATGTAGGTACCGACTACCAACGGCACAGATTATGTAGCGGTTGAATTTAAAATTATAAATTGCTGTCACGTGTACCGCCACGATGTATCGAACTCTTATCGATTTTATTCAAAGTTTGACCCACATTTATCAGAAATGATGAGGTAACTTGTATCAAGTGAAATAAAGTTAATCCTAGGTTGGTATCGAAAAAGAGATTACCGGTATATCGGTACTTACCGTTTATTTCTAACATCCTCATTCTATGTTGACATATAGGTTTATTCACTGCTTACATTTATTTTGATTGTTTTCAACAAACTTCTAAAGCATTTAAAAACATTATGTGACATAATGCGTAATTCTTTTTTATTTACAATTTTTGCATTAGTCATTATATCCCGCTGTAAAAAAAAAACAAAAAACGATCATAGTTTTGGTACAGATCATTCACCTTATAAAGCTGCAGTCTTTTATTTGTTAAAATTGTGTAATTAAATACAAAATAAAATGTTCAAAATACTACGCCGTAGAAACATCACCTATTAATCAATCTTTATGTTACCTACTCTGCATTATTATTTGAACAAGTCTTCCTTTAGTTTGGTAGGTCGGTAGCTAATCAATAAAGACTCGTTGTCGCTAATCAATAAAGCTTCAAATTCGTTGAAGCTTTTTTGAGGAAACCATAGCACGGTGGTAGGGTACTTTGTAGTACCCGCCTGTCTGGCTACCACCCTCAAGTTGAAAATCTGTCGCAAAGCACCTTTCGGTGTGTTCCGACAGCTGCACTTGAGAGCCAGGTTCCTTTCTAGGCTTTGTGTGCTTACCATCATCGGCCACATCATCACTAACCACGGTGAGATTGTGGTCAAACACAGGCCTATACATAGTAAAAAAAACATACTCGATAGTATAGAACATTTCCGTCGCATATAAATGGTCCAGAATATTCAGTGGCGTTATTTATTTTTAGTGTATATGGGCGAAATTTTTAATATAGTTCATTTTTATAATAATCAGTAGGGTAACCTATAGGGTAATTATAGCGAAAATATGCATCTAGTCTAGATCTTACATTAAATATGCAAATGCATATAATCCGGTCTTTATTAATCAATTTACTTCAATGATTTAGCAATTTAGAATACCATGTTTCGAGACTGGTTCGTAAAGTAAAAACACACATGTTGGTCCATAAATTTTCTTATACTGTTTTTTTTTTTAGATAGATTCTCTATGGATATCTATTCCGTTGATTTTGTCACAGACTAGTCACTCTACAAATAAACTGACCAACCAAAGTACACCATCAAAATATAAGCCAATATAACGTTTATCTTCGTGTAAATACTGGTGAAGTTGGAAAAACAAACAAATAGATTTTTAATCGACTTCCGGCACGGTTGATCACGATCCGAACAAATATTATTAAAGTTTGATTGAGCTTTTCCTCTTCGAGTGACACATTCTCGGACAATCAGGTGGGATGGACTTTCACCGACGACGCCGAGCGACGATGTCGACCGATAACCGTCGATAAACCGGGGTCGAGTCTCGGCGTTCCACAGGGTAACGAACTCGGACCACTACTTTATATGTAGTTTTATCTGGACACTAACTTTTACTTGTGGATTTTCTCACGTTCAATATTATATTGGTATTGATTTTAGCTACTCATATTGTCAAACAAGGCTTAATATCTAGTTCAATTGCAATTCAGAATCTAGTTATATTTAAATTAAGTCATATAATCAATTAAGGCAATGTAATTGCTGATAAAGGCTTTATTTTACAAATAAAATACTTTTGTTTATAAAATGAATAAGCTTAAACATAAGAGCGCTTGAATACTCACTTTGGTGATAGCAAGGAAGAATTATTCTTAAGGAATATGATAAAATCATTCTCTACAAATGTAAGGACAAACAATTTTGAACGTTTATCTACAAATGCATCATAAATTGTAATTTACTTTACGACTTCTTATCTCATAGTTTGCTTTGTGTTTCCACAACCAATTATTTAACTACTAGGTACACATTCATAGTTAGTTAAAATGTCTACTTGATTTAATCAACCATCGATATATATAATTCTATTAGTACAAAAACCTTGATGATTTTCTTGCCGGAGTCTTCTCAGTTTAAGCGTATTCCGAACCGGTGGTAGTCTATTGTAAAAATTGTAACTATCGACATTTATAAGTGCCTTATTAGGGCCTAAACTATATAAATGAGTTTTGAGTTTGATTAATATACTTTCCGGAGCGTAGTCTTCTCAGTGTATTTATTCCGAATATTTCCAAACTGGGTGGTAAAGTTAATTGTGAACTTTCGACGTTCATAAGTGCTTTACCAGAGCCTAAACGTAAATATTTTTTTTATCTGATTTAATAAGAACAATAAATGTAGATACCTAAACTTCATCATGAGGAAACCATAGCACGGTGGTAGGGTACATTGTAGTACCCGCCTGGCTGGCTACCACCCTCAAGTTAAAAATCTGTCGCCAAATACCTTTCGGTGTGTTCCGACAGCTGCACTTGAGAGCCAGTCCCTTCTAGGCTTTGTGTGCTTACCATCATCGGCCACATCATCACTGACCACGGTGAGATTGTGATCAAACACTCATTATGAAACCTTTGATGCAAATGTATGGCTTATTACAAAATTATAATTATTTTGTTAATTATATTCCTCTCCATCCAAAGGTTGCCTGGTAGAGATCACTTTTTGTGATAAGGACGCCCATTGTAACACTTTTGTTTTTCTTTTGGTTAAGTTATTTTTTTTATATATATTTTTTAATTTTCTGTAGTGTGACAATAAAGCATTATCTATCTATAATCGCTCAAAATGGTGTCATGTAAAGAAAATACGATAATTAAAGATACGCCATAAACATAGTGTTGTATGTTATCGCTATGTCAATTGGTAAACGTCTACGGAAAACCGGTGTAGACTGGATCGCGAGGACAGGACACGCTATATATAAATCATAAGATTTTGCTACTGTTTTATTATGAACGTTTCTTATTATCTCTGTTACGGTTTTCCCAGAAATGGTAGGCGTATTATTATACTTTTATGTATCTTGAAAATACAGTTTACGTCACAAATTTAAGAATTTTGAATGAAAGCAATAAAATTTAAGTCGAGTATACCTATGTTTTTCAGAGTAGAGAGATTTTTTTTTTATGGCAGAAGGTTGACAAGCAAGCAGGCGGTCCACCTGATGGTAAATGGTTACCATCGCCTATCGCCATTTGCAACACCACAGGTATTGCCAATGTGTTGTCGACCTGTTACAATGCCGAGGTGGCAATTACTGGCTCTCAAGTGCAATTGCCGGAACACACCGGTAGTGCTTGGCGAC